>OX459096.1:10158466-11638466 GCA_949775045.1 Metridium senile
TACCTATACCATACTACTCCATTTATGGAGTAATTTGTTTTCTTTTTAGAAGGCAAGTGTTAAAGTGCACCTGGCGCCTTTCATGATATTTTGCAAATCTGTTGTACATGAGGTGTATAATAAGTGTACTTAATATTTATTGATGTCAACCTCTCCTTTTTGAGATATGAACATTTCAAATCTGAAAATGCAAATGAGGTGACGTCATCCCAGGAATTTGTCAAAGTTTTGTTTCAAAGCTGACAGCAAGCTTGCTTTTGTAAAGTAGTATAAATGTTTATGGTAGTGTGAATATTAGTAATACAGATATTGAGCTTTAAAAAATTGCTATAATTAATCCAGAGAACTTTTGTATATTTAATGAGGCCTGGGATGACGTCACTTCATTTGCATTTTCAGATTTCAAATGTTTATATCTCAGAAAGGAGAGGTCGACATCAAGAAAAATTAAGTACACTTATTATACACCTCATGTACAACAGATTCGCAAAATATCATGAAAGGCGTCAGGTGCACTTTAAGTAATATTTCTAACCTCAAGTTTAACACGTTGATCTAAGTTCTTGTATGTACGTTGAACGAATTCCTTGCTGCCAAGAAACCCATACCAGATTATGTTCTTTTTACGACTTCTGTATAATGATGAGATATATTGTTAGAGTATTACCATTAACATAATCTTTCTTGTCGTCACAATCATCATTAACATCATTATAACACCATCACTATCTTCAACATCATCATCATCAGCCACCATTCTTATCATCACCAAAATCATCATCATCGCCATCATAAGCAACAGCAGCACCACCATAATCATCATTTTCATAATCATCATCACCATAATCACCATCATAATAAATCATCATCATAATCATGTTATCATTGCCATCTACTTCATTATTTTCATCACTATCATCATCTTTATTGTTAGCATAATATTTTTGTAACAATGGATCATATTATAACCATCAGTATCACTTCTCCAATGTGCGTTTTTATAGTTCACCAAATGGTCACCACCCACCTGTACTTTTCAGGATGTTCTTCTCGTCTGTTGTGAAACTCAAGACTGATTTTAGCGTCTAAACCGATCCCGAAGTAGTTATTCATCACGCACTGTTCCCTGTAACCATCACTAGAAAAAAATAGGCAAATTAGCTGTTGACAACTCTACTAGAAACATTTGTTGCTCATGGCACACTAAGGGATTTATGTAGTAAATTTCATGTGTGATAAAATAGAGTGATTAAGTTTAATGCTTGACACAGTGTTCTGACTAAGTTGTCACGCAAAAAGTATTCAACAAAATTGTTGCATTACTATCAGTGAATGTCACGTGTGATAAAGTAGTGTGACCAAGTTTAAAGCTTGATCACACAGTGTTCTGACTAAGTTGTCACGCTAAAAGTATTCAACAAAATTGTTGCATTACTATCAGTGAATATCACATGTGATAAAGTAGTGTGACCAAGTTTAATGCTTGACACAGTGTTCTGACTAAGTTGTCACGCAAAAAGTATTCAACAAAATTGTTGTATTACTATCAGTAAATTTCATGTGTGATAAAATAGAGTGACCAAGTTAATGCTTGACATAGTGTTCTGTCTAAGTTGCCACTCAAAAAAAGTTAGTCAACAAAATTGTTGCATTAGCAGCATGAAAATTACTTTAATAGTTTTGGTACTATCAGTAAATGTCAGGCGTGATAAAGTAGTGTGACTAAGTTAACTGCTGTATTCTAACTAAGTTGTCACTCAAAAGTTGTGTGACTCAGTTACATCCCATAATACTTACACATCTGATATAGTATTCATCCTAGGCGTGGCCGGTGCGCAAAGGGCATCAGCGTTAGCTAACAAAGCCTTTCCAATCATTAAACCAACAATACTCTCTTTAGGTTTGTCTTTTAGAAATCCCTTAGATATGATACACGAATTAAACTGTACTGCGGGTTTGCTGCTTTGCTTGGCCAAGAGATCTTCAAATGATGGTTCATATTGACATGGATAAGAACTACCACGGCTTAGGAAGCGTGCGTCGCTTGGTTTAGGTAGAGATGCTGAGAGAATGTTGGAGACAGCTTGTAGATCAACTGTAGATGTATTAATAGGTTCAATAAGATTCCCTTCATTGTCTGTGGCATGTTCTGAAACATTAAAATGAAAGAAAAATTGGTGTTGTCATCTTCAGATGTCGAAGGGGAGAGGGAAAAGGTTAGATTTTACTATCAAAAAAAGGCCGCAAAATTTCCTGTAATGTCCAAAAATAATTTGTAAATGATTGTTCTTTTTAAACGATAGGTAATATAATGAAATTTGTAACACCATAAAAAATGTTGACTTAACTTTACTGACGTTTCAAGCTTTAGTCCTTGGTTGGAGTAAAAGTCAACATTTTTTACGGTGTTACAAATTTCATTATATTACCTGCCGTTTATATCAAATACTGACGCAGCCTATACTAGTTAGCTCGCTAGTTTCCATGTATTGTTTTTTTTTAATGTTGCTTCATAGTTAATAGAAGACCTTTGGTGTGATGTTAAGTGTATGTGAGTTCATAGTTTGCGTTAATGCCATACCTTGTTCAAAAAGCTGATCAACAGTGTTCTCAGGGACTGACTCCAACATATTGTCATTTAATGACACAGTTACTACGTCACTGGCTGCTGATGTTGCTGCTGTTACCATGGCTTCAGCTAGCGATGACGTATGGTCACTTGTCTGGGCATTTTGTTTGTCTACTTCTGCAGAAGAACAATGAAACAACAAAATGTAAAAGAGAAAAGCTGACAGGCGAACAGACAGAAATTTAGTTGGACTGCAATCAGTGTACATATCAAAGATATGCCTATTGTGCTGTTGCAATCTCAACCTGTTAAAATAAAGAAAAAAATATCTGGTCCTATAATCAAAGTCTTTTGTTACCTCCACCTACAATACCACATGTGGTAATGGAATTGTTTTCAAGATTGCAAAAGGTATTTCTGATACGAATCAGAAAATCCTTTCCTTCTCACAAACCTGGAGGGGACAATCTCATACCCAGAGCCTGCACTGGCCAAAAGGAACAAAGGCTCTGGGAACAATAGTGTGGAGAAGGTACAAGGAGTGCATATGTCATAGATTTGTTTCTACACTGACCTGTCTCTGTATGCTCTATAATCTGTCTTAATGCCTTCTTTAGGCTATTTGCTCGTGACATCAATGCATCCTTGGGTACAAAGACCTTTTGGTTCTTAGTGTTATTAATTTGGTTATTTTCTGGCTGTTCTGGTTGCAGTTCTTCTTTAGGGGGCATGGATGTGGCCTCTGATTCAATACTTAGTGTCTTAAGTAGAAGGTTTAGCTTGTCATTTAATACTTCACACTGCAAGGAATAGATACATTGAATTGTTAATGTCATTTGTGTCATCTCACCTGGCAAGCAGGTAGTCAGCCCTGGTTCCAACCCAAGAGAGAGTAAATACTTTGTGTGGGCGATAGGTACGGAATATAATGAAATTTGTAACATCGTAAAAAATGTTGACTTAACTTTACTAACGAAGGGCTAAAGCTCGAAACGTCAGTAAAGTTAAGTCAACATTTTTTACGGTATTTTACAAATTTCATTATATTACCTATCGTTTATATCAAACACTGACGCAGCCTATACTAGTTTACTCACTAGTTTCCATTTACTTTGTGTAGGAACTCACATAATGGTTATATGTTCAAAATATTTCCTTTTATTATATAACATATAGTGGTATACCGAGTGATATCAACTAGATAAAAAGCCTATCCTAGTCATGAAGATATCATTGATATCGCACATGTGAGATATAACTCTCAACCAATGAACTTTCAAAATATATATATTTTTTCTTCAATCTGTTATATAATAAACAGAACATTACATGTGCGCTTGGAGTTATGAATGTTATCTTCTCGTGTTGAAAAGATATCCCACTCATTCGCTGCGCTCACTCGTGGGATATCTTATCAACACTCGAAGATAAAATTCATATCTCCGCGCGCCCATGTAATATCATCTATTTATAATACATTTCATAATACCTGGAATAATATACACTGTCACCTATTTCAAAAATCGTTGTCGCAATCAAAGCTACAGTCCACCCTCTGAAGCCTGCATAGGATGTCATAGGATTTATTTTTTTATCTATTTATTTATATCTTGTTATGGTTGTAACGCCATTATGTGACTGCTTACAAAAAGTAGTTACCTACCAGAGTGAGGCAGGATTTACAATGTATTTGTATCCATACTTCTTTTTATGTCTTCCGAAAATGTGGCCTCTACATAGTCATCTAGCCTCCTCCGCAGGCTACTGATTTTTCTCCTTTGGGATTCCTGTGGGAATTCCAAGAGAAGGAAGATTGGGGCCCTCCTCTGCTCGTTTTTTTTTTCTCCTCACCACAGGAATCCCGATGAAATGAGACATTTATAAGAGTCATTATAGTCTGCTAATAGTCATTATTTTCACTTTTTTTTACCTTTATTGATAATGATCCAGGGTCATTTGCTTCATCTGGATTCGACGTAGCCGAGGCAGCGCCAACTTTAGATACAAACTCTTTTACAATTTCACACAAAACCCTATTGGTGGAAAACCAAACAAATCAATTTTATTACAGTCACAAATAGATATACTAAGGCCATTGGTTTGGTTATTAGGGACCTACTGAAAATTCCCTTTAGGAGTACATTTCCCTCAGTAAACATTATCATTATTATTATATGTGATTCCCTCATAAACGAAATACAGTTGATTTAATTTGTACTCACTTAGCAGAAGTGATGACAGTGTTGTGTTGGCTTGAATGTAGGATACGTGTCAGGTGTGTAGCAACATTGTTTTCAAAGATGTCCATTTTGTCAAACTCTTGCTGATAATGTGCCTAAGAAACAAAATGTAAATATATCAAAATAATATTGATAATAATGAGATGATAATAATGATGTTGGTGATGAAATAGAGAATGATGATTATGATGACGATTTTGATCAGTGCTGCTGCTGCTGATAACAATCATAATGATGATGATATTGAAAATTATTACAATGATAGTGGCAAAGATAATAATAATGATAGCAAAGATGATGATAACAATGGCTGATCAAGGTAATGATGCTATCAATCATGATCATGATAAGTATGGTGATGGTGATGATGATGATGATGGTGATAATAATGATGGTGACGATGGTGATGATGATGATGGTGTTGATGATGCTAATGATAATGGTGATGATAATGGTGATGATGATAAAAATGATTGTGACAATGATTATGATGATGATGATGATGATGATGATGATAATAATTCCAATCAATATCTTACTGGTGCATCCAAGGTTTCTGTTGACGAAGATCTTGATGGTGGTAAAGTTGGATTACATTCTTGTGTCATAATACTCCACCTGCAAACAAAATTACAAAATGTTATGTGGGATTTACAAATCTAAAACATTTTTTTAGAAGATGTTTGAGTGATGTATTGATTGGACACAATTACGCCAAGCTTTTGTCAATATGCATTTATTGGACAAAATTGTGACAGGCACATGTCATTAAATACGTTGATTGAACAAAATTATGACAGACACTATTCAATTAATATGTTGATTGGACAAAATTATGACAGGCACTTGTCAATCATTTTTCATGACTGATTTGATTGGCTAAAAGTAATGAAAGGTATTTGTACCTATCAAGCATTAATGCTTTAGCTCTCTCAAGATGCTGTAGGAACTGTGGAAGGGCACCGTCATCAGTAAATGTAGTACCCCAGCCAAGTACTCGTGATAAGTCATTTCCTGTACCAAGTGGCAGGATACCAATTTGAACCTACATACAACACAGACAACAGACATTTAGTACCATACAAACATGAAAACAAGGAACTTATTCTGTGAACATAGTCCACTATGTTTCTCAATACAAGGCATCTTGGGGAATAAGGTCTTTTAGGAAGATACAGATGAAAGTCCACCTTAAAATGAACTTACTCCCTAAGAGGCCTAGTATTGAGAAAACATTGTGCACCAAATGATTAAGGTCTTTTAGGAAGACACAAATGGGATGGTATTGAGAAAACATGGTTAGCCACATATATAAGGTACCGGTAGGTCTTTTAGGAAGACACAAATTATTGTTCACTTTGAACAAATACACTTATTTCACTAGGAGATTGTACAAGGAAGACATTGTGAGCCACATCAATAAGGTCTTTTAGGAAGACATAAATGAATGTTCACCTTGAACCAAGGGGATGGTATTGAGAAAACATTATGCACCATGAATAAGGTCTTTTAGGTAGACACAAATAAATGGTCACCTTGAACAAAGACACTTATTCCACTAGGGGATTGTACTAGGAAGAGATTTGAAGCAAGAATGTATAATCTTTTGCATGTTGCTTTACATGATTACCTTGTTAGTAAGGTTTGTGTTATCCACTTCTTTCATGACCCAGCCAATGGAGCCATCGCCACCACAAACAAGAATACGAAACCGATTGAACTGCTTGAATGTTTGAATTCTGCAATATCAACAAAGAATAATAATAAATAATGATTACGTTTATATAGAGCAGTTTATCATAAAAATGTTCAGCTGCGCTGGAACAAGATACAGTAATTACAGCATAAACAACAATAACTAGCAAAAAATTCATGATCTTACCCTAAAGGATACTCTAACCACTCAGCTACTGTGACTGGGTTAGAGCATCCAACTAGATAACCATGGATTTGAATCCCAACTGGACTGAATTTTTTTTTAATCTGCTCGTTTATGTTAAGATCATGAATTTATTTCTATATGTCTGCACATCATATAAAGTATTGTTGACAACTAGAAATAGAAAATTCATACCATGGGCATTTCACTAGTCACTTTTAGGGTTTGTGTGAGTACTAGCAAATACAAGTGACTTATGGGATATTCTATGGGACTCCACTCAAAACCATATGATGGTGTAAACTTGTTACATTGTAACAAGTATTGATCTACAATTCAAATTACCCCTGTTGTGGACCTCCAACCCCAAGGTCAAATACTTGGATGGGATTTAATAGTTGTTTGAACTTTCTAATAAACTTGACACCCTGAAAATAGAAAATGATTTTGTAAGTTTTAGAGTTATGAAATAATGTGGAAATGTTGTTAATAAGTTAATAGTATATCATCATTATTATCATTGTCATTAAAATGGCCGACATCATGATCAGAATTATCATTATTGTACTGGTTGTTTTCATTATCACAATGGTCATTATCATAATCACAAAAATCACCATATTCATCACCATCAAAATCATCATCATGAACATGATTATCATCATCATCATCAATAATAACCATCATCATCACAACAAAAATCATTTTCATCATTATCAAAGCCATCAACACAATCATCATCATCACCATCAAAATCAACATCTTCACCTTCATTATCACCATTATCATCATTATCATCATCATCAATAATAATAACCATCATCATCACTACTAAGATTATCATCATCAAAGCCATAATTGCAATCATCATCACTATCAAAATCACCATCTTCATTATCATCATCACCATCACCATCATCTTCATTATCATCATCACCATCATCTTCATTATCATCATCATCATCATCAAAATCATCATCATCAGCTTCATTATCATTATCATCATCATCATCATCATCATCATCATTATCATCATCATCATTATCATCATCATCATCATCATCATCACCACCATCATCTTCATCATCATCATCATCATCATCATCATCATCTCCTTTACTCTTACCTGATTATCTCCACTCTTTGAGTTGACGAAAACCAACAGAGGACTTAATCCAGAATGCCTGGATTTCTGAAAACAATGCACAATGAACATTTTGTAAGTCTTTGAAGGTCAGCTATATATATAAGACATTTTATTCTTATACTCATAATTGTAATATTGGCTGATTTAATTATATATTTGACCGACAAGTACTGTTAGGTGTAAAGGCATCATATCTTCTGTTTTAGTTCTTATTTTATCTGATATTCTTATTCTGATATTCTTGTCATTTTCCAACTTCAAAGGAAGGTGACTAGTCAAACAATTAACCTCCCCTCCCTCCCCTGAATCTGCCCTTGTTGTTAGTGATTGACTGCTACCTCTAATCGTCCAGGTCCCATGGGTCCTTCTAGGCAGAGAGGAGAGAGCACTGATAGAGAGTTTTCACCAAATGAACATTTTGTTGATAGAGATTGTTTACATGATGTATGGACCTGTTGGCAAAGAAAAATAAACATTAACACACACAATGGTCAGAAGGAAAGCATCCACATATAGAGGAAGCAAAGAATATCATCATCATCATTCATCATCAACAATCATTAACCTCATAACCATTATCATCTCCACTATTAAAATCAGTGGCATCATCATCATCATCGTCATCCCTGTTATTGCAATAAACCTTTTCATGGTTTCTATCGAACAACCTCAGCCTCGATAGTGTGTAAAATATTCTTTAGAATCTGACTACAACCCATGGAACTTTGAATCGTTTCAATTAGCTTCAATAATTGTTTGATCATGTGTACATTCCTTAAATTACGACGATCTGTAGTCAAGTTTAAAGAATATATTACATGCTATTGAGGTTGTGGTTGTGGACGTGAACTGTGGAACAGGTATATTTGACTATGGTGTATGATATAAAGACATATAAATTGAACAGTGGCAAGACAAATTCAATACCCTATTGATGCCTGCAGATATTCTTGTGTTTCATTATATATATTATATTATCAAGTTATGTTATATTATATATGATTAATTAATTGATTAACTTAATATTTTAACATATATTACTGATATATAATATATTATTATATATGAATTCCTTCTATGCAAGGATTTATATAATTCTGCCTTTATTTGGCTTTTTATAATATTTTTTAGCTTGTTTAATTAAATTAGATTAAATATTCCTAAACTCTATTTTAAATATGTAAAGCATTGTTGAACTATAAGGATTTGACGCTATATAAAACATTATTATTATTATGTTACTTACTGTTGCATTACACCACAGACATCTGAAGTCTTGTAACCGTCGTTTACTTCCGCATTGTCGGTCACAGACATTACATCTTGAACCTGGAACAATGTTACCTTCTAACCACTGATGGGGCATTGACATCTGAAAGTAAAATTTCATTGTATTCTTTGTTAGCTTTGTTCTATTGTTTAACTTGGAGTCTTTTGTGTTTCTATTGAATTATGTAGACTGTCTACAATTTTATTGTATTCTTTGTTAGCTTCGTTCTATTGTTTAACAATAGGTAAATTTGTAACAAATTGGTGTTACAAATTTCATTATATTACTTATCATTTATATCAAACACCGACGCAGCCTATACTAGTTTACTTGCTAGTTTCCATCTATTGTTTAACTTGGAGTCTTTTGTGTTTCTATTGAATTATGTAGACTGTGTCTGGTACATTGAAGAAAAGCCATAATAACCTGTCAGTCAGTTTGTTAAGCAATCAATCAGCAACTCAAAAGAACAATCAAACAACCAGCTAATCAATCAATTACTTATTCATTCATCCAAATATGAGTAAGTGAGTAAGTGAGTAAGTAAGTGAGTAAGTAAGTGAGTAAGTAAGTAAGTGAGTAAGTAAGTAAGTAAGTGAGTAAGTGAGTAAGTAAGTAAGTAAGTAAGTGAGTAAGTAAGTAAGTGAGTAAGTAAGTAAGTGAGTAAGTAAGTGAGTAAGTAAGTAAGTGAGTAAGTAAGTGAGTAAGTAAGTAAGTGAGTAAGTAAGTGAGTAAGTAAGTAAGTAGGTAGGTAAGTAAGTAGGTAAGTAAGTAAGTGAGTAAGTAAGTAAGTAAGTGAGTAAGTAAGTGAGTAAGTAAGTGAGTAAGTAAGTGAGTAAGTAAGTGAGTAAGTAAGTGAGTAAGTAAGTGAGTAAGTAAGTGAGTGAGTAAGTAAGTGAGTAAGTAAGTAAGTGAGTAAGTAAGTAAGTAAGTGAGTAAGTAAGTGAGTAAGTAAGTGAGTAAGTAAGTGAGTAAGTGAGTAAGTAAGTAAGTAAGTGAGTAAGTAAGTAAGTGAGTAAGTAAGTAAGTAAGTAAGTAAGTGAGTAAGTAAGTAAGTAAGTGAGTAAGTAAGTAAGTGAGTAAGTAAGTAAGTGAGTGAGTAAGTAAGTAAGTAAGTAAGTGAGTAAGTAAGTAAGTGAGTAAGTGAGTAAGTGAGTAAGTGAGTAAGTGAGTAAGTAAGTAAGTAAGTAAGTGAGTGAGTAAGTGAGTAAGTAAGTAAGTAAGTGAGTGAGTAAGTAAGTAAGTGAGTAAGTAAGTAAGTGAGTAAGTAAGTAAGTGAGTAAGTAAGTAAGTAAGTGAGTAAGTAAGTAAGTGAGTAAGTAAGTAAGTGAGTAAGTAAGTAAGTGAGTAAGTAAGTAAGTGAGTAAGTAAGTGAGTAAGTAAGTGAGTAAGTGAGTAAGTAAGTGAGTAAGTAAGTGAGTAAGTGAGTGAGTGAGTGAGTGAGTAAGTTAGTAAGTAAGTGAGTAAGTAAGTGAGTGAGTGAGTGAGTAAGTAAGTAAGTAAGTAAGTAAGTGAGTGAGTGAGTTTACTAACTAAAGTAAGAAATAATATAAGTCCCTTAATCAGTCATGCAATCAGTTGAATGAATGAATGAATGAATGAATAAATGAATGAATATGACGTTAGGTCAGGCCATCAAACAGTGCACTTACTGGGTCTGTGTCATCAAATTCTATAGATTCCCGTCTCAGTGACTGTATTGTTGTCCATTTGCAGTTATTAGGGGCTTTAGCTGCACATCTTCTGTGAACTTTAAATCTGCATACTAACAAGATGAAAGACTCTATGTTAGCTGTATCTACAGGAATACTGGGGGTAATTAATGGAGGTAATTAATGTATTTATGTATTAAATACTTCTTGGCCACATTGTAAATAACAAGATGGTGTTGTGTCCTTGGGCAAGATACCTTACTCTCTCTCTCTCTCTCTCTTTTGTTCAGTTTTTACTAAACCCATCTAAAACTGCATACAATTAGTAACAACCCCTCCCCCCACCCCCTATATAGCTTCCAAAAATAATGTGACCCCAAAAAATAATTGCCACCCCCCCCCCCCCCCCCCCACTATACACTAAAAGATGAAATCCCCCTAATGACAATTCCAACAAACCTTCACAAGATAATCCTTTTGATGTAACTCCAGACAAAATATCTTTGCATACATTACAGAATGTTGGCCGTGTATGAGTACATGAATACCAATTATGTGTGCCTGATAGTTGATCCAATATATCTGTCTGTAAAGTGAGACATAAACATTACTAGAACACTTGAATAATTGTCAGATGCATACTTAATTATGCTGTCACATGAAAAAAGAACACTTTTACACTTAATACTAATTTTGTAAGAAAGGAATAACAAAAGAAAGAGTTCAGCTTGAGTGATCTTCTTTTGTCTTTTGATTAACTCAATTACAAAAGTCACAGTCCAGTTGTACAAAGCCTGAATAGTGCTATCCACCGGATAAATCCCTATCCAACAGATGAAACGTACACAAATTCTATACACTGGATAACTCTTATCGAACGGATAACTTTATCAAGGCTTTGTACGACTGGCCCCAGGGCAACCTTCTTGCAATTAGCTATACAGTAAAAACCCGCATAAAAGAACAAGTGGATTAAGAACGCTCAGGCTGAAGTTTGGTCATATACATGTACCATATACATAAGAACAATATATAAGATATATCAGAGCAAAATCAGCCTGAACCAAAAATCATGTGTTCTTTTATGCAGGCTTTTACTGTATTGTCAATGCTGAAAATAGATAGTTAATGGTATATTTACAAAAATAAAAAATAACAATGACAAGTGTTGTAAATCATTCTCATTTGCATAAGTTATAACTTGAACTTCCTTGATCAGACTCACTCTTGTCTTGAAAATTGGAGTACAGTATGAAAGAACTAACCCAAATATTTTATAAGTAAGTAAAATACAATATTCATGTCTGTATGGGATCTACAACAGCTCTTCTGCAACTCTCCATTGTAAACTTTACTTAAAGAATGACTTTTCAACAATTTTACATGTATATAATTAAGACTAGTGAAGACTAGTAGTAGCAGCTAAGCCTAGGTACCTATTATATGCCCTGGCGTCCTTACAAATAGCAAAAGTGCTATTTTTAGTAAGTTTTTAACGACAAACTCTACTCACAACAGCTCTTCTGCAATTCTCCATTGTAAACTTTACTTACAAAATGACTCTTCAACAGTTTTACATGTATATTATTAAGTTAATCGCCTAATGAAGACTAGCAGTAGCAGGCTAAACATTGTGGTCCAAATGTTCTACATTCGTGAGACTAACGAATAACATTCTACTTGATATTTTAAGTTTTCATATCAACCCTTGATAGTTATACTTACTGATGATCTTTGTGAACAGAGAGCCCGTAAGCAACCAAACCATTCCTCCATTTCGCGCCTACTCTCTGCTGATAGCACTAGACTACGATATGGAGTGATTAACTGTAAACAAAGGAAATTGAGGTTAGTTACATTGTTAGATGGAGCTATCTTCATTTTCTCCTCTCTCTCTCTCTTTAGCTGGTTATAAGAAAACATAAATAATACATATTATTCTTGTGTTATAAACATTATTATATATGTAGTTTATACTTCTGTATCTCGATCTATTCAAAGTTAAATGAATTGCTGCTAATTACAAATCCATATTATCAAATTACATCAAATTCATATCTCTCTTTTAATAACACAACTTTCATGTAAAAAAAGACCACCTTAAAATATGATTAATCCCTCATCAATGAAAACTGAGCCTCAGTTTTTTATGTAGTTTATATTTTGTCTCTCAATCTATTCAAAGTTAAACGAATTGCTGCTAGTTACAAATCCATATCCATATTATCAAATTACATCAAATTCATATCTCTCTTTTAATATCACAACTTTCATGTAAAAAAAGACCATCGTAAAATATGATTAATCTCTCATCAATGAAAACTGACTTGAGGTAAATTTTTAAAATAAAAAGGAATGAAACAGTAACTGTTTCACCTTGCTCTTTCCTTAAATAAACAATAGATTATTATACTATGACCATAAGTATCAAAAACAACAGCTAAATGCATTTTCCTCTTTCGATTCCGTACTTGTTTCCAATATTGATATACAGCTGCTTTGATCCGGGCAAAAGGTATCACTAATAGATGCCTTTTTTGGCTAACATGTAATAGTAATAATGATTACATTTATATAGTGCAGTTTATCATATAAATGTTTAGCTGCGCTGTAGATTATTTACAAGAATTCAAATTTAAATAACAATAAAAAATAATATATTTTTAAAAATGAAAAAAAAAAGACGAAAAAAAGATGTGATAGCTAGATGACAACAATAAAATATATAAACACCAAAGTTGAAAAGAAAAAACTCTGAGTAATTGTAAAGAGATGTTATAAGCTATAAATTGTTGTTTGTGCAGACAGTAAAATACAAAAAATGAGCAAAAGTTCTGCTCTGTTATCACAGATCCGTAGAAAGATGTTCTTTCTTGACTTTAATATGTCAGAGTTCACACTAAGTTTAAATATACCAGAGAATAACATGTAACTAAAAATACTTACAAGTTTCTTGGCTAAAAAACATGTCAAATTTGTGAGAGTTGGAAGACATTTCTTCAGCTTTGCATCAAGGAAACAATCTTGTATGAATAACAAGATGAATTTCACAACCACTAGTTAAGTAATTGTGTTGCATTTGCAAAGCGAGCCAATCAATCACCTGTGTTTTATATCATAAATTCTAACGAAGGTACCAGAACTGCATGGGTCTGTAGCGTATAATACATGCTCTTTGCAGGATATCAAGTCAACCCCTAACCATATGGTTGATATATGTTTATCATATCTTTTATCTAACCATAACCCTTGAATAAGTGCGTTTTTATCAAACAACATGCTTCTAAAGTTAGGTTTTGGTTTCCTACTTTTACGATATTGATAAAAGTGTGATAAAATGGTTAGGCATTGTAAAATGTTTATTTTTTGACAATGGCTTTATCTAAAGTATTTAAAAACCACAAATAAGTGAATTATTTCAAACAATAGTTTTTATACTAATTCTTTGACACTTTATCATAAAGAAATTAATAAAAATGTGATACAATGATTTAAAAGCAGAACATATATGCAGCTTGTCAAAGTGAATAGTGACAGCATGAGAAAAAGGAACTACTCAATTGCATGATCAAATGGAATTGTGGGTATTAAATATTGTATACTTATAAATATCTCTTACATGTATTTAGAATAGAATGTAAAGATACCCAAAATGCTGTGGGTGAATATGAAAAAGTCAAGGAAACTGACCGAGGTAATTTTTTAAGCAGATTTTTACTGTAGTAAGTGATGGTTAAATGTACAGTATAAAGTGAAAATTGTGTGCACAGTGACAGTCGGCATTTATACTTCTCCAAATTATGACACAACTATCATACATGTAGCTAAAATTAATAGCATTTAGGTTGTGTTTTCATTGATAAAACCATAAGTTAAGTGCAATTTGAATTATTTATAGCTGTATCACATCAAATGGTCAGCCAAGTATTTTGTACCTTCTACATTATCTTGAGTTTTTATCAACCAAAAGTAAGACGCTGAGACAAATATCTTATTTTCAAGTGCAGGGAATAAGTAAGAAATTGTATTAATTTTAATTTTATAGTAGAATGTTCTATATGTGAATACTTGCACATTTTTCACAATTCAATTAAAATAATGTAAACTTGTGTAATATTATGAGTATAAAGTCTTTAAAAATATGTACTTCATTAACTTGAAAGACAGCTTCATCATTTGAGCTGCTAAATTCAAAGGATGCCAATTATATGAAACTAATGTTATTACCATCATACCAGTCATCAATTCAGAAAACCTGTATTGAAAACCTGTTTTATTTTATAAACAGGTTTTAAACTATGAATGCTCATTAATGAACACTATATTTAAAAAGATGTGATGTTCATTAACTAAAGGTGCATTTTTTATCATCATAAGTAATTAATCATCATTTATATATTTATTGTCTCTGGGGGATGGGGTAGGGAGACATTGAGGGGGAGGGGAGGGGGAGAGGGAAGTAGAGAAAGGAAAGGAGTTTAAGAGGCGCCCTTGTAAGCTCTCAGACTACCTAATTTTGTTTCTGTGTATGTTGTTGTGTTGTAAAGCGCCTAGAGCACATTTGGATAGGTGCTATATAAATATCATATAGAGGATATTACATGGGCGCGCGAAGATACCAATTTTATCTTCGAGTGTTGAAATGATCTCTCACGAGTGAGTACAGTGAACGAGTAAGACATTTTCAACACTTGAAGATAAAAAATTCCTATCTCCAAGCGACCATGTAATATTCTGTTTATTATATAATTATCAATGAAAAGAAAAGAAAACATTTTTAACACAAGAAGTTTCTTTAAAGCTGTGTAACCATAGTAATGATATTTTCACATGTGAAGATATCAAATTTTTGAAGCAGAGAAATATAGGTATTTCATTGACAGTTATATAATAACTATTATTATTATATATATTTATATTATTAGCACTCTTGTATAGTTGTAAAATGATTTTGAAATATCAACACCATCACCATCAAGATTTTCTTGCCGTCGGTAAATATTCTTTTGGAGTAGTTTTCATATTATATTTTACTTTGAATGGGTTCCTATTAATAGGAAGTGAACTACTGGTAATATATTGTTATATTATTTGTAAGAAAGAGCATTTTTTATGTGATGCACTCTTTATAATAAAAATATTATTATTTATATATTTATTCAAAGGTACAAACGAATGTGTATGAGTCAGTCATATGAATTTAATATCATCATCTTATCAAATGAATTTGCAAAGATTAATTAAAAATAAAGGAGGTTCTAAAAAAAACCTGTTTTTTAAAATTTTCTTTTTCAAACCTGTTTTAAATTCTTTTTAATTTAAAAGAATACTATCAAACATAACATCAACTCTACAATAATCCATGGGATGTATTTGAATTGTGAATTTTGCAACATCATTAATTTATCAAAATTATACATCTAATCAATATATCAAGAAAATTATCAAAAGGAAATAAAAAATATGTTTTATTCTAGATAGTGTTCAAATACCATTAATTTCACCATGTCAGTGTCCACTATCACTAAAAGGAGTTAAACAAAGAATCTTCATGTTTTATTTTATTTTATTAGGCTTTGCCAGTTAGATGGGAATACTGCAACAACTTAACAGGCAGCCTTGTGTATGTGACATAAGTTTATGCCATTGTCAAATATTATATTAATATAATTATAAAAAAAGAAAGCATCCTTCAACATTTCTACTTAAAATGTTTTTAATATATTTCATATATGCTGGAAGTTAACTAAGTTACCATAATCTTTTGAAATAGACTTCTTAAATTTTTACAGCTGTCTAAGGTAGCCACATGTTCTTGTTTAATTAAAATGATGTTGAATTTCAAGAAAATGTACATATATGTAAACAGTTTGTTCTAAGTTACAGTCATTACTAAGATTTTCAGCTTTCTGCGAACTCAGACATTGCAATGGCTAGTTATGGAATACATTTTTCATTTCTGCAAATTATCTTTTATGTTTTTGACTGACGACAGAGAAAAATGTATTTCACAACTAGCTGTTGGAATGTCTGAGTTCACAGAAAGCTGTAAACTGCAGTAAATAATCTCAAAACCAAGAAAAACTCTTATTTTTTAACTCTGGAATATAAGACATTTTACATTTTTTATAAAGAACACTTTAATTGGTGTAGATAGATGATACTTACTGTAAAACTGTTGTTTGCATTCCTTATGCTAGTTTCAGCTATACTGACATCTTGAAGGTCGATTTCATTGAATATGGTATTTTGCTAGAAAGAAATAATGTCTATCAGATGATAGTGTTGGTGGTTTAAGGTCCAGAAGGAATGATAATATAACAGCATGTGCAGTGGAATTCTATATGAAGTGAATAATTTCAAAGGCAGCAAATTAACAGATGCACTGAATCGTGATTGGATGGAATTATTAAATGATATTAAAATGACCGAGTCTGAATGACTGAAAGAATTAATGAATAAATGATTGAATAAAACTGGAAAAATAAATTCAAGAAAATGCAAATATTGAAAACAGATGGAAAGAATAAGAGAACAAATGCATGCAATGTTGACGAATAAAACAAGTCAATGAAAAACCAAGCACATAAGCAAAGAAATATAATTGTGAGCTTAAAAAATGAATGGATGGATTAATAAATGAATGAAAAAACTAAATAGATAAAAGGAAATAAACAGAAGAAAATGGATTTATAACTATCGTTAGAATAATAAGAAAGATTGAAAATATAAGAATCAACAAATAAATTAATACAAATAAATGATTGAATAAATAAACAAATGAATAAATAGATAAATGAATAAATAAATGAGACAGAAATGAGATAAAGAATACATTGAGCAAATATAACAATGCTAATGACGTTTAATTCAAGTGAGGGAAAGGTGTAAATCATTGATGTTTACAAATATACAGGGTTGATTCCAGTTTAATTAACCAGTTTTACAAGAAAAACTTGCAATGCAAAAACTCAATGGCTAATCTTTTTTTAAAAACAATGTTTTTCATCGCAATTGAAACATTTTGAAAAATGTATGTTATTAAAAATAAAAGCTGTAATTTATGCTGTAGCGAAATTAGGTATTCTTCAAAATTTGTCAACACTCAGTTTTTGATACAAATTTTATGAACTTCCAATTATCTAGTAGTTTCAAGTCACCAGTTGTGTGTTCAAATTAAACATGGATCAATACTTCAAAGGGTTTTAGTTTAAACAAAATATTTCAAATACACACAGTGTAGCTTTTGAATAAATTATAATGATTTAAAAAACAAACATATTACAATGATGTGTGTGTTACAGAAAGTTTGAATTTCAAAGAGTCATGAGTAAATTGAAGAATAAAGATCATAGTATTTTGGTTTTCCGAAAATTATGCTGTAACAAGATAAATTCAAAAATAATTAATAAACAAAAATTTGATCGAATGTTTTAAAAATATTATACGGAAGTTTGAAATAGTAATTTGTATTGATTTGGAGCATAGTATTTCATTTTCCTTCAAAAGTATTGGTGTAATGAGATAAATTGAAAATCATAAATAAACAAATCAGACAAATTGTATATCAATCTATTTTCAAGTTTTTACACCTCTCCCTTAAAGTGTTTTATCAATTATTCAATATATCATTGTTTCTTCTAGGCAAAAAATATTGCATAAAAGTGTTAAAAATGTTTGACTTTAGTGAGAGTATTGAACATTTAACCTTCTTGAAGTACATTTAAATACAGTGTGCAAATAATAGGTATTTGTAGCTCTTTAGATCTAGAGGGGCTGGCACCTTGTGTTTTTTTTATAACTGTTGCCTCTCATGATTTAGCAATGAGTTAATGTTTAAAATAGTCTGGAATAATTAGAATTAACAAATTGAAAATAGAAGCTCTTCAACTTCTCAACATTTGGAATATCTTAATTAAAGGAGAAAATAATACAAAAACAAAATTTCAATTTCAAATGCCAACAAAAAGTATTTCACTAAAATAACAAAATGATGTGTAGAACTTCATCAAAGCGGAATTTTAAAATCAACCAATGTTGACAGGATCGAGTAATATATAATTTTGATATATATTTATACATATTTTGTTGTATAGGCTAGCTAATGATGTTAAGTGCTACTTATGATTTACCAAAAATTAAATATATATTTTGTTGTATAATAGGCTAGCTATTTTTTGATGTATAGTACTACTTATGATTTTCCAAAATAAAAATAGATTTAACCATACAACAGCTCAGTGCTAGAAATAATTTTCACTACATAAAATTTACAATGATAATGTTTAAGTCCTTCAATGGAATATTGGATATTAGTAATACATATCGGGACAGATGGATTCAGGGCCTTGAAATCAGGCTATTATTGGAAAACCACTCAGGGGTAAGGCACCAAACAGACAGTGAAAAAAAATAATTAGATAGCAGGAATTTTTTATGTAACTTCAAAGCTACAATTATAACTGATGTTGTGTAAGTCTGGTTATTGCAATATTGATTTCTCAACAGGGGATCCCAAAAAACATGTAGATGTAATCAAAAACACAACAGCATTCTATCTTTACTCACGTTATTATTTTTTGCATAGAAAAGCTTCTTTCCCTCTCGAAGCTTGAAGTACCGTTTCTTCCAACGCTGTTGAATAGAAAATATAGTAATATTGTTGAATCGTGAAAAACACAAAATGTTAAGCATCGTTTTGAGGAGTATGCAAGATGGGATGAGGAGAAATAAAAATAAGATTGATACAACAGTTGTAGGAGGTGTAAATTGTATAGCTGTTTCCAAATAATAATTTAGACAATCTTGTTAATCTAATGAAACAAATTTATTAAAAGAAGAGGAAAAGGTTTGAACAACACTGATATTTTGACAAATATAAAAATATAAAATTATGATTACATAACATATTTGTGCATAAGAGATCATCTGGAGGACAAATTGGAAAAATGACGAAAAAAATAGACATGGTAATTCAGTTAATCAAGGATTGTAACTTTATTGATGATGTGATTGTGATAAAAAATATCCATGTTGCTTTTCAAATAAAGAAAGCACATCCTTTTACTTTAAAAAAAAAAAAATGAAATTCCAGGATTAGAAATCTGGTTATAAATAAATCAAAGCTCTGAAAAGTGCTTTTTTCTTACCTGAAAAGACCCTGACTGCTTCAGCAGATGCCCTTCTTTAAGACAATGCTGCAAAAAATAGACATTTTATGAATGAACACACATCTCAGCTCAAGTCAAAAAATGTCATTTTCAATGAAAGAATGGGACAAAAATGTCATAAACTATAATAAGCTTTTTGGCTATATAAATTTTTGGCACTATGCAAATAATATTTACATCAGTGCTCATTTTTGTAGATGAAGTCTTGCTGCATGAATAAAAATCTTGAAAGTTCTCTTTCTTGACAAGAACTGGGATCAGTCTGATTGAACTGGGTTTTCATAGGACTCCTTCCTCATTGTACGATCATAATTTGACAGTCCGGTCGAGCTACAAATCTAGACCGCAAAGTCACTAATATATTCAAATGAATTGAATTTTTTTTCCTCCTGGTTCAACAATCTATGCATATTTTTAACATAATAACAGTTTCATTCAATCGCAATGACGTAGAGAAGGTGACTCGCAGGTGTTTTCTTGAAGCTTGTAATTACATTGCTAGTTCGAATCGACAATGATAAATCCCACAAAACACAACTTAAATTCCAAAGAAAAATACCAAAAAATATTAAATTCGAGGCTTGAAGATTTCAGAAATGAGATAATAAGAAAACCGGGATATATTTTAGGCTAGACAAAATAACGGAGAAGAAAATGCCCAAAATAAATAGACTCAAAATTGGGCAAGGGAAAGTCGTATGCAAAATGTCAATTCTGAAATTAAAAAAAATTGGCATAGAAAAAGCTATTCATAGACTTTGAATAAAAAGAAATTTAGTTGCCTTTCACAGGTATAGCAGCTTATCATGAATCACAAATACATTGTTCTTATAAATCCTTGTAAAACAACAAAAAACTTGAGCTCGCAATTTTGGCTTTATCTTGAGCGCAGTACGCAGCCAAAGCGAGAACTGTTCATTCGCTTGACAAGCAAAATATTATACAAATCTTAAGAAACAAATTAATTATTCCTCACAGAATAGTGAATCAGAAATATTGGAATTATAAATATTTCTCCAAGGTATTTAAAATGGACGCTGATTTATCATTTCAAAGCTACATTACGATTGACAATGCAGAATTCAGCTGGACGCAAACACAGTAAGACTACAAGATGAAAAGAGGTTCTTTATTTACCATAAGCGCATTCCGAGTGAGTTTATTTCTTAATTATGAGGATTTATCGAGTGTTTTTTCGTCTTTCGGCTCAAATATTAAAACTCAAGAAGTTATTTCCAAACTCAACCACAATATCAAAAGAGCAACTCTCTTTAAAATATCTTCAGTCAGCTTCTCATTCACGATCAATAACACCACGAAAAAACTAGCTCTCATCAATAAAGAAATCGTAATTTCTGATTGCTTAATCGATGCTAATGATTAAACAAAACAATGTTCAATTTGCAAAGGAATATGAAGGAAGGAAAAGAAAATGATAAACCTACCCTTGCTCGCACTACAGCAGCAGTCGATTTTCTTCGATGGTAGAACTTCGGAGCTTCAACGGCTCCGTCTGAATCGCTATCATCTGAAGAGTCAAGTTCATTTTCGTCCGAAGCGCTGGTAAAATCATACGAGCCTTTCCAATACTGGGACATTTTGATAGCTTACTACTCACTAGATACATACTGCAGCAATCGACCGGCCATAACTGCACGTCACGTGACTCATCACTTAAACTAACTAACCCCCCCCAGAGTGTTTTCCGATTTGTCGAAGAGTTAAAAATAGTTCAGTATGATTCCGGGGGGCGGCTAACATATATAGCGCATAGCAATATGCGTGACTAAGGAAAACGAAAGAGATATTTTTGGAATGCTTACAGATATTGCGTATCGCTTTATATTATTGTTTTTTTTCTTTCTTAATTCTGGGGCATAATTTATCTAGACTTGATATAAGGTTGACAATATATTCTGCAGCAATATAAACCAAGTCGATTTTGACAATGTTCTTTTAAGACTTAATTAAAATTCTAAATTTAGCAGAAAGATCCATGGCTGTTTTTTTTTAAGTTTCGACAGAGACAAATAAAACAAAAACACAAAGAAAAAACAACAAACAAATACATCAATTCCGGCTTGTTTGACGTTAATTTTCCCACCTCAATTTGTCGACAAATAGTACAATTTACCGAACGATATTATTTCTGTTTTCGCGAGCAAAAAAAATATAAATTAGAAGATTATAACGAGAAAACTTACAAAAGGAAAAAAGTTGTCAAAGAAAATCATAATGAAAAACAACAACGTCAAAATTGGCACAACATTTCGGACAATTTTCCCTATTGCGAAATGAGTATTGACATAACTTCTGAGATATATTTATATATGTATGTGGATGAGTTGCGCTGTGACGTCACACGAGCGTCAACTCAAGATGACGCCATTGGCTTCCGATAAAAAAAGGTTTTCAGTGGCGAGTTCAGTTTATCTGCAAAACAATTTTTGCAAAAGTTCAAGGTTATATCGGATTAATCAAAATACGTGATATCGTTCTTGTCGTGAAATACAATTATGTAATTCCATTGGGAAAGCTTTCTATTTTCGTTCCCACACTAATCTTGATTAATTATATTTTTTTATTTTAATAAGTAAAATTCGGCCGGTTGTAGATCTTAATCAGATGCAAACACGCACAGTTCTAGCATTTTGACGATGACATCACCAGCGGTTTTACGAGTTTTTCGATCCATACAGTGCTAATATATATATCAGCCTGCCGCATATAGAAATATAGCTCAGAGATAAGTTTGAATAAATTCGTATTAGCCGATTTTGATTAATTCCAGACGCAACTTTTTAACCTCAAAATTTTTAGTACTATATATTTCTTGTTTGTGATTCATATCATTAATTTTGCTAAGGAAGAGAAGGGGGCTTTCAATTATTAGTGTATTGGGTGAGGGATTGGGGGGGGGGGGGGGGGTGAGGGGTACGGCAAAATCACCGGTTGTCTTTTCCAAATATTACCCAACCTCCCCTTCCTGGTTGGCACAAATATCATAACCCCCCTATATTTTTCGTCCAGATTTTACTAGCCCCCTATTATACAGTACAATTTGTAACAGCCCGACCCCCCCCCCCCCCCCTATATAGCTTCCGAAAATAACGTGACCCCTCTCAATATAGCCGACCCCCCCCCCCCCCCCCCCTAAAAGGCACGCTTTGCGCTCTCCCAATAAAAAGTGAGCTTGAGTTATCATTACATTCGGTCCACCTACCATCGTTTTGAGTTTCTTCAACTGCAAGGGACTCGTTTCGTTAGCAACGCCTCGTTTTGGCGAGGACAAACTGTGGGGTGTGCCAGCCCCCTTCGGTTTTCCCTGTTAAAATCAGTAAAAATCAACTATAGGAATAATTACATAAACTTTAATGGTCTTGAGCATATTAATTTTATATTGAACTAAACAGTTAGAGTAATAAAGATAGTTTATATACACCATACCAAAGAGTGTTATTGTAAAAAAAAAGTTTTAATTAAAGTTCGAAGTTCAGTGTAAACATATCTTTTTACGATGTGTACATCAACGAAATTAACGTTTGATATGAAGACGATGGTGACAAACCGATGATGATAGTGTTGATGATGATCAATGATAAACGATCACTGATGTTTTTTTTTATGGTGATGGCGATGATAATGACATCGATCATAATGATGATGATACCACGGCAATGACGATGCATATTTTTAAAAATAGGGAGCATATGTTTAAAGATAACGGCAGTATAAACTGCAACTGTGACGTTTATATCTTTCTCAAAAACCCACAAGAATCTCTTACCAAGTTATTAAGGACTGGTATACAAAATAATTATTTCGACGAATTAAACCAATAAGAATATTGCATGTGTGTACAAAATAAAATCGATTGTATTTGCCTTTATGAATAATTGAGTATCGCATTGTACGACGAGCAATTTGTGATATGAATATTGAGTATATAGTTACGCACATTCTCCGTGTAATACAAACAAGGAAGTTATACTATCTCAGTTCACTAGACTTCCCTAACAGATGTGTTTTTCGAAACGTTGATGCCGTGTGGTCTATTTCAGTTTACAACGTAACTATAAAAATCAATTATCGCGAATTAATTTTTTTTCCTTTTACGTACAAAAGGCGCTAAATTCAGTGGGCCGTGCATCAACTGAAGCAGATCTACTAGAAACCAACAATCTTATTTATTTTATATCATTTAGTTATTTATTAATTAAAGAAGCTCCCAAACACACTTTCATATTAGTTTAGTTTTAATAGAATCGGGGCATTGTTCTAGTAGGGTATTGCGCGTTTCGCCCCCCATAGTGTCCGCACCACGGGGAATATCAAACACGAATCTATACATGTACAGACGTACGTACGGACCGAGAGCTAATATAAAGCCACTGCTAACAACTGATAATCTTAGTTTGTGAGTCATGTCCTTTGAAGCATCGACAAGTCTTATTCCGTAATTTTATAATTCGATAATTGTTTACGTGGTTAGTAAGTGATGCTTGACTCATACGAATATTCATATAAAGAACTATAGACGATTCAGGCTCCGTGGTTGTTATCGAAGGTCACTATATATATTATAAACAATAAAATCATTGGATCAAAAAATCAATTTATTTGCTCGATTCACCAAACATCGACTTTTAAGTGTATTGTAACAAGCTATTTGTAACTCTGAGCAAGACTAGTCATGTTTTAAAATAGGGAAAAATCACGAGATAAAATGAAGGCCGAAACTTACCTTGAAATTATCAAGCACATACAAAGAAGTGCTAGTCATTATTCGTAGTTCATTCAATAAGGAATTTGATCAACTTGAGAAAAACCAGTCCATATTAAAGGTTTATACAGAAGAAATGTTGTATTTTCCCGGCTTCATGTTGAACGGCTTTGCCATCGTCAGTCTGATATCATTGAACATCAATCATCATTGACGTTGAAATAAGATCAGAGATAGGCAGTCTAACTTTACATGATGATCTCAAGAGCACGTGTAATAATTGATTCTGTAAAAAATAGAAAATCGGTTTTCTATCAAAATTCTTGATAGCGACTTCTTGGTAGATGGGAGCCACGAGTGCCTATTCTTAACCGTCAACGTGTGACCTTTGTTAATTGCTTCACAGTAAAATAGAGCGAACCAGCAATCCGACAGCCACCGACGGAAATTGTAAGACCCCGCCCTGCAAGATACTGATTAAAGCGGATGCTGTCTTCTACGGTCATATAGTGATAAAATACAACGAGAAGTTCTCTTTCGGAATACAAATTAACTTGAAGAGAAAATTCAATGTCTCGTGTGAACGTATTTTCAGCTGTCAATCATCCTTTTCATAAAACAAATGCTTCTCGAGGATGTCAACATGGTCAACTACCACATAGCTATATTGAGAGATGATGACGTCAGTGTTGCTAAGAATGACGTCATCAGCAATGACTTTTGATTGTTCACGCCGAGGAGATTTTTGATTGGCTGTTTCGTTAAATTTATTTGTCTGTTCTTGACCTCTGGGTGTTTTTAACACGCTACAGAAGATAACCAACAAGCTAATGTTAGATCAATACTTTACATGTAATAGCAGCCAGACATAAGAGTAAGAGTTTAGACAAAAAATTTGAAGTGGGCTATTGTACCACAGGTAACCCAAATGTATAGTCAGTCCATAATTATCTGCTTCAAATCCTGAATTTTCTTTTCCTATGAATATATAGAGAGCAAAAATACACTATATCCTTGGAGTAAAATTAAATTGCTACTGTGTAATAGTTCTTATTTAGTGTTTATTAGTAACTAACTAAGAGAAAGTTATATTAATAACAAGGAATTATTTCCTTATGTATATCTTGTGTCTGGTTGTCTAGCTATCAGTGATAAAGATGTTTTCATTAACCTGTCTCAGAACTAGTTCATAACTGCCCATGTGTATTAGTTAAAGTGTGATAGTCAATTAAATAACAACAAAAGAACACAATGGAATCTTTTAAGGAATGATACACTAAAATGTATTTCGCAGCTAAATAGAAACTGGCTCTTCGTTTTCAAGTTTTTGCTGTAAAAAATCTATAGTTTAGGACAAGAAGAGAAAGAAAAGAAAGTCCCACTAAGCAGTATGTATTGACATTTGTGGAAAATCATTTTTATAGAGTACAAACACTAAAAGTGTGCAATACTTTGTACTATTTACCACTAAATAGTGTTGATTAAACAATAGAGAACAAAAGAATTTGCATAATTTAGCAGTATTTATGTTGCACACTTTTAGTGTTTTTACTCTAGAGTATATTATCCCTAATAAAACTCATTTTTAAAATTTTCCATGGCAGATTTAATTCAAAGTTGAAAATTTTAGTAAAAGATGAACTAGCCAGTGGAGAAGTACTATACAATATGCACCTCGTCTTCCTCTTGCCATTGTATACATCAATAGAAAGCCGAGACCAACAAGGATTATTAGTAGATGTATTTAATATTTTAATAACTATTGATGGATTCAAAATCTTTTACCAGTCAGTTTTTTTGTGAGCTTTTAAAAGCTTAACTTTGTGTTGAATGGCTGTATTTGAGTGATATCAAGTATTTCCCATGTCCCTCTCAGCATACTACAATCATATTCAAAATTGTTCATGTAAAAACAAGGTATTTTGCACATAATTGTAGGTTTTTGGTGAGTGACTTGATTGTAATAAGTATATCCCATACAATCAGATGGACATATTGTACAAATAAGCAAGGGAGCACGGCAGACTGTTGTTGTGGTTTGCATATATTCGATCTTTTGAAGTTTTAAATTACACTGTCAACAGCTTTTGGTAAATTAATGGGACTATCCGCTCGCAAGTGAATAATACGGGCATTCCTGCCTCCTGTGCTCGAAGGAACTTACAACTCTCAAGTGACATTGCTCGTCCCTGCAGGAAGCCTTTGGCAATGATATTTGCAGCCGCATTTCTACTGGTCAGTTGATTGACGAAAATATTTAAAATATCGAAGATATTCAAACTACAAACAACAGTCTGCCATGCTCCCTTGAAATAAGTTAGCATTTTGACTGGGTTCCACCAAGAATAATAACAAGGATATAAAAGAACACACTAAATACAGAAGAAATGTTTATTGAAAACAAATAACAACTCCTGATCAATTTTGCTCCAAAATATCAAAGAAGGGTGTCCAGTGATGTCTGGATATTAACTGACAATACACTAAATCAAAATATGACAATCAATTAGAATTACCATTTTTTTGGTCTTTTTTGGTACACACAAACTGGGTTTCCAAATGAACGCTTAGTTAGTTTGTAATGAGAAATAGTCATTCAAACTTGCCATCATATTTTGATTTGGTGTACATTTACAAATCATTGTCACATGATTACATGGAAACCTTTCCTTAACATTTTGGACAGTAACCTTTACAGTGTTGCACTTCCAAAAATATTCAATTCATAGCCATTAAATAATAATAATAATAATCACAAAACGTCAAAAGATTCTCCAAATATAAAAAAAATCGCAGATCAAAAATTCTCAGAGTAAATTTTCAAACTCTTAGGATTAATTTGAAATGTCACCACTATAAAAACCATTACATTTTTTCTTCTTTTTTTTTCAATTCTTTATCCCATTGATCCTTTTATTACAACAATCATGTATTTCCAAAAACAAAGTGCTCCAACTTGCTTCCCTGCTAATCTTTTTGGCTGGAATCTGGTCATTTTGTAATGAGAATACAGCATTTTCCAAAACATTATTCCTCGGCACAATATACAGTACATTTAACAGATTGTTGGCAAAGGTTGGCAAATGAAACTGAGTGTTAAAAAAGGGAAGACGATTGTGAGATTCACAACCGATAAAAATACTTAGAGATTATAAGTTGTTATAATATCATAATACTGTAAATCACTAGGTATTCAGAATCAGCTTTCATCGTAGCCAAGGTTATAAAACTCCATACCATAAAAAACATTTCCATTTAAAGATACACAAACTCATGATTCAAAAGATGACCAGCTTACAGTCAAGCATAAAGCCCGGTTTACACTTGCAACATAAGCATAAGGAACATATACACATTCTGCAGTTCATTGCTTGTAAGTGGGTCTTGTTTTTTCACATGGTGGTAAAATGTGATGTTCAGTTGGTATATGCTTCTTTTACTTTTGCTTATGTTGCAAGTGTAAACCAGGCACAAAAATGATTTTAAGAATGAATCCTGATTCTGATTCTGTTGTATGCTCCTCTTTCCAACAGGTAAGTATCAGACCTTTCGATATTTTTGCCATAGACATTACACTTGACAGTTGTAGCTCCTGTAGTATTCAATTGGAGAGCTACGATAGGTGCCAGCCAATGGTCATCACCACGGTAAGGGAAGGAACTTACAGGGAAACCAGGAGTAGCTTTGGGATACAGCTGTAAATAAGGAAACATATTATTGTTAGAAATACTTTAAGAAATCACACATTTTTGTATAACCAACTGAATATGAATATGTGTGAGATAACGGTCTAATGAGGTATGTGTGTAGCCCCATTTGGTTTCCTTTTTTCCCTCAAGAAAATCATTGATAAACGTGGTTTCCAAGGAAATCTATAAATAATTTTGTTGTCACTCATGTTTGAGTGCAACTCACAGAAGCACTTTGCTTCACACACACAATAACATTGTAGTGTTAAGAAAACATAGCAAAAAAATTAACAACAGTGTTGTACTTACAACGCCATCATCACACTTGACTTCTAGGTAAGAAAGACCATCTTCTGGTTTAGGCACAAAGTTGAATACCTATATAATTAAAAATAAATATATAAATGCTTTATAAGACCTGCTGTGTATATTCTTACCTTGACTTTATCACTGAAAACTACAGGACATTTACAGTCAACACAGTAAAGTGTTCCTATCTAGGCTAGAAGATTCAATAATTATTTATTGAAATATGATTTTGAATGCAGATTTTAATTTATTTATGCTTATTTCAAAACAAATATAGAAATAAGTAGGATATTCTAACATAAATAGGGACACATCAGCTGGTTTGACTGTAAATTAACATATGACTCTTAGGTATAAAAACTGTAACAAACCCTGTTCATTCTTAAGTAGAAACAAGGGGCACCATCCTTGTAACCATAGGTAAAGTCTTTACTATTGCTGTAACAGGGTCCAAGTTTGGTTAGGTCAAAGTAGCACTGCTTCTCTCCTTTTGGGCGAGACTCAGTTGTAGTGGTGTTACAAGGCTGTTGTAAAAAGTCATCTTTATTCTTCCCAGTCTGATCTTTGTAGGCTGAAAGAAGATCATAAAATGGATATATATTAACTAAATGAAATGTAGATATAGATAGTGAGTTTATTCATGTCTCTTGCAATGGTTGCTTAATAAATTACTGGCTGGGTCAGCTATACAGACAGACGAGCATAAATCAATAAGACAATATTCATAGGTAATTAAATGAAATATTAAATTCTTTCTCTCCATGTACATCGGGCAATATCTGAAAAATGATGATAGTAGACAAACCTTGAAGAAAGTTGTTAATATCTTTTACATGTTGTTTGTATGAATCAGGTTCATTCTTGTCGAAAGGTTTGATTTGATGATTTGGGGCCGTCCGCAGAGCTACAAAGAAAGAAAAACTTAAAGTGAGTATATATTTTTTCAAAGATATTTCAGACAATGTTATTTTTCTTGTTTTGTACTCAGCTACTAAGCAGAAACAGTAACTGATCCTGACTATCAGTCTATATTAAGTATTTTTCAGTTGTCTGAGCTTAATCTTTATTACATATATTATTATCTTTGCTGTCAGATTTACACTTTATTTTGACTGCATGATCAAATGATAAAACTACTGACATAATCATATTGCTCCATTTTCACAGACAGAAAGTACTAAATGGTACAATATTATATCTAAAACAACATTTCAAAATGGCTCTAAGAAATGAACCTAATGGCACTTCTCTAGTTCAGTTACAACCTTGCACATTAGCTGCATTTTTGTTCAAATTGCAGCATTTTGCACTATATTAATTCTTTATAAAGATTAATTTTCAATATAACTATAAATGTAATGAAAACAAAATAGAAAATTTAACCTGTGCAAATGATTTTTGGTGAAACCAAACTATATATTCTATACATGTTAGGAAATATCTAAACAGACATTTGATATCTACCCAAATGCATACCTATTGTATCATTTTTCTTAAATGAAAAGCTGATATAGCCATATATAATAAATATCTACAACTAATTAAAAATAAAAATGCAAAACCACTTGTTAAAAATGCGCAAGATTTGAATGAAACGAAGTTGAGCAATTCTATCCATATGAATGGTCAAGCTAAATTTCGTAACGCCCCTATTTTATCCAAACGAATTTCATAAATAAGCAACGATTTCAAGTCTGCATTGTTTATTTGCATAAATTAAAGAATTGAAAAGCAACTAATATCCAAGCTGTTTCAAAAAAAAGCCGAGCAAAGCCAAGGCAGTGTCCTAAAGGTCAAACATTCATTATAGTTTTGCATGTAGTAAAATTTGAATCAACCTTGGCTTCAGCTTTGATAACATAGCATCAGAAAAAAATCCATAATCTTTTAGTAGAGACAATACAATGGATTAGGAATATGAGTTTGCATAGCTAAGGTCATTGGAGCATAATACTTTATTCAAATTCAATGACAATACAATGGGCAAAGTCCCAAAGTGAAGCCGGTTTGCAAGGTGGATTTGAACTAGAGAAAATAACATATTTTGCAAAAATTTACCACATCTTACAGCTTAATATGTAAAACGAAAAACTAAGACCATTAAGAAATTGTTTTCTTTATTATTAAAGGTGTTATACTTACGCGAAAGGCCCGCCAGATACTGAGTTAATTTCGGACCATCCTTCCGTTCCGGCATTGTAGCGAGAAACGCTTGTAGCATTGCAGCGAAAAAAGCTGCAAGGCATAGGTAGAAAACGACGAAAAAGAGGGTGATCTTTGCTGAAAAAAAGAGGAAACAAATTTGTGAGTCAAAATTAGGGGACAGAAGTTCCTAAGTTATCAAAAAAAGCATTTCACACATCGCTATCTCGATTTGCGAAATAATGCCGGTAAAAGCGTCTTGGAGGGTGTACATTATTCGCTAAAACTGCGTTTATTTTCAATGAAGACTTACCCCAACTAGAAGCATTTCTTCCCAACACTTCTCCCTTCTCTTTGTTGTAAATAAAGAGACCAAACTCTCTTGCACTATTCTGAAATCGTTGCCATTTCGTCAAGCCCTTTGGTGACTCTGCGTACGCCATCTTGGAAGTTCAACCACGCTGTACCTTACTTATGCGCAGCGAGGGGTAGTCACGTGATCAATTTATAGGACAAAAGAGCTGTGCAGGGGAGGGTGAGTAAAGTCATGTCCATAAATTGAAATTACAAAATTGTGCTTAGAAATTAATAATGATCAACAAAAATATTACGAAACATTAAGTCGTTGTTTTCATTCACATTATGATTCATTTTTACGTGTCCATGTTATTTCATTTTGTTACAATTTTTAAACATATAAGTAACGTCAATATTTTTTTATTAACACTTTATTTTTAGATCTAAATACATTCTGGACTTTGAGAAAGGTCATATGGTGATCTGCTGAATTATTATCATTGGATGTTAGCCATAGACTCACAAACTGAACTCATGCCAAGAAAACAAAGAAACCTGTTGAAGCAAAATACGATTCGGAAAAGCTAGATATTTTTCAAAAATAGAAGGTCTTTACTAAATTTTTATTCTTTTACAAAAAAAATAATAATTAAGACGATTAAAAGAAAAGACACATTCAACTGTTTTGTTATTTATTTGAGAAACATTCCTCTTTACCCTCCCCTCCCCTGTTTCTGTTTTATACATTATGACGTCAAGCCAGCTGGTCAGCGCAGTTGCTACGAGACGCCCGATTGGAAATCTGTGAAAATCCTCACAATCACATTGGACATTCTCTCGAGATATTACTATTTTTTCATTCATTTATTAATAACCAAGACAAGAACTGGATCGATTGGTCAACCATATTCATGTGTTACAAGTGGAATGGCTTAAAATTACCCAATGAATTAATAATCTAAAGGCTTGAAAAGTGGTCAAGATAAACGCTCTTTCCCGGAAGCTTAGCCATGGTAAGTGCATGATGCTTTACTCTTATTTATCATCAAAACAGACATCTCAAAAGTGTCGCTCATTATCTGCATCATAGATAATAAAGAAATCCTCTTTAAAAAGGCAAAAACTTGCTAATATAAGACGCTCAATGAAAATCAAGTAACAAAAGTCGAAGGTGCTAACTGCTTTTTGAAAAAATAAAACTTGCGATAATTAATTTGATGATTAAATAAAAGGAAAAGCTAAGAAACCACAATCATCACCTAAGCTGAATTTGTTACAAACTATATCTTGTATATTAAATATCAATGGTTGAAGCCTTACACCGGTAAAAGAAGTTACCGAAAAGTGGAAAAATGCTGCCATTTTCTGTTCCTTTGGCTTTAGTTAAGCAAAACAACTTGACACAAACTAAAAACAATATTATTTTTTTCTGTGCGAGAAATACTTATGTTTTAGATAACATCATATATAATTCTTTTTGCATTATTCCCTTAATTTTTTGAACAATAAATTAAATGGGATAGCGCGGAGGTCAGCGGTAAATGGCGGTAAATAAGAATCGCCATAGCAACCAATACTCGAACAGTCCAAATTATGTTTCAAAATGTCGGACAAGGAGGACGATTCGAAGCCCAGTTCTAGCGAAAGCAGTAAACATACACTTAAAACAGCAACAACTAAACTTAAAGCAGAAGCTTTGAGAAGATTTCAACTCAATGATGCTGAATATGACGACGCGAAACCCGGAGAAAATGGTGATGCTAATGTAAGCAGGGAATCATCGAATGTTACGAATTCATCGAAAGATGAACAAAATCCAGACCATACAAACAAAGAAGGAACTAGTTTATCGACTGGAAGTGATGAAATTCAACAAGATGGAACCAACCCCGAGACATCTGTTGAGCAAAATCAAGGATCCGCAAGCAAAAACGATGAAGAAAATAAAGATGGCCATGAAGGAGTTCAAGCAAGCAGAAGTAACGAGAATAACGACAAAAATGTTGACGTTGATTTAGCTAAGAAAGCAAATGAGCCGTCTTCTAGTGAACAAGAGGAGACTAAAGATGATGCAGGATCAACTAAAGCAGATCTTTCCTCGAATATTGATAATAATCAAGAAGATAATGATGTTACAGCTAGTTCTAAAGATACAGTTGTCGAAACTCAAAACCCTGCTGCAAATACTGCTAGTGGTTCTGCAGATACCTCTGAACCAAAGACTGCAGAGCAAACACTTACAACAGCAGGAAAAGACAGTATGGAAGACGTTTCCCAGTCAAATGCTAAAGAAACAAATGTAGAAAAAGAGACAACAGCATCACAATCAAAAGAGCAAGATTCAGCTATGAGAGATGATAAAGGGAGTGAGCAAAGTGGAAAAGAAAAAGAGAGTGAAGTGGATGAAAAAGAAATTGAAAAAGATAAAAAAGGAAAAGAGGGTGAAATAGATGGAAAACAAATAGATGGTGGGAAAGTGAAAGGTGGCGAAGAAGGAGGAAAATCAAAAGAAACCAATGAAGATACAAATGGAACAGAAAGTGATAAAGGAAAAGAGGATGGAATGGATGGAAAAGGAAGTGAAAAAGATAAAAAAGGAAAAGAGGGTGAAAAAGATGGAAAAGGAATAGATGGTGGGAAAGGGAAAGGTGGCGAAGAAGGAGAAAAAGCAAAAGAGAGCAAAGAAGATACAAATGGAACAGAAAGTGGTGAACAACAAAAAGAAGATGAACAAGTTGAAAAAGTGAAAGAAAGTGCACAAGGTGAACTGGAAAAGGAAAATAAAGCAGGTGATAGTGTTGCAGAGAGTACCAGAGCCAAAGATTCCTCTGATAGTCCAAACAAGGATTCAACGTCAGACCAGACCAATAAAGACAGCACAGGTCTTGGTGAGACCAGTAAATCAGGCAATAAAGAAATCTCAGCTACCACTGATGATAACAATACCAAAAATGCTTCAAATGAAGATAATGCTGGGTTACAATCTACTGGGACAAAAACATTAAATTCAAATAATGTTGATAAGAGTGCAAACCCAGAACAATCTAGAAATGGCGAAGAAAAGAGTGATGAGATATCCCCTCCAATGAGTGAAACAGATGCAAACAAAACTAGTGACACTTCTGTTTCTGCTACAGAAGAAGCTGGAGATAAAAACGCAGCTGAAAGTGTAGATAAAGATAAGTTAGGTACTGATCAAAAATCTGTTACTAAACAGGATGAAAAAGGTGATAACACAGAAGACAAAGCTGAACAAGACAAAACTACTGCAGATGAAAAAGCTGAGACTTCCCAAGAAGGAGGTGGAGAAAGTACATCTACAAAAGATGAAACTAAGGGAGATAAAATAGACGAAGAAAGCAAGAAAGCTAAAGAACAAGGTGAAGTTGAAGGTTCAGCAGAGAAAGAAGCAAGTGAAGAGCCAAAAGTCAGTCAAGATCAAGCAGATGCAAGTAAAGAAGATATATCTGCAACTGATGCAGACAAAACGACACTAGAAACAAGTAAAGGCGATGAAAAAACAGAAGGAAAAGATAGCAAAAAGAAGAGTGATGAGGAGGACAAGAAGGAGGCAGGAGAGAACGTAGGAGAGGAAGGTCAACAAAGTGAAGGAGATGCTTCACAAGAGGACATGCCTAAAGAGGAAGGTAAAAACACATATAACATTGAATATTCTGAAAACTCTGCACAGGTTTTTATCTCATACAATTACATGTATTTCAAATAAAGATAAAGAGCATGATGTAACCACCATGACTTGTAACAAATCTGATTCCAAGATTTTCATTAAATTCATGAGCCTCCACATAGTGGTCAGATGCTCTAACTAATGAGCAACTGAAGACTATATGATGGGTAATCAATGTGTTCACATTATGGACTGCATTGGCAGGGGTGGATCCAGGGGAGGGGAATTGGGTGACTTTTCCCCCCCCTCTTTTTCTAAGCAGTTATATCTTACGTCCGGGATAGCTCCAGCATTATTGGGGTTTTTATATATCCAAAACCAAAATTCCCCCTCCCCCCTTTTCCAAAATTCCCACCCCCCTTTTGAAAATCCTGGAACCGCCACTGATTGGGCAGCTCTGAAGTCATGTCAAAACAAATAAACAGCTTGGCTTAACAATATCACACAGTCAAAGTATGATTCCTGATGGTTACATCATCATTGTTCATCTTCTATTTATTTATTTATTTATTTATTTATTTATTTATTTATTTATTTATTTATTTATTTATTTATTTATTTATTTATTTATTTATTTATTTATTTATTTATTTATTTATTTATTTATTTATTTATTTATTTATTTATTTATTTATCTATCTATTTATTTAATATTTATTTATTTATCTATTTATTTATTTATAGCTTTGTTTATTTACTTATCTATCTATCTATCTATCTATCTATCTATCTATCTATCTATCTATCTATCTATCTATCTACTTATATATTCATTTATGTAAGGATGTATTCAAGGATTTATATATTTATTTATATTTCATATGCAGCATATTTCAACAAAAATATTATATTGGTGTTGGCATACGTTGTATATGAAATATAAATATATACAATATTTATTATTGAAAAACATTAAAAATAAAATACACCCAATTGCAAGATTGTTGTCACATGAAAAAAGAAAATTAGTAATCTAATAACAAAGGAATAACAAAAGAAAGAGTTCAGCTTGATTGATCTTCTTTTGTCTTTTAATTAATTCCTTTCCCACTAAATTACAACGATGGAAAAGTCAGGACAACGTTCTTGCAATTATAAGTGTATGTTGCTATAAACTATTATAGGTGGTGGAGAAAAAGAGACAGTTCTGGCTGATGATTTCTTCTATGAATTTGAAGAGTTTGTCTCAAAACCATACACAAGTGAAGGAATACCCAGTGAACTATTGACTCTACAGTATCCTTTTATAATAATAATATTAGTAAATTTCTTATATAGTGCACCCATTAAATCTCAGTGCACTTAACAAAAGTAACACACACAAAAAAAGTGCTACAAGTCAAAAAGAAATATTTTAGCTTGTTTTTGAAGGAAGTAAGCAGTTTGAACCTTATAGTAGTTTAACCTCTTACACATCAATATCAGCGGCCAGTTGTATGAAGCCTGGATAAAGAGTTATCCTGTGTTTAGAATTTGTATAAGTTTTATCTGTTGGATAGGGATTTATCCTGTGTAGGCTTTGTACAACCAGACCCAGTAGCACTTATTTATGGCGTAAATGTTACCATTTTGTGCCAACACAGTCAACTTGTTATCTCAAGACTTAAAGTAACAAAATATGGATAAAATTATACCAATGCTATTGTTTTTTCCCCTAACCTATTGAACCTCAGTCATTCCTTTGGATATGAGTGCACAAAGAGAGAAAATATTCTTGTTATGGATGAAGAAACGATCCTGTTCTCCGCTGGTAACATGGTACAGTTACTCAACATTAAAACTCAAGAACAGTCTTATTTCAGGACTACTGGTGGTGGAGGCATAGGCGCAATTGCTGTAAGTTAATAAATATACATTAAATTTCACTACTAAATTCACTTACTTCATGTGCAGATCAAGGAATTTGTAGAATATATTTGTTGTAACAGTGAATCAAAATGTTGCATGATAGGTTTTCTAAAGAATTTAGATATTCCAAAGACATGTACAATGGAGTGCTTTTATTTTCAATTGAAAAAGGAACACAAAATTGCCAAATGAGCATTAAAAATTCACTGAGAACTGCTGTGCTGTGTTGTCAGTTGCACAATGTAATGCCAAATGAGCACTGCAAAGTCATGCAACTCTGAGAGCCACTATGCTGTGCTGTAACTTACACAATAGATTCCCAACAGCTATATATAATGATATATAATAATATTATATATTATAATTATATAATTATAATAATATTACAATCTATATTGTGTAAATATATCTTTATCGCTAATAAATAATTACCAAAATATCTTTCTGTAGATTCACCCAAGTAGGAAGTACTTTGCTGTTGCTGAGAAAGGCATCAAGCCTAACATCAATATCTTTGAGTATCCATCACTTAAAATGTACAGAGTTTTACGAGAGGGAACAGAGGAAGCTTACTCAAATCTTGATTTTTCTCCTGATGGTACAATGCTTGCTTCTGTTGGCTGTGCTCCCGACTTCATGTTAACAGTTTGGGATTGGAAGAATGAGAAAATATTGTTACGATACAAAGCCTTTGCTCAGGATATCTACAAAGTAGCTTTCTCTCCGGATAATGAAGGACACGTCAACACCAGTGGTTCTGGACATATTAGGTACATTTTGATCAAATTTTTTCTATCTTTTTTCGTTTTCATTTTTGCTATCAATCTTCTTTCTTTTTTCCACATTACTTTCTTCCCTTCTTTTTCACTTCTTTCTCCTTATTTATGTCTTCCATCCATTTTTCTTTCCTTTTCTTTCTTTAATCACTCTCCTTCTTTTCATAACTTTTTAAGTACCAATTACTTAATCCTTAATATTTGATTGTTTTCATTTAAGGTTCTGGACCATGGCTGACACTTTTACTGGCCTCAAACTCCAGGGAATGATTGGTAAATTTGGAGCAAAAGAACTTTCTGACATTGAAGGTAATATCATAAAAAAAGGTTTATGAGTTAAAACAGCGCATTTGGACCTCTAAATGTAAAAAAACCAGTAGTTTTGCAAAACTGTTTAAAGAGTTTAATAAATGTGTGTGTTGACAATGGGGGTACCCCAGGTTAAGCATCTTGTTAAGATCTTGTAAGATCTGGTAAGATCATTCAAGATCTTTACAGCAGTTCTCAGTCACACTTGCACCGCACGCATAAAAGGCATTGCTATAAAACGTGAAGTTGGTGGACGTCAATCAAACTTACGATTTCATTTTCGTTTTGGAATATCTGCATTTCATCGTAATCTGGAAGCTGAATTCCCACAACAACCTCTTCGTGGGATTCAGACATGTTTCGCAGCCCGACTGAAGTAAAAACACCATGCGTCTCGTAAACACAGTTTGATTGACGTCCACCAACTTCACGTTTTATAGCAGTTCTTTTTATGCGAGCCGTGCACGTGTGACTGAGAACTGCTGTAATTAAACCCTTGAACAAGTAAGCTGCTTGGAAGGATCTTGGGAAGATCTTAATTAGATCTTGGCAGAAACTTGAAAGTTCATGCAAGTTAGCTAGATCTGAAAGATAGATGCACTTTATAATAATAATCCTCGATCTTCGTTGAAGATCATTTAGGTGCCCCTCTACTAGAGTAGGCAAGTCTCAAAAGGGTCTGTAGGTTTCTACCAAAAACAGGCCTTTCTGATTTTTGATTTTTGACTTTATTTAAAGAGAGATCTGTAATTACAGACATATTGTGTACTCTAGCTTCCTTACAGTTCTTCCAGGATGAGGGTTACATGTTAAGACCATGCCTGGATCTTGCCAGGATCTTACATGATCTTACATGGCTCCTGTTAACATAAAATACTAGTTAATAAAGATAGTTCAATCAATATTAAATATTACCATAAATTGTATGTTTTCAGGTTTTGTTGAGCTACCTGATGGTAAGGTCCTGTCTGGGTGTGATTGGGGTAACATGCTACTGTGGGAGGGAGGTCTCATTAAAGTAGAGATCTCAAAGAAAGGAAAGAAGACTTGTCATCATGGAATGATTCAACAGTTTTTCATGGATGAAGGGGAACTTATGACTATTGGTGCTGATGGTTTTGTCAAGGTAATTAACCTTATTTACCTTAAGGACGTCCGCAGGCATTGTTTCTGCGCATCCCTTCTGCGCATGCTTTGGAAGCCTGGATGGTTTTCTTTCATAAAAATGACTTTTTTGCTTGAATTGTTCGTATTGCGCAAAAGCGATTTTTGACAAGAAAAAGGCTGCACTTTGCGATCTTCTCACTCCTAAACGAGTATGGTGAGCCCCATTTTTTATTTGCTCATTAAACTTGTATGATGGTCTTACTTCAACATAATAATGAAGTTTGAAAAGAAATCTATGGTTAATTCATTTGCCTGCGATTGTCCTATTTACTGTGCGACTCGCCGTACCGTAGTCACTTATAAAAACTTTTGATGAATTTTTGACATTATTTCAACATTTTTTCATCTTAATTAGACCAATTACAGACATCAAAGTTTCTAAAGTCTCCGCCTCTCGATATAAACTCCGCCTCTCGATACAAACTTGTACCTGATTGGTCTGATTGAGATGAAAAAAATGTCAAAATAATGTCAAAGATTCATCAAAAGTTTTTGTAAGTGACTACGGTACGGTAAGATGCACTGTAAAAACTCCATCAAAAGACTGCTTTACATGTTTGCTGTGTAGTGTGAGATACAAAGAGCTATGTATGATTTAGATGGCAAAAGCTTGTCAGGGTTTTAATCTCTTTCTCTTCTCACACAGTATGAACTACCATGATAGTTTTACAGTGAACAGTATTCTAACTGATAGAAAACTATTATTTGTCTCTTTTTATTCTCGCACAGTATGAACTACCATGACGGTGTTACAGTGAACAGTATTCTAACTGATAGATAACTATTATTTGTCTCTTTCTCTTCTCACACAGTATGAACTACCATGACAGTGTTACAGTGAACAGTATTCTAACTGATAGATAACTATTATTTGTCTGTAGGTTTGGGATTTTGAGAGTATTGATAATGCTGACACTGATGATGAGGGAACTGTTTTTGAGGTTGATCCCATGTATGAACTAAAGGTGAGTGCATTATCTAGTCATTTACGGTATATTATTATTCATTCATTATTCATTGATTTATATATTATTGAATGTTTTCATCCAAGCATTCATTTATTTTGTCATGCATGCATTTATTCATTTATGATCCAATCATGTTTTCATGCATTCTTTTGTCTAGTTATTTATTTATTTATTTGCTCAACTCATTCATTATTTATTTTGATTTTATACATACTGTGGATTTTATTCTGACATCCAATCGTTCATTTATTTTTTCATCCAATCATTCATTTATTCATTCATCCATCTTGTTCCCATCTCTGATATACTAATAACATCTTGTTATTGTAAAGGTTGGTACTGATGTCAAGTTGATGTCCATGCAAAAAGCAGTAAACAGTGAAGCTCCTATATGGTATGCACAGGTAAGATTACACAAGGTTAATTTATTCTTTCATTCATTCACACATTGTTCAAATACTAATATTATTTTTCTGGGGCCAGTTGTAAAAAGCCTGGATAAAGTTATCCACTGGATAAGAGTTATCCAGTGTATAGAATTTCAGTATTGGTTTTATCCATTGGATAGGGATTTATTTGGTTGATAACACTATATTCAGGCTTCGTGTGACAGGCCCCAGGTAGATAAAGACCATTCTTATCATTTTTTCTGCTGTTTACAGGATGCTGGTGGAGGAATCTGGAAACTTGACTTGTCATTCACACATACTGTAAGTATGAAAGGCTTTGTTTGATCCTATGACTGGTCTAGATACTAATATTTCACTTATAATTGCAGAGTCATGCCCCAGAGCGTATGTTTTCTTTCCATGCTGGTCGTATTACAGGTTTAGATACATCTCCTGTAGCTCACTTTGTAGCTACTTCAGGACAAGATTGTAAGTTGCTGATTTAAGGCATTATCACCATCATTGTAATCATTGCAATCATTTACTGTTATTATGGTTATTGTCAAGATCATTATAATCTTTCATACTGTTATTATTTCAATAATCATTATCTCATTATCATATTTCACACTGTTATTATTTCAATCATCATCACCATCATCGCTGCTCGACATGAGCATGGTGGTCTTTGAATTACTCAGGCATCGGGCCAAGAGGTTGACCTTTAGAGCTTGAGCAGCTTTTGATTTCTCATGCCTTGCATCTTCCGCTTTTTGTCTATTAGTTTCAAAGTCTCAACTCCATCGTGAGCCATACTCCTCCATGATATTCTATCATGTAGGGCTGTAGCCATAGTGATGCCATTATTAATATCAATATTGTGATCATCATCATATTTCGTATCACCATTAATTACCATTATAACCAACAAAATCATAAGTATGAATGAATGAATAAATTAACATGGGTGAATAAATTAACATGGGTGGCCTAGCAGTGAGACTGCTGGCCTCTCACCGCTTTTGTCCAGGTTGGAGTCCTGGCTCGGGCATGGATTATATGTGAGTTGAGTTTGTTTGATGTGTTCTTCTCTCCTATGCCACAAGGGTTTTTCTCCCGGTTATCCAGTTTTCCTCCCTCAGCAAAAATGAACATGTGAGTCGAGCTGTGTGCAAAATATTAAACGTAGAGGTAGTGAATGTGAGTGAGTCTCCCCAATTATAATTAGTAGGGCGCACTGCGCCCAGCTAGAAGATTGAGATGTTAAAAAGTTATTATTATTATTAGTATAGGTAATCATATGGTTTCGAGTTCAATTTGGGATTAATTCGCACGAGTGTGTTTTTCAAAGAGTACAAATTGCACGAGACCGTAGGTCAAGTGCAATTTGGCTCTTTGAAAAACACACGAATGCGAATTATCCCAAATTGAACGAGAAACCATATGATTACTTATTAATAATATACATGAAAAAAACTCAAGCTCTTTTTCAATTTGTTTGGTCAGTTTTCGGCTATTAGCGCGCGCCAAAAATGATGTGTTGATGTCGTAAGCAAGCGCGCGCTCGAGCTCAAGCGGAAAATTCAAAACTTTCCACTGAAAACTTGGTCAGTTTTTTGTATTTTTCTTACAAAGTTTCGACGATTTTTGAAAGAATTGCCACTTTAAAGTGTTTTTTAAATTACTGTCAAGCTTTAGTGACTAAAATGATTTAGGAATAAAGCCTATCATAATCAATTTATTTTTTTGGTAATTTGCACTGTACGGAATGTAATTTGCACTGTGTTACACTTTTCTGCACTGTGTTACACTTGAACTGCACTGCTCTCAGCCAATCAAATTCAAGTATTTTTTTCATGTATATTATTATTATTATTATCATCATGATAATCATCATCAGATCATCAGATCTTTATCACTATTACTTATCATCATTACCATCATCATTACATTTTTCATAATCAGCAACATCATCATGGTAAATATTTGACAATTTTTAACTGTTTAGACACTGTCCGTGTGTATGACTACTTGACAAAGAAACAAATCTGTTCTACAAGATTTAATACTGGTAGCTCTACACTCCTATGGGTGCCTAAGATTGTAAGTAAAGTAGATTGTATTATATCATTTTCTGTCACTTTTCTCTATGATTACAGTGAGGATTAATACTCAAACTGTGAACACTTGACGTTTTCATGTTATTATTTTCTGAACCCCTACTGCTTCAAAACCTCTCAAGATGAAGCAGTGAGTTCAAGTACACTAACCATTCATAAAAAAATTATTTCTAATCTATTTGCTCATGGCCGTGGGATGGGATTTGTTATAGTAACAAATAAAATCAAAGTGTTTACGGTTTGAGTGTCCTCACTGTTAAACTGTGTAACTTGTAAATCAAAGTAGTATTAAATGTAAATAATAGTATTTTTTTAATAAAAAAAATTCTACCTTAGGTTATCTTCAAATCAGGGCCTCACTTAGTTTGGATTATAAATTCTCTGCTGATATTACACAGATATTGTTTTATGTTGTTATTTATAAAAGGTTGTTGTTCTTTCTTGTAGGTTGATACCAAAGGTACAAACATCTTGGCTGGTTTTGATGATGGTGTGGTCCGTCTTCTTACTCTGAACAAAGTAGATTTATCTCAAGTTCGTTCCAAGAAGTCCAAACCCAACTATGAACTCAACTTGACACAAGTATTCAAACCTCACACTAAACCAGTCACAGTGATGACCATCGATGACAAAGGAGAGTTGTTAGCTACTGGGGTAAGTTGTAAGCAGGGGTGAATCTAGGGGGGTGCTCCAGTGGCTCTGGACACCCCCATAAGCGCCGCACTTACCCCTATTTTATTTACACCTTAAGAGCCCTTCATTTGCAATATGGACACCCCCTGACAAATTTCTGGATCCGCCCCTGATATGGATGATTGTAGTTAGATTTCTACTTGTATTTGAAGACTCTGGTGTAGTTGGTAACTCTGGTGGTATTAGAATCCTCTTTTAACCAGACACTTTTTGGTCCCAATTTTTCTTTGAAGTTCCAAATAAAAGCAAATAAACTGGAAACCTCAGTAAATAAGACATTATTCTTGGTCCCAGTACTGTCTGGTTTAGAGGGGGTTTCACTTTAGTGATGATGATGATATTGATTATGATGATAATGATCGATAATGAATAGGGAATTGGGTTGATATTTACTATACAGGTAATGGTTATACTGATGCTGATGATGGTGACACTGTGATGACGATGACGGAGATGGCAATGATACTGGTGATGACTATGGTGATTGTGGTGGTGATGGTGATGACTTAGAACTTTTCTATTTCACATGTAGATTACTATTTACATAATTACATTACAGAAACAAGATTTACAATAATAAATAATTTACAGACTACAAATTTACAAAATATGTGATAGTAATACTATATGGTGATGATGATGGTAATGATGATGATGTTTATGATGATGATTATGATGTTTATGATGATGTTGTTTTTGATGATGTAACAATGATATCAATGATGATATCAAACATGTCAGTACCAATGCCATTGCTGCTAGCAATAATAATATAGATGTTTGTTACAATGGTGATATGTTACATATAACTACAATATTGAATATGTTTTTCAGAGCTCTGATTGTACAGTGTTCTTCTTTACTATTGATGACACTTACAAACCCATTGGTTTTGTGGAAACAGCTTCTCCTGTTGTATCCATTGAATGGTCTGATAAGGGAAAGGTATATAGTTTGAATGTCATTGTCAGCAAATCTGAACAATAATAACAGTTCATTCCTTCATTGTAATGTGTATTGTATTAATGTTCATTCTTTGTGAGTCAATATAAACTAAATTCTATTAAAACTGTGTTATTATCTTTGTATATATTCTTATTAGATTTGTCTGTAATTATCATTGTAAATTGAGCATGTCTGCTACAATATTAAGTTTTTTACAATAAAGATGATTATTATTATTATTATTATTATTATTAGTATTAGTATTAGTATTATTATTATTATTATTATTATTATTATTATTATTATTATTATTATTATTATTATTATTATTATTATTATTATTATTATTATTATTATTATTATTATCATTTATTATTATTAACAAATAGCACCACAATTGGGCACTATGATGTATGAGTATAAGTGTATTGTGACTTATACAACTATTCTATTTGTTATGTGTTGCAGAAGGGAAGAAGTGTTCTGGTCAGCTGTAAAGATGGTACAGTCTTAGAAGTAGAAGCACCACAGCCAGGAGAACATGACACAAGTAAAACCTTCCATCTCCCACTGAAGAATCTACAGATCACTGAATACTACTTTAAACGAGTCAAAGACAAACTCAGGGTGAGAAATACACGACTATACATTAAGAAATATACACAGCTACTGTTGATAGAGTACAAACACTAAAAGTGTGCAACATAAATACCACTAAATACTGCTAAATTTTGCAAATTCTTTTGTTCTCTATTGTTTAATCAACACTATTTAGTGGTAAATAGTACAAAGTGTTGCACACTTTTAGTGTTTGTACTCTAGTAGAGCCTCTGAGTTAGTGTAGTGTATTTCTTTTTAAACAAAGGTTTCTATCTAAACGACTAATTTGAAGATGCTCTAAATTTGGAAAATGCAAAAAAGCACTCATTTTTATGCAAATTATTTGAGTGTAAAAATATTTCTAATAGTGCATTCTCTTGTTATGACTACAGAAAGCTGAAGCAGATGCCATTAAAGCAAAAGAGAAAGAAGCAAAGAGAAAGAAGAAAGAAGCAGAAAGAGCTAGAAGACGTGAAAGAGGTTTAGACGAGGTGGAAGAGCAACAGGAGGAGGAAGAAGAAGAGGAAGAAGAAAAGGAAGAACAGCAGGATCATGGCCCAAGTGAAATCATCAAGGGTTTCTATCATGGAAAAAAGGAAAACTTCTTCTTGTCTATGGTAAGTGGTATCTTTTGTTATTGAATTTCTTGATGTGAGGAATAAGGACAATGATGGTAACTTGATGACTATGATAGTTATGATAGTGATGATGATGACTCTTATGATGGTGACAATGTTGTTGATGCTGGTGATTAATATGATGATGATGATGATTATGGTAAATATGATAATGATGGTGACTCTTATGATGGTGACAAAGATATTGTTGATGCTGGTGATTAATATGATGATGATGATTATGGTAAATATGATATAGATGATGACTCTTATGATGGTGACAAAGATGTTGTTGGTGCTGGTGATTAATATGATGATGATGATTATGGTGAATATGATAAAGATGATGACTCTTAACAAAGATGTTGTTGGTGCTGGTGATTAATATGATGATGATGATACAGATGATGACTCTTATATGATGGTGACAGATATGCTGATGATATGCTGATGATGTTGATGGGTATGATGATGATTATTCAGGTGAAGATGATAAAGACTATGACTCTTATGATGGTGACAAAGATGCTGGTGATAAGTATGATGATGATGAAAATGCTTCTAACAGTGTTTATGATATGAGGATGGTGGCTATAAATGTGATGATGATGATATGATGAGGGGTAATGATGACGGTGACAATGTTGATAATGATGACAACAATGCTGCTGCTGCTGATGATGATGTTGATTATAGTGATGATAGTAATAATATTAATGATTCTCATACAAGTAATAACAGTACTAAAACATTCCCACCCCACCCCTGTGTGCAGGATGGATGGGATGCTGGTTACCTCTACGAGTGTGAGTTCTCTGACAAACCAGCGCCTTCAGCAGGAGCAGAAGATACGAGTGTTGAACCAATTCGTAGTATTCGTGTAGATAATAGCCTAGATGCACCTATTAGATCGATATACACAACGTAAGTATAGGGATAGGTAATATAATAAAATTTGTAACATCGTAATAAATGTTGACTTAACTTTGCTGACGTTTCAAGCTTTAACCCTTCGTCGGAGTAAAAGAGTTAGACTGAAAGTACAGGGACCTTCCTTTACGCAAATACACATGCACTTGGGAAATTCTCTTATTTGCTTTTTTCCAGTTATACACCTACTTGCAAGAACGTTGTCATTAACATTTGAACATTTGTAATTTAGTGGATTAGGAATAAATTAAAAGTACAAAAAAAAGAGTTCTGCTTCAATGACCTTCTTTTGTACTTTTAATTTATTCCTAATCTACACTAAATTACAAATGTTCAAATGTTGTATGACAACGTTCTTGCAAGTAGGTGTAGTAATACAGTATTTGAATCAAAAATCGTTTTCTTGCATACTTGCATTAATGTCCTAGCTACTCCCTAGACGTACTACCATGCTCCAATTTAATTAACGACCGAGCAACTATTATTATATTGTTATTTATTATTAATAATTATTTATATAGCGCCTATTCCATTTAGCCCATAGGCGCTATTACATCAGTACTAACTACTAATTTCACGATTGTAAGCCTTGTGGCTGAAAGTCAGCTTTAAATAGCAGTCCATACAAATGATTAATTGTAAAACACATTTCTTCAAGCAAATTTTTTTTTTTTTAATTCCTGATAGCCAATTTGATAAAACAATTTGTGACCTCTAAATTGATATTAAATTTAGCAGATATTGAATGACTTTACGATCGTTTTAAACCTATTTTGCCCTTGTTACTTTCAGCCATTCCAAGAAGTTTCTACTATTTGGTATGGGAGATGGTATCATTCGTATTCATCCTCTAGAAGATGGTACTGACCTAGAGAACCTCTCATCCTATTGGTCATTCAGTATCCATGACAACCATAATGGCGCCATCACCAACATTAATACTAGTTTTGATGATAAGTATGTTTTCACTACCGGTGCTGATGGGAACTTCTTTGTGCACAAGTTTATGGACAAAGCTGTTAAAGGAATCAAGATTCCTCATAAAGTTTCATTGCCGTCACCCAAGGTAGGAATACTGGGATGAATAGAACCTTAGGGTAGGGGGGTAGGGGTACTGTTCATCAAGAAGGGGACAGTGAGACTAATTATTTCCTTACTTATTCAGTCGTTTTTTTCACTTGTTTATTTGCTCATTTATTCATTCTCACTCACCCATTATTATTTCACTCATTCATTCATTCGTTTTTTATTGATTCATTTATTCACTCAATTATTTATCTATTTATTCACAGAAACTTATTGGTGAAGATGGACAAGAAATCAAAGCTAAAGTTGATGATATTGATGACCCTAACTTCTACAGGTGAGATTTCCAATTCTCACGGTATGCTAAGTCCATTATGAATCATTAGGTAAAATTTATTACTCAGGCTACCCCGCAAGGGAGCGAAAAACCATGAGCACCGAGGTGAAATATTTCAGTACCGTTTATTGTTCGTTGAACGATGTGAAACGACTCTCTAACTACACGAAGTTTATCTGTCTACAAATCAGTCAAACGTCTTGCAGTTAGAGAGTTGTTTCGAGTTGTTTAACGAAACACGATTTTTGAAATATTAATGGATGTCAACAGTTTTTGGAATCGCGTTGTAATACTAAGTAAGGGTTGCGCCCTCGTGGCCTTCTATCTAATGCTCGAGACTCTATATCCCATAGGGCACTAGCGTTCATTATCTAACTGTCTCAGAATAGGATCACACCCACGAAGAATGTTGTCAAAATTAAATATCACATGACCATAGCAAAACAGCGTTTTATTATATGGCTTACTATATAGTACTTATAATGCATTGTGAACTTCTATATAGTATTTCACTGGCGAGGTGGAAAAACAATAAAAAACAAAAGGCCTCGTCAGTGGAATACTATATTTAGATACTATGGGATAAAGAACACTAAAATACAGTCATCTGATTGGCTGAGTGGGTGTAATCATTTTCTAAAAATAATTTTTTAATTCTTTTCTAGTATTGAACATGAAAAGCAAAAAGCAGAACATGACAGGATGGTGAAACTGGCCGAGGAGAAGAAACAGAATGTACGACGTAAGATAACCAACTTAAGACGTGCCTTTAAACAACTGATGAGTCGAAACCAGGGACTACCTGGACACGTGCAACTCAAGACGGAGGTAAACCAACGTTATATTCATTAATACAGTGGAACACCACCGGACACCCGCTTAATACGGCCACCCCGTTATTGCGGCCAGTTTTTTAGGTCCCGACGAAATGCATGCCCATACATTTTCTATAAAATTTACCCGCTTATTACGGCCACCCCGTTAATACGGCCACTTTTAGCTGTCCATTCAGTGGCCGGATTAACGGGGTTCGACTGTACAATATTAAAGATAGAATTAATGGGAGAGCGTACATAATGTAATGTTTGTATTTATTCCATGGCAGGAATTTATCATTGACCCTGAAATGAAGAAAGACCTCAAAGCCAAGACACAAGAAAAGGTCTGTATCCCTAGATCCCTAGATCCCATGATTTTCATCGTATTCTAAATGTTATTCTAAAAATTGACGCTTTAGACGTTGATAAATATTAATATTATTGTTATTATTAGATTGATTTTGTACACAAAGAGTTAGCATGGGAGACAGAGAAACACTCAATTGGTCTTAAGAAGATGCAAAAAAGGTGAGTTGGTTTTGATTCTGATTAGAATTATGATGGTGTGGCGATGATGGTTGTGATGATGACGATGATGGTAATGGTAATAATAATAATAATGATGATGGTAATAATAATGATAGAGGTTGCGATGATGATGATTATGTGAAGGTGATTATGATGACGATAATAATAATAAAGATGGCGACGAACAACACGGTGTGTATATGACACTTTGTTACTAAGCTTTTCTGTTTGCAATTTATCTCACTAAACATCGTGTCGTATTACCCAATCACCAGGTTCAAGGATGAAATCGAATGCGAGCGTATTGTCCTCAGGGCCTTCAACTCAGATCATCTCGTTTCCACATTCCGCGCTTCCAAGCCTGACTATCTGGAACTTCTTCAAAAAGGCGGTGTAGACAAGAACAAATCTGGAGAGACTCACGACGGAGCACCAAGAAAGAGTATCCAAGGTGTACGACAACTACGACGCCAGAGTACGCAGGAGAAGGTCGAAAAACCTCCCCAACAGCAGCAGCAGCAACAGCAGGCACAGAGTCAACTTGGTGGGAAAGTAGCTAAAGCATTAGAGAAAGCAGAAGCACGTAGATTGAAGAGATTGAATCGTCAAGCACAGGTTGGTAGACTTGATTCCCCATCTTCACACATATGATTACACTTGACATATCTAAATATGTTAACCGTCATCATTACCATCAGGATTTTCATCATCCTGGTCACATTAAACCATCAACATCGTTATTACTACTAACCATCATCATTAACGTCATCATCAACATCTCCATAACTAATACCACCATCACCACTACTATCATAATCACCACAATCATCGCCATCACTACCACCATAGTCATCATCACTACCACCACTATCATTGTCATCAACATCGCTATCACTATCACCATCACTATCACCAACACCATCGCGACCACTTTCACAACCACCATCGCCATCATTATCACTATCACTTTCGTAATCCTTTTACCGTCATCTCTATCACCACCACCATCATCATCTCCATTACTACCACCATCGTCATCAACATCCCCACCGTCATCATCAACACCGTCATCATCAACACCGTCGTCATCACCACTGTCGTCATTACCACCGTCATCATCCCACTATGATGGTGGTGGTGGTGGTGGTGGTGAGGATGATGACGATGAATCAATTTGTTTTGTTCAGTGGGACGAGCTTTACCGTAACAAACCTGACGAGAACTACGAAGATCCTAAAGACAAGGCAGCCATTAAAGAAGCTAGAGAGAACATGGGTGATTACAAGCTCAAGACCGCTAAAGACTATGTCGTACCTGAGAGTCAACGCGTTAACGCTGACAAAAAGAGATTGCAGTTGCTGAAACTAGTTGATCAGGTTGGTAGCACAACAAAATCACGCTGCTTCTCTGCATTCTCTTTGTACTTTACACATTTGAACATACACCTGTTGGACTAACGCGTTGCCATGTATTGTAAGCTGTCAGCGGTCCGTACGAAGCGCATTGAGACTTATGAAAAATGCGCTGTAAAGCACCACCACATTACTTTACATGTATATATTTCTACCCAATTCAAATCTTTGGTGAATAAGATCATTTTATCTTTTGTATTCCTAATCAATATCATATAGACCGAATCGAAATATGGCGTACTCTTATTGTTCTTGACTGTCTAGCCTCGTGTTCACGTTGGAAAACAATAGAGTTTTCAAATGTATGCAAGGCTGGGCAGTCAAGAAGAATTGTTATTCAAATTGGCAGCCATATTTCGATTCGGTGTATAGAAATGTTTGGAAAACAACTTGTTTTCCGAGAGGTTTTAGATTGGGTGGAAACGTACATAGTAACATGCCATTTATATTCCTTGTGCTAGACTATGGATAAACTCTTGTTGTTCTCTGTCAGATCGGTTCTAATTTACTTGATTTGTTATAGATCCATCAGTACAAATTTGACTTCAACCAGAATTTCTTGGGTCTCAGAAAGAAGAAGATCGCAATCATCAAGCAGGTAGAAAAACTGTTTGTGAATATCAGCATTTCCCGCGCCGTCCTTATCATATATAGGGATTAGTATCGTAGGTTCTTCTTTAGGTTCTGCTATACTCACCGCTACTACTACATTTAATATTTACAACATACAACTGCTCACATGTTGATTTTTGTGGAAGGAAGAAAACCGGATAACCCGGTCAAAACAAATCTAACTCACATATAATCCATGCGCGAGCCAAAGTGGCGAGAGGCGCGCGGTAAACCACCACTGACATCACCTATGGCAATCATTATGACATCATTGTCAATGTCGAAATAATAATGAATCTTATCATTGTGTTTTAGGCAAAAGATAATACTGTTAAAATATTGGATATCCAAAAGAAGATGGATGCCTATGCAAGGCGACCGATACCAAAGGTTCCTGAAATGAAGCCAGACGAACAACCAGAAAAGTAAATATATAATATCCATAATATAATATAATACAATACATTACTAGAAGCAGCTATCATCATCGTCATAGCCTTATGCGCTTTATGGCAGAGAGAGACATAATAACATAACATTATCATCGTTATCAGTATCGGCATAATCATGATCACCATTATCATCAGCATCATCCTCATTAACGTCAACATCATCATCGCCATAATCATGATCACCATTATCATTATCATCATCCTCATTAACGTCAACATCATCATCGTTATCATCATCGCCATGCATAATCATGATCACCATTATCATTATTATCAGCATCATACTCATTAACGTCAACATCATCATTGTTATCATCGTCATCGCCATAATCATGATCATGATCAACATTATCATCAGCATCATACTCATTAACGTCAACATCATCATCGTTATCATTATCACCATAATCATTACCATCATCGTTATCATCAACGCCATAACTATGATCACCATTATCATCATCATCATACTCATTAACGTCAACATCATCATCGTTATCATTATCACCATAATCATGATCACCTTTATCATGATCAGCATCCTCATTAACGTGAACTTCATTGCCGCCATCACCATCATCTATATTTAATATACTACATGGAATAAGTCTTTAAACAATTTTATTTTAAAAAACATTCATTTTTCGACATTTTCTTCACAAAAAAGTTCGTTCCTCGTATACTTTACAATTTACTCACAATTGCACCGGTGTTGATGCTGCTCCCAGTCACGTGTTTGACACGCCTCGTTACAATAGAAGTTACCATAGCAACCAGCACACATTAACATATTGATACCAGTCCTCCCGCACGCGCTGCAAATGAAGGTCTTTGGCTTCTCTCCGGTTTCTCTTTCTGCACTAACTGACGCATCTCTACAGATTCTTTTTGAATCCTTGTTCAATACAACCTGACGTTTCTTTGGATCTTGATTCGAGATATTGTTGGTATAATCCACGGCTCGTTTCTCTGGAGATTGCACGAGTAGAGCTTGAGTTGCGCGCTTCTCATCACCATAGATACCAGTTACATCGTGTCGTGGTTTTCTTGTTAGCTCGGTTATGATTTGTAGCGGTTTTGGTTGATTGAGACTTCTTATAGTGCACATTTCAATCTCGCAGAAGGGCTCTTTTTCTGTGTAATCAAGCCTGGGTTTCTTGGCGGCAATCGTCTCTTGTAGATCCATTTGTAAAACCTTATTAGAATAAATAATATATAACATTTAATATAATAAATAATATATAACATTTTTTACGGTGTTACAAATTTCCTTCTATTACCTATCGTTTATATCAAACACCGACGCAGCCTATACTAGTCTACTTGCTAGTTTCTATTTAGAATGAATAATAGCTTGTTGTTAAAGACCCATGGTCACTTACCAGCATGCTTTGCTTTTTTTTTTGTATTTTGGTTTGAGTGTTATAATTCATTAGAAGTCAATCTTATTCAAAAAATGTCAATCAAAATGTCTCAATGTGCGCGAAATTCAGTATTTCGCGCGTTGTATGTAGGTAAGTCATGGGTCTGTAAAGTCGTATTAGAAAAAAAGTTTTTCACACTACCTTTTTGTGTGTTAACTCGTCCGGCTGCAAGGACTTTGCTGGCGACTCTCTCACTGCCGTCCTTGTCTCGTTGTCTTTTATTGTTGGCTCATTAGCCTCGATATTCCTTACAAACCTTTGCTGTTCATTTTGCTTTGAGTTATACTTCAAGAAATCTCGAATTGTCGCCCTTCTCGCCTCGATTCGTATCCTTCTCAGCTCATCCTGGTGTGCTTTCTCCATTTCGATCATCATTTCTTGCATTTCTTTGTTCTTCTCTTCTGCCATTCGTTCAACAATAGCTCTAGCAGTGTTACACACTCGAACGATTGTTTTCGTGCTCTCCTCACGATGTTTGTCCATCCAGCGTTTCATGGCTTCTTGTTTCTTCTGCAAAAAGGTTTTCTCCGTTCGTAGTTTTAACGCATTGATTTGCGCAGCCGTATGAGGACTCTTCTGTTCGCTCTCAATATTTGCCTTCTTTAGTGATACTTGGCATTCTTTCTCGGCGGTTTGGAAAGTTTTTTGTTTGTCAGAAAGATCCATGACTGTCTTCATGAGTTTTTTCACTTGAATATATGTATGTTTACGACACAAACGTTGATTACGTGGACAATCAATAACAAACCGCGCGCTGTGACCGTTTGGAAATCAGGAAAGCGCACGCGCGCGTTGAACTTATTTTCGCGCGCAAAAACTGCGCAATCGCAGCGTATTCCGCTCGCAACGTTGTGACGTGTTTATTTGTTGGTTATCACAAACACAGGAAGCCCAAGCAGCATTACAAATAATGCAAATAAACCCAAACCCAAATTTAAACATTTGCCATTACAATTTGGTAGAACAATAAATTTTCTCTTGTGAGACGTTTTGGAAGATGTACGTCTTTATGAGACATTCATAGGTAATTTATTTTGACATGAGCATCTGGCTCGGATATAAGGGCGACCTTATCCCACGTTATGACTTTAATAAATTGATTGATTGATTGATTGATTGATTGATTGATAAGCTCTATTTGGGGTTGTTATAAAGAACACCCAGTGGCTGTAACGATAAAATATACCATAATATGATTGTGATTTCATTCCAGGCGCCTCGAGTATACACGTGAACGACTTCTGGAGTACAAGAAGCAAATAACAGACACGACTAAATCGGGTGGCGGCCAAGATGATGGTGGTAGCTTCGGCGGGTTTGGAGGATTTGGTGGTGGAGGAGGTGGAGAGGTGGGTAATGCTTGTTAAATGATTGCTGATTTGAAAATCGTGTGATATTTAGCGAAAAAGGTCTGGATAAATGGTTGCACTAAAGCAGATGTTACTCTTTTATTTCCTCTCTGTCCGACATTCAATTGTTTATTAGTTCCCTTCTTTTTCTTTCTTACTTACTTCCTTTCTCTCTTCCTTTCTTCCTTTCTTTCTCTCTTTCTTTCTTTCTCTCTTTCTTTCTTTCGTTCTTTCTTTCTCTGTCTTTCTTTCTTTCTCTCTTTCTTTCTTTCATTCATCAATTCTTAATTTCTTTCCTTCTTTGTTTCTCTCTTTCTCTGATTCTTTCGTTTTTCCTTCCTTCCTTTCTCACTCCCTCCCTTTCTCTTTTAACATTTCTTGCTTCGTTTTGTCCATTTATTTGCTTATGTTTGTTTTATTTATCTTAGAAACTGATAAGTATAAATAAACCTTTTGTCTCGCAGCCAACGAAAGCAAGTATGGGGAAGACTGGCGGTCAGCGTGATCGATCTATGTCGTCCGTATCCATTCATTCGTCCGGCAGGCCCAAGTCAAGTTTTAGCGGGACAGATAAAGGGACACCGGAACCCACGTTAGAAGAAGTCCCTGAGGAACCAACTCCTCTTGAGCTGATGATGTTAGAAGAGGAACAGATCAAGTAAGTTTCTTCTTATTTTATTTCATTTAATTCAGAGACAGCAAATTCCAACCATAGAACAAATAAGGCATTTGATATTTGAAAGACTTCCAAAATAAAAGAGTTTCTACGCTGGGAAATTCGTTGTAACTGGAAAATGTTAAATAAGTTATGTCCAATGTATCACATGTTCTTTGCAACGTGACGCTGCCAAGTAATAATAGGATGATGATGGTGATAATAGTGGCGATGAAAGTGATGGTAACGGGGATGATGATGGTGATAATAGTGGCGATGAAAGTGATGGTAAGGGGGATGATGATGATGATGATGATGATAATGGATTTTATAATGATTACAATGGTGATGGCAATATTAAATAATTATGATTGCCATGATATCACAAATGAGACTGTGCTAATTGCTCAACAGGTTACAATACGAACAAGACCTTCTCATCGACAACATCACCTCGATGATGAACATGTTTGATGCTGATTTACGTACGCTACGTCATGACAAAGCTCACCTCGAGATCGCCCTGAAATGCGCTGATCTCAGACAAGTCACTCTCTTTGAAGAGTTCATGTTATTGAAAGAGTTTGAGAAACGTGAAAATGTCTTTGCAAACAAAGTAAATACCAAGATTAACGAGAAAGAACAAATGCAAGATAAGGTTTGTTATATCCGTTATGAAATATTTTTTCAAAAACACTTTCAGTAAGGATATTAGAACCATGAACACTTTACTTTTTCCATGTTATTATTTTCTGAACTTCTCCTGCTTTATCTAAAAATGAAGCAGTGAGTTCAAAAGTGTTCACAATAAATCTAAAAGAAACTCAAAAAAGTTTTCACGGTTCGAGTGTCCACACTATTATTAAAATCATTACCATTATTACATCATCATAATATTTGGCATCTTTCCATCAGCGATTCGTCAGTTCAACACGTGTGTTCATTTGTTCATTTTCAGGTTGAAGACTGTCAAATGGCTCTAGAAACAAAGAAACAAGAAATCGACAAACTACTTGAGCAGGAAAAGGCTCTCTACACGACCTTCTCCACCGCAATGGGAGAGAACAACAAGTTTGAAAACTTCTTGACTAAAGTATTCAAAAAGAAAATCAAGAGAGCCAAGAAGAAACCACAGGTATGGGCTAAACTGAGATTACATGCAGCGTCTTTCATATTACGCGACCATCGAAGATCAAACATCAACGTGTAAAAGGCGTTTTTAGCGGCTGTCAATCAAAACATCATAGGAACTGACTGGTTATTTTTATTGACGGCAGCGTGAACTGCCTTTTTCACGTTAGCGCCGCTTGAACGTCGGTTGTCGCGTAATTATGAAAGATGCTGCAAAATGAAACCCAGTTTTCTTCTTAGCCTTAGGATCTGGCCTGATTCTTAGGCTACTTTCTTCTTTTCTTAGTATATATTTTTTTTACTCTTTTCGCTTCGGATTTCACCGAAACATGCTTCCTGTGTCATATAGTGTTGTGACGTCATAAATTAGCAAGACGCGCGCGCATTTTGTACTGTTGCGTGTTGTATTCATGAACTGTACAGATACAGATATTGTTAATCACTCCCCTCAGGGCTTTTCTGTGATTATTGTTGAGGATTTATCGGACTCATGAGTGTAACCCTCAGATAAAAAGCTACAAAGCTTGGATAAATAATTTACTATTAGGCTGATAAAACAAACTTGTATAGTATGATATATCTTATCGTTTATCATAAATAATGCTTATCTAAGACGAAAAGTTCTTTCTTTTAGACTGAAGAAGGCGGTTCAGACGATGACAGTGATGAAGAAGACAGCGACGAAGACTTATCTTCAAGTGATGAAGAAGACAGCGATGCCGAGGAACTGGACGACAGTGTCTGTCCACCAGGCTGCGATCAAGCTTTGTTTGATCAAATATGTCAGATGAGGGAAAAGAAACTAGATCTAGAGGAATTGTTAGCCGACGAGAAGAAAGCCAGCGAGACCCTGAAGAAGGAGTATGATTCACTTGTCAAGAAATCCAAGGTTATTGACTCGGCGCTGAACACTGCTGAAGCAGACCTTGAGGCCTTCCAGGTACGAAAACAAAATATTTCTTTAACGTTGTTAATAACGTCGTTGCTGCTTTTGTTGCCGCTGTAGGTTGTTGCTGCTGCAACAGCTGTGGACGTTGTTGTTGTCATTGTCAATTATGTCGTTGTTGTTGCCGCTGTCGACGTTGTTAATAATGTCGTTGCTGCTTGCTGTTGTTGTTTTACATTTAAATATTTGTTGACTGGTAGAATGATTTATATGTAAACCAACTATAATTTTTATTACATTTGTCTGCAGCGTGAGAAACAGCAGAAACTCAACGAGCTTGACGTAGTGGTGATACTAAGACTAAGTCAAATTCAGCATATGATTAACAGCGCCATTCCACAAGACCTGTCTCAGTCTTTGATCTTTAACGCTCCTGGCTTGAACCAATTACAGTATCGAATCAAGGGACTTGAAAAGGAAAAACACGAACAGAAGAGACTGTACCGTGAACACCGTCAGAAGCATGTACAGTTGATTAGAGACAAGAAAGTCATGGAGTCAAGGGTAAGGGAACGTTAATAAGTATTTAGTTGTTGTGTTGCGTTGAGCGGTTGTCGTATGGAGAGTGTTTGGTGTTTGAGGAGCAGTTTGTTGTATAGGCTAGTCGTTACGTTGTGAAATGATGATGATAGTAATGTTGATCGTAATGATGGTGGTGTTTATGATTATGATGATGATGATTATGATGATGATGATAACGATGATAATTATGATGACTATGGTGGTGATGTGGTATTAATGATAATGATGGTGATAATAATGAATAATAATTATGATGATTATGTGATGGCGTGGTGTTAATGATAATGATGGTGATAATAATTATGATAATTATGATGATTTTGATGGGGACGTGGTGATAATGATGGTGATGATAACGATGATAATTATCAGATGATTATGGTGGTAGCGTGGTGGTAATGAACATAATGATGATGATAATGACAACGGTGATGAGTAAATGGTCGTGTAATTTTGAAGATGAAAAACGGTTAACCTTCCAATTTTGTCCACCAGATCGCTGAATTGGAAGAGAAAGTTCAGAATATGATGATGCTCAAGTTTGGCCGACTCGTTGATTTAGAGAAACTCGAGAAAGTAACAGTTAGTAGGACGGTCGAGGAACTGAAGGAAAAACTACGACAACAAGAGGTCAAAAGCTCCCAGGACATCGCTAAATGGGATGTACGTATGATACACAGGGGCGAATCTTGTCAGGGGCAAATGAAGGGCCCTTAATGTCCCTAAATGTCTTAAATAGAATAGGGGTAATTGCGGCGCTAGAACTGAACAAAAGTACCACCAGTCACGGTGATGGTTTTCTTTTGTCAAGACCACCAGCATGGCTGCCGTTTCTTTTGTTCAATTCAATCTCCTGGGAATGGTTGCAATCCACCTTTTCAAATTTTTATTCCCTCTTGAATACTAGAACAATTAAAAAAGAAAGTAGGCAAAGCATTCTGGTAGTATATGACGCTATATAATGTAAATGGGCTACTACCTGCGTATGTTGCTTGCACTTGTGCTTATGCTGCTATTAAAACCAGGCTAGGCGCCCAGTCTCCCTTTTTGATGCATGGTCCACATATTTCGTACTTTCAAAAAATAATTTCGCATAACCAAACATTTTTTGTAGTGACTAAAATACCTTTTGCATGACCGAAAATCTTTTTTTAGTGACCAAAATTCCTCGCAACGTTTTGAAAAGTTCATAAGAACCAGTTAAAATGAATAACCCATAAGGTGTAGGTGCAATCATAACGATAGATTTTGGGGTTCCTGTGTTGTCGTGATACACAGGAAGCCCAAAACCCTAAAGAATGCCTGTTTTGCAGGCTATCATAACGGTTACTTTATATATAACATATATTACTCTATATTTCCAGACAAAGATTGATTCTTACAAAGAGAAGACGACCCAATTGACACGTGAAAATACTCAACGATTAGACACGTTTACGATTCTGCTGCAAGAGAAGAAAGAACTGGAACAGATGTTGGACTCTAGGCAGAAAACACTGGTACAATTAACATATGTTATTTAGAGTAGATTCCGTATGATTATGAAAAGCTCACGGCACGAAACCTTGCCACACACTTCATTCGACGGAGCTTCATATTGCAACCCCCCAAAAAATACTCAAACCTGAAATTTTACACCCAAAAAAATACATGGCATGCAAATTTCGAACCCAAAAAAATACAAGGCTTAAATATTTCAAAACAGATGTATTGAATTATCAGTATATTCCTTTACGGAACTCACGCCTTGCTGAAAAAAATTTCAAACGAATATATAATTTTCTGATACACGGATCGAAACAAAAATTGAACTGGGAGATGTGGACACCCCCAAAAAATACGGGTTTCATTTTAAGACCTAAAAAAATACGTGGCAGGTCTCTTGACCCAAAAAAATACCAAGAACGAAAATTATCAACCCCAAAAAAATACGTCGGACCTCCCCGTCATGTTACCCCCTGAGTACATCGCCTGCCCCCCCCCCCTTTTTTTGTTGAGCCAGTGATACTAATGTTTATGATTGATCCATTACAGGGTACTGAGTTCACCGGTGCACGTAAAGCCGATCTACGTGAACGACAGCGTTTAATACAACTTGTCCAGCTACAAGCACAAGAAATCGATGCTTTGAAAGACGAGATTACACTACTGTCTAGAAAAGGAGGACACATTTTGCCCCCAGCACAACCCCCTCTTCCTCCTGGACAGACTCCTATTCCAAATACCTAGCTTGTTCCTATTTCAATACTTTGGTTGTGTTTTTTAGTTCCTATATTGTTATGTATGGTTGTTGTGCATGGTCTTGTATATATCTATTTATATGTAATAATAATTAGGGAGTTTCTGCCCCTAGTATGTCCTTTTCAAGGGTGAATTTTGTAATAAATGAAATAAAAAAGGTTTGCTCAACTTCTTTTTTATCTCAAGGCCGTACACATTAGGCGGCAAGACGACGCGGTGACACGTTGCGGCGAGTTTTACCAGAATTTTTGTTATGGTTTGAATTCGTGCATCAGGTCGCAGCAACAAAATGAGTGTCGCGGCTACGCGTTTTCGAAGCAGTACACACGATGCGACGTGTCACCGCGTCGTGTTGCAGCGACTTGTCGCCTGGTGTGTATCGGCTTTTATCGGCCGCTATGACGCCGAATCCGTCAGTAAAAGAACGCTTCTTTTAAATTTAATTGTTCAGCTGCTACAGTGATAATTGCGAATTTTTATTTTAGGTATTTGCGATCCGTCGATCAGTTTGGAGTCGGAGCTTTCACGTAAACTGGTTAATTCATAGGCAGCCCAACTACTCCTTTCGAGGATTTTTTTATTTTTCAATAAAGATTCAATGGAAAAAAATGCGCGCGACTATTTTGGTTTCTTCGTTTGGCGCACGCTTATAGTCTTTGGGTTTCCTGTGGCGCGCTTGTAGATTATGGGGTTCCTGTGGTCAATCCCGCGGGATGGATGGTCAGCAGGGTCAGGTACCTTGTATATACTTGTCTCCCGCGGGATTGACCACAGGAACCCCATAATCTACAAGCGCGCCACAGGAAACCCAAAGACTACAAGCGCGCGCCAAACGAAGAAACCAAAATAGTCGCGCGCATTTTTTTCCATTGAATCTTTATTGAAAAATAAAAAATCCTCGAAAGGAGTAGTTGGGCTGCCTATGGTTAATTCATTGGCGAATTTGATATAAGCTCCGCCTCCAATTAACTGATTGACGGATCTGAAAAACCCAGATTTGCTAGTCGCAATTTTCGCTGAAGGTTGATTCCACCAGCATTTATTGCAAAATCATATTAGCAATAGACGCGTTACTCGGTCGTGAATTTCAATTCAAACACGGCCCACGAATTTGAACCTTTATTTATTTCCCACAACTTCCAAATAAAGTTCTGATAGTTCCGACAATTTTTACTCGAAATTACGTCTTTTTAAACTGCATGAGCATTACAAAAACATGATCACTTTTGATGTATTCGCATACTTTTATGCACGGGCTTTTTGCATGTTTTCACATGCCTTATATGGTAATACGTGTCAAACTTTTACGCTTCTCGCTGAAATGGCGCCAAATGTTCAAAAACAATTTACCTCAATTCTTCAATATGCTCTTCCAATATTAACTCAAGGAACAATGGCTCTAAACTTGACGGCAACCTGATTAAAGTCAGCTTTGAGCCAGTTTTCCTAAATACAGGATTCGCTCATTCATGTTTCTTGCTGTTTCTTGTGGTTAGGGTTAGGGTTTTGGTTAGGATTAGGGTTAGGGTTAGGGTCAGGGTTAGGATTAGGGTTTGTTTGTAGTGTAATAGTAAAGTATTCGAGGTTCCACTAGTAGTCTTGTCAACTATTAGTATAGATATGAATGAGCGATTCCTGTATTTAGGAGCATGTGCTTTGAGCTGTGGTAGCCATTCAACGAAGCCTTTCACTATTATGCTAACGTGGTCAGCTGACAACTTGAGCCCTCAATATCACAAAACAGCAGCACTTTCAAAGATAACACCAAATATGGAGTCAAAAAATGTGCGCCATAGCTACTATACAGCGGCTACACATCCAGAGACACGCGCCGAGATGGAAACTTCAAAATAGCTGACACAGAGATTTAGTATTGATAATTTATTCTTCCTACAGACTAATTCATACAAATCTATTTTAAAAACATTAAAATATAGAAATACATTGATGACTCAGACAAAACTATGGACATCTTTATCAACTTTGATTATTCTAAAATAATGATACGTCAAAGATATATTAAAGAGAGCTATATACATGATTTAAAAACGTTTAAATTAGAGTATGCACTTGGAGTGGATTAGTGTACATTCAAAGATGAACGTTGAGCGTTTACTCGGGCAACTTCCGAGCTCCTCCTTCGTGTATTGGAAACCGCCTTGTGTATTCTTTGCTAGCTCCGTTCGGTCCTTTTTGTTTTTGTTTCCTCTGAATTACGTATAGTGTATCGGAATACGGAGATGTGTTTATTTCAATACATAATAAACCTTGTCACACACTTCATTCTTCTGAGACATATTTTCACAATGAGCTAGCAATATATAAGTCATGAATATGACCAAATGAGCGACTCAACATTCCACTTGAAATCGTTCGCAGAAACGTGTGATACAATGATTGACAGCATGAAATGTTCTAGAAACGAAAATTATATATTTTTTCATATTTTCCAAGTTAAAATAAGTTATAAATATATACTTGAATCATTTGTGTATAAAATCTTTGTATGATGTGGAATATTTCGTCTACACGTAGCGTATTTCGTTATTTTTGCCTAATTCCAACCTCAACGGCCTATTGGACATCCCTACACCACGTGACTTCGTCGCCCAAAGGTTTGTGGGAGCGGCGGTGTTCGTGGAATGCGATGGACTAGAATTAACAGTCAAGGTTTAATCGCTTTTGTTCTGGTTTTGAAATATTTGGTGTAGTCAAAACAATCAAAATTTCAATCATCATCACTGTTAAAAACATCATCGCGTTGAATTATCAACGTCACCATCATCGCCATCATCATTAGTATTATCATTTAATAGTAATTATCATTATCAACATCATTGTTACCATCAGCATCAATATGTTCACAATCACCATTATTGTCATCATTATTATCATCATCATCATCACCGTATCAACACCAACATCACTATCATTATCATTATGTTCATAATCACCATCACCACTATTGTCATCATCAACATCATTATCACCATTATTGTCAACATCATTATCACCATTATTGTCATCATCAACATCATTACCACCATCATCATCATCATTGTCGTCCTTATCATCATCATCTTCATTAGCGATATCAATATCACTTCCACTAGCATCAATCATAATTATCAACCCTATCAACTTCGTCTATGTTTCAAAGGATACTATCTTGATGTAGCAGCCATAGATCCTCTAGACGATTGTCCGGGACTATCTCCAAGTCCCATTTCACGTCTAAAGTTCTTCAGCCAGTCTGCGTGGTTCTGTAGTCTCTCAGCGACATTTAGCTGTCCTTCTGACGTCCAGTCCGTCAGCCTATCATTAATACTTCCAGGCCCACTAGTATCCCTATAAAAAACAAGTGTACTAAAGCAATGAAATAGAAATAGTTACTAAGGGCCCGGGCAAACGGTTTCAACATTTGCTTCAACATCCGTTCGATTTTGCTGAATGGCAATGTTTAAACGCTTTTAAACTCTTTCAACATCAATTCAACATCGATTCAACATGTTTCAACAGTGTTGAAAGAGTTTAAAATCGTTTAAACATTGCCATTCACAAAATCGAACGGATGTTGAAGCAAATGTTGAAACCGTTTTCCCGGGCCCTAACTAATAGTTTCTATTTAGTGACTATTTAGTCAATATCACTCAACCAGAAACATCAAATACAAAAGGAAACAATACCTCATTACAACTTTACTTGTCTTTGAACTATTACACTATTATTTATTATAACTAATTATTATAATAATTATAACTAATAGTATAATATTATAACTATTATTTCATTTCATGCATATAGTGTTTTCGCTCTATCTTGCGCACCTTGAAGAAATAATTCATTTGTATGATACTATTTGTTCTCGACCTCGAAAGAAATACAATTGTATAGTTTCAAATACGGCTTTCTCGCACATAATAATCAGTGAAAGCATTAAAATAATTTTATTAGGTGTGTTAGTGTCTTGTAGAGCCTCTTCTGTTTCACGTGCTTGTAGAGTTATGTATCTTACCTGGCTGTGATGTGTCCTTTTAGTGTTGCTCCAAGATTAAGACTGGCGGGAGAAGCACGACTTTCATCTACATTAGTAGAAAATATCAAACAATTTGTCGTGAGAATCTTTAATATCATTTTTGTCGTTGTTGTTGTTGTTGTTATGATGATAGGGATGGGGGTACACAGTGTTGATGATGACGATGAATATGATGATTATGATAATAATGAAGATAATGATTATAGTGATGATGATGATGATGTAGTTGTGCTCGCTTTCTAGCAGCTGTTGTTCTCGTTACGTTTGGCTAATGTTGTCTGTGGTGGTTGTAAACGCGTGTAATATCAGAACAAGATAATGCTGCTGCTAATGATAACACCCCATTACTCACCTCCAAAGTAAGACTGCCATTTTCTCTCTAGAGCCGATTCAACAGTTTCTTGTGGTTTATAGTGATGTGGTTGGTGATAGCCATTCATCTCTGGACGACTGTAATCAAACAAAAACACTTGGCGTCACAGTGAATTTAACATTCATCCTTCAATAAATGTCATGTTACTGGGAGTCGTTGCTTGTATTGGCTAATATTTAGGTATCATATTCACTGCCACTACGTTCAGTCGATTTATAATAAGTGAAATCGGAGCCGACCCTAAGCAGAGTAGGCAACTGTGAAAATACACTTGTGTGAGCTTGTGGAGAATAAAGAGTTTTTCCCCATTTCTCCTTATGACAGTCATTAACACAGAAAGCCTAGTGTTAAGGTTTTCACTGACCTGGACTGAGCATGCTCTATAGGTGCTGTCATGTAACCGCTGCTCGGTGGTCTCGCGGTTTGTGCAAAGACAGGTTGATCAGGATTGGTGTAAACAGACTGTGTAGAGCGTTGTAAAGCCTGTGACTGTAACAAAGCTAAAATCCTCGCTAGATCAGAATTAATCGTCGAAAGGGAAGATTGTACATCATCAATGTTATGACTTTTTGAAGGGTTTGAGCCCGCGATACGAAGACTCTTGGAACCACGTGACATTCTTGGAATTGCGTCACTGTACTCGCTGCTGCTGAAACCACTCGAGTCTTCGTCGTCGTGTGCTCGGCGACTCGTTCGTTGTGGTCGGTATTTATCACGTGGTATTCCGACGGATTTACGATACAGGTGGTCGATGGGTATATCTTCTGACTCAGAAGCAGTGGTGGACTAATGAAGAGTAAAATAATTTCATTAAATAACTAATATAATAGTCTAAGAAATAAATAATAAAATGGGAAGAGTGAAATAGAAAGTTAACAAATCGCACATAGATTTTCATTGTCTGTCCTGTTATTAAACATAGATAACGTCAAAAATGTTCAAAACTCAAGTGGAACCACGAGCGTAGTAAATTTACCGCTGTGAAAATTTTGCCATGCATGCGTTGTCGTTTGACCGCTGTTTTCAGTCGTCCTATGACTATCATGGGTGGCATGGGTGGCCGAGTTGTGAGTCCACCGGCCTCTCACCGCTGTGATCCGGGTTCAAGTCCCAGCTCGGGAACTGGATCATGTGTGAATTGAGTTTGTTTGATGTGTTGTTCTCTACCACGCCACGAGGGTTTCAAGTTCCAAGTCCAAGCTTGGGAACTGGATCATTTGTGAATTGAGTTTGTTTGATGTGTTGTTCTCTACCATGCCACGAGGGTTTTTTCTCCGATTAGTATTGTAGTGTGCAACAAAACTAAAAGCCAATTGTTTCACTTTGGATTGTATTCTCATGGGAAACCAAAAAAAAATCTGCTTGATGATGCCCTTTGGGACTTGAAGTTGTGTAAAAACCGATGTAATAAGTCAGTTAAATACCTCGAATGTCGGCAATAAGCCAATAAATTTTAATAAATTTAATTTATATGGCTTATTGCCTCCATTCTCGGTATTAACTCTTACGTATTCCGGTTTTTCCTCCATCAGCAAAAATAAACATGCGAGGAGTGACGTATGGAAAATAGTTAATGTAGTGAGGTAGTGAGTGTGAGTGCTAGCAGAAGAATAACCACTATGTGGATCTGCTGTGGAAAATATTATATATTATATTATATTATCATTATATCAACTTACCAGCCCTCCAAGCAGAGCGTTCTCCAAGATTTTTAATCGTTCTTCTTTCTGTCTCAAGAGTTCTTGTCCGGCATTCATGTTGTCAACCACAATAGTGAGCTCAGCCTCTTCCTGAAATAATAAAAGTAAAATGTTACTTTATAGAAGTTGATTTTTTTAATTTAACCATATTTTGCCAAAAACGAATAATTCGCCCATTGAGGGAGACGTTTTTCATACCTCCTCCAGCTTTGATTTGACATCTTCCAGAAGTGTTGCATTCTTTGATGAAAGAGGCTGAAATTGTAGAAGATCACATTACTATAGAGGTAATAGTATTATGATGATGATTAGGGTGACGATAATGATGATGACGATAATGATGATGACGATCGTGGTGATTATTATTATTATTATCATTATCATTATCATTATCATTATCATTATCATTATCATTATCATTATCATTATCATTATCATTATCATTATCATTATCATTATCATTATCATTATCATTATCATTATCATTATCATTATCATTATCATTATCATTATCATTATCATTATTATTATTATTATTATTATGATCAGGATGATAATGATGATGGTGATGATGATGATAAAGATGATGGGTACGCTGGTTATGATGATGATGGTGATGATGATTATAATGATTTTAATGGTGTAGATGATATTGATGATGATGATGATGATCGTGGTTATTATTATTATTATTATTATTATTATTATTATTATTATTATTATTATTATTATTATTATTATTATTATTATTATTATTATTATTATTATTATTATTATTATTATTATTATCATGATCAGGATGATAATGATGATGGTGATGATGATGGTTATAATGATGATAGTGGTGATGATTATAATGGTGTAGATGATGTTGATGATGATGGTGATGATAAAGATGACGGTTATGCTGGTTATGATCATGATGGTGGTGATGATTATGATTTTGATTATAATGGTGTAGATGATGTTGATGATAATGACGATGATGATGATGATGATAATAATGATGATGATGATGATGTTGATGATGATGATGATGATAATAATGATGATGATGATGTTGATGGTGATGGTGATGTTGATGATGATGATGATGATGATGATGATGATGCTGCTGATGATGATGATGATGATGATGATCTATAGCCATTACCTTTCCTCTGTTGATATTGGTCGTCACGTCAAGTTTCCACTCACTGCGAGCTCGTTCAAGTGCCACCTAATGAAGAAACGAAAGAACAAACAAAACCAAGTCAGCAATGTCAGTAAGCAATACATGATACACCGAGCAGTAGTTTACCTGACGTTTTTGCACAGATTTCTTGTGGCGTCTCAAGAACCTCTTGGCTTTAGTGATGGCATCGCATTCAGCAACAAGTCTTTTCTTCAGATCGCTAAAAAGAACAATGCCAATGTACGATGTCAATGTATTAGTGACTATTTATACTCCAATCTTTACAACTACATGTATTACACCCCTTGTGTATAATGATCATCGCGGAATAGTAAGCAATTGTAGCAATTGCAATTATAGAAGCCCGAAAAAAACTCTTGATAACAATACCAGGTTGTGTCGAGTTTTTGAGTACAACCGACACATGCTGTCGTCAAAACCTTCATCGTAAAATGTTCATACACAAAAGAAAAGTGTAGTGATAAACAGAGAAACAAGACTTACGCATTGCGATACTCAGCCTGTTTCTGTAGTATCAATAAATTTTGTTGTAGTTCATCTTGACTGCTTTCGTCTGAAGATATATCTGGAAAACACGTCAAAATACACTTAGCAGGTCACATCGATATACAACTCTTACTATTATGAAGTTTGTTAATGCTACTTCCCCATCGAAATGTATCGATGTATTTACAAATGGAAACTAGCGAGTAAACTAGTATAGGCTGCGTCGGTGTTTGATATAAATGATAGGTAATATAATGAAATTTGTAACACCGTAAAAAATGTTGACTTAACTTTACTGACGTTTCGAGCTTTAGCCCTTCGTCGGTGTAAAAGAGTTAGACTAAGAGAGATGTCTAACTCTTTTACTCCGACAAAGGGTTAAAGCTCGAAACGTCAGTAAATTTAAGTCAACATTTTTTACGGTGTTACAAATTTCATTATATTACCGATGTATTTAATAGTTGCGATTACATGTCGATTACTAATAACTAACGAGCTTAAAATCGTACAGTCAAGCATATTTTGCTTGGGATTAGGGGCGGCCCATTAGATATTTGATTGGAGGTTGTGGGATTCCCCCAAAAATATATCGAACACAGCTTTAACCTTGAAAACAAATATCGTGCACAACAAAAAACCTGAAAAAATATCCTGCATAGCCTCAAGGGGGGAAAATCCTGCACGAACAAATTGACCACCCCTTCCCCCATCAAATATCTAATGGTCCAACCATTACACCTACTTGCAAGAAAGTTGACATACGAAAAAAGAACATTTGTTTTTAGTGTTAGAAATAAATTAAAAGTACAAAAGAAAGAGTTCATCTTCAGTGATCATCTTTTGTACTTTTAATTTATTCCTAACCTACTAAATACAAATGTTCTTTTTTCGTATGACAACGTTCTTGCAAGTAGGTGTAGTATCAACTTTACGTTAAGTACTATGTATAGACCGAATCGAAATATGGCGGCCTGCTATTGTTCTTGACTGACTAGCCTCGTGTTCATGATGGAATACAATGGAGTTTTTGCATGAATGAGAGGCTAGTGAGTCAATAACAATAGTTATTCAAAATGATCGCCATATTTCGATTCGGTGTATGGTTTTAAAGATTATTTTCAACTGGCAGTTTCAGGGAACGGTGTAAATCTGCCATGTCGCTCATTGTGAATACATAATAAGATTTTCACAAGGGACCTCGTTATCTTTGCAAAATACAGAATTTACTCACCAATTTGATAATCTCTGGAGCTTTGTCCTTTAGATGCGGGATGTAACATGTGCTTATTTAAAGCAGAGTTTCTAGAGTGAGCGCGTGGGGAGATCTCGCCGGGTGAGTCAGATACTTCTGAGTCTGTATTGGTAGTCAACGATCGTGGGCCTTTTCTCTGCGTCTTGGCGAGTTTGTTGGCATCACGATTATCTCTCTAAGAAATGTCAAAATGAATGTCTTAAACTCTACTCAATGAAACGTACTTGAAGGGTAATTAATACATGAATATTGAGTTAAGTGAATTAATGGTTGAATGAAGAATAAATTAGTGAGTAAAATTAATAAATTATATTATGGATAAATGGTTAAAAAATTAATGAATGAATGGATGTATGAACGAATGAATGAATGAATAAACGGATGAATGAATAAACGAATGGATGAATGCATAAATATATAAATGACTGAATGACTAAATAAAAAATGAATGCATAAGTGAATGAATGGATGAATGAATGAACGAAGAAATAAATGAATGCATAAATGAATATATTGAATAAATAAATGACGGACGGACGGACAGATAAATGATAACAAAGTGTTCTTACCCTGACAGCAGATACTCCTTTGGGTTCTAGATCCTCCAACTGCAAGGCTTCTTTCCTACCAACACGTCCTCCCGTGTTTCTCGTCTTGGTAGATTTCTTACCGTCGTCAATCGGCTCGTCGTCGTCGTCTACTAAAGTATCATCTAAATCTACATCGCCATTCATCTCGGCTATTTTTGCCACCAGTGTCTCTTGTTGGGTCTGTGATTAGAAATATATAATAAATATTTTACTATCGTTACATCAACTGATTGATGAAACCAGTATAGGAAAACATGTGAAATTGACAAGTGAATAAAGCGTAAAATAGATTGAAGACTGGTCGAACAAATGAATGACAAATAGATTAAAAAATACAAAACTTTCTTTTCATCTCCATCTTTTATTTCTCATTTTTCAATTTCCAATTTTCACTTCCTATTCCGTTTCTCATTTTCGATTCCCGATTTTCATTTCATTTTTCGTCAATTCCCAATTTTCAGTTTATTTTTCATTTTTCAATTCCCAATTTTCACTTTCTTTTTCATTTCAAAATGTTTCTTTTTCCTTTTTTATTTCTCATACTTTCAATTGATTGAAGTCTTGTTCTTGTCGTTTGTAATTCTGCTGCATTTTCTGGTATCGTGACTTCATATCATCTATGTTGCTGTGTAGCTTCTCTTTGCTTTCTGTAAGTTTTGCTATCTCTTCATTAAGTTTGGCTTTTTGTCTGAAACGCCGAAAAGAAATCAAATAAATATAATTTCATTGAAGTACATCCAAGTCAGTCAGTCAGTCAGTCAGTCAATCAATGATTCCATCAACCAAACAATCAATCGATAAGTTCGTCAATAAACTATAGACCGTCATATAAAAAGCGTTCTCACTTTTCAAGTCTGTGGACATCTTGTTTTGTTTGACTAAGGCGACTTTCGAGGTCTTTCAGCTCTGCCATCATGTCATGGTGTTTAGCGTTTGTATGTCGAACTTCATCAGCCAATGATTCCTGTGAAACAACAGAGAGAATATTAAAATAACAACAACAACAATCTTTTTAAAAAAAACCAATGCGTTCGTTGTGGAACCATAGATATATTGTACTACATATTATGACTATTGACAAGACGATGAAAATGATGGTGATCATAGAACTTGACTTTTCTAGCCAAACTCTTTTAAAAACCCAACAATGCGTTCGTTGTGGAACCATAGATATATTGTACTACATATTATGACTGTTGACAAGACGATGAAAATGATGGTGATCATAGAACTTGACTTTTCTAGCCAAATCTTTTAAAAACCCAACAATGCGTTCCTTGTGGAACCATAGATATACCGTACGACATATCTAGACTACTGAAATGTCACAAAGTTCCTCTGGCGAGTAAAAAGAACCAATCTGAACAACAACAACTTACGTTATTTTGTGTGAGCAAGTTTTCGCGCTTTGCATCAAGTTCTGCTTGTTGACGTTCAACCTCCATTTCCTGCAGAGACAAATGATATTAAAACTCCCTCAAGGATTAAGACAGACATGCAGGACAGTAAATAATGGTAATAAAAACGCGAAAACAAGAAAAAAGTTTTTACCATCAATGACGTCACGCGAGCGAGCACTATGATTGGATGAATAGTTTTGGTTCAAATTAACACCTATGAAAAACTCTTACATCAGCAATCCTTATAAGTGCACAGAGTGTGGCAAATGTGCGGCGAATGAGCTGGAAAAGTTACTTTTCATGACGGTCTTTGCCGTTTGTCACATGCAGTGTTTGTATTGTAAACTTTAATTTAATTTTGGGTTTTTCGGATCCGACCTTTATTTTATTTTATTGTTTCGACCATTTCTCTCTCCTCCCTGATTTTCTGTGTTTTTTTATTTTTATAAATATAAGCTATTGAGTGCAAATGGTGCAAATTTGAACCATTTAATAGTTTGTATTTCAGAGATAAGCTGTTCGCATAAAATTAATATAATATTATAAATATAATAAAGAATATTATTATCAAAATAATATTACAATCAGGCCAATAAGACCTTATAGTTCAATAATAGGCCCTTTGCAGGATATGGTCACGCGTTTCATTCCTCCATTCTCTTTATGTCACAGAAAAACATCGAAAAATATACTACCTCATGAAATTTCAAGTACCAACAAGTCTTGAAACGGGAAAAACTAAAAGTTACCCCGATTACTAACCTTGAAAAGTCGCTATCTTGCGTGATGAAAGAAAACCATAAAAAAAGTTGAATGCTAACTTTTCATGTCAAAAACAACATTTCAAGGAGGTAAGACGGACGACAGGTTTATAGAGGAAGAATTTTAAGTATTAGATTGAATTGAAAATGTCAAACTAAAGAATTAACTATCTTCAAAGATGAAGTGTTTTGTTTTGCGTGTTGTAATTTTTTTTTACCCCGCAAGGCATCTTTGCACTCCAAAAAAACCGTTCCTATGCAGTATCTAGGCACGTGACCAAGTCCTGCCAAGGAACTATTAATTAGGTAAAATCGACCTTCTCCCTCCTCCCTTTATATCTTAATTTAATTCTCCCTCCTCCCTCTATTTTTACCTCTTTTCTCCCTCCTCCTTGTTTATTTTTAGTTGCTTCTCCCTCCTCCCTGATCGTTCCTCTCCTCTCTTTTTAGTAATATTACATGCATGTGATGGAAGAACTTTCGAATCGAGATTTTTGCTGGTATATCGCACACAGGAACCCCAAGAATAGTGTTGCTGCTCGCCTAATAGCTCGCATCAACAAGTGAAAATCGGTTTCTTTTGCAACCATCATACTTCGTACTTACATGCAGCTACGGTTTGTAGTAACTCATTGAATTGAACCACTAACCTGCTGTTCTAACTCTTGTTGATTCTTCTTCAACTCTTTTCGTAGTTTATTCTGCTCCTGTCGTTGTTTTTCGAGTTCTCCTTTCTCAGAAGTTAGGTTAGACGACTAAAAACAAGCAATAAAACAGATAAGGAGGAATGACTAACTTACACTAACTTTTTTTGTAACTCTTTTACTCCGACGAAGGGTTAAAGCTTGAAACGTCAGTAAAATCAGTAAAGTCAAAAATTTTTACGGTGTTACAAATTTCATTATATTACCTAATTTATCTATTTAAGCTACATTAAAATCAGAACATCAGACACAAACAACAACCGGGCTTTCTCAAAACTACACATACATACATGTATACATGCATGCACAGATGATCCCAACTCATCAACATCGACAATTCAAATGTAAACGAAAAAACGACATACGAAAATAAACCTAAAGAAAGGATTTTTTTTCTGTCTTCAACTCACCAAACTTTCCCAGTCTTGTTGTAGCATCTTTCTCTTCTCTTCACAATCATCTCGAAGGTCAGACATAATTTTTTCGTGTTCTTGCATCAATGTGTCCTTTTCATTGTCCCATTTTTCTTCCAGCTCGTACTTTTCTTTGTTTTCCTGAATTAATAGTTAGTAAATGATTAGCAAACTGTTCAATAATTACTAGTTATCTATAACGGTACAGCGTTTTTAAATAAAGAATCATGAACTATGCATTTATTTCAGAAAAAGTGTTTGACAGCTAGTTCGTATTTTGCTTTGTTTTACTGGAATAATAGTTAGTTAATGATTAGCAAACTGTTCAATAACTACTAGTTCTTTATAGACCACTTTCATTAATACCATAATATGTACCAGAAAATTATTTTTCAAGTAAACAGATATTTTAGTATTTTAGCACTGTCATATGAAAGAACCACCTGTAATAGGCCTGTTTGGAAGGTTTTGATGCTCTGGTTAAATACCAAAGAAGTTATGCTCAATGAAAAATGCAGAGATTTGTATGTAATTTTCTGCTGAGGCCTTTGATGCCTCGTTTTGGTGTTTTTCTGATTTTTCAAACTCTTACAGCTTCTTGCAAATTTAATCGTTTTTTTAGCTTTCTTTTGCTCAAAACATCAATTTTAGAAATTATGAAAGTTGTCTATAACGGTACAGCATTTTTAAATAAAGAAGCATGAAGCAAGCATTTATTTCAGAAAAAGTGGTTGACAGCTAGTTCGTATTTTTCTTTGTTTTCCTGGAATAATAGTTAGTAAATGATTGGCAAACTGTTATAATCACACGTTATTTATAATGGTAGAGCTCTTTTAAATAATTGTATGGACCGCTATTTTAGAGGCACACTTTGCAGCTATGTGTTAAATTAACTCTGGTGTTAGTATGAACCAGTCACTGAGGGTGGTATCGGCCAGGGTTTATTACGTCCTCAGTGATTCTTTTACCTAACCCTGGTGCACGTTAGTGAGACATTAGACATACATTAGACATTTAGCATGCAGACACAAGTGCCCTATTAATTGTGGAGACTCACTACCTCTACGTTATATATTTTGGCACACAACGCTGCTCACAACTATCTACAACTTGTTACCTTTTCTTTCCATTCTTGTTTCAAACGAAATATCTTCTTCTCGCACTCAGCTCTGACAGATTCCTGCAAAACATACACACAATTAGACACCATGTCTTAATAAAAATAACTGACATTATACTTAGAGCATAAGCTACTTACAAGTTGCTGGTCATGTTTTAACTCGAGTTCGCTTTTCTTGTTCATAAATTCATCTTCCATCTGAGAAAAGACAAGAAATATTCAGTTGAATGTAAGGATGAATATACTTGAAAATACTTACAAACTGTATTCTAAACTTCACTAATTCCTTCAAGTTTATTCCATTTATTTTTTATTTCATTTTCTTTCGTCCTATCTCTTATTTATTTGATTCATTTATTGTTTTCACCATCCCTTCAATATCTCTATCTCATTCATGCGGCTTTCACTTATTCTTTATCCTATCTTTTCATTTGTCTATTCATTCATTCCGCCATTTAATTGTTTATTCATTCAATCCGCCATTTAATTGTTTATTCATTCATTCCATCATTCATTCATTCATTCCATCATTCAATCGTTCATTCATTCTATCATTCAATCGTTCATTCATTCATTCCATCATTCAATCGTTCATTCATTCTATTATTCAATCGTTCATTCATTCTATCATTCAATCGTTCATTCATTCATTCCATCATTCAATCGTTCATTCATTCTATCATTCAATCGTTCATTCATTCTATCATTCAATCGTTCATTCATTCTATTATTCAATCGTTCATTCATTCATTCCATCATTCCATCGTTCATTCATTCTATCATTCAATCGTTCATTCATTCTATCATTCAATCGTTCATTCATTCTATTATTCAATCGTTCATTCATTCCATCATTCAATCGTTCATTCATTCATTCCATCATTCAATCGTTCATTCATTCTATTATTCAATCGTTCATTCATTCTATTATTCAATCGTTCATTCATTCCATCATTCAATCGTTCATTCATTCATTCTATCATTCAATCGTTCATTCATTCCATCATTCAGTCGTTCATTCATTCCATCATTCAATCGTTCATTCATTCCATCATTCAATCGTTCATTCATTCCATCATTCAATCGTTCATTCATTCCATCATTCAATCGTTCATTCATTCCATCATTCAATCGTTCATTCATTCCATAATTCAATCGTTCATTCATTCCATCATTCAATCGTTCATTCATTCATTCCGCCATTTAATTGTTTACTCATTCATTCCATCATTCGATTGGCCATTCATTCATTCCATCATTCAATTGGTCATTTATTCATTCCATCATTCAATTGGTCATTCATTCATTCCATCATTCAATCGTTTATTCATTCATTCCATCATTCAATCGTTTATTCATTCATTCCATCATCCAATCGTTCTTTCATTCATTGGTTCGCTCAATTGTTCATTCATCTTTCATTCATTCATCCTTTTATTCAATCATTCATTCGTTCGTTCATTCACAATTCATTCAAAGTTGTTGTCCCATTCATCCCTCAAATCAACATTTAATAAGCCTCTTACCTCAGCATCAAGAGAGTCCATTTGCTCATCATAAGTAGCCCTTGCACGTGTTAAAGCCTTCTTGTTTTCGTCCAGTTCATCGCCTTGGACTTGGTCTAGTTCGCTCAACACATCCTCCATTGCCTACACAGAATGATATGATACAATAGCTGTTATAAGTATATCATATACAAATATAGTATACAAATGTTATATACAAATGTTTTCAAACAATACATTCAAGTCGGATGGCTCTGGGGCAAAAACTTGCCCCGAATCCATTGTTCAAAGTTATTTGAATCTGTAATAACCGCTTTTCAGTATAATCAACTGTTCATCTTGTCAGTCTTCAGTTTTTCATTTATTCAACCATTTTTTGGGGGACAGTCAGCACCAAATCAAAACATTGTTTAGGATTAGTATAAAAAAAACAATAGTCTTTCCAAATAATTACCCTAAATCTAACCAAACAATATGTATCAAAGATACTGTATGCAATATTGAAAACAATGCCATTACCATATATGGTATCGTAGGTGAGAAGTAACAAAAGACTTTGATTAGCGCGCAAGATTTTTTTCTTCTTTATAACAGGTTGAGATTGCAACAGAACAATGGGCATATCTTTGATATGGTGGTACTGTATTAGGGTGCCAACGTAAACGCAGCTTCCGACTGCTGCTGTATTACTGATTTTCATCTTTTCCTTACCTTTTCATGCTTTTCAATTAACTCATTCTTCTTTTGTTGCAATTCGTAGGCATTTCCTTGCTGTATCTTGTCAATAATCTATCCAAAAATAAACAAGTTGTAAACAGTAGCAAAGATAATAACAATAATGATCTCTATATAACGGTAACATTGATATTGATAATAATTATGAAAATGATGATGGTATTGATGTTGGGAATAACGAGAATGGTGGCGATGAGGATGATGATGATGATGAGGATGATGTTGATAATAATATGATGGCAATGACAATGGCGATGGCAATGGTAATGATGGAGGTGATGATGGTGATACTGGGGGTGGTGGTGGTGATGATGGTGACGCTGGTGGTGGTGAGGATATCATGATGATGACAATGACAGTGTTGATGACAATGGTGGTGATGGTGCATGGTGATGATGGTGACGCTGGTGGTGGTGGTGAGGATATCATGATGATGACAATGGCGGTGGCGCTGGTGGTGATGGTGGCGCTGGTGGTGATGGTGATGCTGGTGGTGGTGATGAGGATATCATGATGATGACAATGGCGGTGATGATGACAATGGTGGTAATGGTGCATGGTGATGATGATGATAATGGTGATGATAATAAACTATGACAAAGATACCAACAAACGTAATAATAATAACAAAAAACAGAACAACGAAATAAACACTTGTTTACCGCTTCTTTTTCCTTGTCAAGTTTTTCTTTCAATTCATCTAAAGCGACATGGTGTTGTTGATCAATTTCCTTTTTCTTCTCCTCGTACTCCTTTGCTAGTTTTTCTCTCAAGTTCTTCAAACTTCTTTCTTGTTCTTCATGGAGGTTGGACTCAATCTCTTCTTGTTCGTCTTCTAGTTCTTCCTTGACACCGTCAATTACCTCTTCTTTCTCTTTCCTTAACTTCGCTTCTTCCTCTTCTTGTTCTTGTTGAATTTCTAATCTTATTTTCCTTAAAGCGTCTTGCTTTCCTTCCTGCAACATTGCTTCTTCCTCAAGTGCATCTTCCTTGGCTTTTGCTCCTAATGTCTTCATGACTGCTTCATGTTGTTCTTTGAGTCTTTCTTCTTCTTTCTCTTCGTCTTGTGTGATTTTCTGCTTCAGTTTTTCCAAGGATTGTTGCTTTTCATTCTCTAGTTTTTGTTTTGCTTCTTCTATTTCTCTTTCCATTGCTTCTCTGAGTTCTCTCAATGTTTTGGACGCTTCACTTGCAAGCCTAAACGTTCAAAAATCAAACATAAAGTTAACCTCAATGCTTCTCTATTATCTTAAAATAGAACCCTTACTTTTCTCTTTCTTGGTCTAGAGTAATATCTTCATTTACTGTTGCTGCTCGCCTATGAGAAAAATTTAAAGTCAAACATGGGATCCACAAGTAAATAAACAATTTGCTACTAAAGAAACAAGCTATTAAGGTAGTTCCGGATACTTGGATTTCTTCATAGAATTTTTATATAAATCCTGTCATTTATAGATCATTGTTAGGCAAGTCGAAAAACGTGAAAAAATATTGGGGTCACGGTATTGGTTATAGAGTTATAAGATATAGTAAAAGTAGGTATTGACAATAATTTGTGGTGATTTGCTCAAAAGTACCTATTCAAAGCAGTCAAGAGAATGCGAACGTATTCTGCTAGGAAAAGCATAAGATTATATCAAACGATAGATCTAAGGGTTATCTAACATTTCCGGTCATAAAAATCATTGAATCATTTCCAAATATGGGTATAAATGAACCATAGAAGCACAATTATACGCCAATCACGCACCCTACATGTGTGTAGAGTTGTAGCATTTAGCACTCATGTAATGTACCTTTCTGCAGCCTCAGCTTGGATTTTTGCTCTCATTTCTCTATCATCCTTGCTGATGCCAGAGGAAATAAAAACATTAATTGTATTACATTTGATCATTACTTATAATTATTAAAAATATAATTAGATAATTATTAAAAATATAAATTATTAGATAATTATTAAAAATATTTCTAAAAGTCATAATCACCTTTGTCCCTTCCCACTGCTTATATTAAAATCATTAGGGTAAGACATTTTCTGAAAGAAAGTACAAATAATATTATATATCTACTACAAAAAATGTTTTGCACGTTGCTTGTTGATCTTTGCATGATGTTTACAAAAAACCTGTAGAAAAAGTTGTGAAAAAATTGCATACTGTTGTGACCTTTCACTTCTTGAATTTATTTCATCCATAGTCAGTCTAAAGGCAGATTTAGACGCTACGATTTTCGCCTACAACTATCGCATGCAGCCTTTGAGAAAGAAAAAAGGTTTACTTCACTCAAAATTTTATGCAACTTTTCCATGTGTTGTGCAACAAGTTGTACATGTATAAATCAGAGGCAAGGCAAGTTGTAAGCAAGTAGCATGCAACAGTTGTAGGCAAAAATGGTACCGTCTAAATCCGCCTTTAAACAACAGTTATTCGTTTCATATTTTGATTTGTCTATACTTAAAAGTAAAAAAATACATTCTCGTGTTAGTGACAAACCTGCAAGCTTGCTGTATCTGCACTCATTCCTTCAAGTTTGTCTGATAGTGTGGGATTTATACCAAAATCCTATGAAACAATAAATGAAAAGGGTGATGATTGTGCCCTATTATATGGTGGAAACATGAAGAGTGACATTTACAAGCGGTTATATATAAAATAACATACCACTTCTTCACCGTCATCCATGTCACTGATAGATGGAGTGTTGGGCTGTCTGATGTTGGAGCTTTCCTCAACGTCTGATTCCTGTCAGAACAGATAATTAATATAAAGAGGGAAGAGAGAGGTGTGATGAGGGAGGAGGGAGGAAGAGGGAAGAGCGTGGTGTGATTAGGGAGGAGGGAGGAAAAGGGAAGAGTGTGGTGTGATTAGGGAGGAGGGAGGAAGAGGGAAGAGAGAGGTGTGATTAGGGAGGAAGAGGGAAGAGCGTGGTGTGATTAGGGAGGAGGGAGGAAGAGGGAAGAGAGAGGTGTGATTAGGGAGGAGGGAGGAAGAGTGTGGTGTGATTAGGGAGGAGGGAGGAAGAGGGAAGAGCGTGGTGTGATTAGGGAGGAGGGAGGAAGAGGGAAGAGAGAGCTGTGATTAGGGAGGAGGGAGGAAAAGTGTGGTGTGATTAGGGAGGAGGGAGGAAGAGTGTGGTGTGATTAGGGAGGAGGGAGGAAGAGGGAAGAGTGTGGTGTGATGAGGGAGGAGGGAGGAAGAGGGAAGAGTGTGGTGTGATGAGGGAGAAGAGAAGAAGAGGGAAGAGTGTGGTGTGATGAGGGAGGAGAGAGGAAGAGGGAAGAGTGTGGTGTGATTAGGGAGGAGGGAGGAAGAGGGAAGAGTGTGGTGTGATTAGGGAGGAGGGAAGAAGAGGGAAGAGTGTGGTATGATGAGGGAGGAGAGAGGAAGAGGGAAGAGTGTGGTGTGATTAGGGAGGAGGGAGGAAGAGGGAAGAGTGTGGTGTGATGAGGGAGGAGAGAAGAAGAGGGAAGAGTGTGGTATGATGAGGGAGGAGAGAAGAAGAGGGAAGAGTGTGGTGTGATGAGGAAGGAGTGAGGAGGGAGGAAGAGGGAAGAGGAAAGTGGGAAGAGGGGTGATGAGGGAAGAGGGAAGAGGGGTGATGAGGGAAGAGGGAAGAGGGAAGAGGGATAGGGATAGGGATAGGGAAGAGGGAAGAGGGCAGAGGGAAGAGGGCAGAGGGCAGAGGGAAGAGGGAAGAGGGAAGAGGGAAGTGGAGAGAGGGAAGTGGCGAGAGGGAAGAGGGAAGAAGGAAGAGGGAAGTGGAGAGAGGGAAGTGGAGAGAGGGAAGTGGAGAAAGCAATTACCTCATATCCCAAGGCAGCTATATCATGTACACCAAAGTCAAATGTTCCCTTTTTGTTATCTGGGCTTTCAAACTATGTAAAAATAATCAAATCAAATCAATAAATAAATAAAACCAGCCCAAGATTAACATGTTTTAATATGAAAACTATTTTGTCAACACTACTAATAAGACTTAGTAGTATAGTAAGTGACAGTACCTTGAGTTCATCTTCATCTTCACTTTCAGAATCAGCCATCAAGTTCAAGTTAATGTTATCACCAAAAGAAGTGTTTAGGTTGATGATAACAGGGTCATTTTCAGTAGACGACTCCAATACATCCTGTCTAAATGATTTCTTTGCTCCCTTTCGAATCATGAAAATGAAAAATGTACCAAATTAGAGAAGAAAGTGCTACATTCATGAAATACCATCAAATTGCTACTGTAATTTGACAATTGTTTGTATTTAGTGACTCTTAGTAACTATCAAATACAAACTACAGTGGAGTCCTGTTAATCTGGCCTATGGGGTGGCCGTATTAAGCGGGTTAAATTTTATAGAAAATGTATGGGCATGCATTCCGTCGGGACCTAACAAAATGGCCGCAATAATGGGTAGGAGGGGTTCCACTGTACAGTTGTAATGAAGTACTATTTCTTTTGTATTTGAGTTTTCTAGTTGACTAAATAGAAACTATTAGTTAGTAACAATTTTGTCTTTATACAATGACAAAAGAAAATAGGGTAACATTTTGCTAGCTCTTTAATTATTACCAATGCAATATATTATTATTTACTTACTACAGCTACATATGGGAAATTTACCTCATCAGTATTCTTTATATTTCCAAGAATTTTCTGCTGAAATGGATTTGCTGTCAGACCATTTCCAAATCGTGAGCCACCAGTTCCTCCAAGGGAACCTTTAAGAGCACCAAGAGAGCCTCCAAGAGAGCCTCCAAGAGAGCCCCCTAATGAGTCAGCCCCAAATGATGACCCACCTAGGGAACTATTCATTGAGTTACCAAGTGGTGCTGGTGAGGCACTTTTCAGTGGAGCCAGGCCACCAAGTGAGCCTAGTGGGCCCTCGCCTTTCAACGGTGACAGACCAAGACCTGCACCCTAGTGTAGATAATTATTAGAATAAGTAAATTGACTTGCATCATTTGGATGGTGTCAAATAATATCAAGAACAAAAGACACAGAGAAGAAATGAGAAGTGGATGATCTACAAAGAGAAAGATAGGAATGGAAAGAGGAACAAAGGGAAGCGAACAAAGGAAGAGAAGATGAAAAGCAATGAAGGGAGGAAGAAAGGAAGGAAGGAACAAGGGGAAAAAGGAACAAGGGAAGGAAGGGAGGAAGAAAGGAATGAGCGAAGGGACGAATGAACAAAGGAAGGGAGGCAGGAAGGAATGAATGGAGGAAAGGAGGGGAAGAATAAGAAGGAAGGAAGGAAGAACAGGAGACAGGAAGAAAGGAAAGGAGGTGAAAAAGGAAAGAAGGGAGAGGGAGAGGAAGGAAAGAAGGAAAGGAGAAAGTAAAGAAGGAAGGAAGAAATAGAGGAAGGAAGGGAAGAAGACAGGGAAAAAAGGAAGATAAAAAAATATTTAAAAAATATTTAAAAGGAATGAATGAATGAATTACAAAAATGGGGAAAAGAAAGAAAGAAGACTGGACAAACAAAACAACAACTTTCGAAGAAAAATGGAAAAATTAAAGAATAAGGAAAAAAGAAACAAAAATGATTGGAATAAAGGACCAGCACCTTTTGTTTTGGTGGATCTAATGTCTTGGCTTTTTTATTTTCTTTTTTATCTTTTTTCTTGTCTTTTTTGGCTCCAGCACCCATCTTTTTCTGCTTGGATCTCTCTTCAACGACCATGCTACGATAGTATTCATCGCAAGGATGGTCCCATACACTCTTACCCGTACTAAAGTTAAAATAGTAGATGTCGCCTTGTGAATCTTGGCTGCAAAGAAAACAATCACGAATTACAATTATAAAATGAGAAAAAATTAAAAAAATTAAATGCATTCACAAATTTCGCAAGTATAGAACACCGAATCCTTATTGTGTTTTCAAATATTAAACATACATTAAAAAAAGCCATTTTAGTTACAAATCTGTATGTACAAGAACTTTTGATAATATTATATCCATCAATTAACCAAGCATAAAATGTTTTCTTATAAATTGAATATATGTATTGTGCAGTACAATACCTGGCTTACAATCTTGAATTTTAATCATGTTCAAATAGACAAATACACAATATTTAAGTCAAAGACCAATTTCAGATTTGATTTTTTGGTTGATCTAACACGGACAAAGGGCACTTACAACCCAAACAATAACAGTCAATAAAAATTTATACAAATGTTCGAAATTACAGAGAATGGCTGTTCAAATGTCTTCTTAATGTAATACTTGAAATTGATTTTGACTTTTTTAAATGTAAATGTAGTTATAGGTTTGAAAAAATTTAGGACGCAACGCAGAATAATTTATGAACTTGCTATTACCATGGTTTCCAGTCTGGGGGCAGTGGAGCAACTATTCCTTCTTTTGCAATCCACAGCAAGTTATACTCTGTTTGAGGGTCGATTCCTATTAATTGGGCATACTCGAAAACCTCTGTGGATTAAAAAAGGATTAAACTTTTATTTTGGTAAAATAAATTGAGTTAAACAGCGCATTTTGCATGGGAAACATTGTGGAAAGTTTGTGTATATATAAGCGTGCATAACTTTTATAAATATGAAATACATTCATTAGCGGTGTTTTATACATATTACCAAGTGATTTCGCTAAAAATAAGCTTGCCTCGAGTCACAAAGGGTTTATTTTGTTTCCAGTGGAAATTACAGTTAAGAATTATGACAATAACGAACCAAAATAATGTACGAATGTAATAGCGGCATAGCAATTATCATCATAAAGCAGGTAGACCTGGAAAATGTATATATACGCTAATGTGAACTCACAAGCTTCAAAACCTTTCAAAGGATTGATCAACTGTAAGATTTTGAAACACTAGGAACACGTGGAATAAACTTTAACGGAAATAATCAATGTCTAAACAACAAATGATAGAAAGAATGAGTAACAACAAAGCGAGAGAAAATTTAACGGAATTTATCAGAGCATTTCAGTGCCTAGCGTTTATTCGCGCTGATTCTTAATGAAAGTTGTCTTCCTAAGTGAAAATGAAAAAATAAAGTTATAAGTGGATAGCAATATCTCGATATTCATTCAAGCATAAGATTATAAAACATGTGCGCTTACCATTTTCCGTTGGTTCGTATGTCTCATCGTATTCTTCTTCGAGAATAATTTGACCGTTTATAACATTACTTGACATCATATTGAAGCTTTCACACAACCTCCTACTTCAAAATATATTGAAATCTTTAAGCTGTTTTTAGATACATCAGAAATAAGCTCTTGCAAAATTGCTCAGGACGATCACAAAGCGTTTCTGCAAGTTCGTTTCTTGTTGTCAACTGAAACGAACTTTTGACCGCACGGAATTCGTGACAACCTCCGGAAATCGGTCGGGAGTAGTCGGTTTTAAGGCGAGTAATTTTCGGAGACTCCTCGGTTATTCGTAAGAATACCTCAGCGAATTTATAAATCATTATTTTATCAGCAAACGAATGGTATGGTACAAAATAATGATATGTTTATAATAATAAAGCAACATTTATTGTCTTGAAGTCATACAGTTTCTATGAATTCGAGCATTTTTACATCTATACATTTATTCATTAAAATGAATTTTTAGAAAATTCAAAAATCGGCAAAAATATAGTAAAGCAATATTTACATAATTATTTATCTATCATATTAAGCCAATTTACTGCCAAAAAAAAACCCGTACAACTCAGGATATAATTTATACAAATTTATAAGAGGGTACTGCAATCAGTGAATGCTAAATTTTGGCAAAAGTCTGATAAAAATATAATTTTTTTTAAAAAAAAAAAAAACGTCGCAACTGATATAACATTTTTCAGCCGATTATTTATTGCCTAGATATACCATACAGCCCAGGAAAAAATGCATGCAAATTAAAGATAGAACTGTTAGTAATATCAGCCCCATATGCTTGAGACGTTTGACAAAAAAACGGCGTAAAATAACAGCGGAAATATTGCCAAATTATAACATACAACTAATGTTTAGTTAGCCTGATTTTCAGAACGGGCCTAGGTCTTACGCTATCACTTTCTCCCCAAACTCGAGTTTGGGGAGAAAGCGATAGCGTAGGACCCAGGCCCGCTCTGAAAATCAGGCTAATGTTTAGTAGGATATTAGTGGAATGCCATACCTTCATCATTTATCCTCCTAGTTTTTTCTTCTCTCCCTCCCCTTTCCTCAGTCATCTTCCTCCTCCCCTTTCCTCCTCTTCCTCCTCTTCCTCCTCCTCTTCCTCCTCCTCTTCCTCCTCCTCCTCCTCCTCCTCCTTCTCCTCCTCCTTCTCCTCCCCCTCCTCCTTCTCCACCTCATCATCACCGTCGTCATCACCATCATCATCATCATCACCATCACCATCATCACTGAAACGTTAAATAACAAAAGTTGTTAAGTTGTAAATAGGCGGAAATTTAAAGTCCCCGATTGACAGTTTTATTCGTTGAAATATTTATTTGTACTGTTGCAATTTGATAGTTCTATTTTTGAACACATCAAGATCACTATTTGTTATTTTTAACACATTATTAATGCCTGGTTGGTCACCTTTAATAAGCAAGTCTTTGTTTATAGATTCATGTGGAGATTTTTGATTACACCCAAAACAGCTCGCACAATAACAATGGTTACTTTCACTTTTGGATGCCTCATCAGTGAGGTCAGAAATGAAGCAAAAAAATTACTGTTTTTGTACGTTTTATTCAGCGGTGTTTTCAACCAGGATTAGCTTTATGGTAATTAGGAGTAATCTAAATATTGATATTGTCTTCAAGGTAGAATATCGATATCCTAACACTCATCACTCTCGAACATTCAGCAAATAATTCATGCATTACTGAAATACCACTTCCGGAACCCGAGACGGACCGCCAGCTAACCTCCAAATATGGAATGTAACCATTGTTCCAAACGAATGATGCATCAGCGGATTTTTTACTTCCGGTCTCCATGTCCGCCATCGCGATGCCAAATATGGATGAAGGGCCTATTGTTCTTGATATTGACCAATCAGAGGTTGATTACTTCGAAGGCTTCTTACGCTGTGTTCATGTTCTTTTAGCAAAAAAAACTTCGAAATTTTATTTGATTTACTGTTTGTTTTCCAGTTTTCCAGGACTGAAAAGCGCTTCACTGCGCTATCAGCGTCACGAAGCGGTTAAATTGAACTTAGTAGAAGATTTTAACTGGCTCTGATCGCAAGAACAACTACAAGAAACTCGTGAAAATGTCCCATCGCTCGTACGAAGTGAATAACGAAGGGAGTGGTGGTAACAGAAGAGGCCGCCGTAAAACAGCTATCAAAGTCTGTATGCTTGACGACTCCGTTGTTAAATTCGACATTGAGGTACAATAAAGCTTTAGTAATATTTAATATTCGCTTAGGGCAACAGAACGTGGATTTTTGCTTAACATCTTTTGCAGCAAATACAACAGCAAGAATAGCGCGGCAAGCTTGCATGGAATGAATTCGGCGACCTTTGTAGAAATAAACCACTATACAACAGCTGTGCTCTACACACACTAATATTTCTTTAAATTTCAAAGATCAAATAATATCCTTATTAACACAAAACGATGTAGGTTGTATCTGTAAATTAACGTTGGGGAAAACTCAAAGATGACACTGTTTAGCAAAGCTCGCGTGTTCACATGTTCAAAATAAACGCGTTTTCCTCTCACTGTAAAATATCTCCTCTCTTTTGGTTCAATCAGGAAGAATTCATTAATCTCAAGCGATCTCTCTAAACGTCTAATTAGAACTCTTATCAAAGGCTTTTTCGAGTGAAATAGGTTTTTCGCCTAAAATAATAAGATGATTTTCAACCCACTTACGGCAAAACTATCGAGACATGAACGAGCTTCGTCTTTCAATGTTATTCGTATCATAGCATTGCCTCTAAGAAGTCAACTAGAAGGCTATTGAAAGTGCTAACTACATCATTCGTGTATCGACAACAATTCTAACTGCTTGAACATAGTAATGTTTAAGATGGGGATTTCTGAATGTATTCCATTGATAATTCATTTACCTCAGTCGTCTCATGTTAATTCCAATCAACACATTATGCTTATTTTCGTAGTTTTTTTATCCCGAAATATTTTTTTACTCTAAAAGTCAATTATAATGTTAAAGCCAGAAATATCGAGTCATTCTATATTCTAGCTAGTTAGAAAATTCAAAGTACTGGGCAGATATCTCTGATTTTATTTATCGTAAAGTTAATCCCCAGGTAGAGACTTTAGTATAATGGAATATTATTCAGATGTAAACAATATTTTCTTGTGTGCGGATCTAGGATTTTGTCATGCTCATTCTAACAACATTCACACTAATCTAAATCGTGTCTCTAAATATTAATTTCTTTTTGAGAAGTTGTTGTTATTTCATTTAGTAATTTTGTGAATTTGGGGTATTTTGCCGGTTGTAATTGTGGTAATGTTATCTGTGCTCTCACTGTGAATCAGTTTTCCTAATCAGAAATCCTCTTTTTCTCCTTCTTCTCCTGAGGATACACATTTCCTCTCAATTTAATTATTTCCTCTGATTTCTGACCTCTTATTACAAGCCTTTAAATAATTATTTTGTACTTCAAATATTATCTCTTTGAATTAGATATTTTAGTCACTAATTCTTCCAGTTAAATAAATATTTTCTTGTTCAGTATTCTATTTGCACATGCATGCAGACAAAGTTTTTCGTTATGTTAATATTTTGTAATATTCAATATTTGTCTTGATCATGACAACAGAAAAAATATAACATTTGGTACAAAAATACCTTTTGAAAAACCTTCATTGGCCTAGAAAAACTACATTACAAGCCAGCACTTTCGAGTATACAAGGTTTAAAAATTCCCTTCTGATAATTTAATGTTTTTGACAGATAATGGGTTATCAGGCATTAGATATATAGTTTACTGTGACTGTATATTGATTAGTTCCTGAAGGCTTGCTATCTGCTCCTGTTTATCAGTTCCTTTGAAGGCACAAGTCTTATTGTCTAGCAATACCTCGCAGGAAAAAATGCACTGATAGACCTCTGAATATTGGTCAATTATTTCTGAATTTTAATTTAAGTTTAACTTATTGCTCCGGATTAAAGTTGTCATCTATAATAATTATTACATTCTCTATCAGAAACCATTATCAGTCAGTCAGTAGAGATTTACAATCTTCCATATAGAATCTGATGTATGTTTTCAATGAAATACATCTTAGAATAGTCAAAGGTTTAAACAATTTTTATTTACGAGGACTATTATTGAGTTGTAGATTTTATTGTGAAAAGCTTTAAACTTTATAAATGAAATTTGCTGGCGAAATAGAAAACACATATTGTAGGCTTTGAACATAGTTAGGCTACAGGAACAATCATAGCTGTGAATTTTGGTTCTAACTTTTAAAGTGAATGTTTTAGGGATTTGAACCAAACATGTTTGAATTCAATCAACATTTTCAACCTAACTTTGTTAGTGTTCATATGTATTCTATCATCACTCATACACATGTATTTGTTAAAGGTTTTCATGTTATAAAACATATTTCAAGGTTTTAATTTTATTTTGCTATCTTGCAATCGACAATAGCCTAAGGGAGTACATTTAGCCAAAAATGTTTCATTACCACGTCAGGATATTATCAAATCATACAAGTCAAATCAATTTCTTGTCAAAAACATAATTTTCTTTTCCGAGAAAACAAAACTTTGTTTGGAGAACAGTGCATGATTGTTTCTCCAAAAACAGTTGGGAAATATAACATTTTGACCTCCACATATCTGATTCTTGTGGTATTTAATGACTTGGAATAATTTTTTGACTTTCCTCAAAAAATGTTTTTGGCATGCTTGCAGAGCTGATTCGTATGGTTATGTATATTAAAGTAGTTAGAAGTGGATGAGAGGGAAAAGGATGAAGTAATAAAGTGGAATGAAAAAAGGATATAAATAAAAGGGAAAAGACAGGATGATTAAAAATGAATAAGAAATGGTTGAAATAAAAATAAAATGATAATGAAAACAAGGGGAAAAAGGGAAAAATAAACAAATGAAAGAGAAAATAGGAAAATAAATTAAATGGGAGAGACAAAGTATCAAGGATTGTTGAATAAAAAATTGAAGAATTAAAGAAAAAGGGAGGAATGAATAAATGCAATTGCCCAGGTTTAAAATAGAATATTTTGAATTTCCTGAGTTGAAATCCTGTTTGTTCCCTGTTAATATCATGAAAGATGAACAAATCTAAATGAACCAAAACATTCCCTAATTGTTCCTTCCTAATTGCATTTATATTTGAAGTGTGGTTGGATGATTTTCACAAATAAATGTCATTAACCATTACCAACTTTTCGTGTTTGGGAAAATAAAAAAAGCAGAAAAAAACACTGAAATGAACATGGCAAAAAGGCAATTTGAATTTTCACAATATTATTGATTATGATATTGAAATGTTTTAATCATGTATTTTGAGATACCAGTATATGGGCCTTAGGATTATTAATCTTTTCAGATTTTAAACTGTTTCTTTCTGACAAACAGTGCCTTGCTGTCTTGGGCGTCAAATACTGACATCCTACCCTTTTGTAGATCGATAAAAAGTTCAATTATGTAAAGATTTATAGAGAAAATCTGTTTGTAAACAAAAGAATTAGAATTAACAAACACAATATTTCATCTTTATTTGCTGCTTTTTATCTTACATTGTGTCGGCGACAAAAAGTAGAGAAATAATGAGAATTGATGCCAACATTTTGTTGCTTTTAGCCTTTCTCTTGTCCTTGTTAGTAACGTTTTTGTAAATTTTCAATACACTTGGTATGCAGCATGGAAGCCCAGAGAAGAAAAAACGTAATCAGAATGTAATAGCTTGGGATGAGAAATTGCAATTTGATCTTTTCTGATGATAATTTCATGTATGGAAAGGAAATGAATGGAAAATATCATGACGTAGCTGCTTGATTGTTCTAGTTTTTTTCAAGTTTTATCATGTTCTTCATTTTTATTGCTTTTTTCTGTTAATTTTCTAGCTTGAGTGTTTTCTTTACCTCTTCTATTCAATTTTTTATGATAATATGTTTACAGCAAAAATGGTTGCATGTCAAAACTCTAGTTGGATTATGGTCTTTTCCAATGCGTCAATCAGCTTTGGAGGCGAAGCTTGCGTAAATTTCTAAACTCATTAAATAAATTGATGTAAGCTCCACCTCCAAACTGATTGACAGATCAAAATCAAATTGGAAAGGACAATTAGCTAGTTGTGATGCAACGATTTTTGCTTTAATGTTTCTTACACTTCTTATGTGTAATTTTTCTTTCCATTTTTTTCGCAGCCGAAGGAAAAGGGTGGCGTGCTGTATAAACATGTGTATGAATACCTGAATCTTGAGGAATGTGAATATTTTGGTCTTCATTACTATGATCATTCAGATAATTTGGTGAGTAATAGTTTTATTAAATCATCATCATTATCATTAGTATTATCATAATCATCGTCATAGTCAATATCATTATTATCATCATCATCATTATTATCATCATATTATCATCATTATTATTATCATCATCTTCATTATTATCAGCATTATTATCATCATCATCATTATTATCATCATTATTATTATCATCATTATTATTATCATCATCTTCATTATCATTATTATCATCATTATTATCATCATCATTATTATCATCATTTTAGTTATCATCTTCACATTATGATCATTATAATTATCGTCCTCATCATCATCATTATAATCACCACCATTATGATCGCATTATCATCATCATCATCATTGTGATCATCATCATCATTGTGATCATCATCATCATGTGTATTATCATCATTCAAATGTGATATTTAATGTTGATGATGATTATAGATATTATAATGATATTATTGACACTGATGTCAGCAATGATGATGATGATGATCATTATTTTAATGATAAAAATTATAATACACTGAATTGATAATGACGACCGATTTGAATAACTGCTGTCCTTGACTTACAATAGAGAATACATTTGAAAAAAATATTGTGTGCCAATGTTTCCTGAGTCCAATAATAGTTAGTCTACAATGATAGAGATCAGGTTAATAATGATTCTGATAATGGTAGCACTAGTTAATTACTAAATACACATACTTTTTGTATTAATTAAAATATTACATTTAATCTAACTAGTTTGCTAATGACTTAATGGACCACTTTCTAAGATACATTATCTAACCATAATCTAAAAAAAAAACAAGATTCAAATGACATCTTTTATGATAAAATCACTTAGATAATTATGTGTTGTGGTGCAGAACTGTTTATGAATAATAAAAAACAGTAGTCATCCTTAAACAGTGTAAATAATTTATTAATTGTGGTTAGTATCTATATTCTTGTGGTGTAAAGAATTAAGTAGTAGTGTTCCTTGTTTTGAAGACAAACTGTAACTTGTATCTTTTCTTCTCTGTTTTCTTTTAATCTTTGAATTGAATTATGAAAAAATAGTAAGCTTTGGAAAGTCTGTACATTTTAAATTATTGGTGGTTTTTGGTATTATATTTCTTGCATTAATTGACATATGTTTATTTGCTCATACAGCTAGTATACAAAAAATATGTGAGAGGAGTTGACATTTGTATTTCTTGTTTGTGCATTGACATTAAAGTTTTATCAAGGATTTTGCCAAGGATAAATTTTAATCCATATCTTGTTGTGTCTGTTTCTGTTTTAATCTGTGAATTGAAGTGTGTAAAAAGTGGTCATATTTGAACAGTTTACATAAACCATGAGTAGTTGTGGTCCATTTCTGTATTTTCTTAATGCAACCTTGGAAGGGTTGAGGTTAGACAATGGTCCATTAAAATGAACACTGTAGATCAAATATGGTCAGTTATTTCCTTGTAATCCTATTATGTTAAATAAAGTTTGTGGTTCATGTCAAATTACCATACATTATTTAGTATCAATATTTTATATTTTTTGGTAAAAAGCAATTTGTTCATGTGAAGCAGTTAGGTTTTGTTTTATAGAAAAAGAAAAACAAATGAATAGTAGATTTAAAGTACTGAAAACTGGTCAAGTATATGTTAAGACAACTATAGTTTAATTGGCTTTATTAAAGCAGCATTTAGTGTTAAAAATGTTTTATGATAAAATGATATATTGTTGACCTGGGTGTAAAACCTCTTCATTATCATCATTCTTATTGTTATTATCTCCTATCATCATGATCATCATTATTACTGTTATCATCATCAATATAAATATCATTGCAATTAACAAACCACCACCACCATCATCATTGTAATCATTATCTTTACATGTGAAAAATATCAGCATAACAAAAACATAGACATTTAGAAGTGAAAGGTTTGAACCCAGGTGTAAATGATGATAATGAGTTGTGATGATCTGGTTGTGTGTAGTCTTAAGAAAGTCTGCTGATTGTCTGAGCTTTCAGCAACCTCAAGAAAAGTCATTTTCACCTGTATTACCATATTATTACCATACATAAACTGTTTTTTTTTTGTATTCTCTAGCACTGGCTGGACCTGCACAAACCAATCAACAAACAAGTACATGATGTGAATAAAGTTCTGCTGCGGTTTAGTGTCAAGTACTACGCACCTGACCCAGCTATGCTACAAGAAGAGTACACAAGGTTTGATGCTTATATTGCTTTGATGCTTATTGCTTATTGCGCATGCGCATATTTTAGATGTTTAAATGCACAATATAAGTTTTAAACATCATTATTACTACTACTACTACTATTATTATTATTATTATTATTATTATTATTATTATTATTATTATTATTATTATTATTATTATTATTATTATTATTATTATTATTATTATTATTATTATTATTATTATTATAATATTGTTTTGAGGTTACTTGTTTGACTGACTTTCATGTTGTGTTTTATTACAGATATATGTTTGCACTTCAAGTGAAAAGAGATCTACTCAGTGGAAGGTTGGTAATCATTTCTATTATACCTTATTTTCTTTCTTCTTATTTCATCTTTTTTTTAATCATCTTTTTTTCTTATTTTATCTCACTTGTGCATCTATCCACATACTCATTTACTTTCTTTCAATTTATTTGTTCTTGCCTCCTTTTCTTTTGTTCATTTATCCATATATATATATATATGCATGCATCCATTCCCTTTTCCATCCATACATTCAGTCATTCACGCTTTACATTCTTATACCTTTTCATTCTTTTGTTCTTTCTCTCAATCCTCATTCAATCCATTATTTCTAATTTATTAACTGTTCATTTATCGATTATGCTGTTTTTCTTAAATGACTGTATTTTTATTACTTTAGATTAAAGTGTTCAGATAGTACGGCAGCATTGTTGGCGTCCTATGTTGTACAAGGTTAGTTTCACTGCCATGTTTCAAAGTAATGTGAACTTTCCTTTGAAACATGCTTACTTACATACCTACTTACATGACCACATCAGTTTGTAACTGCAACCATTGTCGTGTCAAAATAAATGCTATTATTATTATTATTGTTATTATTATTGTTGTTATTATTATTATTGTTATTATTATTGTTGTTATTATTATTGTTGTTATTATTATTGTTGTTATTATTATTGTTGTTGTTGTTATTATTATTATTATTATTATTATTATTATTATTATTATTATTATTATTATTATTATTGCTTGTAATTAATTAATATTATTGTTTGTCTTTCCAGGAGAAATTGGTGATTTTGACTCTTTGACGTGCAGGGCAGGTTACCTATCAGAGTTTCAGTTTTTCCCTGATCAGGTATATTACATGTCCAAAGTTAAATTTCTCTTAGTATTTACTTCTTCCGTTTGATTGTTTTCTCATTATTTTGCTTTTATCTCTAACCAGGGCCCCGAAGCAGAGGTCAGAATTGCAGACTTCCACAAACAACACAAGTATGTAAACAAGAATGAATGAATGAATGAGTAAATATATGGTCTAGTAAATGGATGGACAGTTGACTGTATGAATGAAAAAAGCAATGAATGAATGAGTAAAGCGATGAATGAATGAGTAAATGGACGAAGGAATGAGTAAAGCAATGAATGAATGAGTAAATGGACGAAGGAATGAGTAAAGCGATGAATGAATGAGTAAATGGACGAAGGAATGAGTAAAGCGATGAATGAATGAGTAAATGGACGAAGGAATGAGTAAAGGGATAATGAATGGGGAAATAAATGAGTGAATGGATGGATGGATAGTTGAATGTATGAAAGTGATGAATGAATGATTAAAGGGATTAATGAATGAATGAATAAATAAATGAGTGACTGGCAGTCTGAATAAATAATTGAAAGCATAAAATAATAGTGTCTTCAATATCATGAAACAAAAATTAATAAATTCTTGAATGAGTTGAAATATTAAATAATTTTATGCAATGTAGCAATTAATATTTTGCTGCTTTTACAGAGGGTTAAGTCCATCGGATTGTGACTATAACTTGCTTGATGTCGCAAGAAGACTGGAAATGTATGGTATCATCCTCTATCCTGCTAGAGTAAGTAGCATTGTCATCTTATCTGATGTTATCATTACAATCATTGTCATCAGGATTTTTATAAATATTAATGGCTGTCATGATTATCATCATCATCATTATGCTTACCATGGTCATCATCATTATCATAAGTATTATCAATCCAATTATTGTTACCATAATCACCATCATCATTATCATAAGTATTATCAATCCAATTATTGTTACCATAATCATCATCATCATTATCATAAGTATTATCAATACAATTATTGTTACCATAATCATCATCATCATTATCATAAGTATTATCAATCCAATTATTGTTACCATAATCACCATCATCATTATCATAAGTATTATTAATACAATTATTGTTACCATAATCATCATCATCATTGTAGGGGCATGTTTTACAGCAACTGTAAATCATGTTTAAAAATCCTGATAATTATTATTAATAGCCACTATAGATAACTAAACAGTGGCCGGTATTATTCTAGGATAAAGATAACGTAGAGCTTGATTTAGCAGCTGCCAATATGGGAATACTTGTCTTCCAGTCAGGATCAAAAATCAACACCCTGTCATGGTAAGAATACATATCTTATTCCATTGTATTCTTGTTTATAGGATTCAAAAGAAATGATAAGCTTGAATCAGCTTATGCCTTTTTCAAATGACACATCTCACATCTGCTGAATGAATTCAAACAATAGGTTTTGCTTATTTGCATTAGATTCTGCACATATTGGATGAAACATTTTAACTACAATTATGTGCAAAATACCTTGGGACATTATCTGTTTTTTTACATGAAAAATATTTCAACATCATTTTTCCGTTTCCCCCTCTCCCCTGAATCAATGTTGAATTGTGGGAATGTGAAACGGTTGTAATTTGACCAATCAACATTGCTTAGGGGAGAGGGGGTTTGCAAATCAAATTGATAGATTTTTTATATTTTTTTAAACGCAAACAAAAACGCTCATAAAAAAGTGTCCCAACAATTTTGCACATGATTGTAAGTCTTAAATAGGTATAATTATGCAACTAAATACTCTTTGTTTTGTTCAGGGCAAAAATCAGAAAATTAAGTTTCAAGAGAAAAAGGTTTTTAATCAAATTACATCCAGAAATATTTGTAAGTATTTGATATGATGTCAAAGGCAACATTTTTATTACAAACACTCTCTAATAGTAATAAAATAAATAATATTATTTATTGCAATGATGTGCTTTCTTATAGGGTCATTATAAAGATGTTGTCGAATTCCAAATGACCAGTCGGAATGCATGTAAAAGTTTCTGGAAAGTTGCAATCTCAACGCATGCATTCTTCAGGTATATCTTAATGATAATGAAAATGATGTCAACAATGATGATATGGTGGCAAAATGATGATGATGACACCAATGATGATGATGACAGTGATACAGAGGATGATGATGACAATGATGATGATGACACCAATGATGATGATGACAGTGATGCAGAGGATGATGGCAACAATGATGATGATGACACCAATGATGATGATGACAGTGATGCAGAGGATGATGACAACAATGATGATGATGACACCAATGATGATGATGACAGTGATGCAGAGGATGATGGCAACAATGATGATGATGACACCAATGATGATGATGACAGTAATGCAGAGGATGATGACAACAATGATGATGATGACACCAATGATGATGATGACAGTGATGCAGAGGATGATGGCAACAATGATGATGATGACACCAATGATGATGATGACAGTGATGCAGAGGATGATGACAACAATGATGATGGTGATGATGATAGAAATGGTGGTGGTTATTGTCATTGATGGTGATAACATCACTTATGATGTTGATGATGATAATGTGATGATGATGATGACAACACTGATGATGACAACACTGATGATGACAATGATGATGATGATGGTGATGATGATAAAAATGGTGGTGGTTATGGTCATTATGGTGTTCACATCACTTATGATGATGATGATGATGATGTGATGTATGTGTTGACAATGTTGCAGTAAGCTTGTTTTACATTGTGTACTAATGAATTATTCACTCATCTATTTGGCAGACAATCTCAGACTCTAAGTCCTCCAAAACACAGGCCTAGGGTGTTCAGTCGAGGGTCTTCATACAGATTTAGTGGTCGCACACAAAAACAGATTATTGAAGCTACCCAAGAACACTCTCGACAACAACCAACATTTAATAGGTGAGCATGATAGGCATCAATAACCATAGTAGAAAATATAGTTAAATTGAAATAAATAATTATGATTGTATGATAATAATGAGGATGATGATGATGATGATAATGATAATGGTTATAACAATGAATGATCATAATGATGATTCTATTTTGCCTACCAAAAAAAAACAATGTTATGATAAACTCAATAATATGAATATCAACAGGACACAGAGCCTAAAAACTCCAAGCAGAAATAATGCTCCTCGAACCAGTCAGTCAACATCGAGACCATACGCTGGAGCCTACGGTTCACCAGATACCAGAGTTGTAGAGCCTGCTCCGCTAGTAATACCAGTAATACGTCCAGGCACTCCAGATAGTGAAGAACCACCTGAACAACCCACAGAGAATGGCATGTATGCGTCAGAGGAGGAGTTACCAATGGGCGTCAACGGCCCAGTTATTAAAGTACAATCAGCAGAGAACCCTGATGAAGATATCCCACTTAAAGATCTTGACCATGAACCAGACATGATGAAAGATGAATCATCATCAACATCATCTGTGGCTGGCCAGGATCTTGAATGGCAGGAAGAGGTTATCAGTGAGAAGCCACCACTGGTTAACGACTTAAACATCAGGTATATGGAGCCGAATGAAGGTAGACAAGAAGACATACATGCAGTCGAATTTAAACCACAGCCTAGACCACCAACACCTATTGAGGTTGATGGCTTAGAATCGCCATCACCACCACCCCCACCCCCTGAGGACCATGAAACAAATGATGTTGAGGTTGTCCAGGATGATTTTCCCGCCCCACCCATGGAAACATTACCATCACCACCTCCGGAGCTGTTACGAGATAGTCCAGACCCTGAGAGGTAAAAACACATTGAAACTTACATAAACGGTAACCAGGGTAGCTAATTTAAACTAAAACAATCATATTCTGTGATTTGGGTCTTTACATAGTAATCGTTGGTCCTTACACTTTTTAAATGCATTCTAGAACGTACACACTAAAACCATGAAATACATAGTATCGTTGGTCCTTAAACTTTTAAATGTATTCTAGAGCGTACACACTTAAACCATACAATACATAGTTATCGTTGGTCCTTAAACTTATTAAATGCATTCTAGAGCATAAACACTAAAACCATGAAATACAACAAAATAGTTACTAACTAATAGTTCTTATTTACTAGTGACTATTTAGTCAGTATCACTCAACCAGAAACATCAAATACAAAAGGAAACAATACCTCATTACAACTTTACTTGTCTTTGATAGTGACTTATAGTCACTAAATAAGAACTATTTTACTGTAGCAATTTGATGCTATTTTATGGATAAAGTGTTTTTGCTCTAATATGACTAAATCAAAGTATTGAGTCAATGGTCTCAAAGTTCTGCAACAAGTTCCACACGTTTTTTTGCAACTAATTTTAAATTCATTCAGGATGGAGGAAAGTCCAGAACCGCCTTCAGTGATCAACACCAATGGCTACCACAACAAGCCGAGAACTGAACCAGTATTAGAAATAGAGGCTGGGGTCATTAGGGTACAAAATGGCGAGGTATCAAGACATGGCAAAGGTAGAGAGTTGGAAGAGAACCCAATACTTTGATATTAAAAGTATATTTTTACTAAACTAATAAATCTTTGAAGTTTTGTACTAACAGGAAAATGTGATACACTGAGTTTTAAAAGGTTGTCTAAGATGATAAGTCATTCCAAGTTGGAAAGGGCAATATTATTACTCTCATCATAAAATGAAGGTTTTTGTGGAGGCTTTTTAGTTTCAAGAAACCACTGTGTCAATCACCTTGGTGATACATAGATGTCCCAGTACCCATAATTCCTAGCCACCTTCTTGTAATGACACATTGTCTTGGACAACCCTTTTGGAAAATGGTGTAAGCTTCACAAAATACCTCACTAATCATCCTTCTAAGCCAATGAGAATGCAGTCTTAGGACAATATCATCTCTATGATAGGTCAATTAGGAAGAATAATTGACTCACATATGTATTTTATATCTACTGGATTTCAGTTCAGAATTTTTGAAGTTGTTCTGATCTAAGATAACTTGTGCACAAAGTATATATATATATATATATAGACTCTGACTGATACTAAACATGGATATATTCAACTAGAATTAAACAATTTTTTAATGTTGAATTTTGAATATATATTTTGAGTTATAGTATACTCTGCAATACTATGACTTGCAGATTAATGTAGAGTTTTTTTAAACCTTTATAACAATATTATAGATATATTAAAGCTATACCAGAGTTTTAACTAGTGTATTGAGAATAAACGTCAATGAAATTAATTATTGACAGTGTGTAAAACACAATAAAAGATCGTAGCATTAAATAATAAACAAAATTTGTTTCATATCAAACTTTTTTAATTGTAATAAAACTTCACATCTTTGATGTTTGGTTGTCTGTTGCCAAGCTATAATATTTAATACCTGTTGATAATAAACTCTATTTGTCTAACAATTCAGCTCTAACCATCTGTATAAACATTTATATGCATGTTTATCCACAGACAGTATAAGTAATGTAACATATTTCTACCTGTTTTGTAATAAACTCTTTTTAACCAAAACCTCTTTTCTTTTGTGGTGAAAAACTGTTAAATTTTCATTTATCACATTAAATTTCATCCTTTTTTAGACATATTAACTTCGAATATAGTTCCAAATTGTCACCTCTTTTCAGTTTTTTTTTGTTATTTGTCAAGCTATTTTATATGACTCATTGTTATCATGAAAGTGAAATTTTGATTCGCCAAAAATAGAATGGCTTTCAGTTTTAGAGACATGCTTGAATATCAATTTCATTGTCTCACTTATTAAAACTCCCCCATTAAATACACCAGTTATGATTGGCTATGTTATACTAAACACTTTCATTATACTTGAAATCAGTGAATTCATTATAACTAGTATTTTCCTGTATCAAAATTATCTTCATAAATAATTGATTATTTGGCTAATTTGCATACAATTTTGGTCATGCAATGTAATATGTTTTGACAAACTTCCAAAATAACTCCTTGGTTTCTTCATTAAAAGCTTTCTAATTCAATATTTACCAAGCATTGATGATTCAAACTAATCCTCGTGCTTAGAACTACCTGTCTTATTTTCTCGTTTTAATGATTATTAGTTTTCAAAGGAGAGATTAAAACTTGGGCCCACCTGTAGAGCTTAAACAAAAAACAAAGCCTACAGCAACGTGAACTTCTTTTGTATAACAGTCATCTGTCACGTGGAGACATTTTGTAACACAAACGACAACATGTGTTTATATTTCAAGCGGTTTGCTTTGTTTTAAAACTATTTCATTCATTATCGGAATGTTAACATAAACCACTGTTTGATTTTAAGAATGCTCAGTTTCACCACAAAAGGAAACAAAGCAATAATATATATACAAACATCTTATTGTTCTAGTCATATCCCAAGATTAAAGTTAAATTGTTGGTATTAGATTAGGGTGTCTAGACCTTTACACTCGGCTTCCTTCCTTCCTTTTTGATAACTAAGCGCTGACCACAATATTTCTTGCTAATAATAGTGCAAAAAGTTGAGAACTTTTTTATCTGAAGTTTGTCCTCTGTTCACTCTTTTTGTGGTTAGCTTTTTGTAGTTGAACTTTACCATGAAATGTAGCTAGCATGTTTGAACCCTTTCTGAAAGGTGTGAATCTCTATTGTAATTTACTAATGCTAACAATAATAATGATATTAATAATCAAGAAGTATAGTTGTAGTGATAATGAATATTAAAATAATTACAATCATAAATAGTTGTAACACTACCTTATTTTCCCCTAAGATTTATGTTTGGGCATTGCTGTTTGGCTAAACTTCCTAAATTCTCAGATCTAAATTCATCAATTTTATCTAGCAACAATGTGTGATACTTGCATCCTTTTTTGGTTACATGTCTTGATAAGATTGGGCCTCTTGTATTAGTTCCTGCTCAATCAAACCCACTTTGTCAAAAACAAAGTTTCAGCTTACCTACAGCTCAGTAGAACTATCAATAATTAACATAACAAAAAACTACTGTATTCGTTAATTGTAAGTAATGATGTACTGTTTATCATTAAATACAAATATTTTAAAAAAATCAATAACATAGCAACAAATTATAATAATAATACTATCTAAGGGTGTTTCATGCAGGATAACATTTAGAAGTGTAAATAAATTGTTAAATTTATTATTAATTCACCAGCATTTGCTACAATTAACTTGAAAAAGTTGAATTATCATCGTTATTATTTTTCATTATTAATTGTTATCTTTTCAGGGAGTGCCAGTGATGATGATCACGATGGCCGTGACAATGTCTTTGAAGACCAGGTGTCGCCGATGTTCCGCAGCGATACAGAGGCTAGCCCACCATCCTCACCAACACAACAAATAACACTGCAATCAGAACAGACTTTGTCAAAGGTATTCTACAGTTATTTATTATTAATAAGGTAAAATAGAGGTATATAGACTTTATTCAAACAAAAGTCAAAGTGGTCATTTGTGAACGTCTTTGGCATGACTATAGGAATTGTGGCTACACATTAACCATTCAATATAACTATGTGAGGTAGGATTTTTCTGGATTGCTAAGCACAGTTTCAAAAATTACAAGCTTTTCTTTGCATATTTTGCAAATTCATGTTCTGCCACCAAAGTAGCATACATAATCACTATTAAAGATCCCTTGTTCATTTAGATTCTAACCTTTGAAAAGTGTTTATGAACAGTCTTTAACTATTTGACAAGAAGTCTTTAGTACTATGATTGTTCATCTTGATTAGAAATAAATTACCAAAATTCCTTGAGTTCTTGGAGTGGTTCCAGTAGACCCACTCAAACCACAGGAGATGAACTTGAATGAGAACAGGAAGTGATGTCATTACAGGAGGTGATGTCATTTCTTATAATTCATTCTTTATTTAATGTTCTATTTTGGGTTCCAAATAAATGAGAAATTAAAAATGGGATATGAATTAAAAGGATACAAAAATGCACCACTTTATGATTTTTGTCATGGGTTTAACTTTTCACAGCTTTCCTGGCCAATACTTTTTAAGAAATATTTTATTGTGTAGTTCCAGAAAATATCCATACCCCTCCCTCTTCAAAAGACCCCCCTACCCCCTGGAATTTCCATAATTTTCCCACTTGCTTTAATACCCCCTGGAAAACCTACTTTTTTTCTGGAACTACACATTAAAACTACAAAATATTTCTATGAAAACTATGAAACCATTGTAGCCCTGTTTTGTATATATATAAACATTCATTATCAAGTAAAGATGGTTCTTATTATTGTTTTGTTTCAGTCTGTAACTGATGCTGGTTACAATGTAGCAAAAGAACTTTTAAACACAGAAAGAACGTAAGAAACAGCTATGTAATACTTTAGGACATTCAGTATTCTATCAACATTGCATGAATATTACTGCATTTTCTCAGAACTTCACATACCGGTACTAATGAATTATTATTTTATGTTGATGGCCTTTGGAAAAGCCTTTTCGCATTTCTATTTATAATCAAACTGTATGCCCAAGTAAATGTATTTAATAAATTATTAAAATACAACCTTTAATATACTCTTCTTCTCAGATATGTCAAGGATTTGGAGGTGTTAACAATAGTAAGTGAAACATTTAGAAAAATGTTGAGTAGTGATGGTGGTGGTGGTGATTACGGGCAGTGGTGATAATGATATTAATAATAATGGTGTTGATGATGATGATGATGACGATAGTGATGATGGTCATGGTTATGATAAAGATGATGTTGATAATGGTGATATTAATGACAATGATGATAGTGATGATTATGATAATGATAATGATGATATCGATAATGATGGTGTTGATGATGATGATATCGATGATGGTCATGGTTATGATAAAGATGATGTTGATAATGGTGATAGTAATGATGATAGTGATAATGATGATATTGATGATGGTGGCGATGATGATAGTAATGATAGTCATGGTTATGATAAAGATGATGGTGATAATGGTGATATTAATGACTGATGATAGTGATGATTATGATATTGATAATGATGGTGTTGATGATGATGATAGGGGTCATGGTTATGATAAAGATGATGTTGATAATGGTGATAGTAATGATGATGATGATAGTGATAATGATGGTATTGATGATGGTGGCGATGATGATAGTCATGGTTATGATAAAGATGATGTTGATAATGGTGATAGTAATGACGATGATGATAGTGATAATGATGGTATTGATAATGATGATGATGGTGATGATGATAGTGATGATGGTCACTGTTATGATAAAGATGATGTTGATAATGGTGATATTAATGACAATGATGATAGTGATGATTATGATAATGATAATGATGATATCGATAATGATGGTGTTGATGATGATGATATCGATGATGGTCATGGTTATGATAAAGATGATGTTGATAATGGTGATAGTAATGATGATAGTGATAATGATGATATTGATGATGGTGGCGATGATGATAGTAATGATAGTCATGGTTATGATAAAGATGATGGTGATAATGGTGATATTAATGACTGATGATAGTGATGATTATGATATTGATAATGATGGTGTTGATGATGATGATAGGGGTCATGGTTATGATAAAGATGATGTTGATAATGGTGATAGTAATGATGATGATGATAGTGATAATGATGGTATTGATGATGGTGGCGATGATGATAGTCATGGTTATGATAAAGATGATGTTGATAATGGTGATAGTAATGACGATGATGATAGTGATAATGATGGTATTGATAATGATGATGATGGTGATGATGATAGTGATGATGGTCACTGTTATGATAAAGATGATGTTGATAATGATGATAGTGATGATTATGATAATGATGATAATGATAGTGGCGATGATGATGACAGTAGTGATGGTGATCATCGTAATTATGATGATGATAACAATGGTGATAATGGTGATAATAACGATGATGATGATGATAGTGGTGATGATAGTGATGATGATAGTGATGATGATGGTGGTGGTGATAACGGGCAGCGGTGATGGTGATAGTCATAATGATAGTGATGATGGTGGTGGTGGTGATAACGGGCAGCGGTGATGATGATAGTCATAATGATAGTGATGATGATGATGATGGTAGTGGTGATAACAGGCAGCGGTGATGATGATAGTCATAATGATAGTGATGATGATGGTGGTGGTGATAACGGGCAGCGGTGATGATGATAGTCATAATGATGGTGGTGGTGATAACGGGCAGCGGTGATGATGATAGTCATAATGATAGTAATGATGGTGATGATGGTGGTGGTGATAACGGGCAGCGGTGATGATGATAGTCATAATGATAGTGATGATGGTGATGATGGTGGTGGTGATAACGGGCAGCGGTGATGATGATAGTCATAATGATGGTGGTGGTGATAACGGGCAGCGGTGATGATGATAGTCATAATGATAGTAATGATGGTGATGATGGTGGTGGTGATAACGGGCAGCGGTGATGATGATAGTCATAATGATAGTGATGATGGTGATGATGGTGGTGGTGATAACGGGCAGCGGTGATGATGATAGTCATAATGATAGTGATGATGGTGATGATGGTGGTGGTGATAACGGGCATCAGTGATGATGATAGTCATAATGATAGTGATGATGATCATGGTAATTATGATGATGTTAACAATGATAGTGATGGTGGTGGGGTACCAATGGTGGTAATGATAGTCAAAATATCAGTCCTGCCAAACTCACTTCACCTCATTCCATTGCAGTCCTTCAGAGATGTTGTTAGTCCACCTGGTATTCTTCCAGAATCATCTAAAAAGCTTCTTTTCTCCACTGTGGACCCTATCTATGACTTCCACTGTACCTTCCTTGCTGAGCTGGAGGAACGCATGGAATTATGGTAAATATTCCAGAAATTATAATGTTGCCAACATTTATAATTATATAAGGAAAACGAGCCCGAAAAAATGTTTTTTTTTATAAATAGTATATTTCGATCTAAGTTTAGATCATTATCAACTAATTAACATCCATGTAACCTGAGTATCAGGCTCTAGGGGAGGGGGGAAGGAGAGAAAGAAGGGAGAGAAGGAAGAAAAGGAGAGCCTGACACAAAACGCGATTTAAGCCATTCCGCCCCTCGCTTGACCCACAGCATGATATTACATAGGAGCCAATCAAAATCGCTTCCGGTTGTCATGTCGTAATGTCAAAACACAAGCAGCAATGTCGCTAATGAAACAACGTTATGAATTTAAACACAGCTTTAATGCAAACAATTACTGGATAAAATAATCTCATACCAGTTATAAAACTGAAGGCTGAAATATTAAATCTACAAGCTTAACTTTACACTGAAATATATACTCAGAATCAGGCAGAAGGCTGAATTTAATACACAAACAAATCAAGTACTAGAAAATTTACGTCTTGAAGACTTCCCGACTTCAAAGCCTGACTCTATTTGTGCGATAACCATCGTTCTGCGCTACCGAAGGCAATCTCTAGCTCCTCAATGTTTTTAGCCTCCATCTCGTCCATGTCTTCTAGTGTAGCGGCTTTAATGCCGCTACCACACAATCGTTTAGTCTGTTGTTTTCGAATCAGTTCATGACAATGATTTTCATTGACTTCGTTAATTTCCCCTGTCTTTTGAAACCAATGGCTACTCAAAACTTTGGGCAAGAGCTGATAAATGTTCTCATTCCATACCCAGTTGAAAGGACACCGAGGACGTCCTTCTTCTTGATCTGATGTTTTAAGGCATAACTCCTGCTTCTTTTTGAGAGTTATTCCAGGGAATACCTCGAGTGCTTCTTTGAGAGCATCATCGAATTCTTTGTGATTCATTACAAGCTTTTTTTTTCGGACACAAATACTAGATATACCATATAAATAACCAAATAACATTGCAACCTCGATCCCTTCGATCGCGTATTAGTTCGCGTCTAGAGTTTCACTTCCGTTCTATTGTTCAATGGACCAATCAGAAAAACATTCATATTCTGAATGTTTGACACAGGAAAAAACAGCTTTTGTGTCAGGCCCTCCTTTTCCCTCTTCTCTCTTCCCCAGTCCCTCCCCGCCCCCTCCCTGAAGGCCTGATACTCAGGTTAACATACATGGTAAAGTATTAGTATTATACTTATTAGTTGATAATGATCTAAACTTAGATTGAAATATACTATTTACAAAAAAAACAGTTTTTTTCTCGTTTTCCTTATTGACTTGAAATTGTCAGGTACTATTAAATGGATTTATAAGGATATTGATTATATAACAACCAATGTTGTTGTTGTTTTTGTAGGGAAGAGAGGATTGCAGAAAACCAAGAGGCTCCAAGATTTGGTGACTTGATGTTAAGAAATATGCAGCAAATTAAAGTATGAATTTATGTTAATATGATGATGATTCTGATGATAATAATTGTGATGATAGGATGATGATAATGATGATAGTGGTTATGATAAGGATAATGTTGCTGGTGATGATAAGGATGGTGGTGATGATGAGGATGCTAATGGTGGTGATGATGATGATGTTGGTGATGATGATGTTCAAGAATGATGATTGTTACTGTCCTAAATGATCATTTTACTTACAAATGTCTTCTTCTTATAGAGATATGTCCCTTATTTAAAACGACATGATGAAGTTATGCTAAACCTGGAGTCTGCGACCAAAAAACACAAACAGTTTGATACTGTCTACAAGGAATTTGAGGTAAGCTGTTCACTTATGTCTGGCTGACTGACTGATGAATACATGACAGGCTGACTGACTGACTGACTGACTGACCAACCCACCGACCAACTGAGTGACTGACTGAATGAATGACTGAATGACTGACTGACTGCATGATGGGCTTAATGCTTAACATTGAGTTATTGACAGACTGACTTATCTACACATTAACTAAATAACCAACTGGTAGCTTCACTAACAAACAAAGTGGCTGCTGAAATTATGGTGGTATATTAGATGATTGACTGAATGACTGTATAAGACACAGACTGACTGACTGACCACTGACCAACCAGCTGACTGACTGATTGACCGACTAACTGACTGACTAACTGGCCGACTGACCAACTGACTGACTCAATTCAATTGTCATGATTAAAAATGCTAGTCACATTAGCATTCACATTAGCTGTTTCTCTCTTCAGACTCAAAAAGTATGCTACCTTCCTTTGAATGCCTTCCTTCTCAAACCCTCACAAAGATTGCTTCATTATAAGTTCCTACTTGAAAGTAAGTCAAAATCAATGATTTTTGTCTTGGATAAACTTACATGATTGATATTTCCTTGTATTAAGAATAATTTTTATTAATACAATCATGGAATTTCCTTTTTTCCAGGAATATTAAAATTTTGTCCAAAAAATAATCCTGACTATCAAGATTTACAAGGTAAGTATTCTGTTTCTTTTCTACTCAGTTTTGTTAGACTAAGTTGAAACAAGCATCAATATTTCCTTTTTGTAGCTTCTCTGCAAGAATTGGGTCAAGCAGTAAGAGGCACAGAGGACAGTATGAAAAAACTGGTAAGAACAAGAAAATATTATCATATACTATCAGTCATTGAGACATTGAGACGTTAAAAAAGTGATTTATTTTATTTTTTATTTATTTCATTCCTGTCTAATATTGTGGCACTCAAAATAAGAAAATGCATGTGTGTGTTTCAGGAAAATTTCCAGAAGTTAATAGAACTACAGCGTGACTTGATAGGAGTGGATAATCTTGTACAACAAGGAAGGGTAAGTATGTGTGCATTTTAACCTGTTTTAATGTGCATGTAGTTAACACCATGGTGTTAGAGACCTTTAGATTTGAGGATGAGAACAGGTTTTCTATTTTGCCGTTAGTATGCATATCAGACTGTGACAATGTCTCACTTGTTAGAAAAACTTGTAGTCATCGCTTGGATGATGACAAGATTTGTAGCAAAACTTGTTCTGTACAGAATAAGTTTAGAGCGAGATGTTTCTTTCTATCTTGGCATTTTATTTCAAAGCAATTTTCTTCAATGACCTTTCTTTCATCTTATGGCAAGCAGGGATTTGAAAAAGTCTTTTTTGGCTGACAAAATAATGAAAAAAGTGTTGTAGTGAAAAGTCCTTTTACTGTTTTTAATCTAAATTTTAAATTTGCGCGAGAATATCTATGACAGCAATGTGGTGCGGGCAAAAAACTTGCACTTGCACTCATTGTCGTCATCAAATCTAAACTATTGTGATCTTGTAGGATTTCATCAGAGAAGGATGTCTTCAACGAATATCAAGGAAAGGACCTCAACCAAGAATGTTCTTTCTTGTAAGTTGTACATTGTTACTGCTCTTACAATATATTCACTTATTTACCTTGGCTTCTGCTTTGTTACATCCCTCACAACCGTTCTTGGGTCACTACTTTAAATATTCTTGCATTAGTATGTTCTCCTATCTTCACCATGCATGTCTTCCACCTATGTCTTCCTGTCTTCTTGCATAATTGTGCATTTATCTGTACTAACATTACTACTTCATCTGTCTCTTCTTTCATGCTTAATTCTCTCTTTACTGACACTCCATCTATTTCTTTCTATTCTCTTTCTATTTAGTTAGTAACTTGAAAAAACTTTTGCTGTGTGTGAATCTGTTTTCAAATCTTTTAGTAGCACATTCCTCACTTAATATATATCTATCCAGTCATCTAGCTATTTTGTTATCTATTTAGTTAGAAACTGACTAATCTTTTGCTGTGTGTAAATCTGTTCTCTGATCTTCTAGTAGCCCTATCCTCACTTAATATATATCTATCCAGTCATCTAGCTATTTTGTTATCTATTTAGTTAGAAACTGACTAATCTTCTGTTGTGCGTGAATCTGTTCTCTGATCTTCTAGTAGCGCATACCTGACTTTATTCTTTAATCTAACCATCTATCTAGCTATTTTGTTATCTATTTAGTTAGAAACTGACTAATTGTTTGTTGTGTGCACCAGTTTTCAGATCTTCTTCTGTATACTTGTAAAGGAGTTACGGTTACAAACCAGTTTAGAGTACAGGGACAGATACCACTACAAACAGTCAAGGTATACACTCATGAAAAACTATTATTATAGTAATAAGTTTTTAATTAATGTCATGGATGTCAGAGATTTGGACAGAAAGGTTTCTTGGGGACTTTCATTTATTAGTGTATGGGGGGTCGGCAATATTGAAGGGGTCATGTTATTTTATGAAGCTATATAGGGGGAGTTGTTACTTATTTTATGCAGCTTTAGTTATAAACTGGGCAAATATAAGGGGGGTTATGATATGATTTCTGGTGATTATGTTAGTATTGGTTCTCATATTAGATGTATTGTTATTCCAGATAGAGGACACTGGTCCAGATATGCATGGTCTTCACCCATTTACCATCACCTATTCCAACAAACACATGGTTGTAGCCGTCGCATCAGAAGAAGAGAAATACAAGTGGATGGAGGTAGGTTACCATGACAATCTTGTAAACAATGCCTATATGGTAACATCTTTAAAAACAACAAAACCAAGAAGGCAATAAGGGGAACATGAAGGGAATAAGAATACCATATGTTAGTAACCAAGATTTTCATGTAACTAATCAAACATGTAAAAGAGTATTTCATACAATTTCAAAACACTGAGAAGCGGGTTTACAAAACAAGGCATAGCCAAGTTTTTTTAACAGACTTCTAGGTGTTTTGATAGAGGACTAAACAATGTTTTGAGTGTTTGATCTAGTTTCTCAAATTCATGGATAATATTCTAAGAGAAAATAAAAGCGACAGTTGACCAGTTGACTAATTAATATCAAGAACACTGTTACAGTAGTAATTTCCTTTGTTTTCTGCTCAATAGTTATTTATGAATTGGTGAAGTTTCTATAATCATTCACTGCAAGTTTCAATAGGTTGATCATTTACTATAGCATTGGTAATTGTCAAGTGGTGGGAGGAAGCCCACATTAGATTGTATATTGAATGTGATTTTCTCTTTCAGGATTTAAATTCAGTAGTGCGTCATGCCAAAGAAATGGTACGTACAAGTATAAATTATTGTTAGAAAACCTATTTTAAATATTTTTGGTCAAACAAATCTAGTGAAACTTAACTTAATTTTTTAAGTAACCTTAATTTCTGTTTTATACACTATTTCAGGCAACATGTAGTCAGTGCATGTACAACAGAGCACACCACATGTTCAAATCACCTTCTCGAAGAACTCAATACTTCTGTGAGGAATGTTACATTCTCATTGAAGAAGATGAGCCAATCTTTGACGCGCTAAGTGGACAATCAGGAACTTACCTTGAGCATAATAAGAACATTCAAAATGGCGAAGAGCAACAAGGTGGACGGTGCAAAATCCTTCCCCTCCCCACCCCTGTGAATATAAGTAGGAGTGGGTCAAGTGGTGAAGGCTCAGATGATGATGATGTGGCCTCAAGTAGTCCAGTCAGCAGTCTGGAAAGACGGCATGCTCATGCTAATACCATGTCAACTCGTCGTGTCTGCTGGCACAGACATACTAGTATCAGTATGATGGAGCATGCTTTGTCTGTACGGGTATGTACTAGTAATAGTAGATGAACAATATGAAACTGATTAATAAATAGAAATACAAGAAGGATTGTCATATTTTATTACTTTGGATGAAACTGATTGTGATGATGATGATGACAATGGTGATGCTAATAATGATGAAAGTGGTGATGAAAATGATAATGAAAATGGTGATGGCAGTGCTGGTGATGATGGTAATAACTAATGACGATGGTGGTGGCAAAGATAATATTGATAATGATGGTGATGGTGATGGTGGTAGTGGTGATGATGGTGATAACTAATGATGATGGTGGTGGCAAAGATAATATTGATAATGATGGTGGTGGTAGTGGTGATGATGGGGATAACTAATGATGATGGTGGTGGCAAAGATAATATTGATAATGATGGTGATGGTGGTAGTGGTGATGATGGTGATAACTAATGATGATGGTGGTGGCAAAGATAATATTGATAATGATGGTGGTGGTAGTGGTGATGATGGTGATAATTAATGGTGGTGGCAAAGATAATGATGATGGTGGTGGTGGTGGTCATAATAATATTGATGGTGGTGGTAGTGGTGATTAATTGGATGATTTTGAAATAGATGATAATTGATTTCTTGTAGGCTTATTGATTGTCATATCAATTCTAACAACGATGAACAACATTCATTTACTACAAATAACAAACTAATCATACTCAGAAAAGAAATCCTTTACCAATATCTTGTTCTAATTGTTCTACCTTTCCTTCATTGCTACAGAATCAAATGAGTGGCGATCTTCTTCGTAAATTTAAGACTGGCAATCGATGGCAAAAGCTTTGGGTTGTTTTCACTAATTTTTGTTTATTTTTCTACAAAACACATCAAGTAAGTGACACTAATCTGGACTTTCTTTGTTCTTTGAACTTTCTTTGAGTACTCTCAATTATTACCAGATTTGGCAATAGATAAAGCTACCACAGGAATCCCAGAGATGGTTCTTATTATTAACACAGGGATCCCACAGGCATCCTTTTTGTTCTCTTTAACACAGGGTTCCCATTAAATTTAGTTATACAAAGTAATCCCATTGAGGGTTTTGCCAAAGCAGATTGATATTTATAGATGTATTTGTTTTATCTAATACAAGGTTTCCATTAGACTTGCTACAAGTCGACTACTCTTTAGAGATACAATTTATTTTGACGAAGCTGAAATGAGAGATCCAAAACGAGAGAAAAAAACGGACTTTGAGAAAGTCTAGGTTTCTTTTATCATTCTATTTATGATTTATTGTTCTTTTTTTAGGATGACTTTCCTCTTGCAAGTTTACCCCTGATTGGTTACACAGTGGATCAGCCTACACCGGTAATCTATGGGCAATAGGCCATTGTCAATTTGGCTTCATTTTACTATACGTGATCAGTACCAGACATTTTAATGAATTTTCATTATTATTCAGCCCTCTTGTGAAGAATAGACTCTTTACCTCAATATACAAATTGCCCATTTCAGACCACGTGGCATTCTCTTGAGAAATGATATTTCATGATGGTGTTATACCATTTACATGTGAAAAAAACAACTCCCAAGAGTAGTAGCATCATGTGATCTGAAATGGGCAAACAAACAAGGAATATAAAGAGGTCAATTGTCTCTAATTATTTTATAAAATTAAGTAGGCAAAGCATTCTGGTCTTGGTAGTGCAAGATGCTACAATGTAATTAATCACCCCTCAGTTGATTGAGTCAATTTGATTGTAACTCCTTATCTTTTTTTCCAGGCTGACAATATTGATAAAGCAATGGTCTTTAAACTACAGTATAAAAGTCATGTGTATTTTTTCCGAGCTGAAAATGAATATTCTTACTACAGGTACATGATAAGGAATACATTATTTTCATATCACCAAAGTTTTTGTACTTTTATTTATCAATATCGTCGTCAATATCATTATCATTATTGTTATTATTTTTACCATCATCATAATCATCCTCATATCACATTATCTCCACATTATCTCATTATCTCCACAATTATTATGATCATCATCATTATCATTCACCATAATCAGTATCACTACCATTATCATCATCATCACCATCATCAACATCACCTTGAAATCACTGTCATCATGATTATCATTCACCATAATCAGTATCATCGTCATCATTATCATCACCAATATAATAATCATCATCATCATCACCAATATGATCATTATCATCTTCACCATTGTCATCATCACAATCATCAACATCACCTTGCCATCACTGTCATCATGATTATCATTCGCCATAATCAGTATCATCATCATCATCATCACCAATATAATAATAATCATCATTAATATAATCTTTATCACCTTCACCATTATCATCGCCATTGTCATCATCACAATCATCAACATCACCTTTCCATCACTGGCATCATGATCATCATTACAGTCATCATAAAAAAAACATTAATTATAACAAGTATTTTTCTCTCTCTAGATGGATGGAAGTTATTGCTAGTGCAACTTCAAGCTCAACACGGTCACGTATATTTAGTAGAATGGAGAGTCTGGAGTAAAGCTATATGAATTGTACAAACAGAGCACAGTGAATTGCTCTTGAACATTTTTTTAGAAACTTGTTAAAAATCAATATATAAAGATGGCGGGGATGAACTCAAAAAGTTGTCACACTTTTGCAGAATGGGTAGGGAGGGGTGGTTGGTGATAATGAAAATCTCTATCATTTCACCTACCACCCCACCACTTTTAGATATAGCAGAATGTTTACAGAGGGGTGGTTGGTGACATTGAAAATGCCTATCATTTCATCTACCACCCCACCACTTTTAGATATAGCAGAATGTTTAGGGAGGGGTGGTTAGTGACATTAAAAATGCCTATCATTTAATTTACCACCCCACCACTTTTAATATAGCAGAATGTTTAGGGAGGGGTGGTTTGTGACAATTAAAATGCCTATCATTTCATATACCATCCTGCCCTAAATGTCTACTTTGTTTTGATGTTACTTTTAACTTAAGTGAATCCTGTATATAATAGCCAATCTATGCTTATAACAGAGTTTCTATTGAATTAACAAACACTGTGTCATGTACATCACCTCCAAAAATGTTAACTTAGGCTTGAAAACGCCATCATTTCCAATGATTTACTGGTTAGAAAAATGTGAACAATTATGTTGATTAGTATGGTTTTTTATATACAGGTTTTACTGTATTTGTTAGCCTTAAAGGTCATATGTTAGTTTAGTATAAACATGTAAGGGGAAGTATTGTAATACTGGTAGGAATAATTCCCCCAAGTGGAAATAGAATAGATAGGGAGAGTGCACATTGGCGATATATATTCCAATGATATTAACTACCACCCCTCCCCTGCACATTCCACTTCAAATTGCAGAAATATTGTCATATTAAAAATTAATAAAAGGGAACAATAAGAAACAGTACATATCACAATATTATTGTGACAAAGGGAGCATATATATATAGCAAAGCTGCCTCTCAGTTTAACGGGAATATGAACATGTTAGCAAAATGAACAAAGTTTATAGGATCAATAATGTCCTTGTAGCCCTTATTTAGCAATAGAACAATTTCAAATTATTATGTATTATTTGTAATATAAGAATTATAAAATTGATATCGATGAGTGTTAACAAAAGTAAATTATGGGGGATATATGGTTCATAAGTCAGTCTCTGACTAATCCCTGACCTTTCACCCCCAGGGAGCAGGGTAAAAGTATCAGGGTATGGTCATCATATCTTTAAGGGTATAAAAAATCAGCAATTTGGTGTCTTTTAGGGTATTAGAATTTCGGCATTTCTTTTAGGATAGGTATATTGAAACTAGGAAGAACCCATCTCTTCCCGTGCTTTTTTATGTTTTTCGTTGGTTTCTCCTAAGCAATAGTTGGTTTCTCTTAAGCAATATAGGGGTTACAGTGTGACGCGCAGTACCGTGGCCACCCAAGAAATTTTTGAGAAAGTAATTAGCCAATCAGGGTGTGAGAATTTGTTTTTTTGATTGACAGGATCATCTGCGCATAAACATATTGAAAGTAGGGAACCTACTTCATACAAAGTGGCAAAGATGAGTGAGGTTTTTATGTGGTTAAGAACTTTCTCAAAAGTTCCTTGGGTTGCCACGGTACCGCACGTCACACTGTAAAAATCATCTGTTACAAGCCCTAAAGGACTGTTGGCCTCATTTAGTGTTTTCAACATTTCCGACGAGCATACCCAACACTTTCATCCCTGAGTTCCCCCCGCTGGTCTTACAAACAGCTACACTTTGATTTGCCATGTAACATTCCCTTCCACAAACAGAGGAGGTTGGGAATCTGTTCGACTACATAAATTAAGCTAGCTTGCTCATACTCACATCTATTTCTTACTGCACAGCTTGAAAAATAAGATCTAGATTGACCAGTATGTTGACTATACTATCTTTGACATTTTTTATGATAAAGATTTAGAAGGGGATATTTTGGTTTGTTTCTGTGATTTCTATCAAGGGAGGTCTGCAAAAATGTTCCTAAAAGTTATGAAAAACAATCCAAAATATTTAACCTGTATGTTCAAGTCAATGTCATATTCACAGTTTCTGTTGTCGTTGTTTTCATTGAGCAAAATGGCTCTTATATTGGCTTTTACCTCAATTCTAAGTTGAAAATCTGGATACATTTATTGTTTAGTTAAGACTGTTGTTAACAAATAGATATTTAAATACTACAAAGTAAAAAAAATCGAAAACAGTGCTCTGTTCTATTCTCTGTTCTATTAATGTTGTTGTTTGAATAACAGGGATTTTTTTTTATTCATTTACATTCAAAAAATTACACAGTTTATGTAAGATTTTCTTATAGAAAGAGACGGGGTAACACGGAAGAAGAAGAGATAAATACCGAGGTCATCATCGATATTTAAAGACCCAAAAATATTTTTTCAAACAATATTTTATTCATGTGGTTATTAAAAACTATTAAGTTTTATTAAAATTATATACCACAATTGTCCCCTCCCCTCTCTTCCCCTCTGGGCTTTGAAAACTCATTTTGTTTCTTAGGATGAGGGTTTTTTTTGCAGGTCTTGAAATTAGAAATGACTTGATTTTATAAAAAAAAATTTCGTAGAAGATATAAACGTGAAAATAATATTTACTGAAACTTTAAAACAGCTAATTAAATAAATTACAATTTCTTATTTTCCATGCAAACGTTTAGGAAGGAAAAAAAAAGTGTGAACAAAAATTCAAATAGTTTCTTTACGGACTAAAGAAAGGAAAGAAAAAAATATCGCCCAACGTGGGGCTCGAACCCACGACCCTGAGATTAAGAGTCTCATGCTCTACCGACTGAGCTAGCCGGGCGATTGTTGAGAAGCTAGATTTGTATAGCGTATTTATTCATAAATAATAATGAGCACACCATCTTAGCAGGATTTTTTTAACAACTTTTTAATTCCTAATTTAACTGCATGAAATCATGAATAGGATTCAACGCGACGAAAAACAAACAGTAACGAAAAGTTTCGAAATCTCTCAATTCATCTTCTCCGGTGCCAGTCCACTATCATTAGTGACAAAGGAAGCCCAAATGCTTTCAATTTTTATTATATAAAAGCATTTTCTATCATCTACCGAAACTTTGAACAGCTTTCCAGGTTAATACGAAAAGGATATGGTGTATTTCACATTCGTGCAAAAAAAACACTGGCAGTCCTTTCTCCGCAGACCGCTGGCAACGCAGGCTAGAGAGAACGAGGAGAACTAGTACTAGTGGAGTTCATTGCGATTTTATTCAAATATACCAGATACACTCCCGAAGTACATGAAAATGCAAGTTTTGATAAAACTGTAAGCAAAGTAAACCTATAACCCTTTCAGGATTTGACAATTTCAAAGTGACAGTATCAAATTCCACGGCCACACACGTTCAACAAATATTTGCCGCCTTTTTGAATCAGGTAGAGTTTGATAGATTACATTTATCGATATAAAAACAAATAACAATATATTCGTCATGTGTGTGGAATTTTATGTTTAATAATTAGTTATATTAATGCTAGATTATAGTACTAATATATGTAATCTTTATAATCCACAAGATTTCTTTTTCAAGTGGTTCTGATTCCTTTCTTACTTCTCAATAACAATTTTCAGATTATTTCTTTCTTTCTTTCTTTTGTTATTTGTTTCTTTCTATCTATATCCATCTCTCATTCTATCTTCGTTTGTCCATTTGTCTGGGTTTTTTTATTCCTTTTCGATAACATTCATTCATTCATTCCGCATTCATTCATTCATTTATTCGTTCATTCATTTATTCGTTCATTCATTTATTCGTTCATTCATTTATTCGTTCATTCATTTATTCGTTCATTCATTCGTTCATTCGTTCATTTGTTCATTTATTCGTTCATTCATTCATTCATTCATGTATTCATTTATTTGTTCATTCATACTGTAGAAAACATCAGAGCTTATTTTTACTGATCTTTTGTCGCAATTTGTTATCAAAAAGTTATATTACAACAACAAAAAAGCAGTTTATATTTCCCATTTACGTGCAACGACTCTCGATCTAAGTCACTAACTGCAAATTAATTTTAAATGTCATTTTAACAACACTAAATGCTCTTCATATCTGTTAAATCTCGAGTTGTCTTAAAATATAGTATTACCGCATTGTTGCCTTTCAAAGCCGTTGCTTAGCAAAACCAACTTGAAACTGAAAACAAGGAAAAATAACTTTAATTAGTAATAATCTATTATTACAACTATCACCTTTATATCAAGTGTAATGGTCCTTTAATCATCAATATATTAATCTCAATCATTAGGCTAATCCTTCACATATTTTTCAATCTTTGTTGTTTCTAATGCTTGTTAGCTTTTGATCTCAACACCTTGCTGTTTCGACCTTGGTTCTCACATAAGGATATATCTCATCTCCGGGGGGGGGGGGGTCCCTTTATCCGAGTGGTATACATTTTGGTATTCCAATTTTGTGTGTCCTTCTCGCTGCAAAGTTACTCTGTGAGTTTAACAGGGTCTGAATGGAGGGGTCCCAATACCAGTTAACAGCTAAATTTTAGCAATTTTCTCAGTTATCAGTTAAATTAAAAACAAAGAAATGTTTATTTTCAAATTTATTAATTAAAAACAAAGAAATATCAGCTAACAGTTATACTAAAAAGACACGGAATTCTCAGTTAATTTTTTAGCCGTTTCTCAGTTAACAGTTAAACCCCATTCAGACCCTGGTTTAGGGTTCTAGTTCTGCTATAGTAAAAATTATGTCTTAGCTATCAAGAACATTAGACACTGGCATAGCTTTTAGTGGTTGCATTTAACAAGATTTCAATGCGTTACTTTAATTAACAAGGCAATTTCAAAATAGATCGCCAGTCACCACTATTACCAAGGATTCAATCCTCCTGGGACTGATAATAAGCAAAAGGGAAAATTACGAATCTAAGAGAAACAATAGGTGTTAACCGGGTCTCAGCTGCTCGCTATGTAAATGTTGCGACAAAACCGCACCAACCCATCTGAATTGTAACGTAAATCCATTCCCCTTTCAGTTACGTAAAATGCTCTTTCGTAAGTTTCAATTTAACCAGCCCTTGGACAAACTGTTTGTGCTAAAATAGGATATGACACCGTTGCTAACTTGTACTGAGACTAAAGTGTTAGCGGTGAGTCTTCCTTGTAAGTTACGTTGTAGTACATTGTACATTGTAGTACAATATATATTTCAGCCATTTGATTCTATTTTTCATCAATTAACTTACAATTTAAAACCAAAAATGTCAAAAAAAATGATAAATAATAAATTCATCTTATTAATTTCCGAACAAAATCTGACTTTTTCTTTTTCCTAAACATTCAAAAAATATATATATTGAATATATAATAGATGGAATACCTATTGCAAAGCAATACCTCAGTATAAAACCCTAGTATTTGCAACCATAAATCGATAGTACTAGAAGAAATGCGACGACATCCTTTCCAGGCTTCAGAGCTTGGACTGTAGCTTCGGTTACGACATAGATTTTTGTATATAAATAGTATATTCAGAATCCCTTGTTCACAAATGCACCCATCCCACCTGACCCATCCTATTTTAAAACTATGATGGAACACTTTATAAAGACAATGGTAGCATCGATCTTGTCTGCGCAGCTGCATAAACCAGCCCTGATTAAACTTACAAATAATCACCCAGTTCAACAAACCAACACTATTTGTTTCACAGATTTGCCATATTTTTAACGTAACAGTGAATCAACGAAAACAAACAAATTATTAGACCTTGACAGATTGATGTGTTAACTACTTGACGTCACGACAAATTTTGTCCAATCACAGTTCAGTAACTCGGAATGTATTTCAAAAGGAGGACTTTAAATAACAATATCAGCTGAGAATACACACGGGCTTTTGGACCAAACAAGTTGATGCAACGCTCCAGAATGGCTGCTCTACGAAAACCACTCTTTCTCGTTTTCTTGGCTGTGATTTTGAACGGTTTAAGTGCTTTTGATGTCACGGTGAGTAGTTCACATTTTTTGGTGGCCTAACGAATGCTGCGAAACGCGTCGCTGATTCTGTTCGCGTCTTACAATCTTGAATAAATTGCTAATATCTTCTTAAAAAATCATGTTATCTCAGTTTATCATTAAAATAAAACTACGTTTTCTTAAATAAGCGTAAAATTTAAGCCGCTTTTTAGATAACTAAATACTTAAAATGATAGAAAGTTGAAGAATTACAATTTGCTAAAATAGAAATCAGCAATAAGCTTATCTGTTGCTTTTATTTCACCGAAATGACTGTAAGCTTAATTTCTTCTTCTAAGTTTATATTGTTCTAAGTTTAGACTTCGCATCATTTAATAGTGTATTAAGTAGTTTTTGATATGTATATTTTATTTTCGAAATCTTATTCATATAAGCTATTCATATATATTCATATATTTACTTAATAATAGCAGCAGCATTGACTTCTGCCGCTCGGTATGAGGACATTTCCCCGTTTCGCTTTCAATTACTCTGTCTCGCAATATCCCGACAATTGCTAACATGTCAGCATATAACAATTCATGTTAGAAGTTAGATAAACTTTATTTTATTCTCTGCCGGGAGTTTTAAAATCATATATTTATTATTGCGGCAAGGATTAGCAAATAATGGCCATTGTTAATAAACAGAAGGATATAATTATAGTTGACAAAAGCAATGAAATATTTGGAATATTTTGGTGTACTCATTGCTAGCGGTGAATAATTATAATAAGATCGATTCACGGGCCTTAGCATTAGAAATTTGAGGGGGAGGGGTGGGTTGGATAATTTTTTATTTTTTTTGCAAACTGTAAATTAATAACTTGCTCTAGCTTGAACCTTGAGGGGTGCAAATTATATTACTATCATTATTCCATAATTAAGTTTTGAAAAACGTTCACGGTAAACGGCAATCAAAATGAGTCTGTAATAGCTAAAACCTTTCATGGTGATATAATTATATATATTATATATAATAATATTTATATCTTATTTGTGATTTTTCCCGTAATACGGGCGGATATTTTACGAGTTGGGAATGTATTTTTCCGAGTCCCTCCGGGGACGTGGAAAAATGCGAATAACGAGTAAAATGTCCGCCCACTCTATGATAAAAATGTTTTTTTTTTTGGTAAGCAATTGTTTGGAAACATTTTGTGTGAAAACTGGCCTGCAGCCCGTATTTTGTCGAGTTCAAAACCGTTTTAACTCTTCTCCTTATAAGGTAAAATTACGTAATAGTCGTATAATAAATAATAATTATTATCATCATCATCATCATCATCATCATTATTATTATTATTATTATTATTATTATTATTATTATTATTATTATTATATATTATTATTATTATTATTATTATTATTATTATATTTAATTTTGAGTGATGATATCTGAGCAAAAAGAGCACACTTAGCCGTCGCTAGTACATTTATCACACAAGGAAATATCGGCAAAACTTATTTAATTTATTCTTGAAATTCACGCATTCTGATATGCTGAGGTGGGTGCTTTACGGGAGCGCGTATCATGTATGTTTGTTTGTTGATCAAAAACTTGTATTTATAAAATAATTAGAAAACTTGCTTTCTGTGCTGTATGTAGTTCATAAAGCACTGGGTGATTGTCAAAACACTCGAGAACTGTCGAAAAGCTTTCCACTTTGCGTCATGACTTGTCTCGTGTTTTATCAATCCCCGCGTTAACTGTACACAGCACGCACGCGCGTTTTCTATGTCTTCACTATAACCATTGTTGTCCTTTGTAAGGGAAAGAATGATGCTTTCGAGCCTGACGATCATATTGACGATGTCATTGCTAACGTCATGAATCAAGATGACAACCTGCAGCCCGCAGTCATCGACAAGCGTGCGGTACAAGGAGAGTGTAACGATCAACTAAAATTCCCCGAATCACCGAGCATCGTAAAAGAAAACAGTAAGAGACAGAGATGGATAGAAAAATAAACAAAACTAAATTCATACATACATTCAAACATTCATTTACTCTTATTTATTCATTCTTTCATCCATCCATATATTATAAGTCGGTCTAGAGGGCCCAACTCTAGGTTTACCTTTTAGCCAATCTATGTATGTATGTACACCTAATTCAAAAAAGGTTGACGGGGCGAACGGCGATTGGCGATTGGTGATTGGCGATTGCACGACCGAAAGGAGCTATGGGTAGTACGAATTTCTTCTTATTCGTTTCTAAATTACCCAAACAATGCCTCCACTGTTAAGCGAAACCTTCGAGACACCCATCTAAGGTCATCGTTGAACGGCGTTTGGGTAATTTTGAATGGAATAAGAAGAAATTCGTTTTACGCAAAGTCGCTTTCGGTCGTGCAATCGCCAATTACCAATCGCTAATTGCCGTTCGCCTCGTCAACCTTTTTTGAATTAGGTGTATGTATGTATGTATCTATCTGTCATGTTGCGTATAGGCCCCCATGATGCTTTGGGAACGAACACAGGAAGCCCAAATTCACGTGTTAAATCAAACTACCATGGAATGTTCATTCTATCATAAAATTAGAATTGTTTAGCCTCCTGTGTTGATTTTATGACTAGCCCGACTTCACGCTCATAGAGCGTCTAGTTCTCATTATTCTAGCTTTCATCTGCTGTAGTAGAAAATCTATTCAGTCATTTACTCGTGCATTCAAACATCCATTTACTCTTATTTATTTATTTATTCATTCTTTCATGCATCCATATATTATTCTCATTATTCTTTCATCTGCTTTAGTAGAAAATCTATTCATTCATTTACTCGTGCATTCAAACATCCATTTACTCTTGTTTATTTACTCGTTCTTTCATGTATCCATTGATTCTTTTTGTTTTGTTTTTGTAGACAAAAAAACTATTGATGCCTCTTCTATTTGGTTTACCGACCTCGCCCAATATAATTGTCAACCACGGCTATTTTCAGTGAACATTCCTGCCCAGAGTCACATGAATATCTATCCTACAGCCGTCATGCTTAAACGATGCTATGGGGCGACCTCATTTGTACAGGTCTGCATGGCTACCAAGAAAGAGAATGTCAAGGTGAAGTATTTGGAAGCAGGCACGTGGGTAAGTAGTCATTTTACTGACATATCTTTTAATTTAGGCTAGCTGTGTTCACTAGTGTTATGCTATAGACAACAGTCATTTTCGGGGGATGAAGGTGAATTATTTGTGGTCAATAATTCATTATTCCTGCCCATTTTTTCTCCATAATTCATTATTCATATTCCAAAATTTTACGAAATGTTACTTGACACTATACATTTCTCGATACTAGCATTAATTGTGAACATATATTCCATAACTATTATTCCTGCATGTTACTTATTATACAGTTGAAAATCGTCACCAGGCAACGTTCTGCATCAGCATTCATTAATTATCTTCAGCAATCACTTTGGAAATCATTTTTTCATTATTGCTTTATGGTTTTCTCTTGAAACATCTCGTTTGGATTCAATAATCTTTCAAACTAAGGGGCTTTTTATGTGAAGGCGAGTTGTCCCTGCTAGCCGAGATATTGTTTTATATTCCCCTGGCGACACAAAACAATAGAGTTATCCCGGCTAGCAGGGACAACTCGCCTTCATATATACAGCCTCAAATTGACATTTACCAATCGCCTGATAAGACTAGCACTGAGGGCAGTCGATTAAACGTCGCAATACAAACAATCGGTTTTGCAATATCCTCGGGAACGTAAATCTTCTGTCGCTCGTTTCTCGCTCCCAGAAAAAAAACCCTCTGGGAGCCCGTAGTCTGTTGGAGATTGTTCCGGAAGTCAAAATTCAGCTCTTTCCTGATTGGTCGATCCGCTAAGGTTAACCAATGAAAATCAAGATAACCATTCGTAAATAATAGTTTGAATGGTTGATCTTGATTTTCATTGGTCGACCTCAGCGGGTCTAAACTGATAGAGACCACAGAAACGTCTTTTAAAATAAAAAGTAAAAAAAAGTACAGAAAAGAGACAAAAGAGACAGAAATATATATTAACTTAATTATAAAACCTGACTGCAACTGACTGCATTTTTAACAACTTTTACAATAGTCTCCGTCACAGTTCCCTGCGCCATCTTGAAAGGTAGCCGGGCCTTGGATTGAAGCGAGACGAACGTTGAGCTTGCAATTGATAGAGACCTTTTAACACCTTGCGGGACAGTTATTCACGTGTCCGAGTTCATCGTTCGTCTCGCTTCGATGCAGAGGCCAGGCTACCTTTCAAGATGGCGCAGGGAACTATAGAGGACTATTGTATCAAACTGTTATTCCTTTTAAATATAGTTATATCACCACGCCGATATGTGGGAACATACAGAATGCCAGTCCATGTGTAAATCCGGATCCGGAGACTGCAACAAAGACCAGACCTTCGACTCCAACAGATGTGAATGCATGTGTAAACTGCCCTCCAATCACAACTGCAATGATCCCACTAGAATCTGGAGTCACGACAAGTGTAAGTGCCAATGCCGTGTAGTCACTCAATGTGGAGTCTACAAAGAATGGGATCCAGAAAATTGCAAATGTCGATGTGCTAAGTGCTTACGCGATTTGTGTATTAGTCGCAACCTAGTTATCAACGAAAGCACATGTTCATGCTAGTAGCACATTGATTAGTCCTTCGTCTATTTTACGGGCTATTTTATTCATTGATTCTATTTTACTGATAATCAAATTGACTATATCTCTTCCCAAAAAGGTTGCCCTCTTTATGTGATAGGCATTCTCTTACCCAGACCCTTCTCATTTTTCGTTAGAAAGCTGAGAAGGGTCTGGGTAAGAGAATGATGTGATAGGTCATTCCAGCATTGAAAAACATTTGGTGGGATTGTTGGGCATAGTTGAAATTATAATACCGCTGTCTAGTGTTAGTTTGTCCAATATAAAACAGTTTTCTCATATCCATTCAAACATTGTATCAAAGATTGGAATGATAATAAAAAGAACAACGGGGTCTAAAGTTGTCTTTGTGTCAAAATTGAATCTAAACTTCCCTCAAACATTTGGGTGACATCATATCTTCATGTTTTGAAATACTTGAGTGCAAACAAAATATCAGTCGTGAAATACAAACACTAAAAAATACGAAATCGTGCTAGAGTGATATTCATATGACTGTGCAAGAAAACAGACCATTTAGTTTGTGGTAGTTGATAAAGAACAAAATAAAAAATGGGTTTAGTGTTAACTAATAACTATTAATTTGCCTATTCTTTCTTTTACGGTCATATGAAAATCACTCTAGAGTGAAGTCATTTAACCCGTGAAATAGATAGAGTGGTTTTCATTAACCCGTGAAACAAAGTGTAATAGGGAAAGACTAATAAAGTGTATTAATGTGTAATAGTGCTATTGAACAAATGATTATAAAACACAAAGTTAAAGTTAAAGTGTAATAAAGTGTAATAAAGCATATTACGCTAAAGTGTGTTTCACGGGTTAATGAAAATCACTCTATTTAATAGACTAATACACCTTAGCAGTCTCTAATTCCATTGTTTTCTTTTGTGTCTATTTGACTATTACACCTTGACTATTTAATTTTGTTTCACGGGTTAAATGTCTTCACTCTACATTAATGGAAAACAATAGAATTAGCACAAATTGTACTATTTAGTATTTTACTAATGTTTTACGGATCAAAATATAGGTTTTCTCATTAACCCGTGAAACATATACCAGCGACATAAATATAAACACAAGCAACATACACAGAGGGGGGCGTGAGGGGCCCCCAAACTCCGCAATACCGTGCCAAAAAATCGTTAACTTGTCGCTATAATGGAGGGTAGGTGCCTTGAGCAATGCAATGGCAATAGGCAATGGCAATAGGTAATGGCAAGAAGTAACAGGCAAGAGGTAACCATGGCAATCGAGCCACGGGTCAACCTCCAAGAGATTTCTTTTGCAATAGGCAATGGCAATAGGTAATGGCAAGAAGTAACAGGCAAGAGGTAACCATGGCAATCGAGCCACGTGTCAACCTCCAAGAGATTTCTCCAAGCGGTTGTTAAGGTGCTTGGAGCTGGACGACCCGTGGCAAGGCCATGGGACCGATCCAACCACCCAGAACTAGCACTCCAAGCACCAAAGGCACCACCCCCAGGCGGCAATGAGCTAATAACTGCTAACGCCAACATAGCAGGCAAGTCACGGGCAATGCAGCCTAACTGGACAGCAAAGCAAACGCAATCATCAAATTAGGACAAAGGCAAAGGAACTTACCATCTCATGCCAATTTGCTTGACGCACTTACAATCGCCTCCCGAGGAGTCCTGATATATTGTTTGTAGGCATCACTTTGCCATGCCAACGTCCTAATACTTAAATGAGGTGGTCCGGGATGCCCCTCTTGGCTGCCATGGTTGCAGCCCCAATGCGAAAGCTGTGGCTGGAAATAGTTGCCGGTTACGGCCCAGCTGACTTCAGGATAGCTCTCAGACGGTCAGTCACCAGTTGCATACCTGGTTAAAGGTTGACCATTAGCCAGAATGAACACGGGACCAGAAATATTACCACGGCGGGCCAGATAGCATAGAACCGACCTTACCGCACACAGCGACGGAGACCCCAGACCAATCTAATGGTTTGTTGACTGACCAAGAAACTGACAACTTCTTGACGTAGTTCCCGACTCCCCAATCAATCTTGGAATCGGTGTAGCCAACGTTTCGTGAAATCATCTGTAACGAGAATTGGAACTTAAGACCTGCCTCGGGTCCTAAAGTCGCCGTAATATATATATGGCAACTTATGGCGTTTAAAAATAAATAAATATGAGCCGGGAACTGAGACAAATCATAAGTCAATTTTATGCCACTTGGGGCGCCATTACGCCATTTTAGAAACATTTTTGTTTTAAATTGACTATATTATACTACTAGCTTTGGAGCTTATTCAGTCCTTTCAAAACTATTCTGAGTATTGTAACATTACATGATTGGGAAAAAAAGGAACACTTTTGGGCAAATTAGTGCGATATTAGGCGTTTAAACGCACTTTTGGGAGATTTTAGGACCCGAGGCAGGCCCAGGAACATAACTGAGTTCCAGATAGTCACAATATTAGGGAATTTTAGATTTGACAACGGGTACAAGTTTTGAAATTGGCCTTCTGTGTTGTTGGTGATGAATTGTAGTCTTGTGTATAGATTGAGACACAAATGTATAAAAATAAGAAGTGGAATGCATATAATTCAGTATCAACAATACACACAAGGCCAATTTTAAAACTCGTACTCGTACTCAATCTCGTACTCGTTGTCAAATCTAAAGTTCCCTATTAATAGGTAACAGATGCACAGTAGCTGAATAATAATGAATGCTCAATCTTCCACCAGTGGTATTAAATTAAATTTGAATAAATGACAAAATATAACCCCATTGCATAGAACCGCCTGTAAATGTCCCATTAATCTTAACTATTATCTTAAGAAAGAATTGTTTACTGATCGTAACGATTAACTAGTAATGTAATAAGTTAGCAGAGTCAAACTATAAAACATTTTCACTAGTACGTCAGGCGTACAACAATGAAAGACTTACCAAAACTTCTCTTTGTAACGTACTGGCTTGCGAATTCACAGGGAATATTATCATCACCACTTCAAACTAATGTAAGTTTACAAGGTAGTCGTACCTATTATCGCGCACATCATATTATCGTGCTTTTCGTAAAAAATAATATGTATCTTCTAAAAAACTGCTTCACAATTGATTAAAATAATTATGGCTGCTTATTCTGTTGCACCAACGTTTTTGGTCCACTTTTTCAATAAACGTTTACGCAGAATAGAAGATGTATATTATTTTTTTACGAAAAGCACGATAATAGGGTGTGCGCGATAATAGGTACGACTACCTTAAGTCTTGATTAATTCTACTGAGTGCCACAACTTTTTATAAGTACTCGTTCATTTAAAGGACAGGATTTTGTTAGTTTTAACAGAGATAGTTCTATTAACAGTTGATGAAAAGTTGCCTGGGGTTTACAGAGCGCGCGAAACGCAAAAGTGTGAACTATTTCGAGCTAGCTGCAGGCTACAGCGAGCTTTTTATACGTCACGAAAATAAATGACATAAATGTACAAAAATCTCTGCAAAAAAGTATGAGATCACATTAAAATAAAACTGGTTTATTATGCGCACACGCTTTGAAATAAAACATTGGCAATTCATTTTGTAATTAGAATACAAACTTATATAATTGATAGAGTGGTTTTCATAAACCCATATGAAACAAAATTAATTTGTTACAGCTTAAGAGTCAAATAAACACAATAGACAACAATGGAATTAGAGCGTAATAGTACTAAATATGCATGCTATTAAAAGTGTGTTTACCAGGTTTTTGAAAACAACTCTATTAGAGTTGCACAGAAAAGTGTAGTTCTGTGATAATAAGCTCTAACTGAAGTAACTCTTGCGTCATTTATATTAATTCTTGCTCTCGCCAGTTTCTTTCTTTTTATCATACTAACTCTTGACTTTTCTCTCTCTAATTTTCCGCCCATGCCTTTCATTATTTTTCCTCTCTTTGTTTCATTTTTCGAGGCTTGTACTTCTTTTTCCGATTTCAAATATTAACGTCAACTTGTGTGCGTAATAGTAATAAGTAATAGTCCCAGATTAACTCTCTTTCTCTGGGAGGTGTCTATCTCGTCTGCTTTGCATGTGTCTTGTAAAAGGTAAACAAGTTAAACAAAATTCTAAACGTGCACGATTCGTGATGGTTACTAACTGGTTCCGGATGTCATAAAATATGTTACTTTTTGGTATCGGAAATTAAAGACGCCTAAAAAGACAAATAGCAAAGCAAACAGGCAAGTAAACGAGAGGAAGACATTCACTCATGTAAAGTGACAGAATTCAAGTTGTATTTGTTTACTATTGAGTTTCGTTTGAGGCAGTGTTAGTGTGGAAATAAACAAATACGTAGAAGTCTAAATATGAAGAAAATCAGATGTAAAAAAAAAAAGAACCTCCCAACCCATATCTGTATGCGCGGTACATAGGTCAAATCGATGTCAGTAAATGAAGTGAGGTCATGCTCGATTGAAGCGAGGTGCTCCACTTTGAATTGATGCAGTTACACTTATGAAGCGAGGAAAGTATGCAGGGGAGGGGGGGGGGGGGGGGGTACTCCCTTTGTCCAAGTGGTAGGGGTGATCGGCGTAGGTTTTGAAAACGACCCCTAAAAGGTACGCACAGGTAAAACTAACTGATAAAGCCTTGTCGATTTCTACCCCAATAAAGCAACAAAACAGAATGAAAATGACTCTTGCAGGTACGAAATCATGTTACGTAACTGATTTTGAGCCAGAACCCTAAAAGGACCCTAAAAGGTACGCACATGAAATATTTTTACCCTGAAACGTACGCCGACGATCACTCCTAGCACTTGGACAAAGGGAGTACACCCCCCGGGATGTGTACACTTATGAAGCGAGGAAAGTATGCAGCTTGCATAATATGCAGCTGACAAATATCTATTGAAGCGACGTCGGCTCCTTTGAATTCCCTGTGTATTGATTTTGGTTGAGAGACCTTGGTGATCAACGCAACGTAGTTAGCACTTGGGGAGAGGGAATAGGTAAAAAGGGCCATTAGTGGGAGTATATACAAACAAGTATTATATTTCCAAACAGGACAAACTACACGTAGAACCTTCTTTCTTTCTTAATGACGACGATCTAGTAGGATTGGAGGACGCCATGACAAGAGATGATCACATCAATCACGTGATAACACGGACTATCACACCAAATAAGGACACATGTGACGCACCGGATAATCCTAATATAGTCATCACACAAAGTAAGTACAGCTATTTTAAATAGGATGTCAGATGTGATTCTAGTGACGGAAAGGAATATTGGGTATATCTTTGAACAAGAAACGTTTTTAAGTGGCTTAGCCGACTATAAGCAAGGAAAAACATTTCAAAAATATCCTCGATGTTCTTGACGAGTATGATTTGTAAGTAAAACATTTTCTGTCCGTGCATTCCTTGGGCTTTTTTTTTGCACGACACAACGATAGACCCATAGATAGAAAAGGTAAACCTAGACTCAGGCTCCCCTACGGGGAAGCCTGAGTAATTAGTCAAAGAGAGAAAAAAACCTGTGGTATTTATATTGCTACATTTCTTGCCTTACCTTCCTACGTCTCCAACATTGCCGCAGTTTGAGGCGTGACGCAACCACAGACTGCTTAACAAAAACCTTGATGAATAATTTCACTTTTAACAGGTCAAAAAGTTATTCCAGCACGATTTGACAATAGTGACGTCATGTGTTCTCTCCATAAAATTCCTGTCAAGATTGCATTCAATCAAGACTCGAACCCACTCTCCTCTCACACTATGTTGCATCGCTGTATGGGGTCACCAAGACACTCTCCGTTGCTATTGCACTGTACGGTAACGGCAAAAGAGAAGATTAGTGTCCAGTACTACGACGTGCAAGGAGGATTTCAGGTTGATATTTAGATTGGTTTTGTTTTATTTGTAATGTTTGATAATAAAGAAGACGAAACGGGTGAAAAACGCACTGCGCATGTTCGGAAGAAGGTCGTGTTTACAATAAAACCATTGGAGATTTACCGGCGTTTGGTAAATCTTTCAAGTTAAGGCCGTTCGTAAAAAGTTAGTGCTAAGTTTTTCATAACACATTGCATTACTTGTTCAGTTTTCCTGGTGAAATAGTAGAAGAGAAATTCGCATAATACATAGCCACACGAAAAAAAGAAACCTTCGTAAAATCTTCAGTTATAGTCTTTTGTTCAAAGAAAAATCCGAACATGCGCAGTGCGTTTTTCACCCATGTCAGAGTAGACTATAAAGAATTGAATTGTTTATCCATATCCATTCATATATTTATTTGTTTATCCATCCATCTAATTCATATATTAATTTGTTTATTCATTCATTCATTTAATCATATAATTAATTAAGTAATTTTACAACACTTGTGTGAATTCTCGCGCGCTGATTGGTTGATTTACCGTTGTAAATAAGAGGACAGACACACTGTGTTCACGCCATCATGTCACACAACACTCGTGCGGAATCGAGGGAAAGTTTGTCATCGACACAAAATGTTTTCATCAAAAAAGGATTTTAAAAACAAGTTTATGGATAAACTATCAATGGAAATTACTTTTCTGTAATTAACAAATTGTAATAAATGTAACTATGCTGTCATGGAGTTGATGTCGTTTTAATTTTATGCGTTTTTTCAGTCTTTTCGGCAAATCTTCACTTACAATCAATTATGTAGTCTTTTCAACAAAAACGTGTTCAAAATTACATTTTTGACGAACAATACCATTCGTTCAGGACTGATTTGAAAAGCTGCGCGTCGTGAGTCCACAGCATTTTGACCACTGTCATGACGAATATCGTTGTCGATAAGAGTACAGACAACGCTAAACCACATTCGATTTGCTAAATATATGAATGGATGGATAAACAAATAAACAAATAAATAAATATACGAATGGATGGATAAAGAAATAAGTATATGAATGGATATGGATAAACAAACAAATAAATAAATAAATATATTAATGGATGGATAAACAAATAAACAAATAAATGGATAAATAATAAATAAATAAATAAGTGGATGGATAAACAAATAAATAAATAAATAAATAAATAAATAAATAAATAAATAAATAAATAAATAAATAAATAAATAAATAAATGGATGGATAAACAAAAAAATAAATAAATGGATGAATAAATAAATAAATAAATAAATAAATAAATAAATAAATAAATGGATGGATAAACAAAAAAATAAATAAATGGATGAATAAACAAATATATAGATGAATGGATGGATGGATAAAAAAATATATATGAAGACCCATTTCAAATTCTAGAACGTATCTCCAGTCTTCTTTGCTTAATTTCAGGTCCGTAATGCTATCATGTATAACCACACGGGCTGCAAAATCGACTGCATCATCACTAAAGACCAGTGTGACCCGATCAAAGAAAGATACCGTAAGGATCGGTGTTTGTGTGTTTGTGTCATCGATAAGAGTTTCTGTGGTGCTGATTACCTCTTCAAGCCGTCTCAATGTAAATGTGAATGCATTCCATCTAAACATTGTCCAGGTATCCTGGAATGGAATACTGCTACATGCAAGTGTGACTGTTCTCCCAGGAAAACCCAGCTTTGTAAATTTCAGGGGCTTACTATAGATCCTGTTACTTGTAAATGTAAGAAGCAGACTAAACCACCCACCACAACCAAACCACCCACCACTACCAAACCACCTACCAATACTAAACTACCTACCACTACTAAAGCACCCACCACTACCAAAGCACCCACCACTACTAAACCACCCACCACTACTAAACCACCCACCACTACCAAACCACCAACTACTACTAAACCACTCACCACAACCAAACCACCCACCACTACGAAACCACCCACCACTACTAAACCACCCACCACTACCAAACCACCAACTACTACTAAACCACCCACCACTACCAAACCACCCACCACTACTAAACCACCCACGACTACTAAACCACCCACGACTACTAAACCACCCACCACTACTAAACTACCTACCACTACTAAACCACCAACCACTACTAAACCACCCACCACTACCAAACCACCTACCACTACCAAACCACCTACCACTAGTAAACCACACACCACAACCAAACAATCAACCACTACCAAATCACCCACCACTACTAAACCACCAACCACTACTAAACTACCTACCACTACTAAACCACCAACCACTACTAAACCACCCACCACTACCAAACCACCTACCACTAGTAAACCACACACCACAACCAAACAATCCACCACTACCAAATCACCCACCACTACTAAACCACTGACCACTACTAAACCACCAACTACTACTAAACCACCGACCACTACTAAACCACCAACTACTACTAAACCACCGACCACTACCAAACCACCGACCACTACCAAACCACCGACTACTACTAAACCACCAACCACTACTAAACCACCGACCACTACTAAACCACCGACCACTACTAAACCACCGACCACTACTAAACCACCCACCACTGCTAAACCACCCACCACTACTAAACCACCCACCACTACTAAACTACCCACTACTACTAAACCACCCACCACTGCTAAACGACCGACCACTACCAAACCACCAACCACTACTAAACCACCCACCACTACTAAACCACCCACCACTACTAAACCACCCACTACTACTAAACCACCCACCGCTGCTAAACCACCGACCACAACCAAACCACCAACCACTACTAAACCACCTACCACTACCAAACCACCGACCACTACCAAACCACCGACTACTACTAAACCACCAACCACTACTAAACCACCGACCACTACTAAACCACCGACCACTACTAAACCACCCACCACTACTAAACCACCCACCACTGCTAAACCATCCACCACTACTAAACCACCCACCACTACTAAACCACCCACTACTAAACCACCCACTACTACTAAACCACCCACCACTGCTAAACCACAGACCACAACCAAACCACCAACCACTACTAAACCACCTACCACTACTAAACCACCTACCACTACCAAATCACCGACCACTACTAAACCACAGACCACTACTAAACCACCGACCACTACCAAACCAACCACAACTACCAAACCACCCACCACTACTAAACCACCGACCACTACTAAACCACCGACCACTACCAAACCACCCACAACTACCAAACCACCTACCACTACCAAACCACCTACCACTACTAAACCACCAACCACTACTAAACCACCCACCACTACTAAACCACTGACCAACATCAAACCACCAACCACTACATGTGAACCAGTGCAAGGCCAAAATATCAATGTTAATGTGATTTAGCACACCATGAAGAAGCAAATGATTCAAATGTGATGACTTGACAAAAATGTATAATTTGTCTATTCAAATCCATTCAAAATTAAAAAAAAAAATCTTTAAAATGTTGGTTTGATCATTTTAATGTTCTTTCTTGGCAACTTGTCAAATATTAGAAGACCAGAAGCTTTTTCAATAGTCTTTACTGGGACTTGAAACACATGTAGTGCTGTTTTCTCATTAATTGGTTGATTGGGAAGGATGTATGACTATGAAATAAAAACACTTGTTAGCATCTTGAAATAAAGAGAGAGAGAGAGAGAGAGAAAGAGAGAGAGAGGGGGGGGGGGAGGGGGTTGATGTAGACAAAAGTAATGATGATGCTGCTGCTGCTGCTGGAGGTGAAAATATTAATGATGATTACTATGATGTTAACACGATGATGTTAATAATGATGATGACAAAGATAATAATGATAATAATAATAATAATAATAATAATAATAATAATAATAATAATAATAATAATAATAATAATAATAATAATAATAATAATAATAATAATAATAATAATAATGGTATTAACAATGATGATGATGATGATGAAAATAAACTTACCTGGATTTCATATTTGTTGGAAAACGTTTCTGACAGTATTACTTTGAAGAAATGTGTTGGCACAGCAACACGGCTAGTTCCAATTACCTTGAAAATAATCAAGGCATACAACACATATTATCTTTCTGAAAGATTTTGCTATCTGTCATAATTGATTATAAAGAAGAAGAAACGATATACATAATCTGTAACGTGATAGAGCACTGCTGTCGAGTTTTCTATTTCTTTTATAAAATATTCAGTAGTTAAAACCAAACAAATCGATGCTCCATGCACTGTTGAGTTGTAGAGAACGCTTCTCAGCCAAATATTTTATATAGTAAAATATAAAATGCACAAATGAGATGTATATGTTATATAAATAAGCACCACATTAATGACTGTGGTCATGGAAGGATGTGCTTCTTTCCTGCTCTCCGCGAAAGCTACCTTTTGTCAAACTTCCATGACTTAAATTGTTTAAATAACTAGGAATATGCCAGCTGTCTCAACTAGTCCAAAGCTGCTACAGCTGGCATGTACCACAAAAGCAGTGTATACTATCATATTATTATTATTATCATTGTAAAATATTGGTACTAAATAAAGATTGATTGATTGATTGATTGATTGATGGGTGGCAAATGGTACCTTAAAAAATATGGGTCTCGGCAACTTTTCAAGTGAGTTGAAATCTCGTTTTGTGTGTGTTTATTGTATCTGTTTTATTTGCATTTTTTTAATAATTAATCTGTCTAAATTATAAAGATAAATCTCAAACCTTGTACTTGACATAGAGTTGGCCATCTTGTTCTAACCTAAAAGTAAAACCAGATAATTCATTTATTTGTTTAAGCCAGCTGGTTCACACAAGCGTCATAATCATAATCATAAGTAAGAAAACAAAATATTTATTATTTACAGCGTGATTGCACCTTACTGTGGCTACCCAATTAAAGTTTTGTACAAGTTAGCTTAGGGTTAAAAAGTTTCTCTTTCCAAATTATTTGCTACACCTTTTCAAATTTAAACATCCTGGGAGGTTTTTCAGACACTTATAAAGTTCACTCTTGTCTTTGCTTTGAACATTTCAAAGTGTTTACCATTTGACACTCGGCGTGTCTTTTATAATATGGTCAATTGGATAACTTGTACAAAACTTTAATTAGGTGGCCACGGTAAGGTGCGTCGAGCTGAAATATATATAATTAGAAAACAAAGACCAAAGGGTTTCGTTTTCTAATTTCTTTTGTTTTGCTTATGATAATGACGCAGTGTGAAGAAGGCTTTAGTGTCCTTGTACTGTGCATCATCATGTCAACAAAACCAAACTTACTTTGGCAGGAATAGTGGTCCAGTTATGACATATACATTTTTGTTCAACCTTACAAGATGTCTGACATGGTTTTCAAGATGTTCCCATGAATCCCTATTGAATCCAGATCCTGTAGTAGCAACAAAGTCTGTCAGACTTTGCCATGATTAAATGAATGGAAGAATGAAATGGATGAATGAGTGGATAGATGGATGAATGAATGAATGAATGAATGAATAGATGGATAAATGAATGGATGATTGGATGAATGAATGAATGAATGAATGAATGAATGAATGAATGAATGAATGAATGAATGAATGAACGAACAAATGAAAATCGAAATGGTACAACGATGCGCAGCACGCTATGTGTGTAGAGACTACTGCAGAACATCTAGTGTTATAGATATGCTACAACGACTTGGATGGAAATCACTCGAACACAGAAGAAAGATTCTTTGACTTGTCATGATGTATAAACTACTCAAGGGCCTTATTACGAATGATGGTTTTCCTACACTGGTAAAAATGCAGCGAAGAAGCAGACACACGAATACTCTAGCTTTAAAAATACCACCTTCAAGAACAGACTATCACCTCTTATCTTATTTTCCTCGCACTATAAGAGAATGGAACACTATACCATAGGACATTGTTCAAAAAAAAACAGCGTAAATGCATTTAAGAAAGCAATAGAAAACACTGTTTGACATTTTATTATTATTATTGTCTTTGTCATTATTTAGATGTTTTGTTTTGTTTTTAAGACCCCCCTTAAGGATTTTCTTATAGAAAGAGACGGGGTAACACGGAAGAAGAAGAGAAGATGAATGAATATATGAATGAGTGGATGGATGGATGGATGAATGAGTTGAAGTAGGAATGGATAAGTAGATTGATGGATGATTGAATAGATGGATTAATGGATTGATGAATGAATGAATGAGTGGATGTATGAATGAATGGATAGATGGATAAATAGAGGGATGGATGCATGGATCAACAGATGGATGAATGAATGAGTGGATGAATAGTTGGATAGATAAATGAATGAATGAATAGATGTATGCATGTATTGATGGATGGTTGAATGAATGAATGAAAGAATGCATTGGATGAATGAGTGACTGATGAAAAAAATAAATGGGTGAATAAATGACTAAATAGATGAAACACTGAAAGAAGGGATGAATGAAAGAAAGAATGGAAAATGAATAAATGGGAAAATGGATAGTTCTACAGATGGATTGAATGCACAATTATTATTGCAGCAATAATAATGATTTCAAGCATACCAACTTGTGGGCTGATGTTACTGAGGAAGAAAGTTTGACAGTTTGCTTCTTGTGATAATTTGTGATTGGCTGCGGCAGCTAAGTGGCCTCTATCATAGCCTGTATTCCTGCATCGGTACAAGATCCAATCATTATTTTATAGTGTTTTATATATAATATAATATCATATAATATCATAAGACAAATATGCAGGGTATATTTTAGGTAAGTACATTCATACCTATAATCTGCATTTGTTGATCTAAAAAGTGGATGAATGTCTTGATCTACAAGGAATTCACATTTGCTGCGATCTGCATCACGCTTTTTGAGAATTTCTGAGTTAAGATGCTGAAAATGGATTAAAAAAGCTGCAAGTTAATAGCAAAAATGTCTCACATGAAGTGCGTTTCCCCAGGTTGAACATCTTTCCAAGATCCATGTAAGATCATGCAAGATCCTGGCAAGATCTAGACATGATCTAGACAAGATCTTGGCATGTAACCTTCAACCTGGAAGAACTTGCATGAGCATTCAAGTTTCTGCCAAGTTTAATTAAAATCTTCCCAGAACCCAAGAAATTTACTATTTAGGTTTTACTTGGATGATCTTACCAGGTCTTAACAAGATGCTCAGCCTGGGTCAACTTATAACTGAGATGTCTTTTTCTGCTCTTGGGCTACGTGTGGCTACACTTGCACCAGTTTTTTATATGTGGAAACCCCCTTTGTGGGGGGGGGGGGGGGGGACACCCTTAGAAAATGGATAGGGGTGCGCAACCAACCTTTCAAGGTTGAAAATAAGACCCTTGCGTACCTTTTAGGGTCTCCAACTGGCACTGTACCTTTAAGGGTCAGTTTTCGAACTTAAGATTATACCTATTGAAATTTTTTTATATGAGGTACCTTTTAGGGTTAATTTATGTGTACCTTTTAAGGTCTGGGGGGGGGGGGGGTCAACCCCCCCCCCCCTCCTGGGCTAAAAATAGACAAATACAAAGACATACCTCACAGACCCAGTTAGCTTGTCTCAATCTTCTGTTATACGACAAGACATAATTGTCTTTGTGTTTGATATTATCAAAACTTGGATAGCCAAATCTCATGATTTCATTTCTTCTTTTGAAGTTCGGCACCTTGTTTTGTTGGTGGATAGGATGATGTTTGGTTTCATCTCCCTTGGCAACAACTATTGGTATGTAACTAGTATCAGCTTTGCTCCTGCAATGAATTAATGAATTAATGAGCAAGTAAAGCACAATTAAGATCATGATCAGTTGCCATTAGATATATGGACAGGGTAGGGAAGAGGTTATGTGGTTCACCCTAAATTCGGCCTGTGATTTATGAAAAGAAACAAAATCCCAGTTGTGATTTGTGAAATTATCTTTGCCAGCCTGCGAGTCCCATGATTTACAGATTTTCACTGTCGTGATTCATGATTACAGAATCAGTTCTCCATAAAAAATTAACAGCTTGTCATAATGGTTGTGTAAAATAGACACGTGAGTGTTAGTATCATTATTGTTTGTATATCTGTCATATTTGTGAAAAGGTTTTACATAACTCTGTCATCTGTGAAATCATGAAAAAATGGCCTGTGACTTGTGATAGGAACCCCCTCTTCCCCAACCTGTATGGAAGGATGAGAAGTCCTTCTGGTGTATATAGAAGGATAGCATAGTGTCTATCACTTGCTTAATCAGAAGACAAAACAAGCATGAAAAATATATATTTATCAATTAATTAATTAATTAATAGATTATTATTTTAAGAATAAAATTCAAAACAACAAGGTTTTTTCTTGACGTTTCGACACCATCGGGCGTGATTTTTAAGAGTGAAAATTTATTGCAAATCAAAGAGCAATAAGTACAAATTTGAATAAATTTAAATAATCTAGGTTAAATTGACCTCCTGGGATTTGAAGGCTATTGTTTAAAATAGTTTTGATTGAATAGAGTCAGATTGAGTGTTTATTATATTGATGGTTTCAGGTCCTTGATAAACAGCATTTCATGCACCAGCATTTCATGAACTTTTTTAGATTATAATTATTTATTAATGAATATTAAAGATGGATGTCCTGTGGAGGGAGGAAGAGGAAGTATTAACTAAGAAGGAGGAAGTAAATTATAGAAGGAAGAAAGGATCGAAATAATGGCAGAAGGAAGAAAGATGCTCAAAGGTAGTAAAGAAATGAAAAGAAAGATAAAAGTGAAGTATAGGAAAAGAGGATAAAAGCAAAAGCCGAGAAAAGGAAAGGTAAGAAAAAGAGATGGAAATAAGATATGTGATATAAATTGTTTGAAAATCTAAAAATTGATAATTTAAAGACCCCTTGTACCTCTCAATACTAGTAAATAGTCCAAGTACACCACCACCACCACCCACACAGAGTATAGCTGCTATTGGCTTCAAAAACCGACGCATTTGTTTGGGAAACCAGATTGTTGTTGACGTGGTCAGCGGTAACTCGTTGTTACACATGAGTATTACAAAACCAATATGGCGGACGGTAGAAACACGGAAGTGTTAGAACTCACATTAATTCACGGTTTGTAGTATTTGCTTCATTTAAATTTGCTAAATCTGTTCATGGTATTAAATTAGCTCACTCAAGGCTTGATAGTTATTTTTTTGAAGCAATTTTGAGTAGCACAACCTCTCTGTCAGTCTCTCAAACTGTCATTGAAGCGTGCATGTGCGCACCCTAAAGTAAGCATCACAATTTTGTTTAGCGTTTTCAACTTTCTTTTGCAGGCTCCATCAAGCATCGCGTAAAACTGCCTGTAAATAAAGATGAAGCTCCCACAGTTGAACAATTGTCACAATTCGCAGAACAAGTAACACAAGTTCCAGTCGATTCACAGAAACTTATTTATAAAGGTTATTAAGATATCCATTGTGTACATTTAATATTTATTCATTTTATTCATTCATTTCCTTTAACCACAGTTCATCCATGCATGCTCGCATTCTTTTTTCCTTACCATTCTTTTTTTTTTTCATTCATTCATTTAATTATTCATTTGTTCAGCCATTCATTCATTTGTTCATTCATTCTTGCTGTTTTTCCATATTCATTCAAATTTATTTATTCTCTTATTCATCCATCCACTGATTCCTTTATTTCCTTCATTTGTTGATTATTCATCCATGTATTCCTTCATTTACAGCGATGTGTGCCAAAATATGTAATGTAGAGGTGATGAGCATGAGTCCGAGTCTCCCCAATTAGTAGGCCCTTGTGTCTGCATGCTAACTACATTGAGATGTTAAAAAAGTGATTTGTTTAATGACTTTAATTTATTATTATTTAAAAACACAAACTATATATATTTGTCTTTTTTTCATTAAGACTCAAACTGATTTATTAATCAACTCACTCACCTCTGTTTTATCAAATGGATTGTTAGGTAAATCATTACAAGACAAAAATCAATCATTACTAGAAGCTGGAATAAAAAAAGGATCAAAAGTCATGATACTTGGAAAGAAAGTAAGCATGCACATGTAAATGTACACAAAGACATACTTTCATAACAAATACAACTTAGAGGTGGCACCTGTAAAGACAACTAAGGGTGTGGTCATTATTTATGGTCGGGTAGGGGGTGGGTGATTTTTTGCTTAAAATGTACAAATTGTCACAACCCCTCCCTTGCCATAAAAATATTTTTTTCATGACCCTTCCTTCTCATGTTTGCCAAAATCGTGATCGTGATCGTAATCATGATTGTGATCCCTCCTTCAGAATTGCCTAGGAATCAATTCAAAGTTCAGTCTACTTTCAAGTGGAAACAAAGAGTCTGCAGAGCAGGCTATTCAAAGTTTTATTGAAACCAAGAATTTTATGAGGAGGCAAGTTCCCCCATCAAAAATTTTTAGGGCACATGTCCTTCTGTCCCACTTCGCTACTGCCTCCCCTGCTATCTGTGCTAGTTGCCACATAGCCCTTTTACAAGCCTTCTTCTCTTCATTTTACATTGGCAATATGCTTGTGTAATCTAGATGGCATGTCCTATCTTCAAAGTCCTTCAATATTTTTTATGTTTTCAATATTATATATTAAAGAAATCAATGTACACCCCAAAACTCCTGATATTTACAACTGTTCTGATGTATTTGTAGTATGATCCTGAAGAAGATCAAAACATGAAAGCAATGAGAACCGTTGAACAACAAGTAGATGGACATTCAAAAAAGCTTGAATCATACACAGAGGAACTGAACGGAATACAAAATGTAAAGAGAATACCGTTTGTAGTCACTTAGCTTTACCTTGTAAGTAAGTCAAACTTACTACAATGTTAATGCTGACTGCTAAACATTGAAATATTAGCAAGGTGCATGAGTACAATTTTCTAGATAATGGAAAACTAACTCCTTCCACTATTTTATGCCCACTTAAATGAATATTAAAATCATTTTGTGATACTTTTTTGATTTGTTGCTAAATGCTTGCAGAAATTGTAAAGAAACACAAACTGCCTTTAGAGGACATAAAATAGTAGAAAGACTAGTACCATATTCTAGAAGACTAACTCCTTCCACTATTTTATGCCCACTAAAAATGAATATTAAAATCATTTAGTGATACTTTTTTGATTTGTTGCTAAATACTTGCAGAAATAGTAAAGAAACACAAACTGCCTTTAGAGGACATAAAATAGTAGAAAGACTAATACCATTTTCTAGAAGACTAACTCCTTCCACTATTTTATGCCCACTAAAAATGATATTAAAATCATTTAGTGATACTTTTTTGATTTGTTGCTAAATACTTGCAGAAATAGTAAAGAAACACAAACTGCCTTTAGAGGACATAAAATAGTAGAAAGACTAGTACCATATTCTAGAAGACTAACTCCTTCCACTATTTTATGCCCACTAAAAATGAATATTAAAATCATTTTGTGATACTTTTTTGATTTGTTGCTAAATACTTGCAGAAATAGTAAAGAAACACAAACTGCCTATAGAGGACATAAAATAGTAGAAAGACTAGTACCATATTCTAGAAGACTAACTCCTTGCACTATTTTATGCCCACTAAAAATGAATATTAAAATCATTTAGTGATACTTTTTTGATTTGTTGCTAAATACTTGCAGAAATAGTAAAGAAACACAAACTGCCTTTAGAGGACATAAAATAGTAGAAAGACTAATACCATTTTCTAGAAGACTAACTCCTTCCACTATTTTATGCCCACTAAAAATGATATTAAAATCATTTAGTGATACTTTTTTGATTTGTTGCTAAATACTTGCAGAAATAGTAAAGAAACACAAACTGCCTTTAGAGGACATAAAATAGTAGAAAGACTAGTACCATATTCTAGAAGACTAACTCCTTCCACTATTTTATGCCCACTAAAAATGAATATTAAAATCATTTTGTGATACTTTTTTGATTTGTTGCTAAATACTTGCAGAAATAGTAAAGAAACACAAACTGCCTATAGAGGACATAAAATAGTAGAAAGACTAATACCATTTTCTAGAAGACTAACTCCTTGCACTATTTTATGCCCACTAAAAATGAATATTAAAATCATTTAGTGATACTTTTTTGATTTGTTGCTAAATACTTGCAGAAATAGTAAAGAAACACAAACTGCCTTTAGAGGACATAAAATAGTAGAAAGACTAGTACCATATTCTAGAAGACTAACTCCTTCCACTATTTTATGCCCACTAAAAATGAATATTAAAATCATTTTGTGATACTTTTTTGATTTGTTGCTAAATACTTGCAGAAATAGTAAAGAAACACAAACTGCCTATAGAGGACATAAAATAGTAGAAAGACTAATACCATTTTCTAGAAGACTAACTCCTTGCACTATTTTATGCCCACTAAAAATGAATATTAAAATCATTTAGTGATACTTTTTTGATTTGTTGCTAAATACTTGCAGAAATAGTAAAGAAACACAAACTGCCTATAGAGGACATAAAATAGTAGAAAGACTAGTACCATTTTCTAGAAGACTAACTCCTTCCACTATTTTATGCCCACTAAAAATGAATATTAAAATCATTTTGTGATACGTTTTTGATTTGTTGTTAAATGCTTGCAGAAATTGTAAAGAAACACAAACTGCCTTTAGAGGACATAAAATAGTAGAAAGACTAATACCATTTTCTAGAAGACTAACTCCTTGCACTATTTTATGCCCACTAAAAATGAATATTAAAATCATTTAGTGATACTTTTTTGATTTGTTGCTAAATGCTTGCAGAATTTGGGAAGAAACCCCACAAAAACTGCTTTCAGAGGACATAAAATAGTAGAAAGACTCAGTTTCACACCATTGTTCTAGATAAATGGCACTCATGCATATTGCCTATTACCATAATTTACACTTGTGTAATACTATACACCTAGTTCAAAAATTGTTGTCACAATCAGAGCTACAGTCCACACTTTGCAGCCTGCAAAGGATGTCCATTTTACTTCTCCTGTTATCAATTTATTTCTGATTTGTTATCAGTACATTTCTTGAAAATATGTGTAATGAGTGTAAGCTGTAGTTTGCGGGTGTGACAATGGTTTATAAAACAGGTGTTTAGAGGTTGTCAAAGACAGTAGATTATTCCAAGATAAAGAGTAATATTTCTGGAATAGTATACTTGAGATTTTAACTTATCCGTACAGGTCCTTTTTCAATTTTTCTCAGCTTAAAAATTTGAATATTATATCTAATATATCTAATACTCATTAAATATTTACAAGGAAACAACCAATCCCAGAAACGTATTTGTACCAGATGCCATATGAACTTCATTGAAAATGATTCGAAAAGGACAAAGACAGTTAGTTTTCAAAAAATAAACCATGCAATAATTAACAAGTATTAAATGTTAGTTTTAAAAATCGATGTGAAAATTCCACTCAAATTTTGAAACCCCCATTGAATACAGCAAGTTGGATTTGAAGCATTACATGTTTTCGATGTTTTAGTCATATAAAAAAAGTAAATAGTTGCATTAGTAAAATATATTTTCAAAATTGTATTTTTATTTTCCAGGGGTTTTTACAACAGAATCTTGCTAAAGAGGCAGTTGTGAAACTATCTAAACAGATTACTGGACTTCAAGAAAACCTGATGAAATTATTAGAATCTCTTGATGCTTTGGTAAATGTGAACAACAATAATGATGACAATAATCATCAGATGATGGCGGTGGTGGTGATGATGAATGATAAATGAAACTAAATTATGATCATAGTGATTTGTGATAATAATGTTGGCGATGATGACAATAATGATAATGATTGTAATGATAATGATAAGCGATAATGATCGTAAAATATGATCATAATGATTATGATAATAATGTTGGTGATGATGACAATAATGATAATGATGGTAATGATAATGATAAGCGATAATGATCGTAAAATATGATCATAATGATTATGATAATGATGGTGATGATGATAATAATGGTGGTAATGATAAGCGATAATGATCGTTAATTATGATCATAGTGATTATGATAATAACATTGGTGATGATGATATTGATGGTGATAGTCAATGGTGATTGTGCTGATGAATGATGATAGTGATAAATTATGATAGAAAAAGTAAATGATATCCATTCACTCATATATGCCTGTCAATATTTTTTTAGTCTTTAGGATCATCAACTGTAGCAATCAAAGGGAAAAGAAAATCTCTTGTACAAAGAATACAGGTTTTAACTTTTTTTAAAAACATTTGACTTAAAAAGTAAATTAATGGACGGGTCATTTATTAGGGGTGGGGGCGGGGGGGAAGGGGGCTGGTGCATAAATATAGAATGGCGAATTGGCGGAATATTGATTTTGTAGTTTGTTGATAATTATTAAATGAAGATGGAAGTTAGGGTGAGGAAATTTTTGAGATAAGTATTTTTTAAATTTAGGGTAGAGTGGAAAACAGAGTGAGTATACTTTGTAACTGTCTATTGTAACGTTGCACGCTACTAATCAGTTAAGAGACGAGAAAGGATGAAACTAAGCGAGTGTCAGATTCGAAAACTCTTGTTTTAACGATTCTTGGATTTCTCAATCTTTTACTGTTTACTAAAGATTGTGTTACTAAACCGATCCCAAACAACAGGGAGTTGATCTCAAAAAATATGTCTGGATGTGACGCAGGCTAGAAATTAATAGATTGAGGCATTGTGGTTAATAGAATGAGGCATTGTGGTTAATAGCAGGAGGCATTGTGGTTAAAAGCAAAAATTATCGAGAATTTTGCTCCTCTACGGATTAGATCTGCTGCCTTGCTCGCTCGCTCATAACAATGATGATGATAATAATGATTTTATAATTTTTCTTTACCCACCTTTTTTGCCTGCATGAAAAAGCCCATTTGCACCAGCCCACCCCCTCTAATAAATGACCAGTCCCTAATTGACCTCTATTCAATGTTCTTTCTCTTTATTTATTGCAGTCAATTATTAGCAAAGCTGACACAGAAGTTGCTCGGTGTGACGCAATACGTAAAGGAGTCACCTTATGACATGGATTGATATTATTGTAAAAATTAAGACATTTCTCTATGTAAACTTTTTCTACATCTCTTCTAATAATATATCTTTACATTGACCTTCAAATAAATAATAAAGTTATTTAAAAATGAACTGTTTGTGACTGATGCTTATTATTTTGTGTTTGTATGTGTTCTTGAAATGAAAATGTAAAAAGGCAAAAACGAAAGACGAAATGAAAAATCTCTTTAGAAACTGGGCTTCCTGTGGCAAAGGGTTTTGACACGTGGTCTTTCTTAGCCAATCAAGATGCGTGGCGTATGATAAAACTCACCGGATGTAAAACGTGCCAACTCGACACAAAATTATTACTCAAAACGATACAATTTCTTTATAAAATTATTTGTAAACCCTTAAACGTATATCCAAAGAAGTACATGTTTCACTTTGGGGCTTTATGCTCTTTATGTAATGAAATAAAAAGGGCTTTTTGTTTATTCAACTGTAAAGTCACGTGCCTGTACTAGCCAATCAAAGGCGATTAGGTAAGACGTCTACGTCACTGCTGAGCTCGAACTTCCTTCGAAAACTTTGCTTGTTGTTGTGAAGAAAGTAAAATTGGAAGCTACTTTGCACCGAATTTAACCACATAAAAACCATGCCTGCCAAACAAAGAATGCGTCTTGCCAATGTCAAACACAGCCAGAATGTTGCTACGAGAGGAAATGTCCCAAAAACACTTGTAAGTAGGGGATTTTACGACGGTCTCATTTTCAACCGCGTCGTTTAGATCTTTTCTTTGCAATTTGATATTTCTCGTTTTCTTATGCTGCTGTTTCTTTTCTAAAGAAACCACAAGATGAAAAATATCCAGTTGGACCAGCCCTACTAGGATTATTTGTCTTCGTCGTTTGTGGATCAGGTAAATTGAGTTTTTTTTGTTCGATTGATACCAATTTCGTGAATCTTATCATGTGTTTAGTATAGCCGATAAAAAGCAATATGTCTCGATGTCCATTTGACTTAACGATAACAGAGTTTTTATTGTTTCTTTCGTGACAGCGATCTTCCAAATCATCCAAAGCATCAGGATGGCATAAATATTTACCCTCAAAGAATTATAAATCGACGCGACAGAACAAGACAGAAATTTACAACTCAAGACTCTCTCAAGACGTACACGTAACTTATAAATATCTCAAATAGGTTTCATTTCCATTAGCTTTTCTTCTTAATACAAGCATTTACATGCGCTTATGTATAGTATTTGATTCCAATATCAATCAATACCTACACAAATGTTATAATTGTGAATCTTAGTAGTGACTGCTCCACTTTCTTTCTAAAGACAATAATCAATAAAGGAATTGTATGCTGGAAAACTTTACTACACATATAAATGAAGGCCTTTTCTAGTTTAAGCTAGAAGGCTATAGATATTTTCTGTGAATAAAGATTACTATTTAAAATAATATTGCCTCATTTTGTGATATTTTTAAGGTTTTTTTATTTTTTTAACAGTTTTTTACACTTGAAGGGTTTGTGATTTATTTAAATCCCTAAAGCAAAATGTTGATCTTACATTTAATATATTGTTTTAAAACCTTTGAAGATGTGTTTTCATGGTTTAAATGTATTTATCTTGCTTGTATAACGTGTTTTAGTTTGTTTTATGCTGTTTATCAGTCAAAAAGCAATTTTTTGGGAAAAGGGGAAACTAGAAAAGTTACAATTTGCATTGCTTTCAAGAGATTGTGTAATCTTTCATAATAAGTAAGAGCACTTTTGACTACTTTTGAATAAGGTATTAAAGTAGCATCAGTTGGGGCAATCCAGCACCAAATCGAAACATCATTCTAACTAAACAATAGCAGTACTGTATTAGGGGGCCAACCAAAACACAGCTTTGGAATGGTGCTGGATTACTGATCAATTGTGCCAAAAGAAAATTAAAATCATTTTTTTTAGATTAACAAACTAGACAAATGATGTTTCTTTCTCATTATAATTACTCCCAAATTCAACACTGCTCCTCGACCTTTAAAAAGTAAATTTCTTCCATGATAATAATTGGTATTCATACACCATTTGAATGATAATGATAAATATAATATGGGATTCATATAGCACACTTTGCATATGAAACATGTAAGAAAAGCAAAATTTCAAGAATATACATAATTTGTGATACAGTGCAGGTAACAAAGAGCAAGACATTAAGGATCATAAGGAAAAGGCGATTAGGCACATTGATTATCTTGGCAACCAAAAGTACAAACCAATAGAGCGATTTCACATAATGCATTTTAGTATGCTAATGAGTAAAATAATATGCTAATGAGCTTCGCACTGGTGAGCACACATATTTATATCACAAATCTCGTAAATTAAGAAACAAAGTATCAGAACTGGCTGACGTATTAGAAACAATATTTAAATAGATTTTGCTCATTTATCAGATAGAACGAAAAAACAAGATATTTATGTACGCTAAATGTGTATTCCCCAGTGTGAAGCTCATTAGCATATTATTTAACTCATTAGCATACTAAAATGCGTTTTGTGAAATCGCTCTAATAAGTTGCAAAAGACAAAGCAGATAGAGATTATTACAGATGGATAGGAGTGAGCTGGAGACTCTAGATCCACAGGAGTAGTAGTAGTACAGGTGATTAATAATTGAACTAAATAAATTGGAAACTAGAGCGTAAACTAGTATAGGCTGCGTCAGTGTTTGATATAAACAATAGGTAATATAATAATTTGTAAAACTGTAAAAAAAATTGACTTAACTTTACTGATGTTTTGAGCTTTAGCCCTTCATCAGAGTAAAAGCTTAAAGCTAATTAAAAGCTTTTACTTCGACGAAGGGCTACAGCTCGAAACATCAGTAAAGAGGGCCTATTAAAGGTTGGCGGTTTGATGGTTTGGGCCTATTATAGGTTGGCGGTTTGATAGTTTGGGCCTATTATACTGTTGGCGGTTTGACAGTTTTTGCCAATTTTAGAGGTCGGTTTTCCGCGATTTTTTGCGGCGGTTAACGGAAAAACATGACGAAAAATAGCGGTTTTGCGGTATGATGAACCCCTATAATAAGCCCCCAGTAAAGTTAAGTCAACATTTTTTACAGTGTTACAAATTTCATTACATTACATATGGTTTAAAAAAATTGATGTTAAATAAGTTTACTCTAGTTTCACTGTGCAAAACAGTAACAGGAAAAGTCATGAAACCAAACATGTTTTTTTTAAAGAAACTAATGAAGCTAATTTATATTTTCTATAATCCTTCTTCTGTATAGCAGACAATAAATATGCTCTTGACAATAGTTATGAAGTCTAGGTTACTTACTAGGAACTAGAATCATTTGTCCTATATATATGTTCTTATCAATATGCAAACAAATTATTGGATTTTTCTCAAATGTTACATGCAGTTAACAGAAACATTGTTTAGGAATGGTTAAAAATAAGTCTTTTTAACTGATGAAGATTGCAGTAAGCATTCAAAACATCTATAAACCTAGTGAATCATTGAGAACCCTCCAGCACAATATTTTGCTTTTATTTCATGGTATTGTTTTTTCGCTCTAAAAATCATATATTCAGATTGGTCAATTTTTCATTTTATAAAATAAAAAGAAAACTTGTTTGCTGTGCTATATGCAGCCATTAGCACAGAGCACTTGAGAAGTGTCCAGTGTGCTTTATAACTGCACACAGAAAGGGCTTTTTCTTTTTTTCAGTGGTTGTAAATAATGTATTGATGTAATGGTAGAGTTGGTAAAGGAAACTGGCAGAGTAATAGTATATTTGCAAATAAAGTGGCACTGTGTAAGAGTGAATATGTATGACATTAGTGAGAGTGAACATTGAATGAAGAGGTAGTTTGTAGAAAGAACCTCACAGAAGGGCCCCAATAGGTGAGCGTAGTGTTTACAAGTGTTGGTATTGTGAATGCTAATTTGCCAACCATTTTTGCAATAGTTTTCTAAATTTTCTTTGTTCCTATAACAATGGTTGTTTGGCAAAACTATAACAAAATATGTTACTGTACGTCAACCAATAGCCAGTGGTTGTAAATACAAAATAGTAGTTGGCATGTACATGAAGCAAAACTCACAGAATTAAGAGCCCCAGTTGTAATCAAAAAGTGGCAGTTGTAAAAGCAGAATGGCAAGGCAGTGTGAATGAGCAAACCTCACCGAAAAGCTGTGAATATAAATGGTTGCATATCCTTTGTGCAGTTGTATTGTGAGCAAATCTCACAGAAGAGCCCCAATAGGAGTGATGGTTGCTAATACTTAGCATAGTGGAATTTTGGGGACTGAACCCTGACAAAAGAGCTATAATGGAGTGATCAGATGGTTATAAAATACATCTAACTGTGGCAATGCTCTAAGCAGTAGAACTTGTTACAGTCAGAACACCTGAATCATGAACACGTAGAACTCATTATTGAGTTTAGTTTTCGAAATTTGTTTCCATTAATCGATTTGAACTTGGAATATAAAAAACGAAGATTTCATTATTCAAAACAAGAATAGTATGAAAGTTTGATTGTTGATTGGACATAATAAAACATTAGATTGTTTTGAATTGATTGATCAAACTTTCAAACTATTCTTATTTTGAATAATGAAATCTTCGTTTTCAATATTCCAAGTTCAAATCGATCGATTAATGGAAACAACTAAACTCAATAATGAGTTCTATTTGTTCATGATTCAGGTATTTTGACTGTAAACTATTTTCAGTAAATGTTTTCCATTTTGGACAGAAAAGGGTAATATATTTCACCTGTGAGAGTAGGTATAAGGATTTCAAAGGAAGAAACAACAACAGAAGCAGCAGGTTGAAAGATGCACTTGTAAGAGCAGAGTGACAAGGAACAACCAACAATGATTGTTGACAGACATTCCTGTCAGACCGCCATTAGTGCAAGTTTAATGTTGCAATGGTTGTAAATCGTAGTAACTAGATCTCATGAAAATTGGAATGTTAACAAGACTACTTGTGATAAACAACATTTTCTAAGAAAATATTTCAAAATATTTATAATAATAAATGTACACAATGTAGAGATCAAAAAATGTAATATTCTTGTCCTATGATGAAGGAAAATGATGCTTTGTATCCTAAGATCTTTGATCAAAATCCATTAAAACTGCCCATCAGATTTTCCATAAACAACTTCGTATTTAGATTGAATAAATTTTACAGCAAATTTTGAAAAATTGATCTACATACTCCAATGGTCTCCCATTGTCTTCTTATTTATCTATTGTATATTTTTGCAGGCATGTCATTTTGTTATATACCTGATTTGTATTTCAATATAGCTCCTTTCTGAAGCAAGATTCCATTTTGCTTCAATTTCATATATAGCCTTTCCTTAGGTTCTTTCCTTACATGTATTAAATTAAATCTAAATGTGGTTAAATAAATGCTCTATTTCATTATGACGTCATTTTACATGTCTATTGTACATGGTTGAATTGAAAAATGTGACCTGCTTTTGTTCTTCACTGGTTAGCCTTGTGTTCATGTTGGAACACACTAGTGTATTCACATGTATAAGAGGCTAGACAGTTAAGAACAATAGTTGTTTGAGTTGATAGGTAATATAATGAAATTTGTAACACTGTAAAAAAAGTTGACTTAACTTTACTGATGTTTCGAACTTTAGCTCTTCGTCGGAGTAAAAATTTATTTGAATTGGTCACCGTTTTTCAATTCAGCATAAGGTGTCAAAATGCTAATGCCAAAAGATAAAATACAAAGACAATCAATGGCTGTTGCAATAGTTCCATGCAAATGTTCTTAAACAATGGATTCAAGTCACAGCTCTTGGGCAAAAACAAAAACTTGGCCCAAAAGCCTCAACTTGAACCCATTGTTCAAAACCATTTGCATACAACTATAATAACAGCTATTGGAAATTATTTTTGACCTAATTTTTTCTTTGTACTTGATAACAATGTTCACCTAACACCAAAAATGTTCATATCAAATAACATCCTAATTTCATCCTCAAACAACCAAACAACAATGACGTCATAATTACATAGGGCTACTTATAAAAAAATTATGTGTTCATGTGTCTGAAAAACTCAAAATATATGGCACTGCTACGGTATGACACAGCAACACAGAGTATTCACTTATTGAAAAACTTTTGAAAAGTATCTTTGTCAAAGGTTTTTCATGAAGGTTACATGGAAACAACTGTGTAGATTAAAATAGTACTAATGGAAATGTCCTAAAGTTCTGCAGGTTTATCAGTCACAAAAATGACTTTGCAGACTGTAATAGTATAGATGACAAAGGTAGAATTTCTTACTCTGCGAACAGAGCCACCTTTCTCGGTTTTCGGCAGGGAGAAAGGTGGCTCTGTTCGCAGAATAAGAATTTCTATACATAGCAATTTCGGAATCAGAGCACCAGAAAAGAAATCTCAATAGATATATGCCACAAAAAGAATTATAAAGAATTTTACAGGATTTTGCTAATCTTATTAGTTTAAACATAAAGTTATAGATTAAAAAAAAATGATTTACAATTTTATTACCATCTTAGAAACAATATTCATGGACGATTTGTCTGCTTATGCCAATAGAGCAAGCCTGTTGTTATCAAGAAACTTTCATGATGTCAATGTCAGTTTCCTTGGATTAGGTTTTGCGGTGAGATCTTGTATGCTTCAGAAATGCAAGTGCATTATGTTGCACAAGCAACTGTTAACTGTGCCATTCAAGCATTGATTCATAAATGACAATATATTCTACAAGTGATAGGACTGATTGACATAGAGCAGCATTAAGGATCTTCATTCTCAATTGTACTATTCTGACAGCTAAAGTGGTATTTTGATGATCACGAGGTCGTTTGGAGTTGGCCGTTCTAATGTGAGTCTACAATTTGCTTCAATTTTTCGTTTTCTTCCTTTAATTCCTCATTTTCTTCTTTCAGTTTTTTGATAGTGTCTTTCAATGTTTGAACTTCGTCGTGAACTACAGTTAATAGTGCTGACTTTATTTCGCTTATTTTATCCTGAAAAGTAAAAATGATATTGTTGAGAGATTGAATGTGCAAGGTTTTAGACCTTGGCCATAGTGGGGAGAGGTAGTCAGTGGAGTACTATGTCACCATTGCTAGCCTTATAATTATAATAATAATTAAATGAATAATTACTACAAGTATTTATATAGCACATATCCAAAATATATATATATGTGTGTGTGTGTATTACAGTGCTGCTAATTCAACCGGGGCCACCTCAAGTTTATTAGCCAATCACGTTTGAGCTTAAGAACAAAAGATATCTACTTTGTCAGCCAATCAAATTATAGGAGTGAATTGACTTGACGGATCGTCTATGTCTGGTTCTTTTGTTTTAAGCTCAAACGTGATTGGCTAATAAACTCGGGGTGGCCCCGGTTGAATTAGCAGCACTGTAAAAGCTATCATAACATCATCCTCGGGAACCCATCCTCGCTCGTTTCTCGCTTCCAGAATAAATACCCCTGGGAACGTAGTCTGTTGGAGCTTGTTCCAGAAGTCAAAATTCAGCTCTTTTCTGGTTGGTCGACCTTATTAGGTCGACCAATGAAAATCAAGATAACCATTCAAAGAAAGTTGTTAAATAAGTTTGAATTTTGACTTCCGGAACAAGCTCCAACAGACTACGTTCCCAGGGGTATTTATTCTGGGAGCGAGAAACGAGCGACAGAAGATTACCCCTGGGCTCCCGAGGATGTCATAACATGTGCTGTAATAAAATATGAACGTCAAACAATTAATACAGTTCAAAGGAAGAATATTGTATTATATATATAAAAAAAACCTATACAATCTAAAAATATAATATACATATCCAAAACTGCTTTAGGAGCATCATTATTATTCAGGTATAAGACAATTTCTACCCTTGCATGGTTAGCCTGCGTAGCAAGCGTTTCTTTTGGGGGAAACGGGGGAAAGTTGTATTTTGGTTGTTTTGGGATAGCTGTGTTACAGATATGGCCGCGCGAAACCCAAGACGAGTACAAAACATCAAGTTAGGGAGAGGGGGAGAGGAGGAGAGGAGGGAAGGAAACGCTTGCAAACAAACCCCTGGTTTTTGAAAAACTGCGTTCGTCCACGAACGCACCAATCAAAATGCTGCATTTCCGAACTTATGACAGCAGATTGACAGTGAGGTATGCCAGAGCACTTAAAGAGAGCATTAATATCGTGTTCGTTCAATAACACACGATAAATGGCGTTGCCTTCGTTTAGTGAAATCAATTTTGAAGAAGTTTTAACAGACATTATATCACAATTAAGAATAGTTCTCAAGCCAGAACAGAAAGAAGCATTGAAACAACTTGTTTTCGGGGGAGATCTGTTCGCCGTCCTGTCAACAGGCTTTGGAAAGAGCTTGATCTTTCAAATCTTTAATAGTACTCGTGCTGGAAAGACTTAGCAAAGAAAAGTGCTGCGTTTTAAAAAAGAGGCAGATCACTTTGGAATCAAGGCTCAATCGAAAGCAGAAAGTGAGATAAGCGAGGAAGGACTTGCAGCGGTTCTGCTTCTATTTGGTTCGGCTGTGGGAATTTTGAGCGATAACTTTCTAAAGCTTTCGCCGTTCCTTGAAAGCTGTGATTCCATACGAATCACACACCATAGAAACAAACTCAATGAACTATAGCTATTCTTTGTAAATACTATCAACTGTTTGCTAAAGATCAGAATGTTATCTACAATTTGCGTTTGGATTCAAGTCTTTCTATCTTTAACGGCTATATATAAGCAGTGATTGTGGACGAATCACACACAATGAACTATAGAATACAATGGAATATAGAAACAAACTCAATGAACTACCTGTTTATTAGCTATTCTTTGTAAATACTATTCTATTTGGTTCAGCCGAGGGAGTTTTGAGCGATAACTTTCTACTAGTATCTTGTCTTAAGACGACGAAAGCTTTCGCCGTTCCTTGCCTTGATTATGGACGAATCACACACTATAGAAACAAACTCAATGAACAATCTGTTTATTATTTAGCTATTCTTTGTATTAAATACTATCAACTGTTTATTAAAGATGACAATGTTATCTACAATTTGCGCTGGATTCGAAATTTTCTATTTTTAACGGCTATAAATAAGAGTATCCGATATCTGTTTGCTTTTTAAAACTGTTGATAGACGAGTGCCGAGCAAACGAGACAGCGGCGCCCAGCTGTGAAAGGTCATAGGGGCGTTTTTCAGAATCCCGGGGTTTGTTTGCAAGCGTTTCCTCAGCTCTTCTCCCCTCCCCCTCCCCCACTCTCGTTTTTTTTGTACTCGTATTAGGTTTCGCGCGGCCATATCGGTAACACAGCTATCCCAAAACAACCAAAAAAGCAACTTTCTCCCGTTCTCCCCAAAAGAAACGCTTGCTACGCAGGCTATTGCATGGTTAGAAATAGCTGCCTGCCAATGCCCAAATACCAGGCCTACTCTCCAGTTTAGAAGGCAAAATGGGTAATGAAAATGCAGTCAAATTTAATGGAAACCATCTTTCAATGTTTCTTTACCTTGCTATTATTATCATTATAATAATATAATTTGAATAGAGTAATCACAAGTACTGTTAATTCACTTAGTTCTTACCATTGCAGTCGCTATAGTATTGACAATTGGAATTTCTTCACCACCAAGTGCAACATTTTCACTAAAACACAAACAAACAGAGGCTTAAAAACATAGCCTACAAAACAAAAGTCATTGCTAACAGTGATGTTATTCATAATAGTAGTTGTTGGTCCTCAACCTTTTAATTTTTTTTTTGTTATTGCTAGAATAATGCATGACACAAATACAGTGTAAAGTCTTGATTGGGAATTGGCCAATGGACTACTAAATCTACCCAACTCTACTCAGACTACTTGACTGTCGTAATAAAGTTGGCTTTCTCTGTAAGCCATTGACAAGTTCCCAATCGTGTCCTTAGGCTGGTAGGATACATAATTATTCAAACAGTAATAACTTGTAATTTATGTGGCTGTGTAAATAAATATAAATCTAACAAGAATACATAATAATATCATATAATTCTAAACAAATTCTACAAATTCTACAAATGCATGATGCTGGTGGTGAAACCAGACTGTTGTACAAGAAGAAAATCTTGCAACATTAGAACAACAAGATATGCTTGCAGTTTATATCTTGGAAAAATAAAGCAAACAGTCTAGTCTAGATTATTAATATACTAAAGTGGATAGCCAATCAAGATCAATTGTTTAATCAGGAATAAAAATGAATTTATGATCCTCAGTGGGAGCATGAAGGATCCAGTTTCGAACAAGAATGGAAATTTGTTTGCGGAAATAAAACCAAACTTCCAAAATCATGACTAAAACTACAGCTGATTAATCACAAGAATAAGGCTACGTTTACAAGTAACCGGACAAATTTTTGACCGGTCAAAAGATCGACCTGGACATGCTGTTCACACGGAACCGATCATTACAATATTTACGTTTTGACCGGTTAGGCGTCCAAATTATTGCACGTTTAGCGCAGTCCCGTGTGAACGGAACCCCTAAGCAGATGTTTTTTTGACTGGTCAAAAATTTGTCCGGTACCGTGTAAACGTAGCCTAAAACAACAAATCAGTTTTCACGATTGAATACATAACTAGTCAAAGGGATGATTAACAGACGGTGAGAAAAATATCAACATGAATGACTGGCTTTGAAAATTGTGAGCTTTTCCTACACATTTGTTATAAACATACCAAAACTTCCTTCAAGATCGTGGTCATGACTTGATGTGCTCACCGGAAGGCATGAAAGGAATATAGTCAAAGAAATAAAAATCGAACTACAACATTGTTTATGTAACTTAATACAATCCATTATCAGAATATGTTGAGATAATAACCAACTCAAGCTGGTAGATTATTGGATGCAAGTAGCAGTGTAGATGTAACTATATTTAGCGAGTGTGAGTAGTTCTTCAAAATATGGACATAAATGTCAGTCGTTCATTATACGGTTTTGTAAAATCATGGGAAAAGTGACCAGACTATTTAAAGCACTGCCAAATATTGTATAAAAATAAGATAATCTCATTTCTCAAATGTGGCTTTCACAAATCCTTTATGGGATTAGAGATTTGCTAAAAGCACAAAACATTAAAATACCTGATGCAATGGAAAGCATAATATATAAACTACTTACTGCAGAATTTTACAGAAGGAAGGAAAAGCAACTTTTTTTCACTTAATTCTACATTAATGGAGAATTTATAAAGTGAGAGAGTAAACAAATAAAGAGAAGAAAATTAAAAAGGATGAAATAGTAAGGATTCAGGAAAAACAAGTAAGAACCATCAAAGAAAGCGAAGGAGATGAGTGAAAGAAGTGCAAAATAATTGTTTTGTAAATTAATGAGCATATGGTCCTGGAAATTGACTATTAATTTTGTTCACAATTACAGAATTAATCTCTCTCAGAATAATACACAATTCTGACAAAAAAATAATAAAGTACTAGACCAAAATGTCAGTCAACAAGACAAGATGTTTACAGGAACAATTGCAACGAAATTAAAAGCAATTGCTATTTTTGTTAGCACTAATATAAACAGAAAACAAGAATGCTGACTTGTCATTGTGGAAACATTGGTTAAGAACATTACTTATTATAAATATTTCCTCATAATTTTTTTTTAATATTTAGGAAAGCTTTGCTGTTTATTCTCAATGAATGTCCTTTAACTAGATTTGATTGGAGTAGTCATGAGTTGTGACATTGTACGATATTGTCAAAAAATTATTATTTCAGTACATCTAGTCACTAGATAGGTTTGTCAATCACAAAAAGAGAAAATGATCAACAAAGTGAAAGATTGTTAAAAATAAACTGACAGAAGAGGCCAAATCTCTACCAGATTGTGGAAATATTTTAAATGGGATTTTAGATATTTGTTTTTCAAGCAGTTCAAATTGCAAAGCATATATCACTTATCATGATTAATTTCTGGGATTTAGTGCAAGTGTATATTAATTTTCACTCTACAATGAATCTGCATACATTTGTATGGAGTTATCTTTGTGCAGTAACTATGCAATATTGTTGTACTATAAAAGTAGAAGTCTGTACATTTTAAATTTTTTTTACATAAAGTTTTACATGTGTGCATGTACTGTTTATTAAGCACGTGGGGATTTCAGAACACGAGAGAAGAGTGAAACAACACTTCTTGAGGGTTCTGACAATCCCCAAGTGCTTTATAACTGCATACACCACAGAAAGCAAGTTTTCTTTTTCTTTTATAAAATACAAATTGATACATATGCAAACGCGCCTGCTGTGTGCTCTCATAAAGCACACGCCTCAGCCAATCAAAATGCATGATTTCTAATAGTTATTTTAAAAATTTGTAGAATTATAGATTATGTAAATTATGTATATTCACTTCATGCTGTAACTAAGAAACTGTCTGCAAATTCATTCATGTACAATATTGCAATATTAAACTAGAAATGATTGTTGAAAAACTGTAGAGCAAATTTCTTGAACCACTTAAAAAGTGCTCACTTGATTATGCAATTAGTGGACCCCCATACCAGTAACTAAGTAACTAGAGATGTTTACAATCAATGTATCACAACTTTGAACTAAAAAACAATTATTGCAAAACAGTTTTGAACAAATTTATATCTTTAAAGAGTCCAACCAATAAAATAATTGATGCTTGATCTGCATAGTTTCTTAGTAATTTCATTGCCATGCAGTCTATGCAATACAATTGCAATATCAATGAGGACATTTCACACTGAACACTTGTTTTGGCTATATTTACACCAACTCTTGGTCAGCAACCAGTAAACTTACTTTTTAGTATCAATCAATTGATATTTGGTGCCTTAAAACTTCATTTTAATGTAGTAACAACTTCAACATTCATTCTACATCGACTATTAATGAAAGTTTTGAATTAGAGAAGGATACATGCTTTAAAATCAATGCATATAACAACCTCAAGGTCTAAACAAGAATATGCAAGTTGCAGAATTACACTATTTGAATTGCAAATCTCTTTGAGAGGGTACAGTGTTACATAAAATGATATTATAACGTAAAATAGTATTTGAAATGAAACTTTGAAGTGGATATCTTACTTAATGTGGTACTAACCTTCACTGAAGTCAGAATAATGTCTTTGTAAGATGATAATAATAAAAGCAAATGAATGTTTTTGATCAAAGTGTAGTGTAAGTGTAGTGCAGATTTCAAAGAATGGCATGAATTAGAAACATCTAAATTAACATTTTATCAATTCTTGACAAAGTCAAAAGCTGCTTCAAACTAACAAAAAGCTTTAAACAGAATATAAATAAAAGAAAACTAAAAACAGGTTACAGTTATAAGAAAATTAAATAAACTAAAAAAATGTTATGCAAAATGGTGCAATTTTGGCAAATGATACACTGCGTAAAATGTCGAAACCGTTTTTGCCTTGTTCAAATATAAATACAATGTTAAAAGATTAGAAATGCACCTATAATTCACGGAGTAAACATTTGTGATATCTCAATATAAGAATTCAAAGATTTCTTTATGACGAGTTCACGTGGCCATACAAGTCAACAAGTAAACAAAGTCCAACTAAATCTAATTTCAAATGGTTGCAAAACCTCAAGAGCACATTTCAAATACAAAGAAATGAGTTAACTAGAAAGAGCTTTTCGGATTGACTCTGACCACATTATTATTATCTTTTTTTCTGTAAGTTTAAATAATCGAAAGTCTTTCTCTAGGACCAACCATCAATAAATTATCGCTTTGGGAGTCAATAGCTTTCAAACACCAGAGAGGAAAATTTTGCGGTACAAAGTGTTGTTTCAATCCGCTGAATGATTAAACTTAGAATACAGAGTGTAAAACGGCAAAAAAAAATATGAAAAGGATGATGTAGAAAAGGCTCTTAGAAAATGAAGTTAGTGGGGTTGTAAACTAGTGTGGTTACACGTATCATTGTTGCTATAAACTATCTATAATATTTCCTCACCTTGAAGTAGTTACTCTCACTGCTTCGGCTAATTTATCAATTCTTTCACTTGGAGCTAAAGGTTTGTTTGAAGACAAAAATGATACATCTACAGAGTCCGATTTTGAACTAGCACTTGCTAAATGTACTTGGGGATCAGACTCTCTCTTTCGCAATGATTCGAAGTTAGCCGGCGCTACTGAGGGAGTTTGGCCAGGTTTATAATTAAAAGTAACTTCTACCATATTTTTGTGGTTTGAAATAGATTGATCGACGGCGTTTGAAGCGTCTGATGACAAATGATTCGAAGTGAAAAAGTTAGAACTAGCCGTGCTAGTTGAATGTACTTCTCGATTATCTGCATTGTATGTTGAGCTTGTCGAGCTCGTTGTGGGCTGCTCAAAATCACGGCACAGCCAACGTCCACGTTTATAAGGCTCTTTATTTTGTATTCTGACAACTTTAAACCTTGAACCACCATTTCCATTGCCGGTAGTTGAGTCCTCGATCGTTTCTATTTGAATTTCTGTAACATCACTTTCGTTTAGGTCCTCTACATCGTAGCCATTACTATCGCCACGACTATGTGCTCGTGTTTCAGTTACACTTGTAATTTGAAATGCACTTTTTTTCTTGGGACCCTGACTCACATCAGGCTGAGCATTAGAAACTGTTACCTCGATAGAAGGTGTAGTTGCATCGAAAACTGTGCTTTCAAAGTGCACGGAAGGAGAGTGAAACGCCTCCTGGCCATGCGGAACGCCGTCTTGGTGTTGTTGTTCGTTCATGTCATTGTCCACTCCTTCGGCCATGGACAGTTCATAAACGCTCAAATGAAAGCCAGTTAAAGCTGAATAACCAAAGAACATCCATGTCAACAATGACGAAGATTCAAGCCATTTTTCGCCTCATTTTAAGGCAAAATGTGGCTAAAATGGCGCTTCACTACAGTCAACCATAGCACACACAGATATGTACAGACGTGACGTCTTAGGTCTTGTTCCGCTCTCGACCAATCACACTTCGAGTTGCCATTTTTGGAAACAGCTCAATGAAAGTCGGTGGAAATGTGGTTCGCTCGTGTTTTGCTGATAGCGGGGTCAATGAATTTAACCAATAAATTAAAGAAAAACACACACTCTCTACCAACTTAAAACTAATCGCTGGTTAAATTAATCATAAGCGACCTAACCATGATATTATTCTCTCAGCATTACTTTGTTTCGAATGAAAAAGTAGTGATGAGTTCGCGGCATGAAATGCTGTCATTTCGCAGCGTTTCCGCTTATTCGATTATCTTTCAAACTTGGAAGTTGATTGGCTAGCTTAAAGCCGATGTAAAAATGCAAAACTGCTTCTATTAAATGACAATCATTCATTTTGATACAGTTTAAACGTTTAAACCAGCAAATATTCGCAATAAATATTCATGTTAATTTTCAGAACAATTACAAATTCAGATTTTTCGACGAATTGTACCCGAAGGCGAATAATCTTAAAATGCTCGACCAAACCTTAATTAGTCCGTACTAATTAATTAAACAATTCGCGATTCAAATGCAGAAGCTTAAATGTCTTCAAAAGCGGGATTGTGTGTTCATATACGTATAGGGATTTATTTGGCGACAAAAATCTGTCAAAACTGTCATTTTTGTTCATAAAATTTAAAAGGACTTCGTAGCTCGCCGCAGAAGGCGTTCCGATTGTGGCGATAACTTGCTTAAACAAGACCATCCATCTTCAAAAAGCTATTTATTTAAAATCTACAGTTACAAAGAATGTTAAAAAAATTGGAGAGAGAATTTTTTTTTTTTATACAGTGAGTTTTTTACAAGTCTCTTATAACGGAAAGAGCCATCTCGAAATATTTTTTATGTGGCCTGTTCATTTTGACCTCAGCTGCTTGAAAGGAATGAAAAGCACCCTTAAAATAAATCCAAGAAAATGTTGAACCAAAAAAATAAAAAATAAGGAAGGAAAAAGCTAGACGAGACATAAAGATAAAAGAACCACTTAAAATACGGCACTTACATGTGGTAATTATATCTTTTTCATCATTCTAAATAAATGTGGGATAGACATGTTTCTGCTCATGCGCAAAATTTGGTTGCGATCTTCGAATCGAATCAAAATAAAATGTTCAAGATTTTAAAAGATAAAAAAAATCTTCTACAGTGTACACTTAAATAACATTTTAAAAACGAACAATTATCTGGAGAGTTGCAAAACCGGTTTAATCAAGGGTTAACCCAATTTCAGCATTCATCGAGATTGATACAACAGGATGCGGACTAGAATAAAGAGAACGAAAATAACGAACTAAAAAAATGATTAAACACTTACAGAGAGAACAACAACACCAACAAATTAAAATATGAACAAAAGATACAACATCAACGACAACAAAAAACATCTATAATGTCAATAACTACAAATACAACTAAACATCACAGCTACTGCAAGAAAATGTATCACATCAATTGTAATATTTTATTCAAGAAACCATTTTCAAATTGGTATACATCTATTTATAAAATTTGGAAATTTTGTTATCCCTCCCAGCATTTATAAAAACAATTGAAAAATGTTTGTTTTTAGTATTTTCCATAATAATAAGGATGTATCGAAACCATTTTGTTAAAAAAAGTCGATTGCTTGTGCCAGCTAGATGACTCGCTACCCATAATTATTTGGGTAAGGGGGGTCCGAATCCCATTTCCCAGTTTATATTTGGACTAAATCCAAGTCAAAAATCACATAATTCAATCAGTTTTCAATCCCATTCCCATTTTCTATTGTTCTTTTATTTGTAAATCCCAGTCCCACTGCATCCAATCCCATTTTCCCAGTCAAAAATAAGGCCAATCCCAGCTCCCATTGTACCCCTTGTAATGCCCACCTAGAGATATATCATAAATTCTGACCTGAAATAGTTGTCTGTTGCATTCAGTTTCGAACGAAATTAAATATAGGAAAGTACAATTATTACGAGAGTGTTTGCGTTGAGAACTTTGCATGACTATATAAATACTCATAATTTCAATAAAGTTAATACAATGATTAAGGTTGTTCAAGTTGGATATTAGATAAGTAGAATAGTGTTCGTTTGAACCGCAATGTTTCGACTGCTACTGCTGTAGTATTCATCAGTCTACCCATCGCCGACCCATCTATAGCAGTCGAAACGTCGCGGTCCAAAACCTTCCACATTCGTGAGACAAACGAATCAGTCAATAAAGTTAGTGACATAAAATCTAGAAAGTCGAGTCCAACAGGGATTATGTGCACATACATTTGACATCTTCTGTCATATTTCAATAACTATTGATGGTTATAAAGTCTTTTTCTAGCCACAGTATCACCTGAAACATTTGCTAGGCTGCGTGCACCACGTAAAAACTTTCTAAGTTAAGTTCGAACTGCACACAGGCTAACATTCGTAAGCCTAAATGTGTTTAGAAAGGCTTTCCTTTTCAGATATGACGTATTTGCCATGATGCTCTGCGGTCCCATGCAGCTTTGTATGTTTTTGGTGAATAAATGTCTTGAAAAAGGTGTATATAATAATGCATTCACATGATAAGGATTTCCTATTGTAAATAAAATAAAGCTAAATAAATAACATTGCGTTAAATGGGTTTTTCATGTGTTGTTCTGTTTGCCTGCCGCTTTTCTCCAAATTTCCATAACGAGACTCTCCAGACCAATGGAGCGAATAGCAGAGAAAGAGTAGTGACGCTTAAAATAAGAAGATAAACCTACATAAAAAAATATAAAGTTTAGTCAACGATATATAAGAACGAATAGTTGATGATCGGATAGCTGAATAAGTAAAAGAAAATGTGAAAAGATGAATAAATAAATTAGGAAATGAAAAAAAGTATTATTATTTAAAGTATTATTACTTATCAAGTATATTTATAAATATTATTATTTATATATACTGAATGAATATTATTAATTAAATGAACAAAAAAATAGATAAAGAAATGGATTAATGGGTGAATGGATAATAAGGAAATAAAAAAAACCGGATGGATGAATTTCTGAATGAAGGGATGAACACATAAAATAAACAATGACAAAATGGATAGACAGGTAAATTTATAGACAAATGCATGGACGAATATATATGTGAAAGAATGAAGAGATGGATAAGCGAATGAATGGATAAATAAATGGATGAAAAATATAACTGAATGGATGGTTAATGAAAAAAGATTGGTAAACAAATGAACAAATAAACAAACAAACGAATAAATAAACGAACAAAAGAACAAAATAAAACCGAACGGACAAACGAACGAACAAGCAAACGAACGAACAAACAAAAAACGAACAAAGAAACGAACAAACAAAGAAACAAACGAACCAACAAACGAACACACAAACAAACGAACGAACAAACGAACGAGCAAATAAACAAACGAACACACAAACAAACAAACGAACGAAAAAATGAACAAATAAGCAAACGAACACACAAACAAACAAACGAACGAACAATTAAACGAACGAACAAACAAACCGAACAAATAAACGAACAAACAAGCAAACAAACAAACGAACAAACAAACAAACGAACCAACAAACGAACAAACAAACGAACGAGAACAAACGAACAAATAAACAAACACACAAACAAACAAATAGAAAACTAAATAACTGAATAAAAAGTTAACATACCTCCCGTGAAATAAGATGAAAACGTCTAGCACGACTTCCCAAAACAAACGAAAACTCGCTGACTTGAGCCAATCCCGCGGCCACTATGTATTTATTGTTGTTGACTTTTGGGAGGAACAAACGTAGGACAAATACACCAACTAGAAACTTTTAAACACAAACACATGTTAGGGGAAAATGTTTCAACATACCTTGAAACAAACAAACAAATAAATAAATAAACAAACAATCAAACGGAAAAAAAAGCACACACAAAAACCCGAACAAACGAACCAAAAAACAGACATAGCAAAGCAAAACAAAACGATAATCATCTTTTTCGTTATAACAGTAAGATAGTTTCCACCAATTTTATACCACTTCCTAGGCAACATAGAAACTGCACGTTTTACCAACATAACAATTAATATGAATTGAAATATAATTTGAAGAAAAGCATTAATTATTTTCCTCACTTTTAAAGCTACAACACCAAAAGTTAACGTCAGTGTGACAGACAACTCATTAAGCACAAATGATGGGAAGACATGAAGACCTAAAACAAGGGAAAAAAATATTACTTATATTAATAAATCATAAGATGTCATTAAATCAAGAAAAATCTAATAACATTTTTAGTTTTTACAGCGTCTTTCAAATTTACGCAAGTTGCAATTATAAATTATGAAAAAGGCGGTTTAGACTGTTTAGCAGCAGCAGACAAAACGTTGCAGTTCAAACATTCGGCATTTTTGAGAAAAATAAATAACATACTATTCCTATAAGACATAATATTTAGTTTCTCTTTGCAAGTGGCTGTTTATGCTAGACTGTAAGAAGTCCTTACTTCTCCTACTACGATATTTTTATCTTTTGAAATATTAAAAAAACTGTGTGTATATTTATACAAGAGCAACTATTCTACTCTGGGTCGATGAATATTGGTACATAATAACCTTGACATTGTATATAATATTTTTTATACATCTGGTATTATCAGCATAACTAATTATTAAATAGTAAAAAACAGTACAACAGTAAGAGGTACCTATTGAAGCAAAGAATAAGCAGGATAAGAAATCTTTGAGGGGTTCTACAAGATGTGAGACCTAAAATGAAATAAAGGGTTAAAATATGAAAGTTGGAGTAAAATTAACATTAATTTATTATTATTATTTTTATGAACGAAACAACAGTATCAAGAATAATGATGACTTTGTTATTGATAATTATAACAATGGTGATAATGAAGTGGATTGCAATAAAGATGTCCATAATCAGATGGTGATACGGATGACGATAACAATGATGATGGTAGGAAATAATAAAGAGATATAGAGAGGAAAAGGGAGAAACAGATGATGATGATGATGATGATGATGATGATGATGATGATGATGATGATGATGATGATGATGATGATGATGATGATGATGATGATGATGATGATGATGATGATAATAATAATAATAATAAAGCACTTGATTTCAATAGGGTAACTAGAATTACACAAGGAATTTTCATCTAGGCCCTACATGATGATGATAATGATTATAATTATGACAATTTTGATAATGATTGTGATTCTGATAAATTGCAACAATGATGATGATGATCACAATAAAAATGATTAGTAATAATGATCATGATGTGGACGATAATGATGATGATGATAATATGAAAATGATGATGATGTTTATTAAGATGATGAATATAAACATGATGATGATAATGTTGATAATGATGATAATAATGTTGATGATGTTGTGGTAAAAAAGGCTAAGTTGTTGATGATAAAATAGATCTATTATTGATGATGAAGATGATGAAAGGGATTTGCTTACCTGTTTAACAATCTGTTCACCATTAGCACTAATAACAACACCAGCAACAAAACATCCCAATTCCATGGAGATACCAAGATGTTCTGTCATCTGTTATAGTAATTAAAAAAAACTCATTAATAATTCATGGTTTATGGTGTAGAATAGAAGAACAATGGAATGCAAATGAACATGAAGCATTATGTATAGTTTAATAAACGAGCAGGAGTGTTTTATCAGGATTTAAAACCATGCAGCGAAGCCAAGTGGTTTTAAACCTGATAAAACACGATCTGCGAGTTTATTGAACGACTTCAAAAACTCCAATCTATATTTTGTGTTTTTGTAAAAAAAATCAAGGATTTACGAAAGTTTATTAGAGAAAATTAAGGTTAAAGTTTATGTAAATTAGGGTGAATCTATATATACAGTTAAAACACTCGTCACGGTTACGATTTCTTTTGAAAATGTCTCATGAATTATTAATGAGTTTTTGAAATAATGGCACATGTGTCATTAAATAATGCTTCATGTCCATAATTCAGATATTACCCTCCCCCATCTCTACTGATGAGTAAACATCAGATTTTTAATTTACTTTTAGATTTTTGGCCAAAAAAAAGTCGGAGTGCCAATGCCAGGATTCGAACCGAGATCTTCTGCTTGGTTGTATCCAAGCTTTAAGCCATTATACTATTGAGGCAATCGATGGAAAGTTTGCCACAAAATGTCATCAAGTTCATTAGCATTCAAGTTGGATAGCATTCCTCTATTATTACTGTAGATCAATTCCCAAATGCAAACAACCTTCCTTTTTCTTTTTTTCATCGATATTGGACAAAATGGTTATGAATTACTAATGAATTTTTCAGGTCATTCAAAAAACTTGCAGCCCTTGTTTTATCAGGTATAAAAACCCTTGGGCTTCGCCCTCTGGATTTTATACCTGATAAAACACTGCTGCTCGTTTTTAAATAGTACACAACACATTTACAATGACATTATTCACTTCAATTTCAATGAACCAAGCATTTTGTTTTTAAACATTTTATAATGAAATTAATGACAACAACATTTTGATAATGACACCAAGTCATGCATATTGGCTGCCATACAAGTATGATTCATTATTATATCTTACCATTAACATACAAAATGCTAAAGCTATTGTCCCTAGAAAGTATAATTCCATAGATCCAGTTTTTTGAAGATATCTACAGGAAAAAATTATTCACTATTCACAAATACAGCCCAAACAGTATATAGCTAATTCAATTAACGTTGTCGCTGATTTATAATGCCTAAAGCCTAACCGTCAGACCGAAAGGGATCGTGGGATATCTTTTATCGAGGCGAATGAGGCGTGCAAAGCGTGTAAAACATTCAACGTGTATTTGCAAGTGTTCCTCAGTGGAAACAAAAACACAAATTACGGTTTAGGAATCTTGAAAACTCATGAAATTTTAAAATCCCATGACCACTTTCGCTCTCAAGATTAGGCTTTAGGCTTGTTTCAGTGACGAAGTTAATTTAATTAGCTATATCCATGAAATAAAATACATTTGCTATTGTGTCACAGTTTCTATTCAGTAGATTTCAGTCATTTATCACTATCAAAAACTGAAAAAACTGAAAACAAAAAATTTCCCCTTCCTAAAATTATTCCCCCTTCCTATTCACAAATACAGCCCAAACAGTATATCCATGAAATAAAATACATTTGCTATTGTGTCAAAGTTTCTATTCAGTAGATTTCAGTCATTTATCACTATCAAAAACAGTTAAAAGTATATATGCGAGGAGGAGCACACTATATCCATAAAAATAGATAAAATAAATTAAAAGTAATGATGTGAGGTTAGGTATTCCAAATCATGCCAAAAAGGTTGTCATGCAAAGATTGTAGCATAAAATACAATAAACTAGTAGCTGTCAAAATAAATCTCACCTGTACAAAGGACCAATCAAATACCTTGCCATGATAATACATAACATAAACAATCCAATCATAGAGCCAATGACTTCAAATATCACCCATGATGTCATTAGCATAGAAGTATGTGAAGTGTTGTTACCATGAATCATGTGGTGAACCAGTCCTTTATGGACCTTACTGGACGATGTCGTCACTATGTGGCCAGATAGTGCTGGTAACATAGCTACTATTAGTCCAAGGTAGACATCTTGCATTACCAGTATACCGAGAAGACTACTGCTATAGTCTGGGCTACCATTGGTGTGTTCTATTAGTGGTAACAATACAAGAACAAGGTAAGAAAGTTGATGATGATGAGAATGATGATGGCATTGATTGTGATGATGATGATAATGGTACTATGATGTAGATGATGATGGGAGTAGTGAGAATGATGGTGATGATATTAGCCATGACTTTTCATGAATAATCCTGGCAGTTATTATGAGATAATAATAACAATGATGGTGATGATAATTAAGTTATTATGTAGATTTATTATGGTGGTGATGGTAATGTTAATGGCGATATCATGTAGATCTATTATGTGGGTAATGGTAATGATGGTGATGATAATGTTAATGGCAATATCATGTAGATCTATTATGTGGGTAATGGTAATGATGGTGATGATAATGATAATGGCGATATCATGTAGATCTATTATGTGGGTAATGATAGTGATGGTGATGATAATGGTGATATCATGTAGATCTATTATGTGGGTAATGGTAATGATGGTGATGATGATGTTAATCGTGATATTATGTAGATCTATTTTGATGGGGGTAATGATGGATGGTGATGATAATGATAATGGCGATATCATGTAGATCTATTATGTGGGTAATGATAATGATGGTGATGATAATGTTAATGGTGATATCATGTAGATCTATTATGTGGGTAATGGTAATGATGGTGATGATAATGGCGATATCATGTAGATCTATTTTGATGGGGGTAATGATGGATGGTGAAAAGATTAGTAAAAATGATGGCAACATGATGATGATTGCAACACATAAACAATCTTATAATGAATAATAGTTTTAATCATTACAAAAAAAAGTAATTATAAAAAAAATAATTGTAAAAAAAGTAGTTGTAAAAAAAGTAACTATAAGCCTTTAACCTTTAGTATTCTGTTCTCCATGTTTGTTTCCTAAAAACTTTACAATAAGTGGAGTACTGGACAATGATAAACATGCAGCTACAAAAGCACTTTGCTGAGGTAATATACCAAGAAAAGTTCCTCCAAGCATACCAAAGACAATGATAAGAAACATCATTAGAGTACTGCCGCCAACAGAAACTTTCCATACCTGAGTACAAAAACAGAATCCATGAATGAGGGAATATCACTTTTGTGTACTAGGTGTTTCTCTCTTTTTATCATTAAAAATATTATTATCATATGACCCGTATTTTGCCCGGCGCGCGCTCTTAAGAAAACCTTCGGAAAAAAGTCACGTGATGGGGTCCGTACGGCTTTTTTGACCTGGTCCGTACAAACACGTACGGACCCGCTACTCGAAACACCACAACAAAAATGGCGCGCGCCGGGCAAAATACGGGTCATATGATAAAAAACTTATTGACTGAGTTAGGTCGGGCCGTACGGGAAAATATTTGGCTCTTGGTCATTTGTACGGACCTCGCTGCGCTCGTTCCGTATGTCATGACCGCGAGCCAAATATTTTCCCGTACGGCCCTCCCACTCAGTCAATAAGTACTTATTATTATCTTACCACTGTCAACTGTAAGGGTTTTAAAGACAGTTGTGTGCATTTAGCAAAGTAAAAGTTTAGAAACTTTTTGAGATTTTTGGCGGGAAAATGACAAATATGCTTTATGATCAAAGTGACCAAATCATTTGGAAGACCTTCACTAAAGGATCCCAAAATAAAAAGAAATTCTCATTTTTTTGTATTAAAATCAAAAGATATAATTTTTGAAATATTCATTTGCTGGACATTTTTTCTATTATTAGTTATAACAAAATGACCAAAATCTGAAGTTTAAAAAATCATATCTTTTTATTGTATTACTTGAAATAAGTATTAATTCTCAATACTATCAAAACAGGTAGAGCTTCAATTGGACCGTTAAAATTTCGAGCCCGCAGGAGCGAATTTTTGATCACGTGACGGGTCAAAAGTTATCACGTGACGTGCACGAGGTAGCTTCCCGCGCTGTATTCTGTGTTGGTTGTTATGTTAGTATCCTGAAATATGATTACCACCATTCTCTAAAATACAATCAATGATTTGCCCTCTAATTTCATGGCAAACTGGTTTCCCTTTTTCATAATAGCGCCCTTTCGCGTGTTTGCTGACTGCTCATGTGATAGTTTTTAACCCATCACATGATCAAAAATTCGCTTTCTCGCGATCGAAATTTCAGCGGTCCAATTGAAACTCTACCTGTTTTGATAGTAATTTTTAGATCCTTTTATCAAAAGGTACCTTTGTGAGAAAAATGAATAACATTCTGTTTAAGGCTGTGTTCATTATGTATGGCAGAGGGGGGGGGGGGGCAGGTGAAATTGAGGGGGATCTTGAAAACAATTTACAAGAAAAGGGGGATGTGAATTTTTTATCAAAAAAGGTGGGGGATACCAAGGGGGAGTGGATAAATTTTTATTCTTGAGAGGGGGGATTGTTAAATTTTTTGAGAATTGTGAGGGGGGTGTTGAGATTTTTTTTTTGCATTTAAATATTTCACCTGCGCCCTCCCCCCCCCCCCCCCCACCCCCCCTTCTGCCATACATAATGAACGCAGCCTAATTATGATTACCTTTCTAATCCTTTCTGGAGAGAATTCCAGCCCAACAGTGAACAAGATAAAGAAAACACCAAATTCGCCAAGAGTTTCCACCTGAACTACAGACTAATGAGGACAGAAAAAAAATGTCAGTCAAAGTTCAATCCAAGTATATTTTTTTATATGGCTATCAGGACATCCCAGGTTGAGCATGTTGTTAAGTGATCTTGTAGCATCATAAAGGCAATCCAAGATCTTACTAAAACCTTGTCAAGTAAATTTCTTGGAAGGATCTTGGGAAGATCTTAATTAAATCTTGGCAGAAACTTGAGCATTCATGCAAGGATCTTGCATGAGTTTACATGGATCTTGGTACGATGTTCAACCTGGGATTTTTTGTATGAATATAATTTCAATGCTCAAAATATTTCAATAATTATCAAGACAGGGAAGTGTGGTTTAATTACGTCTTTCACCAAATAAGAGGTATTTTTTCATAAAATTTGTACATACATTTTATCCACTAGCACTATCGATATCGAAGTTTCATAACCAGACCCTGAAAGGATTGGGTCTTGGTTGGTGACTAGTAGTTACAATATACTATGTATTTGAGTTAACTAATCACCTTTATGATGTTCAAACAAGTAGGACCAAGAATCATGCCACTCAACACAAAACCAAACATCGTTGGTAGCTCTACTGCCGTACACAAACACGCTCCCAAGAATGACAAAATACAAATCCATATAATATCTTTGATCAAGTGGAGGTCTTCGTGAGGAACAGTCGCATCTTTAGACTTGGCTAAGACAAACTCATTGCTTTGTGAATCAACTAGTACACTCATCCCTTCATCATTTTGGCTATCAGAAGATTTCGTTCCACCCTCAGGGGTGTCCCCAGGGGATTGATTTTCATCTTCATTTACTCTAACCACTGCTTCAATGGATGCACCTTTGACTTTTCTTTGCTTTTCAAATGTATTATCATTAAGTTTTTCTTCTAGTTTATTCGCTGCAATAAATACATCACCTAAGACACTGTCAATAATTTTTGCAATCCCACTGGAGTTTTGTCTACCGTGTAGTTTTTGCTCTGCGGTCAACTCTTTTTCCGCCTCGATAATCGAGTTATATTGAACTTCCTGGCGCAAAGCGATGGTTTTCAATGAATCAAGTCTTTGTTTAATAGCCTCTTTGATACTAACTACTGATTTGTAGTCCTCATGGAGCAGTTTTCGTAGGCCTCCCATCGATTCAAAGATGGCTCTTTGCGTATCGTTCAACTCAGCTTGGTAAATGTCGATCGCTCTTATTTGAGCTTTTGATAGAGCTTTCTTCCTTTTTTCTAGCTCAAGGACGTGTTTGAGTTTCTGTGTCACTTGTTCTTTAGTGTGGAAAAGTCCATTTACTTTCCTACATGATTTATTAGCGTCCCATGTTCTCATGTAATCCTTCTCGCCTCTTGCAGTAAACATACAAAAAATGTTCAAAATAAATACGTAAACAATTATATCATTCGTCATTTTTGTCTCCTTTTGAAGCAGAAGTGTTCTCTTTGTAACCACATCTATAATTTACATTTGAAACCGTGGAAATCAGTTAAAAATTGGCATATTTCTTGTGGAGTTCGGGTAGCCATGGTTGAGACGACCCAAATTAGCAAATCTTATCAGGCGTTCCGTGCTGTAGTGTCAAATATCAGGAAAAACCTACTTACCGGGGTGACCCGGGGTAGGTAAAACTTTCAAATTTGCCTACTTAAAATATAACCTTACATCAAATGAACTGATATTTCTGCGAATTAGGAATTTACTCTTATTTTTGTTTATTACTTTTTAATATTTATTTATTCTGAATAAATTGTAAATATTCAAAAACTTTGCAAAGAAAATTTAGTATTTTTCTATAGCCCAGTGAGGGGATGTACGCGCACTGATTTGTGGGTATTATTTATTCAAACTTTTGGCGCCTTGCAGTTTTACACATTCAGGAACAAATGTGATTTATAAACACAGCTGATTTTTGTTCAAAATGCTGTTGTATAATCATGTAAATAATGGCTGAAGTTGTATTATCTAAAGAAAGAGTTATTGAAGCGATCTCTTTCCTAAATGGACAAGGTAAAAGTAAAAAAACCAATCGATTCATAACTCGCCACATGTAAAATAAGCACACACAAACTCGACGTACGTTCGTATCATTTTCGGTTTTATTGTATATTTTCAAGCTTGTTATATACTTGTCATTTTATGTAAACAAGTTATTTTTCTTTAGATGCAAAAGAACGCAAAAACAAAGCGAATCTCAAAACTGCTTTGGCGGTGGAAACGATTGAAGAATTTGCCAGGCGAAAAGGATTACCAGGAGAGCTGATCGTTGATCTTGTTGACTTGGCTTGTAGTAGAAAATACAGTAAGTAATAACGACACTACCTCCTCCGCAGGCAACTCATTTTTCCTTCTTTGGGCTTCCCTCTTCCATTTTCTAAACAGTAAGCTCATGACAGTGATGGCTGCGGAGGGGGCTGACGGCACAGTCATCTTTTAAGCTTAATAGAAACTTATTCTATTCTATTTTTTTTAAACTTTAACATTAATAATTTGTTTTAACTTTTCGAAAAACAATCATCCTCATTATTGACCATCATTGCTATCATCATCGGGTACTAAAGTTGATATCATGATCATTATCAGGGGTGACTGTCAAAATTTATTATAATCATGGTCATAATTTTCTTTATTCATTATTAGTATAAATTTGCAGGAGATTAAAGGAAATTCTGCATGTTGATTGGTTTGAGAACTTCAGACTATTTTTTGAAAATCACCTGCTGCATTTCTCATGCCTCTAGAAAAATCATCACCATTGTTATATACCAACTGCCAAAGTTTATTTTTCTTGCACTTTGATTGGGCGAGAGGGTATAGCCTGGTTCACACGGCGTCATAATCATAATCATAACCATGTTTACGACTAAAATTGTCCGTTTCACACGTGCAACATAACATCATAATCATAGTCATAATCATAAGAAAATGGAAACTTCTCATGTGAACGTGAACAAATTCGGATGTTTCCATGGCAACGACTCTCTGCGGGCAACAATATGTTATTTACTGGGAAATAATAAAACCAATTATTCTCCTCAGGCGTGATGAATATCAGTAAATTATAACCGTGACTTTATCTTGGTTTGTATCAGTTACTATTCTGCAATATTCATCTTGCCTTTGGCAAATAAGTGTTCATTATCATTGCAGCTGCTATCAATAGGATTTTTGCAGCAACAGGTCACGTGAACCTACCCCTTTTAAATCAAACAGCTGTGTCAAAATGAACATCAGAAATGAAAAGAGCACCTCCATATTAGTAACAAGCCAAAGTTTTAGCTCATAATGTTGAGCATACAAGAAATAGCATTTTAAAAATATAAAATTCAATATTTTATAAGGATTTATGGGAAATATAGCTTTCCCACCAGAGCATATTTTCCATACAAATCCTTATAAAATATTGAATTTTAAATTTAATGCCATTTCCCTGATATTTTGCCTTCTTACTAATGTTGAGGTGCTCTTTTCATTTCTGATGTTTATTTTGACACAGCTGTTCGATTTAAAAGGGGTAGGGTCATGTGATCTGTTGTCACAAAAGACCTATTGGTTGCCATCATTATTTCATAATATCAATTTTTGTTTGTCTTCAGATGATAGTGTTATTAGTAAAATAGTCAAGTCTCTGATTCCTCATGAAACAGTACCAAACCTTGCGGTCTTAAAGGCCATTTCCTGGATATGTACAAATACTTTATCCAGTACTTTCCAGGTAGGAATTGGAACTAATAATGATATAAACATAAACAAAATAAGTAAAATAAAAGTAAAATAAAGTTGAACCTTACAGAATACTGAAAAAAGCACAATATTGTGTGAACATGTAAAACATTTTCTGGAAATAGTATTGCAAAAATGAGAAATGAAAGAAAAGAAAGGAAAAATTAAAAAAAGAAATAAAGTTGCTCAATTTATTTGTACTAGAAGTATGTTTGTAGATAGTTTAACTAAACCACTCGATATCCTTTCCAGGCATTACTGCTGCGATGGATTATAGTCATATACAAGCTAATTGATGATATTTCATGTCTGCATTCAGTATATGGCATCTTATTTCTTTTTCTTGAAAGTGATATTCTGGTAAGTTGATATACAATGTTAAAATAAGTATTTTTCAATTGTTTGATAATCAGACAAAAATACAGACAAAAACATTTATAATTTATTCAAATAATAATTAATTATATTTGTTAAAATTTCTGACTTCATGAACAAAATTTGTATTATTTCAATATCAAAAAAAAAATTTCTCCTCTGTCCTCCTTTGTTTTTCTTCCCACCTTCCTCGTCTCTCTCCCCTCATCACTTCTACCTTATCACTCTTCCTTCCTATCTCCACATTCCTCCTCCCTCCCTCCTCTCTCTTGACCTCTCCCCTTCTCTACCTCTACCTTTCCCCTTCCTATCTACAATATCCTACCTCCTCCTTCCCTCATCACTCCTACCTAACCACTCTTCCTTCCTACCTCCACATTCCTTCACTCCTCCCTCCCTCCTCTCTCTTGACCTCTCCCCTTCTCTACCTCTACCTTTCCCCTTCCTACCTACAACATCCTACCTCCTTCTCCCCTCATCACTCCTACCTAACCACTCTTCCTTCCTACCTCCACATTCCTTCACTCCTGCTCTCTCTTTTTACCTCTCCCCTTTGTCCTACCTATATATTTCTTTCTGCCTTCACCTTGCTACCTCTGTCTTCCAATGGTCCTCCTCCCTACTACTTTTACCCTTCTCCTTCCTATCTACACCCTTCTTCCACCTCCCTCAATACATTAAGTAAATGCTATCCTTCATTAGTATACCTAACTGAGTCATTTTGCTTCCAGTGTCCATATGTTTGTCTTCTTCTTTCTCATCTGACAAGACAAGATGATGGTGAGTAGTTTGTAATGATGGTGTTGATAATAACAAGTGTATCTCAGTTGGTTAGTGTGCTGCTTTTCTGTGTAGATTTTGAATGGAAACTAGTGAGTAAACTAGTATTGTCTGTGTCGATGTTTGGAATAAACGATAGGTAATATATATAATGAAATTTGTAACACTGTAAAAAAATGTTGTCTTAACTTAAATGACATTTCCAGCTTTAGCCCTTCTTTGGAATAAAAGAGTTAAACTAATATTTTAGTAGCTTTAAATATCCGTAAAACGGAGCATTGATGAAGAGAGGGGAAAAAGAGTGCATAATGAGCTTTCTGGGAGATCAGTGTCTAGCTGAAGGAACTATTCACTCTAACCAATAGTACTTTTCCTTTATTATGGTGTGATCATTATAATGTTAATGACACCACAGGGACCCCTAATCAATAAATAATTATGAATAAAATAGATGAAAAACCAAGTGAATGCGATTGTTCATCACTTGGGCTTCCTGTGTCGACTACTGCTCGTGATATCTGTTGGGCTTCCTGTGGCCGCCGTTGCTTGGTTACTTGTCCACCCCTGATGAAAATATATATGTGACTACAGATTTGCCGTTCGTCACCAAGCAACGGCGGCCACAGAAAGCATATATCACGAGCTGTAGTCGACACAGGAAGCCCAAGCGACGAACAATTGCATGCACACTCATTTTTCATCTATTTTATTCATAATTATTGATTGATTAGGGGTCCCTGTGATGACACTGATGATTCTGGCTAGTGATGTTAAATAGCTGATGATGATGATGATGAAAATTATTTTTATATAAATGATTGTTATGACATTTATATTATTAATATTTTAATTTCAGTAAAACATTTCAGAATCAAGAAATTACTAAACCTACAAAATCGAGTGGTAAGATACCATTAATTAGCATCCTAAAATAGGTCATTATTATGAAATTAATGTCATTATTATTTTCAACCAGAAGTTTTTATTGGTATAGATTTTATTGATCACTATATCTTTCAACATACACAGGGATCCCAACCACATTTAACTGGTCTTCTCTCTGTATACAAAATGTTTTGTCCTCATCTGGTGTCCATGACAACACCTTCAAATGCTGTAAGTGGTCTTTGTTTCATATTTGATCTATATAATCATGTTATCATTTTCCATAACAATAAATAGCAACATCAGGACAGTCCCAGACAATTTTAATTATAATAATATTGATTCACAAATAAAAGAAGAATATGAATGAATGTATTAGGTCTCTTCTGAAAATAGCTAATATTTTACAACCATCACTCCCTGTCGGGGTCTCTTCCGTGAGGTTCACTCACACTCACTACTGCTACATTCAATATTTACAACACACAACTCTGCTCACATGTTGATTTTTACGAAGGGAGGAAAACCAGATAATCCGGAGAAAAACCCTTGTGGCATAAGAGAGAACAACACATCAAACAAACTCTATTCACTTGTAGCCCGAGCCGGGAATTGAACCCAGGTTACAGTGTTGAAAGGCCAACGAGACTCCTCGCTAGGCCACTCATGCAACCCACCCAAAATAGCTAATATTGCGAGTATAGGTTCCCTCATTAAACATTATTGTTATCATATTGATTACTACTCCAGATGTAAAAAAACCCACACAAGTACTTGACTAAGAGTGGGGCATTACACTCTCAGTGATGTGGTCTGACCTATCTACACTATAGGGCCCATGCACTGTCGTGGCACCAAGCCATTAAACTGGAATCCCTGCCTTTGCATGTACAAAGGATAAAGAAAAGAAAATTGATTAAATAATAAATAAATCTTTTGACTGATGAAAACATCTGGGGTTTTTTTCATCAAACTTTTATTATAAGTAGACAAACGTTTGTGTTCTAGTTTGAAATATTTATATTGATTCATATGTTGTCTTCTAATGTTCTTAGTCATGGTTCAAAACAAAAGATAAATCATGGTGCGAAACTGTTGCAAAAGTACAGGTATTTAAAACTTACATATTACAGTGCGAATCACAATACCGTGGCCACCCACAAATATTTTAGAAATCGTTTTTTTTTTGTTAAACAACTCAGAAACAACTATATCATCACAAAAAGTTTGACTGATGTGTAGTATGATTAAAGCTTTTTGTAGTTAGAGTTGTTTATGAGTTGTTCAACGAACAATAAACGATTTCTAAAACATTTCTGGGTGCCCACAGTTTTTCGATTTCCACTGTAAGCTGAGAGCTTAAATAAGCACAAAATGTAATAGAGGGTTCCTTTTCTTGTTATTAGGTGAGATGATTGATGTTCTCAAAAAAAAGAACTTAAAAAGTAGAACTTGTGTGACGTTCGTGTTGATTGACATAACATCTCCTACTTATAAGCTATAGATAAGATACAATATGAATTATATATAGAACAGGTTCCCATTTAAATCTGTACTTTCCCATTTAAATCTGTACTTAACATGCAAATTGTGTTGATGTGTGCTAAACACACAGATCAACTAATCAGAGTATATTATTTCTGAAGTGAACTTCTCTGATTGGTTGATCTGTGTGTTTAGCACACATCAACAAAATTTGCATAAGTACAGATTTAAATGGGAAAGTACTGATTTAAATGGGGAAACTGTTATAGAGACAACATGAGCGACAAATATGTATGCGATATACAACGGGGAGTCAAAGAACTTTAGTTTGTTTCACTAAAGTTGTCAAGATAAAAGTAAATCTGGCCAAGAAAAGTTGAAACTTATGCAAATCAGGATGAAATCTGTATGAGATTTACAAATCTCGTCACGGAAGTGATTTCTTTTGTAACATTCTCATTAATTATTCATGAATTTTATAAATACAATTCTCAATATTATAGAATGTGTTATCTTCAAAACAATTAAATTTAAAGTCCAATTTATCAATCAATATTTACCAAATGAATATTGTTTGGCTTATTTTATAAGCTAAAGCATGTACAAGAAGACTACATGAAATAATAATTTATTGAAATCAAATAATATGATAGGCTGACAGAAACTCCACATGTCCACCTGAGAGACTATTTATCAATGTCACAGATCCTTCAACAACTGTAAGTAACTTGAGAAAGAAAATGATGTTGAGAGATACTTAGAGATTAATTATTAGTCTCCCCACATGATGGCCGTTTTCAGTTCCACTCCATTGCATTTCCCTAGTACATAGAGAAATGTAACGAGACTTCAAATGGCTGTGGGGAGACTAAGATTAAATAGGCTAGGGTTGGTTATAATTTTATTATAAATAGATGATAAAAATGTTACAGCGCGACGCACCTTACCGTGGCCACCTAATTAAAGTTAAAGTTTTGTACAAGTTAACCAATCAGAAAGTGAGAATTTGACCTTAATATAAAAGACACGCCGAGTGTCAAACACTTTGAAATGTTCAAAGCGAAGACAAGAGTGAAGTGTCTGAAAAACCTCCCAGGATGTTTAAATTTGAAAAGGTGTAGCAAATAATTTGAAAAGAGAAACTTTGGAACTCTAAGCTAACTTGTACAAAACTTTAATTTGGTGCATGGCCGCGGTAAGGCGCGTTATATGCTGTAATGATGATGCAACCATGGAGATAATGGTGATGACTATTAATGATGATGATGTTAATGACATGATGATTATAAGCGTGTTGATGATAATGATATGCAATGATAGCAATCACAATGATAATTAAGATTATATTAATTTTACTATAATGAAAATGATAATAACAAATATCCTGTGATAAATAGTGTTACATAATCATTTATGATTCAACTCAACTATTAAATCTTTCATGTTGTCAACAAAGATGACCAAAAGAAAAAGAACAGTAATACCAGCTGTAAATAAAGTAAGATGTATAGTAGACACAAAACAGGATGAGGATGGAAAGGTTTCAGTTTTGGAGTTAAATAACTTTACTGATTTGCTGGAAAACATTGACAGAATTGAGGTAATCAAGCTGATTGTATATTAACAGGTTCCCAGAAAATGGGAACCTGTTAAATAGACATGCTAGTGTGAGAAATGAAGTTCCCAGTTCACCACAACATGGCACCACAGGGATCCTGAAAAAAAACACATAATCATCACCACCAAAAACAGTTCATTTACCCTGATTTAATAATTATTGATATGATCTCCATAGTTACCAAGCCCAATAGCTTCTGTACTGGATTCTCCATTCTTACAACATGTTTTGTGTTGTAATCCAAGTCACATCACATTACAAAGACTAAATTTCTGGCTCTATCAGTCTTTACACCAAGGTATGTTATTATATAGGCTATCATCATAGGTATATTGTGTATGCTTGTATGTACATTTAAGTAAGTGGCTCTATAATGAAAGACGGTGACAGATTACACTAATTAATCACTCCATCTAAAGATAATTACATAAATTTAATGATTGTGTTATTTGTGTTATATTGTAAATGTTCTGTAAAAGTGGAGGAAAAGTGCAACTTGGATAATGTTGTTTATTTGACCCTGGGTGAAGTAGCTGCACTGCTACAACCATTCTTACAGCAAAAAGTGACCCACAGGAAGTGAGTCAGAGGAGGAAAGGATAGCATGTACAAAAAGTAGAGTGTTATTTGTTTGTCTCACGAATGATGGTTTTGTCTGATATAGCATTCTTACAGGAAGAGTCCCTTACTATAGATGAGGCTGACACAGTATTCTTGCAGTCTTTGATTCAAATGACATCTTTTCTACAGGTTGGTACATATATATCCCTCTCTCTCTCTCTTTATTATTTTACATAACTTTATTTAAAGCATGATATAACTGATAGTTTATCATAGTTAACAGGTTCCCATTTAAATCTGTACTTTCCCATTTAAATTTGTACTTATGCAAATTTTGTTGATGTGTGCTAAACACACAGATCAACCAATCAGAGAAGTTCACTTCAGAAATAATATACTCTGATTGGTTGATCTGTGTGTTTAGCACGCATCAACACAATTTGCATAAGTACAGATTTAAATGGGAAAGTACAGATTTAAATAGGGACCTGGTTAAATAAAGTGCAGCATCATCATCTGTTTCTCCCTCTTCCTCTCTATTTCTTTTTATTATTTCCTGTAAATGTTCTGTAAAGGAGTTATATAACTAATAGATTTTCATCTGATGGTTTTTAATAAATAAAGTGCATAATCATCATAATCATCATCATCATCATCATCATCTGTTTCTCCCTCTTCCTCTCTATTTCTCTTTATTATTTCATATACATTTCATGTAAAGAAGTTATATAACTGATAGATTATCATCTGATGGTTTTTAATAAATAAAGTGCATCATCATCACCATCATCATCATCTTCTGTTTCTCCCTCTTCCTCTCTATTTCTCTATATTATTTCCCGTAAATTTAATGTAAAGGAGTTATATAACTGATAGATTTTCATCTGATGGTTTTAAATAAATAATAATCACCATCATCATGTTTCTCCTGTTCCCAAATACCATGTATTCCAACCCTGTAGCTCTAGGGTTTCATAGCAACTCATTATTTCCACAGGAATCCATGCCTGCCATGGAAACATGGTTGATGCAGTATCTTCACACTTGGAATTATGAAGACCATAGAATTTTCATCCTAGAACTTATCAAGAACATTAGCTTACATTCTTTTAGCAGTAAGTCAATATCACGAGAACAACATTATTGTTATCACAAATAACACTAACAAACTTATTGGCAGTACATGCATGATTGGTTTGGGTGCCTCAATGTTGACAATATCATTGCTTAAAAATGTTTACCATATGTATACCCACACTCCAGACGCTGTACTCACGGTTTAAATGGGGTGGGGGGAGAGCCTGTTTAATTCAATAAATCAGTTTTGAGGTATTTAAGTCGTGTATTTATTTGTTTGGGTGTAAAGTTTCAGGTTTGAGTATTTTTTTTTTGGTTGCAATATGAAGCTCCGTCGGACCTCCCTCCCCTCGTCATTTTACCCCCGAGTACATCGCCTGAGCCAACGCCACAGTCAACCCAACCATTATGTTGTACCCTGTATTATTATAATCACTGACAGCATCATTTCAAATTACAGTAATAAATGAAAATTATGGTAATCCTTTTCTAAACAAAATTATTGCCTTCAGTTGCTAGTTGTTAATTGAAATATATTTATAGGACGTGATTGGATAATTAATGTGTAGTCAAATCAATTGTCATATCTTTCTTGAATGTACAATTTATTTTCTTTTTCACAGAGTTGAATGATCTGTTCTTGGAGCCATTACGAAAACTGTTCTTTTCATCGTCTGTCTACATAAAGGTCAGTATAATTATACATACATTAAAGTGTATATAAAGCTCATATTGAAGATCAATTTCAGCATCAAATCTATTCATAAAATAACTACCAGTATTAGAATTCACACAGTGATTCTGATTGGCATGCGCTTTGTGAAAGAAAGCACACAGCACGCAATTGTTGTATGTTGATCAAATACATCAATTTGTGTTTATAAAACAAAACTTGTTTGCTTTGCTCTAGTATACAGTTATGAACAACTTGGGGATTGTCAGAACACTTGAAAAGTGTTAAAGAGCGCCACTCTCTTTTGCATCATTCTGCTCTAACACTTCTCGTGTTCTGTCAATCTCTAGTGTGTGCTTTATAACTGTATGCACACAACATGTGCACGTTCTCCATTTCTTTTGTAAATTGTCAGATATGTTAACAGTCAAAGGACATGAAGTGTGCCCGTCTAAACTGCATTATTATAGTTTTATTATTCGATTCTTGACTTCATTCTTCGTTTTCCAGAATTCCGTTAAAGTATTCAATAACTGAATGAAACCTCTTTAAATCTCACGGAATAATCAGGTTTATTATCTATATTAATAATAGTATCAATTATTTTTGATATCATATCAAATTATTTATATATGAATTTTGAGAAGTTTGAAAAACAAAGAATGAAGTCAAAAATCCAATAATGAAATGAATTATGCAGTCTAGACGGGCATGCTTCATGTCCTTTGAATGTAAATTGTATTTTGTTGGATTTACATAACTTGGATTTGTTTTGTTTTGCAGTCACAAATATTATGCTGTTATACTGATCTTTTGAGGAACTTTGTCGCAGTGGAACTACCAAGGGTTTTGAAATCGCAGGAAGAGGCTACTGATCTTACAAAAAGGTATTTTTCAAAACTTATAACTTACTTTCCATTATGTCTGCTCACAAGCAGGTTGGGCTAAAATTGTAATGATATTTGTAATATGTATTGTAGTTGTGTCTATATTTATCGTGGGCTTAAATTTCATATATTATATTCTCAACATTTATTTACTGATAGATTTCAGTGAATATCGAACAGGTTCCCATTTAAATCTGTACTTATGCAAATTTTGTTGATGTTTGCTAAACACACAGATCAACCAATCAGAGTATATTATTTCTGAAGTGAACTTCTCTGATTGGTTGATCTGTGTGTTTAGCACACATCAACACAATTTGCATAAGTACAGATTTAAATGGGAAGGTACAGATTTAAATGGGAACCTTTTTATCGATATTTGTTGTGTTTTTTCATGTACATTCACTTGATCATTCCCATTATTGGAAACTCTGTATAAGACCTGGCCACATCTTGAAGCACTTCATTGTTTGTTTAGACCACACTTGACAAGTGTTAAGAGAATTCGAAGCACAAAATATAATGTAATTTAAGCACAGTGCTTCTCCACTAGCCAGTCCTCTTGATGAAACTCTTGACTCTGGGCTTCCTTTGACTCTGGGCTTCCTGTGGCCCATTCCTCTCCGGTTCACATGATAAAGGAAACCCAGCAGGGGACAAAGGAAAACCAGCAGGGTTGCCTGCAGATGAGGCAACTTCTCCACACTGCTCAAGTGTTCTGACAATCCCCAAGTCCTTAAATTAGATATAACTGCATACAGCACAGAAAGCAAGTTTTCTATTTAATCTTTTAAAATACAAATTGAAATATTTGGTTGACATGCAAACATGTGTGCTGTCTACTCTTAATCATACAGCAATAATAATTGTACAAAGTTTTCTATTATAATTAGCGTCAATTCATGTAATTTCAACAACGCTTCGCAAATTGATATAAATAAGAAAAAAAACCTACTAACTATTAAAAAACACTAATATCTTAAAAAAGTTCTTAAAAATTTAATAAGAACAATTAATTAAAATATTAATGAAAATTCAAAATTGGATGGATACATTATAAAATATGGAAAATTAAGGCGTGTTATAGGCTCGACTGAAAAGCCAAGTTTTCAGTTCATGATGAATGAGGAAATTGTCTTACAGGACCTGATGTTAGGAGGAAGCTTATTCCATAATTCTGGGGCAGCATTTGAAAAAGCCCTCTTACAGCAAGCACCAATCATAATGCATGTTTTCTTATAGCTGTATATATACATGTATTTTAAGAATGTTGTCATATGAAAAAAGTACATTAGTAATTTAGTAACAAAAGGAGTATCAGGATTAACAAAAGAAAGAGTTCAGCTTGAGTGATCATCCTTTGTCTTTTAATTAATTCCTTTCCCACTAATTTACAAAAGTGAGGATAACGTTCTTGCAATTAGGTGTATACATGTATTTAAAGAATGAAGTATTCACTTGCCAAATAGTTTAAATTCATTTTTAGAATTAACATTTCTTCTGCTATTTGTTTCAAATAGTACATCAGTGTTTCTGCAGCAGACAATCAATGATGACCCTGTAAAAACTGTCTATGATTTTATCCAATATGTTGACCGTATGTGTGTTGTCGCTATACAGGTAAGAACTAAAACTAAACTAAACAATTCTTTATCAAGAAAGTTTTGAAACTGAATGATGATTTTGTTGTGTCTTATTAATTTGCATATTGTTGTATACCGCACATGTGCGAGAACTGACATGTGCTTGTAATTTAAAGTCGGCCATTATGGATCAACATTAAAAGATATTACACTTACAACAGCACTTTTTCGACTAGTTTTATATCTTAAACTTATTATTAGTATACAACAGATTTGATCAACTTTGATGTATTATCATTTGTTACAGGAGGAAAAGGACCATCCTCTGCTGCAACACTGTATTTTAGATTTCTTTGAATTGGTAAGTGGCCTTCCATATTGTTGTAACATGCACCAGTGTATAAAGTGTCCTGTAGGCTTGTTTGGTTAATTAAAGGTTAAAAGGGAAACACGATTTGTAATACTGCAATTAAAACAATTTATTTGTTTTAGTCTCTTGTTGCAATTTCTTGTCAGAACAGAAACATTATTAAAACAAATAAATAAATATATAAACTTTAAATAGATTATTTAACACACAAAACATTATACTAAAGCTGTGTATACATACTGAATTAACATTTATTTATTTATTTGTTCATTTATTCATTCAATTATATATTCATTCATTCATGAATTCATTCATGAATTTAATCAATTTAGCATTCAATAAATCATTAATTGCATTAACTCATCATTCATTCATTTATTCATTCATATATTATTCATTCATTTATTCAATTGTAATTTGCTTTACCACTCATTCATTCACTTGCTCAACCATTCATCCATTCATCCATTCATATATTTGTTTCTTCAGTCAACCACTCAATTCATTTATTCATTTATTTATTCATTCATTCATTCAATAAATCTTTCATTCATTCATACATTCACTTGTTCATTCACTAAACCACTCAATTCATTTATTCCTTCATTCATTTGTTCCTTCACTTGTTCATTTATTCATTTGTTCCTTCAGTCAACCACTCATTCATCCATTCACTTGTTCATTCACTCAACTACTCAATTCATTCATTCATCCATTCACTTGTTCATTCACTCAACTACTCAATTCATTCATTCATCCATTCACTTGTTCATTCACTCAACTACTCAATTCATTTATTCATCCATTCACTTGTTCATTCACTCAACTACTCAATTCATTCATTCATCCATTCACTTGTTCATTCACTCAACTACTCAATTCATTTATTCATCCATTCACTTGTTCATTCACTCAACTACTCAATTCATTCATTCATCCATTCACTTGTTCATTCACTCAACTACTCAATTCATTTATTCATCCATTCACTTGTTCATTCACTCAACTACTCAATTCATTCATTCATCCATTCACTTGTTCATTCACTCAACTACTCAATTCATTCATTCATCCATTCACTTGTTCATTCACTCAACTACTCAATTCATTTATTTATTCATTCATTTGTTCCTTCAGTCAACCACTCATTTCTCCATTCACTTGTTCATTCACTCCACTACTCAATTCATTTATTCATTCATTCATTCATTTGCTCCTTCAGTCAACCACTCATTCATTCATTCACTTGTTCATTTATTCAACTACTCAATTCATTTATTCATTTGTTCTTTCAGTCAACCACTCATTCATCCATTCACTCAACTACTCATTTCATTTATTCATTTCTTCCTTCAGTCAACCACTCATTCATTCATTCACTTGTTCATTCATTCAACTACTCAATTCATTTATTTATTCATTCATTTGTTCATTTACTCAACTACTCAATTCATTCATTCATTCATTCATTTGTTCCTTCAGTCAACTACTCAATTTATTTATTCATTTGTTCCTTCAGTCAACCACTCATTCATTCATTCATTCATTTGTTCATTCATTCATTCATTCATTCATTCATTCATTTGTTCATCCATTCATTCATTCATTTGTTCATTCATTCATTCATTTATTCATTTATTCATTCATTCATTCATTTGTTCATTCATTCATTTGTTCCTTCAGTCAACCACTCATTCATTCATTCATTCATTTGTTCCTTCATTCATTCATTTTCTATCATAATCCTCTTGTCTATCAATATTATTACTAGGTGTCTGTCCTGCACACCCAGTTCATGGTTCCATTTGTTGTCATCCCATCCCCTGCCATTGTTTATCAACTGTTTTTTGCTGACAATGCTATGGCATGCTCAAGAATTTGTCAAGTTATTGTTAAGTATGTTATATAAACTAGATATCAACAAAGTACAAAATAAACTTAGTACTAAATAAAATGATTGTTTCATTTATTTTTTTAATAATTGTTGTGATAACTGTTTGAAAATTATCACAGAATTTAATGCTGAATAGCTGCTTATATCAAATGATTTTCTTTGCAGCTACAGGGATACATTTGTTTCGTTGAAATCTTATGAAAAAGATAATGTAAGTCACATTTGTTAGAGATTTACCAACATTCATGAGCATGATAAGAATATTTTTTTTAGAATATTTTAATATTTAAAAATACACAATTGATTGTTTTGAAAAAAAAAAATAACCAACTACATTCAAATAAAAACTATCTGTTTATTCGTTTAACATTTATTTATTTTTCCATTGATTTATTCATTCAAATATTTATTCATTCATGTATTTATTCATGCAATCATTCATTCTTTTTTCATTCATTTTTTTCATTCTTTATTTATTTGTTTATTGATTTATGCATTTTTTTATTTGTTTGTTAATTTATTAATTTTATTCATTCATTCCTTTTTTTAATTTGTTTGTTTTTCATTTATTTGTTTTATTCATTCATTCATTCCTTTATTTATTATTTCTTTATTTATTAATATATTTTATTAATTAATTCATTTATTTTATCTATCTATCCATTAAACTCAAACAATGTTTCTCTATAATAACCTATATATTAGAGTGCAAACAATATAACCGCAAAACAAATAGTACTAATTAGTTACTAAATAGTGCTAATTAAACAATAGAAAACAATTGAATTAGCATAAAATATCACTATTTAGTACTAATTATGTTGCACGCGTTTAATATGTTTGTACTCTAATACTGGACTATTTATTATTTATTTCTACTATTATCTACTAGCCTTGTATCAGTTCTGTACCTAGAAGTGGAGCCAGCATTCAAACCCTGAACCAATACATACTGGACATCAGTGATAGTCTTTGGAGAAACAAAGCATTTTTAGACACTGAAAAGTCCTTGTGCTTTACCACTTCATGGTATGTTGGTACAAAACAAATTAATGTTGTGTGGTGCTGTAATAGCTAGTACACTTCACATGCATGTCTCATCATCATCATCATTATCTTTTCCATTTATAATATCCAGTGTAGAACCATTTCAGCAATATTTTAATATTCCAATTTTTCTATTGTATATATCTATATATTTATAGTTTTTAATCCATATTGATATTCATGTACATATATTTTATATTCCGAGGACAACCTGGAAATTATCAGGAATGGTAATGGTGTCACCCTGTCCAATTAAGTTGTTATTATCATCATCATCATCATCATCATCATTATCATTAATATTATTATGGCATCTTTATTTGTTCCTATAAGGTTATTATTACTACTATTATTATTATTATTATTATTATTATTATTATTATTATTATTATTATTATTATTATTATTATTATTATTATTATTATTATTATAATTATCATTATTATTATCATCATCATCGTCATCATCATCATCATTATTATTATTATTATGTCATGTTTCCACCATAAATATGGATTAGACGCTGTATTGTAGCACTGCAGCCCTCCACCCCTCCTATAGTCACCAGCATCTGCCGCTGGAAGGCCAGACAACCTCAATGTGCTTTACAAAAGACCTTTCCCTAATGCACCTATCAATGTCTTGCCCCAACAGGGGGAGTTCGGGCAAAGTCTGGGTATTGAACATAAACTTTGCTCGTACCTGGGGCTGCTCAATGTTTTTTGACAATTTCATCACAAAGTTCTGCATCCGCAACAGTAAAATACATTAGCAAGTATATGAATTTGATGTCCCCAAGATAGGGACTATTGACAAAAAGATATGAAAAATGTCAATAGCCCCTGGGTATGACCGCACTCCCCCCGTTGGAGCAAGACATTGATAGGTGCATAATTTCTCTTCACTGATCATGAAACAATAGATTCAAATTCAGGCTGGAATATATAAAATGCAGTGTCAGAATGTATAGATTCATCCAATCCACCTTCCGGATCCATATATAGGACATATAGTGATAGGGAGGTCTAATGTGTTTTTTCCTCTCTGTAAAATATATCTCCAATGATCTCAATGTAATTGCAGGAACAATGACATGCAACATGCGAATGAACGATTTTCTCTTCATCATCACCCAGCACTTGTTGGCTTTGCCTGGACATTTCTCCAACAGGTATATCAATATATCAATATATCAATAATAATACCTCGGCTAGTGGAGATATGGAGGATATAAATACATGAAATGATCTTTCCCGAGTGAGTGCAGTGAACGAGTGAGAGATTTTCAACACAAGAAGATAAAATTTGTATCTCCAAGCGACCATGTTATGTTCTATTATATAATTATCAATGAAAATAAAGAAAACCTTTTTTGATACAAGAAGTTTCCGTAAAGCTGTGTAACCATAGTGATGATATCTTCACATGTGAAAATAACATGTTATTTTATGTGAAGATATCAAATTTTTGAAACAGGGAAATATAGGTATTTCATTGAAAATTATATAATTTTGGGAATTTAAATTAATATCTTTCAAATGTCCAACTCCGATATGTCCGATATGAATCATAGAATGAGCATAGTGAACGAGTGCAATATCAAATTTCAACACAAGATAAATTTCATATTTCTAAGTATCCAAAAAAATATTCTGTTAATTATATAAACAATCAAATTTTATGCAAAAATGATAAAATTGATATTTTCACATGTGTTCAAATACGATATTTCTCAGTGGCAGAAATCCCTTTAAACCAGTTATTTATATAACTAGACGCACTTAGTGCGTTTACTCAGGCTACGTCATAGAGTAGTTGTGGTTTACCTGTGTCATTACGTCATGTGTAATCTCGACACAATGATAGACCCATAGATAGAGAAGGTCAACCTAGACTTAGGCTCCCTGCGGGGTAGCCTGAGTAATAAAAATATAATTTACATACAGGACAAGACAGTTACTAAGTTTTGTTAAAAAGTCCATTAATTTAAAATTAAATTAAAAAAATGCTACACTGTTTACTAAGTTTTGTGATGTTTCTGTTATTAATCCAGACTCAGCCTAAAGAGCTTCTATTAAATCCCAGTCTTATTAAGGTAAGCTTTGGGGGGTTGCTTTCATTCATCAAATAGTTGCAAACTAGTGTAGTTGCTAGAGTGCATTTAACAATAGAGTACAAATACTAAAAGTGTGCAACATAAATACCACTAAATACTGCTAAATTATGCAAATTCTTTTGTTCTCTATTGTTTAATCAACACTATTTAGTGGTAAATAGTACAAAGTATTGCACACTTTTAGTGTTTGTACTCTATATCCATGAAATACAAATACTTAAAATAGTACAAAGTAGTGCGCTACATTAAACAATAGAATAATTTTGTACTAAAATTACTATTTTAGTATTTACTAATGTTTCAGAAAATCATATACTATTTGCACTCTTATTGATTGATTTATGAATTCATATATTCATTCTTTTTTTTTAAAAAAAGTTTATGTTATATCAACTATCTGTTCATTCATTCATTTGTCTATTTATTCATTTATCTGCATTCACCTCTTTATCTACTATGAAAAATTACATTTTATTTGTTCATTTATCTATTCTTTTGTCAATATTGTCATCATCTCTCGTTCATCAAATATCTATGCATTTATCCATCCACAAACCAGTTTTGAAAAAATATCTGTTGATTTAAATTTTAGTTGATCATTTATCTATTCTTTTGTCAATATTGTCATCATCTCTCGTTCATCAAATATCTATGCATTTATCCATCCACAAACCAGTTTTGAAAAAATATCTGTTAATTTAAATTTTAGTTGATCATTTATCTATTCTTTTGTCAATATTGTCATCATCTCTCGTTCATCAAATATCTATGCATTTATCCATCCACAAACCAGTTTTGAAAAAATATCTGTTATATCATTTTTAAATATCATTTATCTATTCTTTTGTCAATATTGTCACCATCTCTCGTTCATCAAATATCTATGCATTTATCCATCCACAAACCAGTTTATCAGTGTGTACGCCTATCAATTTATATCTATTTACTGATTGCTCATTGATGTCTGTAGGGAAATGTCAGGCATGCGTACTTGGAGTACCTACTACAGATGAAAGTACAAGGAGTTGTCTCTTTTCTTGAGACTTTTATTCGTCAAAGAAAATAGCAAATCAAATATTTTTTCGAATATATCTTATCCTACTGTAATTCAAAATAGTTTTAAATATTTAAAAATAGTCCAAGCTCAAAATCCTCATTCCTTGGTGTCCATTCCTAATTTTTATGCTATTTATAAACAATGTTGTCATTCATTTTTAAAAGAAACATTTCATCAAATAGATCCTTAAGCCTCGGTCAAACGGCAATGGCATTTCATGATGGTTGTTGACAGTTCCAACTATATATCATGCACTATCATGAGGGCAGGTACTCTTACGTGAGAGTTACGCGCTCTTCGAGTTACATGCTCTATCACGCCCCCACTGAGCTTGAGCACGCCCAGCGCATAACTCGATAGAACTAACACAACTTAGAATTCAACAAAAAATTTCCTCAGCTCCCATTCAGTCAAGGGGCGAGGGACGTGATAGTGCCCGCCGCGGAGGGATACTATCAGCGCATAATGCCCGCTGAGCTTTTCGTCCACTTGGGAAAATTTTGTTGTTGAATAATCAAAACAATAGAGCAGTTAAAATCTCGGGCATTAATGCTGTGATAGTTGCCCTTGGAAACTGGATGTTCCTCAAAACCTCATAGACTATTTGTATTTTATTTTTGAACATCCAGTTTCCGCAGGCAACTATTACAGCATAATGCCTTCGATTCAACTACTCTATTGTTTAATTAGTTTGTTTGAGTTACACGCTGGGTGCATAACTCGATGCAACTAAAACAGCTTATTAGGGCCTGTTTACATGGAGATAGGGTGACCCTAGGGGTAGGGCCAATAGATAGCCCTCCTTTACATGCAAAGAGACAAGGTAGGGTGACCCTAGGGGTAGGGTTAACAAAATGGCAATTAAATGTTCTAGCGAGACTACGTGTTTGACTAATTTGAGCGATATTTTTGATGTTTGGAGCATTCGTTGTCACAGGATCTCTTACATTTTATTCTTTTCCATTAGTTTTATCACTTTGATGCTCATTTACGATTGCTTTTATCTGGAATCTTCATAAATACTCGCCAGAACGACATAGCCCTCCCCCTAGGGTCACCCTACCTTGAGCGTTTACATGCAAAAAGCTGGCCCTCGTCACCCTACCTAGCTGATAGAGTAACCCTATCCCTAGGGTCACCCTACCAGACATGTAAACACAACCACGGAATACAATAGAGTAGGGTGACCCTCCCAGGAGGGTGACCCTATATCCATGAAACAGGCCCTTAGTGTCATCGAGTTAAGCGCTACAGACTTCAAAAATAGAAAAATGTGTAAATAAAATGAAAGGATAAGAAAAAAAACTGCGCAAAAACTATCATGTGAAATTTGAACATGTTCAAACTCTATGATAGTTGATGATAGTGCATGATAGTTGGTGGTCAAACGCACATGATAGTTGGAACTATCATGAACTATCATGGACTATCATAAAGTTTGAACATGTTCAAATTTCACATAGTTTTTGCTGTTTGACCGCGCTATTGATAGTAGATGATAGCTGAAGGCATCTCAACTAAATAGTAGTGTCTGTTTATGCAGGCCAGTTAATTTGGCCACGGCTTTGTTGATTTTATTAAACCAATGATGTCATTGCCTGCTGGGGGTCTGGGAGTATTGTTGAATATTGTTCTTTAAAGTGCTTATAACCCCTAGAATTGGGAAAAATCGGTGAAATGTACAACCCTCCAATTTGATTTGAAGCAATTGGGAATATTTTACAGAGTTTTTAATATTACTGTGGCCACGCCCTGGCCAGGATTTTTGGGTCCGGGTCGAATCACCAGAAATGATGTCAAACATTACCAGGTAAAACTGTCAAAATCAACTTTGAGAATAAATGAAGAACAAATACTAATTAAAATATATTTCTAAAACAGTGTTCTACAAAATGTTTGACTTGTATTGTGTTTGTCAACTTCAACAAGTCGCTTTAGAACACATACGCAAGCTCAGTAATTTTTGACGTCACAGAAAAACTCTTGACCTAGTTCTCCCAACTCACATGCTACCTGGCACAGGAACTCCAAAACGGCACTTTCAAATCTGTATAACCAGGACAATATGTATCCAAATGACCTGGGACATATATCATGTAAATTCTGTAGATGTCTAGAATTTGATGATTTGTTTTTAGGGGTTATAAGCACTTTAACCTAGGAAGGTAAAGAGGTCTATTGTTGTGCTAAATTTTGTCATACATTGTGTCTTGTTCTTTTTGTTTTTAAGTTAAAACATTTTTTGAGTCATATTAGAGCTGTTATCATTAACTTGTGAAACACTTTTCACTGTATTATTATGGTGCACTTTCTTCACTTATGTACTTTTTGCTGGGTTAACAAGAAGAGCTCTAGTATTAAAATGTGCTAAAATCCCAATTTAAAAATTCAATTAATGTGATAATAAATAAATTACTGTAATTCAAAATAGTTTTAAATATTTAAAAATAGAAAGAAGAAATCCTCATATCTAATTTTGTTACCGGATGTAAAGCAGGCTAATTTTGTTATACTTTTCATAAACAATGATATATGTCATTCATTTTAAAAAGAAACCTTCCCATATAAGACTATATTCTAAACTGCTTATGCATTGATTCTATTAAACCAATTATGACGTCATTCCTTGGTGTCCATTCCTAATTTTTTTCTGCTTTGTATAAACAATGATGTCATTCATTTTAAAAAGAAAACTCACCATATATTTTGACCTGCTTATGCATTGATTTTATTAAACAAATAATGTCATCATTCCTTTGTGTCCATTCCTATTTTTTTATACTCTTTATAAACAATTATGTCATTAAGAAACCATAGCCACATAAGGCTATATTCTCAACTGCTTATGCTAATTTTTTATGCTTTTTATAAACAATGATGTCATTAAGTGCAAGCAAAAGCAATCTCGACATATTATTTAAAGCAACTTTCAACCAGGCTAAAAACTATCCAAAATGGATACTTTGTCGTCGTCGTTAGCGTTTGCAGCAACACAATGGAGTACTTGTGTTATTGCTGCTGTAGTGTTGGTCTTCCTTTACTGGTACGGGACGAGAACTCGTAGCCAACTCGAGCGAACTTTCCCAAATCTTCCTGGCCCTAAGCAATGGCCTTTCGTTGGTAATTTACCAGATCTTCTTCGAGTGGGAGGTCAAATGCATTTGCAATTGGACGAGGACTACAAGAAATACGGCAAGGTGTATCGTACTATGATGTTAAGTACGCCAACTATTGTTGTGAGCGACCCCGAAATGATCAAAGAAATCTTCGTGAAAAACTTTGACTGTTTTCCAAACAGGCCGGTAAGAATTTCCTATATCAGTTTATAATTGGACCAAATCCCAGTCAAAAATCACATAATCCCATCAGTTTTGCTCAAGTTTTCAATCTCATTACCATTTTCTATTGTTCTTTTATTTGTAAATCCCAGTCCTGAGTGCATCCAATCTCATTTTCCCAGTCAAAAAAAAGGCCAATCCCAGCTCCCATTCTACCCCTGACTCTGCCGACTCCTAATAATTACATGCAAATTCTGGATGTAAAAATTATGGGTTATCCATCAAGTAAACTGGTTTAAAACTGTTTTTTCCCTCCTCCGTCACCACAGCATTTGTGAATTTCTGTTGACATTTGGCCCGAGTCATATTACGTCACCGTCATGCATGCTCAACAGGGTAATTATTGGGAGTCGGCATAGCCATTTTCTCTCGATTTTCGGCGGGTGAGAAAGGTGGCTCTGGTCGAAAGAGTACTTGACGGATAACCCATAATTTTTACATCCAGAAGTTTGGATGTAATTATCTGGAGTCAGCAGAGCCATTTTCTCTCGCTTTTCGGCAGGGGAGAAAGTTGGCTCTGTTCGCAGAGTAACAACATGTTTCCTAGTTCATATCTGCGGGAACCCAGGGGTAATCTTCTGTCACTCGTTTCCCGCTCCCAGAAAAAATACCCCTGGGAACGTAGTCTGTTGGAGCTTGTTCCGGAAGTCAAAATTCATCTCTTTCTTGTGGTCGACGTGCTGAGATCGATCAATGAAAATCAAAAAAACCATAATGAAAGTCGTTAAATAAGTTTGAATTTTGACTTCTGGAAAAAGTTCCAACAAACTACATTCCCATGGGTATGTATTTCTTCTGGGAGCCAGAAACGAGTGACAGAAGATTACCCCTGGGTTGCCGAGGATGGCTAGTTCAGAGCAAAATGTTAAATTCAGATCTGCTTTTAGAGGTTACATTTCTGCTTGTTCATTCTCATTTCATAGTGACCATAAGGAATGCAGCCTATAAATTGACCATTGACCAAATTTTCAAATAAAGTACTAAGTTGAAACATTAAAAACGTCTTTCCCTCAGAGTTTTGGTATTAGGTCTCCTGAGCCAATGGACAAAGGGCTAGATGTAGCAGAGGGTGAAACATGGCGACGCATTCGTAACATGGTGACTCCAACATTCAGCGCCCATAAACTCAAAAGTATGGTGCCCTTGATGAACATCAACTGTGACAACCTAATCAACAAAGCTGAGGAATTTTCTAAGTCTGGGGAAAGTTTTGACATTGTCAAGTAAGTTAAATTATTCCTTGAGTGGCCGATCTGTATGGGATATAAATCAGGTGCGAATATTATATAGCACTTATGCAAATCAGGACAAAATATGAGATTTACCATTGTCATATGACCAATATTTTGCCCGGCGCGCTCTTAAGAAAACCATCGGAAAAAAGGCACGTGATGGTGTCACGTGATGGGGTCATGTGATGGGGTCACGTGATGGGGTCACCTGGTCCGTACAAACACATACAGACCCACTACTCGAAACATCACAACAAAAATGGAGCGCGCTGGGCAAAATACAGGTCATATGATAAAAAACTTATTGACTGAGTTAGGTCGGGCCGTATGGGAAAATATTTGGCTCTTGGTCATTTGTACGGACCTCGCTGCGCTCGTTCCATACGTCATGACCGCGAGCCAAATATTTTCCCGTACGGCCCTCCCACTCGTCAATAAGTACTTAGTATTGGTATAGCCCTACACTACTAAGTTTAATTAATGTTTTTTCTTTTATTTCACAGACATCAACAAGCTCTCACAATGGACATTATCATGTCCAGTGCATTTGGTATCCAAACCGATTACCAAAACAATCCCAAAGATCCAGTTATACAGACGGTTTTGAAAGCCATGAATCTAAGCATTTGGATACAGATAGCTTTCTTTTTCATTTTGCCTATGCTGCCCTTTGGAAATTGGTTACTCAGAACAAGCACTGTGACTAAGTATATTTTTCGAGATTTTTTGGAAGTGGCAGACATTGCTAAAAACGTTGTCCAGGTTAAAAGAAAAGAATCAACTCAAAAGGTAATTTTAGATGTTTTCCTCAGGGGCTGATCCAGGATTTTTTTCAGGGGGGTGCACCATTAGGAAATGACATAATATATAAATAACTTAAGAAAAATTATTTTTAATCTTTATGATTGTCTGAGCCCAGGGGGGTGCACACCCCCTGAATCCTCCCCTGTTTCTAAACCTTTTTAAAGATGGCAGACCCCAATTTTCCACAGGGAGCCCAACAGCCAGAGGGAAATACTGCTGGGGCCAGGTGTATGTAGAACTTGTATGGTTTTTATTGACTGGATAAGGATATCCAGTGGTTCAAGTGCTATTCCGGCTTCATACAACTGACACCTGGCCAACAATACTAACAATAGCTGATACCAATAAATTATTCTCTTAATTATCATTTTTTGATAAGTTCTCTTCAAACATTTTTGTCCCACCTATTTACAGGATTTTCTAGACATACTGCTCCAAGCAACCAACACTGATACTTTAGAACACAAGAAGCTTACAGATGATGAAGTAGTGGCTCAGTGCGTGTTGTTTCTCCTGGCTGGCTATGAGACCTCAAGCTTCACCCTTTCCATGCTGTGCTATAGCCTTGCAACTAATCCTCACATACAAGAACGACTACAACAAGAGATTGATAGTGTCTGGTTGGATGAAGATAAGATGCCGTCATATGACACAGTTCATGAACTACCCTATCTAAACATGGTTATGTCGGAAACCTTACGACTGTACCCACCAGGTGAGTAAATGTAAATTTTTCCCTTGAGAAAAGACCTCTTTGTGTTTTCAAGGTAGTTCTAAATGTGAGGATTTGGCTCTTTTATGCATAGCCTGGGAGGGCAAGAGCTCTTATAATTGTTTTTATAGACTCCACCAACATAGTGGACCTCATAGCCTGGGAGGGCGAGAGCTCTTATAATTGTTTGTATAGGCTCCACCAACATATAGTGCCAAAGTCTAGTCAATCTAGATCTATATAGTTCCATTTTGGTTATCAGGGGCAGATCTGTCACCAGACACCCCCCCCCCCCCCCCTTGCGCTGCAATTACCCCATTTTATTTAAGACATTTAGGGACTAGGCACTCCCTAACACCTTAAGAGCCCTTCATTTGAAATTGAAATACACCCTGACAATTTTCTGGATCTGTCCCTCATCCTCACGTGTATAAATCTTATTGTATTTTACTGTTAGCTTTTGCACTTTTCCGTGAGTGTAACAAAGACTGTGTCATCAAGGGCATCAAGATTCCCAAAAATACCACAGTAATAGTGCCAGCATACAGTATACACAGGGATCCCAACATCTACCCCAACCCTGACACCTTTGACCCAGAGCACTTCTCGGCTCAAGCTAAGCAGTCACGCGACCCTATCTTGTACAATCCTTTTGGTATTGGTCCTCGTAACTGTGTTGGTATGAGGTTCGCACAAATGGAAATCAAACTAGTGCTAGTAAGGCTGCTTAAGAAGTACTCCTTTGTCAAGACTCCAGAGACGACACCACCAAAGTTGGAGATCAAAGCAACACTGACTACCTCAGGGGTAAAACTAGGTGTTGTGAAACGACAGGATTGTAACTAAATGAATGTGCACCTATTTCAAAAATATTTGCTGTCACAATCAAATCTACTATCCACACACTGAAGCCTGCCAAGGATGTTGATTAAATGAAAATATTTGTTTCATTTTCTACCATTGCAAGAGTTTGTTAGCATTGGGCAGCACATATAAACACACAACCAAAATATGCTATGGATGACATTTGAAATAGGTGATGCAATGATATTGGCATCCATATCCCACATTGCTCTCTTTCTAACATGTCAAGTTTATTCTTGTAAATATCATACAAAGAAACTTATGTCATGGTTTTACTCTTGGGATTCCTGTGTTAAATGGACCTCAATATTTTTCCTACACACGGTCACAGACACCTTTTTTTTACCTGCAATAAAAAAGATTTTGAGAAATTTTATATCGTATCCCCCTTCCCAAAAATAGACTGAATGCCAGTATCTTTGCCATTGATTTTTCAAAAATTAAAACTTTATCTAAAAAAATAAGCACCACCATGAGAAAAAGCAAGCACAAATATGTATGTTTGAAAAGTTTTATTACTATAAGGGAGCGGTCATTATTTATGGTGGGTTAGGGGGTGGGTGATTTTTTACTTAAAATGTACAAATTGTCACAACCCCTCACTTGCTATAAACATGTCTTTCATGACCCTTCCTTCTGATGTTTGCCAAAATTGTGATCCCTCCTTCAGTTGCCTAGGAAAATTAGTAACCCCTCCTTCAGAAGACTTGAAAATTCCATAACCCCTCCTCACAATCACTCACCCCCTACCCCACCATAAATAATGACCGCTCCCTAAATTTAATTCAAGTGAAGTTATTTGGAATCAAATTTACAGATATGTGTATGTGTTCATGTTGTGGTGTTCTTCACACATGAAATTTTCAATAATTTTCAATAATTTCATATTTTTGACTCAAACGTTTTACTTTTGTTGATGTCATTCTACTGAGTCATATTATTTATGTGGCGGACATTAGCATTCTTTCTTTAATTGTTTCTTCTTTTTTTTTTGTTATCCTTAAAAACCACTTGTTCTTGGTATCATTACGAATATTTTGTAGATCAGATAATGTAAAATGTACTTCATCAACTTTTTCTTCGTGTTTTAATTAAAATGTAATGTGAAAATGGTACAATTTTTTCACGTTATGTTAATTTACAAAACAGATATTGTTGTGACTCGTCTATAATTGTACTAAATCTTGTCATACATAATTGTTAATGTGTCTTATTCTTTCTGTTATAAAGTTAAAACAATTTTTGATTCATATTAGAGCTGTTATCATTAACTCGTGAAACGTCGCTTTTCACTCTATTATTATGGTACACTTTCACTATACACTTTTTTCTGGGTTAACAAGAAGAGCTCTAGTATTAAAATGTGCTAAAAACCCAATTTAAAAATTCAATTAATGTGATAATAAATACTGTAATTCGAAATAGTTTTAAATATTTAAAAATAGTCCAAGAAATCCTTAGCCTCCTCCGCAGGCTACTCCTTTTTCTCTTTTGGGATTCCTTTGGGTTTCCTGTGGGATTTCCGAGAGAAGGATTGGGGCCGAGAGTTAGGGACGAGTCTCTCTTCGGCTCGCTTCTCAAAAAAGGAAGCCCAAAAGTGAAAAAAGTTGCCTGCGGAGGAGGCCCCTCTTCCCTCCTCACCCCCTCCCCCTCATTTTTTTGCTCCCCGTCCCAGTCTCTTTTCGGCTCGTTTCTCAAAAAAGGAAGCCCAAAAGTGAAAAAAGTTGCCTGCGGAGGAGGCTAAGAAATCCTCATATCTAATTTTGTTACAGGATGTAAAGCAGGCTAATTTTGTTATGCTTTTCATAAACAATGACATGTCATTCATCTTAAAAAGAAACCTTGCCATATAAGACTATGTGTGTATGATTATGATCGTCGCGGAGAAATAAGCAATTTATGCAATTGCAATTATAGAAGCCCGAAAAATAAAAAAAATAAAAATAAGACTATAAGACTATATTCTGAACTGCTTATGCATTGATTCTATTAAACCAATTATGACGTCATTCCTTGGTGCCCATTCCTAATTTTTATACTCTTTATAAACAATTATGTCATTCATTTTAAAAAGAAACCATAGCCATATAAGGCTATATTCTCAACTGCTTATGCTAATTTTTTATGCTTTTTATAAACAATGATGTCATTAAGTGCAAGCAAAAGCAATCTCGACATATTATTTAAAGCAACTTTCAACCAGGCTAAAAACTATCCAAAATGGATACTTTGTCGTCGTCGTTAGCGTTTGCAGCAACACAATGGAGTACTTGTGTTATTGCTGCTGTAGTGTTGGTCTTCCTTTACTGGTACGGGACGAGAACTCGTAGCCAACTCGAGCGAACTTTCCCAAATCTTCCTGGCCCTAAGCAATGGCCTTTCGTTGGTAATTTACCAGATCTTCTTCGAGTGGGAGGTCAAATGCATTTGCAATTGGACGAGGACTACAAGAAATACGGCAAGGTGTATCGTACTATGATGTTAAGTACGCCAACTATTGTTGTGAGCGACCCCGAAATGATCAAAGAAATCTTCGTGAAAAACTTTGACTGTTTTCCAAACAGGCCGGTAAGAATTTCCTATATCAGTTTATATTTGGACCAAATCCCCAAAATCACATAATCCCATCAGTTTGGCTAGAGTTTTCAATCTCATTACCATTTTCTATTGTTCTTTTATTTGTAAATCCCAGTTCCAGTGCATCCAATCTCATTTTCCCAGTCAAAAAAAAGGCCAATCCCAGCTCCCATTCTACCCCTGACTCTGCCGACTCCTAATAATTACATGCAAATTCTGTATGTAAAAATTATGGGTTATCCATCAAGTAAACTGGTTTAAAACTGTTTTTTCCCTCCTACGTCACCAGCATTTGTGAATTTCTGTTGACATTTGGCCCGAGTCATATTACGTCACCGTCATGCATGCTCAACAGGGTAATTATTGGGAGTCAGCAGAGCCATTTTCTCTCGCTTTTCGGCAGGGGAGAAAGTTGGCTCTGTTCGCAGAGTAACAACATGTTTCTTAGTTCATATCTGCGGGAACCCAGGGGTAATCTTCTGTCACTCGTTTCCCGCTCCCAGAAAAAATACCCCTGGGAACGTAGTCTGTTGGAGCTTGTTCCGGAAGTCAAAATTCATCTCTTTCTTGTGGTCGACGTGCTGAGATCGATCAATGAAAATAAAAAAAAACATAATAAAAGTTGTTAAATAAGTTTGAATTTTGACTTCTGGAAAAAGTTGCAACAGACTACATTCCCATGGGTATGTATTTCTTCTGGGAGCCAGAAACGAGTGACAGAAGATTACCCCTGGGTTGCCGAGGATCGCTAGTTTCGAGCAAAATGTTAAATTCAGATCTGCTTTTAGAGGTTACATTTCTGCTTGTTAAATCTCATTCCATAGTGACCATAAGGAATGCAGCCTATAAATTGACCATTGACCAAATTTTCAAATAAAGTAGTTGAAACATTAAAAACGTCTTTCTCTCAGACTTTTGGTATTAGGTCTCCTGAGCCAATGGACAAAGGGCTAGATGTAGCAGAGGGTGAAACATGGCGACGCATTCGTAACATGGTGACTCCAACATTCAGCGCCCATAAACTCAAAAGTATGGTGCCCTTGATGAACATCAACTGTGACAACCTAATCAACAAAGCTGAGGAATTTTCTAAGTCTGGGGAAAATTTTGACATTGTCAAGTAAGTTAAATTATTCCTTGAGTGGCCGATCTGTATGGGATATAAATCAGATATTATATAGCAAATATTATATAGCACTTATGCAAATCAGGACAAAATATGAGATTTACCATTGTCATATGACCAATATTTTGGCCGGCGCACGCTCTTAAGAAAACCTTCGGAAAAAAGGCACATGATGGGGTCACCTGGTCCGTACAAACACATACAGACCCACTACTCGAAACATCACAACAAAAATGGAGTGCGCTGGGCAAAATACGGGTCATATGATAAAAAACTTATTGACTGACTTAGGTCAGGCCGTACAGGAAAATATTTGGCTCTTGGTCATTTGTAAGGACCTCGCTGCGCTCGTTTCATACGTCATGACCGCGAGCCAAATATTTTCCCGTACGGCCCTCCCACTCGTCAATAAGTACTTAGTATTGGTATAGCCCTACACTACTAAGTTTAATTAATGTTTTTTATTTTATTTCACAGACATCAACAAGCTCTCACAATGGACATTATCATGTCCAGTGCATTTGGTATCCAAACCGATTACCAAAACAATCCCAAAGATCCAGTTATACAGAAGGTTTTGAAAGCCATGAATCTAAGCATTTGGATACAGATAGCTTTCTTTGTCATTTTGCCTATGCTGCCCTTTGGAAATTGGTTACTCAGAACAAACACTGTGACTAAGTATATTTTTCGAGATTTTTTGGAAGTGGCAGACATTGCTAAAAACGTTGTCCAGGTTAAAAGAAAAGAATCAACTCAAAAGGTAATTTTAGATGTTTTCCTCAGGGGCCGATCCAGGATTTTTTTCAGGGGGGTGCACCATTAGGAAATGACAGAATATATAAATAACTTAAGAAAAATTATTTTTAATCTTTATGATTGTCTGAGCCCAGGGGGGGTGCACACCCCCTGAATCCTCCCCTGTTCCTAAAGCTTTTTAAAGATGGCAGACCCCAATCTTCCACAGGGAGCCCAACAGACGGAGAGAAATACTGCTGGGGCCAGGTGTATGTAGAACTTGTATGGTTTTTATTGACTGGATAAGGATATCCAGTGGTTCAAGTGCTATTCCGGCTTCATACAACTGACACCTGGCCAACAATACTAACAATAGCTGATACCAATAAATTATTCTCTTAATTATTATTTTTTGATAAGTTCTCTTCAAACATTTTTGTCCCACCTATTTACAGGATTTTCTAGACATACTGCTCCAAGCAACCAACACTGATACTTTAGAACACAAGAAGCTTACAGATGATGAAGTAGTGGCTCAGTGCGTGTTGTTTCTCCTGGCTGGCTATGAGACCTCAAGCTTCACCCTTTCCATGCTGTGTTATAGCCTTGCAACTAATCCTCACATACAAGAACGACTACAACAAGAGATTGATAGTGTCTGGTTGGATGAAGATGAGATGCCATCATACGACACAGTTAATGAACTACCCTATCTAAACATGGTTATGTCGGAAACCTTACGGCTGTACCCACCAGGTGAGTAAATGTAGATTTTTCCCTTGAGAAAAGACCTCTTTGTGTTTTCCAGGTATTAATGTGAGGATTTGGCTCTTTTATGCATAGCCTGGGAGGGCAAGAGCTCTTATAATTGTTTTTATAGACTCCACCAACATAGTGGACCTCATAGCCTGGGAGGGCGAGAGCTCTTATAATTGTTTGTATAGGCTCCACCAACATATAGTGCCAAAGTCTAGTCATTCTAGATCTATATAGTTCTATGTTGGTTATCAGGGGCAGATGTGTCACCAGACACCCCCCTAGCGCTGCAATTACCCCATTTTATTTAAGACATTTAGGGACTAGGCACTCCCTAACACCTTAAGAGCCCTTCATTTGCAATCGAGACACCCCCCTGACAAATTTCTGGATCCGTCCCTCATCCTCATGTGTATTCTTATTGTATTTTACTGTTAGTTTTTGCACATACCCGTGAGTGTAACAAAGACTGTGTCATCAAGGGCATCAAGATTCCCAAAAAGACCACAGTAGCAGTGCCAGCATACAGTATACACAGGGATCCCAACATCTACCCCAACCCTGACACCTTTGACCCAGAGCACTTCTCGGCACAAGCAAAACAGTCACGCAACCCTTACTTGTACAATCCTTTTGGTATTGGTCCTCGTAACTGTGTTGGTATGAGGTTCGCACAAATGGAAATCAAACTAGTGCTAGTAAGGCTGCTTAAGAAGTACTCCTTTGTCAAGACTCCAGAGACGACACCACCAAAGTTGGAGATCAAAGCAACACTGACTACCTCAGGGGTAAAACTAGGCATTGTGAAACGACAGGATTGTAACTAAATGAATGTGCACCTATTTCAAAAATATTTGCTGTCACAATCAAATCTACTGTCCACACACTGAAGCCTGCCAAGGATGTTGATTAAATGAAAATATTTGTTTCTTTTTCTACCATTGCAAGAGTTTGTTAGCATTGAGCAGCACATATATCACGAACACACAACCAAAATATGCTATGGATGACATTTGAAATAGGTGATGCAATGATATTGCCATCCATATCCCACAATGCTTTCTTTCTAACATGTCAAGTTTATTCTTGTAAATATCATACAAAGAAACTTATGTCATGGTTTTACTCTTGGGATTCCTGTGTTAAATGGACCTCAATATTTTTCCTACGTACGGTCACAGACACCTTTTTTTATCTGCAATAAAAAAGATTTTGAGAAATTTTATATCGTATCCCCCTTCCCAAAAATAGACTGAATGCCAGTATCTTTGCCATTGATTTTTCAAAAATTAAAACTTTATCTAAAAAAATAAGCACCACCATGAGAAAAAGCAAGCACAAATATGTATGTTTGAAAAGTTTTATTGCTATAAGGGAGCGGTCATTATTTATGGTGGGTTAGGATGTGGGTGATTTTTTACTTAAAATGTACAAATTGTCACAACCCCTCACTTGCTATAAACATGTCTTTCATGACCCTTCTGATGTTTGCCAAAATTGTGATCCATCCTTCAGTTGCCTAGGAAAATTAGTAACCCCTCCTTCAGAAGACTTGAAAATTCCATAACCCCTCCTCACAATCACTCACCCCCTACCCCACCATAAATAATGACCGCTCCCTAAATTTAATTCAAGTGAAGTTATTTGGAATCAAATTTACAGATATGTGTATGTGTTCATGTTGTGGTGTTCTTCACACATGAAATTTTCAATAATTTCATATTTTTGACTCAAACGTTTTACTTTTGTTGATGTCATTCTACTGAGTCATAATCTTGATTTATGTGGCGGACATTGGCATTCTTTCTTTAATTGTTTCTTTTTTTTTGTTATCCTTAAAAACCACTTGTTCTTGGTATCATTACGAATATTTTGTAGATCAGATAATGTAAAATGTACTTCATCAACTTTTTCTTTGTGTTTTAATTAAAATGTAATATGAAAATGGTACAATTTTTTCATGTTATGTTAATTTACAAAACAGATATTGTTGTGACTCGTCTATAATTGTACTAAATTTTGTCATACATAATTGTTAATGTGTCTTATTCTTTCTGTTATAAAGTTAAAACAATTTTTGATTCATATTAGAGCTGTTATCATTAACTCGTGAAACGTCGCTTTTCACTCTATTATTATGGTACACTTTCACTATACACTTTTTTCTGGGTTAACAAGAAGAGCTCTAGTATTAAAATGTGCTAAAATCCCAATTTAAAAATTCAATTAATGTGATAATAAATACTGTAATTCGAAATAGTTTTAAATATTTAAAAATAGTCCAAGAAATCCTTAGCTTCCTCCGCAGGCTACTCCTTTTTCTCTTTTGGGATTCCTTTGGGTTTCCTGTGGGATTTCCGAGAGAAGGATTGGGGCCGAGAGTTAGGGACGAGTCTCTCTTCGGCTCGCTTCTCAAAAAAGGAAGCCCAAAAGTGAAAAAAGTTGCCTGCGGAGGAGGCCCCTCTTCCCTCCTCACCCCCTCCCCCTCATTTTTTTGCTCCCCGTCCCAGTCTCTTTTCGGCTCGTTTCTCAAAAAAGGAAGCCCAAAAGTGAAAAAAGTTGCCTGCGGAGGAGGCTAAGAAATCCTCATATCTAATTTTGTTACCGGATGTAAAGCAGGCTAATTTTGTTATGCTTTTCATAAACAATGACATGTCATTCATTTTAAAAAGAAACCTTGCCATATAAGACTGTGTGTATGATTATGATCATCGCGGAGAAATAAGCAATTTATGCAATTGCAATTATAGAAGCCCGAAAAATAAAAAAAAATAAGACTATAAGACTATATTCTGAACTGCTTATGCATTGATTCTATTAAACCAATTATGACGTCATTCCTTGGTGCCCATTCCTAATTTTTATCCTCTATAAACAATTATGGCAATCATTTTAAAAAGAAACCATAGCCATATAAGGCTATATTCTCAACTGCTTATGCTAATTTTTTATGCTTTTTATAAACAATGATGTCATTGGCTGCTGGGGGCCTGGGATTATTTCTATTTATTAAAGTGCAAGCAAAAGTGATATTTTACTTAAAATGTACAAATTGTCACAACCCCTCACTTGCTATAAACATGCATGTCTTTCATGACCCTTCCTTCTGATGTTTGCCAAAATTGTGATCCCTCCTTCAGCTTGCCTAGGAAAATTAGTAACTCCTCCTTCAGAAGACTTGAAAATTCCATAACCCCTCCTCACAATCACTCACCCCCTACCCCACCATAAATAATGACCGCTCCCTAAATTTAATTCAAGTGAAGTTATTTGGAATCAAATTTACAGATATGTGTATGTGTTCATGTTGTGGTGTTTTTCACACTTTAAATTTTCAATTATTCTCAATAATTTCATATTTTTGACTCAAACGTTTTCATTACGAATATTTTGTAGATCAGATAATGTAAAATGTACTTCATCAACTTTTTCTTCGTGTTTTAATTAAAATGTAATATGAAAATGGTACAACTTTGTCTATTTTTTTCATGTTATGTTAATTTACAAAACAGATATTGTTGTGACTCGTCTATAATAGACCTTTTTAACTCGTGGATCGAATTTCGGGACACTTAGAATTTTGTTCAACTCGATAGTACACGACTGTAAACTGGTCACGCACTTAATATTAGGACTTCGATGACATTAATTACAACTTTAATAGTATTGTATACAATAAGAAAACGTGAAAAAGAGATATTTGTTTCGGACTGAGTTTGAAGAACTAAAATTTATTTATCATTTCGACTTCAACCCGACGTAACCAATCGAACGAAATCGAACGTTCGATTCAATCGAATGATTGGATTCGAGTGTATTCGGTAATCGAATGAAATCGAATTCACAACTTTTTTTGAGCCAATCGAACATAATCGAACATTTGATTGTTAAATCATTCGATTTTCTTCGATTTTGATTTTCTAGCGCGGCAATCACTTTGATTATCGTTCGGAAATCGAACACAATCAAGCATTCGATTGCGTTCGGAAATCGAATTTAATCGAATTCACAACTTTTTTTAGTATTCGATTTCATTCGATTACCAAACGCAATCGAATCCAATCATTTGATTGGATTCGATTGCGTTCGATTACCGAATCGTTCGATTGGTTACGTCGGGACTTCAAGTACGGCAAAGCGATTCAAAGACTCCTGTACGCGGACTTTTGTTTGCTATTCGTACATAGTTGAATAGATTTGGAATATCATGTGAAGGGAATACTCTCTAGCCTTTCTCAGGCGGTAGAAGCACTGATTTCCCCCGAAATAAACTTCCATTTACTGGTAGTTGATCAGTTTTATCCTTTAGCCATTTACAGCAGGCTAAACAACCCTTGACACGTGTGAGCAATTCACCCAGTTTACCGCTCTGTTTTAGGCCTCTACACTTGAGCCACCGCTTCAGTTGATCAACAGTGTATTCGTCTGCATTATTGGTAAATTTTGAGCCAGGAACGTTGTCTTCTTCAGTTAAAATAACTATTTTACTACGACCGAAACTACTTGAAGTTTCCATATAAACTAGACGCTCTGTGAGCGATTACTCGGGCTACTGAACAGAAGGTATTCTGAGGGATTGAAATTCATAATGTATCATACATAGATCATGCACAATACATATATAGTGGTACCTCTTTTAAGCGGTCACCCTCTATTAGGCGATCACAAAAAAAGTCCCAAATCTATTCATATACCTATTCTATACATTGTATACGGAGATACAAATGATTTAGTTCGATATTTGGATCTCCTACGAGCCTTGAAGCCAACGTTCACCGCCACTTTTGAGAACCTCGATCTGAAATCGACAAAAATCAACTCACCGGGGGATGATCCGTTATAGAGTAATGGGCGTTGAGTATTTATTTGTTCCCTTGAAAGCGAGGTTCTGTAACGGATCATCCCCCGGTGAGTTGATTTTTGTCGATTTCAAATCGAGGTTCTCAAAAGTGGCGGTGAACGTTGGCTTCAAGGCTCGTAGGAGATCCAAATATCGAACTAAATCATTTGTATCTCCGTAAATCTTGGTCGTTGAAGAAAAAAACTTGCAGAGTGGTTAGAATAAGTATTGATGTAGGCGATGACAAGCTTCATTAGAAATTTGAACAAACGAAAGGTATGTTTTGAGCTCGAAATGTACCGGCGATTTGATTTTTTTAGTCGCAAAGCTTCCAGCCTTTTCTACTTTATAGCAAAAAAACCGTCATTTAAGCATTTAATAATGATTAAAATGAATTAAATAAACACATGAAACGTATCTTTTCATTTTGTATTTTTATTTTTCAATGTTTCGTGAAACGCATCTTTTTCATTTTGTAATTTTATTTTTCAATGTTGTCAGATAATGAGTGTGGGCTGCCTGTGAGTATACTAGTTCCGGTTTGAATGTCCGACCTCGCCATGGGGACACTTATGCTAATTTTTTATGCTTTTTATAAACAATGTGTCATTAAGTGCAAGCAAAAGCAATCTCGACATATTATTTAAAGCAACTTTCAACCAGGCTAAAAACTATCCAAAATGGATGCTTTGTCGTCGTCGTTAGCGTTTGCAGCAACACAATGGAGTACTTGTGTTATTGCTGCTGTAGTGTTGGTCTTCCTTTACTGGTACGGGACGAGATCTCGTAGCCAACTCGAGCGAACTTTCCCAAATCTTCCTGGCCCTAAGCAATGGCCTTTCGTTGGTAGTTTACCCGATCTTCTTCGTATGAAAGGTCAAATGCATTTGCTATTGGACGAGAACTGCAAGAAATACGGCAAGGTGTATCGTACTATGATGTCAAATACGCCAACTCTTGTTGTGAGCGACCCCGAAATGATCAAAGAAATCTTCGTGAAAAACTTTGACTGTTTTCCAAACAGACCGGTAAGAATTCCCTGTATCAGTCTTGGTATCATGAACTATATTTGTTATTAAATGAATTGTAATGATAAATATGTTACTTCATAGCTATTTTGCAAAGTATTTAAAATAGAGCAACATTACGTTTAAATGTTTAAGGGGCTTCTAAAGAGGGTCCTGAAGAGGGGGTCCGAATCCCATTTGCCAGTTTATATTTGGACCAAATCCCAGTCAAAAATCACATAATCCCATCAGTTTTGCTCAAGTTTTCAATCTCATTCCCATTTTCTATTGTTCTTTTATTTGTAAATCCCAGTCCCAGTGCATCCAATCCCATTTTCCCAGTCAAAAATAAGGCCAATCCCAGCTCCCATTCTAACCCCTTAAGGATACTCTGCGAGCAGAGCCACCTTTCTCCCCCACCGAAAAGCGAGAGAAAAATGGCTCTGCTGATAATTACATCCAAACTTCTGGATGTAAAATATTATGGGTTATCCATCAAGTAAACTGGTTTATTTTAACTGTTTTTTCCTATCTATGTCACCATCATTTGTGAATTTCCGTTGACATTCGACCTGCATCATATTACATCACCCTCACCCATGCTCAAATGGGTAATTATCTAGAGTCGGCAGACCAATGTTTCTCTCGCTTTTCGACAGGCGAGAAAGGTGGCTCTGTTTGCAGAGTACTTGATGGAAAACCCATAATTTTTACATCCAGAAGTTTGGATGTAATTATTGGGAGTCGGCAGAGCAATTTTTCTCTTGCTTTTTTCGGCAGGGGAGAAAGGTGGCTCTGTCCGCAGAGTAACAATAAGTTTGCTTGTTCAAAGCAAAACGTTAAAATTTATTCAGATCAGATAACCAGTAGAGGTTACAGTTCTGCTTGTTTAAATCTCATTTCATAGTGACCACAAGGAATGCAGCCTATAAATTTAACATAAGACCAAACTTTCAAATAAAGTAGTTGAAACATAAAAAATGTCTTTCCCTCAGACTTTTGGTATTAGGTCTCCTGAGCCAATGGACAAAGGGCTAGATGTAGCACAGGGTGAAACATGGCGACGCATTCGTAACATGGTGTCTCCAACATTCAGCGCCCATAAACTCAAAAGTATGGTGCCCTTGATGAACATCAACTGTGACAACCTAATCAACAAAGCTGAGGAATTTTCTAAGTCTGGGGAAAGTTTTGACATTGTCAAGTAAGTTAAATTATTCCTACATGCTTCATTAGTAATATCTATTCAATATATGTGTATATGTGTATATCTGTATGGGATATGAATCCCGGGGGGGTACTCCCTTAGAAAAATGGATAGGAGTGTTCAACAGACCTTTTAGGGTTGAAAATAAGACCCCCCGCATACCTTTTTAGGGTCTTGAACTGGCACCGTACCTTTTAGGGCCAGTTTTCGAACTTAAGGTTATACATTTTGAAAATTTTTTTAATGTGGTCATACCTTTTAGGTTCTGAAATTGTCTGAAATCAGTATCTGAGTTAATTTATGCGTACCTTTTAGGGTCATTTTCAAAACCGTCCGTCGAACACCCCTATCCATTTTCTAAGGGAGTACTCCCCTGGGATATAAATCAGATGCAAATTATTACTGCATAGCACTTATGAAAGTCCAACGTTTATTCTTTCATATTTTACTAAAAATGTCAAGATAAAAGTAAGTCTGGTCTAGAAAATCCAAGTTGAAACTTATGCAAATCAGGACAAAATATGAGATTTACCAGTATTGGTATAGCCCTGCAATACTAAGTTTAATTAATGTTTTTTCTTTTATTTCACAGACATCAACAAGCTCTCACAATGGACATTATCATGTCCAGTGCATTTGGTATCCAAACCGATTACCAAAACAATCCCAAAGATCCAGTTATACAGAAGGTTTTGAAAGCCATGAATCTAAGCATTTGGACACAGATAGCTTTCTTTCTCATTTTGCCTATGCTGCCCTTTGGAAATTGGTTACTCAGAACAAACATTGTGACTAAGTATATTTTTCGAGATTTTTTGGAAGTGTCAGACATTGCTAGAAACGTTGTCCAGGTTAAAAGAAAAGAATCAACTCAAAAGGTAATTTTAGATGTTTTCCTCAGGGGCCAATCCAGGATTTTTTTCAGGGGGGTGCACCATTAGGAAATGACGTAATATATAAATAACTTAAGAACAATTATTTTCAAGCTTTATGATTGTCTGAGACCAGGGGGGAGGGTGTGCACCCCCTGAATCCTCCCCTGTTTCTAAAGCTTTTTAAAGATGGCAGACCCCAATCTTCCACAGGGAGCCCAGCAGCTAGAGGGAAATACTGCTGGGGCCAGTTGTATGTAGAACTTGTATGTTTTTTTTGACTGGATAAGGATATCCAGTGGATAGTGCATTTCAGGCTTTGCACAACTGACACCTGGCCAACAATACTAACAATAGCTGATACCAATAAATTATTCTCTTAATTATTATTTTTTGATAAGTTCTCTTCAAACATTTTTGTCCCACCTATTTACAGGATTTTCTAGACATACTGCTCCAAGCAACTGACACTGATACTTTAGAACACAAGAAGCTTACAGATGATGAAGTAGTGGCTCAGTGCGTGTTGTTTCTCCTGGCTGGCTATGAGACCTCAAGCTTTACCCTTTCCATGCTGTGTTATAGCCTTGCAACTAATCCTCACATACAAGAACGACTACAACAAGAGATTGATAGTGTCTGGTTGGATGAAGATGAGATGCCGTCATATGACACAGTTCATGAACTACCCTATCTAAACATGGTTATGTCGGAAACCTTACGGCTGTACCCACCAGGTGAGTAAATGTAGATTTTTCCCTTGAGAAAAGACCTCTGTGTTTTCCAGGTAGTTCTTAATGTGAGGATTTGGCTCTTTTATCCATAGCCTGGGAGGGCAAGAGCTCTTATAATTGTTTTTATAGACTCCACCAACATAGTGGACCTCATAGCCTGGGAGGGCGAGAGCTCTTATAATTGTTTGTATAGGCTCCACCAACATATAGTGCCAAAGTCTAGTCAATCTAGATCTATATAGTTCCATGTTGGTTATCAGGGGCAGATGTGTCACCAGACATCCCCCTTGTGCTGCAATTACCCCATTTTATTTAAGACATTTAGGGACTAGGCACTCCCTAACACCTTAAGAGCCCTTCATTTGAAATTGAAATACCCCCTGACAATTTTCTGGATCTGTCCCTCATCGTCACGTGTATTCTTATTGTATTTTACTGTTAGCTGTTGCACATTTCCGTGAGTGTAACAAAGACTGTGTCATCAAGGGCATCAAGATTCCCAAAAAGACCAAAGTAATAGTGCCAGCATACAGTATACACAGGGATCCCAACATCTACCCCAACCCTGACACCTTTGACCCAGAGCATTTCTCGGCTCAAGCTAAGCAGTCACGCGACCCTATCTTGTACAATCCTTTTGGTATTGGTCCTCGTAACTGTGTTGGTATGAGGTTCGCACAAATGGAAATCAAACTAGTGCTAGTAAGGCTGCTTAAGAAGTACTCCTTTGTCAAGACTCCAGAGACGACACCACCAAAGTTGGAGATCAAAGCAACACTGACTACCTCAGGGGTAAAACTAGGTGTTGTGAAACGACAGGATTGTAACTAAATGAATGTGCACCTATTTCAAAAATATTTGCTGTCACAATCAAATCTACTGTCCACACACTGAAGCCTGCCAAGGATGTTGATTAAATGAAAATATTTGTTTCATTTTCTACCATTGCAATAATTTGTTAGCATTGGGCAGCACATATAAACACACAACCAAAATATGCTATGGATGACATTTGAAATAGGTGATGCAATGATATTGGCATCCATATCCCACAATGCTCTCTTTCTAACATGTCAAGTTTATTCTTGTAAATATCATACAAAGAAACTTATGTCATGGTTTTACTCTTGGGATTCCTGTGTTAAATGGACTCAATATTTTTCCTACGCACGGTCACAGACACCTTTTTTTACCTGCAATAAAAAAGATTTTGAGAAATTTTATATTGTATCCCCCTTCCCAAAAAACTTTATCTAAAAAAATGAGCACCTGCACCATCAGAAAAAGCAAGCACAAATATGTATGTTTGAAAAGTTTTATTGCTATAAGGGAGCGGTCATTATTTATGGTGGGTTAGGGGGTGGGTGATTTTTTACTTAAAATGTACAAATTGTCACAACCCCTCACTTGCTATAAACATGTCTTTCATGACCCTTCCTTCTGATGTTTGCCAAAATTGTGATCCCTCCTTCAGTTGCCTAGGAAAATTAGTAACCCCTCCTTCAGAAGACTTGAAAATTCCATAACCCCTCCTCACAATCACTCACCCCCTACCCCACCATAAATAATGAGTGCTCCCTAAATTTAATTCAAGTGAAGTTATTTGGAATCAAATTTACAGATATGTGTATGTGTTCATGTTGTGGTGTTTTTCACACTTTAAATTTTCAATTATTCTCAATAATTTCATATTTTTGACTCAAACGTTTTCATTACGAATATTTTGTAGATCAGATAATGTAAAATGTACTTCATCAACTTTTTCTTCGTGTTTTAATTAAAATGTAGTATGAAAATGGTACAACTTTGTCTATTTTTTTCATGTTATGTTAATTTACAAAACAGATATTGTTGTGACTCGTCTATAATAGACCTTTTTAACTCGAGGATCGAATTACCTCTGTGTGCAAATTGACCATTCAGACCACATGTCATTCCCTTGAGAATTGTTCTGATAGGAAGGTAAAGAGGTCTATTGTACTATATTTTTGATTCGTATTGGAGCTATTATCATTAACTCGTGAAACACTTAACGAGAAGAGCTCTAGTATTAAAATGCGCTAAAATCCCAATATTTAATTTAATGCATAAATAACATTTAAATCCCTTCATATTATTAAAAATGTTTTTTAGTTAGCCAACTTTTTCGGCTGATTTTTGTTTGTTTCTTAACTTAAATGTAAAATATGCTTATTTAGTGGATATAATTATGCAGTTAGAAAAGCAGAAAACGTTTGTCCAAGTGGTGACAGGTCATTCCAATAAACAAGTTAAATCAACACTTTCGCAAACAGTTATCTGGTTATTTTTTTCTCGAAATAAAAAGTTTAAGTCATGGCAAAAGCATCATGTCTTATTTGTTTTTTGTTTTCTTCGTCGTTGAGTTTAACATAAGGCTGACTTCGATCTCCAGTCGAACGAGGATAGCGATCAACCACCGAATCATAGACATTCTCCATCAACAAGAAAGGGTTCTTCTTTTCATATTCTACCCAAGTCTTGTCTTCAAAGGTCAAAGCGACTTGGTCTTTTCCAATGCTTTCTGCTTTTGCTTTGAAAGCTGTCTGAGCTGCGGTCGCTTCCAATTTTTTGTATTCTTCAACGTTTTGGAAAGTTTGAGCGTATTCATTGATTTTCGTGAGGTCTTCGTAAGCTTGTATGAGAATATCCGAGGGTGTTTTGTCGCTTTTAATTTGTTCAGCGAAGTATAAATCTGCTCTACGTTTTCCTTGTTCTTTGGCGAGCCCTTCCATTTTCGCTTTAAATTCTTCAACTGCGGATTTAGCTTCAATTTTTAAATAAGAATAAGGACTAGGGATTTTGGATTGTGGTAGTAAAAAGCAACAGCGATACGCGGTCAAGATAATGAACGGTATTCCCAGAATCAAAGCGAGAAGAGAAAACGCGATGACTTGTGAAGTGTCGTTCGCTTTGGAAAAATCGGTCAAAACCTGTTTTTGCTGTTGCTTAGTCTTGTTCAGTAAACTTGCTGCTTTGTTACCAAGCATAGAACACGAGTAATATTCTCCTTGAAGGAAAGCCCAGAAGATCCATAAACAACTTGCCACTGAACTGTAAAACAAGACTTCCAAAAGCTTCCTGCTGCAACCCCATCTTGGGAAGAAGCAAGGACAAACCCGTCGTCTACGGCCGACTCTAGGAAACGAAGCATAATGACAACAACCTTGAGATACTTTCCAAAAACCATCGTTTAGAAACATAGAAACTAGAAAGAGAACAACGGCAGGAGCAAAGATGAACATCCATCCATAAGGCGAGTAGTTGACGAGAGGGCATTTGAAAAGACCTTCGCTAGAAACAATCGCTTGCATGCCGAAGACAATTAGGACCATCACAACATTTCTTACAGTACCGCTTTGACTCTTTAGAGCGGTCTGAAGGTTAGTAAAAACTGCTGCCAGAGAAAGAACCATTTTGGAGTTGATTTACTTCAATCAAAGTTTGAACTATGCGATGTTGTTTATGTGTTTTCAAACTGAAAGCGGTGAAAGTCACGGACAACGAGCGTGACTAACTTTTCCTAAGTTACGCGCCAATGACTCAATACAATTCAGTCTAATCAGGTCAAAGAAAAAGAAAAAGAAAAAAAATATTCAGATTGTATGAAAAGTAAAATACGTTTTTGTAATAAAAACACCCCCCCCCCCCCCCCCCCCTCCTTCGGGGACGGTTATACGCAGGCTATTATATAAAATCAGTTTCAACAGAACCAAATCTTTGAACATCTTTGATATTTATGAAGTTTATTCTAACTTATTTAGGGGTGGACCATTTAACTTTTGAGGGGGGGGGGGGGGGGGGGTGGATGATTTTGAAAAAAATTTTCCTGCAAGCCAACATTGCCACTGAAATCTTTGCTTTTCTATAAAATAAATTCCGTGCGCATGCCAGCGGGCTAAAAAAAATTTTCTGCACGGACAAAATCATCCACCCCCCCTCCCCTCAAAAGTCAAATGGTCCACCCCTTACATGGCAGTCAACAGGCTGAATTAATTGAGAATCAGGAAATCATAATAATATGCAAAATATATGAATGTTATGTCAGGTTCAAATATTATGGAGTACATGCGTTAACTCGTTACAGTTATTGTTTCTTTTGTTGGAATAGACCTGTTTTTATGTTAATGTTTTACACACTTTGGTAAAGTTTAATTAGCCTTTTCCATATCGAGCAAGGGACTGGAACCAAGTTTCTTAAAATTAATTTAATTCAAAAATAAACCCCTTCACATGAAAGAACAAATACAAATTAGTAAAATTTGAAAGTTTGAACAAGTTTGTGCATCCTCGGGAACCCAGGGGTATTCTTCTGTCGCTCGTTTGTCGCTTCCACAACATATACCCCGGGGAACGTAGTCTGTTGGAGCTTGTTCCGGAAGTCAAAATTCAGCTCTTTCCTGATTGGTCGACCTTATTTCCAGGGGTATATGTTGTTTCAACTGTTTCAAACAAGTTGTCACTGGAAGGCAAACTCGCTCAGACCGCAGAAAGGAATTATGGGTAGATATATATGATTACTGGAGTTTCGTTTGCTAAAATAAAATAAGCGCCGAGATTGTTGCAGTTCTCGGTTCAGAAGAATGTCTACAAATACTTTCGAGTTGAAATGACTTGGTCTCCTTTGACAACCTTTTAGAAAGAGGTGTTATCGAACCAGTGAGGCTTCTATGGTCGATTTTGTAGAGGTACACCTTCCTGGTTGTTGGCCTCGGTCAGTACGTAATCGTTATCTCGGTTTCCACTGGCGATAGGATAGTCTTTAATAAAGTCGTTCTTGATTTGTTGTTTGTCAAGGTTTTTGTATGTCTGGCTCATAAATGTCACCTCTACTTTGTCTTTCCCAGCAGACCTGGCTTGGGCATCGAAAGCTTCCCGAGCTGCTTGCGCCTCGATGACTTGAGCGTTGTCGCCTTGACTGAATGCTTCGTTATACTCGGCGCTCACTCCTCTTAAGTCGTTGTACGTTTCGATCAAAACGTTGGGATTGTTTTGAGAGAAATACAACTCCGCTTTTTTCTGTCCCTGCTTTTGAGCATAGTCTTTTATCTTTTCCTTGAAGACTTGCACTGCAGCTTCAGCTTCAAGCTTCTCGTATTTGGCAGCTGTAGGAAGGCTCAAGTGAGGCCTTTTATAGCAGCAATAATGCACAGTTACAGCGACGAAAGTAAGCGATAGTATGACAGCTACAAGAACAAGAGCAACGTACTGGGACTCGTCGTACACTCGAGTGAATTCCTCTTCAATGGATAGCTTGATCTTAGTTTTCTCAATATCGCTCGTGGTCTTGAGCAGTACTAGTGCTTTTGTTTCCTTCACTGTTTTGTTACCCAACATAGCACAGGCGTAGTATTCTCTATGAAAGAACGCCATGGAAACCCACATCGATCCAACAACGAAGCTTTGAGCGATGATTTTAAAGAGTTTCATTCCGCTGCACCTCCAGCGTGGACATGATGAACATGGACACCATCGATTGTCTCGATTTGTTTCCACGTCTTTATGACAACATCCTTGGATCCTTTTTCTGAAGTCGTCTCGAACAAGCAAGGATATCAACATGAAGATAACTCCAGGACCGAGAATGAACGCCCAACCATATGTGGAATAACCAGTAGTTGGACATACAAACAGCTTCTCGTTCGACACAAAAGCCTCTATAGCACCAATTACAACAAGAGCAATAACATTGAGTAAAGTTGTCGACTGGTCTGCGACAATAGACTTAACTGCCTTGAACAGTTCGGAGTGAACAGGCATTTCTGTGCGCTCTTAAAACAGGACTTATCGGTTTTACTCTTTTCGTTATTGAGAGATGTCTGATTCTTGGAAGTCACGCAAGTGTCACCGGAAGACTGTTGCTAGGGTCACCACATGTAGCCCAAGCGTACCTCCTGTAAATTATTTACTGGCTCTTAAATGTCACCTCTACTCTGACTTTCCTAGCCTGCGTAGCAAGCGTTTCTTTTTGGGGGGACGGGAGAAAGTTGCTTTTTTGGTTGTTTTGGGATAGCTGTGTTACCGATATGGCCGCGCGAAACCTAATACGAGTACAAAAAAAAGAGAGTGTGGGAGGGGGAGGGGGGAAGAGCTGAGGAAACGCTTGCAAACAAGATTCTGAAAAACGCCCCTATGACCTTTCACAGCTGGGCGCCGCTGTCTCGTTTGCTCGGCACTTGTCTATCAACAGTTTTAAAAAGCAAACAGATATCGGATACTCTTATTTATAGCCGTTAAAAATAGAAAATTTCGAATCCAACGCAAATTGTAGATAACATTCTCATCTTTAATAAACAGTTGATAGTATTTAATACAAAGAATAGCTAAATAACAAACATGCAGATAGTTCATTGAGTTTGTTTCTATAGTGTGTGATTCGTCCATAATCACGGCAAGGAACGGCGAAAGCTTTCGCTGTTTTAAGACAAGATAGAAAGTTATCGCTCAAAACTCCCTCGGCTGAACCAAATAGAATAGTATTTACAAAGAATAGCTAATAAACAGGTAGTTCATTGAGTTTGTTTCTATATTCCATTGTATTCTATAGTTCATTGTGTGTGATTCGTCCACAATCACTGCTTTATATAGCCGTACGCAAATTGTAGATAACATTCTGATCTTTAGCAAACAGTTGATAGTATTAACAAAGAATAGCTATAGTTCATTGAGTTTGTTTCTATGGTGTGTGATTCGTATGGAATCACGGCTTTCAAGGAACGGCGAAAGCTTTAGAAAGTTATCGCTCAAAATTCCCACGGCCGAACCAAATAGAAGCAGAACCGCTGCAAGTCCTTCCTCGCTTATCTCACTTTCTGCTTTCGATTGAGCCTTGATTCCAAAGTGATCTGCCTCTTTTATTAAAACGCAGCACTTTTCTTTGCTATTAAAGTCTTTCCAGAACGAGTACTATTAAAGATTTGAAAGATCAAGCTCTTTCCAAAGCCTGTTGACAGGACGGTGAACAGATCTCCCCCGAAAACAAGTTGTTTCAATGCTTCTTTCTGTTCTCATCCTCGGGAACCCAGGGGTATTCTTCTGTCGCTCGTTTCTCGCTTCCACAACATATACCCCTGGGAACGTAGTCTGTTGGAGCTTGTTCCGGAAGTCAAAATTCAAACTTATTTAACGACTTTCTTTGAATGGTTATCTTGATTTTCATTGGTCGACCTAATAAGGTCGACCAATCAGGAAAGAGCTGAATTTTGACTTCCGGAACAAGCTCTGATAAGTACCGAAACCCGGCATTTTGATTGGTGCGTTCGTGGGCGAACGTAGTTTTTCAGAATCCAGGGGTTTGTTTGCAAGCGTTTCCTTCCCTCCTCTCCCCCTCCTCCTAACTTGATGTTTTGTACTCGTCTTAGGTTTCGCGCGGCCATATCTGTAACACAGCTATCCCAAAACAACCAAAAAACAACTTTCTCCCGTTCCCCCCAAAAGAAACGCTTGCTACGCAGGCTATGACTTTCCTTTTATGCGTTATCTAGCCCTTACGGGAGAAAGTTGCTTTTTTGGTTGTTTTGGGATAGCTGTGTTACCGATATGGCCGCGCGAAACCTAATACGAGTACAAAAAAAAAAAGAGAGTTGATGTTTTGTACTCGTCTTAGGTTTCGCGCGGCCATATCTGTAACACAGCTATCCCAAAACAACCAAAAAACAACTTTCTCCCGTTCCCCCCAAAAGAAACGCTTGCTACGCAGGCTATGACTTTCCCTGTATAAACTGACTTTGACATCGAAAGCTTCCCGAGTTCATTGCGCCTCGCTCAAATTAATACTGATCCCCTCCGCGGAAACAATTGCCAGTTGCTGCAGAAACAACACCGAGCAAAAATATCAAAAACTAGGATTGAATTGGACTGCTGACCGCAGACTGTCCGTTTTGTGGTACCAATTTAAATATACACGTTTGCATGCAGCAACGTTTCCCATGTTTTTCTCTTCCAATTTCGCATGGTTAAATAAGACCGTAGAGGTTCCTTGAATAAATAAAACAACCAAATCTTTGAGAGTTATGAAGTTTATTATAAATCAATTACATGGCAGTCAACAATCTATGTGATCCGCAAGACTTTTATGCGTTATCTAGCCCTTTCGGTGTTGCTCAGTGAACTGGTACGAGTCGGCAACGCGATGCATTTTTGGGCTGTTCTATGGGACGCTACCAAAACATTTGCCGCTAAAGACCACGAAACCTTCCAGTGAATGTTGAAATACTCAGATGAAAAACAATCATTTTAAGTCAGAACTAGATATTCTTTGAGCAGAACCACCGAAGCCATCACAGCTGCCCTTGAAAGCTATTTTGAAACGCTTGCGTTCGCTAAGAAGCGCAAAATTATCGGGCATTCGAACGAGCTAGTTCGAAGGTGAGCTGAGGTTGTTTGAAACTGGCAATTTATTGTCTAGGTATCGACGAAATTAGCTATATTTTTGCCAGCTTAATTGCAATTACAAATCAAATTTTGTCTGTATTAATGTTTCTTAGAGTTACCTGTAGACAACAACTTAGATAAAGAGATCATGTCGTCAATTCTGATGGTACGTTGAATTCATCACGAAAGAATGAACACAGACCTTGTAATCACGAAAGAAGCGGTAGCGCTTTCGAAACATTTTCAAGCGAAAGATCAACAATCTATTTTTACCGTCAGACTATATAGTTACTAACTTTAAAAAGATAAATATAGACAAAAGTTAATATGTGATGAAAATAAAACGAGCACAAATATCGTCTAAAGCAAGACCGTAAACAACCTCGTCTTCGAATTTATAGCTCTTTCGATTAACCGGATAATTTTGCGGATAATAACGCTAGCGTTTCAAATTAGCTTTCAATCACAGCTCTGATGGCCTTGGTGGATCTGCTCCTGGAATTGCTTGTTCTTATAACTTAAAACGATCGCTTTTCGTCTCAATATTTCAACATTCACTCAAAGGTTTTGCAGTCTTTAGCGGCAATATTGTGGTAGCGTCCCATAAAATAACCTGAATATCAGAAAATAACCCCATAATGCAGCGCGTAGCCAATTAGTTACCAGTTCCCTGCGCAACTCCGAAAGGGCTAAATTTTATTAAAAACTGAAATTATGTGATCATTAAGACTTTCATGAGTTATAGCTATTGCGTAAACGGTTTACAAATACTTTTATTAAAAACTGAAATTATGTGATCCGTAAGACTTTCATGCGTTATCTATTGCGTAAACGGTTTACAAATACTTAAAAACTGAAATTATGCATGTGATCATTAAGACTTTCATGCGTTATCTATTGCGTAAACGGTTTACAAATACTTTTATTAAAACTGAAATTATGTGATCCGTAAGACTTTCATACGTTATCTATTGCGTTAATGGTTTACAAGACAGTCACAGTTGCTGACCAGTAAAACAGTTTAAGTTGTCAAAGTTTGCATCTCTTCTTCCTCCGCGGCTTGTGTATTGTTTTCAAGGTTTACGTAAGACTTGCTGCGGTCTCCAGTAGCGCGGGGATATTCTTTGACCATGGCTTCATGTGCTTGCTCCACTAGCGGGTAGGAACTTTCCTCATCCCAATGTCTCTGCACCTTAAGCATTCCCTCGATGTCAGCTTTGGCTTTGGCTTTCTGCGTTTCGTCAAAAGCTTCTTTATAACTTCCAGCCACTTGTTCGTCGAAGTCGCCAGCAAACTTTGTATCGTAGCCAGTTCTCGCTTTGAATTTGGTGTAAATATCTTCCAGCGTTGTTGGCTGTTTCTGGTCTTGGAAGAACTTCTCCGCCTTCTTCTTTCCTATTTCTTCGGCTTTCTTAGTGAACTTTTCATTAAACGTGGTGATAGCCTGCATAGCCTCGATCTCATAGACCTCTTCAGGATCTTTGATGGACGAGATAGCCCTTTGGTAAACACATCGGTATATGGAGAGCATGATTGAAGGTCCTATCACCACCACGAGAATGATGTAAAAACCGATGAGCTGAGACTCTGTCTTGGCTTGGTCAAAGATTTTATTGATCCGGTTCACTTCAGTTTTGTTCCCTGCAATTTTCGCTGGTTGAAGCATGTAGTCTTGATTGCCCTCCTTTGCACACATGTAGTACCTACAATGATATATTTCTATACATTAGCAACAACATACTCTTAGCCTTGATAGTCTTGACGACAATCCCTGGAACCGCGACCGCTCTAGGTACCAGTCCAAGTTCAGTAAACACTTGACCATCTCGTTCCCAGACTCCCACGGTCAAGTGTCTGGACGGTAGACCGTCGGCTCTGGGAACGAGAATGACACTTGACTGATTCCACAAGTCTGTGCCAAGATCATCATCATTATGACCATCATCATTATTATCGAAATCATTATAGTGAGGATACTCGAACCGCGAACACTTTAAAGGTTTTTTTTTATAGCCACATCCAATGAGCGAACAGATTAGCAATACGATTTATTATGAACATTTAGTGAACTCACAGCTTGATATTTAGAGGTTTAGAAAAAGCGGAAGGTTCAGAAAATCAGTAATAACATGAAAAAAGTCAGGTGTTCACAGTTCGAGTATCCTCATTGTAAAGCCATGATCACCATGATCAAGAACTGTCGACTTACCTTCCCTGAAGAAATGCCCAGAACAGCCACAAGCACGACGCGGCTAACCCGTTATAAAGCACAACGGCAAAGCTGGTGTCCTTACAGTGCTTACAGTTCCACCTAAGACACAGGGACAACATTTTCTTTCCTTTTCTGCGCGGTGCTCTGTGATAACATATCCCTTGGGTGATCTTCCAGAAGTCCTCGCTCAACATTACAGACAGAAAAGCCAAGACGATTGCCGGCGCAATAATGAACATCCAACCATACGTTGCATTATTTTTAGATGGGCAGACAAAGATCTTCTCCGTCGTTATTAGAGCTTCCAATGCAACGACAAACAGAAGCGACAAGATGTTGCGAAGAGTTCTTTTCTCGTGATTTATGAGGGTCTTCAGAGTAGCAAGCAAATCCATGTTTGCGAGTGGAATTAGAGTTGTTGACTGTTTGCTGCTCGCTACAATCAGTACACAAGACTAAAGCATTAACAATTATTTATTATGCAAAAATCATGTCAGCAACAGCTAGGCCCCTCCCCAGTCTGAAACACTGTATGATAATAATACTAATAACAATATTAAACACTAAAATTTTCTCAAAAAGGCCAATGAAAATAATAAAGTAGCCAATTGGTTTAAGAATTTTACATACTTTGAACAAATTAACGACTAAACAAGTCGAAACGTTTTGAATAAGTCGAAATAACTCGGTATTCAAATTGCGACCTCTTGAAGAGCGTCCACCCATGAAAGAAATATCAAGTAGTAGTTCGTGCAGTTAGTCAGACATGATCTACAAAACTTATCCACTTGATTTTGATTTCACTTTTTTTACTTTTGTATCCAAGTTTTTAAGAAGATTTGTGACTGATGAAACTAGAGTGCAGTTTATATTTCGATTTGTGAATAATTTTTAAGGTTATTCGGCATTGCTGATAAAATGCAAAGCAGAAAAAAGATTTGTGACTGATGAAACCGACGTGCAGAATTGCTCGACTTCGACTTATGAATAATTATAATAAGGTTATTACATTGTAATTATATTGTCATTATAACAGTGGCGTGACGAGGGATGTTTTCTCGTGATTGTTCCCGATTTTTTACACAAAAGTTTGATCCCTGATCCCAAAAGCTCGCGTATTTTGATCTCTTGATTGCTGAATTTATTCATATGATCCTGATCCCTTTTCTGTGATCCCTGATTCTAGCTGATTTGGATTATGTGATTCCAGATCCCATGGCATGTGATCTCTGATCCCACATTCCTTGTCACGACCCTGTTATTATTATTATTATTGTTTTTGCATAAAAGGCAAAGCGGAAAAATATTAATGAATGGCGCAAGTTGTTTGGGCTTTGATTTTATGACTTTTACAGTGATTTTCAAACTTGTTACACTCTTAATATTATTCTTATAATTATAATCTTACTCTCTTCATATTATTAATGCTTATGCATTAGATGGCAAAGCGTAATAAACGTACAGTTTATATATATATTGATCGACTTATGATTTGAAGGTGGTTGCATTGTTTCTAGTTTTGCCAAGGGAGACTCCCTTTTTCCAAATTGATTCCAAATGGCATGCGGAGATTATTGACAATCGATTTTAAAACTGCCCCCTAACAAGTACGCATAAATTAACAGAACTGGTAAAGCCTTGTCAATTTTAACGACTGGGATGTCTTGGCAGCTTAGTTTAGTAATGTTCAAAGCTAATTAAGTGATTGAGTTTTGAACTAGAATCGCCAAAAGTAGCCAATTGGTTTAAGAATTTTATATACTTTAAACAAATTAACGACTAAACTAGTTGGAATGTTATGAATAAGTAGAAATAACTCGGTATTCAAATTGCGACCTCTTGAAGAGCGTCCACCCATGAAAGAAACATCAAGTAGTAGTTCGTGCAGTTAGTCAGACATGATCTACAAAACTTATCCACTTGATTTTGATTTCACTTTTCTACTTTTTTATCGAAGTTTGTAAGAACATTTGTGACTGATGAAACTACCGTGCAGTATGGCATTGCTGATAAAACGAAAATTGCGGAAAAAAGATTTGTGACTGATGAAACCGACGTGCAGAATTGCTCGACTTAGACTTATGAATAATTATAATAAGGTTATTACATTGTAATTATATTGTCATTATAACAGTGGCGTGACGAGGGATGTTTTGTCGTGATTGATCCCAATTTTTTACACAAACGTTTGATACCTGATTTCAAAAGCTCGCTTATTTTGATCCCTTATTCCTTGATTGCTGCGGAATTTAGTCATACGATCCCGATCCCTCTTCTGTGATCCCTGATTCTAGCTGATTTGGATTATGTGATTCCAGATCCCATGGCATGTGATCCCTGATCCCACATTCCTTGTCACGACCCTGTTATTATTATTATTGTTTTTGCATTAAAGGCAAGCGGAAAAATATTAATGAATGGCGCAAGTTGTTTGGGCTTTGATTTTATGACTTTTACAGTGATTTTAAAACTTGTTACTCTCTTAATATTATTCTTATAATTATAATTTTACTCTCTTAATATCACTCTAATAATTCTCATTGCTACTATCAATATTATCATTACAGGGGCGGATCCTTAAATTTGACAAGGGGGGTGAACTTTGATATCCTTTTGGCGGATAACAGCAGACACAAGAGCGCAAATATCGTAATGTGCCCGCTTTTCTTTGCTAAAACGCGGGACTTAACTGCAAAAAGAGGTGAAAAGTCACCTAGTTCACCACCCCCTCCTCCCTCTGCCCCTGCATTGCTTATGCATTAGATGGCAAAGCGTAATAAACGTGCAGTTTATATACACCTATTTCAATTAACGTTGTCCATCTGGAATGGTCGATCTGAGACCGATAGGAATTGTGGGAGCTCTTTAAACTGCAAATACACTATTATAATCACGCTCGAATATTATTGTTTACTTCTGAAATACTAGTGTTATCCATAATTCAGCACCATTCAAGTGTGATTAAAACAATGTATTTGGTATTTAATGTACTCCCACAATTCCTGTCGGTCTCAGATCAACCATTCCAGATGGACAACGTTAATTGAAATAGGTGTATATATATTGATCGACTTATGATTTGAAGGTGGTTGCATTGTTACTAGTTTTGCCAAGGGAGACTCCCTTTTTCCAAATTGATTCCAAATGGCATGCAGAGATTATTGACAATCGATTTTAAAACTGGCCCCTAACAAGTACGCATAAATTAACAGAACTATTACCTCATGTGTTGTATTACGCTTTGGCGAAGTCCAAAACCCCGATAAATAGCTAAAACATTTACATATATACCCGTGAAACAAGTAGTACTAATTAGTGCTAAATAGTGCTAATTAAACAATAGAAAACAATAGAATTAGCATAAAATATCACTATTTAGTACTATTTATGTTTCACGCTTTTGATACTCTAACACCGTAAAACATGTTAACTTAATTTATAGCTTTAGCCCTTGGTCGGAGTAAATAAACAGACAATGGACCTGGATGGAGTTTATATAGCTGACTGGTTGCCATTATTTAAATTATGATTACTTTTATTTTTCAGTATATGATTTACCATTATTTGATAAGTGTGGCCCATTAAATTGTTTTCAGTGAATTGGACATTGTTACATGGACACAGGTCGTGAATAAAACACACATCACTTTAATTAGAACTGATAAAAATATTTATTATTATGAACCATATTTATGCTCACTCGAATGAACTCAATAATATTTCATGTCGCGTCCTGCGCGATTGTTTCTTAATCATTCACAGATAATCTAGATATACAGCTATTTCAAAAAAGGCTTAGTGGTGAAGGTTTTGTATGCTGCATGTTGCTTAGGGCAAACGGTTTCAACATTTGCTTCAACATCCGTTCGATTTTGTTGAATGTTAATCTCTTTCAACACTGTTGAAACATGTTGAATCGATGTTGAATTGATGTTGAAATAGTTTTTAAAAAAGCGTTTAAACATTGCCATTCAACGAAATCGAACGGATGTTGAAGCAAATGTTGAAACCGTTTGCCCGGGCGCTTACCAATATGTTTAATTATATAAATAGATAACAGTGGTTCACAGGGATCAGTTCTGCCACTGAGAAATATCGTATTTGAACACTTAAAAAATGCGATAATTTTACATGTGAAAATATTTTTTTTTGTATAAAAATGTTTTTTGTTTATATAATAAACGGCAGAATAATATATGAACGCTTTGAGATATGAAATTTATCTTCTCGTGTTCAAATTCGATATCCCAGTGGTTGGCGTCTCCGCGCTCCCATGTATCTTATATAATCATAAGTAAAGTATTATCAGTACATAATAAAATATACTGTAAAACCCTGCAGACAAAGTTTGAAAAATTTCGGTTACTACTTCATGTTGGCATTCGCATAATTGTGATTCAAATATATTACCTTTGATATAATACCTTTGTTGTAATAAATTTGAATAACCATTATGTGGCTGCCTACATGAAGTAGTTACCAAAATTTCAGTCCATGTTTTTGTGACCTTTCGTTGCTTGAATTGATATCACCCATAGTGTATTTCGGGCTTGGTATGCAGCAAACAACAAAACCTTCGCCAACCATTTTCAAACAGCTGTATTTACTGTACATTTTTACCATTGATTTTGTCTGTAAACCCAAATACTGTCAATAATTGTAACAATTTCTTTCCTTAACATATCTTTTACGGCGTCGTATGCTTCCAGTAACCGCTTACGATTCGTAATCATCATACGTAACCAATCTAGTGCCTATATCACGTAGATCACAGTTACGTTGTATGCCTTTCCGTAACCGGTTACGGTTCGTAAGGATCGTACGTTTATAGTACCATATATTACGTTTATGTCAGTTTCTATTAATGCCTTTCCGTAACCGCTAACGGTTCGTAAGAATCATACGTAAGCATTCTAGTACCTTTGTTATGTAGATCGCAGTTACGTTTCTACTAATGCCTTACGGTTCGCAAGAATCATACGTAAGCATTCTAGTACCTTTGTTACGTAGATCGCAGTTACGTTTCTGCTAATGCCTTTCCGTTACTGCTTACGGTTCGCAGGCAATGTCCCTGTATTAAGTTGCTCACAGTTACCTTTTCCACTAAAACTCTTCCGTTACTGTTAACGGAACGTAATCATTATCCGTAACGATTACGTAACTGATACGACGTGTCTATTCAATAAGACAATTATCTACGTGAGTATTGACGTTTGCGTTACTCGTTCCTTCTTCAAATGTTTTACCACAGATTGGACAAGTCATATTTGCACCACCACCCCTCCCTTGAGAGGTAGTATTGTCACCGCCACCCTTCCCTAGAGAAGTAGTTTTGTCACCACTACCCCTCCCCAGAGAGGCAAAAATACTGGACTGTTTCTGTCTTTTCGTTTTCGTCCCCGTTGATTCAGTCGATATGGTTCGTTTTAACGAGGAGCTCCCAGGGCGGCTCCTTTTTGATGCCGTTCCTTTAGTTCCCGCCATTTTAGGTCCAGCTAATTTAGTCGAATTCTTTAGGGCACTTATATCATTAGACGACCGAGCTCCATTTAGTTTAGGTACCGACCTGTTTTCATTGATGACTGTAAGTTCATCATTATCTTGAACATCTTTTTGGCTCGCATCCACAGCCACTGCGTCATCGCTGTTGATCTCCTTACGTTTAAAAAACGACTTGATATTGATAGGAGGCTTGGTTGCTTTGCTCAGGGTCTTTGGGTTCACGTCTGTAGTTGGTTCTTCTATCGGTTGCGCGCAGACTAGGACCGAGTCTTTGACTGAAGTCATAGTATTGTTTTGTGACTGAAACAAACCAAAAACATTCTACTTATCTCATCAGTATCCACGATGAATAATAATGATGATAATATTAGAGTGCATTCAGTCAAACTGTTGAATAATTGACGTCACTGATATGTAGATGACGTCACATAAATTTGAAATCACGTGAACACTGCTGGTTTTGAATGTTGAATGACAAACTGTTTAATAGTTGACGTCACCATTAAGTAATCAAATTACTATTTTAGATAACGTCACATAAATTTGAAATCACGTGAACACTGCTGTTTTTTTTTCTTGGTTTTCCTGGGTTTTTTTTCCTGGAAAGAACGACATGATTGTATGTCTTGTTTTTCTGCCTTATTTTGTAAATATTTGTTGATCGTATATCCCCTGTCCGTTAGTTTGGCGTTCTTTGACAATATTAGTTGACTAAATAGCGAACTAAATGTATCTATTCATTGAATAGTTTGAACAAATGTACTCTATAGTGAAAACTCACCATTTCTTCCTTGGATTTCTGTTCTTGCAATAGCGACGTCACTTCCGGTATTAGTTGCTCTGGATACCGCATACCGACAAGCCGCTGACCATCATCTAGTTCAACCCGTACAACACGCAGCGTTCGGTTCTCACGACTGATGGGTAAACATGAAAACCGTTATTTTACATTCTCTACTTTCACAATAATAATAATAATAATAACAACAACAACAACAACAATAATAATAATAATAATAATAATAATAATAATAATAATAATAATAATAATAATAATAATAATAATATGCCTCATTTATATAGCGCTATATCTCCGAATAGCTCATAGCGCTTTACAATCTACTAATGTGTATTAAAATGACGATTATTTTTCTCCATATACACATATCATTGAAATCTTTATCAACACCATTGCATTCATTTAATTCAATATCTCCTCTGCTTGGTAAATATTTCCTTATTTTTCCCCTATAAAGAGAAGGACAAGAAACGCTCCAATTCTCTTCAGAGGGGGGGGGGGGGGGGGGGGGGGGGGGGGGAAATGGTAATAAACTGATCCGTAGTGTTTCCATGACAATACTCACGTGATGCCAAGCTTGTCTGCATTTCGCGCCATAACCCATTCAAGTGTTGACATGATTGGTACAATTCCTCCACAGAGAAGACTCACTTGAGATATTCGACAACCAACTACAAACAATCGGTATATATTTGACATGTTATCATTTGGAATTCTACACCTTTTCTGAGAAACTTTGACACAAGTGAAGCGAATTCGGGAAAGTAAATAAGTTAATAAGCTTTGAAAAGAGAGTTAAAAGTAACTGTAGTTTTAGGGTCAGGGACTTTGGTTTATTAGTCCACTTGCTTCCTTACAAACAACGACATAATCAAATCGTTACCATCCAGGGATTATGAAGAGTCATAACTACCTTTTCTTTAATTATAAGTGGCACGGGTGGCATAGTAGTTTACCTCGCCACTGTACTCTCACCGCTGTGATCCAGGTTCGAGTCCCGGCTTGGGCATGGATTATATGTGAGTTGAATTTGTTTGATGTTTTGTTCTCTCCTACGCCACGAGTTTTTTTCTCCGGCCGGGTTATCCGCTTTTCCTCCCTCCGCAAAAATCAACATGTGAGCAGAGTTGTGTGCTAAAATATGTTTAACTTTAGGGCTAGCGAGTGTGATTCTGAAACTACCCAATTATAGTAGGACACTTGAATGTTTACCTTTACACAACGATCCTGATTTACAATTAGGTCCATGAAAACAATGTTCTTTAGTATTGTCGTACTGCATGCTCCATCCTGATTCTATCAAAGACAAAAAGTATAACAACAAATAAATGACATTTGCCATGCTCGTATGTTAAACTGGTTCACAAGACGTAATCAGACGACCCTTAGACTGCAACACAATAAACGTAAAAACTCTAATTTCCCAAAACTGCATTTTCGGCTCGGTACATAGTTTTAAATATGTATATATATACACGCGTTTGGAAGCATAGAAGTTGAGTATTATCCCTTGAGGCATTGAGAGAAATAAGTGAAAATCTTTTGCTCGACAAACTAACGGGTGTAAATATATACATACCAGCATCTTCAGGTGTTATCTTGTTGTATTTGTTGAGAAGATCTTTTCTTTCTTCCTCAAAGGGAGACTGTCCAGTATTTGGTCTAAAAAACATATAACAAAGTATTGCGCATGCTCTGGAAACGTATGTTTCCCTAACTCTAAACCCTGGTTGCTCCCACATGTGACGAAGAATAATGTACACAAATATAAGTTAGTCTCTCTCCCAGCTGTTTTTAGTGCCGGGCTTCCTGTGTCCCTCACTAAAAACGGCTGCGAGGAAGACTAAAACATAGTTGGTATTACAAAACCTGAACATAAGGCACACGCGTTTACCTTATGATATTGAATAAATGTTTGGACGATTCTTTCTGTAATGCAAGCAGGTAAAAACGTTTGTGTTTTTGTTCACGTTTGGAGCAGTAAAAACCGTCCAGTTCATTCTTGGAGCTGTTTTGATAACGTGCTAAGGCTGCTTGCCAGTCGACACCACGATCAACATTAAGAACAACATGTCTGAAAGATAACATAACAAACTGATGATAGTGATAGTGGTAGTGATGGTGACGATGATGATGATGGTGGTGATGATGATGGTGGTGATGATGGTGATGGTGGTGATGATGGTGATGGTGGTGATGATGGTGATGATGATGGTGGTGATGATGGTGATGGTGATGGTGGTAATGATGGTGATGGTGATGATAATGATAACAATGATGATGATAACAATGATGATGATAACAATGATTAAGAGGCTCATCACTTACTGCGTGGGCATGATGCACCTTTGTACTTTAGTAAACACAGGTTTGGGTTTACCAACCATCGTGATGGATGATCCTGTAATGTCAGTAACTCCTTCATTAAACCTACAACACCATACCAAAAACCATTTGTTATACTAATTTATTATCATCGTTACCATATAATCTATTCTGTGATCATAAAAGGAATGCAATGTTACATTCTAAAATAGTTCCTTTCACACTTCCCTGCGCCATCTTGAAAGGTAGCCGTGCCTTTGCATCGAAACGAGACGAACGTTGTGCTTGCAATGACAGAAACACGTGAATAATTGTCCGGCAAGATGTTAAAAGGTCTCTATCATTGCAAGCTCAAGGTTCGTCTCGCTTCAATGCAAAGGCCCAGGTACCATTCAAAATGACGCAGGGAATTGTGAAGGGCACTATTGAAACACTTTCGGATTTGACTAGAGTTTTCCGATTTACCGGCACAAAGTCCAAATTGGCACTCATAGTGCCAGGCATTAGTGCCAACTAATTCATTATTGCATGCTAGTATTTCCATTATATTTTTAATGTTACCAACAAAATTGTGAGATTCCGAACTAAAGTATGAACTAGAATAGAAAATGTGATAAACACGACTCACATGAGTAAATCATCAACATTATACGATAATAAAGTATGCACTTGTAGTTTTTCTTCTTTCTAAATGATCGCAGACGTTTCTCAATGCATGTTTATGGGAAATATATTTCTAGTGCACAAATATGCTAATTAATATCTGGTACTATTAGTGCCAAAGCCTGTAAATCGGAAAACTGAACTACATCCAGTGAAGTAGTTACATACATACATACATATCTTTATTATGTGTTCTCTTACGGGCTTTTCGACACTTAATTCCATTCAATTATTAACTGTGTGTATAAATAACAATACTAGATATTTGCTAACATAGCCAACTTCAGTTCTTTTCTAAATTTAGGTAGGTTGCATTCTAATTTAAGTTTTCCGATTTACAGGCAAGAAAATATTATTACCATGCTATCAAGGCTGAGTTCTATCTGATAAACTCACCTTCCTTCCCGCTTGGCTGCCTCGACAATTGCATTTAACGACTCAACGAAGTAAGAGAAAAACTGAAACAGAGAATAAAAATATCAGTGTTTCTCAGCTAGACAAAGTTGTCGTTCAGTCGTGCCCCCTTCCACATATAGTATAACCACCATAAACTATATATTAGCAACAAAAAATACAAACAAATTCACAAATACAATGGATAGCTATGTAGTTGCGATCATCGTTGACTGTTACTGACAAAGATTTTAAAAATGTCAACAAAAAAATTGATATGAAAACTCTTATTTGACAGGCCTAGGTGGCAGCAAATTAGCCTACATACAGCCGTCCCCACCCCTCCCCCTATGTCTTCAAACAATGGATTTAAGTCATCCGCAGGCAACCCACCAAAATTCGGACTTCCTTTCTACATTGCTTTTCTTTCCCTCCCCTCGATTCGTCCCAAGTCCTTTCTCGGCCGTCCCACAGGAAACCCAAAAAGCAAATAAGCATTAAAAGGCAAGAAGTTGCCTGCGGAGAAGGCTAGGCTCTCATAAAAAAACAAACACTTGGCCCTAAAGTCTCGACTTGAATCCACTGTTCAAAATAATTTGCATCTAACGTTATTAACAGCCATTTAATGAAATCCCACAATTCTTATCGGTCTCAGATCAACTATTTCCAGATGACCAACGTTAATTAAAATAGGTGTGTACACCTAATTGCAAGAACGTTGTCCTGACGTTTGTAATTTAGTGAGAAAGGAATTCATTGAAAGACAAAGGAAGATCACTCAATCTGAACTCTTTTTTTTGTTATTTCCTTTCTTAATAAATTACTCATGTTCTTTTTTCATGTGACAACCTTCTTGCAAGTAGGTGTAAATGACTCACCATGTTTTGTTTCTCGACGCTTAATCCCAGAATTCTGTTCAGGAATCGAGCGACATCAGTTGCGTCTTTTTCTTTGACAGTATTGCTACCAGCATCGCTGACACCCATCGTCTGAATACAACCCTAATGAATGAACAATAGAATGAATGGATGGATGGATGAATGAATGAATGGATGGATGAATGGATGGATGGATGAATGGATGGATGAATGGATGGATGTATGAATTGATGGATGGATGAATGAATGAATGGATGGATGGATGGATGGATGGATGGATGGATGGATGGATGGATGGATGGATGGATGGATGGATGGATGGATGGATAAATGGATGGATGGAGGAATAAATAGATAAATAAAAAAATGGATGGATGAATGAATGGGTACATGGATGAATAGGCGAATATATCACGAAGTTGATGGATTGGGAAATACATAATTAAAAAGTTTAAAGGGTCGATCCATGCATGAGTACACAAGTAAAAAGATGGCTGAATGAAAAAATAGAATTGAGGAATGGATAGAAACATGGGTGAAGTCCTATGCGATATCATAAGTGATACTCACCCGTAATACGTCATTAAAGTTGTTGACGTCATAAGCAGTTTTCACTTGTGCATTTGTGAGAACTTGATCGAGTTTAACACCAGCTTGTAATGTACACTGTGACGTAACAAAATACACCGCAAAAAATAATTACATTCTATACATATTCAGAGATATTTTATAGTTTTTCTAAACAATAAGTTACGATTAAAGTAAAGGAGGTAAATATTTATGACCGTGTTATAAATATTACTTACGCACCGTAAGTCCCCTTCACAGTACCCTGTGCCATCTTGAAAGATTGCCAGGCCTTTGCATCGAAGCGACACTAACTTTGGGCTTGCAATAATAAAGACCTTTTAACAACTTGCGAGGAATTATTCACACGTCTTTATCATTGCTAGCTCAACGTTCGTCTCGCTTCAATGCAAAGGCCCAGCTATCTTTCAAGATGGCGCAGGGAACTGTAAAGGGACTTTTGTCCGTCAAAAAACTCTTATTTCTCATATTACTAATTTGTTATACCAGTGATCTATTACAGATAAATATAGATAGGTTGTATATATGTACCAGTGATTTAATATAGATAAATATAGATAGCTTGTATATATGTACCAGTGATTTATTACAGATAAATATAGATAGCTTGTATATATGTACCAGTGATTTATTACAGATAAATATAGATAGCTTGTATATATGTTATAGTGATTATAGATAAATATAGATAGCTTGTATATATGTTATAGTGATTATAGATAATTATAGATAGCTTGTATATATGTTATAGTGATTATAGATAATTATAGATAGCTTGTATATATGTTATAGTGATTATAGATAAATATAGATAGCTTGTATATATGTACCAGTGATTTATTACAGATAAATATAGATAGCTTGTATATATGTTATAGTGATTATAGATAAATATAGATAGGTTGTATATATGTACCAGTGATTTATTACAGATAAATATAGATAGCTTGTATATATGTTATAGTGATTATAGATAATTATAGATAGCTTGTATATATGTTATAGTGATTATAGATAATTATAGATAGGTTGTATATATGTTATAGTGATTATAGATAGGTTGTATATATGTTATAGTGATTATAGATAATTATAGATAGGTTGTATATATGTTATAGTGATTATAGATAATTATAGATAGGTTGTATATATGTTATAGTGATTATAGATAATTATAGATAGGTTGTATATATGTTATAGTGATTATAGATAAATATAGATAGGTTGTATATATGTTATAGTGATTATGGATAATTATAGATAGCTTACCGAACTTATAGCATTATACATGCTACGTAAGGCGGTACGACCATAGTTTGTGTCAAAGTTGAACTCAGTCAGGTCGGCACCAGTAGCTGCTCGACGATCACCCTTTGTAAGAGCACCTTTAAAGGACAAGATGATGATGATGATGACGATTACGATGATGATAGCCATGATGATAATGGTGATGATTACGATGATGGTCATGATGATGATGGTGATGATTACGATGATTATGGTCATGATGATGATGGTCATGATGATGATGGTCATGATGATGATGGTCATGATGATGATGGTCATGATGATAATGGTCATGATTACGATGATGGTCATGATGATGATGGTCATGATTACGATGATGGTCATGGTTACGATGATTATGGTCATGATGATGATGATTACGATGATGATAGTCATGATGATGATGGTGATGATTACGATGATGGTCATGATGATGATGGTGATGATTACGATGATGGTCATGATGATGATGAATACGATGATGATAGTCATGATGATGATGATGATGATGGTCATGATGATGATGATTACGATGATGATAGTCATGATGATGATGGTGATCATTACGATGATCATTATGATGATGGTGGTGATCAGTGAATACTAACGGAAGTGTGTCTTACCTAGTGACTTAACCTGAGTATCAGGCCCTCGGGGAGGGGGCGGGGAGGGACTGGGGGAGAGAGAAGAGGGAAAAGGAGGGCCTGACACAAAAGCCGTTTTTTCCTGTGTCAAACATTCAGAATATGAATGTTTTTCTGATTGGTCCATTGAACAATAGAACGGAAGTGAAACTCTAGACGCGAACTAATACGCGATCGAAGCGATCGAGGTTGCAATGTTATTTGGTTATTTATATGGTATATCTAGTATTCGTGTTCGAAAAAAAAAGCTTGTAATGAATCACAAAGAATTCGATGATGCTCTCGATCAAAGAAGCACTCGAGGTATTCCCTGGAATAACTCTCAAAAAGAAGCAGGAGTTATGCCTTAAAACATCAGATCAAGAAGAAGGACGTCCTCGGTGTCCTTTCAACTGGGTATGGAATGAGCACATTTATCAGCTCTTGCCCAAAGTTTTGAGTAGCCATTGGTTTCAAAAGACAGGGGAAATTAACGAAGTCAATGAAAATCATTGTCGTGAACTGATTCGAAAACAACAGACTAAACGATTGTGTGGTAGCGGCGTTAAAGCCGCTACACTAGAAGACATGGACGAGATGGAGGCTAAAAACATCGAGGAGCTAGAGATTGTCTTCGGTAGCGCAGAACGATGGTTATCGCACAAATAGAGTCAGTCTTTGAAGTCGGGAAGTCTTCAAGACGTAAATTTTCTAGTACTTGATTTGTTTGTGTATTAAATTCAGCCTTCTGCCTGATTCTGAGTATATATTTCAGTGTAAAGTTAAGCTTGTAGATTTAATATTTCAGCCTTCAGTTTTATAACTGGTATGAGATTATTTTATCCAGTAAATGTTTGCATTAAAGCCGTGTTTAAATTCATAACATTGTTTCATTAGCGACATTGCTGCTCGTGTTTTGACATGACGACATGACAACCGGAAGCGATTTTGATTGGCTCCTATGTAATATCATGCTGTGGGTCAAGCGAGGGGGCGGAATGGCTTAAATCGCGTTTCGTGTCAGGCTCTCCTTTTCTTCCCTCTCTCCCTTCTTTCTCTCCTTCCCCCCTCCCCTAGAGCCTGATACTCAGGTTAGTCATGATGATGATGGTCATGATGATGATGATTACGATGATGATAGTCATGATGATGATGGTGATCATTACGATGATCATTATGATGATGGTGGTGATCAGTGAATACTAACGGAAGTGTGTCTTACCTAGTGACTGTAATCGTTTGGCTACAGCAGCAGCAAATCGCCTTTCTCCTCCGAGATTAGTTGTAACAAGTTTGTATATTGGACCACTGGGAAAACACATCAAAACATCTTTCCATCTATCCTTGTATTCATTCATTTATCCATCCATATATTCATTCAATCATTTATCCATCCATATATTCATTCATCCATCCATATATTCATTCATTTATCCATCCATATATTCATTCATTCAATCATTTATCCCATCCATATATTCATTCATTCAATCATTTACCCCATCCATATATTCATTCATTTAATCATTTATCCCATCCATATATTCATTCATTCAATCATTTATCCCATCCATATATTCATTCATTCAATCATTTATCCCATCCATATATTCATTCATTTAATCATTTATCCCATCCATATATTCATTCATTTAATCATTTATCCCATCCATATATTCATTCATTTAATCATTTATCCCATCCATATATTCATTCATTCAATCATCCATCATTTGATTTATTCTTTTATGTACTTTAAATAAAGTATTCAATTCAATTAATGAATTCATTTATTCATACATATATCAATCCATTTATTCATCTCATTCATCCAGGTATTTAACCATCCATATATTCATATATACACATCTTCATCTTACAACAAAATCGTTAAGTGGTATTACCTGTTCTGATTGGACCGATGTGATCGTCCCAGTTGTTGCACAGCTTTATCAGCACTCCACGGTAATTCCATGGTTAAGTGAATTCGACGCCTCTGATTGGCTACTCGTAAGTCAGAATGGAGTGATATACCAGTACTGGCGGCATCGGAGATGATGGCCACTAATTTACTACCATCCATGAAACTATTTCTCTGATGAGAAGACGACAAACGTACTTAATGATCATGACGAGGATAAAATAATACGATAATATAGATATGTATGACAATGAAGGTGATGATGTTGTTATTACTGTTGTTGTTGTTGTTGTTGTTGTTAGTGGTGGTGGTCAATGATGGCGACGTTGACGATGACGATTATAGTGATGATGATAATGATGACGATGAAGATGATGACGACGATGTTGATGATGACGATTCTAATGATGACGATTCTAATGATGATGATAATGATGACGATGACGGTAAAGATGACGACGACGATGTTGATGATAACGATGATAATGATGACGATTCTAATGATGATGATAATGATAACGATGACGGTAAAGATGACGACGACGATGTTGATGATAACGATGATAATGATGACGATTCTAATGATGATGATAATGATGACGATGACGGTAAAGATGATGACGACGATGTTGATGATAACGATGATAATGATGACGATTCTAATGATGATGATAATGATGACGATGACGGTAAAGATGATGACGACGATGTTGATGATAACGATGATAATGATGACGATTCTAATGATGATGATAATGATGACGATGACGGTAAAGATGACGACGACGATGTTGATGATAACGATGATAATGATGACGATTCTAATGATGATGATAATGATGACGATGACGGTAAAGATGATGATGACGATGTTGATGATAACGATGATAATGATGACGATTCTAATGATGATGATAATGATGACGATGACGGTAAAGATGATGATGACGATGTTGATGATAACGATGATAATGATGACGATTCTAATGATGATGATAATGATGACGATGACGGTAAAGATGATGATGACGATGTTGATGATAACGATGATAATGATGACGATTCTAATGATGATGATAATGATGACGATGACGGTAAAGATGACGACGACGATGTTGATGATGACGATTCTAATGATGACGATTCTAATGATGATGATAATGATGACGATGACGGTAAAGATGACGACGACGATGTTGATGATAACGATGATAATGATGATGGTGTTAATGATAATGATGATGACCATTATGTTGATGATGACGATAATGATGATGATAATGATGATGATGATAATGATGATGATGATAATGATGTTGATGATAATGATGACGATGATAATGATGATGTTGATGATGATAATGATGACGATGATAATGATGATGATGATAATGATGATGATGATAATGATGTTGATGATAATGATGACGATGATAATGATGATGTTGATGATGATAATGATGACGATGATAATGATGACGATGATCATGATGATGATGTTAATGATAATATTGATGATGACGATTATGTTGATGATGATGTTGATGATGATAATGATGATGACGATTATGTTGATGAAGAAGATGATGGTGATGATATTTACTAACCTCTTGTATGTTAAGACTATCTACTTGTGTACTGTCTGATTCACGTGCTTCATAGACAGGTTGTTGCCCTCTTCGCACCACACGACCACGTCTTCCTGTCATCTCACTAACACACTTTGGTCCTCCCAACTGATCGATGAGGTCATCTAATGGACTAAAGGTAAAAGCAGCATTACAGTGCGAATCAAAAAAACGTGGGCACCTAGAAATATTTTATCATTTATTATTCGTTGAACAACTCAGAAACAACTATATCACCGCAAGAACTTTGACTGATGTGTAGTATGATAAACTTTTTGTAGTTTAATAGAGTTGTTTGTGAGTTGTTCAACGAACAATAAACGATTTCTAAAATATTTGTAGGTGCCCACGGTTTTTCGATTCGCACTGTAAAAGCAGTGTCGTAGTGGGTACGCACGGGTCAGGGAAAACGATTAAAAAACATTTGAACATTTCCCGCCTCAAGTACGCACGTGCGTATTAATTGCGTAATAGACGCTACGCCCCTGAAAAGTGGTACCTTTTAGCAGTAAAAAGATCAATAATCATCTAATGTACTTGTGATTTCACCACAAAAGAAACAATGACTCACCGGCAGTTGTGATCACCGGCACTCATTGACTGGAAACTATTAGGTCAGTGACGTTACAGTATGGTCGCTCAAGATAGACCAGTTTTGAGTTGGTTATAGCCGCTTAGTCTCAATTAATGGTCAATCATAGTTAATGAAGGGACAAACCCTGCGGTATTTTTATTGCCTCTTGATATATACATTCCTTGCTCTACTACAGACTGTACCACAGGGAGCCCAAGCGCGTCACTTGTGATGTTTAACAGTAAATGTATGGAGTCGCGAAATATCCTTTCGCTGTGCCTCAAATATACAATAATAAAGACTTTTTTGACGTTGATAGTTGTGTATAACTGTTTTGTAGTCTGAGTCGTCAAAATCGCTCTTATTGAGCTAAAACTCGGTCACAGACTAGAAAACAGTTATACACAACTATCTACGTCAAACCAAGTCTTACTTATTGTATATTTGAGGCAAAGCGAAAGGATATTTCGCGACTCCATACATTCACTGTAAAACATCACAAGTGACGAGCTTGGGCTCCCTGTGACTGTACTGCATACCAAAGAATTGATATATCATAATATAATATGAAGAAAACGAAACGAGAGTATTGTGATACTAACCTTATCGGAAGATCAATTTTCTTGACAAAATCGAGAAGTAGTTTCTTTGCAGATACTGACCAGGAATCTTCCAGGACAGACCCATCCTGGTGACAATAACCATAGCAACTGTCAATGACTCTCAACAATAACCATAGCAACTGTCAATCACTCTCAACAATCTCCATAGCAACTGCCAATCACTATCAAAAATCACCATAGCAACTGTCAATCACTTTCCAATAATGACATAGCAACTGCCAATCACTCTAAAAAATCACCATAGCAACTGCCAATCACTCTAAAAAATCACCATAGCAACTGTCAATCACTCTCAAAAATCACCATAGCAACTGTCAATCACTCTCAAAATCACCATAGCAACTGTCAATCACTCTCAAAAATCACCATAGCAACTGTCAATCACTCTCAACAATCTCCATAGCAACTCTCAATCATTATCAAAAATCACCATAGCAACTATCAATCACTCTCAACAATCACCTGGGGCAGTTACACAGGGTCATAAGTTAGATAAGTCCAATGTATTTTATTGTATTGTTACATGTCAATAATGACATAACAACAGCCAATCACTATCAACAATCTCCATAGCAACTCTCAGTCATTATCAAAAATCACCATAGCAACTGTCAATCACCCTCAACAATCACATGGAGCAGTTACACAGGGCCATAAGTTAGATAAGTCCAATGTATTTTTTGGTATTGTTACATGTCAATAATGACATAACAACAGGCAATCACTATCAACAATTACCACAGCAACTCTCAATCATTATCAAAAATTACCATAGCAACTGTCAATCACCCTCAACAATCACATGGAGCAGTTACACAGGGTCATAAGTTAAATAAGCCCAATGTATTTTATTGTATTGTCACATGTCAATAATGACATAACAACAGCCAATCATTATCAACAATTACCACAGCAACTCTCAATCATTTTCAAAAATCACCATAGCAACTGTCAATCACTATCCACAATCACCAAAGCAAATAGTTCAATAATCATCAAAATGATATCATGATCAAAATTATTCTGAATAATCACTTTAGCAAATGTCATGTATAACCAACTAAATCTCCATCAGACAGAACCTGTCAATCAAAATGAGAAATCACCATAGAAACACTATTTCAATCCAAACATGTCTTACCGTTGTTTCTATCTTGGTTGGGAAGTACTGTGTCACAAATCGTTTCATTATTTCTTCGGTGACAGATATGAATTTCGCTATTTTTCCCCCTGTTCGATTTAGTTCGCTCTCTAAGCTTGCCTAACAAGAAACAACAATTTTTGTTCTAACATTTCAATAACTATTTAAAAACCTAATGCAATAGCCAGGCCTTGATCCTCCTTTTCCTCCTTTGGGCTTCCTTTGTATTTTTTTTACTGAGGAGACCATCCCATTCTCTCTCTCCCCTCTTCCACTTTCCTAAACAGGAAGCCCATGACAGAAATGCTTGCAGAGGAGGCTAGTGATAACCAACATAACTCTTTTTCAAAAAGGGTTGATGGTGTGTCATATGAAACTAAACTTTTTACTTATCATGTACATTGTAATTGAATACAAACAGCACACATGTGAGCAGAGTTGTATGCTAACATAGTAAATGCAGGGGTAGTGAGTGTGAGTGTGACGAATACTTATCAAATTCATGAATAATTCATGACCTATTAGTCCAATCGTGGTTGTCCATTGTGGTCACATGTACAGACCTTTAAAACCCAATAAAGGATTGATGTTTTATGCATCAGTTTCATTAACTTTGATAAAGATCAGATGAATAAAACATTCAATCTGTATCAAAGTTAATAGTGCTGATGGCACAAACAACAGCAAAGGTCTCATCGCATCATTGACCTTTGCCAGTTTTTCAAACCATCTCACTTTCCTAGCAGCCTCCTACTGTACCTTACAAGACCTCTTTCAAATGTGGGATGTCAAGAGTGACACAGTGCGCATGATCATAATGTGCATTAATCTTTTTTTCTATAACTAATTAGTAAATGAGTTTTAAATGAATGTTGGGATTCGATAAGTCAATTAAAATACTTGTGTCCGACCTTTATGGGCTTACAAAGGTCTCCCGCTCATATCTTATCTATTACTTAAACATTAACCACTGGCTAGGGAGATTCGGTAACGACTCCCGCTATTTCAACGTAAAACAATGATTTATTTATTTATTTCAACTTGAGACTTTTATTCTTATTTTACTACAATCCACATTGTTTCTGTGTAGATCGAGTGATGTTTCTTACCTCTCCAGTTGTCTGTAGTCCAATGACAACACACATGTCCTCTTGTAGGGCTGCTTTGGCTTCTTTGACAATAGTTGGGACTTTGAGACTCATACTGAAACATGAAAACTAACAATGAAGGTTCCACTTACAATGCACAATCACATACCACAAACCCTTGTACCTCTCTCACTTAATGGGTCATCAGATGGGTTGACAGAAAGGTGCACAGTTACACAAACAGACAGACAGACAGACGAACATACAGACAGACAGAGGAACAGACAGACAGACAGACAGACAGACAGACGAACAGACAGACTAACAAACAGACAACCAGACAGACGAACAGACAGACGAACAGACAGATGAACAGACAGACAGACTAACAGACAGACAGAATGCAAAATTGATGAACAGAAGAATTGACAGACAGACAGACAGACAGAAAGAAATATGGATGAAATGATGCACAAACATACAGACAAATGAGCAGACAGACAGACAAATGAGCAGACAGACCGAAGGACAAAGAGACAAAAATATAGGCAGACCGGCACAGAGAAGATATATATACAGACAAACAGTCAGAAAAAGCCTGCTAGACAGGCAAATAAAAGGACAGATAACAACAATGGCATATACAATCAGGGTGTAATCATTGTGGTTGACTCCAACGTTATTGCTTGCATGACACCTACCATAGCTGTTTAAAGAACCTCTGGTGACTTGACCAGAACTGAGACCAGACTCTTGGTGTAGCTGACTTGGTTCGTGCTATTGCATACTCTAGAGACTTCTTGATTTCATTCCTATCAAATCAATAAACATGTATTTCAGAAAAACCTGTTACAATGCGAATCACAAAACCGTGGGCACCTAGAAATATTTAAGAAATCGTTTATTGTTCGTTGAACAACTCACAAACAACTCTAACTACAAAAAGTTTATCATACTACACATCAGTCAAAGTTCTTGCGGTGATATAGTTGTTTCTGAGTTGTTCAACGAACAAAAAAATATTTCAAAAATATTTGTAGGTGCCCACGGTTTTGTGATTTGCACTGTAAAGATAATAAATCATAAATAAAAACAACAAATACGATGTTTATAATAATCACAGTCATGCATGTGACTGACCAGTAATATCTTTTAGCCATATGGCTCCTTTAGTGGGCTAAAGGTAGAATAATTTATAATAGTAATTGTTCTTATGAAAAAGAGAGGCAAAAATGGTGGTGAATGCTGCTTATCCATCTATGAGAAGATGTATTATTTATTCACAATGGGGTTGACTAAAATGTATGTTTTATGATCTGGAGTTTTTGAAAACTTCTTCAAATTATATAGAATACTAACCACACATGAGTAGCAGTGTCATAAATTTTGACTTGTTCTTCTGTCAAGACTGCTTCAACATTGACAAACTATTAGGAAATAAAGTATGTACACCGTAAAATAAATTGATAAACCCATGAATGAATGAATGAATGAATGAATGAATGAATGAATGAATGATGAATGAATGGATGGATTAATGAATGAATGGATTAATGAATGGATGAATGAGTGGATGAATGAATGAAGGAATAGCTAAAAGAATGGATGAATGAATAATTGGATGATGGATGAATGAATGAATGAATGAATGGATAAATGAATGGATGAATGAATGGATGAATGAAAGAATGGATGAATGAATGACTAAATTAATGGATGAATGAGTGGATGAATGAATGAATGAAGAAATGGATAAATGAATAAATGGATGAATAGATTAATGGATGAGTGAATGAATTGTTTAATGAACAAATGAATGAATTTTTAAATTGAGAAATCAATAAAAAAGAAATTTTAAAAAGGAAGTAATAAATAAAAAAACAGAAAACAAATAACTAACAACTATAACAGGTGCAAATTGTTGATGTCAGTCTTTTTATGGTTGGTCTTCCTGTGTACCCACCTCAGCTTGTCTGAAACTAAGACCTCTTGATACATACATCCCTGACGCCTTCATCTCCATGGCGAGCATCTCAGCTGCACCTGGGCATACAAACAATAATAACCAATCATAACCAAGGCAACATGATTGCTCTCATTATCAGCATAATTATGATCATTATTTTCATTATAAATATCATCATCAACACTGACATGATTAATATGATCTTTACCATCATGATTACCATCATCCAACCTTATCATCATCATTACCATCATCATTATCATCATCATCATTGATATTATGACCATCTTTACCATCATCGATCATTACCATCATCATTATCATTATCATCATCATTGATATTATGACCAACTTTACCATCATCGATCATTACCATCATCATTATCATCATCCAACCTTATCATCATCATTGTCATCATCATCATCTTAACCATCATTGATATTATGACCTTCTTTATCATCGATCATTACCATCATCATTATCATCATCATTGATATTATGACCATCTTTACCATCATCGATCATTACCATCATCACTAACATCCATTGCCACCACCACCATCAACATTTTCCATTAATTTAATGTAACATTATATACATATTGCTTACCAAGACCTCTTTTTGTGATGGATTCCAAGAAAGACTGAAAAGATCTAAATGCTGTCCCTTCTCCCCACAAACCAAGTCTCTCCATGAATGCCTGAAACATGTCAGAGCTCAAAGTATATAGAAAAGAATATATTATTATAATAAATGAGCAAAAATTAGCAGAAAACAAAGTAAATCACTATTGTAATGGTGGTGTTGATAATTATGCGGTAATGATTAGAATAACATTTGGTCAACTTTTGCTTTGGTTTTCTCCTATAATTTTCCATGAATTTGAGAAGCTAGATCAAACACTTGAAAGAGTGTTTCCTCCTCTATCAAAACACCTTGACGATGGTTAAAAACAACCTGTTTTCAACCCATTTCTGGGTGTTTTGATATCGGAAGAAACACTCTTTCTCATGTTTGATCTATTACGTCAAATGTTAGAGAAGCATACCATGTTTTTCACATCTGTAACTCCTGTTGCACTACAGTAGACAACTCTTGCTTTTGGTAACATTCTAATTGCAAATGAATTACAACCAATTACTGACTTTTGATACATAAAAAATCCAATAATCTAATAATATTCATTTATCAATCAATCAGTAAACAACTATCAATCTGTCAACATGTTTGCACCTTTGAATGGTAGTAACAGCTAATGCAACTTTTGTGCTTGATTCCTCCTTTCCCTGCAACACAATATCACTTATTAAAAGACAAATGTTTCATTTCTGATTAAAAATCAATAAAATCACCTACTGGTATAAAATTCTTTGCTTTGTGACATTCATCAAAGATCAAACATCCATCAAACTTGTCACCACCACACCAGTCCATTAGCTGCTGTAGACGACTCTGACGGCTGTTGCCTTTTAATGAAAAGAGGTATATACTCAGGACACTTTCATTTTATCAGCCTTCTACTCTGAAGTAGAGCAAGTTGCTTGAAACCTTGGTAAATTAATATTACGTTAAGCTGACAAAACATTAAGTGTTCTTGAATTTGAACACAGCCTAAGAATATATTTTTAAAATTATTTTGATAGTTCAGGGAAAACTAGGCTCCTTTCCCTACCATTCCAGAAGAAGGAACAGTAGTGTGTGAAACAAGTGCACCTTACCTTTTTGTACTGAGGACACAAGTGTTGCATATGTACTGAATACAACTCCTTCTTTGCAGTCGGCAGGTAACCCAAACACCCTACAAAAATAATGTACTTAATGGACACCCTGTTCTATTGAAGAAATAGAAAATGAGGCAGTGTTTTCTATCGAGTTATAGAGCATGTGGAAAGAAGCGTTAGGAGAAGCATGACACATAGCAGAGTGCTGCTAAGCACTTCTCGAGTCTACTTTAAATTCCCAAGTGCTCTATAACTTGATAGAGCACTGCTGCCGAGTTTTCTATTTCTTTTATAAAATATTCAGTCGTAAAATCAAACAAATATAGATGTTCCGTGCTCTGTTGAGTTAAAGAGAACGCTTCTCAGCCAACCAGGGTGCCCGATTTATGTAAAATATTTTATAATTAATGTTCAAGGTGGCTCGACCTTGTTTTCAAAGCCTGCTGATACTTGTAAAGAAGTAAAAAAACTCTGTGACGTGAGTTATAGCTGTTTTATTTCATGTACCCACACAATCAGAAAACTAGGTCGAGTTATCTTGACTGATAAATGTTTCATTACTTTGTTTCCTTATCTAGCTGTTGACATCCTTCAATAACCTTGATGTAGCAGCCAATATCATGTAGATCCCTGTAAAAAATCACAATATAGTACAATTGAAGCTTCCCTGCTAGCAGAGTCTTCCACAGTTCGATTCTGATGAGAAAATTCTTGTCAGAATCGAACTGTGGAAGACTCTGCTAGCATAACCTGAGTATCAGGCTCTAGGGGAGGGGGGAAGGAGAGAAAGAAGGGAGAGAGGGAAGAAAAGGAGAGCCTGACACGAAACGCGATTTTAAGCCATTCCGCCCCTCGCTTGACCCACAGCATGATATTACATAGGAGCCAATCAAAAATCGCTTCCGGTTGTCATGTCGTCATGTCAAAACACGAGCAGCAATGTCGCTAATGAAACAACGTTATGAATTTAAACACGGCTTTAATGCAAACATTTACTGGATAAAATAATCTCATACCAGTTATAAAACTGAAGGCTGAAATATTAAATCTACAAGCTTAACTTTACACTGAAATATATACTCAGAATCAGGCAGAAGGCTGAATTTAATACACAAACAAATCAAGTACTAGAAAATTTACGTCTTGAAGACTTCCCGACTTCAAAGCCTGACTCTATTTGTGCGATAACCATCGTTCTGCGCTACCGAAGGCAATCTCTAGCTCCTCAATGTTTTTAGCCTCCATCTCGTCCATGTCTTCTAGTGTAGCGGCTTTAGTGCCGCTACCACACAATCGTTTAGTCTGTTGTTTTCGAATCAGTTCAGACTTCGTTAATTTCCCCTGTCTTTTGAAACCAATGGCTACTCAAAACTTTGGGCAAGAGCTGATAAATGTGCTCATTCCATACCCAGTTGAAAGGACACCGAGGACGTCCTTCTTCTTGATCTGATTTAAGACATAACTCCTGCTTCTTTTTGAGAGTTATTCCAGGGAATACCACGAGTGCTTCTTTGAGAGCATCATCGAATTATTTGTGATTAATATACAAGCTTTTTTTTTCGAACACGAATACTAGATATACCATATAAATAACCAAATAACATTGCAACCTCGATCGCTTCGATCGCGTATTAGTTCGCGTCTAGAGTTTCACTTCCGTTCTATTGTTCAATGGACCAATCAGAAAAACATTCATATTCTGAATGTTTGACACAGGAAAAAACAGCTTTTGTGTCAGGCCCTCCTTTTCCCTCTTCTCTCTCCCCCAGTCCCTCCCCGCCCCCTCCCCGAAGGCCTGATACTCAGGTTACTGCTAGCAGGGAAAATTGAAGCCATATTCTACCTGCAATGATATACATTGTAGAAATAGAATGTGCGTGCATGCTGTTTGCACTAATAAAGCATGATGGGATTGGTAAAACATGATAAATGTGTTACAAGAAGCATGCGATGCTTCTCAATACAAATTGACGTATTTGATCAACATGCAATCATGTGTGCTCTCATAAAGTATACGCCTCAACCAATCAGAATACATGATTTTTAATAGTTATTTTAAAATGTATTCTAACAGTGCAACTACTTCAACCATGACCACCTGCCAAAAATATTTTTAAATGGATATTTTTGAAATCAAACAAATTGTCTTTGTGCGAATTTTACCTTGCAAAGAAAATTCTTGTTCAATCTTAATGTATTTTGTTCACAAAATTATTAGCATTTTAAGCAAAATATTAAACATTTGTAGAGATTCTATTGTTCTTATTCTTGATCATGATTGGTTAACTATGTAAGGGTTGCCTCGGTTGAAGTAGCAGTACTGTACAGTATGTAGCATGTTATACCTTTGTGCATCCACTTTCAGATCTGATGATATACTAAACCAAATGTGTTTACAACGTCCTCGGGCAAAGTTATCAAGAACAATACCTGAAATCTTTATGAAAAAAACATCAACATGAAACATACTTCAGGACTGTTATTATTATCATGAATTACCATTACCATTATTATCGTCATCATAAATAAATTATCTGTAAATAATTGGCTTGCTGATTTTAGCACCATATATACCTGTCTTCCTTTGCCAACGCCTGCACCATCCCCAACAAAGAAACCAGCTCTCTGTCCATTGGCAAGAACAATCTGATGTCTTTGACACTAAAAACATACATACACCCATACAAAACTTTTTGTGGATTTTTATGCAGGTAAAACTTGGTCCATATATGGAAAATATGATATATGTTGGCCATATATGGTCCATAATTCTGCATATTTGGGTGAAAATGGGTTAAATATGGGCCAAAAGGGGTATATATGGCCACATATTGTTGATTTTACCAATATTTGGACAATATAATGGTACACATATAGTTGTTTTATCAAATATACAGACACAAACAGGGTTTTTTTTAGTTTTATCTGATGAATGTATCTATTCAATAGATATACTCTAAACATCTATAAATTATTAGACTCTTGTAGTTTCTAGTCCAAACAAAACAATTGCAACTATTAGATTTTTTTCACTGTTACTATATCAGGAGAGGTGTTCCAATTAAACATCACAAAAATATGTTGAGAGGAACAGTCCCAAAAATCAAAGGTTTTAACATCTTACCACAGGGAGCCCACAACCTCAAAACTGGCCATCAACCTGATTTATTCTGTTGACAATACTTACTGCAAAGAGTACACCCTCTAACTGTAGATCACTCAGTTTTCCTGTGCCTGTTATCTCAGACTGTATTGCTTTAAACAAAGGATAACTTGCTGTTGGTAATCTCTGCGCCTTTTGTGGATAAACATGATTATTAATAATAACAATAAACAAGATTTATATAGAGCTTATTAACATGTCGGACTAGAAAGCCGAAACCGTGGGGTTCAATTCCTGCCAAGGGCATATGATATTTTTCTCATGTATCTGTATTTCACTTATACACCAAACGCATTTCAATTGCTTATTCCGTATAGCTCATAGGCGCTTCACAAATGAGGAAATGAAATAGGAATTTATAAATATACAGTATTAAATGTGTATCTACAGTTTGTATATATGTGTATATTATATTTATGACTGTTACTAAATGTCACTAATAAAATGCCTTCCTAAATAGATGTGTTTTTAGTTTAGTCTTGAATTTATCAATAGAAATATTTTTATATATTAATAATAATACATATTGTATGTATATATATAACTAATAATATGAATTACAATTACAATAATAAAACAACTGTGTTAGTGATTCTAAGGAAGCACAACAGTTTCACTTTATCTAGCACTGCTGTAAGTACTAGTTAACAAAATGCACATTTTCACCACAGTTAAAGCTGATGATGCAAAGTATGTGCTTACCGCTAGACATCCGGCCTCAACAATATCACCTGGATGTTTCTTAATGTCTGGCTGATGAATGGAAAAACATTGGTAGTTGGAGAAAACCTCTGTACTGGAGATATAAGAAAATGATTTGTTAATGACGATGGAGGTGATAATAATGATGATGATTAGGAGCAGCGCATAGGTTGTTTTTGAAAAACTGGCAGCTCCCGCCCCCCTAGCCGCCCCGTCTGCGCTGCCCCTGATGATGATAAAAATGATTATAATGACAATGAGGATGCTGCCACTAATGATGATGATGACAATGATGTCACATATGATGGAACAATAATAATGGTAATGGTGGTGATGACAGCAATGACTAGATATCTATAAACTGATAGAAATAATAATGCTCTGTTAAAAATGGTGATAAACCAGGTTGTACATCTTAACAAGATCCAGTAAAATCAAACAAGATCCAGGCATGATCTTACAAGATCTTGGCATGAAACCCTCAATCTGCAAGAACTTGCATGGACTTTCAAGTTTCTACCAAGATTTAAGTTAATTACGATCTTCCCAAGATCCTTCCAAGAAATTTACCAGCAAAGGGTTTAGTAAGATCGTGGATGATCTTACCAGATCTTAACAATAAGATGCTCAACCTTTCATCAAGTCATATTTAAAAGTTTCATTACTTACTTCGAAGTATCATCCACTACCCCATGCGCCATTTTGTTGATTTCCTCAAATTCTTCATTTGATCCGATCACTCTGTTAATCATCATTCTCTGTGGCGTTTGAGGACTGTTTAATGCATCCATGGCTCTTTGTTTAACACACACAGCTTGTCGTAGATGGTTTATTTTGTCAGAAAACCCTTCAAATGCCGCAGTGTGAACATTTCGCCTGGAACTTCATTGGGACGAAACTCGCGCGCATATAAAACTAGGTACCACTCTTTCTCGGCCATGGAGTTTTTCTATTTTACCCTCCCCTCCCCTTACTCCAGCTCTCTCGCCGACGAATGGAAAAATCCCTAGTACTAGCGGAGTTAAAACAATTATTAATTCAACAAGGAAAGATATTAAAATAGCAACCAGGAAACATAAATTGTTAGAATGAAAATGGAACTTTCACATTGTTTGCATATTGTTGTTGATCGACGTTTGACTTTCGCCTTTACTAGTAGTGATCTAATAAAGTTACTATATTTTCACTTAACGATTTCCTTTGAAACACCATTAGATTCCATGGTTATCTGCAAACTATATAAATTTATCTTTTTCAAGCTTTTAGCTAACTTCAAGGGTTAAAGTAGTTGGAAATTTTCTTTCATGACAAATACAATTATATAGAGTAATGTTTTAATTTGAGCAAATGACACGTAGTTTGTTTAATTTCTACCCACTTTCCTTTTATGCATCCCCACTGTCTCTTCATTGGTCATGAACCGGAAGTCAACAACAAGTTCACACATCCTGTCCTTACCAGTCCGCCAACGCATTTCCCGGCCAAGTTCTCATTTATTGTGGGTAATTGTGGAGCTGGTTAGTAGTTTCCCGGCCAAGTTCTCATTTATTGTGGGTAATTGTGGAGCTGGTTAGTAGTAATTTCTTTCTTTGTAGACAATAAATCCGAACAGCAATTGTGTCATGCAGTGTTAGAGCCATACTAAGTGGACCATGTATTTTATTAAAACCAAGCAAAAATAAAACTTTAACTTTTAACTTTTCAATGAAATGAGATGATATGAATTAAAATGGAAAGGAATAAGAGGTAATGATATGAAACAAAGATTAAATAGAATGAAGAAAAATGAAACAAGATTAAAATGATAAGGAAAGGAAAGGAAAGTAAAATGAAACAAGCGAGGTAAAATAAAAATGGATTATTCAAAGTAAACTAATTAAGAAAACACTGAGATTTCTTCTGTAACATTACTCAGTTTAAATGTTCAACTTCCAAAGTTAAAAGAAACTTTTAACTATAATCAAATCATGATATATGATATATACGACGCACTACCGAATGAATATCGGCATGTTATCAGAGGTTAAATAAAAATCATATAATAGTTGTAAATCATCCACCAGAGGTAATCTAATTGTTAAAAAGACACCCTTCTTGCAAAGGGTGGATTCTAGAACAACGGTTATTTAATGAAAAGCTAGCTTGCAATGATGTCTCTTATCCTATCTCTGCGTGAAGCTATTTCGTTGCTGTAGATGACTCGCTCAATCAGAAGGGCGGAATTTCGTGACGTGACCGCGCTGTGCGTCCAACGGAAGTTGCTACGTACTTATTACAAGAAAGTCGGCAAACAGAACAGCAACTAATCATCGTCTCGTATATTATAATGAAACATGTTTTTTAAATTATCACAGTTATTTGTTGGTGATAAAAAAATGTCTTAATTTCCTTAAAGCAATGGATATCTAAATAATTTGTGCTTGAACACTGATTATAACGCTAGTTGTTGATATACTTGCGCAAACTGAACTGTCAGTCAGTCAGTCAGTCTGTAAGTAAATAAGTATGTAAATTAGTAAGCAAGCAAGTAAGTATGTTAGTATGTAAGCACGTAAGGTACAAAGGAAGCAAAACATTATTAGCTAAGTATAGGTAAGTATAGGTACGCAAATACGTAGGTAAGTAAGTAAGCAAGTGAGTAGGTAAGTAAGTAAGTAGAACGCAAACTCTAATCCCATGTAACAAATAGTACGAATTAGTACTAAGTAGTACTAATTAAACAATACTGAAAACGATAGAATTAGTTGTACAAGCTTTTTATGTTGCACCGCTCTTTTATGTTTGCATTCTAAGTAAGCATATAAATTTCTAAGTAAGTAAGTAAAACATTGAATAAAACTTAACTTAATAAATAACTAAAATTCAATTTTTTAATTTTTTAAATATTAGTTATTATTAGTAAATGGGTAAATAACTGATCCATTAGTAGAGTACAAACACTAAAAGTGTGCAACATAAATACCACTAAATACTGCTAAATTATGCAAATTCTTTTGTTCTCTATTGTTTAATCAACACTATTTAGTGGTAAATAGTACAAAGTATTGAACACTTTTAGTGTTTGTACTCTATAAAGTATAAAGTAAATAAGTACATTGTAAATAAATAAATAAAAAGGTAATTTGCATAGTGTTATGCACTTGTTAGCTGACGTCATCTTTTTGGAGTATGTTTTTGACATATTTGATCGATCAGTTTTTGAATCACACCACCAAAAGTGTGAAAATACGTTGGAATTAGTGAGCCCTGGATGCATCATTTTGAGTCACATTACTTAAAAGGACGTATATTCAAAGTTCTGCTGTGTGTCAGTGAGGGCTGTGCGGAGGGCAGTATAAAACGTTTTAAGGGGGAGAAAACCCATTCTTTTTAACTGCGTTTTGCACATTTTGGTCTTTGTATTGCAACTGCGGACAGCATTAAACCTCAGGTTAATCTCCTTACAGTATAAGCGCCAAATCTCGTTATTAAACCACTGTCGACCATATTCTTTTGGAGTGTCACTCTTTGATGTTGTGCGCATTTCGCAAAGAGATTTTAACGAGCCTGGAGCGGTTGTCTACTTTAGACGCTAGTGTACGAACGGTAGCGAGAGAGATTCATAAAAGTGATAGCTGTGTTTTAAAAGATAAATACTGATATACATTTATCATTTTGGGCTTTTATTTGTTTGTTTTCTGTTGTTAGTATCCTGTAATGTTATCTCTGCAAAACTAAGAATTAAAAAAGAGCAAAAGATTCAGACTAAAATGGTCAGTTATAAGCTATAAGGTCGACATCGTCGGATAGATTTACCTTTGTCCTTCGATTTCTTATCTCGGAAAATAATGCAGTTTTTTTATCGCATAAAAATACAAAAACTTCCTGTAGTTTTACCTCTGTCTGTCACCATCAGGTTTATCATGTCCACACATCGCCACTTTTGTCTGTAGGTTTTTACCTTCCAGCACAACGAAAGCATGGATTTATCTTGAATTTAAATTGACAAATAATAAGCGGAAGTGAAAAATCATTATTTTAAACTCGTTCATATTTTTAGGTAAAAAAAAAACGGGAAGTGAAAGTCATTATGTTTTGTCCAGTGCAGAAGTTCAAACATTTCCCTTCAAACTGAATCAATGATATTGCCCGTTAATACGTTTTGTGTTGCCGATGTAAAGGTAGAAAAAGCTCTAAAAGAAGGAGAAAAAAACAACCATTTGTCGACCAACAGTGCATCACCAGATCCGGCAAGATGACGTACGGCACTGAATTCTTCATGAACTCAGCTGTATTTCACGTTTTACGGCTTGTGGACACTTTAAAGAACCTCTACTATTCCTAATCTTTTAGTCGCAGAGTCGATTAAAAAACTCATTTGCGATAACAAGGAGAATAAGAAAAAATGGACATTTATCTTTTCCCTCGTTTTCTCTGAAACTGGTCGAAAAATCCCTTTCCCCTCCACCATGGGAGTAAGTAGACATGCGCACAAGAGATCTCTTCTCAAATATGCATGTACTAATCATGCTAAGATGGCGGCGAAAGCAGCGAGAAGTCATAGCCGTCATGGATCTAGTGTGGCCAGAATAGGACCTTACAACTTCGAGAAAACCATCGGAAAGGGAAATTTTGCGGTGGTGAAGCTTGCTACACACTGTATTACTAAAATTAAGGTAAATTTCTATCAATTTAGTAATCTAGAAGGCTGGAAAAGCGGTAACGTTTAGACCTGTACTATGTTCAAGTCGCCGAGAAGAATCGATGGAAATACGACAAGCGAAAGCGCTACTAGCTTCCAGCCGCTTGTATGGAGTAGTTCTTTCACTGTGTGGTGTTTCAGTCGAGATATTAAGTGCTTGTTTGTGAGTCAAATTCAGTTAAAGACAATGACAAAACTTTGGTTTTAAATCTGTATCGTTGTGTTGCTGTTTCCTTACTTTAGGTAGCTGTCAAAATTATTGATAAAACTCAACTCGATGAAGATAATTTGAAGAAAGTGTTCAGGGAAGTTCAAGTTATGAAATTGGTAGACCATCCCAATATTGTTAAGCTCCATGAGGTAAGGAAAAAAACTACGTTTTGCCTTCAAAGGATTTATTCTATTTGATGTTTTATATAAGCTTACCCCTGTTTTGATTATCATTGCCAGCCAAAGAGCGCCGAAACTTTTCTCGCAGAGCAAACCGTTCTAGTCGATATATTCTTTCTTACATTTATCTGCATTTTGCTGACAGTTTGTGAGATATTTGACGATTCTATGTTTTTCTACGATTTGTTCTTTACTTTTGAAAATATAAACAAATTGTCCAAAATATACAACCGTGCAACGCATCGAGATTGAATGGACTATCTTTTTCAATTGATAAATCTAGATATTTTTGTTGTTCTTTTTTTCCTATGTTTATGTGCATTTTTGCAGTCGATTATTTTCCCCCCTGATTTTTCAATGTTCATTTTCTTCTTTCTTTCAGTCTGAACTTTCCGAGTTACATTAGCATGCTAAACCGGTTTTTCGCGATTTAGATTTAATTTTTTTTTTTTTACAATATTTCACTAAAATGAACACCAAATCGTTTATATTCTTGTTGTCCATATATTTATGTATATTTATAATAACTATTTTTCTAAGTTGCAAATGCATTTTGTCCGATTGTTGATGATCAACACTATTTTGAATATTCAATTTTAAAACCATCTACAATGAGCCAGAGAGAATGGAGGAAAATCTTGTTTTTGTTTTTTGTAAGAAATAGTGAGATTCTCATCTGAATGGGTCATTTTTTCATTATTCTTTATATTTGTTTCTAACACTACTGTTGATATTGTATCTACATTGATCCCTTTTACAAACAACCTCAACTATAATTTGTTTATAATCCACAGAACTTGCATTATGTTTCTTTGCCAACAACTAAAAAGTTTATATTTATCTTATCCCAAAACATTTGCTTCCAAATATTTTTTTAACTTGCAATATATTTGCATTTTTCTCCTATTTTTTTTAAAAAAAATTTTGATTATAATCAACTTCATCACTGAATGAAAAAATATTCCTTTGTTAAAGCATTCAAAATTACCACAAATAATGTATATGGGAAGGTTACTAGCCACAAAATCATCCATGCTTTCCAAAAACTTTCTCTGGCCGTAACATTGTCAATGAATTGATACATATTATTTTGGTTGAAACATCTTGTTTGAAAATGATAAATAATTATAATAATATTTGCTATAATATATCAAAAAGAAATTCATTCATCTGAATCAATGTTTCTAATTCATTATCTTATTGTTGATGTTGTGTTACTGTCTATAATTTTCATTAAATATTGTTTTTTTTTCTGTTATTTTGCACTGGAATTGTCAAAAATATGTTTGGCAAATGTGTAAACCTAATTTTCTTTTTTCATAGTTTTCCATTTGTGTTGATCATTCTCTAGAAATCAAGACAAAAATCTATTCATATTTGACAACTATCCAAATGGTTGTATAAACAATATATTATGGCCCACATATCCTTTATGATTTATTAAAATGCTATATATTTTGTCTGGATACTCCTTTATTCTTGAAAAACAACAAACAAAATTTAAATTGTACACTTTGAAAAAAAAATGAAATCAAAATAACAAACATAAAAATATCTAAAAAGTAGTTTGACTTTGGAAAGATAGGATATGTTAAGCTCTTGTGCATCCATCTATCTTTTCATCCATTTTTTGATCATTCTTATGATGTTTTTTATCCATTGATTGATTCAGTTATTTATTCAAGTTTTCCAGCCATCGTTTCATAATTTATTCTTTTGTTTTCTATTGATTTTTCTTATTTGTCGGTTAATTTTTTTAGTCCATTTATTTTAATCACACATTCAACCATCTTCTATTCATTTTGTCAGCCATCCGTTCATTCAGTCATTTATGATATTTTTTTTCTCATCAGTTCTTTTTTTAGTTCATTCATTTTAATCACACATTCAACCATCTTCTATTCATTTGGTCAGCCATCCGTTCATTCAGTCATTTATGATATTTTTTTTCTCATCAGTTTTTTTTAGAGTTCATTCATTTTAATCACACATTTATCCATTTTCTATTCATTTTGTCAGCCATCCGTTCATCCAGTCATTTATGATATTTTTTTTCTTCTTTTTTATCAGTTTTTTTTTTTTAGTTCATCCATTTTAATCACACATTCAACCATCTTCTATTCATTTGGTCAGCCATCCGTTCATCCATTCATTCATGTTATTTTTTTTTTCATCTATCAGTTCATTTTTTATTTAGTTCATAATTTTAATCATTCATTCATCCATCTCCATTTAGTTTTCAGCCATCTACCATCAATTCATATCATGATAAAATATTTTTCTATTGTGTTTAGTAAGTATACATGCTATGAATTTGAATATTTCATCATAAAGTAGAAAATATTGATAGTTATTATCATATTTTTCTTTCATTTAGAAAACCAGCATTTCTTTTGGCTGTCAAAAATGTTACATAACTTTTTCTATCCTTGTTTCAATATAAAATTCAGTGTGATGTGTCACACATTTTTAAATATTAAAACCTTATGTTTAATAAATAAGAATTTTAAAATCTGTGTCAATTTTCACAGGATTTCGAACTGAAATACAATGATTGAATAACAAGAACAATTAACTTAGTAGATAAAAAAAATTTCAAACTTCAGAAAAAAATGACCAAACAAACTAAAACATTAAAAAGCTTAAAACATTTGATTGACAAAAAATAACAATTATTATAAATAAATAGAGGAAAATTGTGACAAAACAAAACAACAAAGTGCTCACAGACTTAAGTGACTTATAGTTTAAATACAAATGATTGCATAACAAGAACAATTAACTTAGTAGATCAAAAAAAAATTCAAACTTCAGAAAAAAATGACCAAACAAACTAAAACATTAAAAAGCTTAAAAAATTTGATTGACAAAAAATAACAATTATTATAAATAAATAGAGGTAAATTGTGACAAAACAAAACAACAAAGTGCTCACAGACTTAAGTGACTTATAGTTAATAAAGATAACAATAGCTCCATATGTTTTAAAATGATGCGGCATGCTCCTCAAGTTATAGAGCATGCAGGAATTTTCTAGAAGACGAGAAGCATTTGATAAAGCATGTGAGTGCGTCTCAGCTCCTCTCAAGTATTCTCAATATTCCTAAGTGCTTTACAACTTGATAGAGCACTGTGTAGAGTTTTCTATTCATTTTAAAAACAAATTCAGGAGCTAAAATCAAGTGGACCATTTTGTGCGCTGTTGAGTTATAGAGAAAGGTTCTCAGCTAATCAGAGTGCTTGATTTATATCAATTATTTTCTAATGTCATTTAGTGAGAGGAGATGTCGGACTTGTTTGAGTATGACACCTATTCCTAACAGTATAGTGACTCTATGTTTACTCTTGAAATAAAGATTTTCTCTCATACCAGACATTCATATGTGTATGAAGCTTAATACTGGATCAGTACGCAAATCTATGATTAACCTTATCTAGAGATTAAACACTAATCAGAGGAATAATTTTGTGTACAGTTTAACACTCAACAACAATAAGAGAAACCCTTTAGAATTCTACTCATTTTCAAGTGTTAGTTCTATGTTTTGTTAGATATTTTGTAAGCATTTTGTAACCAAGTTGCATTACTGTAGCTTTTTGTTTGTATTAAACCAAAAATGTGAAATATTTCTTTCCGATTATATAGGATTATCCTGTGTAATATGTTTGCGTATTATCTGGGTTTGATAAAACAGAAGTTTGAGATTTTGAATGGTCATGCAATCAAATTGTTCTTCTGTCTGGTCAAACTAGATCTATCTTTTTCTAGTATTAGATTTATTTTCTAGTATTAGATGTATTTTCTAGTATTAGATGTATTTTCTAGTATTAGATGTATTTTTTAGTATTAGATGTATTTTCTAGTATTAGATGTATTTTCTAGTATTAGATGTATTTTCTAGTATTAGATGTATTTTCTAGTATTAGATGTATTTTCTAGTATTAGATGTATTTTCTAGTATTAGATGTATTTTCTAGTATTAGATGTATTTTCTAGTATTAGATGTATTTTCTAGTATTAGATGTATTTTTTAGTATTAGATGTATTTTCTAGTATTAGATGTATTTTCTAGTATTAGATGTATTTTCTAGTATTAGATGTATTTTCTAGTATTAGATGTATTTTCTAGTATTAGATGTATTTTCTAGTATTAGATGTATTTTCTAGTATTAGATGTATTTTCTAGTATTAGATGTATTTTCTAGTATTAGATGTATTTTTTAGTATTAGATGTATTTTCTAGTATTAGATGTATTTTCTAGTATTAGATGTATTTTCTAGTATTAGATGTATTTTCTAGTATTAGATGTATTTTCTAGTATTAGATGTATTTTCTAGTATTAGATGTATTTTCTAGTATTAGATGTATTTTCTAGTATTAGATGTATTTTCTAGTATTAGATGTATTTTCTAGTATTAGATGTAGTTTTCTTCAGGTGTTTCCAGTCACTGATTTATATTTTCTGAAGTGTTAAACTGATGATTGAAAAAATAATTTTTTTATATATTTATGTATTTATGTATACGCCTAATTGCAAGAATGTTGTCCTGACTTTTGTAATTTAGTGTGGAAGGAATTCATTAAAAGAAAAAAGAAGACTACTCAAGCTCAAGGAATAACAAAAGAAAGAATTCAGCTTGAGTGATGTTCTTTTATCTTTTAATTAATATATATATATTTATTTATTTTTTATATATTTATTTACATATTTTTTATATATATTAATTTTTTATTTATTTATTTACATATTTTTATAATTTATTTTTTATTTATTTATTTACATATTTTTATATATTTATTTACATATTTTTTATATATTTATTTTTTATTTATTTACATATTTTTATATATTTATATTTTATTTATTTATTTACATATTTTTTATATATTTATTTTTTATTTATTTATTTACATATTTTTATATATTTATTTTTTATTTAATATTTATTTACAAATTTTTTATATATTTATTTTTTATATATTTATTTACATATTTTTTATATATTTATTTTTTATTTACTTATTTACATATTTTTTATATATTTATTTATTATTTATTTATTTATTTACATATTTTTTTATATTTTTTTTTATATATTTATTTATCTATTTATTTATTTATTTATATATTCATTCTCATTCACCCATCCATTCAATATCTCATCTGTTCATTTATATCCTATTATTCATTAACTGACTATTTTTTCATGTTCTAGGTCATGGAGACAGATAGAATGCTGTATCTAGTCACAGAATATGCAAGTAAAGGAGAAATATTTGGTAAGTAATAAAGATAAAACTAATAATTCTTAGTATAAATACACTGTTGTTTTAAAAAAGTTGTAAAACAAAGGAAAAATCAGAAAAAAAACACAGATTATAGAAAATCATGCATGCTGATTGGTTCAAGAACTTCAGTCTATATTTCTCGATAACCACCTACAGCATTTCTCATGCTTTCAGAAAAGAGAAATACATTTTTTTCGTCAAAATTAACTGGTTATTTTTTGAAATAATCACCTTTGTTTTGATAATGGTTTTTATTCATTCAATTTTTGTTTTCAGACCATTTAGTGGCACATGGTAGAATGAAGGAAGATGAAGCCAGGCAAAAATTTAAACAAATAGTGTCAGCAATAGATTATTGTCATAAAAAGAATATAGTCCATAGAGACCTCAAGGTAGGTGTTTATACTCCATTAGCCTTTTTCATATCGAGCAAGGGACTGGGAACGAGTGTGAAAAACTAATTTAATTATGGTTCCAGAAACAAATAACCCCGTATCATGGGAGAGTAATCAAATATAAGCTTATTGACCAAGTTTCAGAACGTTTGGCTAAATAGAAAAAAGTTATGAGCATCCAAAATCTGCCAAAATTACAGAGAAATGTATGATGTCTTCCAAAACGTCCTTCCAAACCATACATTCTTTGTATTTTCAAAAAAAATTAAAATACCATAATTTCGTTGCAATTTGCACAAACTTGTTCATATCCCTGTGTGAATGCCCCTTGTGAAACTCGAGTATTGCTGTTTAATGAAATGACATTCTGTACAATTTTGTACATGTAGTTTTTGGTTTATTTTCAAGCCTAGGGGGAGGTATACCTTTGTTGGTGCAATGCAGGTGCCAATTATGAATAACTTTCTGATTTCTGATTATTTGTAGGCAGAAAATCTTTTATTAGATGAAGATATGAACATTAAAATTGCAGGTAATGATTTTTGTTGGCATTCTTTGTGATTGTGATTCTGACTTCCATTCCCTTTTTAATTCCCCCTTACTTCCCCCTTCTTTCCTCCCTTACTACCTCCTTCTTTCCTCCCTACTTCCCCCTTCTTTCCTCCCTACTTCCCCCTTATTTCCTCCCTTACTACCTCCTTCTTTCCTCCCTACTTCCTCCTTCTTTCCTCCCTAATTCCCCCTTATTTCCTCCCTTACTACCTCCTTCTTTCCTCCCTCCTTTCCTCCCTACTTCCTCCTTCTTTCCTCCCTACTTCCTCCTTCTTTCCTCCCTACTTCCCCCTTATTTCCTCCCTTACTACCTCCTTTCCTCCCTACTTCCTCCTTCTTTCCTCCCTTAATTCCTTCTTCTTTCCTCCCTTCCTCCCTACTTCCTCCTTTCCTTCCTTACTTCCTCCTTCTTCCCTCCCTTACTTCCTTCTGTCCTTCCCTTACTTCCTCCTCCTTTCCTTCCTTCCTCCTTCTTCCCTCCCTACTTCCTCCTTTCCTTCCTTTCTTCCACCCTTTCTTCCTTCCTTTCTTCCTTCTTCTTTCCTCCCTTACTTCTTCTTTCCTCCCTTACTTCCTCCTTCCTCCCTCCCTACTTCCTCCTTTCCTCCCTACTTCCAACTTTCCTTTCTTTCTTCCACCCTTTCTTCCTTCCTTTATAACATTCCAACCTTCCCTAATTCCTCCCATCATTCTTCTTATCATTCTTCATATCATTCTTCATCCTCCTTGGTGTGGTCTCACCCACACACAAAGGGAAAGGTTCTTGTGAATGAAGTTAATAATAACAACTGAACATGCATTTACATGATGGATTTTCTAGATTTTGGATTTAGCAACATATTTACTCGTGACAAGAAACTCAAGACATGGTGTGGTAGCCCACCCTATGCTGCTCCTGAACTCTTTGAAGGAAAAGAATACCTAGGCCCTGAAGTTGATATTTGGGTATGTATGGTGACAGCGCAGAACATTTTTTTTGGGGGGGAAGGAGGGGTGAACCAACATGGTTTTGAATAGGGATGTGTCGACAGAGGTCTAAAACCCTGAACCTATTGAAGACATTCGGGAGTAAAAAATCCAAATCCTATTCAAGAGAAAATGAACCCTATTTAGTGGTATGTCTGCTTAGTGAGTCGCTCACTTGCAAATGTTCTTTTTGAAAAATCAGTACCCCATCATAGACCCTATGTAAGACAATTTTAGGTAAGATGCATACCCTGTTCTAGACAGCAAGACAAAAAGCTATTCCCTATCCAGCTGCACACACCGGTATAGCAAATATATAGGAGTACAACCTAATCCCCCCCCTTCTTGAGTGAATGTAAAGTAGTCAAACAGACTGAAAGACAGTTTATAAAGTCCTTTTTTATTGTTATTAAATGTCTGCATTGTACATATTTACATTGTAACCCATTTTATTTGTTTGTCTTACAGAGTCTTGGTGTAGTATTGTATGTGTTGGTTTGCGGTGCGTTACCGTTTGACGGGAGTACGTTACAACTTCTACGATCACGTGTTCTCGATGGGCGGTTTAGGGTTCCTTTCTTTATGTCGACAGGTAACGCAATCATTTAACACGACTATATAACTGATAGTTTTAATATCTATAAGTAGTAGCGAATTGGTGTATTGCTATTTATTATAACCAATGTCATCATCATAATCATCATCATGATAATAATCATCAGCGTCATAATAATCATTATAAACATGATAATAATAATCATGATAATAATAATCGTCATCATGATAATAATTATCATCATCATCATAATCTTCATCATTATGATCATCGTAATCATGATAATATTACTTGAATAATCATCATTATCATAACTCGGCATCATCATAATAATAATAATCATCATTATAATGACAATAATCATCATTATCATCATCATTATCATGATAATAATCGTCATCACAATCATTGTCACAATCACTATCATCATAATCCTCACCATATGTAACATGTTCGTTTTCGTAGAATGCGAACACCTCATTCGACACATGTTAGTGCGAGACCCAGTCAAACGATATACGGTCAACCAAGTACGACAACATCGATGGATGACAGAAAACGGTACTGTACCCGCTAGCGATGATCCTGTTTACATCGAACCTGTCAGCGATGACGGCGAGATTAACGAGGGAGTACTAAGCCGGATGGTGGATGCTTTAAAAATAGACAGGGAAAAGACTATACAGGTAAGAAATCTAGACACTGAAATGTTGAAATCGTTTTAAAAGAAATCTTTAAAAAAATCTTTAAAAAAAATCATTAACAAGAATCTTTTAAAAAAATCTTTTTTTATTTATAGAATTTTAAAGCACGAAGCTTGTAGGACCATGTGTCCACCATACTTTACACCATATTTTCTATGCAATCAACTCTTAACTCACATGTTGAATCAATTCATTTTCAGTTCAATATATTTTAACTCACATGTTGATTTTTATGAAGAGAAGGAAACGGGATAATCCGGTAAAAATTCCTCGTGTTGAATGTTTTTACTGCAAAACGCATGGATAGAATGATGGTGATAGAGATGATGGTGATAGAGATGATTGTGATAGAGATGATTGTGATAGAGATGATGGTGATAGAGATGATTGTGATAGAGATGATGGTGATGGTGATGATGGTGATAGAGATGATGGTGATAGAGATGATTGTGATAGAGATGATGGTCATAGAGATGATGGTGATAGAGATGATGATCATAATGCTAATCAAAATAATACTAATGATAGCTGATGATGTATATATAAAAAACGCAAGTGATAATCCAGGGCTTGTGTATTTTATTCAGGCGGTGAAGTCCAAAAGCTACGATCACAACGCTGGAATCTATTCGCTCTTGTTACAAAGATGGAAAAAGAAAAGAAAGAATAGCAGTAGCACAACGCCATCTCAACCACCAATCGTCCCAACCATACCCCCCATAGAAACAACAGTCGACGATAGCGAGATGATGGACACTGATGTTGAAGTAGAGAACGTCATTGCGCATGCTCGTCCTAGACGAGAATCCATTGTTCCCGTCGTTCACGTGACACCCGACTCGCCGACGAGAGAGATAACAAGCTCGTGGCAGCAAAACAGTGAAGAGAACGAAGCTGATGATCAAGTTGCTGAGGATATACCACCCAACCTTAAGGCTTATCTAGCGAACCGACGATACACAGTAACAGCAGTTGATCCAATGCTAGAAATATCTGAAGAGCTACGAGAAATGCTGAACCAAAAACTCTACACCAGCCCACAAAGCCCTGAAAACGCGTACGCTATCCCGCCTTATCCTGGTATAACTAGTGGTATTCCGCCATTCTCGCCGACGACTGATCTCTCACTTGCTTACAAAGAGCAGATACTACAGGTACCAACAGTATTTCAACTCAGACAGCCGTTTGGAAGGCGTGCATCAGACGGTGCTGCAAGTCTTGGTGCTGGTATTGCACAGTTTAATGCTTTGCGTGCACTGCAGCACTTTGGTGGTGACACGGGAGACCTCAGTAACCCAGGCTCCCTGGTGGATAATACACAATGCGCTGCTACACAAGTCCCATACTCTGTCTCCCCAGGCCCATCGAGCCCTCATATGAGCGAGGCCAACGATAGTGGATCTGACCAGGAACCAGACCCCGAAGCTGTAGCGCGATACTTGAGCCGACGAGGTGCGAGACAACGGCACACGCTTGGCGTCACCCAACCATCGTCGGAAATACCCGATGATTTGCAGATGAAGTTATTGCAACTTCCTCTAAAGTCACGTCGCGGGTTTTCCCCTGTGCGTGAACGTGCACCACGTGAAAACAACTTGATTCCAACGCACGCTGGAATGAGGTACTCATCCTCGCGACGAGCCTCTGACGGCGCTGCGTCGATATTAGCCTTCAAGCAACACCTGGAAAGAAACCAAGGCAGTGGATCCAAGCGAAATAGCTTGAAAGAATTACAAGAAGAACATCAGAAGCTAAGAGAGCAGTATGGATCGCTGGTAGAGGAGGAAACCCAACGTGTTCAATATCATCAACAGCAGTTACATCAGCAGCATTTTCAACAGCATTTTCAGATGATCGGACGCAGATCGTCTGACTGTACTGAAGTGCTAGCCTCTAGCATCGCGCAGTTTCAGCAACAGTTACAAGAGAGACAACATGAAATGGAGCTGGAGTCCAACATGGCCTCTACATCAACACAGCAAGAAGAAGAATTGGAGGAAAAAGAAATAGTATTAGAACCTCAGCTGCAGCTAAAGATGCAGAAATTGAACATCGAAACATGCACGGGTTACGAGCCACCTCCTAGCGGAATAAGTTCAATATCACCCCGTGCGAGTGTAATATTGGAAGAAACTGGCCCTTGTATATCCAATGAACGAAACCAGGGATACCAGAATCAAAACATACGATCTGATGGCCCTACTCCATCTTCTCTAGCTCTTGATCTTTCAACGACAAGTAACTCTGATCCTTCTCCTCCCTTATCACCTCTGCCACCGGTAACAATCAATCAACAGTTCACACCTGGCATAGGCTCCAACGATGAACATATTCAATCGGACGCGTTTCCTTTGAACTTTGCGCATCTTGCATCTACAGGTTTTGGCTCCCACATGGTCAACGAAAGCGATTTAGTAGATATCAGTACAATCCCTTGGCCCTTAGAAAGCGGTAGGGTGTCCCCAACTCTCTCGCTTTTATCAGGCAATCCGTTGGCTCAACGCATCGTTCAGCGAACTGGTCGTCATACTCGTCATCATACCGTCCCCACCCCCCAGGAGTTATGGAATAACGTGGATCTAATTCGTCGAGTAGCTGCAAACAACGTCATGACTTCCCAGAACCACGCGCGTGACGTGCTCAATAATAATGTCAATCTAAAAGATGTTGGCGGTAATCCGGGACTTCTACGTACATTGTCACCTAATAAAAGCATTTACACAGAGCCTCTATTTAAATCAAGTAGTAAAGGAGATCTGAACGATGAACTTTCACCTAGTGTTCGATTCGCCGTATCGGTTAGTATTACGTCACACAAAAATATACCGGACATTATTGAGGAGATACGAAGGACATTAGACCAGCGGTCACCTAATTTAGTGTATGAACAGAACGACCAGTTATTCACGGTTAACTATGCAGGAGTGTGTATGGAGATTGAGGTATGCCAGGTTCCGGAACGATCATTGAATGGTTTGCGCTTGCGAAAAATCAGCGGTAATACATGGCAGTATAAGAAGTGGTGTCAAGAATTGCTAACTGGAATGAATTTGTAAAATATGAGGAAAATATATTTGGAATGTCAGCTTAAAGCTTCAAATGTGTGATATAAACATGGTTCCATCTACTGAAACCAACAAACAGTCACGCGATCCATTGCGTAGTACTGACTGAAAGACAATAATATATTAACCAATCATTAAGCTGAGTTCTCAAACACTCAACTGATCTTCAAACAAAGATCTGAAACAGTTACTCAATCTCAATGCGGAATTCTAAAGCACTCAACCAATCAAATGCGGTGTTCTGAAACAGTTGACCAATCATAATACGGAATTCTAAAGCACTAAACCAATCAAATGCGGTGTTCTGGAACAGTTGACCAATCATAATACGGAATTCTAAAGCACTAAACCAATCAAATGCGGTGTTCTGAAACAGTTGACCAATCATAATACGAATTCTAAAGCATTCAACCAATCAAGTGCGGTGTTCTGAAACAGTTGACCAATCATAATACGGAATTCTGCAACAGTCGACCAATGATAATACGGAATTCTCGACCAATCAAACGCGGTATTCTGAAACAGTCGACCAATCATAATGCCGAATTCTAAAGCACTCAACCAATCAAATGCGGTATTCTGAAACAATCGATCAATCATAATATGGAATTCTCAACCATTCAAACGCGGTATTCTGAAACAGTCGACCAATCATAATGCGGAATTCTGCAACAGTCGACCAATCATAATACGGAATTCTGCAACAGTCGACCTATCATCGCTTAGAATTCTGGAAAAGTTTACTTGCCATCATTCATCAGAGTTTCAAACCAATCAGCGAGTACTTCTGCAATATACTAGAACAGTCGACCAATTACCAAGCAGTGTGTTGTCGCTGACCAATTATAGAGCAGTATATGAACTCTCAGCCAATCACTGTTCAAAACGCATGGATGATAAAGTGGTTGGAATACATTGATTATCGTTGTCAAGGCAACTATTAATTTATTTGAAATACTATATTATAATTACTCAAGTGTGTGGTTGTTGAAGCGAATTTAATATGAATTTCTTCTCAAAAAGGTATGAAACGTTTTAAGAATTTATTTAGTAATTTTATTAGTAATTTTTAATTTTTGGGAGTGAGTGTTCACCATTCTCACCCCCGCCATACAGCATTGCTGGAAGCCTGGTCACAAGATAACTTCCTTAATAGACTCTTCTTCAGTCCCTCCCGGAGTTACACTTTTCATTGTGTCAGACTGAAACGAGCAAGGCAGAGGGGAAGAGTCTAAAGCCAACTTGACTTATTACCGTTCTCACTCACTTTTGTAATACCGTTGGAAGAATGGTGACGAGTCAGATTTTAATGACTTGTATCAATTAGTTCTTATTACTGTATTAATAACCGGTATCATTAACCGATTTGGAATTGGTAATTGTTAGTTACCATTCTCCCAGTAGATTGCAAGAGAAACTTGTGTGATGAGTCAATTTGCTTTTGCTCAATAAGTCGATCAAACGGTGAAAGAACGGTGAACATTACTCGTTTTCAAACGACTTTATGCTTTAGCTTTAAAAAGTGCACAAATGTCTTCTCGAAATTCTAAAAGAATTAACAATGAAACCGCTGACTATATACTCCAGTTTCATGTTATCTAGCACCGCTGTACAATTCGACAAAAGGCCCATTTATATTAAATCGAGGATTATAGTCCAGTCATTCTATGGATTCTGATTGAACAAATTGCAACAGAAGTTTTGTCACTGCCAAAATGTTCTTTAGGTTCTACTTAACAACATATAAAAAATCACCGTGAATCTCAGTGGTTGAACATGCCTTAACTAAGCAATGAAGTTTCAGCTATATTACACAGGGATCCCATAAATAGAAAAAATGGTATGTTTTGTATAAAATCGCTAAAACTTCATGCAACAGTTTAATATTTTTTGGATAAATGTGTTTAGGTCCTATTTAACAATATACCAAAAATCCCAGCGAATCCCAGTGGTGGAACATGCCTTAATTAAACGTCAAATAGAACAGCGGTAATAAATAACGTCAAACTGTAGTGTTCTAATTTATATATCGATTTCTCTGATTCAGTTCTCGTTAATTATACAAGTTGCAGGGATCATTTCAAAACACTTGGATAAAAGCTATCACATAAAGTCATTTATAAGATTATAATATGTCAGATCGTATTTTAATTATTAGACAAAGAGATTCTTAATATATGAGTGATACACATAGTATATTATCATTTTCATCAGTGGTTGTTCACTGATGAACCTTTCTTTCACAAGCCTGAGTCTTTCGCTAACAAAGGAAGACCATAAGTTACAAATGAGAAACGACTATTTGTTAGACATTAGTGCCAGTCCCCGCGCGCGGTTCCTATACAAAGGGATACCACAAGTCGTAAGGCGAAGTTTTAAGTTTGCAAAGTGATACAAATAAGTCAAAAGCTCGAGTAGGTCTTCCAATTATTCTAAAGTATTTGGCGTCCAGTTTATGAAATAAATGTCAAGATTTCATTTATTTAACGAGAAATGGTTAATATCCGTTTAAAAAGCGTTTTATTATATTTATTTTTGTAGTATTGAAACAAATTGAATGTAAATCCTAGGCTTGTTCATAACTAAACTTTTGAGCTTACAGAGTGAATGTGTGTTATTAAGATATTGAAAACTGGAGAAACGAGTTTCTTTAGGCCCCAGTTTATACACGGTAGATGAATATTTGGCATAGGCTAGAGTTCAGTCTCTACTCGTCCACCCTGACGTAACACAGAGTGCCCATGTGTTTGTGTGATAATACTGTAAGATACGAATGTTTGCTTTTTAAAGATTTGCGCGCGTGTGAAATAATATTTGAATAAAAATAATAATAATGATAATAGTGTTAGATTTTCAAAGATATTTTAGATGTGTTATTAAATAACTTATTTAAACAAATGTAATCCTCTTGATAATAATAATAGCCTGTAAAATTGAATTGTTAGAAAAAGGAAAAACATTTAAAGTGGGCTAAACCTTTTTAAACATGGCGGACGCTATTGGTAAAGGCCAGGCTGCATTTCAAAATGGCGTCCAAAGGCTTGGTTACTTTTCAAGATGGCCGCCTTTACAATAACAACCGTTTTAAAAAGGTTTAGTCCTATAATGTTGTTTCTTTTTCCAGTACCAAAACTAGTTCATCGACGAATAATACTTGTAGACAATATACAATAATGTACATTGAATTGTCTGTTTCACGAATCTAAGATAATGTAATATATTTACGCTTTGTATAAAAGAATTCAGAGAAATAGAAAACTATAGAAGTCTATATCAATATATATGTACGTACAAAAAGTCTCTTTAATAGTACATTAAATCATAACACAAAAGCACGTCGTGACGTAGAACTCGTTGTTAGTGGGGGAGGGGTGGTAAGGCCGCGGTACACATTTCCATAGTACTGTAAAAAGATTGTAAATACGTATTTAATTATATACTATGTAAATGTAAATGTGCCTTGATCTTGTAAATTAGTATTTACAGTCTATTTACATACTATGGAAGTTGGTGTTTTTTTATAGTGTTGTTGATAATTTAACTTTTTTCAGATGACCAACGTTTTAAAGTTGAACTAGATATACGCTTTGCCGGTTTATAGATAACGATTTATATCACTAGGTACCCAGCCAGTGAGTCAGTTCTTCATTAGTAAGAAATGAGCATTGCCTCAGTTAAACTGCGGGTCTTGCTGTGGTGCTATGATATCATGTTTTCCTGATTACAGGATTACATCTCGGATTCACAGAATAAAGGGTATACTTTCAGTGTGGCTTTCGTTTCACCATGGATATAAAAACACTGAGTGTTTTTGTTATCCATAGTTTCACACACAGACGTGGAAGTTCTCATGCAGAATGTACTCTTATCCTTTTAAGACATCTCAAGCGCCGGTCTATACTTGGATCTGGCAGACCACAGTTGAAGCCACAGCTTCAACCAAGAGCTGTTTCTCGCCTATACCGCTAGTTTCCTTAAAACGTGCCGATCGACGATATACTTAAGTCAAGTCAAAGTTTGATTTTTACCAGAACAGTTATGACCAGCCCGTGCGTGTTTTAACAAAACTCCCACGCGCCGGTACTGACTGAAACGTTTAAATAAAACTGATTAAATTTGTCTATTAAAAGCAATTGAACTTTAGGATAAAAGAATCCTCAACAAGGTATGACTGATTTAAAGATTACAGTAATTGACGATGATAAAATAGTAATGACAATAAATAAGCAAAAATGATATGACGATAAAGATGATGGGGATTTTTATGTTGATGGTGATGATGATGTGAGTAATATTTGAAGTGTATATGATGCATGATGATTGATGATGACAATCATGACGACAAATACATTTTGAGAATTATTTCTGCATTACGATATGATTTTCTGATTTCGTGACTTTTCTAGTTTTATCGTGAGGTAGTTTCTGACCTCCAGTCAGCAGCCCATTTCGTAGTTCAATGATCACAATGGTGGGTGGTTGTTGCTATAATTATCTTGTTCAAGTTACCATGTTTACGATTGCTATGGTAACCAGCAATATTCATTTCAAAATGCATCCTGAGGTGCAAGATCGTATTCCATAGAATCGATCTATTTTAAACCGATGCTTCTTTGCAAAAAACATCTATTTTTCTCTTTACTTTCAGCGTAATCTGAAGCTGGATTTTCTTCGATTTGTTTTCCGTCTTAGCTTAATTAATTCCACTGCTTGACCTGCTAACATGCTTGAGAATCGAACCACTTACTTATAGACTTATTTACATGATCCGTCATTCATTGGCACAGTTTAGTTGTCGTTTCAGAGTTTCAGGAACACAGCTTCTACAGTGATCAACCCCGACCACAACTTGCAACTTTCTTGCCTCACAAACATAATTCTGCTACATATTATATAGAGGATATTACACGGTAGCGCAAGCCAACGTGTAATGTTCTTTTTATTGTATAGACAAAAAAAGAAAAAAAATATTTAGGACGCGCGCTTACATACGAAACATTTGGTACATAACTTTTTCATATCTTCACTGAGTGAAAATATGGAAAATACGAGTGTTTTAGTTTCCGGTAAAACACTCTTATCCATAATATAAATATACACCTACTTGCAGTATAGTAAGGTTGTCATACAAAATAGAACATTTGTCACAAAGAAAATAGAACATTTGTGATTTAGTGCGAAAGGAATTAATTAAAAGACAAAAGATAGAGTTCAGCTTGAGTGATCTTCTTTTCTCTTTTAATCAATTCCTATCGTACTAAATCACAAATGTACTATTTTCTTTATAACAAATGTATATTTTTGTATGACAACCTTACTGCAAGTAGGTGTCTATATATATATCATATGCAGTCTTCAGTTACAACACCAGCAATTCTCAAATGATATACACCGTTTTGTTTACTGATTTTTGTTTGTTGTGTTCTTTGTTTGTTTGTGCGTTTGTTTGCGGTTTATGATTGTTTGTTTGCCTTGACGGTTTGCTTGTTTATTTATTTTTATGTTAGCTATATACGTTTCGCCTGTATTTATCATATTTAATTTGTCTATTTATGAAATATTTTTTTGTGTTACATTTTTATTTATTTATTCGCTCGTTCGTTCGTTCGTTTGATTGATTGATTGATTGATTGATTTTTTTGTTTTTGTTTGTTTGTTTGTTTGTTTGTTTGTTTTTGTTTGTTTTATTAAGTGGTGTTGTAAAATTTCCTTTTGTTCAGTTAAATGTACTTTCTCTTATAATACTTTCCATGCACATTGTGTATTATAAATTAATTCATTTGTGTTTTGTCTACATACAGTCATTGTTTTCTTGTTTGAATGTAATTCTAGCTCTAAGTCTACTTCCTTTACTCGCATTTATTATGGATAACAAAGAGTAATTTTAAACTAGTATCATTGTTCCAGAGATCGATTGCCGATCCGTTTCACCTTCTCAATCATTAATACTGTGATTCTTGGCTCTTCTTCTCAATCATTAATACTGTGATCCTTGATAACTGGACGTACAACCAATCTCAGTATTTCATATGCATCTCACAGAGATGCATATTAAAAATGTATAAAGCAATTCAAATCAGTGCAGAGGTGTCGCAAATAAACCATTTCAACGCAAGGAAAACCATTTGAGTGCATTAAATCGGTGCCAACACGGATCCACAAATTGATAATCGATCATTTGAACGGCGCCTTTAAAACGCAGAGAAATATTTTAAACAACAAAGGTGTAAAAGTAAAAAATGGTAATTTGTAAACCGTGAAAAGAGTGTTACTGACGTTTTGGACGTTTATCGGAGTAGAAATGGTAAATTACCTTTGTTACTGCATGACGTTTGGGGTCAACCTTAATCATCCGTTGGTGACGGTAAAAATGGTTTACCTCATGGCGAATAATTCAAAGAGCATTTATCAAATGACTGTCTCTATTGAACCACGTTCTTTGTTCCAGTAAAATTTCCCGTCAAACTACGTTTTTCTCGTCCGTCCCACACTGAATGGCGATTCCTTTACGTAAGGCGGCGAGTGACTTCCGCATACGATCGGCCTACGACTGGCTGCACCTTTAGTAAGGAAATAACTAGAATTGCTAAACAAATACCAAAAATCCTCTTTTTGTATCGATAAATTTAATACAAGAATATTTTATATTAAAAAATAATTTCTGCAAAAATTGCGATCAAATTAAAAAGAGATATTTGATCAAAAAAGTATTATGTCATGCATTCAGGGAGCTAATAGTATATACTAATCTACTAATTATTTCACAAACTATTGAAGTTTTATAATGCAATTCAGTGCCGGCTACCGGCCTGTATAATAGACATTTCAGCGTTAGTAAATAACAGTTTGAGAATATCCTGCAGAAAACAATGGAAAAAAGGTCTACTAGACTACTGCATATTTAATAACTCGTTGTCGGTTCTTGAGTGAATTTATCAAGAAGTTATGCATTTTCCTTCGCCCTTGCATAGTCTGTACTAGATAAAAGAAAATGATTTTTTTAGTTATTAACGTTAATTATCATTGTGATTATTCTTTCACTAAACATGTAGAATAGCAAAACATAAAATAAAAGTATTTGATATATTAGTTTGCCATAATTATTCATGGGTTTAACTATTCTTTTCCCATTTCAATCAATCACATATGGACCTGAGTAATATCAAACTGTATACACATATATATTGTGTGTGCGATTTGTATGGTTTTATTATTAAAACTCGGTAGATTGATAGCTAAAGTAAACAAGCAAAATCAACAACGACAACTGAGACGAATTTAATTGCAATTCATGGAAAGAAATTCACAATCATGACAACGGTTATGTTGTGGATGTATAATATCGCTCGGACTTAAAAAAGTCCTTATAAGCATCATGCGTCACATAGATAGCAAGGAAATTGCAAAGTTTTATGAAGGAATTTTATATGACAAAAGGGAAAGAAAGAAAGATTATTTTATTTCAAAAGTAAAAAGTGTTATTTGATAGCGAAGAAAGAAAGAAACTAAAGATACTAAGATAGGGAGGACAAAACATCAGCAGCAGAGGGAACTGAAAAGGAAAACAAAAAAGACAAGAATAAAAAAAAAGGATGGTGAATACATTAAAATTGTTCTTAAATACCAAAGGCTCTTATAAAAAAAAATGAACCGAAAAAGAAAAGATAGAGTTACAAAGAAAGCAAAAATCAAAACTGATATAGCCGATATTTCATTTCAAACGGGAAATTCCCTTTGCAAGCGCGTTTGTTTCGACTTCATTTCCTTCTGCGTCTACTGAAACATTCAAGTTATGAATTTTTGTGTATAAAGCTCTGCTTCGCTGACGCACAACTCATCTATTTTTTAATAAACAGAGGATCAACATGAATACATAGACCATAACTATCCTTATTAATTAACTGGTTGTGAATAAGTGGACATTTGTCGCTCTCACGAAGGTGCGAATATGGAGCTAATCGTCATGTTCTCACTACAGAGAGTGTTCTCCAAAAGGTCACTATCAAATCAACCCCTAATGTGATTACAAGGTCTTGCAGCCCACCAGGTGCTGGATTCATCTTCATTGTTTTCCTTGCCGTGTAATTACTCGCTGCCCTATATGGTATGGCCTCTGCTAGGTCGACTCGAGAGGCGGTACTTATTGTTGTCAATTATCCTGTAAATCAGACCAAGAGCTCGCTGACCGACCTTTCAATCTCTAATATGCTAAATACTCAAGAAGACTGAACAGCGGGGTGATACATTCAGTATATCTGCGACGCCAATATTGTGGCTATCATTGAGCTCCTTCATCCAACGACTTAAATAGGAAACCATTCGAGTGCTGATTGTGATAGTCCTACTAAAATGAAGTCTTCTAGAATTATTGATCGCTTAGTGATTGTAACTTTGCTGTGTTTATGTTCGATTTATGTCGACGCTGGGTGTCCTAAACAACTCGGAAAAGATGCTCTCCTTAATCTACAGACTCCACTTCAAGGTATAGTAACGTTTGATGACAGTTTGTTCGGTTTTTGAGTTTACCAAAGTTAGCGTGTCTCAGTATGAGTGTTGACTCGTGTCTTGTCATTCAAATCCCAATCTTATTCTTCATGTTCCTTCAGGGCAAGAGCCGCGAACATGCGTTAGTTCTAAAACGTGTTGTACACGGCGTCTTGAAACAACGCTACAACAAAAAGCTGTTTCTGAACTTAACTCGAAAGTTGTGAAGCGTCTTGACGGAGTGAAGGCTTCGACAGCCGCCATACAGCAAGATGTACGAGGTACAGTATAAAGGACTTGAAATCCTCTCAGGCTTATGTTGTTGTTACCTCGAATCATGCATGCATTACGATGAAAGACAACTAAATCGATCTTTTTATTTCGCTAATCTTGTACTTGGAAAACCAGCAATAGACCGTATAGTGTTTCGCGGTAAATTTTGACAACTAGTTAGTTTATTATTCACCACCGAGTGTTAGTTAGTTAGACGAAACCCATAGCAAAAGTTTTGACCCTTGTCGGAGATGAACAAACGAATAAACATCTCTCTTGTCATGATTCCGGCCACATATTTTCAAACTGCCGGCTTTTCAAAGCCGCTATAGGTTTGTAATCATTTTCATACAAGTAGATAAGAATTGACGCGAGCTATGGTTAGTTATACTAGCACAAGGCTTTCATCTCTAGATCTCGCGAATGATGGACAAGTCGTACTAATATCATGTAATATAGACGAAAATTGTAAGAGCGTGTTATCATTGTCTTTGATACCCAGTAAATTGTCTATTTTTGTGATTCGTGAGGTCAAATCGACGATTCTTACTTTTTTGGTGTTTTTTTATTCCATGTTAGTAGATAACCTAACTGCGAAAAAGTCTAAAATATTTAGCTGTTTATTGGAGAAAATGCCACAACATAAGCCTGTATAGTTTATTTAGAAGCCCTTGAGAACAAAGGGGTTCAATATGTATGATAAATTCCTTAACTTACCCAAAGAGGGTGTTAATAATAGAAAAATTTATTGGGATTTTCATTTCGCCATAAAACTCCTGTGAGCAAATTTTTAATATTTTAACCACGGCTGATTGCGTTTGGATCGCAAAATAAACCAACCATTTTGCTTCGAGAGTATTTTTGGCACTCTAGCAAACAGCTCCACTTGATCGCTCTCAAAAGTCTAAAAATAATTGCTGGGATTATGGTTTTGATTTATTCAAATAGCTTTGTCGCCTACTTATTACTAAAAGAAATCAAGTCGGATTGGTTTTCAATTGAAATAGAGCTTTCTATTGAATTGGTTTTCAACGCTAACTTTACTGTGGTTGAAATGTCCGACCACAGACCTAAACCCCCTTTGATTTGAATAAACAGTGGCTGTTTAGAAACCTCTTACATTGAGTGGGCACGTTAAAACTTAAGGTGACGCTAAAAATGTCGAGCAATGTGTAGCATCGCTTTTAACATATTCACTCTTTATCTTTCGCGGATGGCTTGTTATCGCTTTAGACAATCTTAGCTCAATCGAGTTGCCCATTGTGTAAATTGGAATTTTCTAATTTCGTAAATTGCCTTAACTAAGTACTTTTGGTGTTTTTCTTCTACAACCACAAAAGTGATTTAGTATATTAGATTTAGTACAAGAAACGGGCACATATATTGCCCTCATTTCATGGTAAGTTAATTTTCTCTGTGCGAACATAAAAAAGACCTCGTGGTCAGTGGAAATAAAACAGGTTTCAAGTCTCCTTTCTTTTGTTATTTTGAAACAAACAGAATCAGTATTCGCCCTGTGGCATATACTGTCAAATGCCAACAATTCACCTTTCGATCCATCCACAATTGCACTCGAATATTGAACGGAAGAACGAATACAGATCACAAAGCTTACAAGACTTTAAGTCTGTCGAAAAGTACCCCTTGCAAGGATCAACTAATGACTAATATCAAAGCTAAATTAAAATCTCAGTTTTGTGAGTTAAGAAATTGTATAATTTATCTTGCGTGCTCCCAACGGAAGTCTGTTCAATATGGAACGTTATCTTTGGCTAACTGGAAACATATGGGTAAAAGAACATCAGTTTTGCATTCGGGTTTGTCGCGAAAGGAAGGGAGGAAACGAGTTTACATTCCATCAGATGAGTGCAGTATTGGACTCTGATTACTTGACGCCATGTTTTCTAGATAAGTACAAAACTGACCGGCTCGTGTTCATATCGATCAGTCAAAAAGACAAATCAGACGAGAAAATGTCATTTTCGTAACGTTTTGCACTGAAAACTTCTAGATTAATATTAAACTTTCAATATATTTATGCATTTATTGCCCTTTCGTTCAATCTCTGTTCAGCTTTTCAGCAATTTAAAATGAAAACGAAGCCTTAAAACTGCATAATCGTTCATTTTTTATTGCTAACAATGAAACAGACGTACAGAAATTAAACGAAATGTCAATAAATTCAAAAGAAATTTAGTTCTTTATATCTTTTCCATTTAATTAAAATGTTTTATTGCTAGAACTGAAAGAAAATCAATAAGATTTAAACAATTTATCCGACTTAGTTTCACGTCGCGTCTCTGTTTCCGTTGAAAATAATATTAATTTTGGAACAATTACTGCAAATGTCATGCAGTTTTGGGTTTATTTGCGAATATAAGTAATTGAAAGGATAGTTTGTGTGCCGTCTTTTAAACACTGTTGACGTATTCATGTTTGAACTTTAAATCTAACGTTTGAGTAGTAATAAAACCTTTGAAAATTAAAAACATACCGAAAACATATTATATTTTCGCTATTTTCGCCTTTCGAGTCATTTTCTATGAAAACAACTTTATAGGCTTATTCCATAAAAGTCTGTCTTTCGAAAACTCGGGATAAAATTTTAGCTAATGCATATATTGTACATAATTTCTTGATTAAAAATCGCTTTTGAATTTGCATTTATTTCGTTGCTAATTTTGAGCTGCGTTTGTGCTGTTGCTGCAAGTCTAATTTCTTTTAATCAAATATTTTTCATTTTCTGCAGGTTATTTTAAAGTAGTGGTGCAAACTGCAAAAGGAAAAAGCTTACAGTCACTTCGACAGTCCCACAAAAACCTGTCACGCATCGGCGGCCCTCTAGTTGAAACCTATTTCAACCAACTGGAAGACTCCATTCACAACCATAATATCAACTTCACAAGTATCGTACTGCAGTTTTTAAAGAATTCCTTTCCTCCGCTGTACCACTACGCTACAACACAATCTAAAAGATTCTCAAATCAGTATGAAAAATGCCTGAAAGAGAATATGAACTATAAAGAGTTGTATGGTTCTACTCCTAACCGCATTGCAGGAGAAATCAAGGATATTATGAAACCGATTCAGTCGTTTCTACAAGGTTTGACCTTCGCCGAGAAGGCCATTCAAAGCGCTACTAAGCTCAACTTCACTAAGGGCTGCAGTAGAATTCTATTGCAAATGACGTACTGTCCGAGATGTAATGGCGAGGACGATACTGTTAAGCCGTGTGAGGGTTACTGTATTGATGTCTTGAAGAACTGTTTGGTTACTAGCCAGGGGAAACTACACAGGCAATGGAGCTTGTTTTTTGATGCTATGGATAGACTAGCTGTTGGTTTGTCTACGTCGGCGGTCGAGGATAGATTATATCAAGTTTATAATAAATTATCCATGGCGGTCATAATGGTTCTCCAGCAAGTACATGCACCACATTTACAGGTAAATGAATGTTTGGTTGATAGAACTCGTACATAACGGACGTCATGTTTTATTTATGTATGCGCATTTGAATATTTTATAGAAAATGCGCAATATAAGTTATAAATTATTATTATTATTATTATTATTATTTCTTTCTTCACTGATTATTGATACCACCATATTTATTTATTTGTCCGTTCGTTCGTTCGTCCGTCCGTCCGTCCGTCCATCCATCCACCCATTCGCACATCCATTCAATTATTGATTAACTCATTCATTCATTCATCTAGCCAGGGGAAACTACAGATCCATTAATTCATTCGTATGTTTCAGTGTTCATTGGCTAAATTGCTCTTTTAATTCATTCATATATTTATTCAACCATTCATTCATTTATACCATATCGTCTATTATATTTTCTCATTCGTTCATTAGTCTATCTATCCATCCATTTTTTCATTCATCCAGCTATTCTTCCGGCCATCCATTTATTTATTCATCATCACCATAAAAAGATCGACGTAATTTTTTTCAAATATTAACTTAAAATCAATGTCGTCTACAGACCAAATTAAATATGGCTTGTGGGAGCCCTTCTTACGCCATGGATAAAGCTTCATCTAGCCAGAGCAGTAAAGGATTGGTTCAAACCGTAATAATATCTTTGAAAGTGAAAATGCAAGACGTCAAGACCAAAATGGGACCACTAAGGAGTGTATTTGAGGAGATGCCGCGTGATATTTGTGTGTTTGATAGAGTTTCAGCTCTCAGAACGGAAAAGATCATCGTTGCCAACTGCTGGAATGGAACCGCAATAGGAAGGTGAGGATGATGATGATGGTGGTGATGGTATACGTGGTGATGGTGAAGATGATGACGACGATTATGATGATGATGGTGATGATGGTGATGACGACGATTATGATGATTATGATGATGGTGGTGATGATGGTGATGACGACGATTATGATGATGGTGGTGGTGATGGTGATGACGACGATTATGATGATTATGATGATGGATGGTGATGGTGATTACGCTGGTACGTGGTGATGCTGAAGATGACGACGATGATTATGATGATGGATGGTGATGATGAAGCTGATGTTGGTTATGATACTGATAGCATTGGTGACGATGATTATGCTGAAGATGATCAGATGATTATATGATAATCATGTTTGTGAAGATGATAATTATGATGATAGTAATGACGAGGATGATGGCGATGATAATGATACAACTAAGAGTGGTCAAGGCTTGTAAAGGCGTTATATTTTAGTCACGAAGGCTCAAGAAAAAGATAACAATGATGGTGATTGTACTGATGATGATTATGATATATAAAATAATCTCGATGATGATGATGATATAATGATGACTGATGATAATAGTAATAATGATATTAATGATAATACATTATGAGAAGATAGCATTTTTAGGTCCTATTATTGTGGTTTTTAATATACTACTAATATATGTGACCAGAGTTATATTGAATGACAATGAGATAAAATCAAAACTAAATTAAAAATACTCATCGGTCTCTACGTCTGCATTTGTACATTTTAATCAAATCTGATTTGTCGAATGTGAATTCTTTGCTCACTAGTGCGTGTTACAAATTTTGATCTCAAACTCATATATTTCTAAACATTCGTCGTTGCTTGACATAATTTCACGAAAGACAATGAAAATAGCCACAAATGTGTACAATTTCTTTCAAACTAAACAGTGCAAGACAAGAGAGAATGCCCGCGGCCAATTGCAATGTACAACGAATCAATGCACTAGTCTTCCTAGACACACTGATTTAAAGATAGTTGTGAGTCGAGCCGCGTGTGTCCATCAAAACATGATTCTCCTCAAATCAAAATATTTTTATCCTTTGGCATGACTCATTCGAAAACTGATTTGATCTCGCGGTGAACTGCGGCGCGCACAGTGCCGTTGTTTTCCCCCAGTTTTCCAAAACAGGATTGAATTGGAGAAACGGGAAGTTGTTGAGTGCTAAAGCCAATCACATGTCAGAAAACCAATTCAATTTTGAAAAAGCCAATCGACTGTTGAAAAAAAAAAATGCAGCCGATCCAGTGTTTGGAACTCAATCATATGTAATGTTGAGAAAACATGTTTGAAAGCCAATGAAGTGTTTGGAAGCTAGTCGAATGTTTGCAAGCCAGTCGAATTATGTTTGGAAAGCCAGTCGAATGTTTGGAAGCCAGTTGAATGTTTTGAAGCCAATTAAATGCTAGAAAGCTCGCCATTGAAATGTCTCAACCAAGACAATCAGATGTTGTAAAGACAATAAAGCGATCGAAAGCCAATCGAATGCTCGCCTACGTAAGAACACCCGGGCTTTCTTTTCCGTTCTGTTTATTAAGCACAGCTTTTATCGGAAATGACCTGATCTTACGGAATTTGTCTCCTGTCTCACTGGTAAACAATTCATTGGCTAAATGTTGGAGTGAATTTACAAAAGCTTCTTTTCTTTTATTTGGTGACCGCAGATTTCAGCGCTACATGTTCATTTGCGGCGTTCATACTAAGAATAAAAGTAAACATGCTGATACTACTGTATTCTCCCCCGCAGCCGTACGTACTATTTGAAATATTCGTTACATGATCACTACTGAGCCGTTTTAAAAATCAAATCTAAAAAATTAAGGTGATGCATTACCTTTATCTTCGTAAAAGATAATAATTATAATCTGCAATAATTGAACAATTTAGATATCATGAAAAAATAATTAACTTACAAAAATCATTTATAACTACAAATTAAAAATACCAATAAATAAAGCAATCGATCGAATAGAAATATTTTCCAATAAAATTGCGATATTTTTCAAAAAAATGGGAAATGCACTTTAATTACCAATATAAATATATTAATGATTAATATTTTTGGCAAATGATGTTCAACTCGTTCATTTAGCTTATGGATTATCAATACTCCAACTATTTCCTTAAGAAACATAAACGCAATCAGTGAATTATAATACCAGTACATTTTCCTAGCTTCCTCAGCGGGCACCTCTATCACGGGCTTCCTGTTTAGGAAAATGGAAGAGGGAGAATGAGTGAGAGAAGGCACGGTCAATAATACCTTTACAAAGGAATCCCAAATGAAGCAAAGTTGCTGCCCGTGAAAAGGCTTCCTTTTTCAAATCAAGATTATATCCTAATTGTCATGTTTTCGACTGACTCCAGTTTTTCATCACTGTATATCATTGTTCTTGAACGTTGAAATATATTATATCTGTAACTACCAATTACATATAAGAACAATAATGATATTAAAAACAATAATAATAATAATAATGACAACAATAACAATAGTAGCAATAATAATAACAATAATAATAATAACAATAATAATAATAATAATAATATAATAATAATAACAATAATAATAATAGCAATAATAATAATAATAATAATATAATAATAATAATAATAACAATAATAATAATAATAATAATAATAGCAATAATAATAATAATGCCACGCATGTCAGGGACGTAATAAATTTACATAAAAGTACATTTCAAAACTGCCTTCCTTGTTGAGGTTGGGTATATATCTATATTATTGCTGATTTGGATGTAGACTAACGTGGCGTTTATTTTCCAGGTACTTCGGTCCCGTCTCATCCCCTCTCCCCTTCCTTGACACTTTACCTGCTGACAAATTTCGTACCGATGTTCTTGTTCAAGAAACAGAGAAAATTATCATTGACATCAAGAAATATACCCCAGTTTACGTCGCCCCTGACAACATAGATGGTAGTGGTGAAAGCGGTAGTGGAGGTAATGATTTATTTGCATATTCCATTTGGCGTTTCTTTACAGTGCGAATCGAAAAACCGTGGGCACCCAGAACTATTTTAGTAATCGTTTATTGTTCGTTGGACAACTCACAAATATCTCTAACTACAAAAAAATATCATACTGCACATCATTCAAACTTTTTGCGGTGATATAGTTGTTTCTGAGTTGTTCAACAAACAATAAACGATTTCTTAAACATCTCTGGGTTCCCACGGTTTTTTGATTCGCACTGTAAACGTCTGAGTTTATAATTGAATATTCAAATTGACCTTTGTTATTTCACTTTTATTTCAGAAAGTGGCTGTGATAGTGATGACGAGGATTGTGTTGGAAGTACAAGTGGTGAGGGTTCTGCCAATGGCATAGACAAGACGGATTCTCCACCAAGTAGGTGTTGCTTGTCCACGTTCAGGCTTTGTTTCTCTACTTAATTAATAAACACCACAATAATCAAACGAACGAACAAACCAACTGATCCACCAATCGAACAACCGACCAGCCACTGAACCATCAATTCATCTATCCAACCAACCAACCCCGGCTTAATCACCGACCAACCAAACTCGCTCACCCACAAACCAACCAACCAACCAACCAACCAAACTTAATCAACAACCAACCAAACTCACTCACCGACAAACCGACCAACCAACCAACCAACTGAACTTACTCACCGACCAACCTACCAACCGAACTTACCCCGGCACCGACCAACCCAACTTACTCTCCGACCAACCGACCGGCCAACCAAACAACAAACAACCATCCATCCAAACAATTAACTATCCAAACAATCAACTAAACAAACAAACTAACTACCAATCAATTAAAATCAACCAATTAAACTTATCAACACATCGATACGCCATCAATCCAGCCAACCACTGAAAACATGTCACATCTAACTCTCATTGTTTTATTCCAGCTGAGGTTATGGCGAAGGACAACGACATCGACTTCGCATCAAGTGATCCAGTTCAAGATGGCGGCGTTAATGATCAAGCAAAAGCTAAAAACGCTGCACACACGCTTTCACTCGCCCCAGTTGTTCTACTTCCATTACTGATATTACTTGTACGAATATGACATGCGTGACAGAAAATAGTAGGGACGTCGTGTTTTATACGATCTACAAATTGAGTTGTCATATTTATGAATGGAAATGGAAATGATAACGAAACGTAACGCAACATTGAAGCGTCACTAAAAAACATTTTGTAACACAACATATATGAATTTACGTAACGCAACAGTTGAGAATCACAGCGTTACTAAATATGCGTGAGTCAACGTGACAGTGCGTGAGCAGGACGTGATAATATGCGTGACCCGTGATCCAGTGTCACACAACGTGACGTTTTATAGTGGTGTTTCAAGTCGATATTAGAAAGTTGAACTATATCTTCAGAGAGAATTTGAGCGTTAGAAACGCGAATATATAACTCACCAATATATCCTGTATTTTATTCTTACTTTGTATCTAAAATATTGGGCTTCCTGTTCTAAATCGTTTCAAAGGCCTGGAACCCTACTTGACCAAATGTTGTCTTATTTTTTTATTGGCGCTCAAATCCGATAATAAATCGGTGTTAGCGCAAACTAAAGGCGAAACTTTTCAGTATAGGCCTGTCGCACTGGTGTCATAGTCACAATCATACTTTAGAAGCAAAAAAACCCAGTTTTGAGCTTAAAAGCTACAGTTGCCCGCTCTAAAATAGCTAGATTTTATTGCTGCTTGCATGTGACTGCGACGACTTTGCGAACTCATTTCGTTTGTTTTACTCTACGAAAACATTTCCCCTGCTAAACTGTTATTATAAACCGGTGGTTATACAGAACTTCGTCTTTTCCTTCGTGCGGTAGAAAAACAATAGTTCAAGTATGTGTACATTATATAAATATAACTACATTTTGTTTATATTTTCTTTATATATTGATAGCTCTGTATATAGAATATTGTCAATGTTCATAGAAATGTCATTTGTAGAAACCAATTTTTAGTAGTACAATAAAACACTGTCAAACAGTGAAAACAAATTAACTTATAAGTGGAATTTGTCTTTATTTTTTTAAAAAGGAATAGCCAAAAATAAACAAACAAACAAATAAATTCGCTGAAAACATACGGGCTTTCAACATTTTGATTACAACCAATCGCAACATGACACGTCACGCATTTTTTTCGCGCCACACATGCATGGATCATCGACTCGCGCGCCGTGCATTCTCTTCTAGTTCGCAGCTCATTGAGGAGCAAGTTTCCGTGTTCAAAATGCCTGTAGTATTTCTTTCTTAAAAAGTGAATGAGAACAGTCCCTGAAGCAATCACTAATTAGTGAATATTGAGAGCACTTTCTTTGAAATGGTTGGGAAATTATCTCACAAACATTATGTCCAAAGTCGAGCAACGGCATGCAGGCGGCGTTTGGTCGTCAACTTTGCCATTATCAACTAGAAGATTGCTCATTAGTACCTGAACAATAAGATGTAAAACTTCGCCCAAATGATCAAATTTGCATCAAACGAAACGTCAACACCAAAGACATAGTCCTTTTACACAGTGAGTAAAATCAGGTGCTATATATGAAGTGACACTTCCAGTAAGTTGTTTTTCTTATCAATATTTTTGCATTTAAAAGAGAAGTTCTTTGTCAGCTGCACTTATTTATCTAAACTTTGTTAAATATGCTTATATTTCAAAGGTTTAAAACAAAACAGCGAAAATCGGCCACATTTATGACACAGGCAGTCCAGACTTTTGACTTTTAACTTATGAAAACAAGCGACTTTTTAAGCTATTGAAAAATCACCTGATAAATAACTAAAAACTATATATACATGAATTGATATATTGATATCGAAGCGATTTGTGCCGTAATTTACCAGATTAAATACCCCTTTTTAAATTTAAATTTTGTTGTTGTTGAAAAAGTCGTTAATTGTTTATAAGTTTTAAGAGCCTGGGCTGCCTGTGGTTATGAACGTTGGCTCGTTCACTGTGACTGTGATTCACTTGATTGCATGATGTGCGTATTGTTGTTTTGGTGTGCTAAAATCATACTTTACATTGACCTCACTGCCACCAGCCTAAAACAAGATAAATTTACAATACTTAAAGGAGAAAAGGAGAAAAGGACTTTTATGACACTTTTCAAGACACCACTCATTTAGCGATTTACCGCTGGTAGTATACTGAAATGGGGAAAGCCTGCATAGGAGAATAAAACGAAAAGAGTTTCCTTTGTATTCGAGGTTTCTGGCTTGTGTGAATAACAGACAAAATATTATTGTAATTGTTTCATTTTATTTCAATTGTTTCTCTGTTAATATACTGATCACCATTAGCGCATGCTCACGGTACGAGAATGCCATTAGCGTTATTACATTCATTTTTTTTTCCAGCTCACAGTGCTCAGTTATCGAAAATATATTTTCCATTCTAGTTTTGTGGCTTTCCCTGTGCTATTTGTGCAAATTTTAAACAATTGTTAAAGTTTAGCCTGCAAAACAGGTGTCTTGTGGTTCTTTTTGGAAAAATTGGGTTTTGGAGTCCCTGTTTTTAACGAGCCACAGGCAGCCCAAGCAATTCACTTTTACAGTAGAGATCATTGGGAGGAAAAAATTCGTATTTTTTATTGAAATAAATTTCAACGTATTTCAATCCTGTGTTCTTATTAATTTTATTTGGTGTCATTCTGGGTGGTTTTTGAACGTTTTAGAGCATTTATTTCAATAAAAAAAATGTTTTTTATCCAATATCTCAACTGTAAAAGTGAATTGCTTGGGCTGCCTTAGCCTCACGGGGGCTCGTCACCAGGCTTCGTCGTTTTCGAATTTTCAACACAGGTACCCCAACTCACGAAACTAACTCTCGGACTCAGTAGTTGCCTGCGGAAGAGGCTAGGGCTGACTTAGTCCAGAGCTGGACCCAATTTAGCAAGAGATATTTCTTTACGCGCGCTGTCTTATTCTTCTATCGGAAAGAGTTGCGAATAAGACCGAGCCCGTAAAAAAAATATATCTTTTGCGATAATTGGGTCTAGCTATGGACTAGGGCTGCCTGTGAACGAGCGAGCAAAAAGAGCGATACATGAATCCCAAAATCAGTATTCTTTTATTTCTATCGCCCTTTCTACACTAGGACGAACAAGTAATAATCTCGACAGACAAATCGGCCGTAAATTTGTTCGTCAAATTTACTATGAATTGAGGATGTCCCAGTGTAAATGCGCCTTTAGTCAAAAAGTACAGCGGTTCTAGATAACTAGTCTATTGGTCCGTCCATCGATAATGTGTTTTACCAATATCCGTCGCGCAAAATGTTTGTCAGTCGTACCTGCGCACTGGAATCTACACTGCGCACTCAGGACCAAGACAATCTAGCTGTCATAAGCCCCACCATGCTAAGAGAATGGAAAGAGAGGGCGAGAGAAAAGAAAAGCCTTCTTTTCCCCTTCTCCTCTCCCCTCGGAAGGCCTGATCCTCAGGCTACCACCATGCATGCCACCCTCCGCACAAAGAATAAAACACAAAGACAAGGATGAATTCAAATGTATTTTATGATAAATTAGGTGCAGATGGTATTTACTGATGTACACTACACGCACGTTGCTTTTATAGCGATTCTTCATATGCGTGAAAATCTTAGCAAATCAAACAACGATATATAAAACAGTAGGTCTTTGGACCACATAACAGATTTTAAACAAGAAGTAACTCTGTCCTATTCCTTGTTGCTATGACAACATTTGTGATTTTTTTTTTGTCGGGAAGCTGATGACCAGCTCTGTTTTTGACCCAGAAGCTCGAGTCACTGTCAAAATATTGAATACACATTTCCCTTGTTAAAATAAGTGTATCTGTTCATCGAGGATGACGATATATGAATATATATATATGTATTCAGTTATAATATGTAAAATTCACATGGCTGTTTCATGGATACTTTTTCTGTCGATTTATAAAAAACTTTCCAACCCTAAAACACTTTCCTGTAAATAAAAATAAAAACTCTAAGAGATATTCTAGTCTTTCTGATTGTGGCAGTAGGAGAGAGAGCGAGAGCGAGAGATTGAGATATTTAAAATTTACATCATACAATGTGAAATAATCCGTTGGGAGTTTGTGACTTAACGAGTTTTCTAATTTAACTTTCAGTTCCTTTAGTTCATGATATTTAAAGATGTACATATTCCATGTTCAAACGTCGCATCTCCCATGTGTCGAATCTTACGCTAATGAATTCAAACAATAACGTTTGCTCATTCGTATTAGAGTCGTCACATGTGAGATGAGACCTAAAGCCTGGTTTTCACTAGCGACGCAACGCAGGCGCAAACGCAAGCGCAAACACAAGGGTTAATTTTAGAGTGAAAACAAGACGTGAATAAGCGCAAGCGCAAGGAAAATGTTTGATATCTTGCGCTATCACTGCGTTATCACTGCGTCAAACGGTTTTCACGACGAAATAAATTCTCTTGCGCTTGCGGTTGTGTTTGCGCCTGTGCTTGCGTCGCTAGTGAAAACTAGGCTTTACTACCCATATACAATACTTCATGCTGTACTACATGCAAGAGTAGAAACACACAATTGCATACAATATTGCACACAAATGATCCTTCTTAGGGCCTGTTTATATGGAAGCGAGCTGTCCCTGCTAGCCGGGATAACTCTTTTGTTTTGTATTCCCCGGGGGACTCAAAACAATAGAGTTATCCCGGCTAGCAGGGACAACTCGCCTTCATATAAACAGCCCCTTACTTTTGCATGTCAGAGGCATGTCAAGAAAAAACTCGTCCTTTTCATAAGACAAGCGGTTGAAAATATTACATTTGCATTCAAAGGTTGTCAGAGAAACAGGCGAAAAGTCGTAAAAAGACCTGTCTAAGTCTTTAAATTCAGTAAAACAAAGGTTAGCCTAATTAAGAGCTTTTTAAGAGTTTTTTTCTGGTTGCACAGACAACCATCAAATACAACTTTATGTTCACAAGTTCAGCTCATGAAAAGTACGAAGTAAAATACGAGCTACACATCTTATAAAAACGTCGAGCTTTACACTTGTTGATGGTATGACAGTGAAAATAAGAAGTAAGCCATTTCTATACTGTTTCTATGATTCAATTTTTGCAAGTTTGTACAATGTTCACAATGTCGTATATGGGGTTCATCGTGAATTTCAGTTTTCCTGTAATGACTGAGAATTTCAGACTGTACTTAACCAGTTCTTCCGGTGATGTCAAATCAATCCCTTTTATGGTTTGCCTACATAGAAAACCGTCACTACACAATGTCATTTTACTATTCTGTACAATATGGCGTCCGTGGTACCATCAGAGGAATATCAAGGAGAACTGTCCTTTGATTTCGCCGCGTTCGCGTGTAGGAGCAATATTTACTCACATTTTCATATTTACACAATATTTCCCTCAGTCGAAGAGCAGCTTCTTTAAAAGTTTTCGAAAATAAAAATATGCTCCAGTACAAGATAAGAGACTGTTCAACAGTAGTTCATCTTCAACACAATCTTGAAATTATAAAAACAATCATGAGCAAACCAAACACGCTGTTTGTTGACGATAAGGTGTTACCATGGTTTCCTTTCTTATTTCCCATAACGTTGCCATCGTTAGTGTCACTTACACCACCACCTAACATGTTATCTCCGTCCACTTCATTCCCAGTAGTGAATGGTTCCTCTGTTGGAGCGTCAGTAGCGATATCATTTTTTTCTCCACTGCCGCTACCACTGCCGCTACCGCTGCCACTGCCCTCTTCACCACCCCCACTGCCGTCGGTAATCTTGACTATATTGACGTCTTCACCTTCAAGAGCAGATTTCAGCCTTGAGGTCATTGTTTTGAGTACCTTGACTTGATGACTGATGATGTCATTAGAAGGACTCAAAGAGGAATCGATGTTGTTGTTAGAAACACCGGAACTTGTGTACCTGAGAAAATAATGAAAGAATACAAGAACATAAGTCAAAGTGCTCTGCTCTCCTGTAAACAGATATTTTGAGTTGAAATAACAAACGTGGTATTTAATTCCACTACATAAAAGGTCTAATAATAACTAAGTATTTAAGTAAGTGAGTAAGTAAACCAAGCAAGGAATTTGAAATGCAAGTGTATCTCTTAGTATATAGCATATCTTATAAATGTCTGCCAATGCAAATAGATTTTGCTATAATCATCTTTAAGCAGATATGGGTGTTCTTTACGGACAAGACAACATTCTTGCAAATAAACCACAACGTTGGTTGTCTTCCTGTACATGCTTCCAGAACTTCAACAATCGTTTCAACCGGAAAAAGGAGGATGGGAAAACGCATATTTAACCATAATATTTTTAAATACACACAGAAGGTGAACGGAATTTTTTCTAATTGGATTTCATGTCATCGTAAACATCAATATTGGTCTTACGGTGATATTGGTTTTGGATGTAATATTAATAACAAAAAAACGAAAATCGCAAGACTGAAAAAGAAGAATTAGAAGAAAAAAAGAGAAATGAAATGGAAAATAAAGAGAAATAAGGAATGCATGAAAACGACTGAAAGCAAAACAGTAAATGAAAACGAAAATAGTAAAGAACAAAAGACAACAAGACTTATACAGCACTGAAGCAATTCAAAAATGAAATAAAACGGCAAGATAAAAAATATTGAGGTATAAAGAGGGCTATATGGTCGTCAGCATCATAAATACACTTACATAAATTTACTAACTTAATCACTTATTTACTTGCGAATTTAATTCAACTACTGACTTACTTTCATACTTACTTACTTACTCATTTACTTACTTACTAAATAATAAGAAATGAGAAACAAAAGTTGAATACATACTTTCCAATAGCTGTTCCATTCCAGCATTGAGATGAGTCATCTGATGAAGTGGGTGAAGCACAGACTGATGAAGGAAGTCTTGTCCAGAAACCTTTTGCAATCTTGACATCGTCTCGAAACTTCTTGGTTAGTCTTTAAAACAAATTTATAAAATTAGCGACAAGCAGCAAAAATTAATCAAATGTTAAGCAGAGAGCAAAATTGTTTAGACCTTTTAGGATTTTTTTTCTTTTTTTACAGTTTGCAAATTCCGATAAATTGAGATAAACAGAGTATTTCTCACACAGGTTACTGAGGTGGAAGTGATGTTGTTAATGAGTTTAAAATGTCCTGGGTGCATAGCCTTGAGAAAGATTGTTGTTGTCTTCAGAACTGAAGATCATTTACATTTAACTAACTTTCACACATTTAATTGATTACATTAAATTTTCAACATAACAGGCAGGTTGAGTAAAACATACTTTCCAAGTTTCGATAAAGGAGCCTTAGACATTGCTGGATCATTAGCTTTTTGGGAAGCTTGTCGTTTTACTTTTCCTTTGCTTGGTTCATCAATAAAGAAATCACCATCAGTTGATCGTTTAGTTTTGGCTTTAAGATCTGGAGTACCACATCCTGCGAAAACCTAATGAAAGAAAACAAAACACTTAATATTAAACTCAAACAACTTTTGTTCACAACAGCTTAACTTTTCCACATACAAATATGGCTTATTTATCAATAGCATAACACAATCCAACACAAATCAGAGGTGTAGAAAAAATAGTAAAACCATGCCATATATAATGCAAACTTGGTTTCAAGAAGAATTTGAATTAACTAAAATGTCAACAATCGCAGTAGCATGGTACAAATCAATACATATATAATATAATGAAAAGGTATTCTTCTCAATTTCAACTAATTTTCAATTTTCTATCTCCAAATGTAATGACAAATCACAACAAAGAAATGCTCTAGTTATTTACAAAGACACAGAAGCCTTGTATGACCTCAACTGTTTTTATCATATTCTTCATCAGTCATCTTCTATTTTATCAACTGATCATCAAAAACAACAAATACATAGCCATGAAGCTATTACCTAAATGTAAGGTCATCACAACCAAGGAGTGGAATGATAAACCTAAATCTAAAACAGCTGAAGCTGATACCAATTCATTTGTGGAACATGTGTAAGATTATCCATTTGATTTTGGATATGATATGGATGACCTGCTATGGCTGATTTAATATTTGCATTGCAGTGTTTACACAAGAGGTGCCCCAGTCTTTGAATGAGGGTCACCAAGTCCAATAAAACATGCTTTGCCACATGATTTTCAAAAGATGATAGAATTTGAATCCTATTAAATTCTATGTAATGCTATTGAAATCCTGTTGCTGTAATTTAATCAGATTTGGTCCCATTCACTTTTAAACTATTACCATCCACTTCCATTAAAAACAATTTACTTTACTCCAGATTTATTAATTCACACTTTATCCCATTGATGTCCTTCATTCATTCAAATTCCTTTTTATTTACTTCCACTTTATTATTACCAATTGCATCCAATTACTTCAATTTCTTATTTATTCCCATTTAATTCCACTTATTTCTCCCCTTCAAATCCAGTTTAATAGTTCCAAATGGGCCCATTTCCCTTCTCAATGATTCTCATTTAATTGCAATTATGACAATTCCATTCACTTTGACCCTATTTAATCTTATATCTCACCTTATCACTAACTGCTTTATGCCTTTCTTGGAAGTTCATAATGGCGAATGAGATTTTAACACCAATTGGGTCGATAACATTCTCAATGCTGAATGGTCCTTCAAGCTTGCCCACCATATCAAGCAAAGCAGAAATGAAGTTTTCCCATTCGTGACTCAAATCTTTCAATCCTGAGAAGCACACTTTGTAAGAATCTGTGCACAGAGCTTCACATGGTTTCAAATCTGTTTTTCCCAAACACCAAGAGCAATAGGACAACTTGATGATTTCTTTTTCACAATCTTTTCCTGCTGTGATGGCTTGCAGTTGTCTTAACACACTGTGTCCAACATTGAGTCCATAAACAAAGGCACGAGCAGCAACAAATGATCTCTTTACTTGAGCAGTTAACTTATCCTTCATGTCACCAAAAGGCTTCAAACTATCCATGTGTTTTGTAACACACTGCAGATATTGATCTGTGAACTTGTACTGCGAGTTCAAAAGCTGGAACATTTGGCTCATAAGGTTGGCAAAGAAGTCATTCATCACTTGATTCAAGTCCAAATTCTTGCCCTTGTAATACTGGTCTAGGCTTGCAAATAAGTCACTGAAGACTTTTGAGCGTTGCTTGTAGAATTGCCCATATGTTTTGAGAAACATTGAATGTAGGTCTTTCTCTGAGTCCTTGATAAGATTGGTAAAAAACACTGCAAAAATAAAAAAGACCAAAACATATTTTAATGATATTGTAAAGGCATAACCTCCAGAGGTAAATGTGCTATATGAATTTCATATCAGGTCCAGGGATCAGGTAATAATTATTAGTGACCCCTGTTTAGCAAACAAGACAAGCAAACAAGACAAACAAACAAGACCCCCTTCTTTCCTTCCTGGGTCCACACATCTATCATCAACAAAATACTTGTAAAAACTGTAACACATTGTCTGGTTATACAAAGAAAACGTTTTGTCTCCAACTAAGTTTCTTTTCAAAAGTTTTTAAGTGACACTCGACTAGTTATTAAAACAAGGATGCTGAAGTGCCAATTGTCTGGATCATCTAAAAAAAAAACTTTCTTTTTACCTTGCATGAATATCTTTTGACTCGTTTGTAATTTTCAAATATTGATCAACAGTACTATATATATACTATATATCTTTAAGGTATTATATGAGTGAATATACAGAGTAGTTCATATTAACAAAATCATGTCATTATGGTGTGACAGGGTGATCAGACATCCAGACAAAGAAAAACACTAGAATTTAAGGTGCTTTTTAAGGTACATTAGTCGTATCTATTTCACTGCTCTAGTTTCATAGATGCAACAGAAAATGATGATATTTAGAGACCATACTAGATTGTATTTGTCTTGATTTCTTTTGCCAGAGAAAGCAAATACTTTTAAGGTTGAACTAGCTGAAAATAGACGCATTTGACCCTAGCTTACTCAAGTCAAATAAATACAATAGAATGAAATTAGAGTCTACCAAGATGTTTAAGTCAAATATCTGTTTTCTAAGTTTGTGACCTTATAATTAACAGTAACAGAACATCAGTGAAACTGCTGCTATAAGGTGTAAACAAAATGAGACATAGTAAATTGGTAAGCTAATTAAGGAATGCAAAGAGGTACAAACAAACTGATTTATTCCATTAGTGGTGCATGATTGCCTAAGGTAATATCCCTCCTTATTTGAAAACACATGGTTTAAGGTAGTTAACACCCAATGTCTCACAAGCATAGCAGTACATACTTCCACTTGAGTATAACTACAAACAAACTGATTTATTCCATTAGTGGTGCATGATTGCCTAAGGTAATATCCCTCCTTATTTGAAAACACATGGTTTAAGGTAGTTAACACCCAATGTCTCACAAGCATAGCAGTACATACTTCCACTTGAGTATAACTTAAGTATGAGATGAATGATTTTGTGCATCATTCTTTGTTGAAACTAAATCAAAAAGTACAAAACATCTAGCTTACAAATATGATCCTGAAAAAATTTTCATTGTGCTTTTCATAGAATGTGAGTAGTGCTATTATGCCTGAGAAAGTTTGACAGTAAGCAGTAACAAGTCTTTAATATATCCCATATACAAGGAATAAGATGTAATCATCATACAGTATTGGTACATAACCATCACTTCGTTGAGTATAAAGAAATGCAAATTTGAGGTCGTCACAACAGATTTCCCTTCTATCTGATAAAAACTATTATAAGGATACCATTATCTATCATCTTTTCGGCAATCAATTCATGACCTTATAGTTAGCAAAGTAAATACATATCTTATGTCCTGAGGCAGAATGGAAGACAATCAATAATTATAACTGCTATGACAATAAACTTGGTTTCACTCTTTGATGTTGTTAATTGAAAACGACTTTGTCAAGAACTGCTATGACCATACACCCTTTACACTAGATTGTTTCATGTTTTTCGTTAACAAATGATTATGTCAAGAACATTATTTTGAAGTGACCAAACATATCCTGCAACTAAGTCTATTTTTTTTACAGTTTGGTAAAAGTATTATTCTAACTACTTTTAGAATGAAAAGCATTTCATATGCCTATTCTAGTGTTTGATTCCCAATTTTGTGTTTCAGCAAAACCGTCTTTTATATCCCTTTTTGGTTGCATAAAGGGAATGATCAATACATAGCAATATTTTAAACATAGTTTAGGTCATTAACAAAGTAGGGAATTGTTTTTCCAAAGTAACAATGTTAATTATGATTGCAATAAAGAGTTACTTTATCATCAGTACAAAACAATAATCATTTCATTTCAACTTTAGCCTTCTAAAATGCTTAGCAACACGATAATGTTGGTCATTTAGTGCATGAAGTTAGTTACACACTCAAAACAATAAATACTTAAGTATTGTAAAACAATGATATACGATTTGTTCGAGTTGGAAATGATCAGATTTAGTAATGGCAAACATACAAATTGGATCAAAGACGCTAAATATATTATGTTAATAAACAATTATGACTCACAAATCTGCATTTTCAACGCAAAGATATTTAGCTTTGCAGTCTATAAACACTGATCAAAGATGTTCAAAACATTTCTTTATATTCAGTTACATTTCGAGTATTTTGGGCTTATAATTATTGGAATCATAAGCAAATTGGATTAGCCATTGTTTGTGTGATTTTGCCAAAGAGACGGGTCAAAAAGTAGTTTTACGCTTGAGTTTGGCATTTCGTGTACCTAGGTTAAAAGTTTACAAAAACAAAATAATTATCGTTCATAATAATTCTTCTAGTTGTCAATTTATACTTAAAACCGACCAAGCGTAGGACGTCATTGAAACAACATGACAAATTTAGTTTGACAATTCTTTGATCGAAGCTTCGATCGGACAGCGCGCGATGAACAGATGGAATCGTGATGACAAATTCCAAACTGTGTTTTGTACGTGAGATTGAAGTTAATAGCATATCATGGATACGGCGCCAGAAAACTTTGAAGCTATTGAAAAAACTTTGCCTTGGGGACAACCTCATGCAGAGTAAACTTATTTACAAACTATTCTTCTTCTTTATTAAAAAAAGGAAGGCAAGCAAGACCCGACGTGAAATAACAGTATTATTGTGATTAACTTTTATTGTATGTTTTATAATCAACCTCTGTGAAACACAGATCCGAGATTCCATTTGGTTGTTTTCGTAGCGGGGTGCATTCAAGCTGAGCATGAAGTGAATAGTTGTTTTGAAGAAATTTTTATTGTAGTTTAACTCCCAGAATCGAACGGTGTATGTTTAATTTCCGAGATTTGCGAGTAAGTGGGTTAAAATATCGAGGACAATGTGATTAGTGGCAATAGTTCTTGTAATTCGAGCTTCTTCGCGGTATCCTAAGATCGCGAGAACATTTTACCATTCACGGTCATACAACATACATTATAAACACGATATTTAATCATTTTCAGGGCTTTACATGATTACCAATTCGACTATTTAGCGCTTACTCGGGATTTAGAAGTGTAAGCAAATTGAATTATTCACAGAAATATGATGTGTGTTCGTCTATTCAACGCTACAAGACGGTTGTAGACATGCCCGAACCAACCGAGGATAGGGTTACTAATATTTGAGGTTTCGTATTTGACAAGCCTTCAGTTCTTCAATTTTTAACATTAACTACGCTTGTTTGTAAAGTATCATTGAAAACAATTTGAGTTTGTATTCAAAATATGGTCACTAAACACGACGTTAATTCTCACTGAAGTCGGCGCTTTCACTGATCAAATCATGTACATTTCTATTTACTTATGGGTTTTAGTCAATTTCTTGCTCTCCGGTGAATCGTTCGCTATCACGGAGCCAAGATCCTGACATTACTCATAGATTAAGTATAAAGCTCTCGTTCTAGTACTAAACAAGATGAAACTAGCACGTGCCGAAGTCGATTGCTTCGTCTTTTAAAAACAAAGAACAAAAACATACATTGCATTCTCGGTTCGTTAGCTGCGATGTTTGTAAAACATTTATCCTGATCAGGTTAAAACCACAGAGCAAAGCCCACACAAGGGCGACCAACATTATACTTACCATTAAAACCTTTCGCACTGTTTGCAAATGTGTTCGTCATTCCGTTCGTTTTGCTTACTAAGGCGCTCTCGAACTCCGATTTCGCGAGAGAAGAGAAGCTATCTTCCATACGCTTTGTACAACAACCACTCGCCTTCGATGAACAGATCTGAAGACTTGAATCTTAAAACAAAACAATGCGTTAAGTTAAGAAGTAGAGTATAAACAATCGAGTAATACTAAAAAAAAAAAGAAAGAAAGAGAGAGAGAGGGAGAGATAAAAAAAACCCTCGACGAAAAAAGCGCCTCAGCATGGTTAGTACTTACGGGAGACTGCCTGTGAAGGGACATCGCTTTGAAGTAAACCTTTTGCTCGATATTTGGTCATTACAGAAACACAATTCGATGGCGAACCGTCCACAGCAACGAGAGAATACATCAAGTAACTCACTAACAACAGAATCGTGGCCATCTTGAACTACGCGAAACAAAGCAAACTAAAGTGGAAGTGTAAAGGCCAAGCGGCTGTCTAATATTGGCCTTGGATGGTACACCGTCGATCAGCTACACGAACAACTTTTGCTCGGTTGGTCTTTGACTGCAATGGTAAAATAATGTGAAAGCAATTTTTAACAGTAGGGAGGCGAAATACAACGTTCTCTCACTGCGGAATGCAACACGCAGAGTCGTTAATTACCTAGCTTGTCTTTGACGACAACTTCATACAATCGAGTTTTGCATTACGTAGTTAGGGGCGGGGATTGAGACTAAACCGCTAGCCAATCACAGCAGAGTCTGGGAATACCATAAATCCCTACTCCCAGATAGTCCTACAAAATGACTGTATTTACACGAATAACACAGGCTTTTGACAGCACAAATCCAACGCTAACCATTTATATACTGACCTCTAAACCCTACACTATCTCTCTCTCTATACTTCAACCTTTCGAAAATCTGTTCTGACTTTTACAAACAAAGCAATTTTTTCGATAATCGCTTTTGTCATCATCCCGATGAGGCAGGTCACAAATAGGCCTATGAATATTTTGTTCTAAGAACCAATGAAATATCCCGAATTTCTATTAAAGGATTTACTGTACTTGACCACAAAAGGTCCTAAGTAACTAAAAGGTGTTAAAATGCTACAATTTATTCACAAATCAAGTTATTCTCTTGAAAAGTGTGAATTTTATGAGCTGGCAAAAGTGTCTGGCTGGAAAAAGGGCTTAAGACTGTAAAAAGGGCTTAAAAATTGCATTACTGTCTCGATTATCAGAAGAAAATAGCTCGCTAAGAGCAGGGCAGCAACTATGTAAATACAGATTTGCTCTTCACAAAAGCTAGTCATATGGTTGGCATTTCCTGTTAAGAAAGGCTTTACAAAAAACCCTTTTTACTATTCATATAATTGGTGGTTCTTGACAAAAGCCTTTACCTGGAACATTAGCTTTGACCGAATCAAAAAAGCCGCTTTTCGACAAATTTAGATTCGCGGTACTCTTTTTATTTTATTTTTGGAAATCTGTCTTGTAAAAAACACAACCTTTTTGATCATTTACTTTTCTTATCATTGCAATAATTAGCAGTTTTTTTGTATTGAAGATAGATCCACCCATAGCATTCTTTGCAAGTTTCGTATATTCGCTAAGATTAGCATCCCATCATTAAAGGAATTACTGAATACTTGACGTAGTTTGAACATCGACTGTACTTCATAACACTTAACGCCAATTGTATGATTACTGGAATATGAATATAAGCTTATAATGCTAACAACTAAACACACACACATTAAGATGAGCTACTTTTAGCCCAAGCAGACCAGGAAATGAACAAAACGACATGTGCTGAATCTGACACCATTAACAAAAACTTCAAAAGTCCAGGAATGAAACGCCCAGAAAATATACCTGGACAACATTTTGCTTCAAAAAGAGATTTGACGCTTAAAACCAATGCTTTGCATAAAAGTTTATATATCCAATTATTCTTTATTAACAATTTATTAACTTTAAGGAAACGAAAATTGGATTTTAAGTATAGGAATCTTTAAAACAAACACATTTTACAATGTACTTTCTAACTGGAAATGGCCTTGGAATACAACATTTTGCGACGAAAGTATTCATTTTATGAAGTTTCTTCGGAAAAGACTGAAAATCTTAATTTATTCTTTAGGAGCTGAAGGTGGCATTTGAACAAACACGCCGCCTGTGGGTGGAAAAACAAATTAGTCTTTCCATAACTTACTAATGCGATGACATAGAATACGTCTAAGATGGATAAATGATGTCTATATTTAACGCAACTTTAAATCATTGTACATTAGATAAGAAAAACCAATACTTAACTCCAAACAAACAGTATTTTAAATAGGTTCGAATAGAAAAGACTTTACAAATTGGAAATTCACCGCATGGGTCAATAGTTAGGCCAAATACCCTCGAGCCATGCGACGAATAAGTGATCTTCATTTGATTTCAGAGAACGCGCTTGATCAAAGATTCGAAAATAATTTGATTGTAGACATACTTAAAGTCAAATAGACTGAACATAGTTTTTTCTTCAGTTAAGGAGTGTCGGCTGGAAAAGCGCGCCTTTTCAAACTCGGAAGGCCTGTGCTAGAGCTGCAAGCTTAGCAAAAGACTACTTTCACATGAGCGACTTTTTTCTCTTTGAAATAATTGTAATAAATAAGACCAAAATTTCTACTAATTCATTTTTGCTTATACGATAAGCTTAATTAGAGTGTTAAGATTAATTATTCATTAGTAATCTTACGGACAGTGATTACCCAAGCACGGGGATTAGTATAATCACTAAAATTGGTCTTCTAGCTCTTGAGTTGCTCTGTGATATCTTGAATTAAACTCTTTTTACCTGGCGAGTAATCTCACTGTGTGTGTTTACTGTTAACATATTATTGCTGTTATATGTCACTGTTATATCCGCTTTTATAGAATACGATATATAGTTTAGAAGACTAGCGGTGGTCATTTTTTAAACTTCATCCTACGGCTCATCATAGACTCATATATATGTAAAAACGTTTCTGTCAGTTTGTCAGTCTATTTCCTCTACATTATTAATGTTCCATTCATTAGGTTTATGTTTATATCATCCGTTTATTTATTTACTGATTTGTTTAGCTATCACTACCCTGGTTCCAAATTGGCTTATTTTCTGTTATACGAGTCGCGAAGCGACGAGCTATTGAGTCGCAAAGCGACGATGGTCGAGTCGTGGAGCAAACCAAATGACTTACAAAATAGTCCTCGAAACTACTTTAAATCGTAAAAAATCCTCAAACCTCTGGCATCCAGGGTAGCTATCACCAGTCCTAACTCAGCACTCACCCAATAACTCATTTATATACCCATCCCCTTAATTGCCCACCTTTCATCCATCCATTTATCATAAAAACATTCATCTATTCATTCACTGATTTACTAATCCATGCATTTATCTCAGTATCCATTCAATGATCAGTGCAGTCATTTATCTATCCAGCTATTCACTCGCCTAATTATTGATTTATTTATTTACACATCAATTCGCCAAATCCAATCATTCATTCATTCATTCATTCGCCAATATAATTCATTTTGTGTCTATGCATCCATTCGCTCATCCAATTATTTGTTCATTCATTTCCATCCCTTTCTCTTTCATGGTCTTGGACCGTGGTTAAAGATACGCCAATTCCAATTATTAATTCATTCGCTAATATTATTCATTTTGTGTCTATCCATCCAATTATTTATTCATCCATTTCCCTCCCCTTCTCTTTCGCGGTCATGGACCATGGTAAAAGATACGCCAAATCCAATTATCAATTTATTCATCGCCAATATCATTCATTCTGTGTCTATCCATCCAATTATTTATTCATCCACTGCCCTCCACTTCTCTTTCGCGGTCATGGACCGTGGTTAAAGATGGAAGTCAAGATGTCCCTAATGGCCCATTGAACCAAGTACAAATAAGTAAAATAATTGTTGTCCAAAAATATCTCAGCAACGTATTTTTGGCGTACGTACGGATAGTGTATATCACTGTTCATGAAATCTCTTTGACCACGTTTTGACCCTCAATCCTGAGATGAGTCATAGCAAAACATACGGTATCCGGACTGAAATAATATCCATGCAAACTAACTGACAAACTGACATTTTTGAAGAGCCTCGTACATTTATTAAACTATCCAACATTTATCATGGTAAGTGCTTAAAGACTGCGTAAGATATATGTAAATCATTCGTAATTAAAAGTGTCGTAATCTAACCCTTCTTTTGTTGGCTTGTTACCAATTATCAGATAAACCCCGTTCATATCACGAATGTAAAACCTTCATTTACCATCAATCAAAGTGAACTTAATGAATCATGTCGGAAACTTGCTTTTTGAACATGAGACAGAAATCGTATTAGACCTTTTTACCTTGTAAATAACTATAACAGCTAATGTCTGAAAGCACAGTCACTAAGAAGAAAAGATGATGAAGCATTTCCGCCCATTCATCAAAGCTTAAATGTCTTGAATATATTAGTTAGACATAGTAGCCTTCAAAGATTAGAAGTTACTTACCAATTAAAACAGCAGCTGGGCTGTGTTTAGCGTCCCTATTAAAGTATACTGAATCAGAATATGGAGCGGAGGAATTTGACTTGTGTTTTTCGTATACCCGCGTTTAAAGATTCGCCTACAGCAAAACCAAATATACACCTACGGAGAACTGAATACCACTATGAAAACACAATCGTGTGCATACCACTGCTCACCAAATCACTCGTCCTCGGTATCTGGGGTCAGCGTGCTTACCTATTACGCACGAATGTTTAAGTGCCTGTTATCTTCCTGTTCAAAATGGACGTCATTCGCAGTTGGATCGTATTATCCGACATCAATCTCAGCCGACCAATCACGTCCCAGTCTGAGTACGTGCAATATTGCGGTAATGCGCAAAGTTGGAATATTGCTTGACCCTGTTTAACGTGATGCGTTTATTAAAAACTTTATGAATCTGATGTTAATCACCAACAAAATACCTTTCAGACTGGTGCATTTAACATCCTAAGGCATGACCTTGACACAGACAGAACACCAGCGATGATTGTTTTAAAACTGGTTCCTTGGATGCGTTGTGAAAAATTGCTTTTCGGTTCCCTCGAAACGCGATGTAATAGCTTGTAAAAAAATGTTTTACTGCACTTGATGTTCCGTTGAAACACGATGTAAAAGCTTGTGAACCTGGTTGTTTTTTTGTATGTTCCTTTGAAACGCGATGTGAGAGTTTGCCGTGAAAAATTTCTATAATTTAACGAGATTTAAAATGTTGTGAAAAAGTGTTTTCAGTATTGCATGTTCCTTTGAAGTGCGATGTAAAAGCTTTTGTTTAAAATTGTTTTATTGGTTCCTTTGAAGTGCGACTGTAAAAGCTTTTGAAAAATTGTTTTATTGGTTTCTTTTAATTAAGCGCAATATAAAAGCTTGTGAAAATTGTTTTATCAGTTAAGCGCAAAAAGTTAAAGATTGCAAATAATTGTCCTATTAATGGTTTCGCGAAAGCGCGCGACGCATGCCATATCGTGAAAACAACTTCATAATACACCACAATATCAACTCTCGAAAGTTTGTCGCGCGGAGAGGTTTTGACTTAACAGGAATAAACATGTTGCCGCTATGTTTCCGTTTTAACACGATGCGATTAGGCCTTGATCCGACAATGAAAAGACCCTTGATATATTTTTAACCTTCAAATCAGTAGAAAACTATTTTGATTCAGCCCGACACAGCCCGACAATGTACAGATGCAACTGATTACAATTTCCAGATTTCACGACCTTGTCATTCTTGGCCAGTTCCATAAAAAATTAAAGTATAATTGGCTATATTTGTCGGGAAGTTTCAAAAAACACCCCGTAAAAGATACCGGATGTCTTTAAAAAGGGCGTGGCACGTAGGATTTTCATCCCCTTAGATCTACTACACAAATAAACAAGAACAACAGCAACACGAAAAGCGATGGGATTTTTCTAATTCGATACCCTAAAAGATAGCAAATCGCTGACTTTTAATCCTAAGAGATACGTCGAGCATACCCGATAGTCCACTTACTTTCCAGTCCCCTCCCCTCCCCTCGGGCGTATAAATACCTCGAGGGCATGTTTTATCTGGCCCAAAGATTCTAACCTTAGGCTCTACTGTTCATATCGCGATAAAACATGCCCTCTCTTTCTTTATAGATTAACTCAAGCCTTCAGATCTCTCTGGCTTATCGTTTCTTTTCTGTTTTGAAAAATGATATAATGCTTTCATAAACCGCGGAAGTGCTGTTAATAATATTCATAACAATTTTCCCTTTTATTTATCAACATGAAAACAAATCCAATTAAAGGTCAAAGTTTTATTTTAGTTCTGAAAGCTTCTTTGTAAATAATAACACTGAGTAATTCGCAGTGAAATTTGAGTGGAGTCTGACCTTGAGATTGGACGATGGCGAGTGACGAATGATCGGCCTGGCATCGATGTTGTGTGCAGTTTCGGTTCAGAGCTTGCAAAGACATCATCATCATTAAAACACTGAAGTTCTTCTTTAATACAGTTCTCGTCGCATCCTCATCAGCAAAACGTGCACTAACAATATCATCATTGTCAATAACCTTCCAGGCATCAACGACATCATCACCATTAGCTAGGGACGGACCATTTGATTTTTGTAGGGGGGGGATTTTCAGTGTGCTCGAAATTTATTTTTTCGCCCTCCAGCATGCAGGATATTTTTGCTGTACCAAGCTATATTTGTTTTGCCATATTGACGTTGCACGATTTTTTTAGGTTGGAGAGCTTGCTCGATATTTTTTTTGGGATTTAACCCATCCCCCCTACAAATATTAATTGGTCCGTCCCTTATCATCAGTCACATCGGCTTCATCGACCAGATCACTTATCAGCATCATTATCATAACAATAATCACCATCAGTATCATCAGCAGCATCGTCTTCATCATTACTATATAAACATCAATTTGTTCATTATCGCAATGATAATAGCCTGTGAACAGGCGAGATTTGGAGGGGAGGGGAGGGGAAGGAGGGGAAAGGAAGGGGAGTAGGGCGAGGGGAAGGGCCCCTTCCTTTCCTCGCCCCACTCCCCTCCCCTTCCTTTCCCCTCCTTCCCCTCCCCTCCCCTCCAAATCCCCTTGAGCCTGTTCACAGGCTACAATGATAATAATCATCTTTATCATCATTATCATTAACTTTAATCGTCATCGTCGGCGTCGTAATCATTTGTCGTTGTCGTAATCATCACCACCGTCTTCTGGTCTAAGCATCCACTGACATCTAATTTGCATCATCGATCATCACTAAACAATTTCCTTAATTCTTTCATATAGTCTACATTCCTGTTTGACGGAGGATAATAATACAACAAAGTTAACCATTCCTAATAGTAAAGAAGGAAATAGGTCAGCCACTTAATTGTCATATTTGTGTTCATGGTTTTGCTGCGTGGTAGTACTCTGAATACTCTCGGAAATCCGGGGAGGGGAGGCCGGGAAAGAAAGATGATCCTATAATCCTCTTATAAATGCAAATGAATGGGTGAATAGATTTTAACGCGTACGAGGCAACTTCGTTATAAAGAACTTTTCCCTTCGCTTTTGTTGCGAGGGTGTGTAACTCATTTGAAAAACCTTGTCGTGACGTAGATTGTAGATTATAGATCGCACTGAGGTCATAGAAGCGGAGACTGAAGTATAGTGGATGGGATTTTAAAAACAATACCCGTTCAATAAGTACTACCATTACAACAGTCTCGGTCTCCATGTTTAATGCACCAGTATATAATAAGGACAAGTCTCATGCATGATATTCTTTAAAATCCTATTCCCTCCTTCGGTTTATGCTTCTATGATCTATAATCTACGAACACTTCAATTTGTTTTTTTCAATGGGGTGTATACATTTGTATTGATGCATTCGTTTGTTCATTCATTTTGCCATCCATCCATTCATCCATTCGTTTATTAATATCCATCCATCCTTTTATCCTTCCATCCATAGGAATATTCAACCATGCATTCTTTGGCCGTTCGTTCCTTCTGCCATTAATTCATTTTATCATTCATCCATTTATTCATTAAGCCAGAATAGTGCTCTTTTGAAGTTACAATAGAGTTCCTTTGTAGAAATTGTCCAGACGGGCATGTTAGAGTGCTGATCAGAGCTCTGCGGCATATGCATCCTACCTACCCAGAAGTACTAGGGGGTAATTGATCAAGACGCGACGCCTCAATGTGTACATGATTCAGAACGTCAGTTTGATTTATGGGCGAAAGATTATGTAGCAAAGATCAAATATTGCTGGTTATTTTATAGGCTTTTATCGTAATTTACAAAACCTGTAAAGGTCAGAGAGTCGGTAACTCGTATCGAAATCTTCCCTGAGGGATATTTTACTAATTTAAGTCAAAGAGGTTTTCAGTGTCTGTGAATCCACCTCAAAAACCATAATCTTATTTCTGTCAGGAAAAGGATCGGGATGTTGCTGGATTTATACGTCGTACGTGTTCCGCTATAACTGCGTTGGCGAAAATCAACAAGTACCGCTTTCATGATGTAACCAATTAACTGATCAAGTTTATAAAGGAGTAAAATTCAAGCAGTCATACAGTCTTAATGATTTACAGATTGACTTCTTCTAATGGTTGTAAAGATTGTAATGATGGTGACGATGCTGCTTATCGCGATTGCAAAAATAATGTCGGTGCTGATTATGATACGGATAATGGCATGCAATGATGATCGTGATTCTGATATGATGTTGGTGATGATTAAAATGATGATGATTGTAACATAATAATGATGATAATGGAATGCAATGGTGGTGGTGGTGGTTATATGGTGGTAGTGATGATCATGATGATAATTATGGTTATGATGCAAATAATGGTGACGATCATGCTGGTGATTGTAATAATGGTGCTGCTGCTGCTGATGATAATTATGGTTATCATGCAGATAATGTTGACGATGGTGCTAGGGATATGATGGTGATTGTAATGCTGCTGCTGATGATGATAATTAGTGGTTATGATGCAAATAATGGTGACGATCATGCTGGTGATTGTAATAATGCTGCTGCTGCTGATGATGATAATTAGGGCATGGTTATGATGCAAATAATGGTGACGATCATGCTGGTGATTGTAATAATGTTGCTGCTGCTGCTGATGATGATAATTAGTGGTTATGATGATGATGATGGTGCTGGTGATAATGATGCATTCTGCTAATGGTGGTCATAATGAAAGTGAACATACCAATGATAATAATAACCAGATGAAGATGACCCATCATCATCATCAAATATAGACATCACACCAGTGACAGCGATAAGAAAAGACAACTCAAGGGATTTGCTCATGACATCCAACCGCTTTGAAACTCAGACAGCCTAGTCTGAGAGTATTTTAATTATTATTATCATTATCTTAATTCCTCTTTTAAGAATCAGCAGCAATAATTAATTTCTATATCCAGTCAAGAGCATCAAACACTATCGGCTTTGATTGCTTTTTCTGATACCGTTTGACACTGAACTTAAGCTGTTAAGTATGTGCGTCTGTATTTGTGGATCCGGAGTGCTATTTGGGGACAGGGTAGATCTAAGCCTGTTTCCATGATAAAAACATGCTAAAATAGCAGTTTAAACGTAGTTTAATAGATAACTGCAACGCACGGCTTTTCTTTTGAACTCATCATCGATAGGCCCTTCGTTCAGAACTTAGAACTTAGAACTTTTTTATTTCACACGTAGATTCCTATTTACACAATTACATTTGAAAACATGATTTACAATAATAAATAATTTACAGACTACAAATTTACAAAAAACGTGATAATAATACGTGTGTGGTGACCAAAGTAGTCAAGACTTTCGAGTTGGTCACCATCCAGGTAATATATCAGATATATGTACAGATTTTGGACAAGAAAAAGTATGTGACATTATATTATGTATTATGCTAATGAGATATTATAGTCTTGTTGTTATTTTGTTTTAGTTTTGTTGGCTTATCTTTTTGTTTGGTATATTTTTGTGTTAAGTGTTCAGTGCGTTGCAGTTCCGCATTTTCGGCGTTGTAAATGGGGAATATTAATCATTTTATTTGTTTTTTGAGGACAGGGCAGAATTTAGTCTATTTCTTCAAATGTTTTGTTTGAGTAGCAGGGTATACGGAGTTTTATGGTCGTCTACAACGCACAGACTTTCTTAAACTAAATCAAAATTCAGTTTAAAAACGGTATGGTCGGGATACCTGTGTCAGTGGTTCAAGATTGCGGTCTTCCTGTGGTGTTATTTTCAAAATGGCGGCTGTAAGTACAGTTTTTAGGTTTGGACGAAATTTATGCGAGCGACAAAGTTTTAGAGGGTTTAACTCTATCAGGTAATCCTTAATATGAGTATCAATTGATGTTGAATTGATTTAACGTGTGTTTTTTTAAATGAAAATTGTCTTTTTATATGAAATATAAGCTTTTATAGATATATATTTGTTGATCTTACAAAATGAATGAGTGATTCAACTGTTTTATTTCAGAAATCAAGGGTTTTATGGTCAGAGATATAAATCTGTGAGATATAAATCATGGAAAAGTGGCGAGTCAAATGGTGTGGAGCTAGAAGAACTTATTATTACAACCGGCAGAACTAGATATATAGTCAGACCTCTGATATTTACTGTTGTGGTAAGAATACTAAGTACTTATTGACTGAGTGGGAGGGCAGTATGGGAAAATATTTGGCTTGTGGTCATGACCTACGGACCGAGCACAGCATGTAATAGGCTGTTTACACTAGCACTTTAGTTGTGTGACATCATCAGCAATTTCAAAAGCAATTTAAATAGCAGCTTTGTTACTGCAATCTGGGGGTGGGGAGTATAGTCCCCTTCATAACAGTTCCCTTTGCCATCTTGAAAGGTAGCCGGGCCTTTGCATCAAAGAAAGACTAACATTGATCTTGTAATGATAGAGACATTTTAACACCTTTGGTCGACAGTTATTCAGGTGTCTCTATCGTTGCAAGCTCAACGTTTGTCTCGCGGTCCATCTACCTTTCAAGATGGTGCAGGGAACTGTGCAGAATTCTTGGAAGTTATGCAAACTTTTGACTGCGTCTCAGATTTGCATCACTGGCTAGAATTCTCCCAACCCATGGTGTTTATATCAGGCTATGCAAACATGGAAAAAGTCATGTATTGTTTAAATTCAAGATCAAAACAACTGTGTGTGTGAGGCACCACAAAAAGGAACACCATGTATACCCGGGGGGGGGGGGGGGGGGGTGGGGGGTACTCCCTTAGAAAATGGATAGGGGTGCTCAACTGACGGTTTTGAAAATGACCCTAAAAGGTATGCATAAATTAACTCAGATATTGATTTCAGACGATTTCAGACTCTAAAAGGTACGACCATATTAAAAAAATTTTCAATATGTATAATTTTAAGTTGCAAAAACTTGCCCTAAAAGGTAAGGTGCCAGTTCGACACCCTAAAAGGTACACAAGGGTCTTATTTTCGACCCTAAAAGGTCCGTCGAGCACCCCTATCCATTTTCTAAGGGAGTACCCCCCCTCCCCCGGGCATGTACATATATGCCAACCCTAGAAGTTTTCAAATCTGGAAAATTTATATCAGATAGTCTATAACAATACACCGAATCGACATATGAATCGACAATTCTTCTTGACTGCCCAGCCTCGCATGTCAACACTGAATTGTTTTGATGCTATGCTTGGGAATTGGTTCTTTACATGTAAATGATATAACACGTTCATCATAAAAGAACAATTCGCAAGGGAATGATACATAATCTGAAAGGGCAATTTGCATACAAAGGTAAAGAGGTCTATTTCTGCCATTTTGTTTTAGCCTTGAAATACTCGGATCGATCATGTTTTGAATTCTGGTTAACTTACATGACTATTTGGAGTACTCCAAATAGTCACATGAGTTACAGTCACGACCAGAATACAAGACGCGATCAACCGTTTCTTTGGCAGTATCAAGAGTGAATCAATTTTGGTAGTAATTGCTTAATCAAAGAGAAAAACTAGCCTAAAATAGCGATCTGCTCAACATGTTTGATGATATATATTTAAAACAGGTTCCCATTTAAATCTGTACTTTCCAATTTAAATCTGTACTTATGCAAATTTTGTTGATGTGTGCTAAACACACAGATCAACCAATCAGAGAAGTTCACTTCAGAAATAATATACTCTGATTGGTTGATCTGTATGTTTAGCACACATCAACATAATTTGCATAAGGGTCATTCCACATGAGACATTGAAATAATGAACATTTGACAACGTTAAAAAGCGTGCCCCAAAAAGAGAGTTAACTGACTAAGGTTCTCAATGTGATTTTACTGTAATATTATCTATTCTATGTGATATTTACTAAGCAAATTAGGCAATTTTCTTATATTTGACTTACTGAATTTGCCATTTGTAATGTCCGTCACATTTCTTGTAATGTCCATCATGCTAAATATTCCCTTTTTTAAAAAAATAGAAAAAACAACTAAAAAATATAGGTCTTCAGTAAGAAAACTTAACCTATAACGAAATGCTAGAAAGCTTTTGTTTGCTATAAACTTCTCACAATTCACAGGAATTTCACTTCTAATTTACCCAACTGGAATTAGTGGTAGTTTTAGCTGTAATGTCCGTCACAGTCCTTTTGGACAAAAAACTGACAAGTCGAAAATTATTTCTGAAAACCTTTTTTCATGCAAATTGTAGACAAGGTTCTAAGACAGTTGTGTGAAAAAATAAATTGTAAGATAATGCAACTGTGTATGAAACACAAGCTTATTTAGGTCTGTGAATGTAATGTCCGTCATGGTGGAATGGCCCATTAGTACAGATTTAAATAGGAACCTGTTCTGATAATTTATACTTATTCAGGCTGGTGCAGGTACATTTGCTGGATGTGCTATTCTACAGTATGAGAGAATGAGAGCCAAGTATGCTAGTTGGGCACAGAGTCTAAAGGCAATGAGATTACCAAAACTATTTGGATTCAGAGACATGGTAATCTAAATTGTTTTTTTTTTTAAAGAACATTTTATTAATAAGTAGAACACTATATGCTACTCTATTTTATTGTTACATTATATTTTTTTAATAATAATGTTTTCAACTCACATACATACAAAACTACATACACACTTATTAACTTAAAAAATTGTTATTTTTACAGTTAAACAGATGGTGGCAGACATTACCAGACGGATCTAAGACTGCTGCAGGTATACATCAAGTACTATTAAAAAAGGAAGGGGAATGCAAACAGTGCAACAGGAACTTGAACGTCTACCAGAGTTAGAAATGGAAGAAGTCAGGACCTCTTGCTTTACATCCTATTTGAGAGTAGAAGGCGCCTAGAGAGAGAGTACAGTGTCTTGTCTAAGAATTCAAAAATCAGCTCTGCTGGCAATCATTTCAAACCTGTCATTTCACGTATTGATTTTATTGCTTTACTAATGGACTTTTCTTGGTGCCTTTTTATATATTGATTATTTTTCTAGAGGAATTGGTATTGAATGTATTTGTATTACTCTTTCTCCTTAGGATTAATATTTGTCAATGCAGTTGTTTTTCTACTGTGGAAAGTTCCAGCTGCGCAGAACCATATGTGGAGATGGTTTGTCTCTCATCCTATTATAGGTAATGCAAGATGCCACAAGACAATCTTAAACACTTATTACTACAAAAGAAACATAAAAACTTTCTTTTGACATAATATTCAATATTTTAAGCCTTTTTCTTGTGAAAACTAACTAAAACTACTAACTAGTAACTTTACGTTAGTATAAAGTATGAGCATCTGATCTGTATGGGATATACAAGTCAAAGACGAGCCACTGTATATCTCATACAGATCAGATGCAAATACTGTATAATACTTATGAAAATCCAACATTAGTTCTTTTATATAATTTTAATATAAAAATAAATCTGGCCAAGAAAATTCAAGTTGAAACTTATGCAAATCAAGACAAAATTTGCATGAGATTAACAGAACTTGTCACGGACATGATTTCTTTTGTCAAATGTTTATTAATTATTCATGAGTCTTATAAATTCTTAAAGAATCTATAGTTTTTTTTAGAGAAATCTGGGTTGAATTTTATGTAATTTATTTGAACACAACAGCCTGTGTTCAGTGAGGGGATAAATTACATATTACAATATATTTATTTATTTGTTTCAGCTCCTCCTATAACTCTTCTAACAAGCTGTTTTAGTCATATGGATTTCTGGCATGTTGCCATTAATATGTATGTATTATGGAGCTTTGCACCTACAATAGAAGGTACACAATCCTGTGTTTAACAATATTTTTTCTTTATGTAATCCTTTCTGAATGTAGTCTGTTATAGTTTTTAGTTCTTATGATTATTGTTAAGCGCCTTTGCTCAATTGGTTTTGTAAAAAGCGCTGTATACATTATTATTATTATTATTATTATTATTATTATTATTATTATTATTGTTATTATTATTATTATTATTATTATTATTATTATTGTTGTTATTATTATTATTATTATTATTATTATTATTATTATTATTATTGTTATTGTTATTGTTATTGTTATAATAATATACATAAAAAAATTACTCGATTCTGATTGGCTGATGAACAGTGCATTTTAGAGGTAATTCAGTGCAAAAACAAGGTAATACAGTGCAAATTACATTCCGTACAGTGCAAATTACAAAAAATAAATCGCTTATGATAGGCTTTATTCCTAACTCATTTTAGTCACTAATGATTGACAGTAATTTAAAAAAACACTTTAAGTGGCAATTCTTTCAAAAATCGTCGAAAATTTGTAAGAAAAATACAAAAATCTGACCAAGTTTTGAGTGGAAAGTTTTGAATTTTCCGCTTGAGCTCGAGCGCGCGCTTGCTTACGACATCAACACGTCATTTTTGGCGCGCGCTACTAGCCGAAAACTGACCCAAAAAATTGAAAAAGAGCTTGAGTTTTTTCATGTATATTATTAATAAGTAATCATATGGTTTCTCGTTCAATTTGGGATAATTCGCACTCGTGTGTTTTTCAAAGAGCCAAATTGCACTTGACCTACGGTCTCGTGCAATTTGTACTCTTTGAAAAACACACTCGTGCGAATTAATCCCAAATTGAACTCGAAACCATATGATTACCTATACTTATTATTATTATTATTATTATTATTTGAGACTAAGTAAGGAAATAATTTTATGACGTTTCGGAGCCATCACGCTCCATTATCAAATAAATCTTCATCTATATATAAACACTATCTTAAAGAACATAATAGTACTGCTCCTGACGACTTAATTAATAACTTTATTGTCCTTAAGAAATGCTCTAGTAAATTTGACTGCCTGTTGCACGAGATGCTGTACATCAGGGAATTAAAACCTTTCCTGAATGTACAGTCAGATTCCATCCGTGCAAAATTATTTACATAAATTAGTTTCTTTATAAGCGAACTTTCTGCATATTGTAATTATTATTATTTGATAATGGAGCGTGATGGCTCCGAAACGTGATAAAATTATTTCCCTACTTAGTTTCATTTTTACATCTTTATGTGTTTCAAAATCATTACTTATATTATTATTAATGTTAATGTATTCTTCTTTTAGCTCTTCTTGGAAAAGAACAATTCATAGCATTTTATTTATCTGGGGGTGAGTTGTCAATATTGTTAATATTGATGTTTTGTAAGTTCACACTGATTAAGACTTTAGTTTGAGTTGGTTAACAAAAATGAAGACTTAAACGAGAGTTGTAATATCTTTATACAAAAAGAAGTCAGCGATGACTACAAAATCTATTAATTTCAAGTTAATGCAACTTAAAGTAATGTTTAATAAACAAACAAGAGTATTTTATCAGGATTTTAAACCAAGAGGTGAAGCCTAATGGTTTGAGACCTAATGAAACATGATCTGCAAAATCATGATCTTACATTTATTAAATGGCTTCAAAAACTTCAACCTACATTTTATGTTATAATTGTAAAAAAAACCAAGCATTTATGATTTTTTTTCAGAGAAAATCCAGCTTAAAGTTTTTTTGTATTAGGGTGAATCTTTCTTTGCAGTTAAGGTGGCCCGGTAGTATTGACTTTGCAGGATAAACATAATTTTGTAACGCATTATTTTGCATCTAAACTTTGTCCGATTTCTACGAAATTTACACATATAGATCTCAAAACTTTGAAGTTTGAGCTAGTCATATTTTAAGTGCGATTTGTGGAAACTATAAAGAGAAATAATGTTTTTTTAAAAAGCACACGCTTTATTAAAGTTGTCCATAAATCAAAACTTAGAAGATGAATTTTTTTCTTTTTTTGAGAGAATGTTATTTGGTTATAATGGAAACATATTGTGGCAGTTTTATTCAAATATTGACCTTGGAAGTGTTTTTACAAACGTTTTTACATTTTTGCGCGCAAAATCAATATAAAAACACCATTGCTCATAACTCAATAAAACTTAAAACATAATTATAAATTTACCTGTAGAAAGAAAGACCAATACTTCTTATAACTTCTAACCACAAAATAGCGACTTTGAAGCCAACATTGCTAGCTCTGATTTCTTGAAGTGCTTGTCGACATATTGTTGTTCACTGCGTAGTGAGCATTTCGAAAATATTTCTACTCTATTTCTTCAATTGTTGACCTTGATTTTTCTATATAGTGTAGATACATGCTTAAGAGCCATAACTGTGAAATGTGGTCTTCTGTGCTGCTCTAAAAATGACAAAATTAGCGGCCAACGTACAGCAACCACGTTGCGCGTTCATTATACTAGCTCGTTTGACTTCCAAGGAAAACCCTTTGCGTTATGTTAATCTACATCAACTTCACAACCTCATAATCCGTGAACACATTCTGCACGAGGAATGCCTTTTTTACGAATAGAAATAGAAAAAAGACGCAGTGTTTACGCCTGAATTGTCTCTGTATTTGCATAAAAAGGCATTCAAGGTCAACAATTGAAGAAATAGAGTAGAAATATTTTTGAAATGCTCACTACGCAGTGAACAACAATATGTTGACAAGCTCTTCAAGAAATCAGAGCTAGCAATGTTGGCTTCAAAGTCGCTATTTTGTGATTAGAAGTTACAAGAGGTATTGGTCTTTCTTTCTACAGTTAAATTTATAATTACGTTTTAAGTTTTATTGAGTTATGAGCAATGGTGTTTTTATATTGATTTTGCGCACAAAAATATAAAAACGTTTGTAAAAAAACTTCCAAGGTCAATATTTGAATAAAACTGCTACAATATGTTTCCGTATAACCAAATAACATTCTCTCAAAAAAAGAAAAAAATTCATCTTCTAAGTTTTGATTTATGGACAACTTTAATAAAGCGTGTGCTTTTTAAAAAAACATTATTTCTCTTTATAGTTTCTACAAATCGCACTTAAAATATGACTAGCTCAAACATCAAAGTTTTGAGATCTATATGTGTAAATTTCGTAGAAATCGGACAAAGTTTTGATGCAAAATAATGCGTTACAAAATTATGTTTATCCTGCAAAGTCAATACTACCGGGCCACCTTAAAATACTCGTCACAGTTATGATTTCTTTCTCATGAATTATCAATGAGTTTTTGAATGCAACTTAAAGTAATGTTTAATAACTATTTTACTCCGAGTTAATTCAACATTTTTTACGGTGTTACACATTTCATTATATTACCATTTCATTATATCATTTGATAAACAAACAGGAGTGTTTTATCAGGATTTTAAATCAAGATGTGAAGCCTAATGGTTTTAGACCTGATAAAACATGATTTTCAAATTTATTGAAAAAACTCCAACTTATATTTTTTGTTTTGGTAAAAAAAGCATACTTTTATGATTGTTTTTTTTTTAGAGAAAATCCAGGTTAAAGTTTATGTAAATTAGGGTGAATCTTTATCTTCAGTTAAAACACTCGTTACAGTTACGATTTTTTGTCAAATTCTCATAAATTATTAATGATTTTTTGAATTGCAGTTAAAACATTTGTCACAATCATGATTTCTTCTGTTAATTTATCATAAATAATTATTAATAAGCTTTTGAATTCCTCTTCAGGAATATTTGCTTCATTTGCCAGCCAAGCATTCCGTATTATGGCAAAACAACCAGTCCGGCCATCTCTTGGCGCTGTGAGTATGATTCCCATGCATTATCATCAATATACTAGGCCACATAACAAACTGCCTATTGAAAACGCGCAGAAAAATGAGTTTTGGCGGGCCACAAAGCATATCGCATCAGCCCTGTTGCAGATAATTTCCCAAATATCTTAATTTTTCTGAAACTTGAACTACCTTTGTGCTCAGGCGCAAATGACGCTACTTGGGCTGCAAATAAACAATATGCCCTCCAAAAGTCATGCTATTGTCCTAATAATAAATACAGTATCAATAATTGATCATAATAATAAGTTTAGACTTTGTTATAAAATTGAGAATGAAGACAAACGCGAGGATACAACGTTTCGACATCATCTAGATGTCATTATCAAGTAGTTTAATGCAAGAATGTATAAAGTACATATTTATAGGTACGCAAATGAATAAATTACAATTGTAAAGAATACAAAAACATCTTTACAATTGTAATTTATTCATTTGCGTGCCTATAAATACGTACTTTATACATTCTTGCATTAAACTACTTGATAATGACATCTAGATGATGTCGAAACGTTGTATCCTCGGGTTTGTCTTCATTCTTAATAATAATAATATTAAAATACTTATATTGCATATTATAACATTTGAAATAAGATCAAATCCGCATGAAAATCGCTGTTATTATAGTTTTATGCAAATAATTTTGAGCAATGGATTCAAGTTGGTATTAACAGGGCTCCACTGTATTTGCATAGGAAATCATATGATTTCAAGTACAATTTGGAATAAATTTGAACGAGTGGGTTTTCGAAAAGTTCAAAATAGCACAAGCCCGATAGATTTTTAAAATTTTTTTTTTATTATTTATTTATTTTATTATTTATTTTATTATTTATTTTATTTATTTATTTTATTATTTATTTTATTTTATTTTTTTATTTATTTATTTTATTATTTTTATATTCTATTCTATTCTATTTTATTATTTATTTATTTATTTATTTATTTATTAATTTATTAATTTTTTTTTTTTTTTTACTGATTTATTTTTTTCTGCACTGATTTCCTTTTTTCTGCACTGTATTTCCTTAAAACAGCACTGCTCTTAGCCAATCAGAATTGATAATTTTTTTCATGTATGTTATAAGCATATCCACTGTTCAATGGCGCATGTAAACCTGGACATAAACTGAACTAGCCTGAGAAAACAGACGTTGTTTCGCTACTCGTCCCCCCGCAAAGTTTTCTCAGGCTAAAACTGAACAAACTTTTACCAAAAAAATTCACATGCCCTTCTAATTTTAGAAAAACACAAACATTCGACAACACTAGAACTTCAACAAAAAGAACCCAGTTCAGCTTCATGAATTCTAATTAATGTAATTCTTACACAAAGTAATTTAACTATACTAAAATTTTAATGTACATAGATGTCTTTTTTTTAATTACTATTTCTTACTATTTTATATATTCTTACTACCTTATATTTTTATATTATACATTATATTATGTAACAGCCTTCAGGCTGCAATGTTTTTTGAATATATCTATGTATCTATCTATGGCTTTTGGGCATATAAAACTGGTTTTGGCAGTCTGAAAAAAAAACCACTTATATAAGTTGTATATGTAAAAATGTCTTGTGATCATGCAGTTGCTATTTGTAATGCACCATTCATTCCAGCAATCTTATATGAAATAGTTATATGAAAGTTAAATTGTTGGGATTTTAATTCTGTTCTTTGTCCTTTTAGTCAGGTGCATTGTTTGCTGTATTGTCATTTGTATGTATTTCTCTACCTGATACTCAACTGGCTTTAGTGTTTTTTCCATGGTTTACTTTCTCAGCTGGAAAGGTATTTAGAAAAAATGACAACAAATAAACAGACAAACAACCTGACAGACAAACTAACAAACAAATAAATAAATAAGTGAACTAACAAACAAACAAACAAACAAACAAACAAACAAACAAACAAACAAACAAACAAACAAACAAACAAACAAACAAACAAACAAACAAACAAACAAACAAACAAACAAACAAACAAACAAACAAACAAACAAACAAACAAACAAACAAACAAACAAACAAACAAACAAACAAACAAACAAACAAACAAGCAAACAAACAAACAATTAAACAAACAAACAAACAAACAAACTGACAGACATACACACAGACAGATAGACAGACAAACAAGAAAACACAGAAACAAGCATACAAACAAACAAACAAGCAAACAAGCAAACAATTAAACAAACAAACAAACAAAAAACAAACATACAAACAATTAAACAAGCAAACAAACACACAGACAAACAAGCAAACAAACAAACAAACAAACAAACAAACAAACAAACAAGAAAACACAGAAACATCGAAACAAACAAACAAACAAACAAACAAACAAACAAACAAACAAACAAGAAAACACAGAAACAAGCATACAAACAAACAAACAAGCAAACAAGCAAACAATTAAACAAACAAACAAACAAACAAAAAACAAACATACAAACAATTAAACAAGCAAACAAACACACAGACAAACAAGCAAACAAACAAACAAACAAGCAAACAATTAAACAATTAAACAAACAAACAAACAAACAAACAAACAAACATACAAACAATTAAACAAACAAACAAACAAACAAACAAACAAACATACAAACAATTAAACAAGCAAACACACAGACAAACAAGCAAACAAACAAACAAAAAACAAACAAACAAACAAGCAACGAAACAAACAAACAAACAAACACAGAAACAAACAAACAAACAAACAAACAAGCAATGAAACAAACAAGCAAACAAACAAACAAACAATGAAACAAACAAACAAATAATCGGACAAATAACAAAATTAAGTCTCTTGTTTTTCCTTTATATACCTGCCTATTCACCTGGTCGTTTCTAAAATGGCTAATTCTATCTGCTAGTCTTTTGATGAAATATAAATCATGTTATTTCATAACTGCATTCTTTAGGCTCTGGTGGGTGTTGTAGCTCTAGATGTTGCTGGTATAATATTTAGATGGTCCATGTTTGACCATGCTGCACATCTCGGTGGTGCTCTCTTTGGAGCGTAAGTATCTTTCATTGTTGATAATTATATAATATTTCTAATTCAAAGAAAATAAATGACTTACACAAGCTACTTATTGATATTGGGATCTCTGTGTTATACATCTAGGCGTCTCTCTTCAGGCTCTTACTTGCTTTTCTAATACAGGGAGCCCGGTCACGGTTAAATGAATTCTGAGGCCCTGATGGCACAGAGTTCAAACGGAAAAGCAATGCAAACGAATGTCTTGTTGAATTATCTGCTGTATTAACACTGTATCGTGTAAAATGGTTAAAATTTGACCCTTGGAGCGTTAATCCTACGACGTTGGATTACTTTTGTTGCTCCATTTGTTTCTATAGAAACACAGTGCACGCAATTCAATAGAAACAACAAGACACCCACAAAAAAAAAAAAAAATATGTTTGTAGTACACGTAGAAGGACCTTTATTTCAAGCCAAAACAGGTCACAACTCTTGAAACTCTCCTTTAGATGATTGGTTCAAATTGATCGTTAACATTAAAAGACTTTTCACGTGAAGTGTCTGTGTTGTTTTGCCATGGTGTATCAATGGTTTCACGCTGAGTTGTAAAATTCAACGTAAAACTGCAGGCTACCATGACCTTGAAGACGTTTCCAGCAAAGAGGGAAAAATACCTTTGATTTGCAACCCGCAGCGCTTGTGTACGTTTTCACGTCCACTCATTTTATTAACATAAACTAAACGTTAACGTAAATGTAAAGCCGGTCTTCGTGCTAGTCGCGGAGTCGCGAAGCCGATCAGCAACAACGTTTTTTCAACGAACTATATAAGCATGCTAGAGTGCAAACAATATAATCATGAAACACTAATTACTAAACTGTCAAAAATAGTGCTAGTTGAACAATAGAAAACAATATAATTAGCATAAAATAGTAGAATTTAGTATTACTAATATTTCATGGATGTATTGTTTGCACTCTAGCTTTTCAAGTAGCATTATTACATGTAGTGGGTTCACTATTATTTGTATATACACCTATTTATAAAGTGATTGTCGCAGCCGAAGCTACAGTCCACTCTCTGACGCCTGCAAAGGATGTCGGTTATATGAACATAATTCGTGATTTATTGCACGTTTTTTAAAAGAAATATCTTTCGTCATCTACCACTGCAACACTTGTTGTGGTCATTTAAACACAAACACGTACAACCAAAATGTGCTATGAATAAATCGATAACAAGAGAAAAAATACCGACATCCTTTGCAGGCTTGAGAGTTCCCTTTCCCACTAGTTATGATAATTAACCTCGTGTAAGGCTTTAAGTTGTCTCTCTTCGCTCTCAATTTATTTTTGTTTATTTATCTTTGTATTCATGTAATAGGCCCTTTGCAGCTAGAGGTCACGTAACCCATCTACCTTAAATCCATCAGCTGTGCCAAAATGATGTCCAGAAATGGAAAGAGCGTGTCCACATTAGCATAAAGTCAAAATTTCAGCTCTTGATTCTAAATACATAAAAAATAGCAAGGACTATAAAATTGGATATTTTCTGATATTTTATAAGGATTTGTATGGGAAAATAAAACTTGCTCACCAGTTTTATTTTTCCAAACGAATCCTAAGAAAACATCGAATTTAATTTTTTTTACCATTTCTTATGTATTTGAGTAAAGTGTGATTGTCAAATAACAACAACACAATGGAATAACGGTGCATTAAAGTATTTAGAATCAAGAGCTGAAACTTCAACTTCTTGCTAATGTTAACATGCTCTTTCCATTTCTGGACATCATTTTGGCACAACTGATGGATTTAAGGTAGGTGGGATCACGTGACCTCTAGCTGCAAAGGGCCTATTGTAATCAAGTGAAAACAGACTAAACCTTTGAATCATAAATCTGATATTTTTTTCAATTTTTATTGTTTTTAGGTTATACCTTAAGTATGGGCATCATTACTTGTGGGACAAGAGAGGCTGGTTGATGCAAAAGTGGCACCGTTTACGTGGTAACGTAAAGAATTCTCCTCCGTAAAGTCTTACGTAAAATATCTTACGAACTATAACGAAACAGAACGGACTTCTTTGATAACTGTCAATGAGAACCATTACGTACATCGGCACCATTGGATGTAGGTAGCCTACTCCGCAGACAACTCCTTTTTCTCCTGAAAGCTTACTTTGTTAAGGTATTATTGACTCCTATAGAGAGGTGCCTGCGTAGGAGGTTGCTGCGTTTACGTGTGACTTGATTCGTTAACGTTTTGGCTCTGCACCGACCAGTTGCGTTTTTCACCAACGTAAATTATAAACATTACGTTTCGTACACTGCGCATAATATTTTGAAATATAGACTGTTAACGTAGTAGCATTGTGTAAATATTACGTGATGCGATCCACAATCGTAAATGTTTAGAATTTAACGTAAAAGATAGATAAGACGACCTTTTTGCAAAATGCAAACTGTATGGCCTGAATAAGAAAATGTTTTATGAACTTGTAAATAAAGGAAAATGTACAAATCCATCCAATTTTAGATTTTAGAAGTTATTTTAGTCGCCGTGTCAGCGGAAGAATCTCAATAGAAGGAAATAAGTTATTCATCGTGGAATGTGAAATTAAAAGGATCAAAAAATCCAAAATCTCATTGGCTGTTAACATTTACTCGGACGGACCATTAGATATTTGATGGGGGGAGGGGTGGGGAATTGTCAATGTAATACCGAAATAGAAATTCGAGCACACAGATATCGTGCACTGACAACAAAAAAACCCTTAAACATGGAAAATAATCCTGCACGGCCTCAAGGGATAAACGTTTTCCAGCACCAATTAATTGCCAAGCCACCACGATATTATTGTGGCCCGTCGAGTGCAGCTCGTATTCGATATAAGGAAATGAGTATTGTTTTTGTAATTACATAATATCGTTCACGTATGTCAGATATGTCCGTAAACACTTTGAGACCGGCTATAAGATTGACCGGCTGCTCAAGTGCTAAATTATTTCAGAACGCTTTTAGTTTGCGGACAAGAATTTTCGAATTCAGTGAATTTTTTTTTACAGCGTAATGGATATAGAAATTTCGCGCTATCTGTAGAGAGGTTACTGTACGCGAAGTGGACACGCATGGCGACGCAAGAAGCGACGCTTTTGTCGGATTGATAGCTATCGTGGTGTGTCACGATTACTCATCCGAAATGATAAAAATAACTCAAAATTATCGATAAAAAACTCGTATTTACATAAATGTAACAAGAATTGTTTTCTAACTATAAAATATTTAATCATTTTGTGGTATTTTGTGAAGAGTGACAAAGCCGCTCAATATAAGCTTTACAAGATATTGGACGGCTTTTTATTGAATACCTCAAAGATTGGCAGCGGTTTAAGCCTAGTGTAACAATTCTTTGAATCATATTTGTTTGTACAAGAAATCAGTGCAAATAAAAGGCAAAATATGATACCAATTTAAGCTCCGTTTAAACTATTTGGACGATTTTGAGCAAAATTGTCAATATTTGCTATGTATACTCTTTGAGAACTATTAAAGGAATTTTGTATTTTCAAATTTGGTTCTGCTCTGTCAAGAATATTATTAATTTCTCAAAGGGATTATAAGAAATATTAAAACTTTGGTTATTACTGAATTTTTGAAGCTAGTCGAACAGGGTTTTGCATTTTCGATACGCAGCAACGAACCGAGGATTAATTGCGCGCTTTCGACGCTATGACGCCGAAAAAAATACTACAAATTATCGTGAAAATGTTTAATATTCATAAAAATCTATACTTTATACTATCCTTAACATAATTTCTAAATTTACAGTAATAAATTATTATATTTCGATGGTATAAATTAGTGTTCGTGTGTTTGTGATTTGTTAGCAGTTTTGTTTTCTATAGAGATGAGCTTTGCTTTATCCAGCTGTGATTATAGGAGTTTTGCTGTGACACGAACTGACAACCAAGCCAGCAACGAAGGCTAACTTTGCTTTGGTATTAAAAATTATCTTCGTGATTAGATCACAAAACAATATCTACAATATTCTAACATTTTAGTGATTTTCACTATCGTAATTTCACACATATGTACATTTTTTCTACTTTCGATTTCGTTTTCGTCAAATTCTCTAATAAATAAAATTCTCTCCAGCTAAGATTGTTTCTAGATTAAACTGACACTGAATTAATCCGTGATGTTTCTTGCCTTTTCATGTCTTCTTTGGTGTTATTTCGACTGTTTGTTCGTTCGTTGTTATTTGACACTCGACTTTCATTTCCTTGTGAATCGCATCTTGTGATTTTTCGTTGGTAGTCGACTGCCCACCGCATTGTGTTTTCTCCCATTGAAATCTTCCTTCAAGAGCAGTATCGTTTTCAGGATTAAAGTTCCAATTTTCTTGCATTCTCTTACTCTCTTGTTGATTCATTTTCTCCATTTCTGCGTTCAAGTCGTTGTTGAGTTCTTCGTGATCCACTGGCCAAAGACAACGCTTCACTTTGCTTTTACTGGGATCCATTTTTGTCAGCTTTTTTCGGCTTGATAAACTAGACTAGAAAGCTGTTTTTTACTGCGAAGTAATTCCTGAAAAACCAAGATTGTTTTTACAACCAAAAGACACCATCTGATCTGTTACTATTAAATAACCCGGAATATATGATATTGCTCACAGAAAAACATGCCTAGACTTGCATGTATCGGGGAAACCAATCAAGCGTCATAAAAAAAACTCGCTGTGGTCATAAAGTGTAAAATCATGCAAATAATCTAACAATAATAATTCAATATTTACTAAAATATCCTCTGTTTCGACATTTTATATATTTTAACCACGTCAGCGTTATTTAATACTATTATTTCTGGTCTAATTTCGATATATTTGGTACAGCTATTATAATTGCGTGACCTATAACACATCGATCGATAAATTGTAAACTCACTGTACGAATGTTGCCAAGTTTTTCAGTTTCCTTTAACACCCTAAACCAGAATTTACGAGCTCAAAAAACTGAAATAAAATGAACTGTTTTGCTATGTATTTTTAAGGTAATTTTGACAACTAAAAGCCTAATTTCCGAGGGCAATTTGTGAGATCATTCGGCACGCGTCACGGCGTCATTTTCCCGCGAAGGTAAAAACATTTGGTGGGGGAAAATACGTCTTGTTATTTACCTTATTTATTTCGCTTTCAAAATTCTTCTTTTGAATATAAATACTTATTTTCTTACCTTGTCAGTGTTTTATTCTTTCAGGTTTAAAACATGAACGATTTGTAGCTATTTCTTCGTTGTACCGGCACCTGCACCGTAGACCTTTTGTCGTGATTTCAAGAGACCCTCGATATTTTACGATAACATACGAAATTTTTATCGAATCCTTTAAAATTATCTGTGATTGGCTTCTGAACTTATTTTGTAGGTTTTTCCGGTGCTTTGTGGACTGCGAAGTTGTACCAGTGTTTTCTGTGTTCCAATGTTAGAATTATCGGTTGAGCTCAAACTTGCCCGAATAACATCCACAAAAACGTACGCGATCAAAATAGACGTGACGTCATCAAGACACAGGAAGCCCGATTTTGAGAGAGATAATAGATAGATAGATAGATAGATAGATAGATGAACTTAATTTAAAGAAGATTTTAAAAGTATGTACAAAATACACCAGTTTAGCATAGCTAATCTTACACTGGGCCTTCAAAAAAAAGAAAATTAAACAAATTTTATATGTAGAAGAATAAATTAAAAACATTAATAAATATTAATCATCGCTTTCGTTATCGTTTAGAGTATATTTTTCGACATTCTGATTTCTCGTTTTTGTTATTTTTTGTTCATTTTTAATATATACTTTATATAAATTTTTTTTTAAAAATTTATTTTTTTAAATAACTCTAGAATGAGATTTTATTTATTTTAATTTTATTTATAATGATATTTTGACAGGATGCTCCTTCACTTTAGTGATTTTCAAGAAGGTCCTGTAAACTAATTAATATATATCATATGACGTAGTTAAAAAGTAGAAGGCAAATTATTGATACAAAGTGAGAAAAAAATACAATTATGCAAAAATGCAAATATTAAATAAATAGATGACACTGAATTTCAAATTTTCCAAATTCAACATTTTTTTTTTGAACAGGAATAATCGAGGTGCTTACGATTTGAGATTATTGTTAATATATTAATATATAAGTGTTGCGTATTATCCACGTAGCCGTTGTTATTTAGGCTGTCTATTATTCATGGTTAGATGTTTGCATGCCCATCATTTACTTCCCGTCTTTAAATGACCTATCGCCCTGGACAACCTTTTTTTAAATCAATGAACACGACATTTAAATAATAAAGTTAAGGTGTGTCCAGCTGTTTATTCTGGTGTTTATTTAGGCATGAGGCTGCTACCAAACAAGGTTTTGTTTGCCATATAGTTTAAAGGATGTTTGTTAAGGGAAAGTCCCAACCCAGCTTCAGTATGGAAAGCGATAGCACGGGACTTTCCCTGATATTAAAAGATAAGAGAGTCAGTAACCGACTTGGATTGAGGAAACATATAGCATTTTTGAATGAGAAAGTGGTAATAATATATTCTTGGATTATGATGAGCTGAAAGCATACGTCTTGGATATAGGATCACTTGCAGTGGATCCAGAGTGGTACAATGGTAGAGGTGATGGGCTCTCGATTTTGTAAATGACCTCTAAAAGGTTAGCCTGCGTTACATCCTATTTCGATCCCTAAAAGTTACGACTGTGCGATGTTTTTAAGAACAAACCCAAGTAACAATGACCCTCACAGGAATTTACTTTTAAGCCAGAACCCTTAAAGTTACGCACAGGAAACTGATATTTTCAACGGCCTAAAAGGAGCGCCGATCACCTCTACCACTTGGATAAAGGGCGGAGTGGCTTTGGATGGAAAAAGGGGCCGAACAAGAGAAATTACTATTACTCAGAGAAATAAACAAACAAATAAATAAGAGTATAAACGAATTAACAAACAAACAATTATGTGTATCAAAGAAGAAAACGAAGCAAACAATAAAGTTAAATTCGCGCAGATTCTCCTAGTTTTTAATCCATCAATACTGTGAAATCAAACTCTATTTATACAATCTTTTTATTTACATTCATTATCATATACTCTATATATTCCATTATCTCTCTTACAGCCGTCCATTTACTCGTTGTTTAAATTTAGCGAGTTCCTCCAAGATTTGTTTATCGTCGTCGAGCATCGATGAATCAATCGATTCTACATCGGAAGCATCCCGAGAAACTGCCGAATGTAAGATTTCTTTTTGATTAGCGTTGGTTCGAAGTGATCTCATACGGACTTCGTTGTATTTCGCTTGCACCTACGAATGAAGATTGATTTAGTTAAGCATAATTAACACACATTATATGAATGGAAAACACAGAGAAGAGAGATTTAACGACACGATTCTATGTTAGTCGAATATTTTGTTTCGAAATTTAGAACGTATTGAAGAGGGAACAGTGATATAATATGGGATTTATACACGATATCGAAATATGGCGTCCAATTTTAATAACTATTGTTCTTGACGTGAACGCGAAGCTAGCCAGTTAAGAATAATAGTTACTGATAAAAATGGACGCCATAGACTGAATCGAAATATGGCGTACTCTTATTGTTGTTGACTGTCTAGCCTCGTGTTCACGTTGGAAAACAATAGAGTTTTCACATGTATTTGAGGCTGGACAGTCGAGAAGAATTGTTATTCAAATTGGCCGCCATATTTCGATTCGGTGTATATTGGTCGATTTGGCGCACTTTCCATTGCGCACAGTGGTTTATTTGATGGATCTGTTGTCTTACCTCGTCGAGAAGTTTCTTCGCTTCTGGGAACTGCTTTCGTAAGTTTTTATCCTTGTGGAAATTGTCCAGGACATTTTCTATTGAGAAACGGAAGGCAGAGATTTAGACTGATGCAAAATTGGAATAAATAAATCAAAAATAAATATTTTTTTAACGCTCAAATCTTCTAGACAGATACCGAGTGTCACACTTATTGGGGAGACTCAAACTTACCAGGGGCGGATCTAGGGGGTGTCCCTTCAGGCACCGGACACCCCGGCCCCTTGCGCCGCAATCACCCCTACTTTATTTTAAGACATTTAGGTAACGGACACCCCGTAACACCTTAAGAGCCCTTCATTTGCAATTGGGACTCCCCCCTGACAAATTTCTAGTTCCGTACCTGCTCACATCACTTCCCCTATGCATTCAATATTTTAGCACATAATTCTGCTTAAATCAAGGGAGCACGGCAGACTATTGTTTGTTGTTTGTATATCAGTATTCGTTTGAAAGTTTTAAAATAAATCATCAACCGCTTTTAGTGATTCAATGGGATTATCCGCTAGTAAGTGAAAAATGCGGGCGCGCCTGCTTCGCCGAGCGAGTTCCTTGGTCCCTTGCTCACATGATGATTTTTGTGGAGGACAAAGCTGTACTTTACCTAAGTTAGATTCTATAATCTTGTTTTCAACCCTCATCTTATCCAACAGTTTTCCCATCTCTTCCACTTTATTTTGTCGAGAAACTTTGACTTTTGGCTTCACCTGTAGGTAGACAAACGACGTCATTATGTAAATGAATGAGGATTTTTTAATCTTTTTTTTTTAAAGAGGGATTTCACGGCAGCCATATTTGTGGGCAAGGACAAAAAAAGCTTTTAAATGTCAAAGGATTTCAGTTCCCTTGAGGGAAAAGCTCCATTGTTTTGACCATAAACATGGCTGCCATGAAATCCCTCTATAGCTAAATTAGTTGCTTCGCGATCAACAACTTCGGTTATATTTTTGTCTTTGTGAAAAGTCCATAATCCTTGGAGGCGGAGCTTACGTAAACAAGCCATTCAATGTTGATTTTATAAACGGTCTGTTTCCAAACTTATCGATAGAAATTAAAAGGGAATTCACAATTTGCGTTAGTCGCGATGCAACAATTTTGACTCTAATATACTTAACGAGCTTTTATCATAAATCTAACATTATTAAATTAGTTTTTAGTTAATTATCAATGACGTACATTGAACAAGTCTAGTGACGGGTGCCACGCGCTCGACAGGCTGGATTGGAGACGTTCGTGTTCGCCGTCACCTAGGATTGCCGACCCTCGAGCAAGAGGATGGTCATAGCAGGGTTGTAACGAGGGATGTGGGATCAGGGATCATATGCCTGGAATCGGGGATCACAGAGGGATCGGAGCGGGATCGTATGAATAAATATAGGGATCAGAATATTTTGTGGAGTCGGTTCAAAATACGGAAGCTTTTCAGATAAGGTATCAAACATTTGGATAAAAAAATGGGGGGGGGGGGGGGGATTGAATGACCCTTAAAGGTACGCACAAATTAACTCAGATACTAATTTCAGATCCTAAAAGGTACGACCACATTTTTTATATATGACATGTATAATCTTAAGTTCGAAAACTGACCCTAAAAGGTACGCGAGGGTCTTATTTTCGACCCTAAAAGGTCCGTCGAGCACCCATATCCATTTTTTAAGGGAGCCCCCACCCCCCGGGGAAAAAATCGGGATTAATCACACCCTGATAGGCAGGGCATAACTTACAATCTACTCACCTTAGCCTTGGGTGTTACTTTATAAACTCCTTTAGTATCAGTAAACACGAGAGGATGTTGTAACGCGTACTGTAACGAGCGTACACTGCCTTGTATATCCTTAGGTATTCGTATATCAGGGTCGTGTTCATCTACGTCTAGAAGATCTTCGTAACCTTTATACTTGGTCTCTACACTGAATGGACGGTCAGGATGTTGGTGTTTGGATTTCCTGGAATGTCGTTTTATTTTTGGTGCTGTGGTGGTCTCGGGGATGTCTTGCTCATCGATCTTTGAAATAAGAATAGTTAAGCTGAAGTACACACAATATTTATTACGATAATGACATGATGGTCCACAATGCGAATCAAATGTGGACAGTACCACTTTCGGCCTAGATTTGTTTTTATGGAGCCAATGTCAGCTGACGAGTTCTACATAGCAACCGTAAAGAAAGAGTACTGGATATAGTCCCATGGACTACTCAGATGGAGTTAAACTCATATATATATATATATATATATATATATATATATATATATATATATATATATATATATATATATATATATACAGTCGTTTGCAAAAATTCTGACCGCATCAAAGTATATCGGGTGCATTGTGGGTAATGTTTATTTATGCCTTTGAGTGTTTTATGCGCTCTTGGTACTATCAGAACCACCCATAATACTTCAATGATTTATAGCATTGGTGGCCATGAAGCTATTTCAATGCCTCGCACACGCACACTTGAAGTACTTTGTGATTCACAAAGGAAGCAGTAGACTTTCTTTAAGTCCGTTTATTGGGATCTTCCGTATTTCGTCGCTCGTTGCTTCGACGAGCAAAATTATTCATGATCGACTTGTGGCATGTCTATAGGCTCGGGCAAACGGATTTAACATTTGCTTCAACATCCTTTCGATTTTGTTGCGTGGCAATGCTGAAGCCGTTTGCCACCCCATATCAACATTGTTGAAACCGTTTGCCTCCCTACGTTCAACATCGTTCAACAACCATCCTACAGCGTTCAAAAAATCGAACCAATGTTGAAGCAAATATTAAAGTCGTTTGCCCAGGCCTTTTTGAAAAAGAGGCAGTTTTGTCACTAGATCTCATCAATATCCATACCTGTGTTAAAAAGAACCCTTCATCGGTATCATCTGTACGAGCCTGTTGTTGCTCTCTTGTACTAGCCGTGTCAACATTTGACGTCGTCTGTGCTGTCGTCCTAGTCTCCTCTTCTTCCCCCTTCTCTGGGCGTGGCTCATCAAGGGGTACAGGTGGGACGCTACGTGACCGATTTCTGCTCTTTGTACGTGTCTTGGAAGGAGCTGTATTCGTTTGTCTGGGGGATAACACGTGATTTGTGCGCTCACCAGTTGGCGCAGATATCGGGGGGAGGGGTCGGGAGTGTGGTCCGACGAATGATATGGGTAGTGGTTTAGAAGGGCTTTCTAGCATGAGAATATCACGTTTACGGGGTACAGGAGGGAGAGCGTCGCTGACCTGGAATAGAAACAAAGGAATAATAGGTAAGGTATTATCATCATTGCAAACATCGTTATCACCATAACCACTATAATCATCATCGTTATCATAACCACCATCGTTATCATCACAACCATTATAATCATCAACATCGTTACTGATTACACATAACTATTGTATCATTACCCCGCAGGGAAGCCTGAGTCTAGGTTTATCTTTTCTATCTATGGGTCTATGGTTGTGTCGAGATTACAAATGACGTAATGGCACAGGTAAACCACAACTACTTTATGACGTAGCCTGAGTAAACGCATTAAGTGCGTCTAGTTCTATAAAGTAATTATGCCGCATTGTATTCGTTGTTTCCCTCGAAAAAAACTTATTACGATAAAATGCATGGAACAATAGTTACGCTACATTTAAGCCCTCAGTGAAAGCTTTTTAGTCCTACACATACCTTTCTATATCCAGCAAAGGCCGAAAGGTTCACATGTGGTTTAGGCCGTTTGTTAGGTTTCTGTCTAAATATTCTCACTCCCTTGAGTTTCCCGAGCTGAAATGACAGGATGGGTGGGTCTCCTTTAAAGGCAGTAGTCAAAGGGTTTCCCCAGATAACAAGTTCTTTTATCTTAGGCCATGTCATCACAGCTAGTAAACCCTCTTCTTCGTAAACCATGTTGTTGGCGAGATTTAGATGTAGTAGCGAAGGGAAAGGCTTGGGTGGGTTGAACTTGTCGTCTAGAAATTACAATAAAGATTATCAAAGGATGTTGTGATAGTAATGATAATTATGGCAGATGATGATTAATGATATCGATGGTAATGGTGATAATTATGGTGATGATCACAATGATGAACGAGATAACAAAGATTGCGGTAATGTTTTCTTTCGGTGATGATAACGGTAACGATGAGGATGATAATGGCAATTATTATGAAGCCAATGATGATAATAATCAGAGACGAATATGATGATGATGACAATAATAATGATAATGGTGATAATTTTAATGAGCAATTATGTGGAGTTGATGGCGTTTAGTATTACTTATATTACTTATTATAATAAAATTATCTATTGTTACAAAGCCAATGATGATGATAATAATCAGTGATGAATATGATGATGATGACAATAATAATGATAATGGTGATAATTTTAATGAACAATTATGTGGAGTTGATGGCGTTTAGTATTACTTATTATAATAAAATTATCTATTGTTACAAAGATGATGATAATAATCAGTGAGGGATATGACAATGATGACACTAATAATGATAATAGTGATAATTTTAATGAACAATTATGTTGAGTTGGTGGTGAAGGTGGCGTTTAGTATTATAATAATCATAATTCAAGAGTCCAGTAGCCTGCAAATCAGACGTTCTTTCGGGTTTTTGGGGGAAATCGGGTTTTAGGCTTCCTGTGTTGAACGGGCGAGCAAAAAATTAACACAGGAAGCCCAAGATTCTCAAATTCTCCAAAAAGCCAAAAGAATGCCTCCTCTGCAGGCTAAGAGTCCTGTGTATTTCTTTAGTACCTAAAAGTGTAGTATCCTCAGTGACAGTACTAGCACGATGCCTTATCTTTATCTCTGCTGCACCATCACCTACGCCACTCTCTTTTCCTGGTAGTTTCATATCAAGCATCTCATCGACTTCATCCATTATTAAACCTTCTTTATCTTCGTCAGTCATTTCCTTGCCTTCCTCTTCTCCTTGATGTTCTAGATGTTGTTCTGATGCAAATTGAAGTGAGCTTTGTTTGTCAAGCAAATCATTGAAATCATCCTTATGGCGTACACGTCCACCAAGGAGACGCAGATGTGGCAGGGAAGCAATTTCATTGTTTTCTAAGTTAAGATATTTTAATCTGGAATAGAATAAATATTGGGCATGATTATTATTGATATTGTACACTGTAGTACAAGTAGGCATAATACTAACCAGTAGTTCCACTACAATAAATACTGAGAATGTCCTAATATTTCTTTTTCAGGGGGAGAGGCAACATCACGTAATAATTATTCTTTAGAATTTGACTACAGTCCATGGAATTGTTAAGCGTTTTTATAATTGTTTATTGATTTGTACATAATTTGTATATTATAATTGACAAGCTAGGCTATAAATATTTACTATATGTAAGCTATCCTATTTGTATTGTTTTACAAACACCTTTATGCCAACTTACTTTCTAAGACCAGCAAGACTTGAGAAGGTTGACACATCTGTTAGCTCATTGTCATCTAAAAACAGATTCTCAAGCTGGGGAAAGCGAATTTTACGGTCCTCTGATTCTACAGTTCCAGACCTAGAAGATATCAACATATTATGTTAAATAATTGAACACAACATGTTTTTAGCTACTAAAATATAGAGCCATGCATGGTTCAATACCATCTGTCATGAAGTGAATATAAGGTGTTTCTATTTCAATGAGACTCAAAGATGATTCAGTTGTCTGTCTATCAATGAGTGTCTGTCTGGTTGACTGTCCTTAGCTGTCAGTCTGCCAATGAGTGTCTGTCTGGTTGACTGTCCTTAGCTGTCAGTCTGCCAATGAGTGTCTGTCTGGTTGACTGTCCTTAGCTGTCAGTCTGTCTGCCAATGAGTGTCTGTCTGGTTGACTGTCCTTAGCTGTCTGTCAGTCAATGAGGGTATGTCTGGTTGACTGTCCTTAGCTGTCTGTCTGTCTGTCAATGAGCGTCTGTCTGGTTGACTATCCTTAGCTGTCTGTCTGTCAATGAGTGTATGTCTGTTAATGAGTCTCTCAGCTGCTTGACTGCAGTGCTCAATTGATTAAGCTGTCTGTCTGTCTGTCAATGAGTGTCTGTCTGGTTTACTGTCCATAGCTTTCGGTCTGTCAATGAGTGTATGTCTGTTAATGAATCTCTCAGCTGCTCGACTGCAGTGCTCAATTGATTAAGCTGTCTGTCTGTTTGCCAATGAGTGTCTGTCTGTCTTACAACTGCTTCAATGGTTATCCTCAGCTGCTTTAGCTGTCTGTCTGTCAGTGTGTATACTTACAAAGTAACGCCAGTGATAGCACGGTATGTCCTTGCCATCTCCAAAGGTAGTCTTTTTAATTCATTTCCTAAAACACAATAGGTTTAAGGTAGAAGTGAATAGGGATCATAATAACATAAAAGTGAATGAATAAAAATAAATGGATAAGTAAACAAATGGATAAATAGTTGAAATATACCAAGAAATGTTGAAATAATTCTATATTTCACTTTTGATACCAAACCAATGATTTTTAGATCTAAGGGATTGGTCATTAATTACTGGGGGGGGGGGACTAAGATTTTTTGGGCTTTGGTTTGGGGTGGAACAAGAGTTTATGGGATGATGTTTTAGAAATTTTACCGGCCCTCCCCCAGTAATTAATGACTGCTCCCTAAGTTATACAACAGGCATGTCTGATACTTTAACGTCCCCTCCCCTGGGTATTACTGAATACAAACACAAAGTATTTGTGTATTACAATACATTCATTTAAGAGAGGCGTGATGGTCTAGTGGTCAGTGGATCGGATTCTGGGCCTACTGGTCTGGGTTCGATTCCCGGCCCGGGCGATTGCGTTGTGTCCTTGGGCAAGACACTTTACTCTCTATGTGCCTCATCTTCTCGGATAAGGACGTAAAGCCGGAGGTCCCGTCTGCTTTCACTCTAATCCTATATAAGGTGGACGTTAAAGATCCTGTTGTGCTATGTTCGCAAAGAGTAGGGGATTGTCTCCCGGTACAACAGTCAGGCCTCGGAGGCATTAACTAACAACACTCATGATTATAAACTGCTGGTTTTCAGCAGTCCGATAAGTCCTCCATATACACATTACTAGATTGTAAAGCGCTATGAGCTATTCTAGAGATATAGCGCTATATAAATGAGGCATATTATTATTATTATATTAATAATTGTATGAATACACACAAAGACTAAAAGACTAAATGTACCTGTAAGATGTAGAGTCTTGAGACATGGAATAACACCCAAGCTAATAATATCTTCAGATGTCAGTCGATTGTATGATAAATCAAGTTTCTCCAGGCAAGGAAAGTCATGTGGAGTTATATTTATTGCTCCTGACACATTATTGAGGGCCATCTCAAGCTCTCGTAAGCACATAAAGTTTCTAAAAGCATCTAAAACAGAATAAAATCATTATGATGTTAATTCATGACAACAATATAGTTGTTAATTATATAAAACAAGGTAACCCTTGCTGGCAGTTTTGTTTAATTCTGTATTGGGATTCCTGTGTTATCTAGAGCTGGATGGGGGTGAACTGGAAACTACGGTGATACCTTCCCTTCTTGGAAGGCACTATATAACATCCTTTTGAGTTAGGAGTGTCGTTATTGAATAATAGATTCTATAAGTAGAATGAAACTCTAGTATTCAATAACAACACCATTGATTCAATTCAGCTCAAATCATTTTGAAGGATGTCATTATGGTCCTTTCCTTGCTTCTCTGCATTCCGTGAAAACCTCATGATGAGCCCCGTACTCTAGATTTTGTACTCAGCGGGATTGACACGGTGGTTAGTTAAGTCATTAATCCAATTTGATCAAACCAATGAGGATGAGACTATAAATGATTGATAAGTTTAGAGCATGCACTATACAACCTAAAGAAAGTTTCACGCTTCAGAAAGCGATTCAGAGGAAAAGTTTGAAGAAAGTAGAAGTTATTGAAGTTATCCTTGACGGCTCTGTGCTGTTCTACAGTATTTACATTTGAAGGCTTAATACCTTCACAACGACATTAAGTCAAACAATGTACGTTGTACTCTATACCTACACAGAAAATAAGTGTCACTATAAACCAGTTTTAATTGAGTTTGGCAGCAAAGTTTTAAGGATTCATTCTCAAAACTCATTCCTAGAATAACCAGGATATTACCATCTGAACAAGCTTCGACGGCTAAAATTATTGATGCTTTAAAAGATCTAGTGGCCACGTACATATAATAAACTGCATAACTTCTAATATTTTTATCTTGAGTAACTCTTTTCAAGCATTTTCTTATCAAATATTAGTATTATGTGATAAGTTCTTCGGGGGTTTTCAACAATAAAATTGACGATAAAGTAGAACAATTATACCGATCCTATGAGAATCACATACAAGCGATGTCGGCTCAATGCCGAGCTGATGACATGAGCTACACCGATTCTGTCCATAGTTAATTGGATTTGCGGTTAGTTTGCATCGCCTAATGTTCTTCACAAAGTTCAAAATCTAGGGTACAGGGCTCGTCATGGTCCTGACACAGGAAACCCAAAACAACAGAAATGCTGCATATAATGTACAAGAGTACTTACTGAATGGCAAGTTATTGTCTCCGGCATCAACATGAACCACATTATCAAACAATAGAAAATCATTCTCAGATGCCTACAATGAAATAGAGATGAAATTTAGTTAAATAAATAAATAAATAAATAAATAAATAAATAAATAAATAAATAAATAAATAAATAAATAAATAAATAAATAAATAAATAAATAAATAAATAAATAAATAAATAAATATATAAATAAATAAATAAATAAATAAATAAATATATAAATAAATAAATGAATGAATGGAAAAATAACAGACAAATCCTTTTTTAACATCTAAATTAGACTTCTAGCCAGACACAAGCATCCTTATCTACTAATTGTGGAAACTCACACCCACACTCACTACCCCTACATAAACTATTTCAGCACACAACTCTGCTTACATATTAATATATGATTATATTGAAGATACATTTTACAGAATAAAAAGTCCTATCCAGGAAAATGGGTTATGTGGGATATGGTAAGAGATCCATGGATCAAATGGCCAAATCATTATTGTAATTCTGAGGTTCTAACTGTGCAAGTTTTAGTTTAGAAACTAATGAGATTACTAACATCATAGAGTCCTTTTCCACTGATATTCACAGAGCACAAATCAGATGGATCTTCCACAAAGAACTTCTTCATCTATGACAAAAGAATAAAAAGGATAATTATAAATATAAATTTATTATAACAATGATGGCATGATGAAGATGGGAATGATTGTGTTAGCAATGATTACTGACAATGATGATGATGATGATATTATTACAATGATATTGACGATATTGATTACAGTGATGGCAAAATTATGATGATGATAGTGACAGAAAATACATTTGTGATGATAAAAATAGTAATGATAATGATGAAGATGGATTATGATAATGATGATAACAATAGTGATGATAGTGATGATGACAAACAATGATATAATATAAAGCCCAAAGGATAAATGTGCAAATTTTGTCTGTGGTGAGGTACTTCTTCAATCAGATCAGCACCTCCCAATTAAGCATTTGTTAAGTAACTGAAACACCTACCAGATAAAATCCATCCAGCTTTTTAGAAGGGTCTGGTAATGGCTCGGGAGTCTGCTTTTTATCAATCAAGTTTTCCTTTGCAGGACTTGGTTTAATTGGTGTATTACTAAGCACTGCATTGAACCGTCTGCGCTGTTCTGCTCTATAGGCAACAAGCCATGCTCCACCTAATAATAATAATACAAGATAAATATATTGTAATGACTCACAGATTTAAAGGAACAAACTTTCAATTCTTAATGTTTAATTTTTAGATCTTATAGCAAAGTTGTAGTATATTAGATGATTCTTTAAAGACTATAAAAATAATATAATAATAATAACTAATAAAATAACAATAAATAAATCACATTTTTATTCTAGCCAGACAAGACAAGTGCCCTACTAATTGGGAAGACTCACACTCACTACCACTACATTAGATATCTATATAAACAGCTCTATTCAACCATCATCATCATCATCGTTCCCTTTATATATACTTGGACGGAACTAGAGGCCGATCATGAATTTTCTTTGAAGTTGAGTGGTACTGAACAGTTCAGTTATTATGGTAGACAATCCATGTCTCATAATCATTTGTATATGTATTTAGTTGCAAAACAAAGCCACAAATCACAATATTGATGAAATATATCTAGGATTGAATAGCACTTACTTATTGATGCTTTCATGATCTTATTAACTTTTATAAACAAAAATAACTTTCATATTTCGCAGTTTAATAGAGATGTCAGTTGCTTAGCAATATCATCTAGGAATTCACTTCTCATTTGACAACAAGTTCACAACAAATGTTTTAATTTACTGTCTAGGACTTATATAGTTTTGTCGATAGAAATTCGAAGGTTTAAGCAGTTAATATACAACATACCTTCGTCAATTTTTCTGTAATTCGCCAAACTACGAACTGGGAAACACTGACTAGAAAACCCCGTCAAAAACTGTGAATCACCACTTGATATCATCATTGAAAACGTTTCTGAATACTTCAAGATGTTAGAATCTGATAAGTGTATAATTTAGTTGTTGTTTTATGGTGTAGTCTGATTTCTTTTGCGCTTCAAAATCGTGAATATTTTGTTGCTCAGGAAGCCGCCATATTGCTTTGAACTAGTGAGTTGCTATGACGACTTTGCAAAGGGACAAAAATTATTTCACTAGGGATAGGTAGGGTCTGTTTCTAATTATTAGTGGGGGAAGGCATAGTAGATTATAGCGATTTATTTTAATTCCAACTTATCTCCAGAACTCTTCCAATAAGATGGGGTTAATTGAAGATATATAATAAAGATTATCATTGGAAGAGAATATATTAGATTTTTGAAAGGTATATTGACAAATCGACCAAAATATCTCATTTGACCATGTTTCCCGACCCCTCCCTTCACAAGTTTTCCGACGTGGTTACACGGCATTGGCTTGAAATCCAAGATGGCGGTTCGAAAGAAGGCTTTTGACTTTGCTAAGGTAAAATATCATCTATTGTTTCATGTATTTCCATGTGGTATTCTCAGAGTAAGAGAAAACTAAGGTTTCCTTCATACTTTCACCCGGATAAATGTGTTTTTACCTACTGCGACAATTTTGTAAGAGAAAATATAATGACCGGCGTCAGAAGTTTTGAAGGAAGCTTGACAATATTGATAAAAGAGAATCCGTTTAAAGTACTTATAAAGTATTATGGTTTCATAGTTTAATATTCCCTTTTGTTTACTTGTTTGAATGTGTATGTAATCATCATTCATTATCACGTCCAAGTGTGGTTCATTTTCATTCATTTGATTTCCAAATAAAACGCGACGACATGTTCCGCTTTCAAAATCACGTTCTACAGAAAACACAATAATTTTAATCTATGGCTAAAACATTTCCTCGATTAAATGCTCAGCATTGAATATGTTTCAAAAGAAGGCTTTCTATTGTAGCTTGTTTGGATGCTATTTTTTTTTACAAAAAGAACTCAAGTGGAGGGGGGAGGGAGGGGAGGAAGGGGAAGGAGGGGAGGGAGGGGAGGGAGGGGAAGGAGGGGAGGGAGAGGAGTATATACAGCGATATACAGCTATTTAAAAAAACGTTGCATACTGGATATTGCATTCCAAGACCAAAGGGCATTGCCATTAATTTGAAATAAAAAATATATATACAGCGATATTTACTCCTAATAATGCTCGTATATTGTTTTGAATGGAATGCACTAGCTAAAATAACTATAATAATTATTATCTATTTTACTTTCAAAAATATTAAATGACCCAGAATGCATTTTGGACTTGCAATGCACCATTCAGTATGCAGTATTCAGAATTCAATTCTTCTTGACTGCCCAGCCTCGCATACATGTGAAAACTCTATTGTTTTCCTACGTGAACATGAGCCGGGCTACACAGTCAAGAACAATAAGAGTACGCCATATTTCGATTCGGTCTATAAGTTATAAACCTTCACATGAATTAACCAAACATATTTTTAAATTCATCGGTCCCACATTTCAAACAGGTGCTATCCATTTGAAACAGTTTGCTGTTTTGAAAATAAATTAACTGACTGAAGTACATGCCTCTTTGTAAAATACTAAAGATTTAAACTATTGTAGTTAGGGGCTGTTTATATGAAGGCGAGTTGTCCCTGCTAGCTGGGATGACTGTATTGTTTCGAGTCCCTCGGGAATACAAAACAAAAGAGTTATCCCGGCTAGCAGGGTCAACTAGCTTTCATATAAACAGCCCGTTAGATCATTAGATCAGTAGAAAAATATAATAAAACCAAAACTAAAAATCAATGGGATGAATCAGGACGTTTTGCGGCAAATCTGATTATTTAATTTCAGACAATAGACGACTTTCATAAATGGCCGTCACTAATTATCATAATTTTTAAACTTGTTGATGTAAGAAAAAGAAAGCTATCACATGATAGACATTCACCATAACAATAGCTTGTGAAAGTTTGAGAAACAACGATTAAATTTGCAAGAAACTATAAGAGTTTGAAAAATCAGAAAAACACCAAAACGAGGCATCAAAGGCTTCAGCAGAAAATTACATACAAATCTCTTCATTTTTCATTGAGCATAACTTCTTTGGTATTTTAGCCAGAGCATCAAAACATTCTAAACATGCCTATTTCAGTTGGTTCTTTCAAATGACAGTGCTAAAATAATAAAATATCTTTTTACTTACGGTACATATTATGGTATTTATGAAAGTGGTCTATGAAAAATCAGAAATTGCTATCGATCTGTTTCGGAAAACAGAATATTATTAACAAATTATAGATTATTTTTGCATTGTGAAATCTGTAAACATAAATTCAATTTCAACTTTTGATCGATAGCAATATCTGTTTTTTAATGAAATTTCTTAAATCAAATAATCGGATTGGCCGCAAAACGTGCTGATTGGATGAATATATTAATTTAAAACGATAAATAGCGGAAAATATGTTTTCAATTATCTGGAAGTTTTACGTTAAGTGTTTTAAAAGTTAATAAAAAAGACAACGCGAACTGATCAAGTCAGGTTTAACAGAGGGATTTCATTTTCAGCTGCGCTTTTCTGAGTTTTTACTGCTCTTTTTGCTGTCCCTTTTCCAAAAACAGAATTATATTTCCAAAGAGTAAAAACAGAGAGAAAGAAAGAACAGAAAAAAGATGTCAGAACCTCCAGAAGAAAAGACAAGGATGGCTTTAGAGCTTTTGAATCGAAGCCATATCACCATTGTGTGTGAAACTACAGCGTGTATATGCCTGATCGTTTTTTCTCTTTCCGGCAACATACTTGTCTTGATGGCAGCTTTTCGAAACCCTATCCTTCGCCGTTCGTTTTATATCTTGGTTAACTCTCTTGCTGTCAGTGACATTTTGCTGGCTTTGCTAGTATTGACATTTACTTGTAGAAGTACTTTAGTGGGAAGATGGGACCTTGGGGATGTTTTTTGTCAACTTCAAGGTTTTGCGTTAGCCGGCTGTGGATTTGTCTCAATTGTGCTCATGTCATGTATTGCTGTTAGCCGTTACGTCAAAATAGTTTATCCTGCAAAATCCACCACCGTCTTCACGAAAAGATTTTTTCACTTGATAAACATAGCTTCGTGGGTTTTCATTCTCTTGCCGTTGTCGTTGTTATCCTCGCACGTAAAGTTCTCCTTTAATCCTGGTATTTTGGTCTGTTCGCTTGATTTCGATAAAATTCCCTTCGTTGTCGTCTTCTGGGTTTTGTTTTATGGCGCAAACTACTCTATTATCTTCTTTTGTTACTATAAAATATGGCGCTATGTGAAGAACCACAGTCAAGCAATGGCAAACTCGCAAGTCAACGCAGAAGAGCTGAAAACTATACGCATCCTGTTTGCTGTTGTGGTCGCGTTTACGTTATGCGTAAGCCCGCTATTCATTTGCGGGGCGGTAGACATGGCGTTTGGTCTGTGCACCTCACCACGTCAAGTTTACGTAGCGGCTGGAATAATGTACGTAACGAGTAGCTGCGTAAACCCCGTGATTTACGGTTTTATGAATCAAACATACAGAAAAGAATTTGTGAAACTTATTTGCGCAGTTCGAAAACTTTGGTGTTTTTCTAAATTTGAAGTGTCTCCTGCGTAATGTATTTACGCAATAGTTGCGATCTTTACGGTTTCAAAAATCAAAACAGGAATACATAAAACCTTTTTGTACTGTGAAGTTTCTGTACGTAGACATCTGTATTTTCGCGTGTATATATTTACGTAGACTGCATGTCCATATTGATATTTAATAATAAAGTTGCCATCTTTTAAGTATTGTTTTTTTAAATTGTTTTAAAATTAATTTTCTGTCAGCAATACTTCCGACCAGACTTGTCAAACAGCGGTGGCCTTGAAAACTCCCGCATTAACTATAGTAAATCTCATGTCGGAAAGGTAGCTATTGCTCGGGAATTCTGTGGTAAAGAGTTCAGGTTCAGGTCGTTGCTCTGATATCGTTAAAATAGCAATATCATTAAAACTAAATATTATTTATTAAAACCAATAATGAAAACTAAATATTTGTTTATTAAGCTTTAAGAATATATATACTTTATTGGGAATATATTTAAAGCTGTACGCACTACGCGGCTTTCAAAAAGATACCTCGATTTTGTCCCATGATACCTTAATCGATAATCAATATATTCATTGGCAGCTATATACTGCTTTTCTGCACAATTCTCGTTGAAGGAACATTCTCTTTCCAAATGCCTTTTTCATCTTTCATTGTGTATGGCCAACAATAGATGTGTTTTATTTAACCCTCGGGGAGAAACAATTCCTATTTTTTGTTAGCTTCGTACCGTGGTACGTTTGGGAGGTTTTTGTTATCATGCTTGAATTGCGTAAATCTCTGCGTACGTTGTATCTGGAATTTCATTCCTTTACATTACCAACGATTAATATTAAAAGAGGAACCCCAATACTTATGCAGTTAAAATAAATTGATAAAAGCACCAAAGAAAGATTTATTTTTATCTCCGTATACGTCATACATTTTGTTAATCTTTGAATTTTATTGTAATCTTTAGTTGTGAATTATTGTTGTACAATTTAAATATCTATATATCTTGTTTTACCAGCGTAACGGGAAAAATATAGTATAATATATATTTCACAATCTACCAAAAGTGACATTATATTTTTTTGCGTTTGTACTCAGTTCACGCAGTGCCTCTCGGTCAAGCATTACACAGGGAACCCATTTGACTTACATGGGTTTTTTTGTTTGCAGGTTGTATCATTATTCAGTATATTATTGTATTGTGTTGGTAATGTACATGGTGAATCTAAACCTGTTACCGCATCACTGGATGCTCGATGGTCGTGGACGCCATTAGCTTTAGAAGCCAGGTAAAAAAACTACTTCAAACATCTCGGACACTAAGGGGTTACTCAGCTGGGCTGTGAGGGCTTGAGGACGAAAAGAAAAGGAATCCCCGCGCATTCACGTACCCAGACTCTTCTCAGCTTTCTAACGGAAAATGTGAGAAGGGACTGGGTACAAGAATGCCCCTCATGGCCCACTGAGTATCCCCTGTGTTTCTGAGGATGTTTCGAACACTGAACCGTTTTGAATTGCTTTTATTTAATTGTTTTTTTTTCAATTGTTTTATTAAATGCATCAATTATGTTTTGTTACTTTTTCTTTATTTTTGTGATTTTGCTTTATATATATTTTTTGCAGTTATCCTAGTCTGTGTCTGTCTGTCTGTGTTTTTTTTTTCATTTTATATGTTTATTTATGTTATATATGTTTGGTTTCTTCCACAGTGAATACCTGGCTAAAGAAAGTAATGAGAAATTTTGGAAGTTTGTAGAGTTGTCAAGAGATAGCCATAAATTAACAAGTGATTTAGGTAGGCCACTAGATTGTTGCTCTATAACTCTGTCAGTACTTTTTGTTTTATTTGTTAGCTCATTTTTTCATTCATTTATTTATCCATATATTCATTCATTCATCGATTCATTCATTCGCTCATTTGTTGACTCTTTCATTAATTCATTTTTTTGTTCATTTTTTCATCAATTTATTTGTTCATTCATTCGTTCATTCATTTGTTCATTCATTTGTTCATTTGTTCGTTCATTCATGCATTCGTTCATTCATTTGTTTATTCATTTATTTTGTTCATTCATTCGTTCATTCATTTGTTCATTTATTCGTTCATTTATTCGTTCATTCATTCGTTCATTCATTCATTTGTTGGTCTGCCATTCATTCATTCGTCCAACCAACCATTCATTCTTCCATTCATCCCTTCATATGCGATGCTGAATAGGCCAAAATCTCGGCATCTTAATAAAATGATTACAAACGTCAATGAAATGTAATTACAAACAGACCTGTTTGCTTGTCTTATCTTTCAGATCACTATCAGAATATACTAAAGAATGTAGGGCAGATATTAAGCCCTTTAGGATTACAGTTACTTAAATTCTCGTTATCTATACGAAACTATTCACCGAGGATAGTACTCTACAATAAGGTTAGTTGTAAGGGGAATGACTGTAATGGCAGTAGAAAAAGCAGAAATAATGACGACAATAATAGTGAAGACCATAGAATATTGATCTCTAGATTTATAATTCTATCATGATGATAATGATGAGTTTGATGGTCATGATGATGACGACCATGATGAAGGTGATGGTGATGATGCTTGTGGTTGTGATAATGATGATGATGATGATGATGATGATGATGATGATGATGACTATGATGATGGTGATGATGATGATTGTGGTTGTGTTGATGATGATGATGGTTAATGATGATGATGATGATGATGATGATGATGGTGATGATGATGACTATGATGATGATGATGATGATGATGGTTAATGATGATGATGATGATGATGATGATAATGATGATGATGACCATGATGATAATGATGATAATGATGATGATGACCATGATGATGATAATGATGATGATAATGATGATAATGATGATGATGACCATGGTGATGGTGATGGTGGTTGTGATGGCAATGGTGATGTTGACCATGATGATGATGATTATGATACTGCTGATGATGATGACTGCAACAATGATGATTATGTTTATGATGATGATGATGATGATGTGTAATATGATGGAAATATCTATTTTGTTGCAGTTATCGCGTGAGGTGCCTAACACATCGCAATGTAGTTCTTTTATTCAAATTGGTTCTAAAGTAACATGTGAATTACAAGAAGCAAAGAAATTAATAAAGAATCATAACAAACAGTAAGTAATGTTATGAAGATATTCCAGTGATACTGCACCGGTCGAAAGCTGCGTTTTCGTTGGCCCCCTAATACAGTACTGCTATTGTTTGGTTAGGTTTTGGGCAATTGTTTGGAAAATCCTAAACGGTGTTTCGATTTGGTGCTGGCTGTCCTAGATATTTGTGTAGATATGTTGTGTTCGTCCGGGTTAAGATATTAGTACAAATCTTCTCATCATTGTTATGGTGATGGTGATGGTGATTGTAATGGTAACAATGAGAATAATTGTAAAGTTGATGATGATGATGATGATAATTATGATGATGATGAAGATGATGATGATGATGAAGATGATGATGATGATGATGATGATGGTGTTGATGATAATGATGATGATTAAGATGATGATGATGGTAATGATGATGATGATGATGAAGATGATGATGATGATGATGATGATGATGATGATGATGATAATGATGATGATAATGATGATTAAGATGATCATGATCATGATGATGATGATGAAAATAATGATGGTAATGATAATGATGATGATGATGATACCAATGATGATCCCATAGTGATTATTATTGATTTGCTTCTAATTTTTTCTATTTTCTATCATGTTTTCTGCAGTAGTTCATCACCTCGAATCTTTGAATTTGATCACCATTACCCGCAATCCCAAGCTAACTCAGTCACCGTCGTGCTTTACGGTCAAATTGGGACGCCATCATTCAATTCGTTCCACGATGAGTTAGCGCGTCTGGCAACTGACGGTACAGTGAACTACGTACTACGACATTACGTACAGGTAAGAGTGTTGCGTTTTTCTTGCGTTGATCATGATATAGAACGTTTACGTATAAGCGCATTTGATCATATTCACATGCGAATTTGCGCGTTAAAAATATTAAATTATCATTATTATTATACGTTTAGGTTACCTTTTACGTATATTTTACGTTGTTTAACGTTTGCGCTAGCTTGAATGATGTCGTTTCGCTTACGTAAATCAATGTTAAAGCATTACGTTTACGCTTTACTTGCTTCGCCAAAATGGGCTACCGTATTACTTTACGCTTTTTAGCGTAATTTGATGTTTCACATCCGATTTAGGTTACTTCTTACGTAACTTTCGCGTCATTTAACGTATGTTTTACGCTAATTGAACGTTAATTGACGAGTCATTTACGTTAACAATTAAGTTGGCCTTAAGTTCTCAAATTAAGTTTCCTGTTATTTGTACGTTACACATAACATTTGAAATATTTTTTTTATGTATATGTTAGGTTTCTTAGGTTAGTGCAAGTTGCGATCTCCATCTCCGTTGTTTTACTATAATTCCACAATTTCATTTCTCTTGTATTGTTTAGAATCCCTCTAAGAGCAAAGTACGTCTATCTGGGTATGGTGTTGAGCTGGCCGTAAAAAAGACTGAATACAAAGCTGTAGACGATACGAAAGTCAAAGAAGACTCACCTGGTACGATGGGAAAGGGCAAGGAAGAAGAGGACGAAGTGGAAGGTTTCTTGTTTGGACGACTAAGAAAGCTGTACCCGCATCTGAAAGAACAACTAGATCAGTTTAAAGCTCACTTGAAGGAAAGCTCGCGTGAAATGGCGCCATTGAAGGTCTGGCAGTTACAAGACCTTAGCTTTCAAGCAGCCCAAAGGGTTCTCTCGTCTGATCCAAAAAGTGCCCTCAAGGTGCTCCGAGACCTTAGTCAAAATGTCCCTCGTCTCGCAAGGTCCCTCGTGAAAACCCGAGTAAAGAATGAAATGCGTCAGGAAGTTTTAACCAATCAGCAAACATTCAGCAAAATCGGGATCGAAGCGGGTGACAGTGCGTTTTTCGTCAATGGCCGTTTAGTGGATATTGACGACTTGAACCCATTTGAGATCTTAGATCTTCTGCGTGAAGAAACGAGTACATTGGACAAGCTTTCGACACTAGGTGTCTCTGGCGAGACTCTCACAAAACTATCAAGTCTATCTTTATCTGATGATCATGATTCGTACGCGCTTGATACTAGAGATGAATCAGTTGTATTCCTCAATGATTTAGAAAATGATAGAGAGTATTCGGGGTGGCCCTCACATATCCAGGAGCTGCTGAGGCCGACGTTCCCAGGAATGATGCGCTACGTCGCTAAGAATATATTTCATGTGGTATTCTTTGTTGATCCAATGGATAAAATGAGCATTGATCTGCTGAGAAGCGCAGACGACTTTTTGCTTGCTTCAATGCCTGCAAGGTATGTTTAGAACCGGGGATAATAGAGTTATTTATGATGGTCATGATCATGATGGTATGATGATGACGTCGATGATGATGACGTCGATGATGATGACGTCGAGGATGATGACGTTGATGATGATGATGTCGACGATGATGACGGATATAACGGTGATGGTTATTATGATGGTAATGACGGTCGTAACGATGATGACGGTCGTAACGAGGATGACAGTCGTAACGATGACGATCGTAGCGATGATGACGGTCGTAACGATGATGACGATCATAACGATGATGACGATCGTAACGATGATGACGATCGTAACGATGGTGACGATCATAGCGATGATGACGATCGTAACGATGATGACGGTCGTAGCGATGATGACGATCGTAGCGATGATGATGATCATTACGATGATGACGATCGTAACGATACTGAGAAAGAATGATGGCGATGATAATTATGATGGTGGTGATGACAGTGATGATGATGATGTCAAAGATAATTACAAAAAAAGATGACAATGATCATGATGGCAATGATAGTGACGATAATTTGTTAAAAAAAAGAAAGATAAGTAATTAACTATTGTAATATGATATGGATAAACCAAATATTAAATTTTATGAATATGATAAACATGAAAAAAAGATGACAATGATTATGTTGGCAATGATAGTGACGATAATTTGTTTAAAAAAAAAGAAAGATAAGTAATTAACTATTGTGATATAATATTGATAAACCAAATTTTTAGATATTATGAATATGATAAACATGAATTAGTATTATTGATGATGTCGATGTAGTCCAAGTTAAACTGCCAATATATCATTGTCTGTAGGATTGGTATTGTGATGGTAGCTGATGGCAGTCCTGACGTAGATGCCAGGAAAAGTAACGCTGCTGTTGCCATCACACGAGCTTTTTACTTCATAAAGAATGAAAAAGATGCTCGCAAAGCTCTTCAGTTGGTTCTCGAGGTAACGTGTTTATTTTCCTATTTTATTTATATTTATTTACCATAAAAAGAGCAGACCCTCTCTTCGAGGCTTATATGCTCTGGTTTGAGACCTGACTGCATGCTTTTCGAAGAGCACAACAGGATCTTTTACGTCCACCTTATATAGGAATTAGAGTAAAGGCAGACAGGACCTCTGGCTTTGTGTCCTTATCCGAGAAGACGAAAGAAAAGAAAGGAGATGCTTGCGGAGGAGGCTATGGCATACTGTAATTAACCGATTGTTTGTTATCTCAGGTGTATAAAAAAGCGCCATCTCACACGGACGAAGATCTTACCAAAGCCGTCCACGATGTGTTGGTCTCTTGGTTTGGTACCGACGATGCTGATGATGTCCTGGGGCCTGGGTCCGACCATGATGACGGGCGCAAAGAGTGGAAGCGGTTTTTCGATCGAACAGGCTTACAGAAAACTCCTCAAGTGGTTGTGAACGGGCTGCAAATCAAAGAAGAAGACCATGCGGCCATCGAAGACGCGGTTGTGAGACAGATCTTGATTCAGACTGGGTCTTTGCAGCAAGCCATTTTTATGGTGAGTAATAGACCTGCTAACGCGTTGCTATGTACGTTTCCACCCAATTCAAAACCTCTGGGAATAGAAACTTTTGTTCCAAACATTTTCCACGTGATATCGAAATACATAAGACAAAGAATCTTATTCCCTAAAGATTTGAATTGGGTGAAAAAACAGTAGTGTATGGCCTTTAATCTACTCTTATAATTACACACAATGCTACTGAAGGACAACTTTAATATTCTAATAAGATTTGTTTCAATTTTCCCAGGGCCAACTCCACCAGTACTCAAACATTTATGACCACGTGATGTCTAAATCAAACGTTGTCAAAAGAATGAACAACGTCATCCAGTCATCGGACGTAAAGGTTGTTGACTTGACAGCAAGTAAAGAAGTCACCACGAACGACCTCAATGACTACAGCACTTTTAAAAACCTTGACACAGCACAAATGACAAACGCTGTTTTTACCAGCACGAAGTATTTTACCAAGAAAGATGAAGAGATGAACCTTAAGCCAGTTACAAACTGGGTTGTAGTGGACTTGAGCAGTGGACATGGTCGAGAGCTTATCAAGGCTGCCTGGAAACAGATGGTAAGTGAATCGGCCATAGTGATGATGATGATGTTGATCATGATGATCATGATAGTCGTCGTGATGATGATGATGATGGTGTTGTGTTAATGATGACCATGATGGTGGTGGTCATGATGATGATGATAGTCGCGATGATGATGATGCTGTTGTTACTGATGATGCCATGATGGTGGTGGTGGTGGTGATGATGATGACGACAGTCGTGGTGATGATGATGATGATGCTGATGGTAGTTGTGATGATGATGATGATAGTTGTGATGATGCTGATGGTAGTTGTGATGATGCTGATGGTAGTTGTGATGATGCTGATGGTAGTTGTGATGATGCTGATGGTAGTTGTGATGATGCTGATGGTAGTTGTGATGATGCTGATGGTAGTTGTGATGATGCTGATGGTAGTTGTGATGATGATGATGATAGTTGTGATGATGCTGATGGTAGTTGTGATGATGATGATGATAGTTGTGATGATGCTGATGGTAGTTGTGATGATGATGATGATAGTTGTGATGATGCTGATGGTAGTTGTGATAATGATGATGATAGTTGTGATGATGCTGATGGTAGTTGTGATGATGCTGATGGTAGTTGTGATGATGATGATGATAGTCGTAATGATGATAGTCGTGCTACTGCTGATGATGATTATGTTGTTGATGATGGTGATGATGATGATAGTTGTGGTGATGATAGTCGTGCTACTGCTGATGATGATTATGTTGTTGATGATGGTGATGATGATGATAGTTGTGGTAATGATGTAGATGTTGATCGTAAACAGCTTGAAATTGCAACAACGTTCTAAATTATATTTTTTTATCTTTCTATCAGCAATCTTCTCTCAACGTTCGAGTTGGTATTATCCACAATCCCCCAATAGCAGACGAGCCCGCGAACAAGCTGTACCTATCACGAGCAGTTGAAGCAGTACTGCAGTCTAAAGATCACGTGACCCCCTCTATGGTAGAGTTCATTGAGAAACTGCTGGACAGCAAGAACAACTTTGACAAGCTTGACACCAATCTTGATGAAATGATGACATTGATTAAGAGTGTCAAGGTATAGTAATGGCTGCTTGATAGACCTTTGTCATAAATGGCGGAAAATGACTTACAAGTCAACATATATTTTATTATTTTAGCACTGCAATATGAAAGAACTATCATAAATAGACATTGATGGAAAGTTTTGCTGCTCAAAGCAAAATGCTAATGAAGTTATGCTAAATTAAAATTGTAGGGATGGCCTGGATTTGTATGTGATTTTCGGTTGAGGGCTTTGTGGCCTGGATTTGTATGTGATTTTCGGTTGAGGGCTTTGTGGCCTGGATTTGTATGTGATTTTCGGTTGAGGGCTTTGTGGCCTGGATTTGTATGTGATTTTCAGTTGAGGGCTTTGTGGCCTGGATTTGTATGTGATTTTCTGTCGATGCCTTTGTGGCCTGGATTTGTATGTGATTTTCTGTTGAGGGCTTTGTGGCCTGGATTTGTATGTGATTTTAGGTTGAAAGCTTTGTGGCCTGGATTTGTATGTGATTTTCTGTTGAGGGCTTTGTGGCCTGGATTTGTATGTGATTTTAGGTTGAGGGCTTTGTGGCCTGGATTTGTATGTGATTTTCGGTTGAGGGCTTTGTGGCCTGGATTTGTATGTGATTTTCTGTCGATGCCTTTGTGGCCTGGATTTGTATGTGATTTTCTGTTGAGGGCTTTGTGGCCTGGATTTGTATGTGATTTTAGGTTGAAAGCTTTGTGGCCTGGATTTGTATGTGATTTTCTGTTGAGGGCTTTGTGGCCTGGATTTGTATGTGATTTTCTGTTGAGGGCTTTGTGGCCTGGATTTGTATGTGATTTTCTGTTGAGGGCTTTGTGGCGTGAATTTGTATGTGATTTTCTGTTGAGGGCTTTGTGGACTCGTTTTGATGTATTTTCTTATGGTTATTTGATAAACAACAAATTAATAGAATTGGTTTAAAGTCTACTATTAATTATTAGTTTGTAAATTCTTACACGGGCGAAGGAAAATCACTCTAACTGAGTTTGTTATCATTCCTTTGGAAGATCTACTGAGTTACACGTGTTTTGTTTTCTGTTTGCAGAACCTCAAGGTGAAGGCCATTGAGAGTAAGTTACAAGAAGAATCTTCCCTGGCAAGGATTCTTTCTCATCAAAGGTTTTGTAAATCGGTGCTGAACTTTAAACCAGGAGATGTTGGAGTAGTCACTAATGGAAAGGTGAGTTGGAAATCATCATTACTGTCGTCATTGTCATGATTTTCGTCACCATTGTTATCATGTCATCATCATCATCATCATCATCATCATCACTTTTATTTTTACTATCATGATCATCATTATCCGGCGTTGTTGTCATCATCATCACCATCATTGTTGTCTCCATTGTTATCATCATTATCGTTGTTGTCATCATCATCACCATCATTGTTGTCTCCATTGTTATCATCATTATCGTTGTTGTCATCATCATCACCATCATTGTTGTCTCCATTGTTATCATCATTATCGTTGTTGTTGTCATCATCATCATTATCGTTGTTGTCATCATCATCGTCATCATTATCGTCACCATTGTTACCATCATCATCACTTCTACCATCATGATCATCATCGTTGTCGTCATCATCGTCATTATCATAATCATCATAATCATGAATCGTTATCATTACTATCATAACCACTGTCATTAACATTTTGTCACGATCAACATTTAATTTAATAAATTGAATCATTTTTCGCATTACTTGCCTACTATAGATCCTCGGTCCCTTGAAAGAAAAAGAGGTTTTTATAACTGAAGATTTCCAACTGCTTGAAGAGTTTGAGTTTAATTTGTACGGTAAACAAATCAAAGAACTGGTGGACAACACCGTTTTTACAGGCGTGTCAGCTGATGATGATACTAGTGACTTCAGGTAACAATTGATGGTACATGAATGGTTTGCAGTCAGTCAGTCAGTCAGTCAGTCAGTCAGTCAGTCAGTCAGTCAGTCAGTCAGTCAGTCAGTCAGTCAGTCAGTCAGTCAGTCAGTCAGTCAGTCAGTCAGTCAACCAACCGAGATGTTTCCATCATCAAAATCATCCACTAACGACCCAAGTCGACCCAAACAATCAAACAAACAAACAATCAATCAATCAAACAAACAAACAAACAATCAATCAATCAAACAAACAATCAATCAATCAGACAATCAATCAAATAGACAATCAGACAATCAATCAGACAACCAATCAGGCAATCAATCAGACAATCAGACAATCAATCAGGCAATCAATCAATCAGTCAAACAAACAATTAAACAAACAATCAATCAATCAATCAATCAATCAAATTAATCGTTATTGAGTCAATATATATCTACAATAAATCGTCTTCATCTATTTTTCTAAGAAACACCCAACACTGAAAACGGTTTGTATATTCTATAGGAGTGACGTAATTATGAAGATATCATCGATATTGACCGCACGCACGAAGACTTCCCGGATCAAAATCCCTGAGACTGAAGACAAGCACAGTGTTCTACGAATCAAGAGTGGTGCAGAAGCAAGTTTGGATGTTAATTTGATTCTAGATCCACTCTCCAAGACTGCACAGAAGGTCGCTCCTTTCCTTATGGTGAGTTATACATTCTTTTGTGCATGCATAGATGTGAGACTGGATAGATTGCTTCCTTCCTAATAGTTAGAGCGGATCTCATTAACCCATGAAACACAATTTCATGTATTACTCTCTAATGCACCTTAGTTCCATTGTGTTCTTTTGTTGTTATTTGACAATCACGCTTTAACTAATACACTTTGTTTCATGGGTTAGAGTGAAGGCATTTAACCCGTGAAATAGAAATTGCTTGCTAAAGTGTAGTAGTCAAATAGTCTCAAAAGAAAACAATGGAATTAGAGACTGCTAAGGTGTATTAGTCTAATATCTATTTCACGGGTTAAATAACTTCACTCTAATAAAAAACAACTCTAATTTATAGTTATATGTTTGTGCACATTTGAAGCATATATAGTGTGTTGAAACATGCAACCATCATACATCTATAAATTGTTTTATGCTTCAAACTATTCAAATTTTTCCGTAGAAATTTTGATTTAAGCTTCCAATAGCAAATATGGTATCAAAACTCCTAAATTTCATATCTGAATATTCAGGTGCATTTTGTGTTGTTTTAAGTTAACATATCAGAAATACCGTATGGAATCTTGAAAACAATGCCATTACCATATATTGTATTGTAGGTGAGAAGTAACAAAATATTTTTTTCTTTTTTTAACAGCTTGAGATTGCAACAGAACAATATGCATATCTTTGATACGATTATTTCTTTAATTTTCTTCATGAATTGCTTATCAAAGGCAAAGCTTTCAGGTTTTGTTTTAGTAGTGTTTCGTTCTAACGATTCTGTGTCCTCACAGGTATTACAAAACGTCACCAACCTGAACATCAATATCCACATGAACTGTCGTGAAAAGCTATCGGAATTCCCGCTTAACCGGTTTTACCAGTACGTCATGGAGCCTGAGCTGACATTTACAGCCAATGGGAAGCTAGAGCAAGGTCCCTACGCTCATTTCCTAGACCTTCCCCAGTCCCCTCTCCTTACTATGGCCATGGATACACCGCTGGGGTGGATGGTCGAAGCAGTGCGGTCGCCATATGATTTGGACAATATCCGTTTACAAGAGGTAAATCTATCTATGGTCGATTGTTTGAGGGTTAACATATGATTATTTTAAAGATGGTCGGTAATGAGAGGTTTGAACTGTTGTCAAAAATATAACAATTGGTCGAGTATTTGAGGGTTTACATATGATTCTTATAAAGATGGTCGGTAATGAGAGGTTTGAACTGTTACATAGATATAATAGTTGGTCCGATTATTTGAGGGTTTACATGATTCTTTTGAAGATGGTCGGTAATGAAAGGTTTGAACTGTTGTCATAGATATAACAGTTTGTCGAGTATTTGAGGGTTTACATATGATTCTTTTTAAGATGGTCGGTAATGAGAGGTTTGAACTGTTGTCATAGATATAATAGTTGGTCCGATTATTTGAGGGTTTACATATGATTCTTTTTAAGATGGTCGGTAATGAGAGGTTTGAACTGTTGTCCGATTATTTGAGGTTTTACATGATTCTTTTTAAGATGGTCGGTAATGAGAGGTTTGAACTGTTGTCCGATTATTTGAGGGTTTACATGATTCTTTTTAAGATGATCGGTAATGAGAGGTTTGAACTGTTGTCATAGATATAACAGTTGGTCGAGTATTTGAGGGTTTACATATGATTCTTATAAAGATGGTAGGTAATGAGAGGTTGGAACTGTTATAACATGTCGATTATTATTGTTTTGACATGGTGCTTCATATAGGTAAATTCATATTATGTTAATTTGTTCTTGTTATATTGACTAGGTCTCACAAGAAGTAAGCGCAGACTTTGAGCTGGAGTACATCTTTATTGAAGGTAAGGAACATCTGTGTTAACGATTTGCGAGTAAGAGGTGCGATAGCCTAATGTTTAGTGTGCTGTACTCTGGGTCTAGCGGTCCGGGTTCAGGCTCTGGTCGAGGTCATTGTGTTGTGTTCTTAGGCAAAACACTCTCACAATGTCTCTCTCCACCCAGGTGTATAAGTAAGTACCGGAAAATTGTTGGTTGAAAACCTGCGATAGACAGCAACACATCCCGGGGTAGTATAGAATTACCCCTAGTTATTTCGTTCTTAAGAAATAATAATTAGAAAAATGATATATAAGTCGTAGTGTTGGCGAATGTTTGTGTTCTTCTGAAATTATAAAGGCACGCGAATTTTGATAAAAGTTTTTTTTAGTTTATGTCCAGGTTTGCATGCGTCATTTTAATAGATCCCATGTATAAGCGCCGGCACAGATAAGCCACTATAACGCCATTACCCACTTGCCCCTCATAGTCGTAAAGGAACTGTGTTACTATACTTTGCATTGCTGCCGTTATTAAATCTAATGTGTTGTTCATTCTAGGTCACTGCGCTGATGCCATATCTGGTCAGCCTCCCCGTGGACTTCAGTTTACTCTTGGAACTAAGGCAGAACCTGACAAATTTGATACTATTGTCATGGCTAACTTGGTAAGGTTCAAATTTTTATAACAATACACTTCTGTATGGTCTCATGTTCATGATGCTTCTTTTTTTCTTACAGGGATACTTTCAGCTGAAAGCCTTTCCAGGGTCATGGGTTCTGCGCGTGCGCGAAGGTAGATCCGCTGACATATATGAGATTGACAGGTAAAGAAAGTCGATATAACGACTGAATAAATGAATGACTAAATTGATAACTGAATGAATGGATAACTGAATGAATGAATGCATGCATGAATGAATAAATGAATGAATGAATGAATGAATAAATGTATGAATGAATGAATGAATGAATGTATGCACGAATGAATTGATAACGGAATGAATGGATAACTGAATGATCTAAAGACTGAGTGAATGAATGAATGAATGAATGAATGAATGAATGAATGAATGAATGAATGAATGAATGAAAGAAAGAAAGAATGGATAAATGAAAAGATAAAGAAAACAATTAAGAAATGAATGAGTGAATCAATCAGTCAATAAATGAATGTATAACCGAATGAACAAATGAATGAATGATTGAAGGGATAAATGAATTAAGTTGTGTACTTTGTATTTCAGTATTACTGGAGGTGTTCAACAACAAGAAGGGAACCACAACTACACCATCTTTATCGACAGCTTTCTAGGAAAACTCATGAAAGTCAAGGTATTTCCATTGTTTCGTGATCCTCTCATCCAATCACTCATTCCTTTTTCCATTCTTTTAGTCATCCATTCACCTAGTCGCTTCTTCATTCATTCGTTAATCGTTCATCCATTCATCCATCCATCCATCCATCCATTCATTTATTTATCTAACCACTCAATTGGACTTTCAATCGATCGTTCATTCGTTCATCCATCCATCCATCCATCCATTCATTCGTTTGTTCATTCATTCATTCATTCATTCATTCATTCATTCATTCATTCATTCGTTCGTTCGTTCGTTCATTCATTCATTTGTTTACATATTTATTCTTAGGTAAAACGAAGGCCAGGGAAGGAAGGAGTCGATCTACTAGGAGATAGTGATGACGAAAAAGACTCTGGAGGATTATGGGACTCCTTGTCAAAGTAACTACAACACTAGTTTAAATTCAATTCTCACTTTCAGTGGCTTACACCCCTGTTATCAATAGGAGCCCTGGGATGCATATAAAATTACAAATATATTAACAAAAATATATAATAGCTGTTGTTACGAATGCATGCAAATGAGACAACAAGTATTGTATTGACCCGATGCCTCACTTGTATGATTCTTAAAACAAAAGAATATCTCATGCATCCATAATAACTGCTATTAATTAAAAATACATACATTAGATACAGCTAGCTTAATTTATTTAAAATAGTGTAACCATGGTAATATAAATATTTGTTAGCCATTTCAGTTCTCACTTTTGACAAATGATATTTCTTTGCAGTATGGTTAGAAGTGACAAGAAGAAAGAAACAAAAGAAGAAGAAAAGATCGTCAACGTTTTTTCTCTTGCTTCCGGTCATCTCTACGAACGATTTATGAGGTTAGTGACGTCATGTTCGACTCCCTCTCTACCGCAGAGTACCCAAAGATTAATTCACAAAGAACGCCGTCACGGTCAGTCCAACTCTCTCTCTACCACAGGGTACCCATAGATTAATTCACAAAGAACGTCGTCACGTTCAGTCCAACTCTCTCTCTCTACCACAGGGTACCCATAAATTAATTCACAAAGAACGCCGTCACGGTCAGTCCAACTCTCTCTCTACCACAGGGTACCCATAGATTAATTCACAAAGAACGTCGTCACGTTCAGTCCAACTCTCTCTCTCTACCACAGGGTACCCATAAATTAATTCACAAAGAACGCCGTCACGGTCAGTCCAACTCTCTCTCTACCACAGGGTACCCATGCATAGATCAATTCACAAAGAACGCCGTCAGAGAAATGAGTTTGTTGTTGTTTTTCATTTAGAATTATGATGTTAAGCGTCCTCAAGCATACCAAAAGTAAAGTAAAGTTCTGGTTTTTGAAGAACTTTCTATCACCTACATTCAAAGTAAGTGCAATGGCCACTGGAATATGACGTCATTAATGACGTCACAACGAAATGTTACGTCATCATAAAATACGAAAATTTAGACGATAGGCAATAGAATGAAATTTGTAACACCGTAAAAAAATGTTAACTTACTCAACTTTACTGACGTTTCGAGCTTTAGCCCTTAGTTGTATTTTACTTCGACGAAGGGCTAAAGCTTGAAACGTCAGTAAAGTCAACATTTTTTACTGTGTTACAAATTTCATTATATTACCTATCGTTTATATCAAACACCGACGCAGCCTTTACTAGTTTACTCGCCAGTTTCCATTACGAAAATTTAGAGATTGTTCTTAGTAATTTTATTTGTTTTTATTTTATAGGCGTTTTTACCTCAAATGGCCAAAGAATACGGGTGTGAATATGAACTTGTACAGTACCAATGGCCACGATGGCTGCATGCTCAGACTGAAAAACAGAGAATCATTTGGGGGTAGGCGAAACTGTATTCTTCTGTGTCCCCTCTAGTATATTTTTTCTTTGTTCCATTCTCTACTTTCGCACAACCATAATGCCTACAATTTGTGTGATTTGAATTACAATTTGTTTGGTTTGAATTACAATTTGTGTGATTTGAATTACAATTTGTTTGATTTGAATTACAATGTGTTGATTTGAATTACAATTTGTTTGATTTGAATTACAATTTGTTTGATTTGAATTACAATTTGTTTGGTTTGAATTACAATTTGTTTGATTTGAATTACAATTTGTTTGATTAAGTATAATAGCTCGGTTTATTATGTTTTTATCAATCTCACTTTTCCTCTTCTATGTTAGGGAAACTGAAATGTTTAGTTAATTGTCGTTGTAGTGATTCTAACGACTCTTGTATACACTTTTCAATTGTAGGTACAAAATCCTATTCCTGGATGTTCTCTTCCCTCTTCACGTTAAACGTATCTTGTTCGTCGACGCTGACTTGGTAAGACTCTTCTGTCATTATTACACTCCAGCTGAGTTGATCGCCTTCCCCGAAAGGAATTATGGGTCACTACTTTAGGTTATCAATTGTTGAGCATTTTCCGAGTATACAATGTAGACTTTTGTTGTTGGTTGAAATATAATCCCACCATGAGTTTGACTAGTGTTTACAATTAGTTTAAAGTAGGAAGAACTCGTATTTCATAAATTCTCTTGGCAGAATAATGGGAAATGCTAATCAAAATACAATGTTGAATCCTCAATTCTGATTGGTTGACCTTGTGTTTGTTCTGAAGGTCAACTCAGCTGGCTGTTTTTAACCTTATAGTTTTTAGTATGCACCCTAAGCGGCCTACCTCAGACTGTCCAGTATACAATATCGTACCCAAAGCCAGCGTTCCTATCTGCGGCGCTGGCCAAGAGTAACGCAGGCCCTGCATGTTTACGAGATTGTCCAGTATAAGGACATATTCAAAAACTGCTGATTAATAATCAATATTATTGAATACTTTAGATCGTACGAGCTGATCTCCAAGAACTGATGGATTTGGATCTCGAGGGAGCGCCTTACGCCTACACACCCTTCTGTGACAGTAGGACGGAGATGGAAGGATTCAGGTAAGATGATTGGGCTACCTGTGTAATACCACAGGAACCCCAACTAAGAAGCTGATTGTAATTGTAGGTTTTGGAAACAGGGATACTGGAGAAGCCATCTTGGTTATAGATCTTATCATATCAGGTACGCTCGTTAAGATATTGATAGCAATGATGATGATGATAATGATAACGATAAAAATGATGATGATAATGATGATTATAATGATAACGATGATAACGATGATAATTGTAACAATGATGATGATGATAATTATAACGATGATGATGATAACGATATGTATAACAATGATGATGATGATAATTGTAACAATGATGATGATGATAATAATAACTATAAAAATGATGATGATGATAATGATGATTATAATGTTAACGATGATAACGATGATAGTTGTAACAATGATGATGATGATAATGATATCAATGATGATAATGATATCAATGATGATAATGACATTGAAAGAAATAGTAATACTGATGATGATTAGTGTGATGATAATGTTTTAAAAATGCTGATTGAAGTTCAGGCAAACATATAACAATAACGATAACAATGATAACAATGATAATGATAACGATGATGATAATGACATTGAAATAAATAGTAATACTGATGTTATTTTGATAATGTTAATGCTGATTGAAGTTCAGGTAATGATAACGATAAAAATGATGATGATAATAATGATGATGATAACAATGATGACAATGATACTGATGATGATAATGTTAATTACAATGATAATACAGTGGTACTTGTCACCCATTAAGCGGTCACCCTCTATTAGGCGGACACAATAAAAAGTACTAAATATATTCCTATACCTATTCTATACCTCTATTCAGCGGCCAACCTCTATTAAGCGGCCACTAGAAAGTCCCGAGGTGACCGCTTAATAGAGGTAAAACTGTACTACGATACTGATATACTCTCTATCCCATAAAGCGCATTATATGCCATCGATCTTAAACGATTCCGTCGCCTTGCTGCCGGTGACCGTCTACGTGGACAGTATCAGGTATGGGAACTGAAGTTCTTAAAATAAATGGATCAGTTTATCGATGTTTTTTTCTCAGTATTACTGTGATCGTTTGTTCTTGACGTGGTCTATTGAAGAAATAGAAAACGGTTGTCACTGAGAACCCGAGAAAAGTGTTAAAATAAGCACGACGTGAAGCGGAGTTAAACAACACTTCTTGTATTCTGACAATCCCCAAGTGCTTTATAACTGCATACAGCACAGAAAGCAAGTTTTCTATTTCTTTTATAAAATACAAATTGACATATTCAGTCAACATGCAAACGCGCGTGTTGTGTCATAAAGCACGCGCCTCAGCCTACTGGTCAAAATGCGTGAATTCTAATAGTTATTTTAAAGTGCACCTGACGGCTTTCATGATGTTTTGCGAATCTGTTGTACATGAGGTGTATAATAAGTGTACTTCACCTTATTTGCATTTTCAGATAATAAACAATAAGTACACTTATTATACACCTCGTGTACAACAGATTCGCAAAACATCATGAAAGCCGTCAGGTGCACTTTAAAAAGATATATTATGTCATGTGTTATTTTACTTATATTATCCTTCTTTTGTTCTTGTGCTAGTTTGTACACGCTCTTTCGATACAAGTTGAATATTCCTCAATAGTTCAATTATCTACTATTAACTAATAAATGGTCATAATCTTATATAGGGACTGAGTCAGGATCCCAACAGTCTTTCTAATTTAGATCAGGTTAGTAGTTCTTCATATAATAAATGGATACGTTATTTTTGTTGATGTGCGAAATGTTTTTTATATAATGCCTCTTATATGAGACCGAACTATTGTACAATGAGATAATCCCTATTCCAACACAAACAGCTCAAGGGATCATTAACTTCTACCTTTTAAGAGTTAGAAGTGATAGTTGACGGGACCATCCTTATCCGAGACGAAGGCACTGAAAAAGTAATATATTGCCCAAGGACACAACATACTGAATCGCCCGGTCTGAGAATGGAAGTCAGATCAGACGGCTCAGATTCCTTATCACTGGCCAGTAGACCGTTACGACTCTCTTATTCACCAAATCGAAATATGACTGTCCAGCCTCTCATACATGTGAGAACTTCATTGTTTGCCAACGTGAGCTCGAGGCTAGCCGGTCTAATATATGTGATGTAAAGTGTGCTAAACTATCATCACTATAAGGACCTTCCTAACAATGTGATAAAATCAAGTATAAGTCAATAGTCTATGTAATGTAACTGAATTGAACGAAACTATCATGTATTTATTATCAGGATCTTCCTAACAACATGATACATCAAGTACCCATCAAGTCCCTACCTCAGGAATGGCTTTGGTGCGAGACCTGGTGTGATAACGCATCTCTTAAGAAAGCAAAGACTATTGACTTGGTAAGTAAGCTGTTTCGATAGCATTCATTTATTGGCATGCTTAATAATGATTTTATCAGTAGTGAAATCCCGTATAAATGAAATCTGCCCTTGTTATTGTTGTTGTTGCTGTTGTTGTTGCTGCTGTTGTTATTGCTGCTGTTGTTACTGCTGTTGTTGTTTTTGCTGTTGTTTTATTGCTTCTGTTGCGTCTGCTGCTGTTGTTGTTTCTGCTTTCTGACTGTCGTTGTTCAGTGTCGTTGTTGTTACTGCTGTTCTTGTTTCTGCTGTTGTTTCTGCTGCTGTTTTATTGCTTCTGTTGCGTCTGCTGCTGTTGTTGTTGTTTCTGCTTTCTGGCTGTCGTTGTTGTCGTCGTCGTTGTTGTTGTTACTGCTGTTGTTGAGTTGCGTCACTGCTGTTATTATTGTTGCTTTTGTTGTTGTTGCTGTTGTTGTTGCTGCTGCTGTTGTTATTGCTGCTGCTGTTGTTACTGCTGTTGTTGTTTCTGCTGCTGTTTTATTGCTTCTGTTGCGTCTGCTGCTGATGTTGTTACTGCTTTCTGACTGTCGTTGTTGTTGTTACTGCTGTTGTTGAGTTGCGTCGCTGCTGTTATTATTGTTGCTTTTGTTGTTGTTGCTGCTGCTGCCGCTCTTCTGTTGCTGCTATGATTACTGCTGTTGTTGTTGTTGTTGTTGTTGTTGTTGTAAACTGTGTCATTGCTTTGCTTCTAAGGAAGCAAACAAAGTAAAAATGGTAACCTATGCACCAAATGAATGAAAAATGTTACTGATCGACTTTAATCCTTGTTTTTACTCCAGTAAAGAATTAACGTTGTAAGGCTCACACGTTTATATTCTTCATTTTATGTTCCCTTCCAGTGTAATAACCCACAAACCAAGGAACCTAAGCTGAGCAGTGCTGTTCGTATCGTGAAAGAATGGCCAGAGTATGACGAGGAAATCAGACGTTTACAAAATAAACTAGCGGCTAAAGATTCTGAGAAGACGACTTCAGAAACACGTAAAACAGGTACGGGAAATAGACAGACAGACAGACAAACAAGCAGACAGACAGACAGACGGACGGACGGACGGACGGACGGACGGACGGACGGACGGACGGACAGACAGACAGACAGACAGACAGACAGACAGACAGACAGACAACGTAACAAGACAGCAGACATTTAAACAAACAAATCAAACACACAAACAAACAAACAAACGAAAAGACAAATAAAACGACAAACGAATAAACAAAGAAGGAAACAGACAGATGAGCATGTAAAATAAACTTACCCTGCTAAAACATTTCACATCAAAGTGCAAACAACTGTATGCTACAAGTTCTATGTTTTTTTCCACTTGTTTTATCTTAATAATCTACTTTCATCGACTTGATGTCCATTTTTCTCTATCCACAGATACAACAACGCAGACTGACAAAGAAGAACTTTAGATTATCCCAGACAATACTTCAATCATTTCGTTTCTAGTTGCAATTATAAAAAAATACGTTGTGTTATCAGTTTTGGGCTTCCTGTGGAAATGGAAATGTCAACTCACTCGCACTACTAACACGGCTGGCATTTCGTGAAACCATGTCTTTAGAATATCCGCCATTCCAACGTTTCCTCTAGAGTGAGTCCATAAATCGACCAAAAAAGATGGCCCCAGTTCGCTTTTTGCCGAATATTTTGGTACAGTTTCTAACGAAAAAATCTGTCAGAATTCGTGCAACAAAATCAATCCGTCACAATGTAGTAGTGTGATCTGCCTTCGTCCGCGCAAGAAACACGACATTTTGTAGTTTTTATTAGTAATTATAATAATAAAATAACTTTATTTCGGTGTCAATGTATTTAGCTACATTTAGCTAATTGGGGACAATGTAACATAACTAAATATGTTGATAGCTAAATATATTGATAAAGAAAAAAAGTCTACAACTAACTCACTATTTACCATACAAAAGTGAAAATCATTCTTGTACTAAACTTTAAATTAACGCTTATAAAAACTCCATGTATAGGAGAATAACTCTACATCTTGTGTCAAGATCAGTTTGTTTCCATGTCTTGAAATTTAAAGTAAAGTAAACTATTTATAGAATAAGTTTCTTACTACGCATGCTCAATGAAAGAAGTAAAAATAATCCGAACACTTTGTCAGTGAGCATACGCAGCACAAGAATTTAATTCAAACGATAACTATAGCTAAATGTATGTCTATTATTCTATGGTTTCTATGCTTGATATTTGCAATAAAATAGTTCTAAAAAAGGAAAACGATGTTGTATCGCGTTTGTTGAATCCCCTCTAGTCTTTGAGGTCTAAAGATGATGATGATGATGACAACGATGATGATGATGACGACAAAGATGATGATGATGACGACAAAGATGATTATGATGATACTCATTTTTTACTATCACCTACACAGCTCGCGTAACCGGCCCTTAAATAATTTTACGCTTACTAAAATTTCCCCTCCCCTGCAACGTTCTTATAGTGTGAAAACAGTGTATTTTCTTGCTTCGTAAACAACGCCGTTCGTATAGGTAATATGATGAAATTTGTAACACCGTAAAAAATGTTGAATTGTTGGTAGCTTTGTCATTGAGCGAAATAGTCTTGTCAGCAGTGTCAGTGTTGTTGTTGTTGTTATTTTACTAAAATAGGTAGTTTTTTTACTGTAAGAAGTAGTCGAAAGCATAAGAATGGAAGAAAATAGATTTGTTACTCCCAATGACACTGTAGAGGATTATGTAGAAAGTCTACAAAACAAGAATACTAAGGGAAAAACTGAGCGAGATGTAAGGCTTTTAAAACGCTATCTAACATCACAAAATGAGCAAAGAGAAGTTAACGAAATAGAGCCACAAGAGCTAGATAGATATCTAGCTGAATTCATTCTTTCGGTTAGACGAAAAGATGTAAACAAACTAAATACGCTTTATATGAAAACGATGGCGACAAAGGGCAATCTCTCAAATGAACGGCTAACAAATCACAGCGCTCGTAAAGGAATGATTCAGAAACTCAATGACAATGACATTCCTCCAACACACATCATGCAGTTAAGTGGTCACAAAAACTTACAAAGTATAGTGAACTATAGTTCCGTTAACATAGAACTGCAACGTAAAATGTCTGAAATTATGAGCTGCACCGAGTCAAAGACAGTTCAACAACAAACCACAGTCGACCATAGTGCGTCTTGTTCATCATCTATACCGCAGCCAACGACGTTGAAGTATTTGAAGGAGCAAGTATATTAAAGCGGCGGGTATTTCAATATTTCAGTTAACACTCTGAATACTTCTCCTGTTGTTCGGATTATGAATAACCTAAGTTAAACATTTTTGCTTTTTTTTCACAAAAATGCAGCATAAGTTGTCTCACATTTTCATTCTATTTGTGTTTAAGGCAAGAATTTCTGTATTGGTCTTTTCTGCATATCACTGATATGATTTTGTAGTTTTACAGTACATATTTAATAGTCCAGTCATCTAGTGAAATTTTGATGGCCTGAGTCAAACAAATAGTAAAAGTTTTTTCTTTGCTGCCAAATCAAAGATACATATAAGGGTACTAACATACTAAAAATTTGCAAAAATTCGAGCTGCAGAACACGGTGAAATTAGAGGATGAATTTCGGAAAATTCTCAAGAAACCGCCACAGGGAACCCAAAAGTATGGTGTAATCTGTTGTTATGTCATTTATGTTTTTAATTTTGTTTTTGAGCAAACAAACCATATTAAACATAAAATATATACATATCTGTTATTTAAAGCGTAGTTTAAGTGTTATTTTGTATTATTGTTTTCATATTATTACATGATATTAAGAAAAATTGCATGTTGGGGTTCCTGTGTAATAGTGAAGGCCTGTCACATTACAACGTAGATGCATCGTCTGTAAGTTATAAAATTGTCATAGTTTTGCAGATTTTTTCTTCTGGTTTTGATGGTCTTTCTTCAATTAATCTTTTTCATAGTTTTAGGACTATCCTGAGGATATGAAAGGTAAGCATAAATGAAAGAATTATGGCTAAATATTGTGGAAATTGTGTGAGATTTTGTTTTCAAGCAATACACCTGTAGTTTGAAATCCTGATATTTTCTCTTAAAAATGCGTATTTACAGTAAAACCACGTAAAGCATCCCCTTCTAGACCTCATTAATATTTTTATTATTCGATTATTGAATTCATTCTTCGTTTTCAAAACTCCTCAAATACAAATACAAGTACAATTTCATACAAATAAATATGATATAAAAATAATTTGTGTACTATTGGTAAGCTTAATAATGATAAATCTGATAATTCCTGTGAGATTTAAATAGGTTTTATTTAGTTCTAGAATACTTTAAGATCCGGTCTCGAAGAAGTCCTTGAGCTCGTCTATGCCAGAAATGCAGTGACGCACATGTTGACGGGAAAAGCAATTTCAAGGGCTATCAGAGGTCACCTTCTTGTTGACAGTGCGCTAAATGCCCTACTGGCTTCGAAGGCATATGACATCCCGCTTCCTTCAAAAAATGGAGAGATTGATGATGTCGCAACTCCATTTTCTTTTCAAGGAGAGGTATGCTGCGTATATATAATCATATATAGCTGCACAATAAATTGATTTCTTTTCTGATATCATTTGAAATATAAGGGCTCGTCGTATGCTTTCATAACCATATAAATCATACACCTGCTTTGTCTAATTGCTTGTAGGTTCCCGATAATGCTGGAGTACTTCCCTTGGCTACGATCACACCTGAAAGTCATCTGAATGAAGCACAGCCAATTGAAACCCTACTTCCTGCTTTTCATGTTTCTCCTCGCGCTGTTACAGAAGCGCAGATTGATCCTGGTATAGTACGCAATCACCCTCGCGCTGTTACAGAAGAGCAGATTGATCCTCAACAATCAACTAGTATAGTACGCAATCCCACTCGTACGGTGGTGAACACAGATTGTAAAGAGGAACTCGCGTTAGCAAAGAGCCTTGTAACTCACCTTGAAGAGGGTAAAACTTCTGTTCAGGTGGTATGTTCTTCAGAAGTCGTACAAAACATTTCAAAAAGACTGGAGCAGATCAAAAGCTCTTTCGGATGTCAGCGTACAGCAGTTCTATGGATGTTATACATGGATATGATTGATATCTTAAGAAAGTCCATTAAGGCAGAGCGCACTGGAAATTGGAGTCTCCATCTTCAGTCTGTGTATGATATGCTGCCTTACTTTGCAGCTACTGGCCATATCTTTTATGCAAAGTCAGCATATATCTATCTCCAGATGATGCAAGACCTCAAAAATAAAAATCCTGCCGTTTACAAATGTTTTGATGCAGGACACCATGTGGCGCGAAGAAGCGATAGATATTGGGCTGGACTATCAACAGATCTAATGATTGAACAAGTTCTTATGAGAAACAAGTGGTGGGCTTACTAGAGGGAAGGGGCTAACAGAGGTACAAAGATTAGTTTGGCTCATGTCCATGCCAGCTTGCGCGGAAGTAAATGACGCGATGCAGACACTTACAACAGTGAGGTAGAGTATTTTTTTTCTGTACAGTGACAAAAGTATGGCTTCAATCCATGTCTTGTGTGTATTTGCTGTTTTAATTTTCTCTCTTTTTTTTCCAGCTACAAAACAAGTGAACAACATAAAGATGCGACTCGTGCGAGGAAACAGCGCGACTATGATGACACACTCAAAACTATTGATTATCTAACCCAGAGAGATCCATTTTCAGGCGAGGCTGCTCTGCGTTCCATTGCATCAGGTGTTGTTGCCGAGAAAGAAGTCAATGTCGACAAGTGTAAAGAGGTTGGAGAAAAGATCTTGAAGTCAATGAAGGGTAAAAATGCGTATGAGTTCAAATTTACTAAAAAAGATCAAGCAATTACGCTGGCATCCAAAACATCCGTGAAATTCGCTGATGGCAGCATTCAAGTAGACCCGCAGCTTTTATTTCAAAGATTGAGTTTCGTTGCTACTGGAGGGAAGTACGAAAATCCTGAGCCTTTTTTAAGTATGAGATGTGCAGCTATCCTCCAGCTCTTTTCGATCCTTCACTCCTTATGAGGAAAGCAAATAAACCAGTTTTAGCTGAAGCCATCGAGAAACTAACGAAGGATGATCAATCTCAAGTTCCCTCTGGAAGTATCAGATATGTTCTTGATGGTGGTGCACTCCTTCACCGTGTTCCCTGGCCGCGTAATGCTACCTATGACGATCTATTGTCACTTTATGTCAAGTATGTCACTCGAAGGTACGGCCAGCCAACAATTGTGTTCGATGGCTATGAAAGTGGCCCTTCCACCAAGGACTGTACACATCAGAGAAGATCCAGTGTTTGTGGCCCATCCGTAGATTTTGATTCTGACATGACCCTCACATTAAAGAAAGACGTTTTTCTCAGTAATCCTGCAAACAAGCAGCGCTTCATAAGGCTTCTTGGTGACAAACTTCAGCTGGCTGGATGTACTGTAAAACATGCCTCGGGCGATGCTGACCTAGATATCGCAAAAACAGCCGTTGATTCTGCCAAGTTTGGCACAACTGTCTTAGTGGGCGATGACACCGATCTCCTTGTTTTGCTTTGTCACTATGCAAACACAGACGATCATGACCTATTTTTTATCCCTGGGCCAAAGCAGAAATCCATAGCAGCAAAGAGAAAGCAATGGAACATCAAAAAAGTGGTTTGCGCACTTGGTCATGAATCCTGCAGAGATATCTTATTTGTCCATGCTATTTTGGGTTATGGACTTGGGAAAGGACAATCTCTTAAGAAAATATTGACAGACAACAATTTTCGAAAACTGGCCCGAGTATTTTATCAACCTGAAGCGTCAAAAGAGGAAATCATTGTTGCTGGAGAGCAGGCTCTTGTCCTTTTGTACAGAGGTCGTCCTGGGGAATGCTTAGATTCCTTGCGGTACACAAAGTTCTGCCAGAAAATTACCACCGGTAATTCTTTTGTTCAGCCAGAAAGTCTGCCACCTACATCCGCAGCTGCATCCTATCACAGCCTCCGTGTTTACCATCAGATTCAGCAGTGGAAGGGAGTGACGCTTCCTGCTAAAGACTGGGGTTGGAAGCAAGATGAAGATTATTTCATTCCCCTAAAGACTCATCTTCCAGCAGCTCAAGCGTCTTTGTTAGAGATGGTAAGATGTAACTGCGCAACCGACTGCAGCTCTCGCAGGTGTTCTTGTAGGAAGCAAGGTCTTGAATGCTCTGCCGCTTGTGGTAATTGCAGAGGACAGAGCTGTACTAACTCTGTTCAAGTTGATTTAAATGATGAATAACAGTAAATATTACATACTATATTAGAGTCGCATTAATGACTGATAATGCTGAATATCATTTTGTAACATTTTAAATTTGATATTTACTTTTATAAAATCGCACACAGGGAATATAGTGTTTGTCATATACACATAAAATGTTGATAATTTGTACCTTATTATTGGGACTTGATAAATTTAACTCAATGTTTTTATTTTTTGAAAAATTCATATCTTCAGTTTCTATAACTAATAAAGTATCGCACGTTTTAAGAATGAACGTTGTAGGCTCCAATATTAATGTGTTTATAGCAACATACAATAAAATACAAAAAGTATTTGTCTATGGAGTGTCAAATATATATTTGTTTTTATTACATTGGACTTTTCAAGATCCAAATTATACCACTTTGCGGGTACCCTGTGGAAAAATAATAAATACGTATTTCCTCGCTTTTTTGTGATTTTATGCCTGGAAAGGTTATTTTGCCACCTTTTCTTCATTTTAACGGTCAAAGCCAATAAATTTCTTATAGGAAAATCAAAAGAGAGTCGTAACAGATAATTTTTCCAAATTTTCCGATTATGGGTTCCCTGTGGTAAAATGGCGAAATTTAAATTGTCTGTTTGAATATGTTCTGCAACAGGAATTTTTGCGAATTTTCAGTATGTTGTCTAAATCAACCCTATCTACAACCTGGAAGTTAAAAAAAAACTTTTACAATTTGTTTGACTCAAATTCACTAGATGACTGGACTATAAGCTTAATGATCATTATACTTGTTTTCAATGATCTTTGTACCAATAGACCGATCCAAGGTTATTGCCGCCATCTTGTAGGGGGTGCAGAACTACTGGGGCGAGCAGTAAATGTATGTAACTTTGAACTTATATAACTCCACTGGAAATTGCCGAATGTTCAATATAAAGATTTCATATCAAAGATACTATGCATGGCTATACCTGAGATCAAACTAAGGTTGTTAAATTATGTGAAACGTATGTAAACGGCGATTTCAAATCTCCCTATATTTACTGTGTAATTCTATATCACTGAAACACAGTGTTTGTATGTAAATCTAAAATATTGATTACAGAGCCTGTAGCTCGTTTCCCAGCGCTATTTTTTGGATATGTTATAAACAAATGCAAAAACTTTGATATACAATTTTAACTTTGAAAATCCAATGAATTGGAAGAAAAATATGTACGTTCAAAGTAGTCCAAAATCACATACATTTACTGCTCGCCCCAGTAGTTCTGCACCCCCTACAAGATGGCGGCAATAACCTTGGATCGGTCTATTGTAATACAATATTCTTCATCGCATTTGCGTATATTTTGAAGTTTGAGAATCAAATAAAAGATTATGGAATATTATCAAATTTGTCAGTGTGTATATACAGAGAAACAGAATACAGCATGGAAAGTGCTTTGTACAGTTTTGATTCACTCGTAGTTTCGTATCACGAAGACTCGATCGCTCGTTCGACTCGAAGACTCGCTCTTTCGTTTTTTTGATACTGCACAACTTGTGAATAAAAACCGTACGCGCGCACTTTCCATGAAGTATTCTCTATATATTACCTATCGTTTATATCAAACACCGACGCAGCCTATATTAGTTTCTTCGCATAAATGCTTAAAATTGTGTATGATTGTGATGGTCGCGGTATATTCAGCATTAAATGCTTAAAAATATCCCAACTTTTATTTAAAAATGGTAACAAGATAGGCATTAGGTGCTCTTTAAAGCATGCAAGGTAATTTCAATGACATATCAGCTATAAATTCGATTTTCGACATACACTATTTTACTTGTTTGCTTTATTGTTGTGTTCTTTTTAGAAACATCTATCACACTGGTATTCTTTATATTCTTAAATAATCGAAAGTGAAGATACCGAATACGCTCAATGACGTGTGACGGCAAGTGATTCATTCAAAACACATCGAAAAACTTCACTGTGTTTGTAATTTTCTCCCTCAGACTTGTATTTTAACGTTTGAAAATTCAGGTTTAACGAAAAAGATTTAAGGTAGTCGATCTTTATCCATAATATCCACTTTTTAAGGTATGTCTTGTTCTCCAATCTTAGCATAAAATTTCTTAAGGTAGTTATTATACGCTTCAGCCATTTCTCTCGTATGGAGTGCTTGTTCTTTTTGAGCTTCGTAAGGATCGCTTGGCACGTGTGAACTGGGAGGTTGTGCAACCATGTACTCGTAAAGATGAGCTTTGGCTTCTTCCTCCTCCTCCTTATTTGATTTACCCTTGTCGACCTGGTCCTTGTCCTCCTCTTTCTTCACTTGATCTCCGTACGTACCTGCAGCAGGGTTTGCCATTGGGTTGGAGCACTCTGATGCCGAAGACGTTGTTTGCGAGCCTTCTGATGAAGACGTTGTTTGCGAGCTCTCTGGTGAATAAGACATCTGTGAGCTGACGGCATATGAAGGTGTATGGCTGCTTTGCTCAGCCGAGTTCGAGGAAGTCTGCATCGGAGATGGATTTGATGTCTGATAGTGTGACTGGTATGACTGGTCAGCGGTGTAGTTTGATGCTTGAAATCTATCTACACTTGGAGTAGCCTCCTAGAGACGTCAGGAATATTAGACCGACACAAATGACGTCTGCTAGGAGGCTACACTTGGAGCAGCCTGATTTGTGGAAGTCTGTGAGTAATTTAAAATATCCAGGACTCGAATAGGGACTTGCTTGAACTTGACTAGTCAGCACAAGAATATAATTCATAACTATAGCTAAAGGTATGTCTATTATTCTATGATTTCTATGCTTGATATTTGCAATAAAATAGTTATAAAAAAGCAAAAACGATGTTGTATCGCGTTTGTTGATCCCTCTCTAGTTTTTGAGCCAAAGATGATGATGATGACGACAACAACGATGATGATGATGGTACTCATTGTTACCCGGGTTGTTATTATCACCTACACAGATCGCGTAACCGGTCCTTAAGGGGAGGGGATGGGGAAGTCTAGTGGAAAAGAAGGGAAGAATAAACCGATAATGATGATAAATAACTTTACGCTTACTAAAATGCCCCCTAACCTCCCCTCCCCTCTACCCCTCTCCTGTGGAAGGTTAGCGCCGCAACATTCCACTGAGCGCTAGTGAAAAATAAGATATGCCCACATTCACGAAATGAATTCTCTTGAAGACGATTATCTCTTAAGATATCCGAAAGGTTGGCAAAAAGTTCGCAAAATCCCGCCACTAACAGCGAATGAGGTCAGTGACGTCATTGGAGCTACAGCTAAATCGAGCCTTGAGTAATTCCTATCAGCGGTTAATACCATTGAGCATGCGTAGTAGAAACGGCGCGAGACCCTCGAGTTCTCTAGTCGTACGACTTGAGTGAAATTTTACCGGCAGAAAATCCTTTTATTTTAAGTAAAGACTTAAAGAAAACAGACAAATAAGATGTCTGTAAGAACAACTGAATCACGGTTGCAAAACTACAAGAACAAGAACAAGGATGTTTCGGTAAGTTTAGGTGTAAAGACTTGCTACTTATTTGAAATGGCGGGGTGATTTGAAAAATATGGTTCGAAATTTGCACCATTAGTGCGTTTGATACTCAAGATTTGGCATTTCTTTTGACAGTTTAAATCGAACTACTAGTTAAATATTGTTTGGAGTTCAAGTTAATGCGAAAAAGTCGTTAGGATAAGTATAAAAATGGTTTATCAGTCTTCGAGAGCAACGACGTTGGCGGTGCATAGGCATGATACATATCTATCTGTTCATTTTTCAGACTTTTAAGCCTTGATGGCGTTCTCTATTGCAGTTAACCTTATCTATATACTCTAAATTATTGTTTTAAGTAACCACAAGTCGAAAATTTTGAGACATTTTTCATGAAAAAGTTAAAACAGAACTTATTTTCCTCGAGTTCTCTTCCTCGCCGGTTCCCTTCGACGGTTCGCGTGTCGTAGAAGTTCATTCTGTCAAATAATTTGCTCGGGTCCTTATTTTTTCTCTGTTACTCGCTAATGGGTGTTTGTTTAACAATTAAGCTCCAAAATAATCATATTTATGTACTTCAAAATGATCTTAATCCTCTGTTTTTGCGTCTGAAGCTATTTCAAATTGAGGTTTCTGCTGTCCAAATCCTGTCTGCTTTCATGACATTTTGAATGAAATCCTTTGGTTATGTAACGTTTGCCGCTAAAATGCTTAATTATAATACTGTTTTGTTTAATAAACTAAACATTCAAAACTGAGTAAGCAAAGTTGTTTTCCATAATTTTGTTAACATAATACTATAAGAAATGGGCATTGTGATATATCAGAAAGTTTTCAAAAGGGAGTTTAAGGCTACTTTTCTTAGTTTTAATACATATTTTTCTGCTGTAAATTAATAAAAATAATTCGTTTTTGTTTTGGAATTACAATAATAATATTTATATTTATGATATTAACATTATAAAGTTTATACACATAACTACCTTATGTTTATTCAATTTTGTATGTCAAAATAAATTATTATAGAAAATATATTTAACCTTTAATGTATTATTACTCCTGGAGTAATTAATCGATGAAAACCAATCATATTACTAATCGATGAATCAATATTATTTGATGAAATCAGTCTATTAATATTGATTAATATATGTAATCGATGATTAATCGATACTTTATTGTGCAATTCTTTTCCAAAGCCTTACACTTAAACAAAAAATATATTGTTTAATTTCAAACATCAATATAATGCATAACTGCAAACCCTTATACCCCCCCCCCCCCTCTTTTAAAAGTACAGTACATTGATAATAAGTTGCGATAAAAACTATTTACATTTGTAATTTTTCGTATACATAAAATGCTCATTTTTTTATTCTGAATAGGGATATACTTCACTTGTTTTTTCTTATTAATTGATTGTACTCTACATTACCTAACACTACACTTAAAAAAAAAAAAATTAATGTCGTAATTTTTTGTGTACAAGTTGGTAATTATCATTTTTTATTCTGAATAGTAATATACTTAAATAATTTTTTTAATTCTTACTAATTAATAATACTTCAAATGGCCTAATGCTATGCTCCATTTCCTCCGACTTGCGCAGATCCTGTTAACATATTTATAAATGATGCACTTAATTACATTATTTAACTAATTAGATAATAGATTGTTTTAATTTCTTAATGCACTGATGGGCCTTTACCAGTATGCATGTTTTTAAGTCTCCTAGGTATTATACAATGAATCATTATCTGGCTCTAAATCGTAGATCATAAAAGCAAAACACATAAGGATATTGTAAAAGAGTTAAATTAGTCAAATAACATCACTTTGTAATTTTTTCACTGGATATATTAAAATGGTTCTCATTAACCCATGAAACACAATTTCATGTATTACTCTTTAATGTACCTTAATTCCATTGTGTTCTTCTTTTGTTATTTGACTACACTGTATCACAATTTAACTAATACACTTTGTTTTACGATTTAATGAGAACAACTCCAAGAGTTTGGGACTAGCTGGATGATTTCTTTGGTTAAAATTAATATCCAAACATTTTCTCTCACTACATAAGAAGTAGTTGGTTTGTCAGTTACCCATAGGTCTTTTGAACCCAATGATAATTTTTCAATTGAGTTTATACACCTATTTCAAAAAACGTTGTCAGAAGGAGATCTGCAATCTGCAATCTGAGACTGAAATGAGTTCTGGGGTACGGCAGTTTTTTTCTCATTGCGTGCACTTTTCTGGCTTTGGATATGGCGACGGTAAATATAAATCTGAAGGTGCTAAGCGCAAATAAAAATAGTGCCAGGCCTGGTTTTTGCAGTACGCAATTTTCCTGAATTCATTTCAGTCTCAGATTGCAAATTCAGATCTCCTTCTGACAATGTTTTTTGAAATAGATGTATTCCAAGAAACTAAAATAATATACTACAAGTATAGGTTTTTTAGTCTCTAGGAATGTTTAACTAATGATTTAGCTTATAGTATTGGTTCATAATAATATTGATAGTAATTTTAGATTAAAATATGTGTTTTAGATATTCACTTTTTCAACTTATTCTTTTATATAGTAAATACAGTAGTTAATGAAGTTAATTTTCCCCCATCAGAATCTTCGACAAAGAAGGAATGAAGTCACAGTTGAACTCAGAAAGGTACAGTTGATTATAATGAATGATATTTTTTATGTATATCTACACCTACTTGCAAGAACGTTGTCATACGAAAAAAGAACATTTGTATTTAGTGCATTAGGAATAAATTAAAAGTACAAAAGAAAAAGTTCTGCTTCAGTAATCTTCTTTTGTACTTTTAATTTATTCCTAATCCACTAAATACAAATGTTCTTTTTTCGTATGACAACGTTCTTGCAAGTAGGTGTATTTCCAACAACGTTGAATAGTGAATAGTGCATTCCAAGACCCAAGGGAATTGTGGGTTTTTACCAATCATTGTTAAAGTAATAAGTACATTTACAGCAATGTGGTCACTATACATAGCAAGAATATTGTTTTGGATAGAATCCACTAAAATATATAGAGGATATTACATAGGCGCACGGAGATATAGATTTTATCTTCAAGTGTTGAAATGATCTCTCACGAGTGAGAGCAGCGCACAAGTGAGATCTCATTTTGAACACGAGAAGATAGAATCTGTATCTCCAAGCGCCCATGTAATGTTCTGTTTATTATATAAACTTGTGAAAAATGAAATAGCAAAAGTTTTATCAAGATATGCATCAAAAACTCTTAAAAATCTTAACAAATAGACGGTAACATGTTATTTCACATGTGAAATAACATGTTATTTTCACAATGTGAAGATATCACTTTTTCGTTCGGGAGATCAACTGATATTTCACTGAAGTTTATATAATAAAATAAATTATTGTTATTATCTATTTTAGTTTAAACAATATAACATGACCCAGAATGCATTTCAGTATGGGAATGCACTATTCAGTATTCAACTTTTTTTTAAATAGCGGTATACACTAAATCGAAATATGGCGTCCGATTTTAATAACTATTGTTCTTGACTGGCTAGCCTCACATACATGTGAAATCTCCATTGTGTTTCAACGTGAACACGAGGCTAGCCAGTCAAGAACAATAGTTATTGAAATTGGACGCCATATTTCATTAGGGTCTATACTTTGAACATACTATATTTTGATAATTTCATCAAATTCTCTAGTTTATTTTATAATAATTGAAATTGTTTCTGGATTTGATATCTATTGATACAGGAATTAATGCCTCGAAAGGTTTATGAATATTTCATTTGTTGTTGCTTGTAACAGGCAAAAAGAGAAGATAGAATGCAGAAGAGAAGAAATGTACCATTGGACATGTCAGATGAAAAAGATGACAAATTTCAAGTGAGCTTCAATAATTTATTTATTTATTCATTCATGTACATATGTGTTATATATAGAACTATTAGTATGTTATTAATGTTTTGTTTGTTTTCAGCGTAAAGATCTCAGTACTATTGTCATGGTGAGTAGTCAATGTTCCTGGATGCAATTATTTTTCTTGTTTTACTTACAAATACTTTCTTTGTGTCCAGGAAGCTGCAAGTGAAGATCCTATTGTACAATTAAATGCTGTCCAGGCCGCCAGGTAACTGAGATATTAATTTACTAGCATATGCATTCAACTCTCACAGTATGGACTTTGAAAAATGATTATTAAGAGTGAATGGTTCTAATCCATGTGAAATTGATGTTCATATGTTGTGTTCCTAAAACATTGGTGTGTTTAGTCTGGAGTAAGTGTGTTGGCATTAACCGTCTTCCATGCTTTAGATTTCTTCTGTTCAGGATGTCAAAACATTAGACAACAACAGGCTTTGCCATCAATACATACACACGGACAATCACAGCTTGTTACCATATTGAATTAGTAAATGTATATTTCATTTTATTACTTTGCATGACATGACGTAACCAATAACTGAATTCTGTTTTGTAGAAAACTTTTATCAAAAGACAAGAATCCACCAATTGATGATCTTATCAAGTCAGGCATCCTTCCTATTCTAGTTAATTGTTTACAGAGAGCTGATAAGTAAGTTAAACTGTACATCTAAATGCTTTTTTATATTTATATATTTTTTTATTCAACAAAAATTAACAGTAACAAATTTACAATTTACAATTAAAATAAATATTACATTTATATGGAAACAGCAATTTTTTTACATTAATGATATATATATTATATACATGTGTAACAATAACAGGAATACATGACAAAACAAAAAAAAAGAAACTGAAAAAGAAAGAAAAATAAATATACACGACTTGCAGCTTGTGAATCAGTTAATTAGCTGTGATGAAGTGCATTTGCTATTTTTCCCCATTTTATATTATGGAGATGAGTTTTGTTCTTATTAATGGTCATTTTTCTTTCAATCAATTCATAATGTTTCAACACATGTTTAAATTGCTGCAATTATGCAATGTACATCTACATGTTATTAATAGTGATAGTGATTGTAGTGATCAGAGCTTTCAATAAAAGGCGGCAACCGGCGGTTTATCGCCGGATATTTCACCTTAAAATGCCGGCTATTTTGACTAAAAATTAATTCATTACCAAATAAAGTTATAAACAAACTACACTGGATTCAGTAGCCTTCGTAAACATCTTTACTTTTGTTTGTTTCGATGCCACGATCGCAAACGGCGTCAAAACGAACGCCATATTGATTTTGGAGCGAAAAGAGCTCTGGGTAATAAAACGGGCTGCCAAGCGTGACATCCGCAATTTTTTTTCGCCATCAAAACCCCAGCCTTCCGTTCCTGATAAGTAATCTTTATTATAAAGTTTAAAAACATTAAAAAAAGACTTGATTTTATCTTGTTGTTGTCGATTTTTGCCTATTTGTTACATGTTTTGAGTCATTAAAATAATGATATTACATTTGCCACAACATAATATTTGAATAAAGAAGAGTTAATTGTTGACAGTAATTAAAGATATTAAAATTTGTTTTCCATCTTAGTTCACATTGACTTGATGCATTTAACAATAAACTATCTAAGACAAAGAGTTATCAAGGCTATTTGTACATTATGTAACTGTTCCAATTCAGTAAAAATTGATGCCCAGATTTATGGAAAATGCATTTCCGAGCTTCTAAATTTCAGACCCTCCTAGAAAAAGGGGCCTTTCGGCCCCTTATATTTATGGGGCACAGACTCCTACTTTTTAAGATTCACCTCCTACTTCAAAAATTACTGAAAGCTCTGAGTGATACAAGAGTGGACCCACGTTCTTATTGATAGTATTAAACTTGTACTAATTTTTCTTTTCATTTAGTGCGTCGTTACAATTTGAAGCAGCATGGGCTTTAACTAATATTGCTTCCGGAACATCTGATCAGACACAAGCAGTAGTGAGAGCAGGTACAGTTTTAATAATGATCACATCTATAAAAGGAGGCAGTGTAGAAGACCAGTCAGAGCATTGGTCGTGTAATCTGGTGGTGTCTGGTTAATGTCCAGCACTGGCCACTAGCTAAAACTGTATTTCTCCCAATTTGGATTTAGTCAATTTTAGCCTCTCTACCATGCTTGCAAATAGCCAACTGGTTTGCCTCCTTGCCAGTTGTTAAAACGCTTTATGTCATAATTATTAGATTGTTTGAACTGATAATTATGAGAGAACCTAGTTGGAAAATAGCTCTGCTATACTTGTTATAAAACCCTGATAAATAAATTGTATCTATATATTTTATTTAAGTATTTTTTTATATGATTTGAAAAGGTGCCATTTACTCATGAAAACCTCATCTAAATGACTTTGTTTTGTTATAGGTGCTGTACCATATTTTATGGAGCTCTTGAACTCTCCTCGTCAACATGTCTGTGAACAAGCAGTATGGGCATTGGGAAATATAATTGGTAAGGGCAGTTGCTACTCTCTGTAAAACACATAGGGTAGAAGTGAAGTGTTTAGACCAGTTTCAAGCCATTTGTTGCAAAGGCTTAGGAATAATTCCTATCAAATTAGACAAGTATATTAGACAAGGAATATCTCTAGACATTGATATGTGTATATGTATTTCTTGCCTTAGCATGAGTTGTGCTTAAGGCGCAAGAATACTTCATGTGCTATCATGCTATTCATCATTTTCTAAACAAGCCAGGGAAGAGGGGGTAGGGAGATTGGGGTGAGTTTGAGTTTCGATTGTTAAGCATGCTTGGATTGTTTGCAGGAAAGACTGGAGCAATTTACTTTACTCTGTCTTGTAAACAACCCATATACATGCTTTGCAATAGCAACTCTAACACAACCCACAGCTTGTTTAGAATGCGGTGAATAGACTTCACATAAAAGAACTAAAACTGGTATATATTTTTTACTCGATTTCTGTGTATGAAGTTAACTATGAGCAATTATAATTATTATAATTAACAATATATATTTTAATTGTTTGTAGGGGATGGTCCAGTTCTTAGAGACTATGTCATAGGTCATAATGTTGTCAAACCTTTGCTGAAATTTGTCAATCCTAGTGTACCTGTAAGTAATATATACAATATGGCCGATCTGTATGGGATATACAACATTTTATATATTTTTATTTTATTGATGTTTGTTGATACATAATACGACAGGAGGAAAATACAGGGCATAGTCCCAATTGACATCCAAGAACTGGGTTGTCCATTTGAAATAGTTAAACATTGGTTATTATTCCTGAAATGTCAACAAGTTTGACTCTTGAGTTTTTTTCGTTTGTTTGTCTGACATTTATTCTCTATGAATATATCTTTAATTATGTTATTCTGCAGTATTTTTTTTTTTTTTTTTAAAAAGGTGAAGTCTACTTGTTATCTTCCAATAAACAAAAATTCAAATAATTTATGGATGGAAGCTTAAACAAAATTAGAAATCAATGGAAGTTTTTGTCTAACAAATTATTCCTTCAATACATTGAAGTTGTTTTTGACCTTTCATTTTCTATACTTTTGTTTCTGTTCATAAAGTGTCATTATATTTTCTATTTTCAGATTACTTTCCTACGAAATGTTACATGGGTGATTGTCAACTTGTGTAGGAACAAGGAACCCCCACCACCAATCGATACTATAAGAGAGGTATGCATTCCTATGAATAGTCCTTTTAACAGTTCCGTTCAGTGACCACAAATAATAGTTTCAAGTCGAGGTTCAAGTTGATGCGCATAGCAAAACTATGATTTATCATGCGCAGCAATGCAAACCTCTACTTGGAACTATTATTTGTGGTCACTGAGGCGGAACTGTGAAAGTTACTATTAATTTTATATCTACCTAAAAACAATTTGATGTTTGTGTCTCCTGGATTAACAGTATTTACAAATGTTATTTGGCTGTGATAATGTTGTTTTTAAAAGGTCAAATCAAAATTCAATTGACCTTGCTAAAATTTGAATGACTGACCATTATACAATTTATTCCAAGGCTGGAGAGCCAAGCCAAGGCTGGAGAGGATGATTTTATACATTCACTGTATTTAGACTACTCTAGCCTTGACTGGAATCTATTGATTTATGATCAGAGAAGTGAATAAGGGAAATGTTTGTTAATGGTAAAATTATCATATTCTAATTAAGACCTTAAATTTGTTTGTGTTTGAACCATATTTATCATTGTTGGTTATTATTTATACAATAACTTATTGTGATGTGTTCTTGTTTGTAGGTTCTACCGGCCTTGGCCCTTCTAATTCATCACCAAGACCTTGATGTATGGTTTTTATTTTATAAAGAATTATTCACACAACTTGTTTATTTGTTTCATTATTTATTTGTCTTAGGCTGATATCAACATTTTAAATTCATTTTAAATAATCTGTTTGTCTTTTTTATTTTTAGTAATATATACAATATGAGTGACTGATCTGTATGCGATACATTGTATATTGCATACAGATCTGATGTGAATATTGTATAGTACTTATGAAAGTCCAGTTCTTTCATATTTTAAAAATAAAATAAATCTAGCTGAACAAATTCAAGTTTAACTTATGCAAATCAGGACGAAATCTGTATGGGATTTACAGGACTTGTCATGGACGTGATTTCTTTTTTTTAAATCTCATTGATGATTTATGAATTTTAAAAGTATATTTATTTATTTTGTCTTTTGCATATTGTGTATTAATGTTTAATTATTTGTTTGTTTGTTCATGTATTTGTTTGTTTTTATTTGTTTTCAAGGAGTTATGAATATTTCAATTATTAAAGTTTGATGTTTTTGATTTAGATTCTAGTAGATACTGTTTGGGCGTTGTCTTATCTCACAGATGGTGGTAGTCACCAAATACAGGTTTGTGCTTTTATACAATACTAACTTGTGTGAGTGTGTTAAACATATGACCTGTATTTTGCCTGGTGCGCAATCTTAAGAAAACCTTCAGAAAAAGTCATGTGGGGTCTGAACGGCTATTTTCACCTGGTCAGTACAAACACGTACGGACCTGCTACTCGAAATACACAAAAAAAGAGTGGGTCATATGATAAAAACTTATTGACTGAGTTAGGTCGGGCAGTATGGGAAAATATTTCGCTCTTGGTCATTTGTACGGACCTACCTGCGCTTGGTCCGTATGTCATGACAGTGAGGCAAATATTTTCCTGTACGGCCCTCCCACTCAGTCAATAAGTACTTAGGATGTGTTGACTGGAAATTTGTTGGGACATTCCAAAAAGATGTCTCTAGTGCGACCTGGCTCTTAGTGTCATTTGTGACCTTTTTTACTAAAATTTTCAAACTATCAAATGTATCATTAATATAAGTTGTCTAATGTGTTGATATTTGTTTGTTTGCAGCTTGTTATAGATTCTGGGGTTGTACAATTCCTTGTTCCTTTATTAAGTCACCAAGAAATTAAATTACAGGTCAGTTAGTTGACATGGTTATTTTTTACAAAAAGAAATAGCAAAAAGTTAAGCAATAGACCTACACCACAAATAAAAGTTCCAAGTCGAGGTTGGAGTTGCTGCGCATAGCAAAACTATAATTTATTGTGCACAGCAACTGGAACCTCGACTTGGAACTATCATTCGATGTCACTGAACGGAACTGTGAAAAGGACTATTAAACATATATGAAAATCGGTATTATACACCAAAAAACTATATAAAATAATTGGGATAGTACGCGCGCGTTGATTGGTCAAACAACCGTGTTTCATTAGCGCGTGAAAACACAGAAGACGTATTTCATTTCTTAAATAATGCAGTGATCTTTGAATAGGCTTTAAGCTACCATAATCAAGGCTGATGTGCATTTTCAGCTCCAGCTTGTGCACTGCTATTGCACTTATTATCATAATTAATTCCAAACAACGTTGAACTATTTTCTATTTCCTTTTGAGCAATGTAAAGTTCTGTCATGTTACATGTATACCTTTGATAACATTGCTTCTTTTTGTACTTATAATTGTAGACTGCGGCATTACGGGCTGTTGGTAACATTGTGACAGGTACAGATGAGCAAACACAGGTGAGGAAATTATTTAATGAAGGATAGATCATATACAGTTAAATCTATCCTAAGAGACCACCCTCATATCAGGAGAAAGTGGTTGCTTATAGACCAAATTGAAATATTGCGTACTCTTATTGTTCTTGACTGTCTAGCCTCGTGTTCAAGTTGGAAAACAATAGAGTTTTCACATGTATGTGAGGCTGGGCAGTCAAGAAGAATTGTTATTCAAATTGGACGCCATATTTCGATTCGGTGTATGGGAGATGGTCCCTTCTGAGAATATTAACACAGGAAGCCTGAACCACAAGAACCCTACCACATGAGGCCCAAACCAAGGGCAATTTGTAAAATGTCAGGACAAATGTCAAAAATGATCAAAGATTTAAAAAATTATTGTATGTTAACATCTATTTATGGGAAAGAAAATGGAAAAAGTGGATGCTTAAGAGATTGGTTGTTCAATGAGTCAACTTTAATAATTGTAAAAATACAATCATGATGCTATGAGCTCCAGCTGGTGTGATCTGAACCATCTACAATACAGAGCCACACTGAGAATTGATGTCAAACTGTTGTGTTGTCCCTGCCGTTGCAAGATGAAAAAGTGAAATAAAGATAAATTTGCAATTATTTGAAAAATTATAATATTATTCATTTCTTTTGCCAACTAAAAGTCAGCAAATGTTCAGTTCTTCATGTATTTCTATGCTCTTTCTTGTAGGTTGTTCTCAACCATGGTGCATTGAGTCATTTTACAGGACTTCTCAATCATCCCAAAGAAAAAATTAAAAAGGTAGACCTTTTTACAATAATTTAGAAAATCTATTTTACCAATTTATATTTGATAAATTACTAGTACATTTATTTTTTGTGAAGTTTGCTCAATAATATTATAATTGTAGGACCTCTTTTTTTGGATCAAAATATTAATATTGTGCTTGTATTCATTGTCAAGTTATAGTGTTTTCCTGGTATTCTGTCTCACATTTGTTTGATCTTGTTTTCCAGGAAGCTGTGTGGTTTCTGTCAAACATAACAGCAGGAAATCAATCACAAGTACAGGTAAGAATACAAAAAAAATAACCTCTTTATTTGCACGCACACTTTTGTTGCCTCACCAACAGCCTCTATAAATTACGTCTTAAACATAACTTTAAAATATGAAATAAAATGATATGTAACATGGACAACAAAAGCTCCCTGCTGCTCTATAAGCAATATAAAAGAATAAAAACAAAATGCAAATTGCCTAAAAGTAACTGAAATTGTTGCTGTCTCAAGGCACCATTACACCATTGACAAACAATCCTTTGCACACCTGGTAGTGGACATAACATTATTACTGAAAATAACTATCATAATAGCTCAAACATCTTTGGGAATGATGAATGAAACTTTGGGAAAAGGAAGGCATGAATGGAGGAAAAATTTAACAAATGTAAAAAAAAGTGATTTTTCTATTTTATTATGTACTATTGTCTCAGTTTAATCATTGTGTGTTTTGTATTCATTAGGAAGTCATAGGTGCTGGCCTTATTCCTTTGATTATTCAAACACTTGAGACTGTAAGTATTGCCCAAATCCAACTATTTCCTCATTGCCTTGTTTTATTTAAATGTAACTTTTACTGCTTTCCAGGGTGAATTCCAAACACAAAAAGAAGCAGCGTGGGCAATAAGTAACCTTACCGTCAGTGGAAGACAAGATCAGGTGATTAAGAAATATTTTATAATTAGAACATTATTGGATAGTTTTAACCTTGAAGGAATATTCACAAACATGTTTTAACATGTCAACATGAGTGAACATGTCAACATGAGTGAATCTACAGTGGCTAAAACAAGGTGTGCTTAAATATAGTTTCAAAAAGTCATTAATTATTCAGGAGAAATTTACAAGTCACGATGGAACAAGTGTTTTAAATAGGACAATAACATGACTTTTGGAGGGCATATTGTTTATTTGCGGCCTGAGTAGTGATGCTACAAGGGCCACAAATAAACAATATGCCCAACAAAAGTTATGTTATTCCCATTATCATCAATATATTAGGTCAAGTTTAAAAAAATAAAGACATTTGGGTAATTTTCAGGTCCGATGCGATATAATTTGCGGCCTGACAAAATTCATTTTTGCCTGCTAGGCACACGTTTTCAATAGGGCAGTTTGTTATTTGGACTAGTATATTGATGATAACCCTTATTAAACACTCCTGCTCGTTTATCAGACCCTACATTTTGGATTTATAAACGTAAAAGCTTTTACAAAGTTGAAAGAAAGTTTTGCATACACTACTAGTTAGTTGAAGACAGAATTCTGCCGTAGTGTGCATTGCCATCAATGCGATTGACTGACATTATTTTTCACAGTGTTGAGAATGGTTGACTGACATGATTTGTTTGTGTTTTAGGTTGCAGTACTTGTTTATTGTAATGCTATTGAGCCTCTATGTAAGCTTCTAGATGTCAAAGATACACAGGTATGGTGGTTAGCAATTAATTGCTTGATTGGGTGGTCGATTGCTTTGTGATTTTGGTTGTTTGATTAGACAGAAAGATTGAAGGGTTTTCTGGCTTTGATTGATTCATTGAGCAGATGATTGATTGATAGATTAAATGTTTTTTTTATTTAATTGAATCTTTAGTCAGGCCATAGACCTAATCGGCTAACGCGTTGCTATGTACGTTTCCACCCAATTCAAAACCTCTTGGAATAAAAGCTTTTGTTCGAAACATTTTCCACGTGATATCGAAATACATAACACAAAGAATCTTATTCCCAAAAGATTTGAATTGGGTAGAAACGTACATATCAATGTGTTAGCCAATTTGATTTATTAAAATATTGTTTTACAACACACATTCAATGTTCACTAAGTCTGATCTGGCATGTCTTCTTAGGTTGTGCAAATAGTTCTTGATGGGCTGAATAATATCCTAAAGGTAAGATTAATCAAATTATAGTTTTATTGATAGTTTTTCATTCATTCTAGCCTGCGTGGCGGCTCTAGGGTTTGGGGAGAGAAGGGGAGAGCTCTTCCTTCCCTCCTTCTCCCCACCACCCTCCCCTCCCCTCTCTCCCCAATCCCCAAGAGCCGCCACGAAGGCTACATTCATTCATTTATCCATTCATTCGTTCGTTTACATACTTATACATTTATTTGTATATTTATTTTTTTATTCATTCATTTTTTCATTTATTCATTTATTTATTTATTTATTTATTTATTTATTTATTTATTTATTTATTACAGATGGCTGGAGATAAAGCCGATACCATAGCAACAATGATAGAAGAAGCTGGAGGTAAAGATTTTCAAACTTATTCATTTCTTATAAGTCGTTTATATTTGCAGTTTTGCATTCTCATTTCTATGGGTAGGGATACACAAATTAATATATGATACATTTTGTTTATAGGTCTTGATAAGATTGAATTGCTACAGCACCATCAAAATGAAGATATTTACAAATTGGCATTTGAAATGATTGATCGTTACTTCTCAAACGAGGTAAGCTTACTAAAGATCCATTACTAGTGTGTTTTTAACCACTCCATTGTTGCTGCCATCACCACACTGAGTAGCATTATTGTATCCTCACGATTATCAATCGTCATTATTGAGGGGCACGTACACTTATTGTTTGATATTATTAAGTGTTACCCTCTGAAATAAAATATTATATTCCATTCATTTCTACTGCTATCTAGCCTGTGTAGCAAGCGTTTCTTTTGGGGGATGGGAGAAAGTTGTTTATGGTTGTTTTGGGATAGCTGTGTTACCGATATGGCTGCACAAAACCTAAGACAAGTACAAAAAATCAAGTTTGGGGGAGGGGAGGGAAGGAAAGTTTCCTCCGCTCTTCCCCCCCTCTACTTCCCACCACCGTCATTATTTTGCACTCTTCTTAGGTTTCACTAGCCATATCCATTACTCAGCTATTCCAAAACAACCAAAAAACAACTTTCTCCCGTTCCCCCCAAAAGAAATGCTAGCTATTCTATCTCATTCTTTTCTATGTTAATTATCTTATCCAATTCCATTCCATTCCTATCTTATTCTATTATATCCCATTCTTTTCTATTCCATGTTAATTATCCTATCCAATCATTTCCTATCACATTTTATTCTATTCCACCACATCCTATCCCATCCTATTTTATTCTATTCTGTTCTATTACAATCACCATCATTTATGCCATCAACATCATCTGTCAACTCATCATTATCATCATCACTATCATCCTTATCGTTATATTCCTCACAAACACCATCATTGTCACATCATAACCATCATCATTACTATCATCAATGTCCTTATCATAACCATCATCATTATCATCACCACTATCATCGTTGTCGTCTTCATCATCCTCATTACCATCTTCATCATCCTCATTACCATCTTCAATGTTGTTATCACAACCATCATCATTTAACCCGTCACCACCGTCGTAATCGTTATAATCATCTCTAATCGAAACTGTTATTGCGTCGTTGTCATCCTCATAATCCTTACAACCACCATCATTGTCACATCATAATCATCATCATCATCATTACTATCATCAATATCGTTATCATTAGAGCGGATTTCGCATGACTGTGCAACGTACGGTACCGTGCCGTGACCGTGTCGTAGTTTATATAGAAAGATTCCAAGTTTTTGCCGTGACCTTGCAGTGCCTTCACGGCCGTGTCGTGTTCGTGCCGTAGTTTCTATAAAGACATTCGAAATCACTGCTTAACCAACCTGTGGTGTTTTGATAGGCACAGGAAAAACTTTCTAAATTTCATTTGTACTGTACCGTGCTGTGTCCATGCTGTTTGCACAGTCATACGAAATCCGCTCTACCACTATCTTCGTTGTCATCGTCATCATCGTCATTACCATCATCATCGTCGTAATCGTTATCATCATCTCTAATTGACACTATTATTGCTGTTCCAGGGGGAGGCCGTCGATGAAGAAATCGCACCACAACAAGTAGATGGACAATTCCAGTTTGGCACCAAAGATAATGTCCCCCCTGATGGGTTCAAGTTCAGCTAGTCGAGTGATAAAGTGGAGAGCGTTGTGAACGAGAGCGACGTGAGTGAATACTAATAAGAGCGTAACGCGCGAGATAAACTTACCAGCGACGAGCGTGTGTGACTAACCAAACAGTGCGCGCGAGACTAACCTCGAGAAGCGAGCGTGCGTGAGAGAACCGAGCGAGCGTGCGAGGAGAAAGTAGAGCTGTCACCCAGTTGACACTTCAACACCCATTGGCATAGTTACTGCCACAAACAGCTAGCCATGTGGTAGACATACCTGGATACTACCTGGATAATACAGTACCACGTGACTGGTAAATCTACACAGCATACACCAGTTACCCCAAAATGAAATAGATTGACTGAAATGATGGACTTGAAAGCTATGGAATCATAGTTGTAGCCATATTTTAGCGCCATTACTTTATGTATAGTTCTTAGAGTTTTTAGAATTTTTATCTACTATTTTTTTTTTTTTTGTTACAATATGGGCGGAAACGATAGATCTTTTTACTAGGGTTAGGGCCATTGATAATATTAGGGCGCTCTAAATAATATTCGGACAAAATTTCTTATTATAAATTCAAAAAAAAATTGGACCTAGTGAAAAAAAATTGGCCCTAGTGAAATTTGATCTGTCGTATAAATAGCAAATACTGCAGCCTTTTCAAAATATATTCACATTGTCGTTATATCGAGTCTAGAAAGTGAGGTATTTTATGTTGGTACCCCTTAGCCTCGTTTTGAGTACGATATGAATACATTTTGAAATGAATTGGAGCCTTTTAGAAATATATTCAAATAGTCTTCATATGAAGTCCTATTAAAGGGCTATCTATTCTTTTTAAGCCTCGCTTTTATTTTCATTGAATATCATTTAAGAAATGTTGCGACAGCGATATAAACTGTTATTGACATGTTTTAAAATTAATACTTCACTATATAAATACCTGGAAGTGTTTTTGAATTATATTGAACACAATGATAACAATTTTAACACTGAAAATGACTCAAATGTCAAATTCTTAATCTATTTTACAGCACCTTTTGTTTTCTTAATGTAGCCTATGAATGATAGTTTATTGTAAATGTTTTATCCCTTTGCTGTAAATCTGCTTATTTTTGTGTAGAAACTGATTAAACTATCGAGGGAATGCTTGCTTTCCTGTAAACATACACAATCTCGTAAATTACGACGTGAAAATCAAGGTTAAATCTGTCACATCTCACTCAATGGCCCTCAATTTTCATTTCCGACCGACACATTGTCCGGGATTGTATTGGTCTAATGTGAATTCAACAAAATCAGACGATTGTTTTCGACAAAAATTGCTATTTACCCGTTTTCCAGACGACTTGTCTGCCATCTTGTGTGATAACTGGAGGGTTTGTAATCCACGAGTTAATAATCCACAGGAAGCCCAATATCTAGATTCAAGACCATCTGTGTTCGTTTGTTTGTAAAACATACATTTCTTATAAATGGTTTCGAATCAAGAGCTTGGACTATTTTAAGCTGAGTAAACACACAGGGATCCCAGTTTATTTTCCTCTTGACTTTCAGAGATCAAGCCTACTATAAATATCCCAGAACGTTTCTCTTCCCTTGTCTCCCCACAGCCGCTTTGTTAGTGTCGTCACGCAACGCTCCCTCCCGTGACGACACCAAAAACGGCTGCGGAGAGACTAGTACAAAGCAAAAAGGTTGGCGAGTTGGTTTGCTAACTTAAAAGAGTCATCCTTTTTGTCAACATTACGTGGAAGGACTTGAAAATGAAGTATAAATTGGCGTTGATGGCTAAACTCTCATCTATACATGTGACAACTTTATTGTGTACCAACGTGGACACGAGGCTAGCAAGTCAAGAACAATAGGTCGCCATATTTACTTCGATACAGTCTAAAGTTCCTAACGAAATACAAGATGGTGGTGTTATGAGGTTGACGGTATTTTTGATATTTCTCTCTTTCATTTTATTCAGCTAATTATTTATCAGCACTTTTTACAGCTTGAGGCCTCATCAACGCATTCTTTAATTTACCTATGGATAAACTAATCGTTTTACGTTTTGAGAGAAATTATTGTAAAACGCATGTATAAGTACTTATCGTATTGAAACGAAATCAAGAATTCCAACTACAACTTCCCTTAACCTAATAAACGTGGTATTTGCTTTTTGTTGCCAATGAATTATTGCTGAAGATTAAATGGAAACTAGCGAGTAAACTAGTATTGTCTGCGTCGATGTTTGATATAAACGATAGGTAATAGAATGAAATTTGTAACACCGTAAAAAATAGAAATGGAAACTAGCGAGTATTAAAACTAGTATAGGCAGCGTCGGTGTTTGATATAAACGATAGGTAATATAATGACATTTGTAACCGTAAAAAATGTCAACTTCACTTTACTGACGTTTCGAGCTTTAGCCCTTCGGAGCTTTATATTCTGAACAGTTTTTTTGGTGCTAATTTGAAACAAGTGTGAATCAAACGCGTTGAGTTTAATAGAGATGGCGGTGCTAAACATTAAACTAGCCTTAATTAGAAAGCGCACATCGGCATTGACAATTATAATTAGATTTAAACTAGGTAAATAGCGGTAATTTTTTGATATTGAAATAAGGAAAATTCTAGAAGGTTTTATTCTACAATCTCTAACGTGCACGTCTGTAGGTGGGATTTTTCTATTAAAGACTTATTATTATTATTGTTAAATCCTTTTTCAACATCTTAACTCTTTTTCATTTTCATCTGGAATATAATAGAACCATCATTCGAGTTGTTGCTCGACTTCAACCAAACCTAATATTGATTTGCGCCCTGCAGTGACTGTTATTCAACAATATAGTACTTTGGACTTCTCTATTCATCATAGATTCCAGTTGTCGAGAGTAAACGTTTTCGGTTCCAACATACTGAAAACGATTTTATTTCAAGGTGCGTTAACCAAGATTTGTTCCGCGTTTTGTTTAAAAGTCAAAACACGAAAACCGCGCTCACAAATCGTTAGCGTTTACGTTATATACGCGGGTACGATCTTACGTGAAGTGTTCTAAAATTACAAACGATATAAAACCGCGCTCACAAATCGTTAGCGTTTACGTTATATTAACGCGGGTACGATCTTACGTGAAGTGTTCTTAAATTACAAACGATATAATTTCCGTGCCTTTCGCAGTCATTTACAATTTGGTTAAGTTGGTGTAACATCACGTGGAAGGAAGCTTGCTGTGATATGTCTTCCGCGTTTTTCACAGTCGGATTAAAACCGCATTTATTGTTAAGCTTACCTTACATTTATGTGAAAACAGAATTCTGCTGAAAACAAGCTTACGTAAAGTTCAGTGCGTTAACAAAAGCTCAACTTTTGTGGGTTTTAACAACTTAAATGGTTTACTTCAGTTTTATAATGAAATTTCTCCGTAGCACCTTCAGTTTGACTAATCAGATAAATCCACGATTATTTGAAAAGACAAACAAAATGTCACTACAATCTTTTCGAATCAATTTCTAATAATAATATTCGTCTTATCAGACATCCATCAAATAACTTGAGAAAAAAAGATTTCACCGGTTGTCAGTTTCCACTGATTCCGTGAGATTTTAACAAGCCGAAGAAACGGCTTATTTGTCTAAAACTACGGCATCGTTTGCCATATGAGTAATAATCAAATCACTAATTTTCTATAAAATGGATTGTGTTGACATTGTTATATTTAAAGTCAGTAATTCATAGAGCAGCGACAAGACAGTTACGCGAGGTAATAACTATTTACAATGGCTTTAAAGATTTCATAGTAAATATCACTGCACTCGTCTCCATAACAACACAAAAATCACGTTTTTCTGGCAAAGCCGACAAAGGACAAAAATAACTTTTTGAAAACTATGAATTTGTGTTGTTTAATAAGCTACACAAATTTTTAAATTAGATTTAGATGTTTGCGTGGTGTGTTTTTGTCGGGATTCCTCTTTTTTTAGTGATATTCTAAGTACTTAATTTCAGCATTGTTCTTGTGCTACAAGAAATTTTGATTCAAATGTAGAATTATACTTTCTTTATTTTCATTTTGAACGTGTTTACTCGTTATTTTTGGCCATATTTAGCTAGCTTGTCTCATTGCAAAGCATTGTGGTGAATGTATGACGGCGCGCGTCGTTTCCAAAAGCCCGCCAAAAATATCTCAAGATGGCAGACTTAATCCGCCGTGTAAACCCGCTAGAATCCCTCGAGGATTTGGTCAAAGTCTACAGCAATTCCGTTATAGTTACCGAAAGTAAATTCTGTTCCTTGTAGCTTCCTGTTTGGCTACCTGTAATGAGGCTGACCAATCACAAGCCATTTATCTAATCAAATTTCAGCAGACTAAACAAAAAGCTCCTTGCTTGACGAGTCGTGCGTAATTAATTTTCTAAACTTTTCGATGAGAAGCTAAGCAAAGCGATTAACCATTGATAATTTCTGTGTAATTTCTTTTGTTGTTTCGTCTGGGGATAATAACAACGTCAAAATTGTTCACCTTCGCATTACCGAGCTTGTAAAAATTCTTTTTCCTCGCCGACCCAGGTGGAGCCTCTCATTTAATTGCTTCTCCAATTAGGTTTTTGATTGGTTTTCTAATACTCTTAATACCTACATAATCCCATCTTTCCTTCTGCGGTATGGTACTCTATTATATAGTTAGCGTTCTGATTAAATGCAAGGACCCAAACACCGGCTTTACTGGATAGTCCAGTGGTGAATGTTGCTACAAGATGGTGTGCATCATGCTGGCTTCTCTTTCAGCTCAATTCATTGACCGATTGTAAACAAACAAACCTACTAATTTAATCAATAACCGGGTGGTCGAGTGGTTGAGATTGCCGCCCTCAGGATACAAGATACCCCAATTTAAACCAATCAATTGTTGCTTGGATACTAGAGATTTCTTGCTAACGATTTTCATCAATTAAATTATTAGATTCAATTAGCGAGATTCTCTTCAGGCGGAACCTAACCGCCTTTCTAATTCCCTTTGATGAAAGGCGAAATAAAGAAAAGAAAATGAATACTGGTGATAAAAGTGATTGGAAGTTATTAAAAAGCTAATGTTTAGTAATTTTGTGTAATTTTAAGTTATTTTGAACATTAGATTACGCTGTAATTCGTTACCACTTATAACTAGGCTAAACTGAATTCTTACTTAACGACGTAGATTCATCTAGCAACTCGGAGTTAAAATGGTAGCTTGTGCATTATAAGGAGAGAAAGTTGCTAACTCACTCGTACAATAAACACATTTTCAAAGTTTTACTAAATCAAGATTTTATTAGTGACTTTGAGTCATTTTTTACTGATTCTGAACTACGTTCTACAGTTTCTACCTATTCTATCCTAATATTCCATTGAGACGTTCTCAGCAATGGAGAGCAAAGTTCTTTGTCTTAACATGAAGAACTATTTTGATTTTTGTTTGTATGGTTTCTATTTTTAATGATCTGTCATTTGATTGGAGAAAATGAACGTGATTTGGATGTGTGGAAATGATGATTTATCAACTAATTTCAGTTGTTTTCAACTATAATTTCTTAATAACTTTCAGATCAATTCTTCCTAGCTTCTCGTCACTCTTTCTATTATTTCAGTTGTTTACTTTGATTCGTGAAAAGAACCTCAGAATAGTAATATTCCCTAGCCAATTATCTAAATTTGGGATGTGGATTGTTTATCAATATTAAATATAAATACCGATAATAATTGTAATTGTGAAAGTTTAAGTTTCTTTAAAGTTCAACTATGTGTGGCAAGACATATCTTTGGCTTTCTTAATGGTATGGTAGGAGTTTTGCATTGTTTCTATCAGTTGCTTCTTGAGATAAATCTCAATCAGCTAAGATTGGGAAAGACATTCAAGTTTGTCCCTCCTTATGGCCCCCTCCCATGGCCCCTCCATTTAGATCTTTTAAGAGTTTCTTGAAGTAAAGCCTAGCTATATTTTGGACAAGTTATCCACCCAAGATTCCAATGAGGGCTTCTTGATTTGAATTCTTAGCATATATATTTGGGACAAGACATCCAAGTTTGTCTCCCTAAAGGTCCTTCTCTCAAGATTCTAATGAAGTGTTCTTGAAATGAAGCTCAGCTATATTTTGGCCAAGACATCCAAGTTTGGACCCCTAAAGGCCCCCCTCTTAAGATTCCAATCACGGGTTCTTGAAATGAGGCTCAGTTATTTTTTCAACCAGAAATCCAAGTTTGTCCCCCTAAGGATCTCCCTATCAAGATTCCAATTACAGATTCTTGAAATGAAGCTCAGTTATATTTTGGCCAAGACATCCAAGTTTGTCCCCCTAAAGGCCCCCCCTCTTAAGATTCCAGTCACGGGTTCTGTCCTCTAAGGATCTCCCTCTCAAGTTTCCAATTACGGATTCTTGAAATGAAGCACAGCCCATATTTGAGACAAGACATCTAAGTTTGGCGACGTGGGTTGTTGTTTCTTAATTTTGTGGGAATGGAGGTAAAACACTAGCACTGTGTTCCTTCGCCTTCATCCTTAACGATGCTATACTCGATGTTCTTCTTTCAGTAGAAACGTGTTGAGAATCGCCTAAGGATTCGCTACCCCTCTCCTGCGGGGAACATTTGTACGCTAGGTGTGTACTGCTGAGCATAGGAGGAGACATAAGGGGGAACAAATCTCGATGAAACGATGGATGTTCAGGGAAAAACCTTGAAGGAGCAAAGCCTGGATGAATAGGAAGCCTCAAGGCGGGAAAACTAGGGATTGTAGAATTGGCACTCCAATTGAAATCACAACCTTTGGATGTCAAGTCAGAAGAGAATGGCCCCATAGGTGGTGGGATGAGAGGGTTGCTTAGACCAAGAGGGGCGTGAAGACGTACGCCATGGGATTTTTCACGTTTTCGCCACTTTGCACGACGATTCTGGAACCAGACCTGTTTTGGTGAGAACGAGATGGATCAGTTTTATACAAGAATGGAGAGGTTTTAGTATTGGAGGTAGATTTTGGTCATGAATTCGAGCCAACAACCTTAATATAATTTCAATGGATAATAGAAAAATATGGTGAAAGAAACCTAGGTGCGTCTACTATGATGATGATGAAGACGATAATGGCGGTTGTGATGGTCATGATAGTGATGATTATAGTGATGATGATGATAAAACAATGCATTTAGTAATAGTAATATTATGATGATAATATAATAAAGTTGATACATTTTGCAAAAAGACAGCCACATTCTCTTTTTCAGACAATATAAATCAACAATCTAAGACTTCCTGACAAGTTGTATATAAATTTATAAGTCCACAACGTGTCTGATGACAAAGGTTTTCACAACAAATTCTTCGAACAATAAACAATTGCAACCTAACAACTTTAAATTTTATCCTATAGTCATAAACTTATATGAACATATTTTTATATATTTCTACGAATGTTAAGCTTAAGATTGAAATTACTTATGCTTTCTTGAATCTTCTTACACTACTTACAAGTTTTCGAAAGGAAATAGGTTTGTTCCCGAAATTGTTGTTTTATTGTACAAGTATATGTTTTGTAAGTTTAATATCTTTTTGAAAACAACACACAAAATACTGGTCGATGCTTATCAATTTTTCATAAGCAGATAACAAAGAAAGCTAAAATAAAACACAGCTGATAACTTTAATAGAATTAGATGTTTAAAATTTTGCAATTAAGTACTGAAAGAAATATTTCCAATCGTTTTATTGTCTCAATTTGGTGCTAAAAGTCTTAAACGGGTCGTTGATTGTTCTTGAAAAGAATAACGTTATTTTTTCACTTTACTTGTTTTACAAGTGCAGATTACATTAAAACCTTCTCAGATCACAAACTTACACAGCAGGGTTGCAGAAAGCAACCTTACTATACGTGTACAAAGATTAAATAAAACGAAACAAAACTATTAACTCTGAAAAACGTCTTTTTGTTTAGTAATCCTTATAATTCTTTCGACACTTTTGGTCACTTGTCATTTTAAACCTGTCGTTTTGATCATCGCGCTCTCAATTGAAGAACACTTGCCAATTTGCGGCTATTATATCTCTTATCATTATCGGTCGCGTTAGTAATTCTCCAAAATTGGACTACTTAATTACAAATGGGAAAAACAAGATATAAGCCTTGAATTTATTTCTAAACGGAAACTCGTTATCGCTTTTGAGATTGTTCAGATTTTGTCCGTTTGGTTTTTGTACGAACTCACCTGTACACGCGCTTCTGTCAGGTCGATTTTCAATGCCAACGCTTCTCGCGTAAATACATCAGGATAGTGTGTCTTAGCAAAAGCACGTTCTAATTCCTCCAGTTGATAGCTAGTGAACGTGGTGCGATAGCGTCTCTGTTTACGTTTGGTGTTCGGTGATCCTTTACTTTCATCGCTGTCATTTTCTTCTTCGCTTTTGTCAAGCTCTTCACCATTTTCGATCAATTCTTGTCTATTGACATCGACACCTGTGTTCATTGGTAATTCATTATTTCCTAAATGCAATAAACCAAGGAATTACTACTAGCAAGGACGTTGGACGAGTGAATATTAGATTAATCTAGAAATTAGGATTATTTGGCTTTAATACCTCTTCGTCATCAAAGCCTTTGCATTTCCCTTTCCACATTGAAACCCTTGTTTTGTAATTAATCACAAGTCACCAAACAAAATAAAAAAATCCTTAAAAACCTACTTTTCTAGTCAAAAAATTGCTAAATAATCACTATATATGTTATTTTTGTTCAAATCTTAAGAGTTTCAAAACAATAACAACACTAGCAAAATATTGATATAAGTCCCGACAGCGAAACAATTAATGATTTTTGTTTTGGGCTCAGAATAGCACCATAAACTTTAAACCGGATACTTTTTCCCAAACTTACCCTTGAAACAACACAATTTTAAGTTCAACAACGTCGCTGTTTGTGAAAATGTATTTATAGTTTTTGTAGCATGTTTAAACATGTAGTTTTTTTTTGTAGAGTGTAGCGTGTTTATTTACCTCTTCTTGTCGAGTGTTCACTGTTAAACCGGTTGTCTTCTGGGTTTGGCTGTTCCGCCTTCAGCCCTAGAATCCCATCGATGGTATGGGTAGTTTTATGCACTCGTGGACTCTCGGCTGACATCGTGGACTGGTTCGTTTTCTATGCGTACGCTTCTCTGACGACCGCGGCTTGAATGAGAATGAGCTGAAAAACACACATCAAGTTTTATTGAAAACCCGCCAATGAGAGAGTGAATCTGATAATAAAATTAATAAATTGAGGAAAGTTCATTAGGGCCTTCATGATACAGGACGAAAACTCTTTACACTAGTAATTAGCGTAATCTCATTTGATCAAATAGACCACAACGAGGTGAAAATGACATTTTTTCTTATTAGCATATGGCCGGGGACTCCGTCCTTGCGTCGAGCAAGGACTTAGAAGCCACCACCGCGGAGAGAAAACCTTCCTTGACCCAAACTAAAGTGAAGTAGTTCCTTTGGCTAAACATGAACGGTTGATGTAGTAGTTAAGATCACTAGAAACGCTGTTGGTTTTTATTGACTTACCGTGAAGTGTTGTTCTGTTTGTTCAATGAACCCGAATGCTTCTTATAAAACCATCATTTGTTCAAACTGCCCCAGCAACTCTTGCTTTTCAGGGTCACGTACCACCCACAAATTGACTTCACAAGAGCTTGTGGTAGGAGCTCGGCGAAAACCTTTGTAATTTCCAGGCCAAGAGCTGTAATGTGCCAAGAGAATTATCGCTTTCTTTCACAGTCGTAATTTCCAAATTCCCTGTCCCAATAAGGTTAAATTAAAAGCACATTGTGAAGTTGGTTGATTTGGCATCCGAGACCGACAGCTGACAGAGACAATGACCCGAATGAAACAATATTGAAAAGTCTTGGTACTTCCCAAACTTGTGATTGGGCTAATTAATTACTATTTTGTGCCGTTAATTAATTAATTTATTAAACTCCTTTAACTCAGGCCGATACAACAGACGCTTAGCCAATCAGATTGCGAGGAGTAAATACCAGGAGTCGGCTTCTCATTGGTCAGTGCTGTCAATCATCGAAACAGTGGGGTAAAAGTTGTTTCGACTATGATTTTTGTCTCGTAATTTTTAGGTTATTTTGAAGGAGATTAAAATCTTTTTTACATTAACCATTTTAATTGAAACAAATCAAGAGATCATGACCTCACCTATCCAATAGTTACTCGAGCGATCCTTGAAACTCTTGTCAACGTGAAACGGTTTCACGGTTTTAAGATTTTAATGGTACGCATTTATGATTCCTTTGTTTCGGCTCACTGAATCTCTCTTGGACGCTTAGCAAAATATTTACGGATTTGAATAGGATTTTCAGCGTAAACGAAAACATGTCAGACACAAAACAATCAAATTAGAGTTATTTTAGTGATAGTCACTGCAAGCAGGTTTGAAAAATTGTGATAATGTAATAACAACTATGTCAACCCAACCATTGAAAAACAAAACAATCTATCTATATTGATTAGTAAATGTAATCAACTTAGGCCTTAATTTATAGACAAAATCAGCCCAACACATATTACACAATTTAGGTCTAAATTTGGGTTAAATTGGTTCTCATAAAACTCAATTTGATGAAAGAGATGACAAAGCTATTGTGTGATTTAGCAAGTGCTGGTGAATTTCTCCGGATGAATGGTTGAATGACGGGTTCGATTCATTCGACTGGTATTAACACATCACTAAAAAACCACCAAGTTTTCTCTAAATATCTTTCTAAGCAAACAATCTTTTTCGCAACACTGAGTTCAATATGTCAGTTTCAATATTATCTCCCTTAAGCTAAAAAAAACTTGATTCATTTATTAGTTCAAAAGTTGAATTTTCCCATTTTTGCACGGGCAGTAGTCTGATCCCAACCCTTGAAATTGGTAAAATTTCACAGACCGTTGAACCATCATGTTTAATCAACAACTTGGTTTGAATCAAAGGTTTGTTTACTACTTTCTAACGACCTCATACACCCTTAAGAATAGTCCATTCATATAAATACAAATAAAGCACTTGACTGAGAAAATACTGACTAAACAGGAACTGAAAAACTTTTGGTTCTATTTTTATACTCTCTTCTTAAGTTCGAGTATTATTTTGTTTCTCATACAAGTAGCGGGTAAATTATCTACAGACAGATTGGAAACCAATAACAACGTAACGATTATATAATTAATTTTAGTTGTTTTGTTTCCGTCAAAAATATTGCCTAATTGGACTAACTAGCTAATTGCGATAGTCAACAAATCAGTTTTTTTTTTTTGTCTTCGGAATTATCTTAAATTGCGATTTTCAAAAGATACAAAATTGATTTCTTATAGTAGTTTTTTTTGTGACAGATGGGATGGGGCTGTCTTAATGAAATCTGTGGAGGTGTTTCTAGAGTAATTTGGGAAGGTGGTCTATATATTACGAATGTACAAAACTAAACATTTTCATGTATAATATTGATGATAACTTAATTTAAGCCATTCTTTCCATATTTATGTGCTGTGTTTATTTCTTTTATCTTTCCCATCTATTTGTTTTAATTTTACTTCAACTAGTTCTACATGCATGTCGATATTTTCGCTTCAATGGCCTAATTCTGGTCTTCTACAAGATTGGAAGGCTACAATTATTTCAAGGCTGATGAAAAGTGACGAATTTAGGCACAGCTAGCCTACGAGCATCATTTTTGTTATATAAGTTCTGGCATGTTTAATTGTGCACTGGTTTTGTTTTGTTTGGACTCAGATTTATATATATTTTTTAATCTCTAAATTTTTCTACTAATCTTCAGTTTTAACCAGGATTTGATTTTAATTTTAATTTATTTAAAGTTCCTATGCAGCGAAAGTAAACAAATATTTATTCCCATAATATGAAAATATGGTTTAATCTTGTCACTTTTATGTAAAACTCAACTGATGTATCGAAAAAAAGACAACTAGTTAATTTTTGTTTCCTCTTAAAATACGAATTTTCACACAAAATTTGAACATGAACTCGTTGTTAAGGACTACGAGTAGAGGGCTACGACGGACACGGGTGAAAAACGCACGGCGCATGCGTAAGCAAAACAAAAGACGAACTGAAGATTTTACGAAGAGTTTCGTGTTTTCGTGTGGTTATGTATTAAGCGAATTTCTCTTGTATTATTTGACAAGGGAAAGAAAACAACTAATGTAATGTGTTAGTGAAATTTAAGCACTAACTTTCCACGAACTTTCTTAACTTTTAAGATTTACCAAACGCCGGTAAATCTCCAATGGTTTTATTGTAAACACGACCGTCTTCCGAGCGTGCGCAGTGCGTTTTTCACCAGTGTCGCTACGACGGGGACATGTTCCCAGGACCTTCGCTACGAAGCGGCTACGAAGGAAACTGGTGAAAAACGCACTGCGCACGCTCGGAAATTAGGCGGGAAATTCGTAGACGCATCGTGTTTACAATAAAACCATTGGAGATTTACAGGCGTTTGATTTACATATTGTTTTTTTTCTAACATATTAATACATTAATTAGTTGTTTTCTTTCCCTGATCAAATAATACAAGAGAAATTCGCTTAATACATAACCACACGAAAACACGAAACCCTTCGTAAAATCTTCAGTAAGTCTTTTGTTCAAAGAAAAATCCGAACATGCGCAGTGCGTTTTTCACCCGTGTCATTACGAAGGCGCTACAAAGTGGCTACAAATACGAAGTGCCCAAAAAGTGGCTAAAGTATGAAGTGGCTTCTGAATGGCTGCGAAGGACAGTACGGATGAAAAATGCACTGCGCACGCTCCGAAGGCGGTCGTATTTACAATAAAACCATTGGAGATTTAGCGGCGTTTGGTAAATCTTAAAAGTTAAGAAAGTTCGTGGCAAGTTAGTGCTTATATTTCCCTAACATATTACATTAGTTGTTTTCTTTCCCTTGCCAAATAATACAAGAGAAATTCGCAAAATACATAACCACACGAAAAAAACGACGAAATCCTTCATAAAATCTTCAGTTAGTCTTTTGTTTTGCTTAAGCATGCGCCGTGCGTTTTTCATCCGTGTAGCTACGAAGTGCCTACGAAGTGGCTACAAAGTATCTAAAGTACGAAGGGGCGGCTGCGATGTGGCATCGTAGGGACTAGGAAGTGGCTGCAGTAACATATATTGATAATAACATACTAATAACCGGAAGACCCGTGAATGAAAGACTGAAAGAACACCAAAGGGATGTAAGACTGGCCCGTACCGAGACCTCAGCCGTAGCCGAACATGCCCACAAGACCGGACACAACCTGAGCTGGAAAGACGTCAAATACATCGACCAAGACGTACATTGGCACACACGCAGAGTCAAGGAAGCCATTCAGATCCGACTACACCCTAACAACATCAATAGGGATTGCGGCATCGATCTACCGGAAGCGTGGATGCCAACAATCAAGAAGCATGCTGGGACATCACGCGTCAGCCAATTGATTAAGTATCCTTTTAATTTCACATTCCACGATGAATAACTTATTTCCTTCTATACTAATAATAATTGATATTTTATGGTCCGTCTAACATCACGAACACCTCTCTAGATCCGTCCCTGCGCATTTAGATTCACGTCTACCCATCGCCAAAACTAGCAGTAGCATTCGAAACGTCGCGCAATCTCGTACCCAGCTCCCGCGTTACTTTTGGTCTGCGAAAAAGAACGTGAGCTCTGGCATAAACCGTTTCTAGCAAAGTCCAGGGTTTATTTGACTTCCGGTGTTACAGCGCATGCGTTAGCTAAATTACGCCCGGAAAAATGCGCGTGCTCATCAGTTTGAAAATGCATGGGCCAATCAAATTCGCTCAGAAACGGTTTATGCCAGGGCTCACGTTCTTTGTCGCAGACCAAAAGTAACGTGGGCGCTGGGTACGAGGTTGAACGTCGCGATCCAAACCTTCCACATGTGTGAGACAAACGAATAACATTCTATACTTATCTCATATCCACGATGAATAACCTTTGTAAATTTATTACATTCATTTTCCTTAGACCAGACTTGATTTACTCCACAGACGAGCGTCATTTTCGATTTGGGATTCCTGTGGTAATACCCAGGGCCCTCTCCTTTCGCTTTTGGGACCAGAGGCTAGTAATGACTCTGTTTGACTCCATTTTTTCCTCTCCCCAATGTTCCGCGTCCAGGTTTTTCCTTATGACACAGGAAACCCAGAAAATGATACAAATGACAAACAGTTTCAACATTTGCTTCAACATCCGTTCGATTTTGTTGAATGGCAATATTTAGACGCTTTTAAACTCTTTCAACATTGTTGAAGCGTGATGAATCGAAGTTGAATTGATGTTAAAAGTTTTTAAAAGCGTTTAAACATTGCCATTCAACAAAATCGAACGAATATGTTGAAGCAAATGTTGAAACCGTTTGCCCGGGCCTTTAGGCTTGGTTAAAACCTATTGTTTGTTTGAAATCATTTGCATTAGATTCGGCAAATGTGAGAATATATGTTAGTTTGTTCACCTATTCATTCATCCTTCCCGCATCAACCGTATACCTTATCCCCCGGGGGGGGGGGGGGGGATCCCCTTCAAAAATAGATAGGGGTGCTCGACGGACGGTTTAGAAAATGACCCTAAAGGGTACGCATAAATTAACTCAGATACTGATTTCAGACCCTAAAAGGTACGACAACATTTAAAAAATTTTCAATATGTATAATCGTAAATTCCAAAACTGACCCTAAAAAGTACGGTGCCAGCTCGAGACCCTAAAAGGTACGCGAGGGTCTTCTTTTCGACCCTAAAAGGTCCGTCTTCCTATCCATTTTCTAAAGGAGTCCCCCCCCCCCCCCCCCTGGGACCTTATCATTCATTTCTTCGTTCATTCATTCATTGATTTATCTTTCTTTTTATTCATTATTTTTTTATTCACTTCTTTAATGTGAACTTTTCTTTTACGCATAAAAAAACTATAAGTTTATTGCTTGATTCTGTAACAGACAATTTTCTAGAATACACCATTAATAAATCTTTATATTGTTTAGACCTTAAGTAATATTTTTTTACAACTTAAAGCGTTTCCAATCAAATCTGATCCGCAATTAGCAATGCCATTCTATAGATATAAAGCTTTTAGTATATGCCACAGTTTTTGTAAGAGTGTTTTTTTTTTTAGTAGTGTCTAGACTTCAAACAGCTTGAATAGAGCAGAATTACCTTGTTTCCTGGCATGATTATGGCAAAAATGTTGGAGAACACGATAGGACGTCAATCCAAGAGCAATTGTAGCTACATCCATGGGTTTGAACAAGAGCTATTCATTAAGTGCTTCGTTGGTTTTAAACAACACGAAAACATGGTCTCAAAACTGAATAACACAGCTTGACACCGAGTATAATGATTGTAAAATACTTTGACTATTAGCTTTTCGGCATTTTATTTTCTTGCCTTTTAATAACAATTTATTCCCTTTATTTGTAAGGCCTAGTCTGGGACCTAAACTCGCCTTAACTCGCAGCGAGTTTGGGCGAGTTAAGGCGAGTTAAGGGGAAATCAAAATTTCAATGCTGCGAGTTAAGGCGAGTTAAGGCGAGTTAAGGCGAGTTAAGGAAAAATCCCATAATTTGGAGTGACAAAAAGAACATGACTTATATGTGTATATTTCAGCTTTGTGAGATGAGGTTAAGGCAATTCCCTGTGCATTATGAGATTGAGTAATTTACTGCGAACTTGTGGGAGTTAATGCGAGTTTGTGCGAGTTAAGGCGAGTTTGCGCGAGTTAAGGCGAGTTAAGGTCCCAGACTTGGCCTATTTGTATGCGTCTGTTTATCATGCTTTTCAAAAGACGAATACTAGCTATTCTCTACTTTCACAATAACCATAATGCCTTCTGTTTTCTAATTCAAATTTGAATAGGCCTTTTGCACCAATAGTTCACGTGACCCTACCCCTTTTAAATCAAAAATGGACATCAGAAATGAAAAGAGCACCTCAACATTAGTAAGAAGGCGAAATATAAGCTCATCAAATGTAACACGATGGAAATGCCGGATTAAATTCAAAATTCAATAATTTATTATGATTTGTATGGAAAACCTGCTCTGGATTGCAAGCTTTGCTATCCAGTGGACATTTTCCATACAAATCTTAATGTTGTTAAAAATCCTGTTGTTGCAAAAAGCCTATTACAATACTTATCTCCAACAAAAACAAAAGGCATGCATTGTGGTTATGTGGTAATAGAGAATAGACTTATAATGTACTGATTACCCCACATCGTCAGTCAAACTTTCATGTAATGTTGTGTTTTCTCTGTTTGTTTGTTTCAGTGGAGTAAAATATTTGACATGCTTCGGGCGCATCAAGCTTTAATAGCCATTCAGTCCCTTGCGTTCCTTCACACAGTTCTCATCGATCAACCTCAGCCTCGATAGCACGTGTAATTAATATATTATTTAGCATTTTACTATAGCCCGTGGTAATGTAAGGAATGTACACATCAAACAATTGAAACAATTACAAATTCCACAGGCCATAGTCAAATTCTAAAGAATATATTACATGTTATCGCGGCTGAGGTAGCAAAGGAGCGGCTGCATAGGAGGCTAGGCTGAGGTTTATTAGAAGAGAACTCTGAAATGGTCCATTCGAAATGAATCGAATTTCCCACCAATATTACCCTCGATGGCGACTACTATCCCAAGATTTTATTTTCGTATTTTATTTTTCATCTCCCCTTACATTTCACTGTTATAATTCTCGATTCTGTTTGTAATTCTGCTGGCATCCCGAATCCCGCATCGAAGAATCGCCAGACCCCACCGAGCATTTTATGCACCGGATACTGTTTTTTTGCATCAACTTTTTGTTTGCGAGTTAAAAAAAGGAACTGTTTTGCAGCGTTTTCCTGTGAGACCAATTAGAGTCGTTGACAACTGCCGAATCCCGAATCCCGCCTCGAAGAATCGCCAGACCCCAACGAGCATTTTATGCACCGGATACTGTTTTTTTGCTTCAACTTTTCCTTGTCGGAGTTTGAGTTAAAAAAAAGGAGCTGTTTTGCAGCGTTTTCCTGTCTAGTAGACCAATTAGAGTCGCTGACAACTGCTGTTCAACTTTTACCGCTAGACGCTTGTTGTGCGCATGTCGACTTGGCTAGGTAAATACTGGTTTCGTTATTCAGCCTACCAGAAGGTAGTCACATTGTCAGCGAGTGATTGTTATGGTAAAGAAGATTTCTTGAGTCTGTTCAGTGATACTTTGGTGTACATTTCAGCTGATTTTAACAGGTAATAACATCTAGCGGTTGAGAAAAACAACTTGACTATTACAAATGACCCGTCAACTCCTGAAGTGTGCGTTGAGATGCCTTTCAGTCCAATGTAAGAAAGAAATAACAACTAAAACCACACAAAACTAGCCTAATTTTAGATACAAATCTTCATAGATAATTTCAATGTGACATTTTTGAGTGTAAAACTAGCTTAGAATTAAAGCAGAACTGCAAATGTGATCAACAAGGATCTATAACATCAGATATGTACTTCGCGGCGTTTAATGACCGGGTTGATTACATATGATAAATTCTTTTCTTTACCACATGTCAGTAGAAGCCAAATGCTGCAGTAGCTTGCAGTATAGACGATAAATGATTCATAGCTATGTTGTCAGTTTACGACAATTACAGCCCGTTATTACTCGCCTCACTACCTTCAAACAAATTATGTATGGAACATTTGATCCCTTGCTTTACATCGCTGCTAAAGAGCAATTAATACCACATTTTGAGCTATAGATATCAACATACGATATTGGTCGAGTTTGCAGTATAAATAAAGCCCGAGAAGACCTTTTTATACGAGCGCGTGGAAACACTATGAAAATAAGACCATATGGTGTTGTTTCTTTACGGAAAACAAAAAAAACAAAACAATTTTTTTTTCTTTATACAAGAAAACTGAACACGCACCAGTTTTTCAAGTGGTCATGAAGATTATTCCAGAATTTGAACGAATAACATTTAAATTATTTATCAAACTGAGAATCACCATAGATTTTTATCTAGTTTGATAAATTAAAAACATTCAGGATTTTTTATTTTTTTTTCACTTAAGAAAATTATAAATAAAAAATGACTAACATAACATTGAAAGTTATTTAAATTCACTCAACATTTTCCTTGCACATATATAACTTGTGCCAAAACTGATTCTTTATAATTCAACCAAGACTGCTTTCTGAATATAAAAGACAATGGACTCTCACAACGAATTTAATTTTTGTTAATTTAATACTAATTCAGTAGAAACATAAACAGATAAATAATTAATAATATGGATAATAATGAATATGGATTAATGAATATGGATTAATGAATAAATTAATTAATTAATATACAAATAAGGAAACAAATATAAAAGATGCAAATGAATGAATGGTTGAATTAATGATATAGATAAATATATGGATGGATGGATGGATGGATGGATGAATGAATGAATGAATGGTTGAATTAATGATATAGATAAATATATGGATGGATGGATGGATTATAAATGAATGAATGGTTGAATTAATGATATAGATAAATATATGAATGGATGGATGGATGGATGATATAGATACGAATGGATGGATGGATAAAGTTATAAATAAATGAATGGTTGAATGAATAATATAGATAAATATGTGAATGGATGGATGGATGTATTATAAATGAATAATTGGATGAATTAATAATATAGATAAATTTATGGATGGATGGATGGATGGATTATAAATGAATGAATGGTTGAATTAATAATATAGATAAATATATGCATGGATGGATGGATGGATTATAAATGAATGAATGGTTGAATTAATGATATAGATAAATATATGGATGGATAGATGGATGAATTATAAATGAATGAATGGTTGAATGAATAATATAGATAAATATGTGAATGGATGGATGGATGTATTATAAATGAATAATTGGATGAATTAATAATATAGATAAATATATGAATGGATGGATGGATGTATTATAAATGAATAATTGGATGAATTAATAATATAGATAAATATATGGATGGATGGATGGATGTATTATAAATGAATGAATGGTTGAATGAATAATATAGATAAATATATGAATGGATGGATGGATGTATTATAAATGAATAATTGGATGAATTAATAATATAGATAAATTTATGGATGGATGGATGGATGGATTATAAATGAATGAATGGTTGAATGAATAATATAGATAAATATATGGATGGATGGATGGATGGATTATAATTGAATGAATGGTTGAATGAATAATATAGATAAATATATGAATGGATGGATGGATGGATTATAAATGAATGAATGGTTGAATGAATAATATAGATAAATATATGGATGGATGGATGGATGGATGGATGGATGGATTATAAATGAATGAATGGTTGAATGAATAATATAGATAAATATATGAATGGATGGATGGATGGATTATAAATGAATAAATGGTTGAATGAATAATATAGATAAATATATGAATGGATGGATGGATGGGTGAATGGTTGAATGAATGGTTGAATGAATGATATAGATGAATCAATGAATCAATCAATGAATCAATCAATCAATGGACCAGATTGAATTAAGTTCAAGTATTAAATTGGACCGATTTGCACAAATTTTTGTAGAACATAAAAAGGCCGTTCAATTTAACCCGCGTTATTGTCTGATTGCATACGGATGGAAGAATTTAAAAAGGTATTGATTACGTGGAAATGCGACATTAAAAAGATGTACAAATAGATTATTTGAAGAGCCGCGGTTACCGGTTTAAACGATAACGACATGAGAAGAGAAACTTAGAAATATAATGGAATTCATTCCACTAAAAAAAAGTTGCTAACTTTTAATCAATGAGTTCGCTCATTTCCAATTGATTTCGTAACCCTTTTTGGATTTGATTTTGTAACATTTTTTTTAATTGAATTGTATCAATTTGTTGAAAACGAATAAACTTTTCGACATTTTTTTTAAAATCGAATTAAATTTGAATTGGTAACATTTTTTGAAATCGAATTGTATCAATTTGTTGGAAAACGAATCAACTTTTCGACATTTTTTTGAAATCGAATTAAATTTGAATTGGTAACATTTTCTTGAAATCGAAATAAATTTTGTTACAATTTGTTGCAATCCAATTGATTTTGTAACAATTCTTTGAAATGGAATTAAATTTGGTAACATTTTCTTGGAATCGAATCCAATATTGTAATTGTTTGTTGAAATCGAATGTTGTATCAATTTCGATGGATCAAATTCATCTCCCAATTTTCAGTTCATTTTTGGACACACTGTTTGCTCTACCACCCAAAATGAATTTGTATAATAAGCAAATTGCATCAAAATAATTTATTATTATTATTATTATTAATTTAAATGATCTGGTAAATGATCTGATGAATAAATATCATTGTCGACACAAATACAAACATCTCTGTTTCTCTACACCTGTTTCGAAAATCCTTTTCGCATGTTTTTTATACTGAATATTATAGACTGTGTTATAATCTGAGGCCTGACTGTTGTGCCGGGAGACAATCCCCTGCTCTTTTCGAATAGCACAACAAGATCTTTTACGTCCACCTCATATAGGAATTAGAGTGAAGGCAGACAGGACCTCCGGTTTTACGTCCTTATCCGAGAAGACGAGGCACTGAGAGAGTAAAGTGTATTGCCCAAGGACACAACGTACTAATCGCCCGGGCCGAAGCTACAGTCCGCACTCTGAAGCCTACAAAGAATTCTGGTAATATGAACATACTTAGTGATTTATTGCTTGTGTTTTCAAAACATATATCTGTTTCATCACCTACCACTGCAACAACGTGTTACTGTCATTAATACAAACACGTACAACCAAAATATGTGAATAAATCGATAACACGAGAAGAAATGCCGACATCCTTTGCATGCTTCAGAGTGTGGACTGTAGCTTTGATTGCGACAAAGATTTTTATAATATGTTTATATACCAATTTATTCCGGCTTAACTTTTTGATGAAAACGATTTTTTGGCCGTTTAAAATAATATGAACTTTTTATAAATATATTATACACTATTTATGTTAAATGTTAAAAACAATCAAAACAATAGACCTTTTCCGAAATCGCTTGGATGATCACAAGACAAAGGTTCCAATTAGTCGAGACTGAACTTGTTTCTTTTATTTACCAAGGCCAACCTCATCTTAGAACCATTGTTTTGTAATCATCCAAGCGAAATTGAAAAGGAAATATATCCCAGTTAAATTTAAATAAAATGAAAATGGTAGTGGCTTTTTATTCCTCCCTCTCCCATTTACTTGTCAGTCTTAAATAACAAAATTACAACAACAAAATAAATTGAAAAAGGAATATCAGTCCCAGTTTAAATAAAATAAATTATAAAATGGTAGTGGCTTTTTATTCATCCCTCTCCCATTTACTTGTCAGTTTTAAATAACAAAATTACAACAACAAAATAAATTGAAAAAGGAATATCAGTCCCAGTTTAAATAAAATAAATTATAAAATAGTAGTGGCTTTTTATTCCTCCCTCTCCCATTTACTTGTTAGTCTTAAATAACAAAATTACATGAACAAAATAAATTGAAAAAGGAATATATCCCAGTTTAAATAAAATAAATTATAAAATGGTAGTGGCTTTTTATTCATCCCTCTCTCATTTTAATACTTGTTAGTCTTAAATAACAAAATTACAACAACAAAATAAATTGAAAAAGGAATATATCCCAGTTTAAATAAAATAAAATAAAAATGGTAGTGGCTTTTTATTCCTCCCTCTCCCATTTACTTGTTAGTCTTAAATAACAAAATTACATGAACAAAATAAATAAATAATGTCTAATAAGGAAATGAACAACTAAACTAAGATATATCATGATTTTGGATAATTTATAATTAATATAAGCTGTTTATCCAATCGGACATTAATTTAGCGGCAAAGAAAGACTCGGTAATGCAATTTATTTCTATTTACATTATACATTATCAATTCTTTTTAGCATTCAATAAATTTAACTCATTTTCGGGAACGTTTTATTATACCTGCTGGTCCATTAACTTTAAAACATGGTTTCCGTTTTTGCCAGGATTTTATAGCCTGTAAAACTAATGTGTCTTTAAAACACACCAGCTAATTTGCACCTTAACAGGTTTTCCCCACAGTGTTCGTCTTACTACTTAACCGACGCCGCCCAAACAAATTTCAAAATGAATACTTTTGAGATGAAATGAAAAACTTGTAGATGGTTCTTTGTAGGCTAAGGCCTATCCCGGGTCCTAAAATCTCCTCAAATTACGGCGACCTTAGGCAATCTTAGGTGATCTTAGGCTATCTTATGACCCGTAGTAGGCCTAGGTTAAGATGTTTCTTTTTCGATCTTGACGTGTTTCGTTCACCTGTAATGCAAATTATAAGCATTTTAAGCAAAAAAAACATCAAACATTTTTAGAGATTCTATTGTTTATAGTCTGGATCGTGATTTGATAACTTTGTTTTTGTGGCCTCGGTTGAAGTCGGTGCATTTGTAGTGCCCATTCTTATATAAGCCTATAAATGCTTCTATTTTTTTTTATCCCGAGGTAATAGTCGTTGTTGTTGTAATTTCTTTCCGTTGTTTTTTTTTGGAGTCTATTTTTTACCATTTGTTTGCTATTCAATCTTAAAATAAAACTTGAGCTAGTTTTTTTTTTCAATTAGATTCATTAAGTAGGCCTTAAGCACAATTTGATAGTTTTACTCGTTTCCGAAAAACGCGCAAAAGCTAATAACCCTGCACAATGTTATTTCCACCGATATCAGATAACCTTTGGGCGCCGCTTGCATGTTTCAATATGACCAATCACTAACGGCAATGGTCTCTTCATTTGAAAATCTCCTAAACTAAAAACCTCAAGAAACTAATTATTTTAAGACAGTTACTAGATTTGTTTGAATCATTAACATGCTCAGTGAAAAACATAATTTATTCAGTTTATACCATGAATTGCGCATCAACATACACATTTTCAAATAGGCGTTTTTCGCGAGAGAAAACCAGGGCGGAACCTTAGACCTTTCCTTATTGATTCTATAACAATTCCGATGAAGTTTTTAAGAAGTAGAGAATTAAAAAACAAAGGAAATTAAATTTAGAGTCAAAACATCCTTAAAAGTGCTGTTATTGTTGTTGATTTTGTAGCAGTAATAATCATATGTACTACTCTGTTTCTCAAACGTTTTTTTTTTTGGTAGAAAAGCCATTTCGATTCACGAAAAATGTCCAAAAGCGTTTGCATCTAAACAATTCCTTTCTCATAGACTTTTAAAAACATATGAATACAAAATAAGCTTTTATTTGATATGATTTTGTAGGATTTTGCTTCTTTTCTTTCTTGTTTTGGAGTTCGTTTTCTCAAGCGGACCTATTTCTTCGTAGATGGCGCAAATCCACTTCATATTCAATTAAAAATAAAGGGCCTTCGCTACCCACTAATGTATAATTCACCATGTTAGCCATAATTACGATATTTCGTTTAAATCGAACTTTAGACATAAATAAAAAATACGGCGCGCGTCGATATTTCATGGCGCGACCAATCACAAGCTGAGCTGAGTGTTTATGTCAGTCAATCACGCAAAGTTGTGTCTTCCCACTTACTTTTCATTGGCAAACAGGAAAAAACTTTTTGCACTTTGCGAACACCGGGAACTTATAATATGATTTTCTGAAAAAGCAAGGAATTTATTCATTTGTCTCAAATTGAAAGCTTCGTGTGGTGCTTTTAGAAATAACCTTTTTATTTTGTCAACAAAGTGGTGAAGATGAAAGAAAGCGAACTATAATGTGTTGACATCACCATCATATACTAATTTGGCCTAATCGTCTTGTAATTAAATTAAAACATATCCTGTATATTTATAAATATTATTAATGAAAATATGATAAAAGATGTAATGAAATTAGGTGATAATATCGAAAATATATATTTGTTTATTCACACTTTTTTTCGCTGGAAATTTGCGTTTGTTGTTTACTTTTCTACTTCATTGACGCCTCAATAAACTAAGGTCGATTTGCTTTGGTATTGCTCTTTTTGTAAAGGTGTTTTTAATAATTTATTTTTAATACTGACTGAAAAAGCTGAATTTACATTTTTTTAGAGGTTATTTACTTTTCCAAGGCGATTCAATCATGTTATTTATGATTTAAAACTAGATTTCAATTTTGTTTTAGAAGAAATCTGTTTTGAAAACATTCGGTTTTTTATATATCTGCTCACTAGAGTTGCGTCTTTTCCGTCGTAATATTTGTTAGAATTTAAAACGTTTAGAAAAAAGCTATTTGTGAACATGAAATAATGCGATTGTAGGAGATTTTCCTCCGGCACAACTGTCTGGTCTCGGAGGCATTTGAAATACTAACCATACTCATGATTTTAATTCTCATGTACTGACTGATACGTCTGTTCTCGGTTTCTGTTATCCCTGATTTAATAGGGTGAGACCATCATATAAATATTAATGTTGTCCAATAATGAAAATATTGTAGTAAACAGTTCCAGTTTTCTAGACTTATTTAACGGCTTTTAAAAACCTTTTTGCATATATATTGTTCTTTCATTATTAATTTTCTTTTTTTAAGTCACGTTTGAACTCCTTCAGGAGTTGTTTACGGCAAATATTTTTAGCTACTTCAGAAGTTTTAGACGTTATTTGATATAGTGTGTGTTTTTTTCTCTAAAGAGATTTAGCAATTTGTATTTGAGTGTCTTTCTCTGGACTGTTATAATCTTTGAAGCAGTTAATTTCAACAAATTTCCGAAAATTAAAACCTGTAGATTTAAACTATCAAATGACAAATTTGTGAAAAAAAAGATAAGACAAATATTTATTTTTTCCAACTAACGGTTTCAAATTAAGAATTAATATTGCTACGCGTAGGAATCATTATCTTAAAAATAAATTGAAAACGACTGTGTTATTCAATTAGGAAAGTTTTAATATGTCAAGCTTTCGGATTTATGGTCCATCCTCTTGCTAAAAAAACAAAATCATTAGCGCGTAAGCTAATTGTAAAGTTGTTTACATCATTTCCATTCTGCTCGGCTTTCTACCGGTGAACCTACAGCGTTCGTTTGTTTTTGTGGGCAGAGAAGAGTATTTGTTATAGTGGCAGGATATACATACAATAGGTCAGCATAGTCGACTGTGTTTCCCATTATAAGTGCTTTTTAAAATACATGATGTTCTTAACAATATATGTTATCAGCTAAAGCAGTTTAATGTCGGTTGTTCTGTAAAAGCATATCTTGAGCTCTTAGTCTGAACACTGCATAAATTAATTGTAATTACTCCCGCCAATAACAATGAATGATAACCCTAAAAACACACACACCGTTAATTCGAAATGTGGGCGTTGTTTGTTTAGTGGGGAGGTGTACGCACTGGTAAGTATTTTATTTGTTTTTCCAGATGTGAGCAATAACATCCTGAGGAGACTGGGTGTGGGGGAGTGTTTGTATAGTGGGGAGGTGTACGGTACTGGTAAGTATTTTATTTGTTTTTCCAGATGTGAACAACATAATCCTAAGGGGACTCGGTGTGGGGGTTGTTTGTTTAGCGGGGCGATGTACGCCACTGTTAACTATATTATATTTGGTTTTCCAGAAGTGAATAACACAACTGTAAACTATTTTATTTGTTTTTACAGATGTGAACAATAATAGCCTAAGGGGACCCGGTGTGTGGGTTGTTTGTTTAGAAGGGAGGTGTGCGTAACTGTTCAATTTCTTATTTTTTTCAGATATGAACAACAATAGCCTAAGGGGACCCCAGTGGGTAATCCGAAGTATGTATACAATGTGACGTAATTATGGCATGGATAAAATAGTCCCCTGTCGATAGCTGGGTGGTCAATTAACCATACGCCAAAGTAGGAACGGACGAACACTAGTGTTCTGTATTATCGATCAATTTCTAGACGTCCTTGGTGGTCACTTCAGTTGCTATATATATCAACCATCTCGTTCTAGTAGACCGCCATCAGACGCAAAGTGTGGCGAAAGGAGTAACACTGGGGAGTTACCCATCAATTTCCCATCGCGTGTTCTTGACACACGCCGCAATCAAACACTCTAAGTGTTTCAGTAGTTATATAAGAAATCTAATCTCGAGTTCTGGCCTCAGGTTAGAAGTGTACAATGGCTGGCTCGTTGAACTGCTCCTTTGATCGTCGATGCGAACATGACAATGAATCTACCATTCCACCGACTATGATGAACAGTCAGCCGAAGTACATTACTGAGACACTTCCTATCTTAGTAACCAAATACACCGTGCTTGCATTGCTTGTACTGTTTGGGGTCGTTGGCAACTTAGTTGTCGTTATAGTCACTACAAAAAGAAAGGCATTCAATTCATCGTTAGACTTATTTGTCAAAAATCTAGCTATTGCCGACCTTGGATTTTTACTTTTCGTGACACCGTTTGGCGTATTAAGAGCTGAATTGCCCTTTGACTGGCCGATGGGAGAGTATTTCTGCTTGTATGTTTATCCCATTTTAGATATTTTCTTTGGTTCGTCCGTGTGGATTATTGCAGCCATCGCAATTGAACGCTATCGAAACATTGTTAGAATCTCTCGTGTCAGTCATCGCAGGCAAAGCCATACAAAGCGTTCATCTAAAGTACTAATGTTTCTGGTCTGGTGTTTCTCTTTCTGCCTATTTTGCATTCCCATTTACGCGTCGGTGGTCTATGTGAAAGATCCTCCGATGTGCCAACATCGATGGACAAATGATCCTGAAGCAGAACTACCAGCAATTAAGGTCTACCTAGGGTTCCTTGTCCTTCTCTCGTACATTCTACCACTATCGATTGTAATATGGACATATATTGTCATATCCAAACAATTAAGCAAGAGTAGTACGTTCCTTATGGGAATCAAAGGAATCATTTCACGAAAAACCACTAAGAACAGACGTCAAGTCGAGACGGTGAAAAATAATGACGGTATTACTAATGGAAGCTTACATTCACAGCAGCCATCACCGATCGATTGTAGACGCTTAACGCAAAATAGACGAGCAAAAAACATTCTTACTCCGGTTGCCTTCGTTTTTGCCCTCTCCATGTTTCCAGTCAATATTTTAAGACTTATACTAATATTTTGGACACAAATTTATTCTCAACCTTATTATCGTATTTTGTTTTTTATCACTATTATTTTTGCCTGTGCTAATTCATCGATAAACCCTTTAGTCTACTGTATCGTTAGTAAGGAATTCCGTAACGCTTTCAAATCCTTTTTTGTCGGCTCTGAAAGAGCACATCTGAGAAACTCAACGTGCGGTTTTGATCCTCGAGAGTCAACAGAACAACGTCGCACAATGGAATTTTCTTGTTCCCATTTAGGAAATGGCGCTGACGATGCGTCTGGTAATAGAAATGGTTCTCGCCTTTTCTTAGCATGCAACACTAAACTATAGAAAGTACAGATAAAAAATATATTAATTAGATAAAAAAAAAACACTATTATCCTGTTGTTGTCCGTGTTTAGAAACAGTCATTGTATTCCCGCCCGCTTGTTAATGCTCGTTTGTAGTTACGAAAAAAAAATGTAAATATCAAGTGATATGTATTGTAAATAATTCTATATCACACATGAAAATGACCTCTTATTGTAGTACGATAGCAGTTACTAATTTAGATACATTTAAAATATATTTATGTACAAAGCCACAGACACTAAACTGTGAAAACACTATATTCTATAAATGTACAATGTTAAATAATTGAGAGTTAAAGTTGAACGGTTATCGAAAAAGAGAAACAAAACAATCATCGTAAATTGTATTTGTAGAAATGAAAACACAAGTAAGCGTCCTTAGCTGCAATCATCAATCTTGTTTATGGCGACATCTATTTATTTAAAAAACGTGTTCTTTTTCAATTACCACGCTCTTACAAGTGGTAGTCAAGAAGTATTATTTACCCATGTAATAACTAAGACATGAAGCCAAATAAAGAATAAAATCTGATGCTTTAATATCATTGTAGTACTTGTATTTGATAACGGTAGAACAAGACCGTGAAATAACAGACTGACAGTTTCTTTTTCATTCAATTAATAACTGGCTTGATGTCGTAAATACACCAAAAAGCGACGCATTTTGACAATCAAATGTCTTATTTTTTGCCGTATATCAGTGTTGAATTTGATAAAGAACTTGATGAATCAAAACGAAGAAAATGAGTTTTTTCTTATCTGGGTGGCTAGTTTAGTGGCCAAATTATTGGAAAATAACGATTTTTATACTCTATAAAACTTCGCGATAAAGCAAAATAAACAAACAAAACAATGAGAAATGCATTAAATCAATAAAACGAATAATTAACGGACAATGACAGACGCAATCATTATCTAAAACGTTGGAAAAATAACGACATAAAAGGAGACAATCTCTTTTCCTTTTCTCATCAAGACCAAAATCCTACGCTACAAACCATCACATTGATCTAATCTGGAATTGATTTCTCGCCGCGTAGAGTGGCGGGAAAAGATTGCAAGCGCGCGTCAACCATAACGCTCACAGTAGTTTTAATACTCTATTCTTATACTTCCGGGACTCCAAAACCCACACGTACCACGGCGATTTTAGCCAACATTAATTTATCTTGCTTTTAATAAAAAATAACATGAGTAAAAAACAATACATAATTGACGTTAGAAATGAGTTTTATTTGATACCGACGAACGTTTGAATTATTACTTTGATAGATTATTATTACTATGCATGATAGATACGACAAAAACAATGTCAAATGTGGTCGAAAATTGACAACAAAAACAAGAGCAGCTTGATTCTCAATTGCAACTCTACAATAACAAAGTCGACTCACTCAAACATCTCTTTATTAACATATTTTATTTCCAACTCCAAGAAATTGTACATCATGCAATATGAATCTTATTGCGCGACCAACAAAAATATATCGCGCAAAAATCTTGGATTAGCGGAAAGTGAAAATAAAACAAACAACGTACAACGCCTGTGTATAATTCCAGCAGCTTAGGATCTATAAACATCCTTTCCTCAGCGTATTCCCTCCTCCTAACAAATTGTTTCCGTGTGTTTGGCTTATTTTGACTTTTGTGTTGTTCTGATGTTTTTTGTATGCATATCAGTGTACGAAACAGCTCTTTTGAAATTCAAATCGTACCTCTTATCAGATTGTCCTCTGAATCACGGAATTATCTCTTTGAATTTAAATTGTGAAGGTAAATTAAGAGTTGGAGAAAAAGCAAGGAAAAAAAGAGATATTTAAAGTGATATATAGATATAGATTTATTATATATAAAAGACAATCATTATATAAATATCATTATCTTTTTAAATAATTGAATTAAAAAAAGCTCAATATCTCTTGGTGATATTTTCACATATATAAACTTATTATGACAAAAAGGAAAAACTGGAAGTTTAAATAATAAATAGAAGTTTAAAAGGATTGGACGTCAATATCATATTGACATAATTGCTTTGAAAAAACCGTCATAATAGTTACATTTGACATCAACTATGGCAAAACGGAATATAAATGGATTATATGGCCGAGCAAGAGCGAACGAGCATCAAAATCTTCACTGCAATGAAACGAAAAGAAAACGAAAGGAAGGGAAATAAATGTTAGACTATGATATATCCGAGCAAGAGCGAACGAGCATCTAAATCTTCACTGCAATGAAACGAAAAGAAAAAGAAAGGAAGGAAACAAAAGTTATTGAGCAAAAGATGAAGTCGAAATGAAATTCATATGAATAATGAGAATAAAAAAGCAGACAGTATAATATAATTACTGTTCTCCACTGATGATAATGACAGTTCTTAGATCTATCATTAATTAAGGCTGTGGCCAAAATTCTCATTCCATTTACACTCTGCATGTATTGCTACTATATATTGTAAATAGTGAGCTAAAAGGCTGACAGAGTAAATCCCTCCCAGAGACATTGAGATTATCCTGTAATACCGTCAATATCACCTAACTCAGACCAAGTGACGAATCCTTTTTGGCAGAAACATTGAATAGAGTGTAATATAAGAAAATCTGATAGCATCTTTACTGAGAGCGAAAATGACAGTCTGATTGACCACCAATCTTGATATAAATAATCTGACATGCAAAACTTATTATTTATTTATGTGTTCGTTTGTTTGTTGCTATATCAATTTATAAGCAAGTTAATGTTGTATTATTATCATTATCATTATTATTGTTATTATTATTATCATCATCATCATCATCATCATCATCATCATCATCATCATCATCATTATTATTATTATTATTATTATTATTATTATTATTATTATTATTATTATTATTATTATTATTATATCTTGTAATGTATTGTTATGTTTAGAATTAATGTAATGTAATTTTTAGAATTCATTCATTCACACATTCATTTATTCATTCATTCGTTCATTTATCCATTCATTCATTCATTCATTCATTCATTCATTCATTCATTCATTCATTCATTTAACGATCAATGTGTGGATATGAATTCACAAGGATAAACAGCAAAACATCTCAGTATAATTGGTGCTCAATCTTTTTTCGCTTTGAATAGCACCGGAAAGATTGCAATTTCTGCATGAAAAATAGTGCGCAAAAACTGAGTTGAAGTAAACAAATTATATCATTAAAAGCTAAAATAGATTACAAAGTCTGATGAAAAAAAAACCCTTGAAATTGGCTAGAAAACATTGAAAGCATAACAATTAAATATGTCTCGGCTATTCACATCGTTCTCTATATAGAAATTCTCTATATTTCTTACAGACATTTAAGCCTTTTTTCTCGAATTAAACTAGTTCTTGAGCGCCAAGCGGCTTTACTTTTTAATCTCTGGTGCATATTGGACGGTATTCCAGTTCTATGGATTAATTGAGATATAGCAACTGAGCTATATATGAAAATATTAATATGTTCGAAACGGATCGTGAATATGATCGCTGGGGATTATGAACTGAGCAGTCTATAGGCCTCTATATTAAATGCTCATACGTTGTAAAACAGGAATATATTCTTTGTATGCTGTAACAAGCTAAAAAGAAAACTAATTTTCAGAATTTTCAAAATTCATCGAAGGTGTTACAATGATTGCTATTTGGTTTTAGTTTGCTTTGGCGGGAACTTCAATTCAACTTGTTAACGCGCGCGCGCAACTAACCGAAGAAGAAGCAGCTTGAATAACAACCGAAAGAACAAGAGAAGGAAATGCTTACTTAAAAAAATAAATCTTAATTTTCCTAATTCATCGATAAAAAGTATTATACTAAGCTTTTTTGGATAGCTTAATTGTTTTTAGTTAATTTTCAAGCTTCAAAGCTTCATCGACTCTAACGTTTTACAACAACAAAATGGCGTTGTTGTTCTGAAATCAAACGAAAACAATTTTACAAAAGGTTTTCTTTCCTCTCCTCCCTCATTTTTAATGAGTCCTCATGCCTCTTATAATGATGGATGTTTCTTATAAAAATTAAAATTCTGGTTCCTTATCTCAGTCCAACGCTCTTAAACGAGAAAACTATTCCTATTTTAGATCTCATTCAATCGGTATTATAAAGTCTTTCATCCTACGCGATCAACGGCTGTCAATCCTTTATAAAAACACTCAAAAATAAAGAAGAATACGAAATGCTTTCATGAAAGACATTGATGCCCTGTGGATATTTTTTGTGTGAACATTTTCGATTCAGACTCAAGTTTGTCAAGACAGTTAATTGACCAAGCGGTTTTGAGAGGTTTTAAGACGCATTTTATATCATGACGTATAAACTTTTGCAAAACCCATCGATATCATTGGACTTGACTTATTTAAATTAATTAATACTTAGTTTTGCTTTCAGTGTAATACATTGGCCTCTTTGTGCAATTTTTTCTCGTATATTATGCAGATTCAAGGAGTCGGATACGTGGTAGATGCTAGAGACTGATCTGTCCGACTTATCAATGGTCTGCCTGAGGCGAAGAAATCTCAATAACTGAAAACAAACAAATGACAAACTACAGAATTAGCACAGAATAGAATGAAATCGAGAAAAACAAGGGGGGAAAAGAAAGAGATTAAAACACAAAAAGAAAATAGGAAAAATAGAAGTGAAAAGGGAAATGTTTTTTGGGGGGTCAAGGGTGGGAGGTTGGGTTATAGGGGGGAGAAGCAAAAAATGGAAATAGTTAAAATGAATCAATTATTCCAGAATCGTTTATTGAATTCAAGTCGACCAATGATCAACTCAACTACCATGCAGGAAGTTCACTATTGAAGTTGTCCTTCGAAAAGCAAACCAATTGTTTGGAAATATTTAATTGGTCTACAAACTAAAAGTAAAGGGCCGGTATTATTTTTGTAGGAATCTTCAATCACACCACGATTAATTGTAAACTACCGTGCCGCTCAGCACTGAAGCAGTCGGCGAGGATCCAAACAGGAAGAAGCTAGCCCTTTTTATCCTCTTTCTTCCCTTCCTTCCTTTTAGATTTTATATTATGTGTAATTTATGATTTTTTATGTGTTTATTTCCCGGATTTTGCCGAATCAATGAATCGTATTTGATCATAAAAAGCCTGTTTATAACAACACAACAGTTCAGAGAGCAAAATAATAAAAACTTGCAAGATTCTAGTGCTGATATAAACCTAATTGTCATTTTCAAAGTTCCGTTCAGTGACCACGAATGGTAGTTTCAAGTCGAGGTTCGAGTTGCTGATAAATTCTAGTTTTGCTACGTGCGGCAACTCCAAACCTCGACTTGGAACTATTATTCGTGGCCACTGAATGGAACTGTGAAAAGGTTTATTGCAATAACGTTGTCCTGGCTTTTGTAATTTAGTGGGAAGGGAATTACTGAATTAAAAGGCAAAAGAGGATCATTGAAGATGAACTCTTTTTTATTATTCCTTAAGGCCCGAGCAAACGCACGCAACATTGTTGGCCAACATTGTTGCGATACGGTTTGTTGAACACGAGAACAAAAGAAATGTTGGATGAGTTTCATCAAACATCATCCAACAGGGTGTTTAAACGGGCCCAGCATGTTGGAGCAACCATGTTGGTCCAACAATGTTGCGTGCGTTTGCACGGGCCTTTACGTACTAAATTACTAAATGTTCTCAGTAGAGCGCTAACACTATATCCATGAAATAAAATCTAATTGAATTAATACTATGTAATATATATAGTTATCATTTAGTGACTATTAGTCACTATCAAAGACAAGTAAAGTTGTAATGAGGTATTGTTTCCTTTTGTATTTGTTGTTTCTTGATGAGTGATATTGATTTTAAAAAGAGCCACTAGATAGAAACTATTAGTTAGCTAGTAACAATTATGTTTTTATTTCATTGTTTTAGACGTTATATGTATGGGTTAGTCAATATAGTAGATTGCGTTTTTCGATGTAAAATACATATAAAGGAGATACTTGAATAGCTATCAATTCCAGGAAACTTAACTTATAATCCCTTTAAAATTGCATTTTATTACCCATCGTTTATCATCATTTTTGTTAATTTCTACTTATTCGCAACAGCAACAGTAAGAACTCATCCTATATAACCGACTGATGCGCGATAGATGGCGCGATTGCTCAATGTTAAAACATTTTGTTCGCACACGTACGCCACTCATGTTGGGCGCAATACATTCTACAATGAAGACTTATATTGGTTTATGTTTGCAAATATACGATCTAGTCAAGATAGCACAGTCACTTATGTCTGTTTTGTGTCTGATAAAGGCGATTACGCGGCTATATTCAAAGCTAGTTTTTTTTTAGGGGTGTGAGTCAAGTCGAAATTACATTACATTATCATAGTGACAGTAAATGATTGTCAAACGAAATTTATTGTGTAATTTTGCAAAAGTGACATAATTTATTCTGTGGGAAAAGCACATGAAGTTTTCTCAAGTGTTCTAGAAGCCAAATGTTTGCTTTGTTATATTTTCCCTTTATTTTATATTCTATTCTAGACTTCTCTATAACATCGGGTCTTGATGCTTGACATTAATTGCCTGTTTCGAATACGGACTGAACCCAGGATAGCCTCGCTTTCATGAGAAAGCATAACCAAGTCATGAATTTGAATGTGAGGCTAGTCAGTCTAATAATAATAATACTTTATTAATGATTTTTTTAATCAATTTTTTTTTTAATTATTATTTTAATACTTATAATGCGCAAAATACATGTGGATATGATCTCATGCGCAGATCTAGTGCGCTAACCTAGCATAATCAGGTTATTCAAATTTCATTTTTTGATTGGGTGTACAAGTATAACTTTTAAAATACAATGAAATACAAATTTCACAAACGTTAAGGGTAAACCAATTAATAAAATGCATTCATTTTTCAGAATACAGTGATTGTGTGAAATGGTTTTTATTCAAAATCGTGCTTACAATTGAAAAAGTATAAACGTCATGCAGTTTTATTTACAGAAAACTTTGTCTTGATTGTTTATAGACCCTGACTTGGAGCACGTACATTATACTACTGATACTTGTAAATAGCACAATAAACACCCTTCTTATTTATCCTCTAAATCGCGGCAATATTAAAGGATAAGTCTAGAAGAGCTCGATCCTAAAATATCTTCTGAAAGTAATCAATTCTACCGCTTTATTTATGCAGCGCTAGATGTCTGTGACATCAAAACAGTTATTTGGAATACATATAATTAAATATAAGTGAATGATATGTGTTTGCGTGTGAACGTAAACATGTATGTTTTTATGTATAGATTTCGAATAGAATGCGATAAATCTGATGGCGCGTTTATCTACATACTACTGATATACACTCGTCTACGCCTCGTGTTTCTTGACGACTTCTCTCTTGATCGACAGCGTTTCTCTGTCCTCTAATATAAACACTATAGCCAGCCAATCAGAGCGCGCGTATTTCTGCATATCTCGTATCAAAGATACCGCATGCAATCTTGAAAACAATGCCATTAACATATATGGTATTGTAGATGAGAAGTAACAAAAGACTTAAAGTGATTGGCTACTTTTGAACGCTTTTCAACGTTCGATTCGAGCCCACGATGTGCGCGCACACAAAACCCGCTGAAAAAAATACAAAATTTTATTAAGGAACCATACACATTTTGAGCTTCAACAGGGCAAAACCCTCGAATTTTGCACGGGACTCTATACTTTCTTTATGCTTAGTTGAAAGAACCTAATAAAATCTACGTTATATCAAAGTTTTTCAAAAAGTTAATTTCTCTAACGTACAAAAAAAATCGATTTTCGTAGGATTTTTTGTCCGACTTCATGCGAGTTTTGAAAGCACTGAAAGGACAAAATATGACAGATCAAGGTATTTCTTTGTCTTTTATTGAAACCCATCCATGATTTTAGAATGATTCATTACCCGGCATTTGTGCTTGATATAGTATGAAAACTGAAAAACTACTTTCCTATGAGTTGTGTTTTTTTTCATATCGCTTCCGTTTTCGCAAGTTTTTCTTCAAAATCTCGCGCGTAGGCATCCATTAAATGCTGATTATCTCGAAAACAAGCTCGGGACACCCCATTTTTCTTTTCATATTTGTAATCAGCATTAAATTTCACATTAATAAATTGTAGTTTAAAGAAAAGTTAAACATTATTTCAAGTAGCCAGTCACCTTAATTGACTGATTAGCGCGCGAGATTTTTTTCTTTTTTTTTTTAACAGGTTGAGATTGCAACAGAACAATAGGCATATCTTTGATACGACGTGATACTCGTAAGTACGTATTTCGTGATAATCCATATAAATGACCAGTGGTTAAACCGGCGAAAACAAACAAAACAATCCCACACAAACAAGATCGAATAACTGAATTGTCTAGGTCTGATTTTTCCGAGGAAGTTTATATTTCTATAGCTGATATCAGTTTCACATATAATTAACAAGTCTGAAAGCTAATGTATATACAAACTTACGCTCATTTTCTTAATTAACCCACACTTCCGAAAGAGAATTTTCCCGAATTTTCTATGGACGTATTTTCTTGCACAACATCCCCAAAGGGCCGATATATAAAGAGGAAAAGCTTCATTATGCATGTATAGCGCTTTCAAACCCTCAGTCTGTCGGAAATCTTCCTTTTCATAGACGTTTCAACACAAGATCTAGGAAAGCCTCGGGCACCGGCGTATAATGAGCCGTTCACGTTTGAAGTCTCAGCACCATTACAAGCGAATGTTAACTAACTTACTCATTTGAAAACTATTAACTGGAAGACTACACTGATCTATGTTGCTTGGTTATAGATACTGAAGTAGCTGATCAATTAAATCAACTTTTTCATCATGCCAATTGTGCATTTTTAGAATAGTTTTGATTGAATAAACGGGTGTTTTTTTTTCTTTTTCGCAATTAAATTTTGAACACGATTTTGAACTATGTACACAAGTCCTCGTTTCCAGTTTGAATTTTTAATACCCTGACGTGGTTTTATTTCCATGACTGTGTGTGATTTTAAGGAATATTCTCACAAGCATGTTCGCTTTTAAGTTTCTTTGGATGTGGTGTGCGTTGGTTTGTGTCTGTTACACGTAATGAACTGTGAACCTTTCACGGCTCCCGCACGTTGATAACGCTTTCTTGACAGTTTTAGTTTCTTTACGTGTTTGGGAAGCGTTTTGTTCTTGTTCCAGTTTGCTCAAACGTGCCAAAACGACATGGCTTGTGCTGTTGGGTGTGTGCATGTTGCCGGCTAAGACTGGCAGACTGTCTTCAGAGACATGGTCTTTGTCATAACCCTCTTTTTCTCTGCTTGAATTCTCAGGTTGTTCCTCTCTTTTTGTTAGAAACGTGAACTGGTTCACTTCATCCAGTCCTCTATCAAGACTTTTTGCTCTCATTCGAGAAAGACTGGGGCTTGTTCTTGATGAGAATCCGTCAATCTCGTCAAAGGTTTGTCGTGGTTCAAACTCATTAAACACCTCGTTTCTATCTTTCTGAAGCTCTTTTTTGCGGTTTGCTTTGGAGCTTTCTCTTGATTTCTTCTCTGAATGTTTTCGATGCCATGAGCTAACGTCTTTCTTCTTTTCTTCATTTTTATCTAGCTTAATCCCATCGATATCGTCAAAGGGTTTTCCGTCTGTTTCGGGCTCAAGACCATTTGCTTTTGACAGCCTTTCATTTATGAAACTATCAAAATGTCCAGAATCTTAAGCTTAACTCTTTCTCCTGTACCTGCTCGACTAAGACCTTTTTGTGCGACTTCTCCACTATTGTGATTCCGTTTTCGACTCGGATCGTATCCTGCATCTCATTCACTTTAGCTTGAAGATTAAGATTGTCAAGTTTAAGAACATCATTCTCTTGCTGTAAATTCCTCAAGCACAAATACAACACGGATTCAGATTGTTTCTTTTCTGCGTTTCCTTTCCCAGGACCCTCCAAGGACGTTTGTGGGGACATCTTTCCTTTGATCGTCTTCGATTGATTTGCTTGTTTCATACCTTTGGTTTTATTTTCAGGTTTTATTTTCATCTCTTTGTACCTTTTCAGTAACTTCAAACAGCTTGATTCCAAATTGAGTATAAACGCCATTTTCTCGGAATCTGAATTTTTCTTCTTGACTGGAAGGGTTCCCTTATCGTTGTTTTGAGACTTGATTTCTTTACGTGACTTATCTGCAGGAGGTGGGAATCTACTTAGTTTTGTCTCAGGGATTCCTTTATCATCACTTGATAGTGATTTATGGGTGCTCAGAGAGCTCATTGTCACAGATCGCCTTATTCCATTTGACCACAGTGTTTTCTCTTCCTCAAAACGCCCAAGTGTGTTCAGTTCACTATCAGTGCTTCTACTGCGCTCAATATTTTTCACGATATTCTGTACTGCGTTCGCACTGTGATAAGCATCTGAATCAGAAGATTCTGAAGATTCAAATTCCGGTATAATACTGTGAGACGGTCTGTTTTTGTCGAGTCTTTCGGGTACATTTAAACCATTTTCCTTGTTGATTGTTTTACTGGCGACAGGTGTTGCGTCCTCGATTGTTTGCAATTCTTTATCGATCTTTTGTGTTAAATTTATACACATTTCCTGTACTTGAAGCTTCCATTCGTTCATTTGTTTATTCTCGAGCTGAGTTGTCTGTTGGTGTTTCTCTAAAAGCAGCTTGGCATTCAGTACATTATCTAAACGAGATTTCAGTGAAAAATTCTCATCTTTCAATTTACTGATTCTTGGTGTTTCTTTGCTGTTAGAACTATGGCTTCCCTCCTCTTTGTTGTCTTCAGCACGTCTATGTTTTTTGCGAGACACAGCTTCCTGATCTTCCGTGATGGTGGTCAACGTTTTCTGCAAGGAAATAATAGTCTGACTTTGCATGGTTTTCTCAAAACGAAGACTTTCGTTTAGATTGTTAAGTTCTTTAATTTCAATAAGCATACTCTCAAGATGTTTTTGTTCTTTCTCTGACTGCTGGCATGGACTCCCATTGTGACTATTGTTCACGTTGCTGCCAGGTCCATTTGGAGAAGATTCCGTGTTAGGAGGAAATCCAACGAAGGAGTTCCTCTTAGCAGTCTTCTCCTTTTCCTCTTCATACAGATTTCTCAAATCCTCCATTTCAATCCAGATATTACTCAAAGCGTTCATCAAGTCCATTTTTTCCGCGTTCAGTGCAACCTTTTCTTGTTCTAGCTGTTTGATTGCTTTTTCTGTCTCATCTTGTTTGGGAGAATCTTGAGATTCCGTGTATTGTGAGGCTTGTTCAGGGTCTTTATCAAGTACCTCTGTTGAGGACCATCCAGATATGTCCCTCTCAGATGAGGACTTGTCTGTTACGTCCGGTTCGATAAAGAAATCTTCTTTTGAGCCGCTTTTTTTCAAGCGTCCTTCTGAAGCTCCGCTCGTCAAGGACCCTTCACGGCTCTGAGAGTTTCCAGTTTGAGCCAAACCAAAATCATCCCACGCCGGCACTTCAGCAGGAATAACCTCTTCTTTAACTTTAACTGATTTACTTCTATTTTTCCTGGAAAAAAACCCTCGAAACCGTTTAATCCCCTTGATGGAGTTCTCAGACTTGCTTCGTGTAATTTTATTATTTTGAGATTCTTTAGAATTCTTTTTCTTTTTTCCAAATTGATATTCCTTCTCACCCACTGTATCGTCAAAACTGACAATTTTAGTAGCTTCATTCTTGTTTACTTGTTCTGAGTTATTTTGTGGGTGCAACTCACTCTTGCTTCGACCTCTTGCAAACTTTGCCTCAAAGTCAATACTTTGGCGGTGGTACTCCTCTCCCGATCTTAGTACGCCTCTTGGTAGCTCTGGAGTAGATAATATCTCTTTACTGTCCCCTTCAGCAAAGTCAAACACTTTAGTTGGCGGTGGCCCTATATCATTTAAGGAATCCATTTTATCACCTTGAGAACTTTTGAAATTTGTTTGCCTGTCTGCATCACCAAACGAAGACAAGGAGATATCTTCTGACCTGAGAGATACTCGCTCAGAGGGAGGGTTTGCAGCAATGGAACTTGAGCTGAGAGATGAGGCAAGCTGAGAACAATTCTCAATACCTTCCATCACAGACTGCAAAACGGTCGAAAAGTTTTCTATGGAGGGATGGACATTGCGTAGAAGTGTATTCTCAGTTTCAAATGGTGGTTCTTGAGAAGCTTTTGCGCTGTAGCTTGATGAACTTTGCTTTTCTGTTGTGGACAACTTTTTAACTTCTGCTAAGTTTGGAGAAGAAACGTTGTTCGCAGTTCCCTCAAAGGAACGTTTATCTCCCGTTCTGTATTCTTCACAATTCTCGACAAAATTCCCAGAAATTTCCTTCTTCTGTTGCTTATTAAAACCTCTTCTTCTCAAATCTAAGAAAGATGTATTGGAATTTGAGCTTGCTTTGTTTTCTTTTGATCTCTTTTCTCCTTTTAAATAAACCAAAATCCCTAGACCTGGTCTTCTTAAGATTGTTGCCTTAGCAGCCTTTACGTCACTGTTTAGAGTTCTTTCCGTGTTGTCTCTTGTTGTTTCATGTTTATTGTTTGATTTTCGTTCTTCTATTGAACAACCGCAGCATGAAACTTTGCTGTTACTTGACGATTTCCTTTCCAATTGTGTGCTACTGCAGAACTCTTCAGTCAAACTTTCAGAACTTAAATCTTCTTTGTCTTCCTCTTCTTCTTCTTCTTCTTCTTCTTCTTGAATTTCAGTCTTAACAAGTAATTGGGAAACTATTCCCAAAAGTTCGAAGAGTTCCTCACTAGCGTTGGATATATATATTTTAGAAGTTTCTAAGTTTGTCGTAAGGTTGTTTACAATAGAATCTACTTGTTTTTCAAACCTCCCAGGGTTTCTTGCACAATGATACCTCCTCGCTACATCCTTAACCATACCGAGTTGAAGTTTCTAACAAGCCTTACTCCAAGAGCTCCAAGACAAACCATTTTTAAAGCTCCAAAGCGTTCATAATATCCATTTTAAATGGTGCGGGTAGAATTCTTATTTTTTAGAAGACAGTAGTATTTGAAGTAATTTAAAATTTGAGAAAACAATAGGAATAGTATATGTTTTGAAGTTCCGCGATGTCAAATCAAATTACTCAGAGAGTAAAAGTATTTAAAGGGGCTTTACTGATTTCGTGCCTATCTCATCTTATCTGAGTTCATTAACAGTTCGACGTTTGTTTCAAAGTGTTTTAGTTGAGAAATTCAACAACAGATTTGCAGCAATTTTAAGGTATATTTTTGTCATAAATTGTTAATCAGCCCCATTGCCACCTTATACGCTGTTGAATAGTTAACGGTTTCTTTGTCATAGAATATGAAACAAAAGCTTTAGTAATTTAATATTCACTGAAGAGTTTCAGTATACTTTATTCCTCAAACTGATTGTTAAAATATAAAATCAGTATTATAATAAGTACAAAGCATTATTAACGTAATAAAAATTAAAACAATTTGAGTGGATTTTTTAATCAAATTTGATCCAAAATGTTGAATAATTCTAGTGTTGATATTATGGGATTTGTACAGCAAATTGCAATGTGCTGTGTCCACCGTGAAGCTAACATTGAACATCACGTGACCTGTTTGTTACTGGATGGGCGTAGCTGATCAAGTATTCACGTATTTCGAAAAGGTTGTTTGAAAGTCATTCTGATAACCAAAAAAAAAAACATAACCAAAAGAAACAAAGGAATATTCACCGATTTGATTGGAATTTTTAATCACATCAAATAGAAATAACTGAAGCTTGTCCAAAAAGCTTCAAACGCTTGATTTGAATTGCTATAATAGCGCCTGGGCTTACTTTGGTGTGGTGTATATTTTTAGTCATGATCAAAAATACCCCCTGTAGAGGTAGTATTGGCCTCCTAGGCAACCATTTCATGGAATACCTTTGTCATGCTCCCGACCGAGGAGGAATTGGCCCCCAACAAGAAATTTTGGGCCTCAGTCCCTCTCGTTCATTCGAGACAGGGAGCCCAAAACATAGTTAATGAAAAAGAAAACGAGAAAGAGACTTCTGTGGAGGAAACTACGGAGGCATATCAACTCGTCTTCTTCGCGAAAGAATTTGTGCACAGTATTAAAAAACAACGTTAAGACATAGCCAAGGCAATAAATAAGTGTTCTATCACCAATTGTTTAACCAATCGGGGATGTAGCTCAGTGGTAGAGCGTCCGCTTTGCATGCGGAAGGCCCGGGGTTCGATACCCCGCATCTCCACTTTTTATTCTTAATACGAAATTTTTTTTTACAAGTTTTAACTTTTTTTTCTCATATTGCCGACTATTATTCACCATTAAATCTATTAACACCGAACCAACTCATAAATTTGAAATTGATTACGGACAGAAATAAACAAAAATTAAAATAAAAAATAAGCAAATATAGCAAAATATTGATATGCCGAAAAAATCTTACTTTACACAAAAGCTTAAATAACTCAGTTATCAGCTAAGGAAATTGGGAAATAGCCAGAGTAATAAACACACAAACTGACGTCGAAAATGCGTGGGTTTCCTGTGGTTTATTGGCATTGTTGGTAAATTCTGATTTCATACTGTGATCATTATTGGATTAATTTTAAAGGAATGACTAAAGCTATGATAACTTTGCAAAGCTACCTATTTTTATTTGGCAATATCCTGGAATATTTTCCCAATTTAATACTGTGATATGGATGATAAAAGGATCAATTGAAAAATAAATTTTGATGATAAATAAATGTATTTTTATTACAAATTTCCTTGCTTAACTAACCATGTTTGAAAATAGTGTTTTATTTTTTGGGTTTTTTTTAAACTCATTATTATTACTTGAGAAATTTATATTAGGGATCCCTGTCTTTTTGGGCCCAGTCTTTACAAAAGATGGGCACGTGACCAGGGCTACTCGTAAGTTGCTATTGCGCATGCGTCCAAGGTCTGTGGATGCTGCTTCCACATGCAAAACATGAAAAAGTTTCCCTGTAAATTTTGTTGGTTTACAAGATTTTGAAGCCGTTTGAAGATTCTTGGAAAGCACATGCCTATTTCTTTGTGATGTGGGTAAATTGGATTTGTATACGGTGAGTGTATAGTGAACTTTAAGGAATCTACGAGCCGTTTTTCAAGGGATGATTTGAAGCCATTTTGAGTTGGCACTCGCTAAATGTCAAATCAATTCTTTGAAGAAAGACAGAAATATTTCTTAAATGAGGTAAAATTTAAGCTAGCAAATAAGATGATCGGTTCCCCTAACTACAGCAGAAGACTTCAAGTAGTGTAAGTTTTGTGGCATGCAGCTTTTGTTTGCAGAATTCAATTTTCAGTGAATTTTTGGTCCCTCAGTTAGACCTCTTCCGGTATTACTGCATCAAGAAAGATTTTTGTACAAATTTTGTTGGGTTTTGTTCTTGTCCGTTTTCTCTATAGATAATAACATCATAAGAGAATAGACAAAACCATCTTAACATTTCATTATAGTTCTAATAACACCGATAAGTTCAAATCTTCGTTGCAATCTCCATTGATTCGTAAAAAATAGTCAAGCCATTTTGATCATAAATTTGGTCCAACACCTAGGGTGGTAAATTTTGAAATAAAATGACGTTAAATTCATTTTTTATTAGTTTTTATATATCATCGATATTATTATATTTATTACTGTTCATGTTTCTTTGATCTCTATCAAATTTGCAAGATTGCATTTTGAAAGTAACTGTTCACAATTTTCCTTTCAACAATGCATATTTAATCTTGAATAGACTATGAATACTGTATGAAAATAGTTTTTGCAGTTTTATCTCATGCTTAATAAAACTTTGTATGATGAACTTTTGATTAAAATAGACAGTTAGAATAAGCTATGTTTTCAAAATAAAACATCAGATTATTATCTATTGCAAATGGTTCAGTATTCGATTATTGATTATATGCTTGCATTTCTTAAAAGTAATGTATGCAATTGGTACCTTTGCGATTGTAACTTGATAGCTATAAGATTATTAAAATATACAGTTTACTATTTAAAATAGATAAGCAAATAAATGTCTGTTCAACATTTATTTACTAAAATAAATATTTTCCATGCATATCTTTCATGCAATCTCTATAATATTGCTAGCAAAGCCCAAGAACAATCTTGTAATGGTTCCTTTTCATTGCAATATGGATACTATTGAAATCACGAGAGCGGTAAAATGCCAACGGCACAATTTTGTTTATGTACTAAGTGATTGCTCCTTGCCAGTCATCTGCTCAAAATATTAGGAACAGTGGTCTAACTTATCTGTATAATTATTGCTTTTTTATATATAATCTTTTTGTAGTATGTGGGTAGCTACTTATATATCGTTTTTCTGTTTTAGGTACATCAGAATTGTGTAAAAAAACAACAAAAAAAACATTGTTTGTTCAAGCATCCTCCCCTCCCTCTCTACCTTACTTTTCTATGTATGTGTGGAAACATTCATTTTGGACTGAACATTGTTTGTGTGAGGAATCATGACGATGTCAGTGAAAGGGGGAGGTCAGGGGGACCAACAACCTCCCAACCCACCACCAACAACACCTAAAAATACAGACTCCACAGCGCCAACAGACCCACCATCTAACAACAAGGAGAGTACACCGCAAGAGAACACAGACCCTAATGAAGAAAATGACCTACTGTTAGCTAATGGGGAACCTAATTTCCCTATCGCTGAGCTTGCAAGACTTGATGAAATGATTAACAGACAGCGATGGGTGGTGCCTGTACTATCTAAAGGAGAACTGGAAGTACTACTGGAATCTTCCATAAAACTATGCAAGGCTGGTATGTATTATATCATGATTGTGATGGAGATGATGATGATAATTGTTATGATAATAGTGATGATGATGATTGTGGTGACGATGATTGTTATGATGATAATTGTGATGATGATGATGTTGGTGATGAATATGATAGTGGTAGTGATCGTGGTAATGATAGTTGTGATGAAGGTTATGGTGATAATGATTGTGATGATGATGGTGGTTGTAGTGGTAGTGATAGTGGTAATGATAATTGTGATGATGATGGTAATGATGATGATTATAATGGTGATGTTGATTATAATGGTGATGTTGATTATAATGGTGATGATTATGTTGGTTATGATGATGATTGTGATGATGATGGTGGTTGTGGTTGTTGTAGTGGTAGTGGTAGTGGTAGTTGTGATGAAGGTTATGATGGTGATCATGATTGTGATGATGATGATGGTGGTGGTTGTAGTGGTAATGGGAGTTTTGATGATAATTTTGATGGTGATGATGTTGGTAATGATGGTGATGATGATTGTGTTGGTGATGATGATTATAATGATGATTATGATGGTAATGGTGATGATGATTATGTTGGTGATAATGATAGTTTTGATAGTGGTTAATATGATGATAATGATTATGATTGTGTTGGTCATAATTACTTATTAGATATTATGTTTATTGTTAGGTTATGATACTAAAAGTGAAGAATGCCAGAGGTTTTTCAGAGATGGATTATCCATGTCATTTCATAAAATATTGAATGATGAAGCAGTAAATGGATGGAAATATGAAATACATGTAAGTCACACAAGAAATACAACTGCTAACATGCTTTTGTGTAAATACCGTCGCTTGCATCTACCTGTTAACGGTTGCGACAAAAACATGTTCTGTCTCTCTGTCAACCTTCAAAAATTGGCACCCCAAACTTCTCATGCTTGTAAACCACGTGAAAAAAGGCTTGAAATTTATAGATATGTACTGCACTTGCATCTATCCTTTAACAGATGCAACAAAAATATATAATATGCAAAATTTACCTCAACAAATTGAATTTATTTAGAGGATTGCATTAGGAGATTGCAAACTTTGGAAGTTTACGTCTAGACAGAACATGGTTTTTTTTTCGTGACTGTTAACGGGTACAGGTGCAAACAATGGTACAATATGCAATTTAAATTATACAACTTTAGGATCTCATGGTGCATGCCTTTATATAAAAACAAGAATGCAAGAAATACAACTTCTAGATGACACATGTTTTTGTAACATGTTTTTGTTTAAATACAATATGCAATTCAATTAATACAACTTTTGGATCCCATGGTGCATGCCTTGATATAAATACAAGAATGCAAGAAATAGAAAGTATTTTAGATTCTATGAAACATCCCTTTATGTAAATTCAAGAACTACAACACTTCAATTCCATAACATGCACTCACTGTATGTGTAAATCTTTGTAAAGATTGACCTTGTTGTTAAAATGGCCTATTTATTAATGTATAATTATTTGTTGTTGTAGAAATGCATTCTCAAGAACACAGAGAAGTTAATAGAGCTGTGTGTAGTCAAGCTAGCTCAAGACTGGTTTCCACTACTGGATCTACTCTCTTTAGTTTTCAATCCTCTTTCAAGGTACCTTTACATTATTAATTACTGCCATGCTAGTATTGATGATAATGATGGTGGTTATAATGATGATGTTAATACTGATTATGGTGATGGTACTGATAAAAAGGTTGAGTTGTTGATGATCCAGATAGTAATGATGATGATAAGTGTAATGATAGTAGAACAGATGATGATGATAATAATGATGTTGATGGTGGTAATACTGATTATAACGATTATAATGATGATGGTCTAGATAGTGACGATGACAAGTGTGATGGTGGTAGAACAGATGATGATAGTAATGATGATGATTATGGCGAGGATACTAATAAAAACAAATGTGATGATGATAATCAAGATAAAGATGATGACGAGTGTGATGGTGGTAGAACATGATCATAGTAATGATGATAATAATGATGATAATAATAATGATGATAATAATGACGATGATGATGGTGGTGATAATACTGATTAAAATGATTGCAATGATGATACAGATAGTGATGATGACAGGAGTGATGATGGTAGAGCAGATGATGATGGTATTGATGATGATAATGATGATTGTGGTGATACTGATTAAAAAGATTGCAATGATGATGGTCCAGATAATGATGATGAGGATTCTGATGGTGATAGAGCAGATGATGATGATCATAGTCATGATGATAATAATGACGATGATGGTTATGATATGGTTGGTAATAATGATGATGATGGTTATGATATGGTTGGTAATGATGATGGTTATGATATGGTTGGTAATAATGATGGTTATGATATGGTTGGTAATAATGATGATGATGGTTATGATATGGTTGGTAATAATGCTAACACTATTATTTAACTTGATTTCACCATGGTTAAACGATGCCAAATTGGTTGTTTATAGTTGTTATAACATTGTATTTTGTCTTTGTTTTATAGATTCAATGAGTACAATGGAGCACGGCCATCAGAAACAACTTCCCAAGGAGCTTCAAGCCAAGCTGCTGAAAACCTTCCTGAATTATTTGCAAAATCACCTGATAGTGGACCTCCAAAGGTAAACATTTGTTGTATGGTACTATTGTTACTTTCATTTTCAATTTCATTTTCATTGTCACTACCACCATTATAATTGTCAATGTTGATATAATTATTCCTTTGATTATCATAATAATCAATCATTATTACAAATGTATATTACCATTCTCAATTATAGTTTTGTATCAGTATTTACAACACTCTTCAGGCTTATGATTTCTTTTTTAAATTGCTTATAAATGAATTATTAATGTATTTTAGAGTTAAAGTTCCTTTGAACTTTATCCTTTGTGAGTAGAGTTGTGTGCCAAAATATATAGTTATGTAGTTGTGTAGAGGTAGTGAGTGTGAGACTCCCCAATAAGTAGAGCAAGTTAAAAAAGTGATTTATTTATTTATTTTATCATATCCAGGGTTGGCTGGTTGATTTGGTGAATAAATTTGGTAATCTCAATGGTTTTACTGTACTAAAAGATAGAATTTGTAGTAAAGAAAACCTCAACGTTCCTTTGCTATCAGCTTTATTGAAGTAAGTAAAGGGCTTGATATCTGGTACTTTATTAAACTATTTGTCCATGATATTGGAGTTGTACATTTTGAACTGTGAGATTTGTGCTCTAAGGTGCAGGATTGCAGAAACGTTATGCAAATTACTGCAAATTAGATAAATCATTTGTCATTTTCTAAAGAAATGCGTTAGCTTTGCATATTTTTTTCTGCAATCCTGCACCTCATTGATTTGGGGTAGGGATTGGTAATAGTGGAGAGTTGAACATTTATTGGATTTTTGTAAAAAGTTGAAAATATTACCTGTTATTGTAGTAAATGTGCATATTTTGTTGCTTGTTTAGACCATTTGGATACTGTGCTGAAGTGCTCACAACACAAACAGTGGAAAAGTATTTTCTTCCAATAATAGTAAGTCTACTTGTTTATTTACAAGTGATGATAATGGCGATGATGACAATGATGTTGTTTATTTTTTATTTAAAAAAGATTATTTAAAAAAATGGTGACAATGTTGATGTAAATTAAAATAATAATAATAATTGTGCTGGTTGTGGTGGTATGATGTTGATGATTGTGGTGGTGGTGGTGGTGACAGTAATGGTGCAAATAATGATAATATTGACAATACCATAGTCTACAATGATAATGGTTATGATAATGATTGAGATGAGTAATTGATTGGTTCAATAATTGATTATTTTAGTGAGGGCCGTATGTTAGACAACTTTTAGTGTTAATACATATTTTCCCTCGTAAAATAAAGTTTATTGTATTGTATTGTATGGAAAGGATGGTGATTTTAATGATGGTAATGACTATGATAATGATGATGAAAGTGGTGGTGATAATTTCAAATTCTTTCAAATTCAATTTGTTTGTTTTCCTATTGCCCAGGAATTTGTTCCAGAGTTCTTAGAAGGTTTGTCAGATGAGGAACTCAAAAAAGAAGCCAAGAATGAGGCTAAAAATGATGCTCTTTCTTCAGTTATTAAAGTGAGTTACATATATATATATTAGTTATTTACACAAACATTTGCTTGCATTTCTTCTGTGAGAATAACTTAACAAAGATAATAATTGTTTAACATTAAATTACAAACAAAGTGAGCTCACTGGAATAATTGTTGTATTCAAAAATAATAATTATGGAACAATAGCTAATATTGGAGAAATACTTCAGAGAAGAATCAAGGGACTCTGACATGTCAATATTTATTGTATTAGTGTAGATATATGATTTATGATATATGATTTATATAATTATATTCTCTCTAAGGCTTTGAAAAAACTTGGTACAAGAATACCAAACAGAGAAGACATTCGCAAGCAGCTAGAGATCTTCAGACTTAAAATGATACTTAGGTAATAAAAATAAATAACTTTCATTGATTGGTCTTTATGGAATTACATTATTAGTATAAGAGTGAATGATCTGAATGATAATCTGATGTTTGGATGGTTTGAACTCAGGTGTGATGTTGATGAGTAGTGATTATCTGGATGTGTTGTCATGACTGTTGATGTTGGTTTCCAAGGAGGTAATCTTCACTTTACTCTGGAAATGACTTTCCCTAAAGTGGTCAAAATGTTAGACACCAACACCAACAGTCTTTCTCAAGACTACACGCACTGGTGTGATCCTTACTAATCATTTACTAGTATGTGTGTTATGTTATTCAAGATTCTGTGATTTTTATTTTACAGATTGTTGCAAATATCTTCATTCAATGGGAAAATGAATGCTCTAAATGAGGTATGTCTTAACCTTTATTTTAATGTTAAAACAATAGAAACACATTTGAATTTTCTCTGAATTGAGGCTATCCTTGTGCAAATGCACCTTTTGTCAAATAGTACAGCGGTAATAATTAACATGGAACTGGAGTATTAATCTATTGAGTTGTATATATGCACTCCGAGGAGGGGGGGTGGGGACTCCCTATTGAAAGAGGGTGGGATGCTTGCCGAAACTTTTAAAAATGGACCCTAAAATGGACCTGTGTTGTCAGTTTATGGGTGTGACAGCTATGAAATTGTATCCCTAAGAGGGACCAAGTAAAAGCGTATCAAAGGCTGTGTTTCTTGATTTAGTTTATTTACATCAAACACCTTCTGCTCGTAAGAGTTTATGACAACGTTAATTGTTAAACGTAGAAAAAAAGCATTGTTAAAATTGTTTATTTCCAAAACCCTAAAAGGGACCACAAAACTCAGCTGGTGGGCATTCTCGCTCATTAACATCCTGAGCGGGACCGAAACCTCGATTTCAACCCCTAAAAGGGACGGCGAGCATCCCTGTCCCTTGACCTCCCCCCCTCCCCGGGTATGCACTATTGTATATCATTTCTAAATATTTTTATCTATTTGCTTTAATTTCAGATCAATAAAGTTATATCAAGTGTGTCATACTATACTCATCCAAATGCTGCTGTTGATGACAAGGAATGGTTAACTGCAGAAAGAATGGCTGTAAGTAATCACAGACATTGTTACATATACAAACAATCTTGGTTACAAATTGAATAAATGTTTATAGCATAGATAAGTTTTAATGCGCGCTCTGATTGGCTTTTTATCTACGAACAAAAAATGTATGGAGCACGCGTATAGAGCACGCTCACTTCAAATTTCTTTCAAAAAATATCTTCGATAGAACCTGCGTTCTTATTGGACGCTAACCAATTCAACATAATTTTTTAGCTTGCGTGCAACAACGGTCAGGTTTTTCGGTGTTTTGACATTTCATGTCGTGCAACTCATTACGCTTCTCTCGTGCTTAGCAACCTAACACCATGGACGCACGCTACTTATGAACCATTTCTTAATTTGATGCACAAAAATCTGTTGCCCTTTTTGCAGGAATGGATTGAAAAGAATAATGTCCTTTCTATAGTTCTAAAAGACAACCTTCATCAACCTCAGGTATGTGTTCATAATTGAAGATAAATTGTGGTGATGATGATAAATTATATTATTTATGTATAATGACCTTTTTATTACAGTAGATTTCACATAACTTTTGCTTTTCCATATTAACATTTGGAATTTCCAAATTGAGTTTGGGATTCAAACAGCAAAAGTTATGCAAAATAGACTGTAAATCTATAGACTAATATTTGGCTAATCTGTGCTTTGTATGTTTCCACCCAATTCAAAACCACTGGGAAGGAAAACTGTTTTTGAAAAATTTCCACATGATATCAAAATACATAAGACAAACAATCTTATTCCCAAAAGATTTGAATTGGGTGGAAACACACATAGCAACTTGTTATTCAATTTGGTGATTGTATGATTGTATAATTTATTTAGGTTTGTATTTTTTATTTCAGTATGTGGAAAAGCTAGAAAAAATAATTCGATTTATTATCAAAGAAAAAGCTCTGTCACTAAAGGATTTAGACAGTATATGGGCTGCTCAGGTACATGTTTCATTATATTTATTTCTATCAATTATTTATGTATTCATCACATGGTACCTTTATGATCATATATTTAATACGCTAAGCGAAAAATGTCTGCATCTTATTCCAATAAACCCGCCCACTATGCCACCAAACGAATTCCAGAAATGCTAAGAACATGTAATTGTGGGTGCAATAGGGGGTAAATTGGAACGAGAAATTAAATGCTTGCAAAACTAGAAATCAAAGTCATCTTGCAGCGATCTCGCATCGGCCGCCATCTTGGATTATCATTGACACAGGGAGCCCAATCATTACAAAGAGCAGCCCAAGCATAGGGAATTTTTCACGGGTACCCCGACTAGTTTGTATTAAATGAATATCTGTTGTGTTGATAGATTGGAAAACATGATGCTATAGTTAAAAACATCCATGACCTGTTGGCCAAGCTGGCGTGGGATTTCTCTGCTGAGCAACTGGACCATCTATTCTCCTGTTTCCAGGTAATCATTTCTCTAATACACAGAGAACATCAAACATCACAACTCACATTTGCCAAATCTAATCTAATCTCATTTGCATTAGATGTGGCACATGTGAGAAGTGATGTTTATACTAGGCCTTACAGTGCATTTCACATAACGTTTGACATTTGAAGTTTGTTCTTTCTATGTAAATTTGGTAATAAGGAATTTGATCAAATTGTGTAATTTCTTTGGATAAGTTCTTATAAATGCTTTAACTTTTGATAAATATTGGAACCAGTGAGGTAGTTAAAAGCACTTTAAAATACTATCCATGTCATCCTTGGATATTTGGTTTTCAAAAATTGGTTTCTAGGAGTAGTGTTTTCATGAAAGCATAGGTAATATAATGAAATTTGTTACACTGACGAAGGGCTAAAGCACGAAATGTAAGTAAAGTTAAGTTAACATTTTTTTACAGTGTTACAAATTCTATTATCTTACCTATTGTTTATATCAAACACTGACACAGCCTATACTAGTTAACTTGCTGGTTTCAATTCATGAAAATATACATGACATGTTTATATTTGCTTATAGGAGAGCTGGGCTAATGCATCTAAGAAACAAAGAGAGAAGCTGCTAGAGCTAATCAGAAGACTTGCAGAAGATGATAAGGAAGGTGTAATGGCACACAAGGTTCTTGGTTTACTGTGGAGTTTAACTCATAGTAATGATGTTCCTACTGAAATAATGGACCTTGCTTTAAGTGCACATATTAAAATACTTGATTATAGCTGCTCCCAGGTGCAGGTAAGGTCAATGTGAACAGCTGGTCATACTAATATGATCAATCATTTATTTGCTCATTCCTTTGTTCCTTTACATCAATTCTTCTCCTTTATTTGATCAATCATTGATTTATTCACATATTAATTTATACATCCATTCATCCATCCATCCATTTATTCATTTGTTCATTCATTTGTTCATTCACTTGTTCATTCATCTGCTCAATCATTCATTCATCCATTCATTTATTAATTCATTTGTTCATTCATTCATTTCTTTATCCATTCATTCATTTATTCATTCATCTGTTCATTCATCCATTCATTCAGTCAACAGTCAGTTACTAAGATATTTATTCATTCTTCCATTCTTCCAATAAATCATTCATTCATTCATTTATTTATCTATTTATTTACTCACTTATTCAGTCATTCTTCACTTGAAATTGGTTACTCTTATTCATTATTTTTTATATCTGTTTCCTTAACAAACATTCATTGAATATTTTCATTATCCTCCCATTTTAATAGATGATTTACTAGTCTAATTGACAATGTATGTAGCTGATTCCCATTTCAATGTGTCTAGGATCGTGACTCGCAAAAGACTCAGTGGATTGATAAATGTGTTGAAGAACTAAGAAATGATACCTGGGTTCTGCCTGCCCTTAAACACATCAAAGAAATCTGTATGCTCTTTTATGAGGTTAGCTACATCTATTATATATGGAAATACATGCTTACAGCAAATAAAAAAATGGCATCCCATTTTAAACTATTGCTCTTGACTGGCTAGCCTCTGATACATGTGAAAACTCTATTATGTTTCAACATAAACACAAAGCTGGCCAGTTAAGAACAGCAGCAGGTCACCATATTATCAATTCAGAATGATTATGATATTGATAGTTACATGGAGTAATATAGTACACTTGCCTTTCTTTATATTTAAGGAGCAATACATATAATTTTCCAAATTTTCCAATTTCCACTTTTCCACCCTGTGGAAGAAGTGGTGGTATAGCAGTCAGTGGTTGGGATTCTCAGCTGACGGGGTTCAATTCCTGGCGCAGGCAACTAGTAATGTCATGTCCTTGGGCAAGATGCTTCACTTCCACATTGTCTCTCTTCACCCAGGAGTATAAATGGGTACCAGCATTGCTGGTGTAAAGTTGTGAGAGGAGTAGCGCCCACCCCCTACCTTCATGGTAGAAGCTAATGAAATAGGAGCCATTAGTTTGCCCCCGACTGATTACTTTACTTTTTACATATAATTTAGATATTGTGATCTGTAGTGTGATGTCCAGACTGTTTTGCTACTGTTTTAGGCTCCTCAAAACTACTCCCATGTCCAAAGAAACCCTCATGTATTCTATCGACATGAGGTAATCAACAAACTACAACAGACTCACTCTTTGGTGAACCTTGTAGCCGATAACCTGGCTAAGTACATGGAGAAAGTACATACTATACTAGAAGGTAACTGGAAAGAGTACTATTATTATTATTATTATTATTAATTATTATTAATGTTACAGTAATAATATATTATTAATTATTATTGATGTTAATTAAATAGCTGTATATACCTTGATATCTTTTCTGGTCTTTTTGCTATCCCTATACACTTCTTTTTTCCCTTCCCTTTCCCTTCTATCCTTTTTCTACTATTTTTGCTGTTTGCTTACTGATTTAAACATTTATATTTTTTCTCTCCAATTAGCCAAGAAACAAGACAAAGTATTTTTTTTCCAAATATAAAAAGAAATAACCTTTGCTTATGATATGTTTCTTCTTTAACAAAATAATGACGTAATCTCTCTTATTCCTATTGCTTCCTGGTTATCTGGTTTTCCTCACTCCACACAAAATGAACATGTGAGCAGAGTTGTGTGCCAAAATATTTAACGTAGAGGTAGTGAGTGAAGATTGTTAGGGCACTTGTGTCTGCATGCTAACTACATTGAGGCAATTAAAAAAAATGATTTATTTATTTATTTATTTTTTCAATAGGAAAATCAAAGATTGATGCACAAGACATAATTCTTGATGGTCGGTACAACCACATCCAACAAGTTCAAGACAGATTAACTTTTCTCAAGTAAGATCTATTTGCACATTGTGATATTTTGATTTTCACATGCTCTTGTTTTCATTTTGGCCTATAATAATTTCAATAGCAAGTATCAGGGAGATTGAAAACAAAGAAAGAAGAGAATAAAAAAGAAAAGAAAAATATAAAAGAAAATAATTGTCTTATTTAATTTTGTATGTTTTTTTAGATTTCTTTTGAAAGATGGTCAACTATGGCTGTGTGAGCCTCAAGCAAAACTGGTAATAATTACAACTCCAACAGAAATAATTTGTGTCTTAAATTATTTTTATATTGTTTGTTGTTGTGTGTTATTAGGTTTGGCAGTGCCTGGCAGAGAAAGCTGCCTTCCCATCAGATAGAGAATGTTGTTTTAAATGGTTCTCTAAGGTAATGAATGATTTATTATTCACTTATAATACTTACTATTTGAAAGTAAACATCTGGATGATATATTTTATTTCACACTGAAAGATGCTAAAAAAGATTAACTATAATATATTGAAATAAAATGGTAATTGATGAATAAATGAATGAATGAATAAATAAATAGATGGGTGAATGGATGGATGGATGTGTATAATTATGGATAAATGAAGGACTGGATATATTTTTAATCTATGAATGAATAAATGGATGAATGAATGAATAATTAATTAATGAAAAATTTGTAAGATAATGTATACACTATCTTTATATATCTTGAAGTTTATTTCTTGTTAACGTGTCTCCAATTTTAGAATTATTGATCATAAGACTTTATATCTATCTAATCCATAGCTGATGGGTGATGAACCCGACTTAGATCCAGAGATCAGCTTATCGTTCTTTGAAGGCAATGTTCTTAAACTAGATCCAGTTTATTTGACAGAAAATGGAATAAGGTATGAAGATTATTATAAACATAGATGTATTTGACTAATTTTAAGGTTATAGATATAGATAGATATACTTTATAATATTGTAAGCGCATTGAGGCTTGTGAAATGTGCAAGAACCGTTAATTAAATTAAATTTTCTAAAGTACTTTTTCCATTCCATATTTCATATTTATCTCTCCCTACCTCCCCTATCCTTCCTTCCTTCCTTCCTCATTTCCTTCCTTCCTTCTCTCCTTGATGGTTATCAAACATAAAGTTGTGTCTATTTATCAGATGTTTTGAGAGATTTTTTCGTGGTGTGAATATTAAAGAAGGAAAACTAGTAACTAAACGACGTTCTTACATGATGGAGGATTTGAACCTTATTGGAATGGAATATGTCTGGCAGGTAAATATTGGAAGTACATACAAATATTAATATAAACATGTGTCATCAGGCGTTCCAAACACCCCAAAGAATGGGACTGCAGGACATTAGACCTCTTTACCTCTGTATGCAAATTGCCCATTTCAGACCACATGTCATTCCCTTGAGAATTGTTCTTTTGTGATGAACATGATATATTATTTACATGTGAAAGAAACAATTCCCAAGGGTAGCATCACATAATCTGAAATGGGACAACAAACAAGGAAGGTAGAGAGATCTATTTAACACCAATTGCAGACTTATATATGGTGTGTTTTACTGAGAAATAATGTTCTGACAGTCCTACCACTCATATCATTGCCAACACATTTGTATAATTGTGGAATGCTCTAACCTAATTTTGAGTATGTTTAATATTTGTATATTTTGTTGTAGGTTGTGCTTCACAGCAGTGGTGAGATTGCTAACAGAGCCATTGAACTGATTAAAGAGACTTTTACAAACTTAGGACCAAAACTAAGATCTAATCAGGTACGATAATATAGTGGGGTCTTAATATCAACAGCAGCAGCAGCAACACCAGGAACAAAAACACAACAAAAACAACAGCACAACAACAACAACAGCAGTAGCGACAGCAATGTAACAACAGCAGCAACAACAACAACAACAACAGCAGCAGTAGCAACAGCAACAGCAACAATCACAGCGAAAACAACAGAACAACAACAGCAGCAGTAGCGACAGCAATGTAACAACAACAACAACAGCAGCAGCAACGGCAGTAGTAGCAGCAACAACAACAATAACAGCAACAACACAGCAGCAGTAGCAGCAGCAGCAGCAGCAGCAACAACAACAACAGCAGCAGCAGCAGTAGCAGCAACAACAACAATAACAACACAACAACAGCAGCAGTAGCAGTAGCAACAGCAACAACACAACAACAATAGCAGCAGCAGTAGCAGCAACAACAACAATAACAACACAACAACAGCAGCAGTAGCAACAGCAACAACACAACAACAATAGCAGCAGCAGCAGTAGCAGCAACAACAACAATAATAATAACAGTGACAGCACTAACACAACAACAATAGCAGTAGCAGCAACAACAACAACAATAACATCAACAACACAACAACAGCAACAGCAGCAGTAGCAACAGCAACAGTAGTAACAGCAACAACACAACAACAATAGCAGCAGCAGTAGCAGCAGCAGCAACAACAATAATAATAACAGTGACAGCACTAACACAACAACAATAGCAGTAGCAGTAGCAGTAGCAGTAGCAGTAGCAGTAGCAGTAGCAGTAGCAGTAGCAGTAGCAGCAACAACAACAATAACATCAACAACACAACAACAACAGCAGTGGCAACAGCAACAGTATTAACAGTAACAGCTAAAGCATTGGTATCAATGCCATTCCTAATTCACTGTGTTTATATGCTAGGTTGACATCCACAATCAGTTCATTCAGACTTGTACCAGTCGTATCCATGAATCAGCCAAGGTATTACTATCCAGCAGTGAGGAGGATGAGAAACTTGACAAAGACAAGCAATCACATGCAGTAGAAGCTATCAAAGTTGTACGCTGCCTTACAGTACTCAGGGAATATGTCTCTGAATGTGATGATGATCACTTAGAGGAAAGAGCAATTCTTCCCCATGGACGGTAAGATAATGATAATGTTATGCATGAGAAAGTCAAACCGATAGACCTTTTCACGGTTTGAATCTAACAACCTCAGCCTTGATAGGGTGTAATATATTCTTTATTATTTGACTACAACCCGTTGAATTTTGTAGTGTTTCAATTAACTTCAATAGACTCTTTTAGTTCCAAATTGTATGCTAATTGCACATTTCAGACCACATGACATTCCCTTGAGAGTTGTTCTTTTATGTCAAGTATGAAAATATTTATGCATAACAAATGATTAAATCCAAAGGGAATGAACACATGGTTTGAAGTGGGTCAATAAACATTGAAGCTGAATGGGTCTATTATTTGATCATGCATACATTGCTTAAATTACAGTGAGCTGTCGTCAAATTGTAAAGAATATAATTACTAGACGCTAACAAGGCTGAGGTTGTGGACGTTAAGCGTAATAAGGTCTATTGACATTCAATTGACATGCTCATTCATTTCAGATTCTATAGGTGCTTGTAATATTATATTCTTCAATTCTTAACTAAAGACATTGACCTGGATCAGTGGAATAATACTTACTTCCATACTTACGGCCTTGTGTGTAAGTCCCTGCATAAAATAGGGGCGCCCCCAACGATAATGATAGCAACTGCTGAACAGCCCATGTTCACCACAGCAAGCCCAGCAGCACAAAACACATGCAATGCATACCTTAAGTTTAACCTCACCTAAATTCCATTTAGCCCCATCTAATAGTTATGTGATGATTTTACTCCCAGGTCATGCAGAGGAAAGCATGTTTCCTTGATAGTTAGATTCCCTGCACATGGACGACAGGGAGACGAGTTTGAAATATGGTCTCATACTAATGAATCTTTGGCATCAATCAGAAGACACATACTGGGAAGGTAATGGCATTCTTTGTTACTCAACTAGATTAGCTTTTTAGTTATTTTGAATAACCTATACCAAAGTGGATCCAGGATTTTAGAAAGGGAGGTTCAACACATAGAATACTGGGGCAAGAGTAGCCACATGTAGCTCAAGAGCAGCGAAGAGAAATTCCAGACAGTGTATTGTTGTTACAATGGTTGGTTTGATGGAATCTTTGGACCTCCACACGTGTCATTATATAATGCTTCATGTTCATTTGCGTTCAATTGTTCTTCTATTCTACCCCATTATTCCCCTGGGTTGTATTCAAATCCCTCCACAGGCTTCAAGTTTCAAACTTAGATTATGTGGTATAAAATGCTTTCCTCGTGACCAGAGAGGAGCATCGGATTGGACAAAATGGTCATGAATTATTAATGAGTGCTCACAGTTAAAACGTGTTAAAGATTGAAATGCTGTGTTTTGATATTGATTTTGATATGTGTGTTCTAGGGTGAAGCCATCAACACAAGCAACTAAGGTTGACCTTTATGTCAATGGAGAACTTCTTTGTCCCTCTGATGATAGAAGATTGGTATTTCAAGTCCCTCTTAGAGACAGAACAGTAAGTCAACTATATACAGTGTGAAAATGTAATAGTTGCAAGCTTGTGTTCATCATGATCATCATTTTCACTACCTCCATCATCATCACCATCATCATCTTCATCATTATTCAAATCCCTCCACAGTCAGCAACAGTCAGGCCTCGGAGGCATTAACTAACAACACTCATGATTGTAAACTGCTGGTTTTCAGCAGTCCGATAAGTCCTCCATATACACATTACTAGATTGTAAAGCGCTATGAGCTATTCTAGAGATATAGCGCTATATAAATGAGGCATATTATTATTATTATTATTATTATCAGCTCTTGTAACCTCTCAGACTACCTCATTTTGTTTTGTCATGTGTTGTTGTTTTTATTTTGTAAAGTGCCTAGAGCAGATTTGGATAGGTGCTATATAAATACCATATATTATTATTATTTATCATCATCAACACTATTGTCATCATTACCTTGTCATCATTTACCACCTTTTACACAATTATGTGTTCTGCCAGACTTAAGTCTTGGTTTGGTTGACTATTGGCCAATTTTAATTGAACACTTTAGTCTGATGGGATGTTTAATCATGTACACCTAATCCAAAAAACGTTGTCTGGTCCGCCGCACAGTCCTCGCGCCAAGACTGTGAAAGATATTGGTTATATCTAATCAGTAATTAATTTATTTGCATGTTCACACTCTAGTGTGGTACTTTTTTCAACGAAATAGTGTTGTGCCTACTTTTATTTTCTTGTTTTATCACTCTCATCAAAATATTCACTGTGTTTTCCTTTACGGTCTTGGCGCGAGGACTGTGCGGCGGACAGTGGCAATACCATTGTCACTTGATACTATTATTATCATCACTGTTATAGAATTATAATCATCATTCTTATTATTATAATATTATTATTACCTTTTCCAATTTATATCATCAAATTACCACTGTCAATGTTGTCACTACATATGACATATTTGTGTAATACATACCGTCAAATCTCATGATATATTTCTTGTTGTTGCCAGTTAATAACAGCCAAGATTGGTCCTGTTGAGAGTTCCATGCCTTCATCACCAGATTCCTCATCAGATTCTTCTACAGGATCTACGGCAGCCACTCTTGATGGCCCTAACCTTGATGCTGAAAACAGCCTGCCTGGGGTGGTAAGTACACGATGTAGCCATCCAGTATCTATACACATATTCAGCTAACTTCCACCCAATCTTATTTTATAATATTTGAATTTGGTGGAAATGTTCATCATAGTAACATTTTATCCAATCAATAACAAATGTCCAAAAATGAACTCCCACAGTTTATTTTCCATTTTTATAGAGATTACCTTCAATTGTAGTGAATCACAAAGTTCTTTAACATTCAAATCATTTCTCACATTATTAATTAAATAAGAGAAAGAGACTTCATAAGGCATTAAGTAAGCTTAATGCCTGATGAAGTCTCTTTCTTTTATTTATCTACAACAAGGCATGGCAAACTTCTTCTTCTTTTCTGATTATTAATATTATTATTTCCATCTCAGATAATGTCCAAAAGACATGAATTCTTACAGTTTCTTATCCAACTTGCTGACTATGGAATAGAACATAAGATATATGAATTGAGAGAAAGCGTACAGCTACTATTAGAACTGATCCCATCAGATACATATCTAGTTAACCAGATCAAAGCCATCTGCCGTGAACAGCATACAACTAAGGACAAACAACCAGGACTAGAGGATATATTTTTAACTAAATCACCAACACAAGCACTTTATAATCTAGAGGTAAGTTTATGTTAAGTTTATGTTACAAAATAGATCAAACATGAGAAAGAGTGTTTTTTCCGATATTCAAACACGAGAAGTTAGTTTAAAAAACTAGGAGCAGTTGAGTGTTTTAACCAACTTTGAAGTGTTTGGATAGATGAACATACACTCTTGCAAGGGCTTGATCTGGCTTCTCTGACCATTACAGCGTGATGCGCCTTACCGTTTCCACTAGACAAACATTTTTGACACTTTTTTGATTGAGAGGCGGAGTCATCACAAAGGTGCCGACACACCATTTGATAGCGAGTTCAGATGCTATCCAATGGTGTGTTGGCACCTTTGTGATGACTCTGCCTCTCAATCAAAAAAGTATCAAAAATGTTTGTCTGGTGGAAACAGTAATGTGCGTTGCGCAGTAATAATCCTTAAAGAAATTCAAAGCAAAATTTTGCCAGATTTTATGCTTATTAAGATCACATATCCAAACCTCCTTCACGGTAGTGATTTCCATTGTTTTGTCCTCATGAATTATTAATGAGTTTGTGAAACTGATTTCAATAATGTTAGTAATCTAAAAGCTCTAAAGACCAACAAGGATGACTTCAACCAAGGCAAAACTTCAAAATAAATATATTTAAATTGTCAAGCTTGTGGAGGGTTCTCACAGCCTAAGATGTTTCTTATTCAACATTGATGTATTTTGATCACATCTAATGAAAATTATAAACATTTTAAGCAAAAAAAAAATCAGATATCTTTGAAATCTACATATGACAAAGTGCATATTTTTTGCATTTACATGTTGATTATTGTGTATTTGATTGTTCATAAAATAATGGTGTTAATGACTTGTACTGACATTGTTATATCATTATCAACCTACAGATAGTATATGCACAGATAATGCCAGCAGTTCCCATGCCGCAAGAACAAATATTTGAATACCAGGTAATGAACGATTGTCTGGCATAGTTTATATACATTAATTAGTACTAATTGTACTATTGTGTAATGTAGATGAGCTTTCTAAAGAGTGGTGGCATACCTTGTGTAATTGGCATGCTTACAAACACAGAATATCTCAAATCAGCTGATACAATTACTAAGAGGTTAGTGTTCATTGTGATGATGGTGATGATGGTGATGATGATGATTATGATGATGATGATTATGATGATGATGATTATGATGATACAATGTACTAATGATGGTGATAGGGATGAAGGTATTGGTGGTGATGATACATAATATATAGTAATGAGTAATGCTGATCCAGAAATTAATATACCTTTAAGGGTTAACTTTGACTACTACACTCCAACTGAATTTAAAGATTCAATTGGAACAAGTATCCATAATATACAATCTTCTCTCTCTGTTTTGCACTCTAATGTCAGGAGTATTCAAAAAAACTTTGATAATCTCCATCAGATGCTTTTTGAATTGGATCATCCATTTGATATAATTGGTATTTCTGAATCTTGGATTAACACTGAAAATACCAATGTTGTTAATATTGATCTACCAAATTTCAGTTTTATATCTCAACCCACTGAACAAAGAGCTGGTGGTGTTGGTTTTTATATCAAAAATTCGCTTACCTTTCATGTCAGAAATGACATGAATAAATGTACTGCAGAATGTGAGATGCTTTGGATTGAAATTAGCAATGATAAGCAAAAAAATCTCATTTGTGGAGTAATTTATAGACATCCAAATTCAAACGCAGAAACCTTTTTAGAACTTCTAACTCCTATCCTAGAAAAGATAAATTCAGAAGGGAAATTCTGCATAATTCTTGGTGATTTCAATTTTAATTTATTAAATTATGAAAACCATTATCATACAGAAGAATTCCTTAATACTCTAAACTCAAATTTCTTTGAACCACACATAACTAAACCCACTAGAGTTACTGACCATACATCAACACTTATTGATAATATATTTTTTAATTCAATCGATTATGATTGCACTAGTGGCAATATTATCTACAATATCTCTGATCACTTGCCAAATTTTCTAATAATCAATGAATTTTGTTCTTCAGAGAAAAATGAAACCATATATAGAAGAGATTTCACTAAATTTGACAAAGACTTATTAATTGACAATTTCAAGTCAATAAATTGGATAGAGACTTTTCAAACATGCCATAATGTTGATGACATGTTTAAATCGTTTTTTGACATTTCCTCAAAAATAATAAATACACACATCCCACTTAAAAAAGCTTCAAGAAAAGAAGCTAAATTTCTTAAGAAACCATGGATCTCTAAAGGTCTACAAACTTCCATAAAAAAGAAATCTAAACTTTATCGACAATACTTAAGAAACAGAAATAATAATTCTTCTGAAAAATTCAAGTCTTATCGAAATATGCTCAACACGTTATTGAAGAAAAGTAAGCAAGACTATTATAAGGAATATTTTAAAAAAAGTGCTGGTGATGCTAAAGCCACATGGAATGGGATACGGGAGTTAGTTTCTTTAAAGAAAAAGAAAAAAACTCACTTCCCCTCAAAAATTATTAAACAAAATATAACAATAACTGATCAAAAAGAAATCGTAAATGAATTTAATGAATATTTTGCTACTGTTGGTAAACAGTTGGCCTCTTCTATAACATCTACTGGTGAATCCTTTAAAAATTACCTAGGTGAAGCTGTATCGAGTAGTCTTTTTCTTAGTCCCACTTCAGCAAGTGAGATAAGCAAATACATCCTTACTCTTAACAATAATAAGGCAACTGGTCCATACAGTCTACCTGTGTTTATTCTGAAAAGTCTTCATGATGTCATCTCAGTACCACTTGAGATTATCTATAATCACTCATTTGCTACTGGCACAGTTCCCAGTCAACTGAAGGTTGCTTAAGTGATGCCAATATTTAAAAAGGATTCACCTCTCTGTGTTTCCAATTATAGACCAATTTCTCTTCTTTCCATCTTTAATAAGATTCTAGAAAAACTAGTGTATCAACGTCTTTCAAATTTTTTCGAAAAACAGTCAGTTATCTATGACAAACAATTTGGGTTTAGAGCGCAGCATTCTACTGCCCATGCTCTATTACTTCTAACAGAAAAAATTAGAACCTCTATTGATAAAGGACTTCATTCCTGTGGAATCTTTTTGGACCTTCAAAAAGCCTTTGACACTGTAGATCACAGCATCTTATTGAACAAACTTTCTCACTATGGGGTCAGAGGTTTACCCCTTCAATGGTTCACATCTTATCTCTCTAATAGGAAACAGTTTGTATGCATCGATAATGTAAACTCTAATTATTTGAATATCTCATGCGGCGTCCCACAAGGCTCGGTCCTTGGCCCGCTTTTATTTTTAATTTATGTTAATGACTTTTACAAATGCTCCCAGCTATTCGATTTTCATCTGTTTGCAGATGACACAAATTTATTCATGAACAATAAAAATCTTTCTGAACTAGAAGCTCTTCTTAACCAAGAACTTCACCAAGTTGGCATTTGGCTATCAACTAATAAACTGTCTCTAAATATTGATAAAACCAGTTTCGTTATTTTTCATCCTCCACAAAAAAAAATCCCATTCATTCTGCAATTAAAAATCTTCAATCAAAATATAAGGAACGATTCATTTGTAAGATATCTGGGCATTATATTCGATTGTAATTTAAACTGGAAAAAACACATTCATGAACTCACTAAAAAAATCTCTAAAAACATAGGCATTCTCACCAAAGTAAGGTACTTTGTGTCAAAGGATGTTATGCTCCAACTATACTACAGCTTCTTTTACTCATTAATTACTTATGGAATACTAATATGGGGTAATACCTATGAAAATTCGCTTAAACCTATAATTACCTTACAAAAAAAGGTTGTACGTGTGATGACATTCTCCAAGTGGGATGCTCATACCCAACCAATTTTTGCAAATTTAGGACTTTTAAAATTCACAGACATAATTTTCCTTTCTAATGCCATCTTTATGTTTCAATTTAAAAATAATCTTTTACCTAAAGCCTTTGATGGCTATTTCCAGAGTGTTTCTTCATCACATAACTATAGAACAAGACTAGCTAGTAAATCAAGTTTCAGAACTCCTGTCATTAGAACAAATTATGGAAAATTTAATTTAAGCTATGTTGGTCCAACCATTTGGAACAACCTTGATGAAAATATAAAATTACTTCCTCTAAAATCTTTCAAAGCTAAAATGAAAACTTCCTGTCTAGAAAAATATTAATTAAGTTAACTGCTGACTTTGTAATATTATATCTACTGTATATCTCAATTGCTTATTTATTACTTAACATAGAATTGCACATTATATAAATAGATTCAATTATTTCCCATATTATTTATTATTATTATTTCCCATTTCTATATTAATCAAATTATATCCATATTATACACTTATTACTTTCATTTATAATTATGATTAATTTGTATTCAAACAGTTTTTCTATTGCTCTGACACTGAATTGTAAATTATACATTTGTACTTACCTTTTCATTTTCTATATGTTAAATTTTATGTACTATTTGTTACCATTTATTCATCACGACCTTTAAATTCTTAATTAATATTTGCAGCTACTCAGCTCGATTAGTTTTCTATTCTGAGTAGCTATTACCAAAATTTGTTTTAAATTTGTTTCCTTGTAATTTGTAATTTGGTATAATTATGGTAATAAACTTATTAATTAATTAATGATGATGATAGGGATAGCGGCAGTGTTGATAAAAATGATTATGATCTGGTAATTGTTATGACAATGGCATTGAAGATAATGGTGGTGGACGTGATGATGGTGATGATCAGGGTTATGATTATGGTAGTTATTGTGATTGGGACAGTAGTAGTGGTGATGAATGGTATGATGATAGGGATTATTCTATAATTCTATGTTGTCTACTGCAAACTAGTTTCATACTATTTATAATAAAATATTGTTTAATTCATAATGTATTAATATTGTATTGTTCTTTATCAGACTGGCTTACAACACCCTTATGAAGCTAAGCAAATTACTGTTCACTGTCATTGGCCATGCACAAGTTAATATTGTAGCAGAGGCAATGAGTACAGCAGACCCTTCACAGATACCATTCCCTACTAATGTACACAATGCAGCAGTTATCCTACAACAAGCACTACTGTATATACCCAACCCTAACACAGAATGTATGCTGAAGAATGTTGCTGTTAGACTGGCTATACAGATGGGCAAGGCAGTAAGTTTGACGCTGATGAAGTTTGAACTTTTGTTTATTCACACACATATTGATACATGTATAAAATTTCAAAGATTTGTATCAAAATTACCAAAAACAATTATTTACAAATAGAAAATAGACAGAAAGGATGAGAAGATGTGTGTGTGGTTGTCAAAGTAGTGAAAACTTTCTGGTCGACAAACGCCCACAGAGATTAATTAACTTTTTTTTAAACAATAAGCCTATGGCCAAGAGCCTATGAAACTATTTACAATATATTGATTATACAGTGAAACCTCTGAACTGAAATGGACTGGGACCAAGACAATGTGTTGTTTTGATAGGTTTCTGGTTTATTGAGGTTTTTTTGCAGCCAAAAAAATATATTTTTCAACAAAATATTATATCCAGTTTAGAGAGAATATCTGTTTTTTAAGGGTCTGGTAAAGAAGAGTGCCAATGTACTTCCCCATGCAATAATTATTAATTTAAGTACCAATTTAACTTAGATGTAAGTTAGGATAAATCTTTATCCCATATATGAATATACTCATCACAGCTATGATTTCTTTTGTTATTAATGAGTTTACTATACTTTCTTAGGCCATCACTAATGTACCAGACCTAACAGTAATCAGATCAGTACAGAGAGTAGCCTGGGTCAGTGCCACAGGTGCATTACATCTACTCCATGGCACTAATGAAGAAATACACAAGATGTATGACAAGGTAACATAAGCCACATTTTGTGATATTAGTCCTTAAAATATTTGATATAAATCACAAGCTCTGATTGGCTGAGAAGTGATCTCTACAACTCAACAGAGCATGGAATGTCTATTCCTTTCATTTTAACAACTGAATATTTTATAAAAGAAATAGAAAACTTGGCAGCAGTGCTCTGTGGAGTTATAGAGCACATAAGACTCAAGAAGCGCTGAGAAGCACTCTGCTAGACATCATGCTTCTCTCGTCTTCTTAAAATTTCTGCATGCTCTATAACGTTGTGCAGAAATGGTTAGAAAGAGGAGGGTGGGGAGGCAAGGGAGTGATTGTCTTGTGTGCCTGTTGTAATCACCTTAGTATTCAACAAGATTGTGGACAAAAAATATAATTATATATTATTACTTATAACTTTATTGGTTCGACTTGACAAGAAACTATTGATCATTGATAATTTATTTTACTTTACAGCCTCCTCCAGGATTGGTTTTGCATCCAAATGACATTGAACTTGCTAGAGAGGCCCTTGAGGTTTGTAAACAAAACACAATAATTATATACTTTTCAGACTGTACCATTCAATGATGATGATAACAAGAATGATGTTTAAATTGATTATAAGAAGGAGAATTATAAGGATGATGATGTGATTGACAAGGATGATGATGATGAGGAAGACTATGATTATGAGAATGACGATGTAATTGACAAGGACAATGACAGTGATGATTTTTGTTGTTGTCAATATGGTGTTCATCATGTTGGTGTGTTTTATGTACTCTCTAGGTCCTTACAGTATGTTTAGCGTTGTGTCCCAGTGCATTAGAAGCCCTCAGTAAAGACAAATCATGGCAGAGTTTTGTCATCGACATGTTGATCCTCTCACAAAACAGGTAAACATACGGCAGTACCACTAATAGTTACTAATAGAGTAGATAATGTGTGACTGTGAAAAGTTTGGTGTCGTGTGTGTGCCTTGCCACGGCCATGATATTTCTAGCACTTGTTCAACGTGGCTTGCCGTGCCTTCATCGCGTTCGTGCTGTGAGATTTTCATAGTCGTACGAAATCTGCTCTAATCTGCTAACTTGTTACTATGTACATTTCAAACCAATTCAAAATCCATGGGAATAAGAACTTAATGTACAATAATTGTTTTTTTATTTTTTATTTTATTTTAGAGCTGTACGTTTTAGTGCTGCAGACCAGTTTTTCTTGATGGCAACAAGATGTTCACCAGGGCACAGGCCTATTATCTTCTTTATTACTCTGCTGTTTACTGTTCTAATGGTAAGATAACACTGATAATCCTGCTAACTTATTTAATTACTTACTTATTAGGTACTCACTTACTTACTTATTCCCATGTTGACTTTCTTGAAAAACAATGTAAACTGAATAAAATTACCATAATATCATAATAAAGGAGACACCCCTCTCACTCCCTTGCTTACTTACTTACTCAATTGCTTATTTAGTTAGTTACTTGCTTACTTGCGTTCTTATTAATTATTTACTTACTTACCAACTTATTTACCAAAGTACTTACTTACCTACTTACTTACTTAATTGCTTATTTACTTACTCTTATTCACTTCCTTACTCAATTCCTTCCTTCCTTACTTACTTACTAACTAACCAATGTTATCAATTACTTACTGCCTATTATGTCTACTGTTACAAAGGACATCAACAAAGGAAAAGTATACTACCTTGTTACTGACATTAATTTGTTGTATTTTTACTAGAACACTGTGAAAGACCACTCATCTCATTCACATGATTACTTTAACTTACTGTGCAGGTAATATTGATGAAGTTGACTGATTTTTGAATCCATTTACAAAGATCATGATAAATCTTCATGTAATGTTTACAACATGAGCAACATGTATCAGCAATACAACCACATACCAAAATGGACACAAATGTTGTAAAGAGTTTAGTCTTATTAATTTTTACCAAAATTTTCAAGATAAAAGTAAATTGGGTCGAGATATGAAGATTTACAACGCTTGTCATGGTCATGGTTTCTTTTGTAAATGTCTCATTAATTATTCATGAGTTTTGTAAATTGAATTATTAATGAGTTATAATTTTATATACATTCATTGTTATCTTGTTTGTTTTAGACTTCTTAACCATGCTCACATGTCAAACTGTCCCTTACCAACAACTGAGGTACTTCTAAAAAATGAAATCAGTTGGCTTAAGAAAACTAAGGTATGTGTATATCAGTTAGTATCTTGATTATTATCATCATTTGATCATCATCAATCATCATTATCATCATCACCACCACCACCACCACCACCATCATCCATCTTCATTATTGTCATCACCACCACCATCATAATCATCAACCATCATTATTGTCATCACCATCATAACCACCACCATCATCATCATCATCAATCTTCATTATTTTCATCACCGCCACCATCATCATCATCAACAACCATCATTATTGTCATCACCATCATAATCATCATCACCGTCATCAATCATCATTATCATCACCACCACCATTATCATCAACATAGTCACCAAGAACAACAACATCATCATCATCATCATTATTAACAACATTGTTGTCATTATTGCCATGTCCCATCAATACCATAATCAACATTGTCACTATTACCACTGTCATTCGCATGACGTCCAGTCCACACTAACATGCCAAAGACTGACAGGTTAATACTAGTTACTGTGAAGTGAATACTGGTGAATAATAGCAGAGTCAAGGTTATTATTACCGGTACTCACTGAGCCTGAGGTGGATAATTGTTTTATTAAAAATACTCAAGTGATTATTTCAAAAAGTGAAAATAACCAGCTTTTTGAAAACTGTTGATTTCATATTTTCTAAAATCGTGTGAAACGCTGTAGGTGAATATCAAGAAATATTGAGAATTTCTCGACCAATCACAGTGTGTGATTCTCTATAATTACTTGTGTATTTGTACTAAATACCTTTATTAATGATAGGTAATATAATGAAATTTGTGACACCGTAACTGACTTTTTGACCTAACTTTACTGATATTTTGAGCTTTAGCCCTTCCGATGAAGGGCTAAAGTTCGAAACGTCAGTAAATTTAAGTCAACATTTTTTACGGTATTTACAAATTTCATTATATTATATACCTATCATTTATATCAAACACAGACGCAGCCTATACTAGTTTACTTGCTAGTTTCCACCTTTATTAATGTGTTTGTTCTTCAGGATGCTGTGATAGCTGCAGCTGAAAATACTGCATGTGTAGATGAAACCCTTCTAGAAGGTCACCTTGGTATCACTAGAGAACTACTACTATTTCAAGACTCAAATAGTAAACTTGTGCTTGGGTCACAAACTGGTGGTCTCAATCTCATTAAGGTAAGGCCATTTCTTGAGTTGTGTACATTCATTGCTAGTCAACCATAAACTGTCTCATTATGTCTATCAATAGCTTCATTCACTGTCATGAACACCACCATGGCCCTCATCATCATCATCCTTAACTCTTATTATCATCGTTGTCATCATCATCATCATGATCAGATCACCATAATCATCATCTTCATCACCATCATTCCCATTATCATTCCCATCATCATCATCATCACCATCATCATCATCATCATCATCATCATCACCATCGTTATTATCCCCACTACCATCACCATCACCATTACTACCATCACCACCATCATCACCTCCACTATCACCATCATCATCATTTCCATTATCATTCCCATCATCACCATCATCACCAATTTCAATTCAATTCAATTCAATTCATCTTTATTTACTACTTTCATCACCATCATCATGTTCATCACCATCATCACCATCATCATTTTCATCACCATCATCATGTTCATCACCATCATGATCACCATCATCATTTGGTCATTATCATCATTGGTTTGTGTTTTATTCTATAGGACCTTGTGGATGATTTTATTTTCCCAGCATCTAAGGTTGTTCTGGAAGCAAGGAACGGCAACAGTAAGTAGCATACATGTCAATACTTCCCCTATATATCAATACACAAATTCATTAACTTTGAATACACTATAGGTGAAGTATGGAGCCGCCGCATCACACCAATATGCACCACCCTCCCCACCCTAGTGGCTGGTTTTGACCTTCTTGTCTCTCTTTGTACTGGATGTGTACAGAACATGAGAGTATTGGCTGAGACTTTGACTGATATGTACTATTCAGGTTAGTTACTTTGTTCTAGAATGTTTCATCGGAGAAGTAAATGCACATCCACGTGCCGTGCAATGATGAAGATGAATATTATCATGATAAGGATGCTTGTGATAATGGACATAGCATGACATTTTTTTAAAATAATGAATATTATACCTATTTATCAGTACAAGCTATCCACAAATTTATAACTAAAAAAGTTGGCCTACAATGTAGGTGGATAGCTAATGGTGATAAAAAAGCAAAAAATTTGATGATAGTATGATACTGAATTATAAATTATATTCACAATGTTAGCATAATATTTAAGTAATTAATTTATTCATTTTTGTATTTCATTCCTTATCATGGCTATTATTATGAAGAAAATTCAATTTCTGGAATACAATTCTCTTTTAAATTTATTTATTTATTTTATTTCTGGAATATTTCTTTAGATGATTCATCTGTTACTGAGTGGGAACACCTTCCACCGATTGGTCCTCGTCCTCATAAAGGTTTTGTTGGTTTAAAGAATGCTGGTGCTACATGCTACATGAACTCTGTCATCCAACAGGTATGTCTATCACATGTTGTTAGGTTAGAGTGTTTATTTGAATAATACTGCTGGCTTGTGTAAACTACGATGTTGGTATTGACATTAATGATGAAAGTCACAATGATGTCAATAAGTATAATTATGACCATGATAGTGATGATTGCTGCGGTTTTCGACTTTCTGTGACTCTGAAATGTGTTTTTAACTGACGTCAATCCTGACTAATTAGTCGGTACCTTTAAAATCCTTGTTTGACGACAGCAAAATACGTATTTTACAACTAGCCGCTGGAATCTCTGACATCGCAGAAAGTCGAAAACTGCAATAATCTGAAAAATATTATGATAATAGTGACTATGATGATGATTCTAATAAATGGTGATGATAACAGGGATGACCACAAAGACGATGGTGGTTGTGATGATGATAGTCATGATAATAATGATGATGATGATTCTAATAAATGGTGATAATAACAGGGATGACCACAAAGACGATGGTGGTTGTGATGATGATAGTCATGATAATAATGATGATGATGATTCTAATAAATGATGATGATAACAGGGATGACCACAAAGACGATGGTGGTTGTGATGATGATAGTCATGATAATGATGATGATGATGATTCTAATAAATGGTGATGATAACAGGGATGACCACAAAGACGATGGTGGTTGTGATGATAATAGTCATGATAATAATGATGATGATGATTCTAATAAATGATGATGATAACAGGGATGACCACAAAGACGATGGTGGTTGTGGTGATGATTGTCATGATAATAATGATGATGATGATTCTAATAAATGGTGATAATAACAGGGATGACCACAAAGACGATGGTGGTTGTGATGATGATAGTCATGATAATAATGATGATGATGATTCTAATAAATGATGATGATAACAGGGATGACCACAAAGACGATGGTGGTTGTGATGATGATAGTCATGATAATAATGATGATGATGATTCTAATAAATGATGATAATAACAGGGATGACCACAAAGACGATGGTGGTTGTGATGATGATTGTCATGATAATAATGATGATGATGATTCTAATAAATGGTGATAATAACAGGGATGACCACAAAGACGATGGTGGTTGTGATGATGATAGTCATGATAATAATGGTGATGATGATTCTAATAAATGATGATGATAACGGGGATGACCACAAAGACGATGGTGGTTGTGATGATGATAGTCATGATAATAATGATGATGATGATTCTAATAAATGATGATGATAACAGGGATGACCACAAAGACGATGGTGGTTGTGATGATGATAGTCATGATAATAATGATGATGATGATTCTAATAAATGATGATAATAACAGGGATGACCACAAAGACGATGGTGGTTGTGATGATGATTGTCATGATAATAATGATGATGATGATTCTAATAAATGGTGATAATAACAGGGATGACCACAAAGACGATGGTGGTTGTGATGATGATAGTCATGATAATAATGATGATGATGATTCTAATAAATGATGATGATAACGGGGATGACCACAAAGACGATGGTGGTTGTGATGATGATAGTCATGATAATAATGATGATGATGATTCTAATAAATGATGATGATAACGGGGATGACCACAAAGACGATGGTGGTTGTGATGATGATAGTCATGATAATAATGATGATGATGATTCTAATAAATGATGATGATAACAGGGATGACCACAAAGACGATGGTGGTTGTGATGATGATTGTCATGATAATAATGATGATGATGATTCTAATAAATGATGATGATAACAGGGATGACCACAAAGACGATGGTGGTTGTGATGATGATAGTCATGATAATAATGATGATGATGATTCTAATAAATGATGATGATAACAGGGATGACCACAAAGACGATGGTGGTTGTGATGATGATTGTCATGATGATAATGATGTGAAAATGATTATGGTGAAGGTGATGACGATAATGATAACAGCAACAATGAAATATAAAATGGTGATGATCATGATGATGATGACAATAACGAAATTGAAGATGATGGTGGTTGTGATTGTAGTTAATGTTGCTAAAATGGTTACAGCAGGGTCTGAATGGGGTTAACGGTTAACTGAGAGACGGCTAAAAAATTAACTGTTAACTGAGAATTCCTTGTCTAGGATAATGATGATGATGATGATTTTATGATAATTAATTATCTGCTATTTTGATGAGTGACTACGACGCCAGTTGAAGAAGATGATGTTGCTAAAAGTGGTTACAATAATGATGTTGATGTATTGATAATTATGATGATGATAATCAAAGTTATCTGTTATTTTCCCACAGCTATTCATGATTCCTGAAGTTCGTAAAGGAGTCCTCCTAGTTGAAGGTGCAGTCCACGATGAAGACGAAGAAGTCGTTGAACTAGAAGAAAAAGCAGAAAGTGAAAGCACAATCGATACAGGTTATCAATCTGAAGAAAGCCGAGATAACGATAATGATAACAAGGAAAAAGACAAGGCTCAAGAAAGAAGAGATTATCAAATCAGTGTCCTTAGACAGATACAGTTTATCTTTGGCCATCTGGCTCATAGTGAATTACAATTTCATATTCCTAAAGGATTCTGGAATACTTTCAAGTAAGTCGAATAGTACTGTTTGATGCCAAAAGCACAAATATGAAGTTTAACGCCATAAAATTTCATGAGGTTTCTTTGTTTATGCGCTACTAAAATGCCCAACAAATGACAGATATGGTTTTACATTCAACATGCAACTATAACTCTGATTAAATCAGATTTTTCTTTATCACCCAGCAAATAAAAATGTTCGCTCGTTCGTTCGTTCGTTCGTTCGTTCGTTCGTTCGTTCGTTCGTTCGTTCGTTCGTTCGTTCGTTCGTTCGTTCGTTCGTTCGTTCGTTCGTTCGTTCGTTCGTTCGTTCGTTCGTTCGTTCGTTCGTTCGTTCGTTCGTTCGTTCGTTCGTTCGTTCGTTCGTTCGTTCGTTCGTTCGTTCGTTCGTTCGTTCGTTCGTTCGTTCGTTCGTTCGTTCGTTCGTTCGTTCGTTCGTTCGTTCGTTCGTTCGTTCGTTCGTTCGTTCGTTCGTTCGTTCGTTCGTTCGTTCGTTCGTTCGTTCGTTCGTTCGTTCGTTCGTTCGTTCGTTCGTTCGTTCGTTCGTTCGTTCGTTCGTTCGTTCGTTCGTTCGTTTTCCGTCCGTCCGTCCGTTCGTTCGTGTGCTTGTTTGTTTATTTGCGTTTTGTATGTTTTAGGTTTTTTGGTGAACCTGTTAATCTACGTGAACAACACGACGCGTTGGAGTTCTTTAATAACCTAGTGGATAATCTAGATGAAGGACTTAAGGTCTTGAACAACGAACCTGTCTTCTCTAAAATACTTGGTGGAGCGTTTGCTGATCAGAAGATTTGTAAAGGATGTCCACATCGGTCAGTATCATCACGTGCTCATTCTCTCATTCATTCATTAATTCCAACCCTCCCTTCCTTCCTCCTTCCTTCTTTGCTTCCTTTTTGTGTCGATCCCTCCCTACCATCCCTCCTCCCTATCATCCCTTCCTTTCTCCCTTCATCCATTCCTTCCTCCCATCCTGCCTCCCTACCATCCTTCCACCCTATCTTCCTTCCTTTCTCCCTTCATCCCTTCCTTCCTCCCATTCTGCCTCTCTTCCATCCTTCCTTGCTATCTTCCTCCCATCCTCCCTTCCTCTTTCCCTTCCTCTCTCTCATCCTGCCTTCCTCACATCCTTCCACCCTATCTTCCTTCCTTTCTCCCTTCATCCCTTCCTTTCTTCCAATCCTGCCTCCCTACCATTCTTCCACCCTATCTTCCTTCCTTTCTCCCTTCATCCCTTCCTTTCTTCCAATCCTGCATCCCTACCATTCTTCCACCCTGTCTTCCTTCCTTTCTCCCTTCATCCCTTCCTTCCTCCCATTCTGCCTCCCTACCATCCTTCCTCCCTATTTTCCTTCCTTTCTCCCTTCATCCCTTCCTTTCTTCCCATCCTGCATCCCTGCATCCCTACCATCCTTCCACCCTATCTTCCTTCCTTTCTCCCTTCATCCCTTCCTTCCTCCCATTCTGCCTCCCTACCATCCTTCCTCCCTATTTTCCTTCCTTTCTCCCTTCATCCCTTCCTTTCTTCCCATCCTGCATCCCTGCATCCCTACCATCCTTCCACCCTATCTTCCTTCCTTTCTCCCTTCATCCCTTCCTTCCTCCCATTCTGCCTCCCTACCATCCTTCCACCCTATTTTCCTTCCTTTCTCCCTTCATCCCTTCCTTTCTTCCCATCCTGCCTCCCTACCATCCTTCCACCCTATCTTCCTTCCTTTCTCCCTTCCTTTCTCCCTTCATCCCTTCCTTTCTTCCCATCCTGCCTCCCTACCATCCTTCCACCCTATCTTCCTTCCTTTCTCCCTTCATCCCTTCCTTTCTTCCCATCCTGCCTCCCTACCATTCTTCCACCCTATCTTCCTTCCTTTCTCCCTTCATCCCTTCCTTCCTCCCATTCTGCCTCTCTTCCATCCTTCCTTACTATCTTTCTCCCATCCTCCCTTCCTCTCTCCCTTCCTCTCTCTCATCCTGCCTTCCTCACATCCTGCTTTCCTTTCTTCCTATATTCATTTAGTCAGTCAGTCAGCCAGCGTATGTTCTACAATTAATATATTGTACTGTTGTTCCCCAGGTATTCTCGGGAAGCACCGTTCATCGCTCTTAATGTCGATATCCGTAACCATCATAGTCTTACTGACTCAATGGAGCAGTTTGTCAAGGGTGATTTACTGGAAGGTGCTAATGCTTATCACTGTGAAAAATGCAACAAAAAGGTATAATAGACACTCACTTTGTACATTCACTTTGTACATTCACTTTGTACATTCACTTTGTACATTCACTTTGTACATTCACTTTGTACATTCACTTTGTACATTCACTTTGTACATTCACTTTGTACATTCACTTTGTACATTCACTTTGTACATTCACTTTGTACATTCACTTTGTACATTCACTTTGTACATTCACTTTGTACATTCACTTTGTACATTCACTTTGTACATTCACTTTGTACATTCACTTTGTACATTCACTTTGTACATTCACTTTGTACATTCACTTTGTACATTCACTTTGTACATTCACTTTGTACATTCACTTTGTACATTCACTTTGTACATTCACTTTGTACATTCACTTTGTACATTCACTTTGTACATTCACTTTGTACATTCACTTTGTACATTCACTTTGTACATTCACTTTGTACATTCACTTTGTACATTCACTTTGTACATTCACTTTGTACATTCACTGTCACCTTGGTGAGAATAAAACAGTTTTGAGTTTGTTTCTAAAGATTTACACACTAGCCGGTAGATCACTGTGCATTATCATACATGTGCGTTCAAAAGGTCTCTAGCCTGCGTAGCAAGCATGTCTTTTTTGGGTAACGGAAAAAGCTGTTTTGGGATAGCTGTGTTACTGATATGGCCGCGTGAAACCTAAGACAAGTGCAAAAAACGTATTAGGTTTCACGAGGCCACATCGGTAACAAAGCCATCCCCAAAAAACTTTTTCCCGTCGCCCTAAAGGAACGCTTGCTACGCAGGCTAAAAGATCTCCTGCATTATTCAAGACATTCCAACGCGACTTTCTGTGACATTGTTTCCGTCAATCAAAACAAATTAGTTGGAACCTTTGGACAGCAGAAAAAAAGTAAACAATTCAACCTAAACTGTTATTATTATGTTTTAGGTTGATACTGTCAAACGAATGTGTATTAGTAAACTACCTAGAATCATGGCAATCCAACTTAAACGTTTTGACTACGACTGGGAACGGTGAGATATGCTTTATTTCTGTACAAACACTTATTAATAATACTGAATAGCGCTATTATCACAGCTTTGTATAGATATGCAGGTGATTATAGAGAATCGCGCGCTGATTGGTTCGAGAACTTCGGACTATTTTTTGATAGTCGCCTATAGCGTTTCGCGCGCTTTTAGAAATGAGAAACAAGCTGGCTATTTTTTACTTTTTGAAATCATTATCACCTGTGTATTTATACTAAAACAATTATTCACCTCAGGTTATACCACTTTTTATTGCTGATTGTGTTGATTATGCTGCAGACTTTTAGTATTTTCACTCTAATGTGATAGGATTTACCATAAATAACGAGAATGTTTTCTTGTTGCTGGTTTTAGGGAGTGCGCCGTTAAGTTCAACGACTACTTCGAGTTTCCGCGAGAGATTGATATGAGACCTTTCACAGAGATGGGTCTAGCCAAAACAGAAGGTTAGCTTTTAGTAGAGAAGATCGTATTTGTTTTGATTTAATCATGATGATAATAGTGGTGATGTTTTGGTAATGATGATGATAACGATTATGATTTTGTTAATCATGATGTTGGTGATGACTGTGATGATAATGATTTTGTTGATGCCGTTGATAGTGGTGGTTATGATTTTAATAATATTGATGATGATGATGATGATCATCATCATTTTGATAATTATTTTGATAATGGTAGTGGTGATCTTGAAAATAATGATGACGATTATTATGGTGTATTTATATGTTGATGATAGTGTTGTTGATGATTATGATGCTTCATAATAATAAGATAATAATAATAGTGTTGCTATGATAACGGTCCTAATTATTGTGATAGTCAGGTTAATCTAGTTCAGTCTATAATAGTGTTTTGAACAAAGACATCAACTACAACGATGTTTGTCGTCCACAGGTGAAATCACGTCAGAAGAGTTAATAATAGAGAATGATACTCGACTTAATGAAACCCATAGTACAAATTATCGATTGACGGGAATACTGGTGCATAGTGGGCAGGCTAGTGGTGGTCATTACTACTGCTATATACTACACAGGTTAGTAACAAGTACAACATCAAATCAATATGATAAATAATCACAATAATAATAACTACTAAAACAATTATTGTCCTCAGGTTCAATGAATATCAGTGAATAGTAACCTCAACTTTGTCTGGGCTATTATTCCGCGATATTCACCTCAAATGAAAATATCATACACAGTAAATACCCGCATAAAAGAACACACGGGTTTCGGTTCAGGCTGATTTTGTTCTTATATATCTTATATATTGTTCTTATGTATATGGTACTTTGTTGACCAGATTTCAGCCTATGTGTTCTTAATCCACTTGTTCTTTTATGCGGGTGTTTACTGTAGCACTATTTGGTACAATTTGTACTGCTATATACTACACTGGTTAATAAAAAGAACAACATAAAATAAATATGATCTATAAAGCATGTTGGCAGTAGGTCATTTTGTTGAGTTTATTGGTGCCACAGAATAGCCTAGTTTAACGCAAGGATGGAAGTTGCTGTAAACGTTAGTTGGACTTTGATATTTACATTTGCTATTTTATTGTGAAGTTGTTTTTATTGTTTTGTATGTTTATCAGGTCGTCGTCTGATGATTCTGATCAATGGTATAAGTTCGATGATGGAGAAGTATCTGAATGTAAGATGGACGACGATGAGGTATGTATAGAGTATTGAAATGACTGTTACATTGAATATATGGATGAATGAAAATGTGGATGAATGAAATGTGGATGAATGAAATGTGGATGAATGAAAATGTGGATGAACGAAAATGTGGATGAATGAAAATGTGGATGAATGAAAATGTGGATGAATGGAAGAATGAATGAAAGAGTAAAAGAACAAAGTATGAATGAACAAATGAATGAATGAACAAAATTAATGAATAAAAGAAGAATTGGCAATGAATGGATGAACGAGAAATGAGTGAAAGAAAACATATTTTGTTGGATAAATATAATACAAATTTGTAAAATTTCAAAATAAGTTAACGGGTATAAAAATGAACGAGTGAAGTAATCGACGGTTTTATTACAAAGGTGAAGTAAAGGGATCGGCAGCAGCTCTGAAATGGTGACTTTTACATAAATATTCACATTGTGTCATTTTACAGGAAATAAAGAACCAGTGCTTTGGTGGAGAGTACATGGGGGAAGTCTTTGATCACATGCTGAAAAGGTAGATCATTATAATGATTAAAAAATAGATATTGAGTAAAGAAATCACTGATCACTGTCTAAACCTTCTAGAATGTCATATCGAAGACAGAAGCGATGGTGGAATGCCTATATATTGTTTTATGAACGCCAAGATGTCGCTGTGGTCAACAAGAAGTTAGTCGATGAAAGTAAGTCACCTTAGGAAGGATTAATCCCCCTTTTTTGTTTGTCTTTCCATCCCTTGCTTTTCAGGCTGTTTGCTTGTTGGTTTTTGTTTTTTTGTTTTTCGTTGGTTGGTTCATTTGTTTGTTTGTTTATATTTTCGCTTTGTTCGTTTGTTTGCTTTTTCGTTTGCTCGTTCGTTTGTTTGTTTGTTTGCTCATTCGTTTGTTTGTTTATTCGTTTATTTGTTTGTTTGTCTGTTCGATCGTTTTTGTTTGTTTGCTTTTTCGTTTGTTTGTTTGCTCGTTTGTTTGCTCGTTTGTTTGTTTGTTTGCTCGTTTGTTTTCTCGTTTGTTTGTTTGTTTGCTCGTTTGTTTGTTTATTCGTTTATTTATTCGTTTGTTTGTCTGTTCGTTCGTTTTTTTGCTCATTTGTTTTGCTGTCTGTTCGCTAGTTCGTTTGTTGTATCGTTTCTTTTTTGTTTGTTTGTCAGTCAGTTTGTCTATCTTGCTATCTATATCATTCTGCTTGTATGCCAATCCACCTGTTTGACTCTGTCTGTCTTCATCTCTGTCTATATACTTGTTACTTGTTATTTGAATTATGTTTCTCGTGTCCTCATAACGTTTTCTTCTACAGCCCTCAAAGTCCCCTCACCAATCGAGAGAGCGGTCAGAAAACAAAATGTCCATTTTCTTCACAATCGAATTCAGTTCAGTCAAGAGTACTTTCAGTTCATACGGAAACTGACCACTGCTAATGCTGGTCAAGACTGTGGGGTAAGTAATCATACGGAGGCACTGATGAATAGCACAGGTTTCATATGACCATGAAAAGCTCCTGGTACGGCAACGGTTAAGGCACGGTATGCAGGCATGTCAAAAAATTCTAGAAACATCACACTCGCGGCAAGGCATGGTCGCAGCAAGGCACGCACACACAGCACTGAACATTTCACAGTCATACGTTATTTGCTCGTATCATCATTACTCACATCACTGAGTAACCACAGGGATTTAATTATTTTAACTCTGTTTCCTACAGTGTCGGGATTTCAACAAAACCTCCCTGATCTTTTGGGGACATTAGTCAATCAGATTGTTACAGCATAACGCGCCTTACCGTGGCCACCCAATTAAAGTTTTGTTGTACAAGTTAGCTTAGCGTTCAAAAGTTTCTCTTTTTAAATTATTTGCTGCACCTTTTCAAATTTAAACATCCCTTCAAAGTGTTTACTGTTTGACACTCGGCGTGTCTTTTATATTAAGATCAAATTCTCGCTTTCTGATTGGTTAACTTGTACAAAACTTTAATTAGGTGGCCACGGTAAGGTGCATCGCGCTGTAACCGGTTGTTACTTGTGATTATTTGTGTAACTGCCACTCCACGGTTTTTGCAATTTTGCAATGTGGTAATGCCAAGGGAATGTAAAGATGAGTAACCGTTATTCCCACTCACTGAAAAACCAGGGATTCAGTTTTAACTCTGTTATCTGTGTAACCGCTACTAGAGGTGTTTTCCAGTGTAGGGAAGTAACCAGGGATTCAGTTTTAACTCTGTTATCTGTGTAACCGTTACTAGAGGTGTTTTCCAGTGTAGGCAAGTTTGCACTTGTACTCAGTCAAATACATGTTTTGTTGGTTAATTTTAGGTTGATTCTCCAGAGCTCGGCATGATTAGTATCAAACTTCTTTCGCAATTCTTGTTCTCAACTGGATTTCACACCAAGAAAATCGTCAGGTATTTTGACACAATCTTTCTTTACATATTTATTCATTCATTCAACATATTTTTACATCCATTCTTTGTCATTCATTTTTCCTAGGGGCCCAGCCAACGAGTGGTACGACGCTGTGTGTATTCTTCTTCGATCAGACCCTGCTGTACGACGTTGGTTTGGCGAGCTCTTATTCAAATACCCTGAACGATTTAGTGAATACCTATTGGAGAGCCCGACTGCAGAGGTAACGAAATCTCTTACTTTACAGTGATAGTAACAATGGCATTGGTAATGCAATAAAATACAAATAACAACAATGACATAAACATAAACAATAGACAATAGTAGCAACGAAAATTAAAATGACAGTAACAATGACAACAACAATGGCAGTAACAATGACAACAACAATGACAACGTCAATGACAACGACAATGATAATAATGTTATCGGAAATAAAAATGAGAACAATTATTTATTCCTTACATTTCTAATATTTTTTCTCCCAAAAGGTTCGCAGTGCCTTCGCTAAGATTCTAGTGTTTTTATGTCATCATTCTTTGCAAGATGGTCCTGTTGGTGCTCTTCCAGGGATACCAGACCCTAAAGGTATACACGACTACACCATAATCTCTAGACTTTCAGAATAATTCAAAAACTAATACCGTAAATAAATTACGAAAGAAATTGAAGTAGCGTTTTGCCAAATGAAATATTCTGAGAAAATGTCGGGAATTGAACCCACGTCCGTCTGAATACAGGTTAGACGCTCTAACCACATCCCTAAAGAATATCTTGACCTTGCTTATTCCATTATTGCGTCTGATTGCTAATGTTTTAACCACTGTGCAATAATATCATCTGCTGTTTCGTGGGGCTCACAAGTATCTTTCCCTGCTAGCAGAGTCTCTCGTTATTTCTGACAAGAACATTTTCTTGTCAGAAATCGCAACGATTGGAGCCTCTGACAACTAATGTTTCCATCAATACCTAAGGGTGTATATATATTGTTTTTTTCCAGGTGGTCTAAGTGATAATGTTCTTGTTGCTGTGTTAAGTCTTCTCAAGAAGGAAGTACCAGAGCATGGCAGGCATGTCCAGCAGTATTTCCAGTTTTTTCTGATGTACGCTGGTCTAGGAATACAAGAGGTGAGTATTCTTGTTGATGCCCCAGATTATAAGTTTTATAAAATACTTTACAAAATTACTCGATTCTGATTGACGAGAGGAGTACAATTAAATTGATTGTTCGATTGATTGATTGATGGATTGTTCGATTGATTGATTGATTGTTCGATTGATTGATCGATTGATGGATGGATGGATGGATGGATTGATGGATTGATGGATGGATTGATCGATTGATCGATTGATCGATTGATCGATTGATCGATCGATTGATTGATTGGTGGCATGAGTGCCCTAGCGGTGAGAGCGTTGGATTTCCACGACTGTAACCTGGGTTCGATTCCCGGCTCGGGCGACAAGTGAATAGAGTTTGTTGGATGTGTTGTTCTCTTTCATGCTACAAGTTTTTTTTCTCCGGGCTATCCGGTTTTCCTCCCTCCGTAAAAATCAACATGTGAGCAGAGTTGTGTGAAAAAAGTGATGAGTGGGAGTGATGGTTGTCAAATATTTATCTATTTTTAATATTTATATTGATTGATTGTTTGATGGATTGCTTGATTGATTAATTGTTTATTTGTCTCTAGAAATTACAACTTCTTAAGCTCGGTGTACCAGCTACATTCATGCTGGTTGCTATAGACGAGGGCCCAGGGCCTCCCATCCGTTATGCTGAATTTGGCAAGCTGTACGCAGTTGTCTCCCAACTGATACGTAGCTGTGACGTATCACTTAGAACCCAGAACTCCGCGGTAAGTATACACCACAGGGTAACCATCACCGTCTTCAAGATACTCATGCTATTCTACTACGTTTTTTCTTCTTCAGGGAAATAATCCTTTAAATAACCCATTCGGGGACGGCCAACCGCTGATGGATATACCCACAAACGTTAGCGATCTACTCTTCAATAAATTAGTGTAAGTGATTCATAATGACGATAATATTAATGACTCCAATGGTAGAGCGCTCGGCTAGCGCACAAATTTATTGTTTGAACTCATTTATATTATTTATTTATTGAACTTCCAACAGAGTTGAGGATTGTCTAATCTAACAGGTAGAATCGACACCTATATAGCCTAGACATCCATATTGAAAACTTAATAATATAAACCAAAGGAAAAAGTTACAAAGTAAATTATTACTGCATTACGGCCATATTAGATTCAGCACGTGAGATTTTTCGAGTTTCCCAATTATAATTTGAATGATTGGCATCACTGTCATCACGATTGTCATTGTATCATCACAGTTTCTAAAAGTAGATCTTGTTCCTTGCATTCAGATATCTAAAGAAGCTAATAGAGGACACGACATCATCTGAGGAAACTGTTCGACTACTTAGGGTATGTGTTACCTTGTCATAGTTATGGTGTAGGACCAAGCATGTTAATTGTTTGTTTGGTTTACAGTTCTGCTGCTGGGAAAACCCTCATTTCTCGCGAGCTGTGCTTAGTGATCTACTTTGGCAGGTAGGCTTGGCTGATCGTCATTATTATGATTGCATATCTATCATCATCATCATCATTGCTATCAATATTTTCATCATCATCATTGCCATCATCATCTTCATCATCTTCATCATCATTATTGCTATTATTACATCATCCTCATCATCAACATTATCATCATCATCAGAATCATCGTCGTCATTTTCATTATCGTTTTTGATATTATCATTTTATTATTATGATGATGATGATTATCGTTATTGTTATTATCATATATATGAATAAATATTAGCATCGTCATTCTTCATCATCACTCATTATTACTGGGCGACTCGCCGTACCGTAGTTACTTCCAACAACTTTTGATGAATTTTTGACATTATTTTGACATTTTTTCATCTCAATGAACGGTGACGGTGAGTCGCACAGTAATTGGTATCATTGTCAATGTCAAATAAAGTAAGGTTTTTTTATATCTATATCATTGTCAATATTATTGTTATCGTCTTCATCTTCACTATTTCTTATCGCATTATAAATATTATTGTATAGTTGATTACAAACAATACATTGTTTTATCACAGGTGGCCTATTCGTATACGTACGAGTTGAGACCATACTTTGATTTGTTGCTGCAAATGTTACTTGTCAACGATTCATGGCAGAGCCACCGTATTCACAACACTCTCAGAGGTAAGACAATATACAAACATAGTTATGTTAACCTATTTATAAATAATTTTCTTCCTAGTTTCCGACATTTTCAGAGCGTCAGTTGAAAGCTTAATGCAGCTCAAGCAATGGATAAATATATGAATGAATGGATGAATTACGCAATGAATGCATTTATGAATAACTAGATGAATGAATAAATGAATGAATAAATGAATAAATAAATGAATAAATAAATAAATGAATGGATGGATGAATTACGCAGTGAATGCATTTAAGAATGACTGGATGAATGAATAAATGAATGAATAAATGAATAGATGGATGAAAACTTAATTAATTTTTGAATGAATGGATGGAAGAATATATGAATAAATGCATGACCGAATAAAAAATTAAAGAAAATAACAGAGAGAAAAACTAATAATTAATCTACTCGTCAACAACAGAACAACTAAAATAATCTACGCTTTCTTAGGGATTCTTGACCATACATTTTCCCTACCTTTTTTTCTTTGCGTTTTTGATAGGTATTCCAGATGACAAAGACGGTTTATTCGAGATAGTCCAACGCTCCAAGAACCACTATCAGAAGCGAGCGTACCAGTGTATTAAGTTTATGGTGGCATTGTTTAACAAGTTAGTATCATTGCTTGATATGGAAATCATTAATATCATTCTGGAGTGATTCTGTCTTTAAAAAATAGACACCGTCGAATGTATTTGCTATGCCTAAACCTTGCATTAAATTAACCAATGATGAGTTAACCTACAAGCTCCGCATCCAAATTTGCTACAGTGAAACCCCTCTATACCGGACAGTGCTGGGACCGAGAATAAATTCCGGTTTAGCGGGTTTTTTTATTTATTTATTGAACTTCGTCCGAAGACAGGTTCCGGTATACTGAGGTTTTTACAATAACTGGCAAAGAAAAATCATTTTTTTAAGCACTATTCAATAAGTTTATTGTTGATAATCAATAACAAATACAAATAGTCGTTTCGCAATTTTGCAAGTGGCTAGAAATGGTTGTTGCTGCTAAAGAATAAAAAGACAAAAGTGATGTAAGGTTTTCTAACGGTTTTCTATCATTTCAGTTGTCCCTTAGCTCACCAAATCCTGTTGGGCTCGCCTGATCTCAGACGGAAGTGGAACTGGGCGGTCGAGTGGCTTGGTGATGAACTAGACAGGGTGGGTGTTGGGACTAAGGTTCTAGATAGCGCAGCGCATGAATGACGTCACAAAAATGGAGACAAAAGCCTAACTCGGACAAACAAACTTTTATTTAACTTTCAGCAGACTGTTTTCAATGCCGATCGAAGCAAATCTTTGTTTAATCACGTTATTCTAATTTTAGCAGGAAATGATAAGATCGGTTCATATATTGCTAAACACGGTAAAACTGAACACAATGTTTGTCCGAGTCTTGGAGCTATTTCTAGCATTCATGCGCTGCGCCATTGGCCAGTAACAAAACGAGTAGAGGACTGGGTACTAGTTTGGCTTATTAATGTAATCAAGAAACAAACCTCATAATTAAAGAGAGCACATCAAGATATGTTAGATTCCTGAGTTTGGTTGCATCTGGTTGTATTCTGACCAAGATACGCCCTCATAAAAATGCCTAAAATAGAAGGAAATGTATGGTTTTGGAAGGACGCCTGTCCTTCCGATCCATACATTCCTTTGTAATTTTGGTCAGTTTTGAATGGCTGTAACTCACTCAATATCCAACCAAAAGCAACAAATCTCAAGAATCTTACATATCTTGATCTGCTCTCTTATATTATGAGGTTCATTTCTAAATTACATAAATTAGGAGAACTAGTACCCAGTCCTTTACTCGTTTTGTTACTGGCCAATTGCAATAGTCCTTTTCACAGTTCCGTTCAGTGACCATGAGTGATACAGTGGAACCCCGTTAATCCGGCCACCGAAGGGACATCCCAAAGTGGCCGTATTAACGGGTTTTATAGAAAATGTATGGACATGCATTTCGTCGGGACCTAAACAACTGGCCGCAATAACGGGGTGGTCGCATTAAGCGGTTGGTCGTAAGGCGGGGTTCCACTGTAGTTTCAAGTCGAGATTCGAGTTGCTGCGCATGATAAATTATAGTTTTGCTATGTGTGGCAACTCCAACCTCGACTTGGAACTATTATTATTCGTGGTCATTGAAAGGTCTATTAACTCGCATCACCCCTGAAATTAAGTGTTAATTTTGCTATTCTTCTATTACAGCGACCGTATCCAGGGGGTGCGTCATACTCGTACAACAATTGGTCACCGCCAGCCCAGTCCAATGAGACATCAAACGGGTAAATATCATTCACATATATATATATTATTGACATTTTGATTAAGTAGGTTTCCTTATTCAAATTTCTATAGTAATTTATAGTTTTATATTGTATTTTTGCTATCCATTTTATAAAATTCATGTAAATAGTACGTAATTCAGCCAGAGGCTGCAATGTCTTATTTAAATAGACTATCTATCTATCTATCTATCTACCTCTTTCAAGATCATCTGCTTAGCTTTGCACGTCAGACAGTATTAACTTGTTGTATTTACCTATCATTCCAGATACTTTTTGGAGCGGTCAAACAGTGCACGGTTAACGCTGACCAAAGCTTGTGAATTTTGTCCTGAAGAGGTTAGTTACCAATTTAGTGTTTATTGCGAACACAGACGGCTAAGAATGTCGATTCGGTGTATGAAGACTGCAGTCATGTCGATGATGATGATGGAGATGTTGATGCTCCTGCTGATCTGATTATTGCAATCATGATGATTGTGATGATGGTGTTGATAATGATGATGATGATCATAATAATGATGATAATAATGATGACGATGGTGAAGATGATGTTGGTGATGATAATAATGATGATCATGATCATAATGATGATAATAACTGATGACGATGGTGATGATGATGTTGAGGATGATGATAATGATGACCATGTTCATAATAATGATGACGATGGTGATGATGATGTTGAGGATGATAATAATGATGATCATGTTCATAATAATGATGACGATGGTGATCATGATGATAATAATGATGACGATGGTGATGATGATGTTGAGGGTGATGATGATATAGTATAGATAACCGTGAATAGATAGATGTTCGGTTGGTCAGTTCTATCAATAGGAAGTAACAGTATTTTCTCTGAATGTTTTTCTTTCTAGGAACCTGAAGAAGCTGAACCAGAGAACGATGTTTCTCCCGATGAATCCCCTGAACCACTGGATGAACAAGAAGCACGCCAAGACGGTGATCAACCAGCTGATAATCCTCCTCCTGCTCCCGCTCCTGTTTCTCCTGCTCCCGCTCCTGCTTCTTCTGCTCCTCCTGCTTCTTCTGCTCCTCCTGCTCCTGCTCCTCCTGCTAGCGAGAACTCTGAAACTGAAAAAGCTAACGATACGGTGGAGGAGGAAAAACCAACAGATCAAACTGAAAAAACTACAGCGGAATAAATGAGGCTGAGCTGAAGTAATATCAACCGAAGTTATCGAGGTTATAAGCTTACCACCACTGCAAAGAGATAATGCTCTCTTTTTACTTGTTGTGGAGATTTTGAAGAATTATAATTTATTTTATTTAACTTCACTTTGCAGAATAATTATCCCGACTCGATCACCCGCTGCTGTGGCTCAGATGAGCATTTCTAGGGCTTAGTTGTTCGACGGAATAGGTAGCACATTGCGACAAAAATCGAAAGGAATCGTTCAAATTTTGTCGTTCACTCGCAGAATGTCATTTAAGATTAGTTTTGTGTCAGCAGAAAGTTAGATTACAAAACAGTCCCTACTTTTACGCGAAAACGCCGAGGAAACGGGGTGAAGTTCGATCGAGTGAAGTTTTGGCCGCGAGAGAATGAGAAGAGACGTGACGTATGAGAATGAGACATGCTTTTTCTCGCTTCACACCTCTCCCCATTCTCGCTTTGCCAAAACTTCACTCGAGCGCACTTCAACTCGTTTCATTGGAGTTATCCCGTAAAAGTAGGTGTTTTGCAGTCTAGCAGAAAGTAAATTGAGTGCAACTTTGTATGCAATATTGCAGAGGCAATAATGTGTTTCATTTTCTTATTCGACGCTTTTAAACAAGCGTTATTCATTGGTTTAAAACAAGCCAAATAAACTTTTGCGTTTCAATGTTTTAGATATAGTCTTTCTTTTTGCTAACAAACAGCGTTATTTCGAATGTAAAGAAAACGGAAAATACAAGCTCTAGTCTTAAGTGCTGCAAATTTTGTACATTTTTTCAGTCTTCAATTTCTTGTAAAGGCCCGTTTACACTAGCAATTTTGTCGCGCGACAAGAGCGGCATTTTCAATGGCGATTTTATCGCAGATTTGTCGCCGCAATTTCGAATACGCTGGAATTTAGGAGACAGAAAATCGCAGCAAGTTGCACTAAATTTCGAGCATGTTCAAAGTAGCGTTGACAAATCTGCTATAAAATCGCCATTGAAATCACAGCTCTTGTCGCGCGACAAAATTGCTAGTGTAAACGGGCATTAAGAAAGCACCATTTCGTTCCAGTAGAAATATCGAGGAGAAGTAAACATTTGCCTATAATATTGCATCCAATGTTTCAGCTAAACATAAGCAAGGAACTTTTGCATGGCAGTGGCATTGAAGTCACTTTTCGTCTCAAATTGTTCACCTTGAGAATACCAAATCGTTTCAAACAAAGATTTTTTCGTAGAAAATAAAAGGCACAAGTGTAAAAATATTTGTCATGGGCGTTCACTGCACTGTTGTCCCTGTAAAAACACCAGTGGATTTGCGTGCCCATGTTTATAATAGCTTATGTACGGTACTTATCCATAGCTAGCTATGGTATATATCCGATGTTTTAGACAAATTATTGTGCAAAGACTAAGACGTAGAACTATATATGATGAATTCATTAAATGAAAGCGTGATTTTCAATGTTTTTGTTGTTTTGTTTATGAGGACTTCTTCATTCAGTAATACTGAATTTACATTGATTCATCTTTTTTTAGTACTTTACTTTACAGTATAATTTATCCTTTTCGCGCGCGAGGACGAAATGCTCCTTAGGGGGAGGGGGAGGGAAACGTTCTGCGTTGTCGTATTCCCCGGTATTCCTGAGCGTATTTTTCCCACAGGGAGCCCAGCGCTTTATACAATACAAGCTATTTGACATTTTTCAATGTGGCGTTTTCAGTTTTATTACTTTAATTGTAAAATAATAAATGTTTTCCCTGCATGCAAGGATAGTTTTTCTTGTTGCGATTTGTGACAAACGAGACTTTGCTACCAGGGAAAATGTTTGTTTGATTTTTACAAAATTAGTTTATATTAATCATTAACGATTTTTGGTTTGAAAAGTGGTATAATAATATCACAGATAATTTATATTATCTTTATGAAACTTATTCGACTACTAAATGTCTTAAGAATTATCACTTCTCTTCAATTTCTCTGCCTTCCCTCTTCATATAGTATTCACTATTGTGCTAGAATGTGGGGGATATCCCAAAAATTATAAGTTATAATTCTGGCTTTGGTTATCATTGTTATCCTGTGTTAATTTCGGGGCGATATAGTATCGATCGAATCTTAAATTTTAATTTGAAGTGCATGCTATTTTCAGTTTTAATCGCTGATCAGTTTTGGTTGTTTTAGCTTTGATTGTCATCATGAAGATGTTGGTGGTGGTTGTTGTTGCTTTGGGTGTTGTTATAATTACTGTTATTTTTAATTATTTTTGTTGCTGTTGTTGTTGTTCAGCAACTGTCTTCTCTTCACCAGATTCGGTCATTTTTTTCTTGGCTTCCATTTGATCAACAACCTTGTCAATATCAATGTCGCTATCACTATCCAAGTCGACCCCATCAAAGTTAACATCTTCGTTAGGGATGCTGAACGAACTACGGGTGTCGTAGTGAACTGCCTGAAGTAAATCGTTGCTCTTTGGTATTTGCGGCGGTGGTGCAGGATCTTTTAGATCTTTGCGCGTACGATATCCCCGGTAGTTTGATTGAATCTTAGTAGCTGCTTGTGATTGGTCGCGTTGTACTTTACGTGCCCGGTAGCCCCGGTACGTTTTCTGAATCTTCAGCGCAGCTTCTGATTGGCCGTGTCTTATTTGTCTTACGTGATAACCACGGTAACTCGACTGGATCTTAATAGCAGCCTCTGATTGGCTGCGTCTGAGCTTACGTTGGCGGTAACCACGGTAACCGGCCTGTATCTTGGTAGCTGCCTCAGACTGTCTTGATAATTCCTTTCTGTCTCTGTAACCACGGTAACCAGATTGAATAGCTACAGCAGCTTCATCTTTACTTTCAAAATGCGGGGTTTGTTTGCTTTTATTACTTTCTTTTCCACCTTGTTTCTTCTGTTTGCCATCCTCGTCAACATTACTCCTCTTATCACTTTTAACATGTCCCCCTTTAACTTGATATTCTTTGAATTTTGTTTGGATTTTTGTAGCCGCTTCATGTTGTTGTTTGAGGTCTTGACGACACGCGTAACCACGGTAACCGGCCTGTATTTTCTCAGCTGCTTGATGTTTTTCTTTGATTTGTTGACGACACTTGTATCCATGGAAACCGGCTTGTATCTTTGACGCTGCGGAGTCTTTGTCTTCGTAATGAATTACCCGACGTTCTGGTCGATGGTTGCTAGGCGTGTCTGTTTCTACGTTTCTAGGTACTTCGGTGGGTTTGTGAGAAGTTTCGTTGCTAGGTTTTTTGGTGGTTTGGTTGTTAAGGTTATCAGTTTCGTCGTTGTTAGGGCTGTCATCTTTGAACGGTTCGTACTTGTAAAATCCATCAATCTGTGATCCCAGAAGGCACTCGTCATAGCCTCTCTCTACAAACAAAAAAAAAACCACTCGATTAAGTATCTACTAGCAGTTAAAAAAAACAATAAAGAAAAACTCATTCAAATATAGGTACGTGTGGGGTTAAGTTAACGTCTTTAATAACACTAATATCATAGCAATTGAAATAACATGTTCGACTTGAGCCAGGTGTTGTCTCGGTCGTTATGAATTACACTTATGAATAAATTATTTTTCAAGTTTATCAACTGGTATAAGACTTTACACCTGACTGTTAGACTAATTATAAAAATTATCTCTTTCATCTCTTTACTATTTTTTGAAAATAACGAAATATTCTCTTTGTATTTTTAACACATTTTTTTTGGAAAAATTATAAACTATAATAGTTGTATAACAAAAATTATATCAAAAGTTATTTCAAAAATTATACCAAAAATTATATCAAAAATCATTGTGAGACTGAATAAAGCTTTGTGTAATTTTATAGTTGTATCAAGTCACTGAAGCGGTATTTTTAAATATTAAATATTATTTTATATTTATGATAACCCTTTTTTGAGCATATAATTATTAAATAAAGCATATCTATCCCAAATAGAATAAAATTCTTAAAAATAAAATTTACAAATTATATTACAAATGAAAATATTTCTGCAAAAGTTAGCTGTATGTAGAATACATAATTCAGTTTTGGCTATTTTCAGATATACAACAATGAAAACTACATTGCAAACACATGCTGGCATGAACATGTATTAAATATAACCTAAAACTCAATAGATTATTCGTGACTTCAAGGCAAAAACACACACATTAAACAAACCGTGGGGGCAAAATGTTTCATTTGTATTCACTTGAAATAACGAAATATTAATAATGATTGATCACAATTTTATCTCAAAGGAATATTTCAAGAAATTATTTCCATGAAAAAAATACTATTATATGCTTCTCTTTTTTACGAAAACAAATAAAAGCTTTTCCCACTAGCTAATTTCACATTGTTTGAGCTGCTTACTCCTCAAATATAACATTGATACATATATGAATACGAGCCCAAACTATGTCGCTATGACAACCATTTATGCCTTGAAACGTTCCTAAGATATGATGTCAAACGATAGAACATTCTGCAATGTTCTAACAAACAATCTAAGATACTTAGAACATGAATGAAACATTACGTAGTTGTCGGTTGATGATTGAGCGTACCTCTTATCCGTGTTGACGAGTTTTTACACGTATCGTTCGGTCGATCATGCAGCAAATTTGAATTTTAAATTAGCTTTCACAATTGTAAAATACTGAAGGTTTTTCATTTCTAAAGTACTCAAATCTTGATGGAAATATAGCATAATATAATGTATTAATCAAAATAGTTCGTTTTGTCATTGCATTAGTATATATAATTGAAGTGTTGTGCCATGATGTTCTATGTTAACGAAGTGTTTTTTCGCGTGAGCGATCTGAGAGTCATGCATGCGAAACGTAGTTTGTGATATGATACTAAAAATAATTTCAGGATCAACCTGCTTAAAGCCAGACTTGTTAACATACTTTCCCGTTAAATGCCTTAACTAAAATAACAACAACATTGAATTGTAAATACTCAAAGCAAGTTACTTTACAAATATCACTGCAGCTAGTCACCCGTGAATGATGTAACTACGATCTAAGTAAACTTATATTTTACTACAATACGCGAAGTCGATTATTTGTGAGTTTGTTTCGTTTTGTTCAGTCTTAAAAGAAGATTTTGTTTCGTCACTTTACCTTGTCTTGCCGTAAGTCTTCCTTTTAAATAATCAGCAGCAAAGCTTGGAATATTTGTTGGTTGTACACGAAGTATCTCACACGTCAAGGACTCTAAAAGATTTCGAAATCCATCTGGTACTTTTAGCTTTACTTTCTTGTGTTCCATATTCGTCCACTTTTCTTTGATGTTTAGTATACGTCGTTGAACGCGTAGTAACCAAGTACGCTCTAGCTGCGAGCGAGACTAATGAATTGAATCATCTCATAAATGTCAACATTTGTAAGGTTTTATTAACACGACAGACTTGATAACTGCAACCACATTCCTTTATCACGCCGCTAAGCTGCAGGAAGTGAATGAAATCATTTTGACGAGAGATAGGATTGAACTATAAAGAAACCAAGAAGCCAATTTATGATTATGCGGAAACTGGAAAGATGGTCGAGTTGCTGTGACAAAGAGGAAATGGCCGTAGTTAATTAAGAAAGAAAGATAAACAATTTTTGAGGTTGGAGAAGTAATTAATGACAAAGAAAACATGCGCAGAAAAGTGTGAAAAAAAAACCCCCGAAAACAAATACTGGAGAATTGAATAAGATATAAAGCTTAAGACATGAGGAATGGTTAAGATTATTGTTAATTAAAAAAGTAGAAAGGGAAATGAATCGACAGCTGAAGAATAAAATTAACCATACGAAAAAAAAAATCTAATTTTGTATAAATCTTACTCAATTGGATGGGTAGGCAACAAAGCCAGTATAATAATATAGACCCCAGTAATAATAATGCAATAAGAAGAATGATTGTAAACAAACAAATTAACTGGAAATAAAAAACAAAACACAATGAAAAATAAATAATTTGACAAACTAAAATATAGACTGACGCAAGATGACGTCATGCACAAGAAACAGAGAGGCCTATACTGAACCGTATAAAACTCACTCTCAACTAGAAGTCGCCCCTACTAATCGATAAATTAATCGACTGCTCGATACAAATCGATATTTATCAATACGTTCCGATAATAATTAATAGATTTTATCGAAAATCGATTACAGACGATACACAGCTTTATGTGATTAATATCATTAAATCGATATATATCGATATTGATCGATTTTTATTGATCAGTCATCGGGTAAAGAAAATGAATATAAAGTCAGCCACGTTTAACAGCTTGATATTGCCAATTGTAGTCTTTTTATTATTTTTTAGTCTAACTGTAATACATTGGAATGCAGCTTTACTGAATATTAAACGGGAACTAACAAAACCAAAAAAAACATTTACTGACCTATGCGAAGTATATGTAATCTTATACACTAATATAAGCTCCAGCTAACTTATGAAAACAACTGAAACTCCAGCTGTAAGCATGGCGAAGTTTTGCTTTTGCGAGAAGAACTAAAGAGAGAATAAGAAGCCAAATACGATACAGTTGAAGGAGGTAATTAATAAAAGTCAATTATGATGCTTGCCAAATCCGCCTCGTAGCGAGACTTCACACTGTCTGACTGTGGGCTCACTAGCTTGAAATAGTGTTTATCCACTGTACAAACTATTCGTGTACATGTACACTTTCATGCAAACTGTGTTTCAAATATTTAAAAAGTAATAAATATCTTTTTTATCAGACTGGTTTAACAACCAAAGAAGAAAAGAAAAAAGAGAAACGGCTGGACAGTTACAGCCCAAGAACTGAACATAAACGCTGCATGGGCATATGTAGTTTGAAGAAAAGAAATATTGAAATGTTTTGTATTGTTGATTGATAATATGTAAGCCCTTTGTAAAGAATTGTAGATGATTGCAGATATGTATGATTAACAGCGTAGAAAGTGTTTCTTTTTTAGGGACAGGGAAAACGTTGTTTTGGGATAGCTGTGTTATCGATATGGCCGCGCAAAACCTAAGACGAGTGCAAAAAAAGGAAAGTGGGGGAGGCAGAGAGGAGGGAAGGAAAAAAGGCCCATCGTTGGAATAGAAATGAGACTATTTTGATAAAAGAACTGAAGAATCATCATTATAAAGAAACTGAAAGACAAAGAATGAAAGATTATTATTATTATAATTGATATTATTATAAAAACAAAAATAGAATAAGAAAAAAAAATGAAAAAAAACCCGAATAAATTAGATGAAACCACAGGTAGCCCAAGTCCTGTGATAAATCTGAAAGGAAAAAAAGGACAGCTGGTGATCAGCGGTATTATGATAATTTCGACCAATCACAGCTCGAAGGACTACCGACTTCGTCCGGATGTAATGTATTCGTCGAGGCTTCGTTTTCAAAATATGTTGGGAATTATACAATATTTCTCTTGAAACTTTATCTAGAATACCGAAGAATATAATTTGAATGATGGATACATGTATGGGAAGTATTCATGTTAGATTATTCTCTTGTTTTATTTAGGTAAGTCATCTATGTTTATGTTAAATACACGGATTAATGTTCACTGAATGTGAAGTTTTCATTTCATTCAAGTTAATGATACGCTTTACTATTATTTTTCATGGTTTTCGCTTAATATTATACTTTTATTGAACAATATTTCGGTTCTATATTGTCTAGAATATTTCCTTCAAAGCTTTTGAGTTTTTTTCCTATATCATAATATGGTAAACGAAAGAAGATAATCAAAGAAGAGCAAATTTTAATCGCTGATTTTCCATGATTTTTTCCCAAAAACGGGAAAAAAACAGAGCTGTACATATAATAAGGCTTATTTCAAATGAATTATATGAAAGGGCCAACGTTCAGCTTGACAAAAAATCAAGGCTTTTGAAAATAAAGTTTTGGTTATAAAATTCTAGTCAAAATGTATTTTTGATTTATAGAAGGGGCGGTCTGGTCTGGTCTGAAAGTTATGCCTATAATCAAAATTATTATTATGCGTATAATCAAAATTTTCGAAACTGATCAAATTTTCGATTTACTGCGAAATCGCGAAATTTGCAAAAGAAATGTCGAGAATATTAAGCTTTCATAAACTAAGGTTGTAGTCTGATGGCCATATAATTCTGACCTGATGCACTTACCTAATTTATTCAAGTTTGAACCAGTATATTTACGACACAAATTTGCTTTAAAAATGCTTTCTAAAACTATTATATAAACAACTCCACTGAATAAATCGATCTCAACTTTCTCAACGTACATCTACTAGCTTACTGATTATCAGCTCTAAGCCCAAAAAGGAATTGTATGTGAGGGACTAATGCGAGCATTGAATTTTGCCAAGAATGCATATCTAATGGTAGTGGGTATTTTGAATTCCATATTAAATTTTGCTCTGTTATAGAAACGATAAAATCAGTTTAAAACTGTTGAATGAATTAATGTCGAAATTTGTTCGTGATCTGAAATCATTCAAGCACATGAAAACATTTCAAGATAACCTCATTTGCATTTTAGGTCTCCACACTTCAAAGTGTACTATTAGCATATCTGAAACATGGGTGAAAAATCAACTTTGGGTAAAGATGCTACAAAGACATCACCCTACGACCATCAGCTATTTGGTGAAGGAGATCCAAATGAAAAAGTTAAAGGATGTTGCAGTGGCAAACGATATGTTGTAGCCTTTATTGCACTATTTGGGTTTGCTAATGTCTATGCATTGAGAGTGAACCTTAGTGTTGCTCTGGTAGCAATGGTGTCAGACCACACTGTTTACACAAATGGTACTTGGGTTATGGTATGTTCATTGATATTTGTTATTATGATATCACTTCAAAGTCTTGGATACTTGTAATAATGCTTTGTTAATTTAACTGTCTAGGATAACAATTAATTTCAATTTTACTGTCAGGTTCCTGCTGAATTCAACTGGAGTTCTGAACTCCAAGGTATGTTTATATAGCTACAAAAAATTAACTGATTAAAATGGGATGCCTTTTTTATTTTTTCATTCTTGATTAAATAACTCTTGAAAATGCAATAATGCTGACTGCGAAACATGGAATCCTAGCGTTATTCTTTATTATGAGTACTATTCTGTTCTGTTATTTTTTTTTTGTCTTTTCTGTTAGTATCCTGTTGTCTTCATTTCTCTTCTTTTCTGTTCGATTCTTTTCTGTTCTGTTCTGTTCTGTTCTGTTCTGTTCTGTTGTGTTGTGTTGTGTTCTATTGTGTTGTGTTGTGTTCTTTTCTGTTGTGTTGTGTTGTGTTGTGTTGTGTTGTGTTGTGTTGTGTTGTGTTGTGTTGTGTTGTGTTGTGTTGTGTTGTGTTCTGTTCTCTTCATTTCTCTTCTCTTCTTTTCTGTTCTTTTCTGATCTCTTTATTTCTGTTCTCTTCTGTTTTCTTCATTTCTTTTCTTTTCTATTCTTTTCTGTTCTCTTCATTTCTCTTCTTTTCTGTTGGCTGTTCTCCTCACTTTTCTATTATCTGCTCAGAGTGTTTTCTTTTCTTTCATTTTATCCTATTTTGCTCTATTCTCTATCAATCCATTTAACCATCCTTTTTTCACTCATTACATTATTCATCCATTTGATTTTCTCAATTTCATTTGTAATATTTCTATTTCTATCCTATAGGTATAATTTTGAGTTCATTTTTCTATGGATACATTATGACCCAGTTTCCTGGTGGACTATTAGCTCTCAAAATTGGAGGCAAAAACCTGCTTGGATTTGGAGTATTTTTCACTTCTGCTGCAACTCTATTCATCCCTGTTGCTGCAAGAGGGCATGTTGGAGTATTGATTGCACTGAGGGTAGTCATAGGATTCTGTGAGGTAAGTGTGGAACGTGTAAATATATACATAATGATGTATTCAATATATTAACACAGATTTGCGCGTCCATGGCATTATAGACATAGGCGTAAGGTACGAGGAGTAGTGGAGTGCAAATCTACAATCTTGGACATAAATAGTTGACACTCCCTGTAAATGCTTGATACTATTCATTTCACAACCATTTTCTCCCCTCCCTCCCCCACCCCTGGACAATGTTGATATTCCTGAGATAGAAACATCTTCAGGGAAAACAACATTGCATTGGGGGGGAGGGGGGTATCAAAATACGATCGTTTTAGTGATATTTAGCGACGAAAATGCAAAGAAATGCTTAAGTTTTCAAACAGTGTCAACATTTATGTCCAAGATTGTATTTTAGCCATTTTCGCTAAAATACAGCTATCAGTAGTAGTTGTGCATTGCATATCGATTTAATTCTCTCACAACATCGTAACGTATCTTTCAAATTATGTTTGACATTGATAAAGAAGGTAATTTGAAAAGAGTTGGACCAAAACTAGCCTTGTTTGCCATGGTCACTTGAACCAATTGGGAAACGGACCCTTAAGAAATCATTAGTACGGGAATGCGTTAGCAACACTTCTTGAAGTAAAATCAGGAACCCTTGTTTGTGTAAAATATATGGTTTACCACAGCTGTGCAAATAGTTTGTGACAGTTTAAGATGGCAATCATGGTTGAAACGGCAATGCGTGACCTTTAAAGTCGTAAGCCGCTATTCGAATTTAGTATAAATCACATGAAAAGTTGATGTCGTGAGCAATTGTTGATGGTTTTTCTTAAGTTTTGCCTAAACACTCGGCCTTGAAACTTTCCTAAATTTAAAATTAACTGTAAACATTGAGTTATGGCGTATAAACAACTCGCCGCTTAAACAATAGAGGTTTTGGTTAAGTGAGGTGTTCGCTTACACGACAGCAAACTGCACGGTTTACAGGATTTGTAAGCTCACATCCACTTCGATGTGCTTTCTTTTATTAATTAATCTGTTGTATACTGTAAATATATATATTAATATAACAGTTTCCGTAGGAAAATGTAGTTTTGAAACGAGAAATAACGAGAAAACAACGGTTTACATTTTTCTGCACAATAAAGTTAGATATCCCTAGTACATTCTTTAATTTGGGATTAGCACGGTTTACAAATTGTAAACCGTGTAAAACTTCAACGTTTTCAACTTTTTCACATATTTTTTTAGCTCAACGTGTTTATTATATTTAAAATATTATCAAACTGAAATAAAAATTAAACTTCAGGCGAAAACATATGAATTAGAGCGAATTTTAGATAACGCTTTACATGACGGTTTACAAACCGGAAGTAAATCTACGAGGAAACCGGAAGTGATATAATATTCAAGCTTTTTTCAAAAATTTCTATACGAGCATCACTAGTTTGGGAAATTAATGACTTTTTCGTTTATTTCGTAAAAATAGTGGGCCTTGCCATCAATTTTTATGCCGTTTTATGAAAACTTGGATTCTAACCACCAATGACGTCATATTCTTATGTAATTCCAAATGACGTCATATTTTAACACAATTTAACATGGCAATTATGTCCAAATTAATGCTAAAAGCCAATCCGTTTACTGCTTTGTGAACTTTTTTCATGTTTTATAACCTTATCAACTAGTAATAGCTCTCATTCGTCTGTATTTTAGGAAAAATGACAAAATACAATCTTGGACATAAATAGTTGACACTCCCTGTAAATGCTTGATACTATTCATTTCACAACCATTTTCTCCCCTCCCTCCCCCACCCCTGGACAATGTTGATATTCCTGAGATAGAAACATCTTCAGGGAAAACAACATTGCATTGGGGGGGAGGGGGGTATCAAAATACGATCGTTTTAGTGATATTTAGCGACGAAAATGCAAAGAAATGCTTAAGTTTTCAAACAGTGTCAACATTTATGTCCAAGATTGTAGCTTGTTAAGATTGAGTTCTTTATATTTTCTCAATTAAAAAAAATATATATATACTGGTATATATCTACAATATGAGTATTGTTCTTCAAGTAATACATATATAATGAGCCATTGTTGTACTTAATTTCTTTCAGGGGGTAGTGTTTCCTGCCAATCATGCTTTTTGGAGTAGTTGGGCCCCTCCCCTTGAAAGAAGCAAGCTGACTACAATTGCAGTTTCTGGTAAGTACATTGCAGCATGACTACTTCAACTGAGAAATTTTAATTGAGATCAAATCCCTGCAGTTTATAAGCTAAATGTTTGTTTCTTCATTGATTATATCAAAATTTGTAGTCATACTCTTAAGGGAGCTTTCATTTATTAGTGTAATAGGGGGGAGGGGTCGGCAAAATCACCTGTCATCTTTTCCAAATATTATTATTTTTTTTTATTGAACAATTTCAAATAATTTACATAAAAAGATAATATAGATACTTACACTGAATAACATTACATTACATTACACTGCATTATACTACTCTACATTACATTACATTTACAGGGGAAGGAAGTAAAATATAAATAGGCATAAATAAATACATGAGTACATCTACACGTACATGTATATATTTTTTTGTTAGAGCGTTTAACTTTTATAAATATTAGGAAGGAGTTTGTTCCATTTATTGTAATGGTATGATAACTTGTTTCTTTTTTTAGCTATCCTAACCTATCCTTCCTGGTTGGCAAAAATATCAGAACTCCCCCTATATTTGCCCAGTTTATTACTAAAGCTGCATACTATTAGTAACAACCCCCTATTTAGCTTCTGAAAATAATGTGACCACCCTATCAATATTGCTGACCCCCCTCCCATATGCTAATAATGAAAAAGCACTAATTCTGTCTGCAATGATGACTAGCATTGCTAATAGTGTGTGGTTTACGATCTGTTTCCAGGAACACACATTGGTACTGTGCTGGCCATGTCACTATCAGGAGTCATTGCAAAGTCACTGAGATGGCCTGCCATCTTTTATATCTTTGGTTAGTCTCATAATTTTAAGATTATTTTAATAAAAATAAAAAAATAAATGTTTCTTTAAATTTTTACTTATAATAATAATCTATTATTATACATTATTTAAATTCTTGACAGGCTTGAATAACCCTCTTATACATGTGAAAAATATTTTGTACTCAAACATGAATATGAGGCTAGCCAATCAAGAACAATAGCAGGTCACACTTTTTGATTTGTGCTATTTCAGTTATACTTGTGTTATTTTGTTTTTACTTATCTCTTGTTGTTTATCCATTGTTCTTATCTTTAAATCACTTGTCACATAAACAAAACCATTCTATATTGTGTGTTTCAATTTGACAATAGTCCTGTTCCGTTCAGTGACCACAAATGATAGTCCCAAGTCCAGGTTTGAGTTGCTGCGCATGATAAATTATAGTTTTGCTAAACGCAGCAACTCGAACGTCAACTTGGAACTATTATTCGTGGTCATTGAATGGAACTGTAAAAAGTTCTATTAACATTTTCTCTTCTAAATTAAGACTCGACTCTTTAACTTAGGGGTGGCCATTAGATGTTTGAGGGGGGGTTGGGCCAATTTGTTTTTCGCAGGATATTTTTTCCCATTCTACGTATGTACAATAATTTTTCCAACTTGAACGAAATTTTTTTTGTCATTGTTGCTGTGCACGATATTTTTTTCTCTTGATTTTTTTTCTGTGCTCGAATTTTTTGGGGGAATTCCCCTCCCTCAAAAATTTAATGGTCCACCCCTTATCACCATTATTTTAATATTCAAACCAGGTTCAGCAGGACTGTTGTGGAGTATAGTCTGGTTTGCAGTGGTAAAAAACACCCCAGCAGACGATTCCAAGATCAGCCCTCAAGAACTTGAGTACATAGAGAGTTCTATACGCCAGGGAGGAATGTCGACAAAGGTGTGTTAAGGGGGGTGTAAGGATTTACAGATTTGCATTATTTTGGGTGCGTCTTTGCGGGGTTTTTTCATTGATATTTGTGGTTGGGTTTTTTAGCAAATCTTTGTTTTTTTTGTCAATTTTTTGTGTGTGCATACAGTTTTGCGGTTTCCAACCCCCCTTTATGTCCCCTCTGTGTTGTTCTTCCCCTCATAGCAGGCACTTCTATGCTTTTGTAAAATAGACTTTCTTGTTACAGCCTCCCTCGCTGGCTACCTATCAATTTTCATTCTTATTCAGGCTTCATGCGTTGAAAGGAAAAAGCACATTGCCAGAGTGCAGGATTTCCCAATCTCCCTCCTACTTTCTGACACAGACAACCCAACACAAGAGTTGCCCTATAGATAGACTTGTACTTGATTAGACAGATAGAAGATGTAATTTAATTTCATATCTCCTATATTCAATCACCATTTTTGTTTTATTTTGTTTATAGCAGGCACACAATTCCATTCCCTGGAAGTCCATCATCACTTCCCTTCCAGTGTGGGCGATAATAGTTGCACATTTCTCAGAAAACTGGGGCTTTTACACTCTGTTGACAGAACTGCCTTCCTATTTGAAACACAGCCTGAAGTTTGATCTAGCTCAGGTATGAAGTTGTTACCATTTTTTCCAGGAATGCCGCTCCCCTTCCACTGCGAGATAAGGCGAATTTAGACCCCAGACTAGGCCTATAGTTAAATAAATTAATTTTCTGTGACAAATAATTGAAAGTAATCCAAAAACGTTTTATTTTACGACGTTTCGGAGTCATACTGACGCCATCATCAGGTAAGCAAGCAAACAAAACTGACAAAACAAAATGATTAATTAATTAATTAATTAATAAAGATGTAAATCAAAAAAATCAAAAGATAAACAATAAATCCAAACAAAACAAAGCAAAAACAAGCAATTTTGCAACATTGTCACACGTTTCCCCCACTCCCAGAAATCCATTGTTTTAATTTGCACTTTCTCATTGGTTATTATATATGTCACGTGTTTTCCACTAGGCCGGGTTTGTGTCGGCTGTACCATATCTTGTCATGGCTATTGTTGTACAAATTGGTGGAAATCTCGCTGACTGTCTCCGTCGAAAGAAAATCGTATCTACAACAAATGTACGGAAATTGTGCAATTCTACAGGTACGATCATCAGTGTGCTTTAAGCCATATATTTATGAAAAAAGTTTTTGAAAAAATGGTTGTGTATGAAAAAATGGTTTTGTTGTATACTGCATATTGAAATTCGCACATTTGCCAATCATAACGAGTGGGAAAATTTGTATGGGTTGTGACCGCAAAGCATGCATGCAATGTTTGGGTGAAAATATGCGTTTCTCTGTCAAGCTAACAACACATGCATGCTTTGCTGTCGCAACTCGTACTCAATTTCCCCACTTGTTATGCATTTGGGGGAATTGCATATTACTCAGAAAAAAAAGAACTTACATTGTCTTACAACTTTGTTCCAGGCTTCCTTTGTCAGGCCGCAGCCCTTGTGATCGTCGGTTACACAGGGGACTGGAAAATAGTGATTGTGTTCCTGACTATTTCAGTAGGAATGAATGGATTTGTGTACAGCGGTTTCTTTGTCAATCACCTGGATATAGCACCACAGTATGCTAGCGTTTTGATGGGTATCAGCAACACCATCGCTACATTACCAGGAATTCTCAGTCCTTTACTGACTGGAGTTATTGTCAAGCATCAGGTTAGTGCACAGATGTGTTACTGAATAATAGCTCATCAAAAAAACACTGGCAGCAACGAAGACTGAAACAAACAAACAAACAAACAAGCTAGCAAACACACAAACAAACAAACAAACTGGCTATCAAACAAACAAACGAACAAACAAGCTAGCAAACACACAAACAGAAAAACAAACGAACAAACAAACAAACGAACAAAAAAAAAAAAAATGCTAGCATACAAACAAACAAACACACAAACAAACAAACATACTAGCAAACACACAAACAGGCAAACCAACAAGCAAGATAGCTAGCAAACAAACAGGCAAGCAAATAATCAAGTAATCAAACAAACAAAAAGAGATGAACACAAAAACAGACAACAGACAACAAAAGAAATAAATAGACAGATAATCCCTGAGCAAGCAAACAAACACAAAAACCGACAAAGCAAATTAATAAATAACAAGACAAAAAGAAAGAGAAACACAAATACGCGACATACACACACATACAAACAAGTAAACAATTTATTGTCAGACAAGCACTAAATAAACACGAATTACAGACATAAAAGCAAACAAACCAATACAAAACTAACCAAACAAAAAGATTAACAATATAGATAGCTCACTCATAAATAACTTACGACAATAATAAAAACAAAGCTGAAAATTGAAATAAACAAATACCTTCTACCATAATAATTCCTGTAAATAACCTCAATACTTTATTTCATTACAGAGTGCATCTGAATGGCGAGTGGTGTTTTACATCGGCGCTGCCGTGTATCTATTGGGAGCCATTTTCTACATCATCTTTGGTTCGGGTAACGTTCAAGTCTGGGCAAACGAAACAAACGGATATGAAGAAGTCTTACTGGAAAACAAAGACCATGAAGACGACGATGATGACCAGGAACTCAATCGATAAAAGTGGATTTATATTTAAATATTTTAAAATTAATTTACTCAATATATAGTAAGCTATACCTGGCTAAGGATAGACTGGTTTTGAGTTCTTCATTGTACAACCTAACCTCGATTATTTAAAGCCCTACTAAAGACCACCTTAAGAAACCAGAAGCTTCCGAGACTTCATAGAAAACCTGTGACATTTTCATCGTTTTATTCTCGAAACGTGCATTCCTTGCACACGGGCTTGACAAAATCAAATGACATCGTGGCAGTTGACTTTCCTTTTAGCTCCTTTTCTCCGCCGCAGACCACCAAACAACGCAGGTTTAGGCAGAGGCTGCGCATTGAAGAACTCAAAACGGGAGAATTGTTTTTGGGTTTTAGCTTATTTCACAAAGTGCCACAATAAACTAGTTCTTAATCGGTCAGATTTTACCAGGAATTTGTCTTGTCCTGTACTTCCGCAGTATGTGCTGTCACAAAACGTTGCCTTATTTGGGGTTTGGAGATGGAAACTTGGCGTGACAATAAACTGCAGCTGCGCAGGACACTGGCTATACATCTGTTTTCACAAACGTAGTCCAAGAATACAAATAGCATATTAATAAGTGTGTACTGAAGCTAATAAGGCCTCGTCTACATGAATCCGATCCGGCTGAAACCGCATAGAAATATTTGCGTCCACACGAATCCGCGTATCCGGAGGATTCAAGTAAAGATTCAAGAGGTTTCGGTGACCGGATTCGCTGGATTCGTGTGGACGATAGGCCGATTCGCATCAAAAAGTATGCGGTTTCAAAAGTATCCGTGTAGACGGGGTCTAAGAATACATAAGAGTCTTTTATGGTGACAACAGGTGTACATAGATAATAGATAATCAAATTATGGATAAGATATTTAATAGTTTAGTTGAATATTTTAATAATGAATGCTAATTATAACGTCAATTAGAAGCTATTATAGTATTTTTTTGGTGTGACTGAGGCACTAAAACCAAGAAACAAAATCAAGCTTATAATAACGAATCCTGATTCACTCCGAATCAAGTTCTGGCAGGGTTACCCAATTTATTTTTTTAAACCAAACGGGACTGAATATCTTCTATTTTTTCGATATTTTGTTTTAAAGATGAAACCGAATATCGTGATATGTGAGAATATTTATTATAAAAGTTTATTATAAATAAATACTTAAAATATTGCATATACTAGGCGCTAACGTTCGTTTTCAAATATATGCATGGCGACCAACTTGATTTACTAGGATTGTTTCGACCGACTAGCCTCGCATACATGCAAAAGAGCCGTTTATTGGTCGCCATATTTTTTTGGGATTGCAAAGGCACTCTATGCTCACGGAAAGAAGTCAATAATAATTAATTGTAGAATATCTTGAATAAGTAAATGAATAGCTATCACGTGGTGTAAATGTATTTATAAACTATAAGTTAAAGTTTAAAGTAGAATATATCTATTTAACTTATTTCGTTATTTTAAAAATGCAAATTTTCAGCTAAAGCCGCTGAAGTTAAATTTATTTATTTTTCTCTGAAAAGGTGCTGTAGCTAAACATTTCACAAATGTAATAAGTAAAAATAAACGGGATAAAAAGTGGAAGGTTGTTCGATTCTCTTGTCTGCATTTAAAATTGTCAAAATGACCCATTATAAGCCATGGTGTGACGTCACATTTAAGCCTTAGGGCTATAACTGATTAAGCATAATGTGAGAACTGACGTCAAACTGTTGCTGAAAATAGAAGGTAAAGTTAATAGATTTTGTAATACATAAAATTATATATACATCCCGAAAATTACTTGAGTAATTGTGAGACAAAATTAGAAATAAGTATGACAAACAAATGAAATCGATAGGGAAGGGAGAAGCCGGAAAGGAACAAGAAAAAATATATTAAACAGATCAAACAAATTATCGAAGCTCGGTGATTTATCCATCTCTGTGGCGTGAGAACGAGGCAGCGGCAGGCGTCATTAAATTTCCCGCCAAAAGTCCCCGCCAAAACACTGTAAAATTATTAAATGTTTTGAATGCTCGTCAGTTTGAATACTGTCATTTTCAATTTTTTAATATCATTAATTTTGTTTTCGGTTTTATCAGTTGCAAGAGTAAAACGGTCATTTATCTAATTGTCATTCTATTAGAGTCGGAGATTCTATGAAGTCGCCGTTCGAAAGTAAATGAGCAGTGATGTGTTTTCCCCATTCATAGCTACGTGATTTTATTTTCAAAAGAGTTCTAATCTAAGCGATATCTTACCGTAAATCTTAATGGCTCTATTTTCAGCATCTGATGTCATAAAATAGGCTCTGACGTCATGTTGTAGCTAGTTTTGAATAAAGATTTTTGGCATATTTCGCATAGACACGTCAAAAGGATCATCAAACACCCATAGGCCTTAGCGCTCACAGATAAACATGGCTACTGGAGCCTGCAGCTGACAAAAAATGTTTTGCATTGTATAGATGTGTTGGGATTTCCGAGACTCTCATATCTCATGATTTATCTATTTTAGGCCGAGAAAAAAGCTTGATGGACTAGATGGACGACATAATGTAGCCGAAAATTAAACCTTTGGCCGCCATTACCGCAAAATGGCAAGCAAGAGTTTTGCCGTTCGCGAGTTCAATGTCGAACGCCGCTCTATACCACTGGCAATTCAGACATATTTCTGGCAGCAAATAAGGTACTTTGGAAATATCGAAACGCGGCGAATAAATGATTAATTGTGTAGTATTTTATCGGCATTTAATGTCGCTTTGTGGCTTGATGTTTTAGAAGTTGTAGGCTTGATGAAGCCTTTATTCATTTATGTGTATATTAGGCACTGGAATTGAGCCCCCACTAGCACATTATATGGCAATATGTTTTCACAATACATCTGTGTGCTCGTTTCGCCCTCGTAAATGGATTTTTTCTTAACTAAAGACATTTGGTCGATAGCCTATAAGATAATGTATAACTAGATGATGCGAATTGTTTGAGTTATTCGGCTTTAGACATTTTTACAACATTAGAATACCAATTAACCTCGCTTATTACATTTACAAGGATTGTAATCAGTTTGAAATCGCTTTGATTCCAGAACCCAGGCGATCAAACGTTCCATTTGTTCGTGAAATTAATGTGTTTCTTTTTTTTCATCTAATTCTGTCGTGTTACTTAAAATGAACCTCTTAAAGAACACCTTTCAAATACTCTCGTAATCTCGATGGCTAGATTTAAATCGATGAATCCTTTCGAAATGGTTCACGTTGAAAGTACATGGAATCCAAAACAATATATTATTTCGAAAAGACGGTTTTATTTACACGTGTGATGATCTGTTCTTATTGCTTCGTTTATTTCTTCCATGACAATTGTTCTTTTATATATATTTACAATAAATGTCAAATATTTGCCTTGTATGTTTTACCTGTATTTGCATTTTTTTTTGATACTAATTATTTAAGACAATTGATCGAAAAACATCCTTATAATATTCATTATACTTTTTTTTCATCATATAACTTCCCTAAAATCCTTTTCACGATTGAAAAATCGGTTTAATTCCATGCCTTTTTCACGGTTTTTAGCTTTCAAGAACGCAGCTAATACCTGCTCTATCTAATGCTCAATTTATAGCTAACACTTTTACTATCCTAAACAAAATTATATTTTTGTAAAAATATCTGTTTTGATTTCTCCAAGCCACAGAAAATATTGTTTTTGGTTGGCTGATATTATTTTATGATTATGCTTTTTCCACGGAAATGATTTTCAGATAATGATATGTTAATGAGTTATCTCAAGGGAAGCCGTTTTCTATGAACCAATCAACTGCACGTTTCATCTTAATCGATTGCCTTTATTTAAGGCTTTACTCCTGCATTTTATGCCCTTATGAACTATCTCAGTCAGGCAATCTTTAACGCCAAAATTGATAATTTTTTTCTACCAAAATTTGTTTTTGTCTTTAAATATAATTAGATTTATGTTCCTCATTGTATATCTCATTTGTTTTTAAAAACATATATATTTATTTTAGCATTTTATGCATATTTTAAAGGCATTTTTCGTTTTTTCATTTTTCTTCTCCTGATAAAACGTTTTACGTATATTTGAAAAGTCTACAATTGTTCGTTTCAACAATTGTCATGGGTAGAAGATCTAAAGAAAATTTGATCAAATTAGACATATTCTAAAGCCATCTGTTATAGAAGATTCACTCGTGCTTTCTTTGTTCAAAATAATCATATAAAATATAATAATTGACTGGTCTTTTTAAAGCAGTTGATTTCCCTTTTTTGCTGATTTATCTCTTTAATTCTATCCATTGAATGCATATGAATTTAAACAATTTGTACTTATGCATTAACTCTGCCAATATGAATATTTTATAACTTGTGGGTCTGCTGAGTCTCACTAATTAGTAGAGCACTTGTGTCTGGATAAATACATTGAGACTTTAAAAAAGTGATCTTTTTATTTAGTTTCTATTTTACAATCATATATTTTTCCAAATATCACTTTAATTTTTTGTAAAAGTAAAGAACATATAAACATATATGTAAAATGCATGTACTAAGTACACTAATCTTTTTATGGTGTTCATGTTACATTTTTATTCCAATTATTGCACAACACTATGATTAATAATTGTTCTCTGAATGTGAGATAAATATTGAGGAATAGTTACCAAGATAAAGGTTATTATTTACCAATTTTCATCGAACCTGAGGAGAATAATACATTATATTATACCTGTAATACATTATATTAACCTAGTATTGTTTATATCAAACACTGACGCAGCCTATACTAGTTTACTTGCTAGTTTCATTTACTTTTAGCATAAATACACATGGGATAATTAAGAAAATATGTGTTAAACCTAAGGTGATTATCAAAAACTAATTTTGAAATTCTTGACCAATTAAAAATTTATCACCTACCAATTTGTACTAATAAGATTATGCAAAAACAAAAAAAACCCTTATTATTTAATTTGTATTTTATTGTGTGGTTATTTGATAACAAAATGATTAAAGTTTTATTATATCCATCTAAGTAATCCATCTATCCATCTAAGTAAGAAGAGGAATGTGTTATTAATTCATGTCATAATCAATGTTTTTGGTTTGACCACAATGCTTACTAAATATTGCTAGCTGATTGTATAGACTGGTTAGCGTTGCTCTTATATACTGCTAGTCTTCATCAGGTGATGGTGTAGACTGGATAGTGTAGGTCTTATATACTGCTAGTCTTCATCAGGTGATGGTATAGACTGGTTAGCGTTGCTCTTATATACTGCTAGTCTTCATCAGGTGATGGTGTAGACTGGATAGTGTAGGTCTTATATACTGCTAGTCTTCATCAGGTGATGGTATAGACTGGATAGTGTTGCTCTTATATACTGCTAGTCTTCATCAGGTGATGGTGTAGACTGGATAGTGTAGGTCTTATATACTGCTAGTCTTCATCAGGTGATGGTGTAGACTGGATAGTGTAGGTCTTATATACTGCTAGTCTTCATCAGGTGATTGTATAGACTGGTTAGTGTTGCTCTTATATACTGCTAGTCTTCATTAGGTGATGGTGTAGACTGGATAGTGTAGGTCTTATATACTGCTAGTCTTCATCAGGTGATGGTGTAGACTGGATAGTGTAGGTCTTATATACTGCTAGTCTTCATCAGGTGATGGTGTAGACTGGATAGTGTAGGTCTTATATACTGCTAGTCTTCATCAGGTGATGGTATAGACTGGTTAGCTTTGCTCTTTTATACTTATATAACTTATATTATAAATGGAAATTCTAGCGAGTAAACTACTATAGGCTGCGTCGGTGTTTGATATTAACGATAGGTAATAGAATGAAATTTGTATATATGGAAACTAGCGAGTAAACTAGTATAGGCTGCGTCGGTGTTTGCTATAAACGATAGGTAGTATAATGAAATTTGTAACACCGTATATTATATACTAACTATCACTTGATAGTAACGTCTAATAGCAATTATGTGGTCTATGCTATCCCATTGTGTAAATGCAAATGTCCCAAATTTGTGATAAACAATATTATTGTCAAACCTTCCCATTTTTGATAAAATTGTTTTTGTAATATTTTCAGCCCTCTTTTAAAGACTAAACTTGAAAAGAAAGAATATGAAACTGCATCTGAGGTGAGTAAATATTGTCACAAAGGTGTGAAAAAGCTAAACAGATGAAGGAGATTGCCCAATACAAGGCACACAATATGAATCTAGATTGCAATGAAGTTGACTCCCCTAAAGTAATTATACTTAAAGATAAAAAATGTAATACTGAAAAAATTATAGCAAATATCAGAATATTAAAAAATAATAAAATTTGAGTAAAATACTTTTTAAAAAAAAAAAATGTCAAAACTCTTTCTTTCTTACTTTTTTCCTTTTTCTCTCTTTTCCTTTTTCCCATAATTTAGTATTATTGTAGTGTATATCTATCTACAGTACTTTATAATGCTCATCCCTTGTTCTTAACAACCCATGCCGCTGCTCTCAGGCTCTTCATGCTCTTTATTACTTGCTGGGCTACCTGTTGTAGCTTTGTAGTTAATAATATAAAATAGCAAGTACAGTAAAAGTTATTTGTTTGTCTCAGGTAAATTGGTCGTGGCCAATTAAAAATAATAATATTATTAAGAACTTATCGTTTCAGCAGCACCAGGAAGAACTCAATATGTGATATCAAAAATATTATTGTTAACGTACTCTAATGTTATTTCGTTTCAGTCCCTCAAGAATGTTATCTGTGACAACAATCTGCAAGGTCTTCCCAGTGCCTTCAAGAGTGTCCCAAGATGGTTCTTCGTCCATTCTTCGCTTGCTTACATTGTACAATGCTGTGGTGCTTTACTCAGCAATCGACATCAGCTTGGCTACTTTGACCGTCTCACCAACCCTGAACGTGACCTGATTTACACTCTACAGTGGATTCTCTTGGAAGCGCCTGGCGTATGTGGTATTGAAGATCCTGAAAATCTTTTACATCCCATCTCAACTATAGAACTCATGGTTCATCTGCTCGTTCCTCATGCCTTTAAAATCAAAGACAAGGACTTGATTAATAATCTAGAAAATGGGATTGCTTTATGGAAACCACTACAGAATCACCAAAGCCCTGAACTGCCGGCGTTTTGCCATCCAGTGATTTACAAAGACCCGAACACAGAAGACTTTGTTAGCCAAGTTATATCGATGGATAACGACTCAGCGAGAAATAGTCGCACGTCGGATGTTGCATCGAAAAAATCGTCTCCGATTGAGCCGGTTATGAGAAGTGCGACGTTTTTTGATGTAGCTGTGTTACGGTGTTTGTTGTCAAGTGGCTGGTGTGAAGAAGGGGTTTATTGGGCGTTGATATATATCGGTGACTATCTTAGAAGGGAGTATGATCTAGCTGGCGCGAAGGAGAAAATGAATTTTGCATCGGCCAGCGGTACCTCGTGGGGCATGCACGGGGGAGCTGATACGGGAAGTTTAGACAGTTTTGGCGGGTGTGTTCTCAATGATCCAGTACCACCAAAACCTCCCGACCCTACCCCTGCTAAACAAGAAGTCCAAATCAACATTATCAACGAGAATGATGACGACGAGGAAGGAACTGTCAATCAAGCTGACGATACTGAACGAAAACCTGAAGACGTCAAAATTACTATAGAAGAAGATGCAGACTCGGCCAAGTTAATCGTCTCAGATGACGATGCCGATCAAAACCTAACTAAACTTAGAATCAGTGTTGATTCTCCTATCTTAGATGGGCGTCGACCAGTATTCTCTGTTACCGACAAAACTACCGACGAATCTAAAGAGACGTGCACGGACAATGATCAAGGCAGTTCAGGCCAGCCATATTTCAGTATTACCATCACCCCTAGTACACCTACACAGGTAGATATCGTTAACGAAGTCAACGGCTCAACTAATGAAGGCTTTGACTTCAATCACAAGTCACCTGATAATGAAGATGAAACCAAAACAAATAGCGAAATGAACAGCAAGAAGGACGGCAAAGATAAAACTTGTGATTCATCTCAAAGCACAGCGAATGGTACTAAAGATGGCGCCAAAGTAAATGACGATAAAACTTGTAGTTTGGAAAGCGAAAGTGGGTCAACCACGTGTACGACGGGTTACTCTAACAGCACCACAAGCAGCAATGACTCTAAAAGCTTGGATATCGACAAAACACTAAGAAACCACTTCACCCTGTTGAACAGCATGGGATCGAGTAGTGAGCTTAGTCTAGAGTCAGTGTCCTCTCTTGGCGACCAGGAAGGCACCGTTGTGTTGTCCAGTAATGATGAAACTGTAATGCCAGGAATTGACCGTTCAATTAGCAGCATAACCAGTCTTCTTGAAAGTGAAGATACTGCAGTTGAAGAGAGCGAGAAAGAAACCACACCACCTAGAAACAAGAAAGCCATCCAACAGCAGTCGAGCCTAAGCAGCGATGAACCACCTGCAGAGGCAGCTACAATTCCTCCTAAAGACACCCCTTCCAAGGCTAAATATCCCGAATCCAAAGGTCCCGATCACAAGTCTGAGACTGCCAGCTCTGACTTTCCAGTCAGCGACACTGATAAGAGAAGTCTTGTACGAGACAGCAGTACTGAAACCCAAGACACGGTAGAGGCAATCAACTTACAGCCAGGTATAGGGAACCTTCGTCGTAGTGGACGTGGTCTTCGTGATTCCATGTTTCGTATTGAACACTACCTGGTATTTCCTGGCGTGGGTGATTACGTCACAACTGATGGTAGGCTTAGTATTATGGTTCTACTACAAGCCATTAACGGCGTTTTGAAGGAGAATCTCAGTGGGCGTGTCTGTCAGATGGGGCTAAGGGTACTAGAGCTATTACATACCATCGCTGGGAAGGAGAAAGAGAAGCGTAGAGCCAGTACTGTACCTGGTCATTCTGTCGATGATAGGACTGTGTCTGAGTGCGTTGCTATAGGTACTAGAACACACCAGACGGACACCATTCTATCTCGTCTCAGAACAACCTTTTATGGTCGACCGCCAACCATTCATTCATTGTCGTCCGGTTGTGGCTTTCGTCTTATACGAGCACTTGGTTGTCCTTCAGGTAAGACTTTTCTGTTTTGGTACATGACACTTTAGTGTACCCCTTTCCCCCTTGCAATAACCACACCCAAAAGTGCACCCATCGTTTAGTTAGTCACATCTTGATCAAAGGAAAAAGGTAATCGGCTAAAGCCTTTGCAGATTGTGCTCATAGAAATCCTAAAAGAGAATCGTAAATTTTAAGGTGTATTCGAGAACACTTAATCTTATTATTGTAATTATATTTCAGGTTGCGGCGAAGGTTGCCATGCCTACAAGGGTGACATATTCCGAGACCAGTCCAATGCTTACTTAGCAAGTTTGCATAAACAAGACGAGACTGCCTTCAAATCGTGGCTGTATAACTACGCCAGGATTGAGCCGGTGGAAGACGTCGTAGACTTCCTGCACGCCTTGGTTGGTTTCTGTGACGAGAGTCCCTTCGCCATGGAAGAAGAAGATGCGGGCAGCAAGACGAACAAAGGAAAATTGTTCGGTGTGAAAGAAGGAGTTGAAGGTGTTATTCTTGATGCTATCTTGAAGCCTTTGGTCAGCCGTGTGGCGGAGATGAAGTTGACAGAGTTAGATGCATTGGTAAGGATTGTAGGCCTGTTGGTATATCTGTCTCACGTCTTTCGTCTTTGTACATTTGTTTGTTTGGTCGTTCGTTCGTTCGTTTGTTTGTTTGTTTGTTTGTCCGTTCGTTCGTTTGTTTGTTTGTTTGTTTGTTTGTTCGCTCGTTTGTTTGTTTGTTTGTTTGTTTGTTTGTTCGTTCGTTCGTTCGTTCGTTCGTTCGTTCGTTCGTTCGTTCGTTCGTTTGTTTGTTTGTCCGTTCGTTCGTTTGTTTGTTTGTTTGTTTGTTCGCTCGTTTGTTTGTTTGTTTGTTTGTTTGTTTGTTTGTTTGTTTGTTTGTTTGTTTGTTTGTTCGTTCGTTTGTTCGTTTGTTCGTTTGTTCGTTTGTTCGTTTGTTCGTTCGTTCTTTCTTTCGTTCGTTCGTTCGTTCGTTCGTTCGTTTGTTCGCTCGCTCGCTCGTTCGTTCGTTCTTTCGTTTTTTCGTTCATTTGTTCGTTCGTTCGTTCGTTCGTTCGTTTGTTTGTTTGTTCGTTCGTTCGTTCGTTCGTTAGTTCGTTCGTTCGTTCGTTCGTTCGTTCGTTTGTTTGTTTGTTTGTTCGTTCGTTCGTTCGTTCGTTAGTTCGTTCGTTCGTTCGTTCGTTCGTTCGTTCGTTCGTTCGTTCGTTCGTTCGTTCGTTCGTTCATTCGTTCGTTCGTTCGTTTGTTTGTTCGTTCGTTTGTTTTTATGTCTGTCTATTCGTTCGCTAGTCAATCTGATCAGTCTCTCTCTTCCTGCTTGCCATTTCTCTGCTTGTTTTCCGTCTGTCCATCGATCTATATCTATATCTTTCTAGTTAATTCTGACTATTTGCTTTTCTATTTACCTGTCTAATGAGAGTCTTCCCAAACACAAGGGCGGATCCATGAAGGGGAAGGGAGTGTGACCAGTCCCCCCCTTTGGAGTTGAAAAATATTAAAAATAACGGACAAGATAAGAACAAAAAAGCTACGTGATGTCGTTCGAGTTAACAGTGACCCCTGGAAATTGTTCTACAAGATGCTATCTCGTTTTCTCAGTATAGTAATAAGTGATCATTTTGACAAATGTGAGTGTTTTCGTCTTTTGTAGACGTTCTACGGAGAGTTAAGACAGCTTCTGCGTTACATCAAGGATAACTATGGTGGTGTATTCTGGAAAGTGGCGATGAGTGGATTGATGGACTGCGTTTACAAAGGTATGCCAGCATGGCGATAATGATGATATATACATATCTCATAATGATGATATGCAAAGCTGATATATTGGTGATAGGTGTTATAATAATATTATGCTGGATGATAAGTATTCTTTGGTGATGATGATGATGATGATGATTATAATGGTGAAGATGGTTATAGCGACTATGATGACTATGACTTTTCACAATATTTTGTATAATTTATACATGTAAGGCGCATTGAGACTAAAAATGCGCCATATAAACACATTAAATTATTATTATTATTATGATGGTGGTGATGACGACAATGATTATGATGGTAATGATGATGATGATGATGATGATGATGATGATGATGATGATGATGATTATAATGGTGAAGATGGTTAGCGATTATGATGATGATGGTGGTGATGACGACAATGATTATGATGGTAATGATGATGATGATGATGATTATAATGGTGAAGATGGTTATAGCGATTATGATGATGATGGTGGTGATGACGACAATGATGATGATGGTAATGATGATGATGATGATGATGATGATGATGATGATTATAATGGTGAAGATGGTGATAGCGATTATGATGGTGATGATGATTGCGACGAAAGTCTATGGTGGTAATTGTGATTATGGTGGTGATGATTACGATTAGGATTGTGGTGATGGTGATGTTGAAGTTGATGATGTTGGTGATTAAGATTGTGATGAAAATAATGATTATGATGGTAATGATGATGATGTTGACGATGTTGATTATGATGATGGAGATGATGATGATGTCAATGATGATTTTATTATGATTCTGATAACGTCCACTTCAATGATGACAATTTCAATGATTACATCACCAACATTGCAATTATGATAATGTCTTCGCTATCAGGCAAAGGAAAGGAGGAAGTAGACGCCGGTACCAAGAGCGTGACGCAAACACCATCACTACCCAGAAACCGTGCTGTCAAGAAAGAAGCAAGTATATCTAAAGCCGACAAGATGACCCCTAAAGCAACACGACGAAAGTTCTTCAAAGGTCAGAAGTTTGGTCGAGGTAATGATGGTTCCGAGAATGACCTTCGAGCTCTTGGTATGTCATCCATGAGTAGTAATAGGACACTTGATGGTACGAGCATTGAAGAAACCATGTCTCCTAGGTCCAAGAGAAAGGTATTGATGATAGTAGAACTATAATAAAAGAATCTTGTCAGCGAAACGTACTTTACATGCATAGATCATTAATTAATATAAATAGATGAATAAATAAATATATAAACAAATAAACAAATAAACAAACAAACAAACAAACAAACAAACAAACGAATAAATAAATAAATGAAACACTTTTTTAAGTTCAATGTTTTTAGCCAGTGGCTAATTGGGGATACTCAAAATCACTATCTCTACGTTAAATATTTTAGCACACAACTCTGCTCACTACAAAAATCACACTACAAAAGATAAAGGTTTGCAATACGCCTATTTGAAAAGGTTGTTACGCAGGCGAAGTAAAGGAGTGAAATACAACAGAAAATGCCATGGCAGGAGTTGTGTTTTTTTATTATCAATTTACTTTAATTATAATTATGAAATGCAAAAAGTTGCCAGTCTTATAAGACTAACACTTTCCTTTCTATGTTCGTTTCTTTAAATACTAATCGTTTCTTGCTACGTAGGTATCGACATTTTGGATGTATAAAAAAAAAAAGCATGGAAATGCACAGCTCCGAAACGCGAGAAAACTTCATATGCATCCAATATGTTCGTTTCGTTCTAATTGTACTTTTATTTCAGATCTTTAGTCTTGGAGCGTGGCGAAAGCAGCGTGTGATAGGTCAAACATACGACAGTGATGACGACAACCTCGACGACTCTCCCGACACTTCCATGCAGCAAGTCAGTCTCAAGAAAAAACTCTTCAAAGAGAGAAGCAGGAAGAGATTGGACGAAGTCTTCCCTATGAAGTCTGGGAAAAAGTTGATTAACTCATCATCGTCGTCTATACCCGATAATGGTTCGCCGACAGTCGAGATTGTACATCACGAGTACGAACGACGTCCTGTCGATGTCGAAGCACTTCGACTCGGTCTTATTCGATTTCGATTTTTGATGAACGCATCTCAACCTGGAGCCGTACCTGATCCTAACATAGTGGCGGCCATGTTGGATTTGGTAAGTTATACAGAAAAACATAAAGCAACGTTTTATTGGACGCATTCCCATTCATGGGGATAATATATGGACATATATAAAAGTGTAATCAATATCTTGTCGTTAACAAATCGATATTTTATCGTCAGCAAAACGTATTAAATTGTTGTTTCTACTCGGAACGTTTAATGTCAAAAAACCGTCTATACTTAGGGTCTTCATCAGTGTAAAATCCAACCCGCATATTTTGCCTTTAATTGTCTTTTATTCGCTGTAGTAGCTGTTGTCGCTGTTGTCTTCAATAAATCGCCAACCAATCTTTTCAATTAATTAGTAATCGATATCTATTCATTCGTGTATTCAGTCAATATTGTGTCGTCAATGAATCGGCATCCAATCTGTTTGATTAGTAATCGATATCTATTCGTTTTTTAGGAAGCACCAGTGGTAGCCCGTGGCGCTCTACTACTAGAATGTGCTCATCTCGTAAACCGATGTAACAGAGGTGACTGGCCGACATGGTTACGTGGGAGTCATCCTAGCCTATCAAAACGTAAAGCTAACGCTCCTAAAGAAATCTCACTGTCAACACCACGACGTAACCTCGTTGCCATGCACGAGGCGGGAAAACTGTTTCATGCGTGGGGCGTGGCCCTTGGGCAGAAACTTGAAGTCGTCCTTAAGAAGAAAAGACAAAGCATGGCGTCAATACACGAAGAGACAGGAAAGAAAGCTGAGATGTTAGATGATGAAATAGAAGAAGATTTCCTTGATGAAGGTTAGTATACGTTGTTTGGTGTGTTCTCCTTGACTTTTTATAGACAACTAGACGGCTCATTGGGTGGTGGGTAGAGAATATGTATTTCGCGTCGTACTTTTCTACGCTAGTTTTGTGCTTGTATATACTAAACAGCCTCGTGTTTTGATCAGAGCATCAAATACGGAAAAATTAATATTAGTTAAATATTCATCACTCCCCATCATCGGGGCTCTTCCGTGAGCCTCACTCCACACACCACCACTGCACTCAGTCTTTACAACATCACTCTCCATCGTTGCTCTTTCTTGAGGTTCACTCCACACACCACCACTGCACTCAGTCTTTACAACATCACTCTCCATCGTTGCTCTTTCTTGAGGTTCACTCCACACACCACCACTGCACTCAGTCTTTACAACATCACTCTCCATCGTTGCTCTTTCTTGAGGTTCACTCCACACACCACCACTACACTCAGTATTTACAACATCACTCTCCATCGGTGCTCTTTCGTAAGGTTCGCCCTACACACACCACCACTACACTCATGTATTTACAACCATCAATAGTTTTCACTGGGGCTTTTCTAAAAGTACCACATACATCTCTACTAGTACACTAAGTATTTAAAACCGTCAATCAACTTACAATCGGGCCTCTTCCGTAAGGCTCACTGCACACACACTATACACAACAATCGCTATTTACATCTTAATGTATTAACGTGCTTCGAAATATGTGCTTTGTTTGTACGCCAGGGACCCTGAGTGAGTCGAGTCAGACGTGTCCGTACGCTCTGAAGATGATCGCATGTCAACTGCTGATAGAAATCACAGCGTTTTTACGTGAGAGCCACGGATTGTATCAAATACGAAGAGACAGCAAAGGAATGCAGAACAGAGTCAGAGGACGCAAGAGTTTTGGTGGCGCTTTTGGAGAAAAACGACGGTAAGATATTACGTAAAAACACGCAAGAGAATAACGGAATATTGTGTATATCATATCAGAAGTCGTATTGTTTGTAAAAACGCAAAACCTTGGAAACATAGTTTTACGTAAATACATCTACGTAAATATAAGCAAGAGAAGACGGAGAAACGTAACATTGTATTTATATCGTAAGGGTTTGTAAAAACGCAAAACCTTGAGAACATAGTTTTACGTAAATACATCTACGTAAAAATAAGCAAGAGAAGACGGAGAAACGTAACATTGTATTTATATCGTAAGGGTTTGTACAAATGCGAAACCTTTGGGAACATAGTTTTACGTAAAAACATATAAAGTACGCATTGAAACGCAAGGAAACGTGGCACAAACCTTCAGATGTGTTTGAATTATTACAAAACTGATTTAAAATAGTATTAGTATTAATGTAAGAAGGTATATATAGAAAGTAGCGAGTAAACTAGTATAGGCTGCGTCGGTGTTTGATATAAACGATAGGATATAAACGACAGAATGAAATTTGTAACACCGTAAAAAATGTTAATGTGCTTCGCCGGACTAAAACTCGAAACGTCAGTAAAGTTAAGTTAACATTTTTTTTACGGTGTTACAAATGTCATTCTATTACCTATAAGAATGTATATGTGATTTGCAGGTCAACCCACTTCAATGATACCCATCCTAATCGACTGAGTGGGTTCTTTGGTGGCGGAGGGGAGAGAATACGAAAGATAAGTGCGATCAGCCAAAGTTCGATGCCTTCCGAACATAGTACCACAATTAGTAATAGTAATAGCCCTGGTAGAAGCAGTCCTCATGAACCGCCGGTAAGTATCGCAAATATAGGATTAACCATCACTAGCATCATAGCATGTTCTTGTCCTCATTATTAATTGTGGGATCGCATTCAATTACAAATGCACTATTGTAACCACGGTTGAATATTAATATTTACTTCTGAAATACTGTAATTCAGCACCATTCAAGTGCGATTAAAACAATACATTCTCATTTCTCCATTTCCCTTCCATTCTCTTTCCAGCCTGTCATAATCTTTCCAGACCAAGAGGGCAAAAGTGCCGATGATTCGATTATCCTCAGACGACGAGCATCAGATGTATATAACAGAGAGAGAAAACTATCAGACGTTGGACCCGACTTTGCTTCTTCACCTAAAAGAAGTAGTTTACATCTACCACGGTCCAGTATTGGCAGCTCAAGCCCTAAACTCAACAAGTATGTATACATGGAAACTAGCGAGTAAACTAGTATAGGCTGCGTCGGTGTTTGATATAAACAATAGGTAATAGTATGAAATTTGCAACACCGTATGTATACACCTCATTCAAAAAAGTTGACGGGGCGAACGGCGATTGGCGATTGGTGATTGGCGATTGCACGACCGAAAGGAACTGTGGGTAATACGACTTCTTCTTATTCCTTCCTTTCTAAATTACCCAAACAATTCCTCCGCCGTTCAGCGATGACCTTAGATGTTTGTCTCGAAGGTTTCGCTGAACGGTGGAGATATTGTTTGGGTAATTTAGAAAGGAATAAGAAGGAATTCGTATTACCAACAGTTCCTTTCGATCGTGCAATCGCCAATCACCAATCGCCCTGGGCCTTCAACCTTTTTTTGAATTATGTATATGTTACTGGTAGTTTGTGTGAAAGAACTAACAGAGATAGATTTAATAAACTAAGTTAAACTAGGCCTTAGTGGGAAGGGGGGGGAGGGGGGGGGGGGAGAACTCTCGTGGTTAAAAGTATCGGGTATGCTCTCAATAGCTTTCAATATTTTTAGCTGTGTTTTTTAAAATTCTAGACGAGCATACACAATACTTTTACTACTGACGCTACGTGTTAATTTCTTATTTTTTTTACTGTACATAGGAGCCCTCGATCAAGTTTTTCCGATTTTCTCGGCGGCGGTCAAATAAAGAAAAAGAGAGGCACAATCAAAGGCAAGAGAGCAAGTGGACCCGACACTACCCCCCTAGGTATACACGAAGACGAAGATGATTCAGAAGATGACGAGACCACGAGGTTTCCATGGTTAAACGCTGTTACTATATTGAATAGTTTTACGTCATATCTATGTGATCACCAAACAAGGTAATGCTACGTCATTATGACGTAAATATGTACGATGGTAGTGGTGTTGTTGATGGCGATGAAAGAGGTGATAATGGCATGCTGGTGGTAGTGATGGTGGTGATGATGATGACGACGATGATGATAACTAGACCCTGGCATCCAGAGTAAACTGGGCTACCTTTGGCTGCGCGACATTTGTTTCTATGTAGCGGGATTCCTTCGTTGCCAAGTGTTTGAAAATAAGTTCTCAGAAACATTATTACCAGGTCAAGTTGTTCTTGAGAAGTAAGCGTCACAAAAATAAAGATGGACAGTTACTAGCTGTGGCAATGTATCGTAGTATAAATTATACTCTAGGGATATGATAAAGATTACCATGATGAAAATGATATCCATTTTGTGAATGAGTATTATCACATATACTATTTCCATTTTCTTTCCAGGTGTCCTTCCAATTGCCATCAAAGACAGACCAGACTTTGCGCTCGACTTGTGAAAGCTCTGCAAAACGTGTACTCTGGACTACCAGAAAAATCAGAGAGAGAAAAACCGGACAGACTGGATAAGATCAAAAGCAAAACCGGTTTTAACCTGACAGGACTTCACATTGGCTCACCTCAACATAGTGTTTGCTCGGGTTTCGAAAGTACTAAAAGTACTAAAGGCAAACCAGACGAAGCCATGCTGGACTACATTAAGAGCAAGGTGAGCTGTACCTTAGTATCGCGGGCGCATGAAGGCACCACGACTGGGGACTGAGCCTAGCTGTATCTTTGTATTAATAGTTTTGTATTACTTGTTATATTATTTTGCTATGCATTTTTTCGTTCGTTTATTCACTCGATCATTGTTTTGTTCATCCATTCATTCATTCATCCTTTTAATCACTTATTCAACCATTTGACAATCTATTTATTCAGACAATCGTCCTTTTTACTTTTTAAAAACATTTTTTTTTTAAAGGAAAGGTTTTCCATTCATTCATCAATATATTTATTCGTTTTTTTTGTGTTGATTTTGGTTCACTCTTTTGCCCATTCATTTCAGACTATTATTCATTCATTCATTTATTTATCCATTCTCTTCTGATGATAATGTGTTGTATATCTTGTAGCTGTGTGGTCTAACCCATTGTGCGTTCACGCTGATCGCCAAGGCTGGTACTGTAGTCGACCGAGACCTCCTCGAAGAAACTCTGCCAGTGTCCTGGGAACTACTGCTTGATGGAGATCAACAACTGGTGTCTGCAGCTGGTACGTATAAGCCAAACGGAGTGGATGTTTTGGAATACCACCTGTATTGTAAAAGATTTGTCTATACCACGACTATCATCATTACGGTCATCACCATCATAATTTATTAATTATCATCATTGTCATTATCACCATTGTCATCATGAACATCAATAACATCATTAGATATCCTCATCATTGTCATCATTATCATTTTGATCATCATAACTATCCTTTTCATCATCATCATCATCATCATCATCATCATCATCATCATCATCATCATCATCATCATCATCATCACTATCTTCACCATCACCATCATCTTCACTATCTTCATCATCATAATCATAATTATCATAATAATAATAATAATAATCATCATCACAGTCTTTCTCTAGGTAACATCTCAAAGCGGTTTTTTCATGTATATTCTTGTTCTAAATCTGATAAGGTATCATTTGTATTACAGCCTCGGTGTTCCTGTTATCTGGAATTCGTTTGAAAGACAAAGTCTCAGAGCTTTTGTACAAAGAGTTAACCTGCAGCGATCCAGACGATAGAGTCAACTCCCTGTTACGGTAATTAACTGGTAGAACTTATAATAATATAATGCTATTCCTCGCTCTTCGTTGAAGAACATTTAGGCCCTTTTCTACTAGAGTAGGCAAGACTCAACAAGATTATGTAGGTCTGTAGGTCTGTATCTGTAGGTCTGTATCTTTAGGTCTGTAGGTCTGTAGGTCTGTAGTTCTGTATCTGTAGGTCTGTAGGTCTGTAGTTCTGTATCTGTAGGTCTGTAGGTCTGTAGTTCTGTATCTGTAGGTCTGTAGGTCTGTAGGTCTGTAGGTCTGTATCTGTAGGTCTGTAGGTCTGTATCTGTAGGTCTGTAGGTCTGTAGGTCTGTAGGTCTGTAGGTCTGTAGGTCTGTAGGTCTGTAGGTCTTGGATTTATAAAATACAACTAAATGTATTGTTTACTCCCATATATGTGAACAAAGATACTATCATCATCATACCATAAGTGAATAACCGTTAATATATAACTATTGTTTTATATTTAGCTATGAAGTTCTTTGGCAATCAAGATATCACGCATGGCCAAGACTCGAAGAGGGTGCCTCATTTACACTAAGGGTAAGATAAAATCTGGTTATGAAATCATAGGAAGAAAGTAATAGTTTTTCGTGACAAATTAGAGTTGTTCTCGTTAACTCGTGAAACAAAGTGTATTAGTTGACGTGTGATAGTCAAATAACAACAAAAGAACACAATGGAATTACGGTGCATTAAAGAGTGATACACTAAAGAGTATTTCACGGGTTAATGAAAACAACTCTAATGTTATTTACCAGGTACCACCCCCTAAGGTCGACTTCACCCTCCCCTCCCCTCCACTTGGAATATCAGCTAACCACGCCCCAGACTGCCCATGGGACCCGGTCAAGATGCTTGAGGAGCAGCCTGGAAACCAGAAATCTAAGAACAAAGATAACAAGAAGGTGAAAGAAGCGGAACAAGCCGAAATAAAACGAAAACAGCGCCTGGGGTTTCCCCTGAGGACTCTACCTGTATCGCTAATGGCAACATTTGGATCGAATGATGAAGATAGGGCTGGTATGTGACGTAATATTGTAAGACGAGCCTATGGTATTCTATATATACAGCCATTCAGGAGTTTCCCCTGCATGGTTAAAACGTAGTTCTAAATTTTACTTTCAAGGGAATATCACGTCTCTGCAAGTCTCTTCCGACAATTCCTGTCGTTTTATTGTCGTTTACACTCGCAATAACAAGCCATACATTAATACCCACAAACATGCGACTAACAGAACGTCTTCCCTCTCAACCAGCCATCGCTGACCATGTCAATATTGCTTTAGACATATTGTTTGAACATATACAAATGCATGGATCTTTGTGAGGCAAAAAATGCGTTATGTTCCATATTGCACGTTTTCATTCCAGCGTGCATGCATGATTGGAATCATCAGAATCCAATAAAATAGCATGCGTAAGACAGTAATAACTAATTATAAACCATGATCTGTCATGACGTAATAGTTCCCATTCACCGTTTCCCTGCGAAATCTTCATAGGTAGCCGGGCCTTTGCATCGAAGCGATACGAACGTTGAGCTTGCAATGATAGAGACCTTTTAACACCTTGCAGGACATTTATTCACGTGTCACTATCATTGCAAGCTCAACGTTCATCTCGCTTAGATGCAAAGGCCCGGCTACCATTCAAGATGGCGCAGGGGACTGTGAAGGAGACCATTCAATACAAACCAATAAGAATGCATGAATTTTTGCGTGAACTGCATTGTTAACCAATCATAAACTACGTAAACGTAAACCAATCAAAATGCATGTTTTCTTACTGACATTCATACGCCCAGGACATTTACCTTGGTTTCATCTAAAGTGGGAGCAGACTATCCAAGGACGAGCCAAAGATGATGGTACTCTGCCTTCCGGTAACCACACTAACTCCTTACGTAATCGCTTGCATGCCTCGTTGTGATACCACTGCCTGCATGATGTTTAATATGCATGGCTCGGTAATGATTGCATGCGCAATACTGATATTTTCTATCTATCATACGTGCTTTTCTGTCGATATATTGTCGTTAGATGTTCGTACAGTCATCGTACAATTGTCGTCGTGATATTTTCTATCAATCGTACGTGATTTTCTGTCGATATATTGTCGTTAGATGTTCGTACAATGATCGTACAGTCATCGTACAATTGTCAACCTGATAGATTTTATCAAACGTACGTGCTTTTCTGTCGTTAGATGTTCGTATAATGATCGTACAGTCATCGTACAAATGTCGTTCTTATATTTTCTATCTATCCATCGTACGTGCACATATCAATACTGATATTGTCGTTTGTTTGTTGCGCGATTATTGTATCATAATTGTACAGTTATAATAGATTGTCAATGCTGGGTTTTTTTTTTTCTAACTATTGTATGAGCTTTATTTTTGAAATTTGTCGCATGAGGTCGTGCGATTATCGTATCATAATCGGATTAACATTGTACAGTTATAATAGATTGTCAATGCTGTATTTTTCTAACTATTGTATGCGCTTTTTTTTGTAAAATTGTCGTATGAGGTCGTGCGATTATCGTACTTTAATTGTTCAGTCATCGTCCATCCTTGAAGTGTATCTTCTGAAACTTCATATTAAGTCTTGAAAAACGTCCGAACATAAGACTTATTCATAATCAGTGCTACTAGATGATCCGAGATGAAAACTGAAAGCCTTCAGTTGCAAGGAGAAACTAATATTGCAGCTGATATTGATATCTAATGTGGTTGTGCCGATATTTTTACTTATGTAGAGAGTACTCACCAAGTGAATGCAGAGCTTTGGCCTTCTGCTTTGTCATCAGCCATTCCTCACATTATCAAACTACTTGATGATGTTTTAGTCGATAGCAACAAGACGGCAGGTCAGTATGGATTTGAAGATGAAGGTGGTGGTGATGATTATGGTGGGGATGATGGCTATGGTGATGATGTGATGATGATGATAGTGGTGATGAAGATGATTGTGATGGTTATGATGATGGTTATGGTGATTATGATGATGACGCTGATGATGATAGTGAAGACGATGATGACGGTGGTGGTGGTGGTAGTGATGATGATAATCAGATGATGATGATGGCAGTGGTGATAATCATGACACAGGTTATGATAATGATTATGATGATGATGAAGATGGTAATAGTGGTGGTGAAAATCATCAAATATATGGTTTAATATATATTTACTGTTTGTCAGTGATGGAGGTTGCGTACCGTATCATCTGGAACTGTTTAGTCGAGGATCCAATACTGTTCTTTCGTACTATCCTAGAGGAAATAACCAAGAAAGACAAACAGGTAAAAAAAATATACAAAGTTATACCATTTCTTGTTCTAAAGAAAAGAAATGTGCTAGTGAGTGTTATACACTTTATGGCAGAATATTTAAGTCGAGAATTCAATATTGGGCGAGCCTAATATTGAAATCAAAACTTACAGCGGCGACGCACCTTACTGTGGCCACCTAATTAAAGTTTTGTACAAGTTAACCAATCAGAAAGTGAGAATTTGACCTTAATATAAAAGACACGCCGAGTGTCAAACGGTAAACACTTTGAAATGTTCAAAGCGAAGACAAGAGTGAAGTTTATAAGTGTCTGAAAAACCTCCCAGGATGTTTAAGTTTGAAAAGGTGTAGCAAACAATTTGAAAAGAGAAACGTTTGAACGCTAAGCTAACTTGTACAAAACTTTAATTTGGTGGCCGCGGTACGGCACGTCGCGCTGTAAATATCTGCCACAATGAGCTGGATGAATCCTAGAGGTCCTATATGATAATATAGAGCATTTAGAGCGACTGGATATGGTGTCACAGGACATTTCTTTTAGTATTTTTTTTTTTAAACAATATTAATGACGTTGACTGTATATATAGTATATTAATTAGCGATTTATTAACAGGAGGAACTGGTGAGTCTCATCAGAAAGCTCTTCATGTACGTCAACAAGCTGCCACCCAAAGCTGCGCAGTTTCTTCTGAACAACTTGGTAAGTTAATCTACTCAGTATAAGGACATATTTACGAAGGCGTTACTTTACTAGAAGTACCAGAATGCTTTGCGCATTTTCTTTGATATTCAGATTTTTATCTCTTCTCGGAAATAGTCATTGAATAAACGCTATTTGGTATACTTTGGTATACTAATATACCAGTACAAGGACATTTTCATGAGGGCGTCAATTTACTATAAGTACCAGAATGCTTTTCGCATTTTCTTTGATACTGATTCAGATTTTATATCTTCGTGGGAATAGTCACTAAATAGAAACTATTGGGTATTAAACTATTACCGACATGGAATGAATAACTGTTAATTTTGTTACATTATGTCATGTGATAGGTGGGCGTGGTCATGTACTATGCTCGTACCAACCGAGCTGGTTCCCAGGATTCTGTAGCCTTAGCCTTGTCTTTGACGTGGGAGGTATGTAGAACACATCTTCTAGCACAGTCAGTCTCTACTTTTTCATGAAAACTCAAGTGAACCCAGTTGAAGTTTGATCGAGTGAAGTTTTGGCTGAGATGGAATCAATCTTCAAATCGAAATTCTCGGATAAAAGTAGACAATATTCTGCTGTCTATTTGTTGCGTTTTTTTCTTTTAATATTTAAGTCTCTTTGTTTTTTTCTACTGTTATTGTATCATTGCATGCGATTTACATGTTCTCCGTTTTCCAACAGCTTGCGTCGTGTGTACGTGGTCTGTTCTTTAAAGACATTAAACAGTCCCTTAAAAAGGAGCATTGTGACGTAAGTAGGAATACATCACAGGCATTGTGTAACTAGAGGGAACAAAGTGACGAAGCAACTCGCTCTTCTGTGGAAGGAGGGTGTGATGTGCTTTTCTCTTGATGAAAACATTTGAACAATTTTACATCTTGCAAAATAGAACAATAATAGTATAATAATAGTATAGTCATCGGATTATAACCAATCTCATTTCTTGTAGGGCGCCATGCTCATATTCGCCAACGTACCTGGAACCAAGGTGAGTTGTAAAACAACTGTTGGTTGTCCTTCTTTATAATTATCAATTGTTTTGGTATTATTCTTATTCAGTTTAATCAGCGGACGTTTGATAAGTAAATGGGGAAAAAAACACTGGACTCAGTATTCCTTACTGTATTTTATATTGTGTTAATAAATGAATGTGTTTTTGTTTGTTTTTCAGAAATTAGCTGTCACTTGCTGTGGCAAAGAAAGCATGTCGGAAAGAATGCCAGTTAGTGATGTAAGTGAACATTATTCAGTTGTTTGATTGACAGACAGACATCAAATCGATGAAGTAATCATGTTGGTCGTTGTTTGTTGTTTGTTGTAGGAAATGACGTTTGGTAAAGTGATAACGTACCTCAAACAGAGATTCAACCTGAATGAATCAAACCTTTATCTACTCGATACCAAGTCAGGTAAGACGACTGTATTCACACAAAGGAAAACAATAGTCCCCTTCACAGTTCCCTGCGCCATCTTGAAAGGTAGCCGGGCCTTTGCATCGAAGCGAGACAAACATTGAGCTTTCAATGATAGAGACACGTGAATAATTGTCCTGCAAGGTGTTAAAAGGTCTCTATCATTGCAAGCTCAACGTTCGTCTCGCTTCGATGCAATGGCCCGGCTACCTTTCAAGAAGGAACTGTGGAGTGAACTATTCCACTACACACCATTCTCTGCTGTGCAAGATAATTGTTACACCTCCCTCTGGTACCGTTAGTCTGACAAACGTCTTGTTGCTTCTTAGATCAAATCCTCGAGGAGCGAGACTTTGTTCGGGATGTGTTTGCCTTCAGGAAGGGTTTTCCAAGTCCTCAGTTGCAACTCGAGTATGTTGATTATGACAAGGCTTTTATGAAAAGACAAGAACAGGTAAATTAAGACTGAGTGTGGTAGGGTAAGCTAGCCATCATTAGCAAGGAAGACCGAGTGCGGTAGGGTAGGGTAAGTGAGTAAGTTGATTATGACAAGGCTTTTATGAAAAGACAACAACAGGTAAGACTGAGTGGGGTAGGATAAGGAATCCATCAAAGAAGACTGTGTGGGGTAGGGTGGGGTATGTGAGTTGGTTGACTATAGCAATGCTCTGAACATGCAGGTACAAATTAAGACCGAGTGGGGTAGGGTAAGGAAGCCATCATTTGCAAAGAAAACTGTGGTATAAGGAAGGGTGAGTGAAGGTCAGTAGGTGGCGAGAAGGATAAGAGTTAATAATTGAATTGGGTTAAGTAAGTAAGTACATACGTAAGTAAGATAATATATTGGAGTAAGTAGCTGTATGATCACGTAAGTTCACATATAAAGTTATCAGAATTACATCTAACAATATCAAACTTTATCATTTTAAAAATTATCATTTTTTTTTACTATTCCCAGGCCTTTACTAACAAGCTAGCAGATATTGGTCGTATTATGCTGTGTCAGTCAATACTCAAGGCTTTACCAAACCAGGTAATGTGTGTGATGAATCTTATAGGATCATACCTGTGTATGGCCATCGTCAAGAATAATCGCAAACTTGTTTTAAATACGCGCGACTTTTAAAGTCTTATTTTAGTAAGAAACGCCAAATCGCCAGAGCTATACCATGCCCTCGCGGCCCCACCGAGTAGCCCGGCCCTGGGTTCGAAGGATATTACTACACTTGAAGTAATGATTTCATTTATTTATTGCCAATAACAATATTTGTATTTATTTACAGAAACAATCAACGTTCTTGCACGAGGAGTTCAGTCGACAGACGTCGTTCCCACGTAAAGCTCTTGCGTCTGACTTTGGTTTGTACGGAAACGGAGCTAAAGGAAGCGTAAGTCTTCAAGCTAACGTAATTTTTCCCTAGAGAGTTACCGATACGCAAGAGAGATATGTTTAATGTAAAGTCACCTCAAAAGTGCCTCAAGTATCCTTACAAATACATTTTTGCTGAATAGTGTAAGGAATAGCTGTTATCACAGTTATATGCAAATGATTTTGAACAATGGGTTGAAGTCGAGGCTTTCGGGCGAAAACAATAGGGTTGCCCGAAAGCCTCGATTTGAATCCATTGTTTGAAATCATTTGCATATAACTGTAATAACAGCTATTACGCACCCTTTCCCCAAAGGGACAGTTTTGTTGTTATTCGTTAGTTGCACGTTTAGTAAAGACGAGTGAGTGTGTGAGAGAGAAGAAACATGAGATTAAATGGTTTTCAAAACGGAAGACGAGTTTGAGGCTATTTTAGTACAATACGCTATCGATGCTGACGTTGAAACTGCGTGCTTCAACCCTAATTCATTACAAATAGTTACCACAATTGTACTTTCACAAACTGATGTTTATTCTTTTAATTTGGATGATTTGGTATTTTTTTCAGGAGCTTTTTGGTATTGACGTTATACATAAGATGTATTGGGTGCAGGTAGGCATATCTTGGTTTAACCATTGGCAGATGTAATTACAAAGGCAGTACCTTCTCAATTATTTTAAGACCCTTACTATTGGTCCGGCCGGGACGCGAACCCCTGCACCTCCCGCACGGTTGTCCGGCGCTTAACCAATTAAGCCAACCGGTCGGCGGTCAAACAAGTCTCTGTCATTGTAATAATAATAATAATAATAATAATAATAATAATAATAATAATAATAATAATAATAATAATAATAATAATAATAATAATAATAATAATAATAATAATAATAATAATAATAATAATAATAATAATAATAATAATAATAATAATAATAATAATAATAATAATAATTTAATGTGTTTATATGGCGCATTTCTAGTCTCAATGCGCCTTACACATATAATTTAAACTAGCTGTTTCTAATAGAAAGTGAGATGCTGCGAGTCATTTAAACTGGATGTTTTAGAGTGAGGTCTGTTTGTTTTGTTTTGTGTTATAATATTCAGTACTGATATATAAAGTGCAAAATATTGCAAATTTTTAGTGTTATTGAATTGGTTGATCAGCCTGGCTTCCTACAAAAAGCTCTTAAATTCTTGGCGATGTTAGGCGATTTAAGGCGTTCTGGGCGATCTTATGAACCGGAGAAGGCCTATTGTACATGTAGATTAACTATTAAAAAGATGAATTATGTTTTGAAAATATTGATAGTTATCAAAAAACGTATAATTATATTAGTTACTTGTTTCTTTGCTTTGATGGCAGTTTGTATTGGAATAGTCCAGCTTTCATGTCGTTGTTCTTATCTACTTGGCTGATTAATCCGCTTTCTGGGAATTCGAGGATCGAGTACTCGAGTATAAAAACAGTCTGATATTGACATGTTTTAGAAAAACTCTTTCTGTAAAAACGTTAGAAAATAACAGCTAGAAATTGTATTTATATATATATATAATTGTCTTGAGCAAACCATATACCCAAAGCCATCGCTGATTTGGAAGAGTAAATCGATGTAGAAGTACGAGAAATCCAAATAAATTCGGCTTCAAATCCAAGATGGCGAATAAATTTGCTTGGGCTTCCTGATGTCGAGCCCAGGGTGATTGTTGTCAGCGGGTTGTATAATGAGTTAACATTGTCTCAGCTATCGAGCCTTTGGTCGGGATTAGTTTCGCTGCTCGCTCGGGCTCGCAACATTAAAATTGTAAAGTTTGTTATTCTCCAAAAACTCGTTTTTAATTGTTTATTTTAACCTGCTCTTTTACAGCACATTTTGACGCTACTCCAATGCCTGCCAGGTGATTTCCCATGGAGCTTTGCAGACCTGACACTGTTCCTTAATGTCATCAATGGTGCTCTACTTCTTCACTGTGAAGACACGGCCATGATAAGACTATGTGTGGCTTCTCTTATCAGCATCTCAATACACTTTGCTCACATCTTCACTAGTGATGGGTAAGACTTTCAGTATATACACACTAGAAAATGCTTTGTGGTGTATTTCTTAAACCAATTAACAACCAAAAGTTGTACTGCCTTTATGTCGTTTACAATTAAAAGGGAGAGGACCAGACCGAGCACAGTGCCCTGTGGTACACCTCTATTGACAACAATAGAAAAAGCTTTGTGATGTATTTCTTATACCAATTAATAACCAAGAGTTGGACAATTTCAAAGAAGAGCTCTGGTCCAAGAACAGTGCCCTGTGATACTCCATCAACTTTTACGTTCTTATGATCCAATTGATGATGTACGGATTGATTAATAATATACTCCAGTTCTCAGTATTTGCTTCACTAGCGTGTGATATTCTAGCACATTTTGTAAAATGCATAGTATCAAAACGAGCTCTACACTTTGGCTAGTTGACTTACAATCTGTAAAGTTTCGAATGGATGCATTCCAAGACTTTTTAAACGGTCTCGTTATTTTCTGTCTGTAGTTAACATCTCTAACTGTAGTCGGTCACCATACACTTATTTAATGTATAATTTTAATAGTAATCTTTTCAAAATGACAAGTATTCAACAATTTTGTTTTTAGATTCCAGTTTGTGTTTCCATCACTTCTTCAAGTATATGCACATCACCAAGGAAACGAGATGGTCACGCAAGCGATTGAGGTATTTTACCTTCGATACTTATTTTCTTTGTGTTGACGACGTTGTTTTAGGTGTTGTTTGTGCTATAATTCCTATTGTTGTTGTTATTGATAATGAATATGATGATGATGGTGCATTGTTCCTGTTGTTGTTGATGTTGTGTTGCTATTGTTGTGCCTGTATGTTGTTGATAATGTTATGTTCTTATTTCAGTTCACTATGAGTCAGTTTTACATTCTTCATCAGAAACCGTGCTTGCTACAGGTAACTATGATCTTGTAGATTTGTTATTTACAATATTGGTATGATCATCATTATCTTTTCCTCCAAATCCGCCCTCTCCTCCGCCTCCTCCACCTCCTCCTCCTCCTCCTCCTCCTCATTGTTATTATCATATTAAAACCATCATCATTACCACCATTATAACTATTGTTGCCTGTGTTGTGACTCGTGTTTCCACAGCTCCTTGCCAGTGTTGCACCAATATTGCAAGTTGATACAAAACTCCAGGATCCAGCAAACTCTGAAGATGAGGATCCTCTTGACTTGGTTAGTACAACTGTGATCAACTTTGCTGCTGTTATTGTCCACATTGCTGCCGCTGCTGTTGCTGCGTCCATCAATGCTGCTGTTGTTGTTGTTGTTGTTGTTGTTGTTGTTGCTCTTGTTGCTGCTGTGTTGGTGTTGTTGCTTCTGCTCTTACTGTGCTTGTTGCTGCTGCTGCTGCTCTTGTTGTTGTTGTTGCTCTTGTTGCTGCTGTGTTGGTGTTGTTGCTTCTGCTCTTACTGTGCTCGTTGCTGCTGCTGCTGTTGCTGCTGCTGCTGCTGTTGCTGCTGCTGCTGCTGCTGCTGTTGTTGTCATTGCTTTTCTGTTGTCCTTTTTGCTGATCTTTCGTGCATTCTATCTTTCAGGTCCACCCCAAGAGCTTGTTTAATTTGCTTAACTCTCTTGATGTCTCTACACCAGACAATCTGGACATTCTGGAACTCGTGACCGAGAAAAAACCTCTAGTGCCATTGGTAAGTTAATAGTGAACCAGCTTTAATACGACAATGGTCGAAACCGTCAATCTATAATCTCTAAGGTCTTGTGTTTCATTCCGGGAATCAAATTTGATTTGTGTTAATACTTGAAAACGGTATTGGATAGTTGAGAACGTGTAGTTTGATCATCTTTATCTTCTTTTTTTTTCATATGTATTTTGATCAGTTTTCTCACCCCTATTAGCTTAAGAGAAGAGTATTCAAAATAGGTTGCAATATCTTTTGTTGTTTCCACAGGATTCGTGCTATGCCAACGAAGCGGATACTGTCAGTGAAAGCAAAGTGGATGAGGCTATCCGACTCTGTGTTACTGTAGTCGACTTTGCTCCTGAGTCAAAACGAGCAGCGCAAATGTTGGTACGTACAACTACGTTAACGTATCATTATGACGTACATGTGTTTTCAATTTTACGTAATGACGTAATTGGTGTTACGTAAAGCGCAAATGCTAGTACGTACGCTTACGTTAACGTATCATTATGACGTACATGTGTTTTCAATTTTACGTAATGACGTAATTGGTGTTACGTAAAGCGCAAATGCTAGTACATACGACTACGTTATAGTATCATTATGACGTACATGTGTTTTCAGTTTACGTAAAGATTATGATGTAATTTTGTCACGTAAAGTGCAAATGCTGGTACGTACGACTACGTTATAGTATCATTATGACGTAGATATGTTTTCAGTTTTACGTAAAGGTTATGACGGCCAATATTAGGTGTTCACGTTCTATACGTAATATGCATTCAAGTCATTATTATACGCACACGTATACGCATATGTGTTTAAATGTTTATTTGCGGGAGAACGCGCAGTTTTAACGGCATTACAAATGTCATTTTATTGCTTAACGCATATAATACACACTTTCAATGTATAAATTATTATAATGTAAAAAATTGTTAAAAGACATAAAAATAAGTATATGAGTAAAATAAAATCAATCAATTTGGGGTTAGGTATTTGCAATCTTCTTCTTCTATACACCGTACCGATGGAGCCTCCGTTAAACTTTTTGTGTTAATTTTATTTGGTGCCTGTAGGTTGTGTTGTCCGCTATCCTGCCATATTATCTGGACTTCTTGGCCAATGAGAGTCAAAAAGGCGATATTGAGAAAGTGAAAATAGAAGGTCAGGCGATTACATCACTCAGCACGCTAATCAAAGTACTAATCAAGAGTTCGGATGTACTGACCAGGTAAACTATACCCTCCCCCTCCCCCTAGGGCGATTATTATTCGATCATCACCACTATCATCATCTATATCATTTCTATCATTAGCATCAGCATTAACTTCATCAATATCATCATCATCTTGATCATAATTATCATTATCATCATCACTATCAATATCGTCATCATCGTATGTCATCATTATTATTATTATTGACTCTTTATTGAAACTACTTGTTTTTCTATTTACAACTTTGCGTGAATAAATTATTCCTGTTATTATTATTATTATTATTATTATTATTATTATTATTATTATTATTATTATTATTATTATTATTATTTCTTTATTTCACAGTAAAATAATCCTTTTTTACAATTTTTACTGGTATAGATCTAGCTTCAGCTCGGGATCCTACCCGGCTCCTGAGAGCTGAAGCACCTTTCTTAATATATGTGCCGTGCCTAAAAGAACAGATTTTTGTAAATCTAAAAAGCTTATGTTATTAAGTTCAAGTCTTTGAATATGATCTTTAAAGTTTTTCGATATGGTTCCTAGCGATCCTATTACTATTGGTACTACTATGGTCTTCATCTCCCACAGCCTTTCAAGTTCTATTCTTAGGTCTTGGTATTTTTCTATCTTTTCCCTCTCCTTCACATCAATCCTACAGTCTTTAGGTACTGAGATGTCAATCAGCTCCACCTTCTTCTTGTTCTTATCAATGACTACAATGTCCGGTCTTCTTGCTTCAATTTTCTTGTCAGTGTATATATTGAAGTCCCATAGAATCTTGGTATTTTCGTTTTCTACTACTTTCTCGGGATTGTGATCCCACCAATTCTCTGCTGTGCATTGTATGTTGTGCTTTCTACATAGATGCCAATGTATGGTACTTGCAACTTTGTCGTGTCTGTCTTTGTATTCGTTTCCAGCTAAGACTTCGCATCCAGCTACCAAGTGGTCCACTGTTTCCGTTTGTTTTTTACACAATCGGCATAGCGATGATTCATTGTTATTGTATTTACTTTTCATGTAGTTTGTTGGTAGTGATTGGTCTTGCGCAGCGATGATTAGTCCTTCCGTCTCAATTTTGAGGTCTCCTTTGTTCAACCAAAGCCAAGTGCTCTCCTGGTCCATCTTATCTCCGCATGTCTTAATGTAGCGTCCATGTAAAGGCTTCTCTTTGTATCTTTCAAGTCTTTCCTTACTCCTGCGTTGATGGTATTGCTTTTTGGTCTCTTCTGATTCTACTTATTATTATTATTATTATTATTATTATTATTATTATTATTATTATTATTATTATTATTATTATTATTATTATTATTATTATTATTATTATTATTATTATTATTATTATTATTATTATTATTATTATTATTATTATTATTATTATTGTTGTTGTTGTTGTTGTTATTATTATTATTATTATTATTATTATTATTATTATTATTATTCATTTATCGTCATTATCATCATCATCATCATCATCATCATCATCATCATCATCATCATCATCATCATCATTATTATTCATAACACCATAGTGAGGTGTATTTCACTAGCCAAGCGAGTCACTTTTGCCACAATCTTCACATCATTTCTACTAACATCCATTGTTTCTCAGATCATTTGTAATAACATTCATTGTTTGTCAGATCGTTTGTACACTTCCAAACCCTCAAGTCGATGACAGATCGAACGCATATGCAGCATAACAGCTGGCAATCAACAACATCTTTAAACATGAGTAAAGGCAGTATTAGCAGCTATGATGGACCACAGTGTGATGACGATGATGAAGACGGAGAAGCAAGTAAGATTATTATATTATTTTAATTTTAACATATAATTGTAACCTGAAGAATCTACCGTGTGTAAATAGAGTTTATTTTAACTTAACTCATAACTGCACGTTGATTGTAGAAACTGCGTTTTCAATATACCAGTTTCTAGTTTTCATTGTGCAGTCTTAGCCTCGATTATAGATAAGCTAGACGCTCTCAGAGCGTATACTCGATGGGCTATATATACATATCCATGGAAATTGACTAAAGCCAGTCAGTAAAAACAGTGTTATCTAATTGATAACTGGTGATTATGTACATCCTTACATTTCACTAGCCAAGCAAGTCACTTTTGCCACAATCCTCACATCCTCGCCTTGCGATCAAAATGTTGCCTACATCATAAGCACGCTACAGGGTATGTAGATTGTTCAAGGAGCGAGATATGATGCCTAAACGTATCATGGTCGTAGCCAGGTCGTAGCCTGGTGGTAGCCTGGTGGTAGCCTGGTCGTAAGCTGGTCGTAGCCAGGTCGTAGCCAGGTCGTAGCCTGCTCGTATCCCGGTCGTTTCCCTTTTGAGCCAGCAGAAATATACCCTGTGTTTTGTAGAGGTTTCCGGGACGATGTTGGGCCATTCAGAGTGTTATTCATACATAAATACTTATTAGCTATTTTACTGTCTTCAAAGGACATGGCCGACCGCTGCTCGAAAGATTACGGGCTCAAGAAGAAAAGAACGAAGTCATGGATGCTCTTGAGGAATACCGCAAACCGCGCAATGCATTGTTGGTGTTAGTGGCTGATTACGTCAGCATATGCACTCGTCGAGTTGAGGAAATCAGGAAGATTTTACCGCCGCGATTTGTTATACCAGATCTATTGAATGACATCAGCATCATTGTAAGTACTGAGAGGGGTGGGCTGAGGAACGTCATAATTTTATACATTGATTTCTACAAACAAATGTTGTGATCATTGTAAATACTGAGAGGGGTGGGCTGAGGAACGTCATAATTTTATACAATGATTTCTACAAACAAATGTTGTGATCATTGTAAGTACTGAGAGGGGTGGGCTAAGGAACGTCATAATTTTATACAATGATTTCTACAAACAAATGTTGTGGTCATTGTAAGTAGTGAGAGAGGGTGGGCTAGGGAAAGTTTCAACTTGTGATCATTGCAAGTACTAAGGGGGGTGGGCTAGGGAACGTCACAATTTTCTTCACATGTTTCTTTTCTCTTGCAGCTTCTTGCTGAGATCATGTACTCCTTGATGAAACTAGCGGTCTATGATCCTGTGACTATGAGTAGTCCTGGCGTACAGAGGTATCACAACGTTGTAATGGTTATACTTGTCCAGTTTCTTATTTATTGCAATATTGACAGTTGTATGTTGTGTGGCTATTTTAAGCCTGGTTTCACTTGCAGCACGAGCTCAAGCAACATACGCTGGCTCAGTTGTGTACTGCTCATTTAGGGACCGGTCATTATTTATCGCCTGGGGGGGGGGGGGGGAGGATTTTAGTTTGGACACAGTGAAAACTTAGCAGATCCCCCCTTCATCAGTAGATACATTGCAGTGATCCCCCCTCCTCCCTACGGATAATTTCAGAGTTCCCCCCCTCCTAGATAAGGGGCCGACCATTTAACATTTAACTTTTGAGGGGGGGGGGATTTTGAAAATAAGTTTCCTGCACAGTACTCCCGAAAATTGACTGATCCCCCCTAAAATCCTCCGTAACCCCCCCCCCCCCCCCCCCCCCCCACGCGATAAATAATGCCCGGTCCCTTAATAGCTACAGTACGTATGTTGCTTGTGCTTGTGTTTATGGTGTTAGTTAAAATCAGGCTTTACACAAAATGACTTTGAGAACATTTATCTGTATGTCAAAATAATTCGCCAAATAAAAGATGTAAACATATATTTTATAAAAGTAATATAATTTGAGAATATTTTAACCTTAGCGATGTTTATTTTTTTATTCTCAGAAAATTTATCGGTATCTTTAAATATAGTAATTGCTTACTGACGTTGTGTTCGTTCCTAGGTACATGTTAATAGCCCTGCCGTTGATTGACTGGCTCCCTGAAGCTATTGAGCCCGCGGTCAACCTGGTACTCAAAAGACTAAGTAAAATCTTTGACAAGCTCATTCAAAAGCCTGATCTAGTGGTAAGCTGTCACCCATTGATCAATTTTTTTCCGGAGCCGAGATAAATATCGAAAAAATCCAAAGTACAGGAACCAATCAGCGCGCGCGATTTTCTAAAATCATCTGTGTATTTATACTAAACAGTATTAGGATTGTTTAATAGATTAATTGATAGATTGTATTTATACTAAAAAGTATTAGGATTGTTTAATAGATTAATTGATTGATTGTATTTGTACTAAACAGTATTAGGATTAATTGATTGATTGATTGATTGATTGATTGATTGATTGATTGATTGATTGAATGATAGATTGATTGATAGATTGATTGATTGGTTGATTGATTGGTTGGTTGGTTGATTGATTGATTGATTGAATGGTTGGTTGATTGATTGATTGATAGATTGATTGGTTGATTGGTTGATTGATTGATTGATTGATTGATTGATTGATTGATTGATTGATTGAATGGTTTGTTGATTGATTGATTGATTGATTGATTGATACAGGATACAATTGCAAAATCCAGTGCAAAGCACGTCGTTACTATAAGAAGATATTTATTTCTAAACTTCAATCTTTTACATTGATTTAAGTTGTTGGAGTTTTCATATTGTGCTTACGAACAATACCTTTTGTTATAACGCAGTTTTAAATGATGTATTTGCATAATTTATTTACTTGTACCTGATGATGGTTTCATGATGAGACCGAAACGTTGTGACTTTATAATTCCTTTAATTTTCATTATTAAATCAATGTCTCAATCATTATTCAGGATTGAAGTTTTCAGTCTCAATGATAAAGTGTTCAGATAAATCGCAAAAAAAAAACCCAGGTTAAGGGCATGTCATTACTAAGAAAACATTTTTCTTGTCAGGTTAAAGACTCTAAGGGTCGGAAAAAATCCTTTAAGGTAGAACAATGACTAAGCAAAAACTGCAACTCGACGTCAATCATTCTGCGTTCATTTGGATCATATCCGTGATCATTTGGATCATTTCATTAAAAATCTTCGCTATTCATTTCATTAAAAAATCTTCGTTATTCATTTGGATCATTTCATTAAAAAATCTTCGCTATTCATTTGGATCAGTTCATTAAAAAATCTTCGCTATCCATTTGGATCAGTTCATTAAATATCTTCGCTATTCATTTGGATCATTTCATTAAAAAATCTTCGCTATTCATTTGGATCATTTCATTAAATATCTTCGCTATTCATTTGGATCATTTCATTAAAAAATCTTCGCTATTCATTTGGATCATTTCATTAGATATCTTCGCTATTCATTTGGATCATTTCATTAAAAATCTTCGTTATTCATTTGGATCATTTCATTAAAAATCTTCATTATTCATTTGGATCATTTCATTAAAAATCTTCGCTATTCATTTCATTGAAAATCTTCGTGATTCATATGGATAATTATAATATATATTCGTACATTTGAGACAAGTCATTTGTCATTTTTTCTCTATTCGTATCACAAGATCGTTTCATTGTCACTCATTTGGTACAATTTCATCCGAGACGTTAGCACATTTCCTAACGGACTTATCTGCTTTATTGTGGATTCTGATCATTCAGCATTTTCCTTTTCTTTAAAGTGCAACTAATGGTTAACTCCAAACGTTTTCAAACGAACCCTTATAGTCTTATTTATTTATTTATTTTATTTTATTAGCTTTTTCCTTCATATGAAGGCAGGGACACCACAACAGCTTACGCCAATTACTGTGGGCCCTGTAGTATGCTGAGACCTGACTGTTGTGCCGGGAGACAATCCCCTGCTCTTATTTTTGGTGCATTCTATATGTTTGGTGGTAGACTTTAAGGGTTCGTTTGAAAAGGATTTGGAGTTATCCATTAGTTGCACTTTAATAAAATTACTTCTTGAAGGTAGTTTTACGAAACATTTTATACATACATTCAATGTCATTCACATTGTCCACCAAAAAAGACATTCACTAAAAGAAATGTCACGTGGCAACAATAAAATCGCTCTTAATGCTTGATACTAGCATTAAGTATACACATCATTTACTTGTTCGTGGAAATATTTACTACTGATAAGCATTAGATACTATACGTAATGTTCATTTAAGACTTTCGTTCCTTTATGCGTAGGATACTACTATATTACATGCTATCGAGGCTGAGGTTGATCGACAAAAACTGTGAAAAAAATTGATTCTAACGCTGGCTTTTCCTTTTATTTCTTATCCATTTCTAGAGAAACATCGACTGGAAAGCACTAGACTCCTATGTCAAAGGTACGTATATTACACTGTGGAGACTACTCTTCTTCACAGTCATAGTATGTGTAGTCACACAATGCTCTCTCATAGATAGAGCGTGGTGTGACGACAAACTGCGGCTGCGTAGAAGATGATGTATGATAACAATGGTGGGGGGATGATGATTATTCTGATAAAGATGATAGTGATAGTGATGATCGTGATGATGACGAAAAACGTTTCGAAACGTTTGACCTCTCATGAGATAAACACGGTGAAAATGTTTTCTGTTTCAGGGATTTACTTGGTGCTATGTCGTCAGACGTACATTGCTAAGTCTCAGTACTTGAAGGTACCTTTGTGTTCTATATTATTGTTCCTACTGTAATCTTACATGAAAGGAGTCATAATGCATCAGTTTTTCGTTTATTCCAGACACGTCACCGCACCATGGTTTGACAGAACCCATATATAACTCTCTAATCAAGCATTTCAAACAATCACCGCGGTTGTTGTGAAATGCTCTCATACTTTTTAAATGTTTCTTCCGTGCTTGCAGAATCTTTCTCGTGGGGCAAAATGTACCCTGCGTTCATGCTTGTTTCTTGTTTTTCTTCCCAGTCTCTAGTGACGACATGCTTGAGTTTCGTCCTGGAAGAACGTCCGTCTGTCACTATCTCCTTGACGGCGTTTCTACCAATGGCCCCTATTAGTTCACCTCCACCATTCTTCTGTGAAACTATCATGAGACTGGCTTCAAGGCTGATGTTTCTTCTCAAGAATGAGTACACGTTACAGGAACTGTGTGGAGGCAGCACAGACTTTGGCTATCCAATTAGAACCGAGAAGGTTTTTGTCAGGATACTGTTGCCGATTCTTATTCGGCTTGGTTCTCGGCGACCCGGTTGGTACATTGAAGTGATTTGGTTGTATGGATGATGGCGATGATAATGATATTGATGATGATAATGATAATGATGCTGGTAATAATGATGGTGTTGGTGATGGTGATGATGGTAATGATTATAATATTGTAGTAATGGTTATGATGACAGTGCTGGTACTAATGTTGGTGATGATAATTTGCGATCGCGATCGTGATGATGAGACGATGATTATGACAATGGCGATTGGCATGATGAATATTCTGATGGAGTCAATGATGATGATGATGATGATGATGAGTATTTGACAAATCAGTCTTTGTTTTGTTGTCAGATTCTCCCAAGGCATCTCCTGACGATGTCGTATTTGCCGTGAAGTGTTTTCTTCGTGTTGTGACTACCAAGAACTCCGACAATGCTGCATTAGCGCCTGTACGTCTCTCATTGATAGAAGAAGACCCAGATGCTGCTCAGGCATTGTCCATGTCTGAACCATACATGGGAGGAACGCACATTGATACAATACCCGATAGCTTGTATGCTGCTGCTTATCTAGGTATGTATGTCTGTCTGTCTTTTTGTGTGTCTGTCTGTCCATGTCTGAACCATACATGGGAAAAACACACATTGATACAATACCCGATAGCTTGTATGCTGCTGCTTATCTAGGTAAGTCTGTCTGTCTGTCTTTTTGTGTGTCTGTCTGTCCATGTCTGAACCATACATGGGAGAAACACACATTGATACAATACCCGATAGCTTGTATGCTGCTGCTTATCTAGGTATGTCTGTCTGTCTGTCTTTTTGTCTGTCTATGTCTGGTGGATCACATATTTAGGTATGTGTGTCTGTCTGTCTTTTTGTCTGTCTATGTCTGGTGGATCACATATTTAGGTATGTGTGTCTGCCTCTATTATTAACTGATTCTCTTTCTTTGCTTGATTGTTTGTTTTGATAAGTTTGCTTCTTTGTCTGTATTTATCTATCTTTCTCTTTGTTCGTTTGTCGTTCTAAAGTGTCTGTCTTTCTTCCTATCTAAGTGTCCATCTGTCTGTTTATCCGTCTGTCTGTCTGTCTGTGTACAGTCATTTGAAAAAACATTGTCGCCGCCCGGCTCCGCGACTACGCGACTAGCCCAACCGGGAGTATGGGTAAAAATCACTGAAGCAATAAATCGTTATAGCACGCGCTAAAGAATATGCTGAAGTATGTAGCGAGTACATGAATGAATTTGTGCCTTCGCGTTCTGTGCAAAAAAAATATACCGTTGTAGAGCGTGGAGATATCGACAAGTAAATAGCTACTTCTTCATTTTTCATGCAGAGGATTTGTGTCATCCAAATCAATCGCCAGCGTAAATCTAATAGAAACAAGGCACTGAGACCTCAAGATATTGATAATATATGCAGCTAACTGCTTTAGTGATTTCTACCCATACTTCTTTTAGTCTAGTCGCTTAGTCACGAAGCCGGTCGGCGACAACATTTTTTCAAATGACTGTATATCTAAATGTCTGTCTGTATGTCTATCTAACTGCTATCTATATCCAACTGTCTCTCTCTCTCTCTCTCTCTGCTTTTGTCCTGTATACCATGGATGACTGTATAGCTTACTGTCTATTTTTACAGGTCTCAAAGTCTTGGTGATATGTTTTGAGGACGAGCTGTCAACCGAATGGTTCAAGTTATTTGATGCTATCAGTAGAATTGTTGTTAACCGCGTTGGTAAGTACTATACCGTAATTAAAACTGTTACAATTCTGGCTCAATTGATGAAGTAGTCTACGTTTACACGGGACCGGACGAATTTTTGACCGGTCAAAAAAAAATCCGCTTACGGGTTCCGTTCACACGGGACCGCACTAAACGTGCAATAATTTGGACGCCTAAGGCTACGTTTACACGGGACCGGACGAATTTTTGACCGGTCAAAAAAACATCCGCTTAGGGGTTCCGTTCACACGGGACCGCGCTAAACGTGCAATAATTTGGACGCCTAACCGGTCAAAACGAAAATATTGTAATGATCGGTTCCTTGTGAACAGCATGTCCAGGTCAAAAATTCGTCCGGTCCCGTGTAAACCTAGCCTAACCGATCAAATATTCGTCTGAACAGAGGGAAAATATTGTTCGGTTCCGTGTGAACAGCATGTCCAGGACGATTTTTTGACCGGTCAAAAATTCGTCCGGTCCCGTGTAAACCTTTTTTTGCTTGTTTCTTTTTTATTATTTAATTGTTTGTTTTGTTTGCTTGCTTGCTTATAATCTTCCTTGCTAGTTTGTTTGTGTTTACAGTGCGAATCAAAAAACCGTGGGCATATATTTTAGAAATCGTTTATTGATTCGTTGAACAACTCAGAAACAACTATATCACCACAAGACGTTTGACCGATGTGTAGTATGATAAACTTTTTGTAGTTAGAGTCGTTTGTGAGTTGTTCCACGAACAATAAACGATTTCTAAGATACTTCTGGGTACCCACGGTTTTTTGATTCGCACTGTAATACCTTTTGTTTACTTACTCTTTTGTTTGTTCATAAAATGTTTTTTTTGTTTGTTTGCTTGTTTGTTTACTTGTTTCTCTATTTGCTTATCTGTTTGCTCATTATGTTTTTTTTTTGTGTGAATATTATCTTTTTTGTTTATTCATATGCTATTTTTTTAATTATTTATTGATTGATCTATAACAGTTGGCCCTGCTTTCTGGGATTTCATCCACTTCGCCGTGTCATACCGCACACCGCTACACCTGATGCTAATGCCAATCATTCAAACTAAGGTATGTCACCCCACCCCTCTGCGTCTATTTTTGATGCTGTTAAAAAACATGATCTTTATTGAAATGCTAGCAACCTCGAACTAACCCCACCCCTCTGCGTCTAATTTTGATACTGCTAAAAACATGATCTTTATTGAAATACTAACAACCTCGAACTAATCCCACCCCTCTGCATCTAATTTTGATACTGCTAAAAACATGATCTTTATTGAAATACTAACAACCTCGAACTAATCCCACCCCTCTGCATCTAATTTTGATACTGCTAAAAACATGATCTTTATTGAAATACTAACAACCTCGAACTAATCCCACCCCTCTGCATCTAATTTTGATACTGCTAAAAACATGATCTTTATTGAAATACTAACAACCTCGAACTAATCCCACCCCTCTGCATCTAATTTTGATACTGCTAAAAACATGATCTTTATTGAAATACTAACAACCTCGAACTAATCCCACCCCTCTGCGTCTAATTTTGTTACTGCTAAAACATGATCTTTATTGAAATACCAGCAACCTCGAACTCAACCCATCCCTCTGCGTCTACATTTGATACTGTTCAAAAAACATGATCTTTATTGAAATACCAGCAACCTCGAACTCAACCCATCCCTCTGCGTCTACATTTGATACTGTTCAAAAAACATGATCTTTATTGAAATACTACCAACTTCAAACTCACTCCACCCCGCTGCGTCTATTTTTGATACTGGTAAAAAACATGATATTTATTACTAACAACCTCGAACTCACCCCACCCCTCTGAGTACATTTTAACCACCACCATTAAGATCTTTATGCTTATATGATTATAGAAATAGCATAATTCACCCCAACATGCATCTTTGTCGTATTATAAATGGCACAGATATATACTAAGTACTTAGTGAGCGATCATAAAGTTTCATTTGTCTTATTTTTGGCAGGTTTCGCAGCTTGTTCCCAAGTCTCCCACAGAACGCGCCTTGAAACAGCAGACAATTGACAGAATTGTTCGACCCCATCACATCTGCAACTGTAAAAACGCTGTTATTATTTCATTCTTGGAAGAACTGAAAGATTTGAAGGAGAATAAGTCGAAAAAAGTAGACGAAGAAGAGGAAGAAGACATTTCTTTGAACCCACCACCAAGTGCACACCAGCCCGGAAAACGAATACCGAAGACAGAAAATGAAGAAGATCCTGCATCGAAGCCCAACAAGAAAACGGTTACATTCTTTACTGGAACGAAGCAACAGGAAACGGAGGTCGCAAACGAAATCAAAGGAAGCAATCAAGATGTTCGACGAAAAAAGTGGATCGCACATAAACAACCGTTCCTTGAGGAATCCAACGGTGAGAGTACTGGCGACAGTTCTGACTCGCCTTTCGGGCATAAGCGAGGTACTGGGTACAAGGTCAGGAAAGGAGAAGGTCCAACCCAGGCGCGAAAAGATCGCAGACAGAAACTAGGCATGCTACCAAGCTCTTTCTCACAAGATGGTGAACTCAGCGTGCAGAAAGAGTACCCAGAAGAATCAGAAATGAAAGCAAGTTCATCTGAACCATCAAATTTAGATCAAACTCACAATGATGTTTCACTTGAGAAAGTCAAAGAAGATTTGCTGTCGAAACAGCCCGCGACATCCCCTAAAAAGGATTCCAACTTGAACGATATTTCGACGTCTCCAAAACGTAAATCAAGACTAGAGAAGCAGGAAAGCTTGCCTGTTTTAGAGGAAGTGACTTTGAAGGTTGAGGACACGCCGCCACAGCTGAATGCTAGTCCGGTACAGGCGCGTAAAATGGCAAAGCAGGAAACTAGAGCTGTAGTTGAAGATGTAGTTGAAGACACAATGGTTGTACTGCCTAGCGACAATGTTAATATTGATAAGCCAGACAAATTACTGATTGATAACCACAAACTGGACCTTGGTATTTCAACAGATATACTCGATGACAATGTATTAAATGATGAAATTAAGGAAACTACACTCGACGAAAAGACTTTAACTGAAGTCGATTTAGATATTTTATCATCCGGTTCCAGTCCCTCGAAGTACGGAATGGATGAGTCAGATGAGGAGTTCCTGGACGCTATGTCTGAGTGGCCTAAAGAGGTTGCCTTAGCAATGAAACGTTTGAACTCTCCTGACGTCATCAAAGAAAATGACGTTGAATGGAACTCTGATGGTATCGATGACATCATTCCTATGTATCCTATGTCATCGACGGTTGCTAAGAGACAGTTAGATGGTATACTTTCTTATTCACCTCCTCAACATATCAATTATTTATCTCGAGACCATGACGACAAGACATTTCAATCTCTAGCAATGTCGAACAGTCCTCAACATACACACACAAACACTAAGCATAACGAAACCCCATGCCTCGATCTACCGAAACCTTCTCCTTTACCGAATGGACCCGTTACCCAGGAAACGCCGCCGACCACTAGGAGTGCACTCAGGTCCGATTCTTCACCCGATGTGCTAGAGTCAATCAAACCCTCGCCGCCTGTGGACCCATCGATAGTATCAAATAAAAGACGTTCTGTACCCTCCTACGTCATCAAGATTAATTGTCCCTTGGATGGAGCCCCTACTGATAATGGTCCCGACCAAGATAGGTCTCGTTTATGGCACCGTATCTACTCAGGGTTTGATAAAACAAAACCCAGTTTAGTTCCTTTAGCTTCTGAAGAACATATAGGATCAGAACTGTCGATTGTATTTGGTAATACATCGCCTTTAGATGATTATTCCCGTGAAACTAATGTATAGCAGTAGCACACAAGGCTTCTAGATAAATCTACGGTATATTTGAGCCGAGGGTGGATTGGGAACTATCAATATTAGATCAGGACCAATCCCCCTATACGTAATCACGTTACAATTTAATTAAACGAGGGTGGATTGGGAACTATCAATATCAGATCTCGCCCAATCCCCCTACACGTAACCACGTTACATTTAAGACGAGAATGGGTTGGGAACTATCAGTATTAGATCTCGCCTGTAATCACGTGACATTTGAACCGAGGTGGAACTTTGAAACAAAATGTAGCCCATGCCCTTTAGCTTAATCACGTTAATTCTGAACCGAATACAATTTGGGTAACGAAAACAATCCATATATAAATATAAAAGAGCATATATAAATGGTTTATTTTGTCCTTAGGATACAAATGGGGAACACAGATTTTTGCAACCGTATAGTTTCCTAAATTCAACCAATGAAATTGCAACGTGATTTACACGTGGGGATTATCAAAACTGAAATAATTTTACAAGAATTTAGAAGAAATTATATGGATATTAATATCAAATGGTATCAAAGTTTATTATATATTGAGGAATTGATTATTGTCAGAACAGCGAAGTAAAAAATGCATAAAACTTTTGTTGTACTGTTTTATTATGACCGTTATTGTTTTAATCAAAGTTGTAGATTATGATGATAATGGTAATGTAATGATAGTGCTAGGTAATATAATGGAATTATAAAGCTAAAGCTAGGTAATATAATGAAATTATAAAGCTAAAGCTAGGTAATATAATGAAATGATAAAGCTAAAGCTCGAAACGTCAGCGAAGTTAAGTCAACATTTTTTACGGTGTTACAAATTTCATTATATTACCTATCATTTATATCAAACACCGACGCAGCCTATACTAGTTTACTCGCTAGTTTCCATTTAATGATAGTGCTGTTAATGATGATGATATTGAAGAAGATGATCAAGGTATGATGATGATGATGGTAATTGTGATGATGGTAATTGTGATGGTGGTAATTGTGATGATGTTATAGTGATAATGATGATCATCATAGCCGATGAATATTATTATAATCATCATTATCACCATTCTACCATCATAATTATTAATATTTATTATTATTATTATTATTATTATTATTATTATTATTACATTTAATATTACTATGAACACATGCAACTACCATTACTATCGTTCGGACTGAGGAGGGGTAGGGAGGGGTAAGTTTTTCACTAAGAAAAAATGAGACAAACTTTCATGATCAAGCAAGGTAACCTCAATTGTTGATTATGTCTTTATAGAGGAACACTTAATGCTTAATTTATAGGAATCCTGCTGCTATTCCGGGTAATTAGATCCAACGTCCATTGTTAAAAAGGAAGTAATTGATTTGTATTGGCCAATATGTGGTATAAACATTCACGAGAAGAATTTTAATTTTTCTAAAAAACATCCATAAATTACACCTGTTCTGAATGTAAACTCTTTTCTCTTAAATTATTTTTCCAGATTATTCTTGTTTTCGGTAGAAGTTTATTTTGAGTTACGTTTCGTCATTGTTCGCGTTTCTAGGAAAAAAGTAAAAATTATAATTGATTCAGTTTTCGTCAAGTAAGACCAATAGTCTTACACATCTATTATGCATCCTATTTTTCAAATTAGACTATAACTAGTTGTTACCATATTTTCAAACTTTTGTACTTTGTTTACTTTTGTACTCCAATCGTGAAAGACTGGATCGACGAAGGAAATAATAATATGAATTAATACAAACCACTAAAATATGTACCAACCAAATGAGGTTAAATATGGCAGTAGGGGAGTTCTTTTCAAATTAGTTTACTCTCTTCGCTAAGATGCACAACCACAAACAGAAATTGTAACGTGGCAGCGGCGGAACGAAAATGGCGAAAAAAGTTACTTTTCAAGAAAGAAATAAGAACTACAGAGACGAGAATCGAAGACTAGACGCGGTTGTGACAAGAATGGAGGATGACAACGATGAAGAAGACATTTGCGAAAGGATAAGTAAAATGCTTGTCAGAAGTAATTTGGAGTTTCCTGAATTGAATTCACCTGAGTCTGACTCTGATGAATATGATATCGAATTGGATGAATGTCTTGATGGCTTCAAAGAGACGAAAAACACCAAGAACTGCCGAGACATTTATCTTCAAGCGTGTCATGACTTGAATATAGTCCCTGCATCGCTCTTCAGTAGGAAGTGTATTACTTCATCAATCGATCTTAAACACTATGGTATAGGAGATAAAGGGGCTCGTGCTGTTGGCATGGCAATGAAGCACAACCAAACAGTCCGAGAACTGAATCTCCATGACAACGGGATTGGAGAAAAAGGCGTAGTTGCTATCTGTGACATGATGGCGGTCAATATGTGGATTTCTGACCTGGATATTTCTGGTAATGATGTTGGTAAAACTGGACTTGCAGCTCTAGCAAACACGATCCAAAATGCTGTTATGCTGAAAAGGTTGAACTTGTCCCAGTGTAAAATCCATGGCAGTGGAGTCAAGGAGTTTATTTCTTCCTTATCGCACAACCATCGCCTTCAGACATTGGACTTGTCGTACAACGAAATAGGTGATGAAGGCGTGGCTTGTTTTGAGGGTGTTCTTACCAAAAACACTACTCTAAAATCTCTTGATATCAGTTTCAATAGCATCAGTTTTCTTGGTATGGAGGACTTTTGTAATGGATTGATCGAGACAGAATCTCTAGAAGAGCTCAACTTAGCATGGAATGGTCTAGGAGACGATGGTGCGTCTAGTATAGGCACGGTGCTAAGCTACAATACCTCACTTAAAGTACTGGATGTTAGCCATAACCACATCTCAAAAGCAGGGATTGAACACATTGCAGACTCTCTTGAACATAACTTCACTCTCGAAGTCTTGAAGGTTGGTAAAAATCCCTTCTTGGCGCATGGCGCGAGCTTGATTCTCGAATCACTACAGGAATACACGGAGTGTTCTTTGCGAGAGTTGGTGTTAGATGGTATCGCATTCAATAAAGATTGTGAGGACAAACTCGCCGCTTTGAAAATAATCCAGCCCAACTTCGTTTGTAAATGGGATGGGAGTATCCGCGGGGGAGCTGTGATCGTGGGCGAGTTTGCGCTACCTACAGAGCTGTACCTCACTGCTTTATACTCCCAGGGATTTCGCTTACTGGATTTTTACAGATATCTTAGCAGCGATAGCAAAGATGGATTGTTGACTAAACAGAATTTTATCACAGGAAGCAAGAAACGCAATTTTCCATTTGGAGAGAAAGAGTTGGGGAAGCTTTTTGATTTTCTAGATGCAAAACAAAACGGGATAATTTCTTATGAGGAATTTATGACAATTAAGAAAGACATACAGCAAGCAAAGAGGCAAGAAAGACGAAAAAGCATGGCTGGCAGTCCACAGAGATTTGTACAAACTTGACAAAGTTTGACAAGTTTTGTCTTCTCTTCCATATGAAACTATTGTTGAAACTATAAATTATAAATTTAATGTATTTAAAAGAATAAATCGCCTTTTTTTACTAAATAAAGTTGATGTAGTTAAAGAAATAGATCGCCTTGTTTTCTTTTCCCGCGGTAAAATGTACTTTTTTATTTATTTTTTAAACCTCAAGATAAACTGAACAGTTGGGCTGCCTGTGGTTCGCACAAAACCAGAAAACGTTTCTGCCTTGAAACTTCATCTAGAAATAAAGCCAATTAGTATAAATACAATGGTGATTATACAAAATCGCGCGCTCTGATTGGTTTGCTATCTCGGGTTATCAGCCGATAATCACTTTTTCGGACAAAATGGCATGGCTGCCAGCACTTGTTTTGTCACTGTTAGCGAAAATGAAATAGAAAACTTTAAAGAAAATGCTGTCCCAAAATCGACAAAAGAAGCTACTAAGTCTGGTGTCAAGCTATTTAAAGGTATCATAGTAAATTTTCACGTTGTTTTTTTTTGTCATTATGCGAGACAATGTTTACAATTTTTACGCGTAAAGGTCGCGCTTTTAAAAAATAAAATATTTTCACTTTCAATGCTGTTTCCTTCTTTCTATTTTGAAATAATCACCTTTGTATTTATACTCAAAAGGATTATTCACCTCAGGCGAAGTGATTATCGGTGAATATTTACTTCGCAGCTCGCCGCTGAGACTCACCGCTCGGTAAATATTCACCGATTATCACTTCGCCTTCGGCGAATAATTGTTAATTAATCAACTTAATAATTGAAAATGTATTTAATTGAATTGATAGCACCAATGTATTTAATTGAATTGATAACAAATGAGATGTGAATTTTATCAATTGAATTTACCCAAATTAGATTTAAATTTTATCAATATATTTATTTATTATCTTAAATTTATTTGAAATGTCGTTACTTCATACACGCCAAACCTGTCAAATAGTCGTATGTCTTCAAAAACTATTTCCGGCAGGTAAAACATAAAAAAAATCAAACCAAATGAAAAATACATGAGAGAGAATGGTCCCTAATATCGGATGACTCTGGACGTGTAAAGACTGGGCCCGACAAGCCATTGTTAAACAAGATGGCGTCGACAGGGAGTAGCGATGTTGAGAATGAAGAAGACAATACAGACCAAACTTTAACCCCCAAAAAGATCGGTAGAGCAGCTGAATATCCTGAATTTGCAATCATATGGTCTTACTTGGAGAACTTCTGCGAGCTTCTTCGTTTTCCAGAGCTAAGTTTAGATGGATTGGAGGACGGATTCAATAGCCATTCGCCTCGTAACGGTAGGTCATTAGTAAAGCTTCGTTTGGAGAGCTATCTCCTTCCTCACGAATTGAAGCCTCGCTTTTACAAATCCAAAACGTATGGTCAACAATCTGAATGCTAAAATATCCCATCTTAATTCTATAGATTTAAAGATCGTGACATTTCAAGGTTTTCGTTGTTTGGGTCTGTGGCTAAGTTAGCATCTAGTATTTTCACGAAAAAAACTCTTGCTGACAGCTGGATGTTATTCATATTCATATTCCACCAAGAGGAATTTCATTTTCCAATGTACGATCTGGTTGTACCTCAACAACGCACCCTAACTTCTTGTTTTCACTTGTAATTGTATAAATTTTGCGATGTTTTCAAAGGAGTATTTTTAAAAGTTGCCGCAAAAACATTACTGGCGTTACACAAGTCATCACGAATTTTGTTTACGAAAATACAAAAATAAACTACTCCTAGATTGTGCTAGGAAATTTTGCTTCCCTTTAAAAGTGTATTCAAGCTATTAATTTTCGAAGGCTTTGAATATAATTTTGTTTAAGATTTTCTATAATTCAAGAAAATTCATTTGCATAATTTTGTTGGCTTTTTGTTTGGAGTTCTGCCGTATTCATTTTTTCACGAATTCGTTGCGATTTCTCGCTATATGTTTATATATAGCATTTACCCTTAGTATAGTTTTATTCCCTCATACTGTATATTCTAAAAAGCTAGAGTGACTTTATTCGAATTTATATTTTTTATTTAAAACAAAAGGATTCTAATTTCATTCTACAAAAGAAAAAAGTGGAAATGGTATTTTTGTATGTGCATACAAAGTTTTTACTCTCCAGGGTAGGGTCAGGATAAGTCTTTGTTGCATGAAAATATGCTAAAGGAAATACATTTTCAAAGGGCTCTAAAAAGTGTATTTCATTTTATTAATTATTCTCTTCCATTGTATTTGAGTATTTTTTTAGCATGAGGAAAAAACAGCTGAATATTCTTTATTATTTCAGGAATAAATGTCAAAAAAATCATGAAATTTTACTCTCATACTGTGTAGAGATTGCTTTTGTCAATTGAAATAAGAAAGCATGGATATAAATGAACTATTTATAATGCAAATTGTTGGTCACTTGTTCTCCTTCGTTTGAGTTTAAAATGTTTTAAAAACATTCTAAATGTAATAAAAATATTTCATTGTCTATATTTCAGAAAACTGTATGCAGTTGGAATACCTTCACAAGAAGTTGCTTGTAAAACTGAACAGAAAGTTTAGACCTGATAAATGGGAAAAGGCTCTCTTGAAGGTATTGTGTTCTTCTCGTCTCTTCTCTGCTGTCCTCTTCTCTTCTCTTCTCTTCTCTTCTCTTCTCTTCTCTTCTCTTCTCTTCTCTTTTCTTCTCTTCTCTTCTCTTCTCTTCTCTTCTCTTCTCTTCTCTTCTCTTCTCTTCTCTTCTCTTCTCTTCTCTTCTCTTCTCTTCTCTTCTCTTCTCTTCTCTTCTCTTCTCTTCTCTTCTCTTCTCTTCTCTTCTCTTCTCTTCTCTTCTTTTCTCTTCTCTTCTCTTCTCTTCTCCTTTCTCTTCTCTTCTCCTTTCTCTTTCATCTCTTCTTTCTCTCCTGTTTTTAAATGATATCATTTTTACTTATTTAGATTGCCAAGGAACAAAACATGTTGGTTTCATGGGATTTAGAAAACTTTGGCTATGATGAACTCAAAGTTGGCACCAGGTTGGAGTTATTTAAGGTAAATATGCTCTTTCTTGAACTGTATTAATCTCAACTAACCAGTGTATTTTCAATCAACATTTCAAAAAATATTATTTACATTTCCAGATGCTCCTTGAGTGTCAGTTTGATACAAATAATAGGCTAAAGACAGTTGTGAACAAGAGTTATGAAGCAGAAGAGCTGAGAATGACACCGTTTGGACATGATATGGATGGTCTTCTCTACTGGTTTCATATGGTAAGGATACTAAACATGGACAAAATATCTAAGCAACCACCTACCACCTTTCTTTATCTGTGTATCTATATGTTTGTCCATCTTTTTTTTTAATCTGTAGTATCAACATGTTAGCAGGGTTGTGTGCTAAATTATTAAATGTAGGGGCAGTGAGTATAAGTCTGGCTCTCATTCCAAACTAGTAGGACATTTAGAGACTGGCTAGAAGATTGAGACGTTAAAAAGTGATCTATTTCATTAGTCAAAGTGGTTTTCATTATAACCGATGAAACACACTTTAGTGTATCACTCTTTAATGCATTGTGTTCTTTTGTTGTTAATTGACTATCACACTTTAACTAATACACTTTGTTTCACTGGTTAATGAAAGCCAGTACTTACTTACTTACTTACTTACTTACTTACTTACTTACTTACTTACTTACTTACTTACTTACTTACTTACTTACTTACTTACTTACTTACTTACTTACTTACTTACTTACTTAGGATGAAGTAGGAGGTGTCAGACTCTACTCTACTGAAGAAGATGAGGTTGAAAATGAGTCTTGGAAACTGCTTGCATCGTAAGTACCAGCACAAATTCTTAGCGCACCAACACTAAAGCGAAAACACTAAAACCATGAAATAAAGCAAAATAGTTACTGTCTAATGGTTTAGTGACTATTTAGTAAGTATCAGTCAACCAGAAACATTGAATACAAAAGGAAACAATACTTCATTACAACTTTACTTGTCTTTGATAGAGTGCATCACGTTTACAGTGACAGTTGATTTTACTTTATATGGAGTAAATTTATGTTGTATGTTTTCAATTTAAAGAGACATAGAGGAGCTTGAAAATGTGGTGCAATTCCTGTCTCTTAAAAGTGAAACAAACCCTAAAGATATTGTACTGGCAAAGAAAGAGGAAGAGAAGGCAAAGCAACAAGAAAATGTTAAAAATACTCCCAAGAAGGGAAGAAAATGTAAGGAAAATAGTTTATTTTGCAATATTTAATGTAACAAATAAACCAAAATATATATATAAATAGATAGATGACTTCCGCTCAGTTTGTCGTAACGTCAGACATCAACATGCACCATCAGTCTTTCTCAAGACAAACCCGGAAGATCATAAATATAACACAATACAATTGTTTATTCAGAATTTTATTTTTACTGCATGTTTCTCACTCTCTATCTGTGAATCACCATCATAATCTTAGTTGGGATTATTAGACAGATAAAGACATTGTCTTTTTTTCAAATCTGGTCCTTCAATATACTTCCCTTCATATGAATTACGTCTGGAAAAAAAAAAAACACAAAAAACACAAAAATCAACCATAAAGAATTGTTGATAAGAATCTTATGTGCATCACCAATCTATTTACGTGTTTTGTTTTGTTGTGTTAGCTAAAAAGGTCAAGGTAGTAGAGGAAGAAGATGACAATCCATGTGCAAGATGTTTCTCAAATGTCCATCCTGACTCTGTAAGTACTCCACTTGTAGTAGTCTACTTAGAGTCACTGTATAACAAGTGTTTTGTGTATTTTTGACAGATTTTACTATGTGATAAGTGTGATGCCGCTTATCATACTGCTTGTTTACGACCACCTCTCCTGAATGTACCCAAGGGTGACTGGTTCTGCCCATTTTGTGAGCAGGTTAGTGTCTGTCTGCCTTAGTGTTATAGTGTCTGCCTGGCTGTGAATGCCTTACTGTCTGTTTTCTGTGTGTTTGCCTGTTTTTGTGTGCTCTCTTTCTGGTTTTGGGTCTGTCTTCCTTAAGTTTATACTTTCTGTCTGTCTGTCTGTTTGTCTGCGGTCTGTCTGCAAGTCTGCCTTTAACTGTGTGTGTCCTTCTTTCGTTTTGTCTGTATCTACTATGCAAATGTTTTTCTTACTAAATATAACAGCATCAACAACGTGTTCAACAATGTTTTGACGAATCGTCGTTTTCTGACAAATCGTCTACCATTACAAAAGAAATATTCCCCTTCACAGTTCCCTGCACCATCTTGAAAGGTAGCTGGGTCTTTGCATGAAGCAAGACGACTGTTGAGGTTGCAATGATAGGGACACATAAATAATTGTTCCACAAGGTGTCTAAAGGCCTCTATCATTGCAAGCTCAACGTTCATATCAAGAAGGCTTAGGAAACTGCCAAGGGAACTCTTGCAAGAGTCCTTATGATAAACGACTGGTTTGATAGCTTGGCTGTTTAGTAAATGCTATTTTATTTGGTATAACATGATACCTACATAACAAGAAATACATAATTTGATATTCCGTTTCTCGTTCTAGATTGTCTTAGTGGATCGCCTAAAAGAAAAACGTACTCGACTGCTTGCACGGCTAAGACTACGAGCAAGACAAGCTAAGAGGTTTGTTCCCGAAGACTGGGCAGATTGGCCATGTTTTGGCTCTAACTAACAAGGTTTTGAGCTTTTCAATGAGTTCCTTAGATTAGGTTTTTGTATTGGGATTTATACCAGTTTATACAAATAGAGAATAAGTAAATAATACATTCGGACATTTTTGTGTTAAGAAAATAATTATCTTTTTTAACTTTATTAAGTGGATATAAAGGTAGAAAATTGGATTAAATTATTAGTTAAAAAGTACAACGAAATTAAACGAAAATGAGAACTACTAAAATAACGTAGGGAGATCTTGAATATGTAAGGTAAATGTTACTACAGTTTATCTACACGAAAAAAAAACAAGTTCCAAAAATTAAATTATCAACAATAAATAAACGAAAAATATAAAAACAAGGAACAAAAAAACATACAAAATTGGAAGGAAATGACGCGAAAAAAAGAACAAAACGACCTTTTAAATGTTCTTGATGTTACAATGGACTCAATTTCTTTGCCATTGTTAACTTTGTAGAAAAAAAACAGTAATAAATAAATGTCTCCAGTTGTCGGCACAGACAGTCGATAATATCACACTGGCTGTTTCTATGGCTGGATTCGACCTGCGTAATCTTAGCCTTGTCGTACGGCTCATCTCTCAGCAAGAGAAGCACGAGAAATGTGTGGCAGAACGACGGCTATGAATACACTACTTTGTCTCAATTTATATACCCCGTATCGAGCTTCAAGTCTTCAATGTGGGATACAATTTTCTTAAAATTATTTTTTTCATTTTATAGCGTTAAAGTAATGTATTTTTTGTATAGAACGAAGATATTTATGTTTGACGTTGTTTTGTGTCGTTTTGAAAGCATTGTAAATGTTCTATCAATACGGCATACCTTTTTGCGCATGCGCAGTATATAATTTGTTTTTGAATTTCTTTTTACAGGCTTAACAAGTCGGGAATGAATTTATCGAATATATTGGAGGTTAGTGATACATACAGGAAGCTAGCCGATATTATTATAAGTATTTATCTATATTAATTTATTCATATAATTTATTAATTTATTCATATATTCCTTTTTTACGACTTTTGTTATGAGTTTTTCCTTTGTGGATCATTCTGAATGCTTAACTTCCCGTGTTTTTAGGGCCCTGGAAGCGAAGAACAGCAAACAGACTCGATACGTCGATCAGGAAGAGCGAGAAAGACAGTCGACTATACCTTTAGAGACTTTGACGATGAAATATTCGACGCCGTGGAGAAGGACAAAAAGAGAACTAAACTAGACGATGGCGAAATGAATGGTCACCCAACAGGCAAACCAGCCTTCGCTGTGGAACGATTCTACTCACCGTCAGATACGACTACGACATCACGCCGGCGTTCACGACGACTTAAAGACTTAGATTCGGGTAGCGATTCGGATTCTAAAATGAGTGATTACGACTACGATGGTAGTTCGGACGATGAGCGATCGAAGCGACCCGAACGACATATATACTTACGACGGCACATCATTGAAGACGACGACGACGACGACGAGGATGTCAGCGAGGGAAAGACAAACGGGAAATGTGGATCGGATAATGAAATGTCGGACGGTGAAAATGAACCTGAAACCGAGAAAAACAAGGAGCCGAAAACAGATGATAGCGAGGATACATCCAAACAAAATGGTGACGAAGGTCATGATCCATCTGTAAACGATTCACAGGATTCTAATAGAGACAATACTGATGCGTCTTCAGAGAAGTCTGGACCCACTGTTGCTCCCGCCTCCTCGCCTAAAGAGACAGCAGAGAAAGAGGAACCCAAAGAAGACAAGCCTGGTGAAGAATCACTTGATAAGGATACTCCTGACCAGGAAACACCCAAGAACGATGAGGACGAGAAGAGTGAGGAAAAGAAGGGTGATATGGAGGAAAAGAAGGAAAATACAGAAGACAAGAAGGATGATAAAGAGGACAAGAATGATAAAGATAACAAGGATATGAATAAGGAAGACAACATAGATACTTTAGAGGTTCCTAAAAGTAGACCACCACCACTAGAGCGCATCTCACCAAGGATTGACCCTCTACTCGATTCGTTAGGGTTTGGTGCCTTAGCATCCTTCACTAACAGCGACAAGTATTCCCCGTCTAGAGCGGACCAATACGGAACATTAAGATCACCTACACAAAACATTCGTTCTCCTTTAACATCAAATACAGGGTTTTCTACCGACAGGCTCGGTGTCCCCCAGTCTCCCAGCTCGTATCCACGTGTTAGTGCTGATAGTCGTTTTGGTACTTACCCGCCTACTTACGATCAAACTGGTACATCGTACGCTAACTACCTCGGCTACAACCAAACGAACTTTAGCTCGACTACATCCATGGATGCTTATCCAGGCTCACCAACCAGCAGACAATCTTATCCTGGTTTAAGTTTTCCAGGTACCAGACAATTTCCTGGTTACAGTCCTACTAAACGAGACACCTCGCCGTCTTACAATCCACCACCGCCTTACAGCAGTACTGGTTATCCGTATCCGAGCAACGATATGACGTCACGACCTAGTTATTATCCATCGACCAATCAGGGATATTCTTTGCCAACTAAGAACCCTTACCCCCCGCAAGGATATTTTCCCGACGATCCATTCGCTACGGGAATGTTTTACGGTAATACTGGCACTGTGCAACCAGGGGGTGTTAGCTCATGGCCGACAACCCCTGCGACTAGTAGTCCCTACTACCCCCCTAATGGCATGGGACAAAAAAGAACAGGCATTTAGAAGAATCTTAAATTTTATATCATACTCAGGCACCCCGTTTGGAGTTCCTCTCTCTCTCTTATATATATATATATGCATATATATATTCATATGTTGCCTATTATACGTTCTACATAGCAAGTTTTATCGGTTAACTGTTCGCCCGTTTTACTTTTTAAATATTCTTAAACTCGAAGAGGGACTTGTGGGAAACATTATGGTTCGTAACCATAGAAACTTCTGTCAAATTGTTTCCGCGGTAACGATAAGGAAAACGTTACTTTATAATTACCCAGAAGCAATTTGCACATGTAATAAATGATGGGAGAAATATATGGACAACTAGACTCTGTTTGAACATTTTATTGTTTTAACGTTTAAAATACAGTGTGGTCAAGAATAAATGCTTCCGTAAGGTGTTTTATTTTTGACTAGATCGATGTACAAATGTATTGTATGCAAATAGCCGTATAATATCAACATGGAAATGAATAAAATCAATAATATACTCCAGAAACGCGTTACGTGTGTTTGATAACCCCTGGGGAGAGGGGACAGGTGAATTTCTCAGGTGGGCAGAGGGGTTCCGGGGTTACAGATTTTAATCGGAGACAAGAACTCACAAAAAGCTGACAACAATAGCCTCACTTGTATGGTTCTTAACACAAAAGAATATCTCATTTGCATGCATCCATGATAACAGCTATTGCGCGTTCTGATGCTTTCTCTCAAAAGTTTCCTAAAGAAAAAAATATATTTTTTACTCAAAATAAAAAAAACCATGTAGGGAATCCGTGGCGTTAGTCACGTAACATTCCACACTCATCTATAGAACGGCGTTCTAGGACACGTAAAAAAGCAATATAATAATTTTGCTATTTCAAAAGGTGACACAATAGCTGTTATTACAGTTATATGCAAATCAATGGACTCAAATCGAGGCTTTCGGGCAAACCTATTGTTTTCGCCCGAAAGCCTCGACTTCAACCCATTTTTCAAATCATTTGCATATAACTGTCATAACAGCTATTCATATAGTAGAAAACAAAGGCTATTTTTACATTTAATTGTTTTTATAAGGCAATAATTAGAGTAAATAAACAGAAAATCAGAGAGCCTCGGTACTAATGGGAGTGTCCGCAGATCAATCCCACGGGCTCAATTTGTCAACGCGCCACATTCGAGTTGTTTTTGTTGAAACCTTTCACGAATCAACGGTTTTCATCCTACTTTACATGTATTCTACGGTATCTTTGGCTTAGTTTGGATAGCAAGGAGTAACTACAGGATAACTAGAACTTTGTGCAAGTCACCAATTGCTTATGGAGTGAATGAATAACCAAGATTTGAAGACTTCAAGTTTGAGGAGAAAACTCGGGAAGGTTCGAAAGTAGTGGGCAGAACAATATTATCCGCTCCTTTTTACGCTAATTCTCGACATATTTTCTACATGATGAATCTCCCACACAATTGAATATTAGTATGACAATTGATAAAGCGATATTTGTATTCAAAGTCGACGAGTTTTACGACTAGGGAATTTGTCGTGGTTTGTCATTTAACGCTTTGACATCTTCGCTTTGACAGTGTTCACTTGACAAGACTTTTCTATTATTTGTTGACTTTCCTTTATTCATGGTTCACATGGCCGTTACACCGAACTTAAAGGCGAAAGTAGATGAGTTGTTTCTTCGATGGCTCTCAATGCCAGCAACTCAAAGGATTCTCCGCGATGATTTAAACAAGGTCATTGAAGGTCGACCAATCTTGCCTAAACAACAGTGTTTACTAAGTTCTGGCTCAGGGGGAGGAGGTAGGTCAGCGTCCCCCCCTGCACCGTCGTCCTCTCCAACACCAGTCCGTTCTCCTAGGAGTCCAAGGGAAGTGAGATCGTTACGAAAGTCGGGTACTAAGAATTCTCCTCGTTCTCCTGAACCAGATCGACATGTTTCTAGTAAAGCACCCATGAAGACACATTTGCTTGATGACAAACATGGATCGACGAAGATAACCCCTGGTTGTGCGTCGAACGTTTCAAAATTTTACTTTCCATTCGGTAAACCCCCTTCAAGTCATTCATCAGAGACAGATGCAACGTTAAAGAAACTAGTTAAAGTTTTTGAGGTGTTTGACAAGGGTTGTGTTAAAAAGGAACACTTTTCTGCTGTTACAAAGGTAAGTTCCTGTAAGCTAATGTACAAAAAATTTACGTGCTGAAAATGGTGTTAATGTGCACAGAGATAATCCTTTGTTGATACACAGCATATAATTTCCTAAAAACAAGGTTATTTTTAATTTTCAAAAACCATCTGTTTTTGTAAGCTTCATAGTTTTTAGCACGGGAATTGAAGTTTTGGATTTCAATATATTTCGATACACTTGTTTGGCGCCTTGATTATCGCCAAATGGGGGCCTTACCGGAATATACACTGTTCATGTTTTTTCTTGTACGTATATAGAAAAATGACTTTGAACAAAGCTATCGAAGCGTGTTTTTTCAACCAGACATGGGAATCGATATGTCGAACATGTTTACTCGTGTAGGTTTCGCATCTGGGGGTTCAGTCATAGCGCGAAGTGAACTTCATGGTTGTTTCCGTTGAAGTAGTGCTTCGAGTGTTTATCGCGGTTTTGTTTGCTAAGCTCTCTCTAAACCCGTATCTTCCATTCACGTATCTCAAAATAATGAAGATCTCAAAGTAATCGCTATGAAATTTAATAAATGAAATGTCTTCTCATTTAGATGGCGCGATATTATCTTCGGGCACGCGATCTCCACATGATCCTACGTGTTCCATGGTTGTTTTACTAAAGATCACTTTATCGTTCTGTTTGTTTGCTTAGTTTTATTTTAGTTATTCGTCCTCTGTTCCAATATTGATTAAAATGCCATTCGTTTTCAATATTTACTAAAGGTTAATCAGATAAATTACGCACGTCTTTGTACAAGTTTTAATCAACCATTTTCGTTTGGTGGTCACTCGAGCAAATGATTGTAGTTTTAGCACAACGAGGAACGGAGACATTCAAATATAAGATTGCATCTAGCAGAGTTTGTTTCCATAACAATTTCTTTGTTCAGCTTTTCGTGAAATTACCATTTCCATCTTTGCAGTAAATAAAATTTCACACTTTTTAAATTACAGGTTTTTTTAATTAAGGTGTTTATTGTTTCTGGAATTTGCATATAAACTGCGAAAACTAATCTTAAAATTTGGTGAAACTCATAAATTGGAAATGGAGAAGATTTATTGTGCAATAGATTGTGATTTGATCAAAGATCTGCCCTTAAAAATTGCCATATTTCTATGTTTCTAAGTTTTTGACAGAAAACACTATGGTAATTAACATTAAGAATGAAATTATCATTTTTGTTCGGAAAACGTGTTATAACTTCCATAAACGTGAATTCGTATTCAGACAGTAGAAGATAAATGATTTACTTGTCCTAAAGTTTAAAAAGAAGGCAGCCAACAAACAAAAGCTTCTAGAAAGAACCAGAAAACTTGAAATAGAACTTGTTTGAAATCCCCAAGGGAGTGTAGTGTTTATTACAACATCCATTCACGTAGCTCTCATCACACAGTTGTTAACATATACAATATATTCAAGTCACGTAGTTATCCCTATATAATCCAACAGCATTGTTAGTTAAACAACTGAAATGTTTTGCACCAGTAAGCTAAATGCTCAACCTGCAAAAGCAGCTAGCCTAAAGATAGACCTCCATTATGTTAATCACTAGTCTATATTACTCTTTTTTGTTCTAACAGCATGTGACCAAAATGTGCAGTGTGAATGCATTCAAAGTAGTTTGTGCAGTGTAACCTTGTTTTCAACACTACATGCACATGTATTGCATTTCTAACAGCATGCCCCTATAAAATTACCTTCTTTAATAGTAAGGTAGTATAAATCTTACTGCTATAATCTCTCTTACTTCACCTAAGGTTGAAACATAATATTCTTAGAACAAATCCAATTAAACACATGCACCCCTAAGGCAAAAAGTTATTTGTTCTGTGTAATCCTTGCTGGAAGTAATGACAATTCAAGTTTAGTTATGTTATATTTCTGATATAGTAATGTGTTAGTTTTCATCATCTGGTGATATTTTTTGGGGGGGTGGGGGGATCGTTTTTTTTGTTTTTTGGGGGGGTTGGGGGGATTTTGTTTTGTGGGGAGGGCTGTAATCCTTGCCTGCTACTAGAAGAACAATCCCATTATAAGCCTGCTTCAAAGCAAAATATAACAGATCATATAAATTTTTTTGGTGTTTTAATAATTTGTGTTTGTCCTACTATCTTATTAACTTAAAGTGATCTTGAAGCAAAATATTACAACCTAACCATATTTTATTGTATTTATTTTAATTCTATGGACCTCAAGTGACTATTAATCTTTAGTGATATGTTATCTTTACGTTCTCTTGTGATCTATTTTAGGCCTGTGATTTGCCACTTTATTGGAAAGAGCCCTTGTTTGCAGCTGCCGGTGGGCACAAAAATGGATATGTCACGCTGTCCATGTTTACAAGCCTTTGGACAAAGTAAACTATTTGTATTATATTTGTAAACTATTCCTCATCTCCTTTTAGACTGTCATGAAGAAAAAAAACTTTTACCTCTGCAATCTCATCAGAGACCAGTTTTATTTGGAGTTTGTTTTCTTAATTGGCAAATAATGAAGTTATATATTAATTGTTTATGTTTATCCTTTAGATTGACGTCCACTTGTTTTGACGATGCATCCAAGTTTGTTTTCCTGATGTCCTCAAAGCTGTCCAAAAACTTTTTAGAGTCTGAAGATTTTGTTCCTTTGGTCCAGGTACATAGCAATAATAAATGTTCATTCTTTTTTCTTAGTCTTACTTAATTGAAATAGTGCATCTTTACCTATTTGTATTTTAATCATTATGTCATGATGTCCCATTCATATCACCCAGATGATGTCAACTTGTCGGCATAATATAATATTCATATATTTTAGTGTGACATAAAAGTTTTAAATACAGCTTCTTTTCATCTCGCCTGCTATGCTAAGTCTTAAACAAAATGTGAAATATCTCTTGTATGATTATTTGATTGATTTTTGTTATTTTGACTGTTTTATTGATTTGTATATCCTTCCTTTTTCAGGATATTGTAAACACACACCTTGGACTTGCTTTTCTACAAGATGCTCCTGAATTTCATTCCAGATATGTCCATACAGTAAGTATATTGTATTTTGTAATACTTGTGGATGGTCAGAACACTGGAGAAGTGTTGAGAAGCCTCTACTTTGCATCATGCTGCTCTTGTGTTCTGTCAATCCAGGGCTCAAAATAGGAACAAAATTTGACCTGCCACTTCCAAATAAAAGAACATTGAAAGAGGATTTCCGGTAAATTTTGACTGCAATTTTGAATTCCATTTGGCAGGTCATAATGATTTTTGCCTACCAAACCTTAAATTTTGCCTGACATTTGGCCATTGGCAGGCCGCTATTTTGAGCCCTGCAATCCCTGTATGTTTTAGAACTGCACCCAGCATGGGTGCACATTTTTTTTATTCCTCTATTTTTAAGTTTATGAATCCTTCATCAAGGACAATGTACAGACATTGCATGTGCACTCATTGATATTGTCTGTTCATAGGTTATAGCAAGGATATTTTACAATGTGAACAGCTCGTGGACTGGTAAAATCACTATACCAGAGTTAAGACGCAGTAACTTTTTAGAGGTATTGAATGATATCATTTATTAACTACTTTGCATTAACAACTTTTATTCATCTATCCATTGATCTGTTGACCAGCTGTCTGTCTGCCTGTCTGTTTTCGATCCACCCATGTAATGAGTATAAATAATATCATATTTTCTTTCATTGCATGCTTATCTTCATTTATACAGACATTTGTTCATGATCCATCTGTTCTTTCAACTTTTTTTTTTTCAAACATACATCCATTAATTTATTTATTCCTCCATCCATCCATCTATTCATCTATTTTCCCTCCATTCAACTTTTCATTCGTGCTCATTCATTCATTCATTCATTCATTCATTCATTCATTCATCCATCCATCCATCCATTAATCCATCTTTCATATATTGATCTACATATTCTTAATTGCCTTTCTAGATATTAGCTTCTTTAGAAGAGGAAGACGACATAAATGAGGTAGGCTTTTAAGAAAATAATGGTAATATTGAAACAATCCTATTTTCAATATTATTTAGAATATACAATTTTGCAAGGTAGACTGCTTTTGAAAATGTGACACAATAATGAATAACAGTTAATTCCATGCTGTTTCCATAGTTTGAACTCATTGTTGGATTCATTTTACTCAGTGTATCTTATTCTTGTGGTTTCAGATAGTGGATTATTTTTCTTATGAACATTTTTATGTGATATATTGTAAATTCTGGGAGCTGGATGCCGACCATGATCTTTTGATTGACGAGAAGGACCTCGCTAAACATAGTAACCATGGTAAGATGGTGATAAAAATGATGTTGATAAATGATGATGATCATCATGATCATGATATTGGCTACCATAATGCTTATTATTATTATTATTATTATTATTATTATTATTATTATTGTTGTTGTTGTTGTTGTTGTTGTTGTTGTTATTATTATTGTTTTTATTTTTATTGAATCACAGGATAATTTCTATTTACATAGTTTCCTGGTTATATACTAGTCAAGCTATTGCCTATAGCTTCAGACTTCACTTAAAACTTACATGTATACATTTATGTCACTCTTCTTATTTATAGTCCTCTAACAGTCTTTAATGTCCATAACTTTTCTTGAAATTCTGGCTGTTCCTAACAAAGCAGCTTTTTTAATTATCATTATTATTTTTATTATTATTATTATTATTATTATTATTATTATTATTATTATTATTATTATTATTATTATTATTATTATTATTATTATTATTATTATTATTATTATTATTATTATTATTATTATTAGATAATTTCTATTTACATAGTTTCCTGGTTATATACTAGTCAAGCTATTGCCTATAGCCTCAGACTTCACTTAAAACTTACATGTATACATTTATGTCACTCTTCTTATTTATAGTCCTCTAACAGTCTTTAATGTCCATAACTTTCCTTAAAATTCTGGCTGTTCCTAACAAAGCAGCTTTTTTAATTATCATTATTATTATTATTATTATTATTATTATTATTATTATTATTATTATTATTATTATTATTATTATTATTATTATTATTATTATTATTATTATTATTATTATTATTATTATTATAATGGTGATGATTATGATGCTAATAATGATGATAATGGTGATTTTAATCATGATTATGATGATGCTAATTATGGTGCTAATAATGGTGGAAATATGATACTAATGATGGCGATGATGATTATGATGTTGAGGATGAGGATGATTGATGTAACAAAATAGTTTTATTGATAATATTTTTTATTCAATGTGATTGATACTAATGATAGCTATATTATTGATCAGAAATGATTTTGAAATGGTCTTATTATTCTTATTCAGCACTCTCTTCAAGAGTAGTAAAAAGACTTTTTTCTGGCTCTGTCACAAGGTACAAATACATACAATATTGGCGTTATTGCCCTGGTTTTTATTTGAAATATTAATAATGTTGATTTTATATTTACAGGGGTAAAACCTCCAGAGAAGGCAAAATGACTTATCCAGAGTTTGTGTGGTTTCTTCTTTCTGAAGAAGACAAAAAGCACCCAAGAAGGTATAATAAATTGATATAGAAGAAGAAGAAATCACATTTTAATATTATTTCAGAATCATTACAAAAATTAAGATTATTTCAGTTTTACTTACAAGCTTAAGCTTGTTTTTACAGTGTATCAGCTACCCTGTTAGCTAATTGCTTTGAAAAAAATTCTTAGCACTAGTTGTCCATTATGATTCATAACAAAGACAATTTTTTTTTTGTTACAATCTTTTGGTGTCCTAGCTTGTTTTTTGTTGTTATTGTTACTATTTTGACTCTTTTGTTAATAGTTGAATAATGGACTTTATTAATGTTTAAATGGTGATTTGATCAACAGTATAGAGTTCTGGTTTCGCTGTATGGATACAGATGGTGATGGTGTTTTATCAATGTATGAATTAGAGTTTTTCTATGAGGAACAAGCTGCCAAAATGGAAGCGTTGGGTATTGAATCCATGTCATTCCAAGACTGTTTATGCCAGGTAAATGGTTTTCCTTTTGTTCATTCAGTTTTGTTTCCTTGCTTCTTTTTTATTATTTTTCTGATTATTTCCTTATTATTTCCTTCAGTCAATCCCCTTTCTTCTTTTTCCAATATTTCTTTTTCATTTCTTTCCTTTCTTTTATCCTTGCTTAATTCCCTCTCTCTTCCAAAGTCTTGTAGTAAGTCAATGTCCAGTTTCATTTGTGGTCTTGTTGTGCTTAATTTGAACACAGGAAGCCCAATGTGTCTACACCATGCATGTATATTTTTACAACCATCACTTCCTGTCTGTTTCTTCCATGGGGTTCACTCATACTCACTCCACTGCATTCAATAGTTACACATACAACTCTGTTCATGTGTTGATTTTTGCAGAGAAAAACCCTTGTGGCATTAGAAAGAACAACACTTCATATATAATCCATGAGACAAACCTGAACAGCAGCAATGCTGTAAGCCACACATGACACACACATGTAGATGTTACTTAAGCTAAGTGTTTGTTTTATACATTTATACAGGTTCTAGATATGGTCAAACCAGCTGATAAAGGTAAGAAACAGTATCATTCTTCACATAATTATGTATTATTGAAACAGATACATAAGAAAAATATCAATTGCTCTTGGTAGGACAATTGATATTTTTCTCATGTATCTGTATTTCACTTATACACAGAATTCATTTTAATTCATTATATTGAAGTCAGTTATCCTTAAATGTGAAAAAAATTTTGCTTGCCTTTTACAGACAGAATAACTTTGAGTGATTTACGAAGATGCAAGATGGCCCATATCTTTTACAATACATTCTTCAATCTGGATAAATACATTGAGTTTGAACAGAGAGATCCATTTGCCAACGCTAGGGTAAGATTACATCAATCTTAAAAACAAAAACTTTATTTTATATTTCAACATGTTCCTTCTGGCCATGTCCTTGTATCACTTGGTGACCATGTTTATTCCCATGCAAGCAAAAACCTTTGTTTGAAACGTTTTGAAATTCATGAAAACAAGGTCAAGGGGACCCAAGGGATTCAAAACCTGTTGTTTCAACCGTTATGCCCTATTTTGTTATGTGATAAAAGTGAATGATTTGACAAATTGACACTGACATACAGTAATAGCCCACGTATAAGAACCTGGGTTTTAATTTTAAGCCCCCTCCACATAAGAACCTATTTAGGCTAAATTGAAAAATTCAGGTTCTTATACATGGGCTGTTTATACTGTATTACAAATAATTTACATAGGGTTGGCTCAGTTAGCAAAGCTTTAATCACCATTATTTTTGTGTGCACAGGATAATACAGATGTAGATACTGCTCTACCTACTGACTGGGAACGCTATGCCCAAGAAGAGTATGAACTACTAGTAGCTGAAGAGGGAGCTAATGATCAAGCTGATGGGTGAGTATAAATAGAAAATGGTTGGTGACTCATTTATGTGCAATTTTTCATGTCATATTGCACGCATCTGTGGGTGAGTCATGTGACAAAACACATTAGTGAATAAAATGAAATACTCTGAATTCTTTTAAACTAGTAAGTTACAACTTTTGTAGTTTGCATTTAGGGTAAATACAAGAACTTTAGATTTCTATTTCACCTGAAATCATGATAATATGTGGTAATAGTATTAATTTATTCATGATTATTTTACTGGCTTAATCTGCTCTAAATATTTAGTACCGGTACTCAATAGTTGTTTATTCATAAATATTTGCGAAATACTCGTTTATTTATCCTTTTACCTATTCAGTATGTCTTTCCCTATCAATATATCCTTGCTTATGACTAGTGTTACTGATAATTTGGTCATTTTGTTGATATTTTACAGTTATGAAGATGATTTTGATGCTGATGATGAAGACTTGCTGGATGATGATATACTCTCCCTTAAAGGTCTATCAAATGATGACGGTAGCAGTCCATGGAGCATTATGTCTGATCTAACAGATGATAACGATTCATGATGATGATGATGATGACATCATCTAGAACAATGGCATGATGATGAAGGTGACCATAGTCCCTTGAGCATCCAAAACAATGACACCTTAAAAAACAATGAGGTGAAAATGATGACATCAACAGCATGGTAACAATAGTATCTAAACCAGCAACATGATGATGATGATGACCAAAGTCTCATTAGTATCAAAAACAATGTTGTTGATAACAATGTCACCTCAAAAAATGAGGTAATATTGATGACATCAACAGCATGGTGACAATAGTATCTAAACCAGCAACTTGATGATGACCAAGGTCTCTCCAGTATCAAAAACAACCATGATGATGATGCTCTCCATAACAACATGATGACATTCTTACAAGTCACATATCCTATATGCATGTCAGCATAGAATTATGAACAGTTTTTGTGACCTTCTCAAATTCCATATGGTTGATAACTTCCTCTGGGTTTGTTGAAAAGCAACAGTACGTACAGAAGTGGAGAACAAACTCCACATGCTGATCTACCATATGCTTAATATTCTCTTTGGCACATACTGTCCTCTTCATTTCATTTCAGATGTCACAATGAAAAAGCTAATGCTTGGAAATGTGATTGTACCACATACTGCAAACATTTGAATCATCCATTTTCATATCAGTTAAAGTTATGTTAAAAGGTCTTGTTGACCATAACAACGATGTAGTAAGTTTGTTGACAGACATGTCATGAAATCAAATTTCAAAATGTGTGTTCATATCTAGTTTGATGTAAAAATAATAAATATCTAGTATAATACATTTGAGTTTGTTGTTATTTTAGAAAACAAACAAGTCTTTTCACCCTTACATTGAGTAAATAATATATCTTATTCTTAATATGTTTGCTCAAGAGATGTGGGTTAAAAAGGAAAGAAAAAACTCGAAGTTTATCCAAGATTTTACACAGATTAATATGGGATTTGTTTGAATTAGTTTGATGTTGTTTCCCTTGTCACTTGAATAGTCCTTTTCACAGTTCCATTCAGTGACCATGAGTGATAGTTCAAAGTGAAGGTCCAGTTGCTGCACATGATAAATTATAGTTTTGCTATGCGCAGCAACTGGAACCTTCACTTTGAACTATTATTCATGGTCACAGAACGAAACTGTGAAAAGGACTATTTCTGTTCTCTAATATTTAAATACAAATTGATCACATTTTTGGCTGTTGCACAGAAAATGGGTTTTCTACATGTAAAGCCTGGTGATTAAATTTAGGTTTAGGTTTATTTCGTCAAATTTAAGCTCTAACCATTAGTCAGCAGTGATAGTTTTATTATTTCACAAAACCACCAAAAAGTGCCAACACAGCGATCCTGGCGATCTTAGCGATTAGAGACAAGGTTTGCTTTCACAAGTATTTCTTCTAGATAAATAAAGATCAACATGTATGTTTAAATATAAAACTCCTAAATAATAACACTGTGATGTAATTTTAGATTGACAAAAGCAAATTGCTAGTCCAGGTATCATAAATAATTTCCAGTAACTAATGAGAACCAAGACTAATGTGAACCACTTCCTGGTACAGGCTTTCACACTAGTCCCCTTCATGGTTCCCTGCGCCATCTTAAAAGGTAGCAGGGTCCTTAATTTGCATCAAAGCAGGTTGAATGTTGAGCTCGCAATGATAGAGACCTTTTAACACTGGACAATATTATTCACATGTCTCTTTCTATCATTGCAAGCTCAACATTTGTCTCGCTTTGATGCAAGAAACCTGGCTACCTTTCAAGGTGGCACAGGGAACTGTGAAGGGAACTTTTCATGTTGATTAAATTACATCACAATGTACATCTGTAAGCTTTTCATAACTAAATATTTGCATTATATGTAACTCAACTTTCCGTGTCTATAAATTAGGAAAAAAATATTTACAAGTATATATTATTAGATCAATAATTGTCATGAACAAATCAAAATGTGGAAACTAATTTGCTTAACTATCACTTTGGACTGACTTATCCTATATCCACAACACCAATTATATTATATGCACAATAAAGTTTTTACATGTTTGTGGATACCCTGACAATGCAAAGCAGTAGTTATTTCATTTAGTCACCACAATGAATTATATAAATAAAATGTTTTTTTTTATCTTGGATGTGAAGTAGAAGGTTGGTTGTTTGTCTCAAATGTGACCAGTATTATCATTACGACAGTTTCATTATGACTGCTATATAAGACCTACATATACCAGTCTACCCATACACCAAATCAAAATATTGTGTCCTACTTTACTGTTGTTCTTAACTGGCTAGCCTTGCATACATGTGAAAACACCATTGTGTTTCAACATGAACATAAAGCTAGCCAATCAAGAACAATAGTTATTAAAATTGGACGCCATATTTCGATTCAGTCTAAGCCTGATGAAGACTAGCAAATAGCAGTCGAAAAGGTTGTGGTCCAAAAGAACCTTCATCATAGTCCATGAGACAAATTGACAACATTCATGTATGTATTAGTATGATATCTTATAATGTAAACAGTTTTACAATGAGAACAAATACTTTAGAAAACTGCATAATTTATACATGTCACTTGGCAACCTTTTCAGCAAGAAAAATTTTAGAATAAATAATCAATTATTATCATTTGCGTCTACCTGTTAACACTAGTACCCCCCCAAAATAACAGGTTCTGTCTAGAAGTTCAATTTGTTGAGATGAATTTTGTATATTATATTTTTGTCACATCTGTTAACAGGTACATATCTATACATTTACTAGCCTGTTTTTCACGACAGTGGTATACAAACTTGAGAAATTTGGGACGCCAATCTTTGAGGTTTGGTGGAGAGACAGAATATGTTTTTGTTGCGACTGTTAACAGATAGATGCAAGTGCAGTATCTTCAGTTTCCACTGAAACTACTTGTAAGCGACAAATAGCTACACTAGTTGTTAAAGGGGCAAATATAAATCATTAACAGCTAGTTATACAAACTTCTTCATCTTCAAGTATAGGTTTAAGTTCATCCACTGGCTTGTTATTGTTATTATTAAAAGGATTGGCACAATTACAACAAAGACAATGTTCACAAGACCTGTCTTTGCTATAACACGGGCAACGTTTTCTGACACAACGTTTTGTATTCCCTGACGAAGACGCACCACATCGACATGATCTTTCACGTAGCTGATTATCAGCTGATTGAGTCGATAAATCTATTTCTGTAAACAAAGATTTCTCTTCAATCTCATCAACAACATGGACTTCTTCATTTGTATCCTGTGCATTTTCTATTGTTTGAACAGTTCCAGGAAACTGCTGACAAATGAGATTTTCAGGCTCATTTCCAAATTCAGAAGTCTTCTTGAACTTCTTTTTCTTGTTATAGTTATAAATAGTTCCCTTGAAGTGCTTTTTTTTCTTTCTTCGTGGCTTCTGGTCGTCATTCCCATCGAGTTCGTTCAAAAGTTGGACAATTTTTCGTTTCGGCAAAGGCGCGATCACTTCCGGCGGAAGTTGCCCGGTACTGCCACGTGATTGAGCCGCCATCTTGTCGTTCGTTTTCCCGCTGTAAACATTGTTGTTATTGTTCATCTTTACCTCGTGGTTTTCTGATTTCTGTTCTACTGTACAGTTATCCATCGATATAGGACTTGCCATTGCCTCGTGTATTACCGCGACAATCGCATTGTACTCGCCATTTTGACTGCGTAATTGACCTATCGCTCTAGATTCGGTCACAAAGCCGCACAATTTCTGATAACAAGCGAGCAAGATCTTTGTCTGCTTGTCAGGAATTAAGTTATCCATATTAAGACACCAGCGACAGCCAGGGTTAAGAGATCGCTTCTTTCGTAGGCAGCCACGACAAACATAATGTTCGCAGCTTTGCGAGCCGAACGGATCCACAAGCAATCCTCGGCAAACTCGACAAGACAGTGCTTGGCGAAGCTTTGGTAGCAATTGAAATAGCTCTCTCCATGAACTAGCAGTCTCGTCGCCTAATGACAACATGCACTTGCATGCTTCTACATAAAGAAATGTCGCGTTCATTGTAATAAAAGATATAGTAATCGACTTTTGCCAACGCTACACCAACGTACGCTCGACTTTTAAACATTCTATATGCGCATGCGTTAATTACAAACTACGCACGTGCGAAACAGGCTGGTAAACCCCACCCCTCCCTACTTAGTTACACAAAAACCTTATTTTTAGGCCCAAAACAATTCACATGTTTGAAATTCGGCTTTCAAGAGTATTTCAAATAAATGCAAACGTTATTCTTTATTTTATACCAAATTACAATTAGAAAGTATTGAATTTCAATGAGCGACAAAAAGTCCTTTCTATACCCCCCAGAAAGGATTTTCGTGAAATCTTGGATTCCAAGATGTCGGCTCTGTTTCGTTCTGCAGTTGTCGTTAGAAAGGTCCTTCCTCTTTCTCCTTCTGCAGTATTTAATCAGTCTCCAGCATCATGGAGAAGTGGTTTATTGCTTGCTCGAGCTGCTTCAGGGAGGAGCATTCTTACAGAGATAGAAAGGAAGAATAAAGAAGCTGAACTTGGAGGTGGCCAAAAGCGAATTGACACTCAACACAAAAAGGTCAGTCTTTTCTTACAAATATTTGTGACAATCAATTTAATTAATCTATATTATATTACTTCTATTACTTCTAATGTAAAATAATCTATCACTGCAAAGTTTTATTAGCTTACTATGAATTTTTTAAGTTAATATTTCAATTGAAAATATTTTCACTTTAGTTTCAGCTAAAACGATATCTTTCAAACTATCTTATAATTTATTCAATTTATGTCTGTCTCATGAAACAGCCTGCATTGTATTTTGAGTGCACTTTTGTAAAATTAAAAATATTATCTTTGTTTTATTGTAAATAGAAACATCAATTAAAATATGTTTTGTCAAAATATAAGTTATATGTTTTGTTTAATTTGTAACATGAAAAAAAACCTCTTCAGTTTAAGTTAATTGTCAATTATAATTTCTCTTAGTGAAGAAGAAAGGGAAATGAGAGACTATACCCGGCGTAACCAATCGATGAAACCGATCATCGGAAATTCAATCGATACAATCGATATCAATCGATATCATTACTAAATTGATATCGATTGGCATCGGCAATCGATCACCAATCGATAATCACAAAAACAGTCTCCAATCGATGATTATCGATTGCTATTTAGCTGTTTATCGATTGCTAATCGATGAGTATCGACTGGTCAAACTAGTACTAGTACTGTATTTGATGACGCAATTTGAAGATCTGCATGATCTATGTCAACACAAGCTGTCAGAATCATGCTATTGTGAAATGTAATTGTTACATGACCTGGCTACGGTGTAGCCTGCGTGGCGGCACCCCTCCCCTCAGAGCCGCCACGCAGGCTAGCTATGGTGAAGCATGAGGCAGTGAAGGAGAAATGGATCAATCAAAATCTTGCTACGTCAAACAATCCGCAGAAATGACTCAAATTGCTTTGAAATGCGTATGTAAAGGGTTTCACGAATGTCCGTTTGCTGTGGAGGTCAATTATAGTTTTAACACATCAAAAAGCGGGGGGAAAAGTGGGGATCGCCACGCTCGTTTTAAGTCATTCGTAAACCATTATCTTATTTTCACAGAATATTCAAAAATAACTCAAAATGGAGAGAGATTGCTTTCTCACGAGTTATAAGAATTTGAAGAAGTGATTAAGATTGATTAATTCACCCTCCATACACATATACCCCGCCATATTGAGTTAAGTTGACTCAGATATAACGTTATGTTTAGTCATTTACTTTTTTGATCATGTTTGACGCGTCGGCATGATATTCGCCAGGTACATAACTGGTCTGTCTGTTTGTTTTCCATTTAAAAAAATTCCGAAAATTCACAAATATCACCAATTGATTCCCGAATATTGAACAATTATTTTAGCTTTTCACGAGTCACGGGACAAGTACCGTGCACGAATCACGAGAAATTATTTCTTGAATTCTCGGATCACGGAAAATTAAAATGCCCGATCACGGGTCATGAAAAAAACCCTGGACGCCCCTGTGTATAGTCCTCTCCATTTTCAATACAAACATACAGCAATAGTTTGTTTGATGGATTTGTGTAGTTCTTGTCTTTTTTATTTGCTTTTTAACATATTGTGTATCTTTTACAATGCCAGGGCAAGCTTACCGCAAGGGAGAGGGTAAAACTTCTACTTGATCCAGAATCATTTGTTGAGTATGACAAATATATGGAGCACAATTGCACAGAGTTTGGTATGCAGGATACCAAGGTAATAATAAGCAGTAAAATATTCTTAATAGCCCAGGAGGGGGGAGGGGAACTCCCTATTGAAAGAGGGTGGGGATGCTCGCCGAAAATTAAAAAAATGGACCCTAAAATGGACCTGTGTTGTCAGTTGATGGGCGTGGCAGCTATAAAATTCTACCCCTAAGAGGGACCAAGTAAAAATGTATCCAAGGCTGGGTTTCTTGATTTAGTTTATTTACATCAAACGCCTTCTGCTCGTAAGAGTTTATGACGATGTTGTCATATAAACAGTCGTTGAAAAGAAGCATTGTGAATGTTGTTTATTTTAAAAACCCTAAAAGGGACCACAAAACTCAGCTGGTGGGCATTCTCGTTCATTAACACCCTCGATTTCAACCCCTAAAAGGGACGGCAAGCATCCCTGTCCCTTTGACCTGCGAGTCCCTCCCCCGGGCTTAATAGCAGCCTTGAATCCTTCATAGGAGGAGCAATTTCTATGTACATGTAATAGTCTAGATACAGTGGCCAATCTATATGGGATATTCAATGATGAGTCAAAGCTTACAACTTGCACTGAATATGATAGTGAGAGGAAAGAGGCTTGACCACTCTGTGTTACCCACAAGTAACAAATTATGTCCATTAATTTTCTTATTAAATATTGAATATTGCAGTTCACAGGTGACAGTGTGGTCACTGGACATGGCATGGTAAATGGACGACTTTGCTTTGTCTTCAGCCAGGTAATACTAAAAAATATTCCAGGCAGTCTATTTGTGTGATCGCCATTATCATCTCAAAACCTAACATAACCAACATTGAAAAATAATACAAATAATATTGAAACTTGGCTGTTCAAAGGTTTTGACCCTGAATTCACACTTGAATTTTATGCATTTAAATAGAAATAAAGTTACATTTCATACTAGGATAGTTTCCAAAAGAGGAGATGAAGTTATGTGTTTGTTAGTAGTATACATCATTCAAGTGTGCCAGCAGGCTCCCTGCTCCTGCGGACTGTTGTCAATTGTAATTAGTTAGTCATGTGCACGGGCATGTTTGTGCTCCACCATCTTGCTTTGTTTCATCGTTGAACAGTTTACAAGTCTTATTACACATGTATTATTTTGTTACATTGTTTTGGTTATTTACTGGCGTGGTGGCAGCAGTGGGATGCAAACCTATGCCTTTCTTATAAGACTGGTGACTTACAAAATGTAACTTTGGTGTTTTGCAGGATTTTACAGTGTTTGGTGGAAGTCTATCAAGTGCTCATGCTCGCAAGATATGCAAGGTACAGCTATAACTTTGTCCTTCCTCACCAAACATGGTTTTCAACCAACTGGCGGTTACAATTATCATTATTGAATGATTCCTACTGTTATGCCCAAAACAATTCCGATGTATTATTATATATAAGTATAATATAATTGAACTGTTTTATGTAGATCATGGACAAAGCCATGTTAGTTGGAGCACCAGTGATTGGTCTCAATGATTCTGGTGGTGCACGTATCCAGGAAGGTGTAGAGTCTCTTGCTGGCTATGCTGACATTTTCCAGGTAGTTATATCACAATCTACCATTTCCAAAATTGACTTGAATAATAATGAAACAAATGAATCAAGACAAGGCTTGGGAAAACTCCATCTACCTGCCATGACTGACCACATTATTGCATGCTTTTTTATAATTAGCACATAAACGCACAAAATTTACAATTAAATAATGTCTAGTCAATAAATGTGACACATGATATTGATAACTAATAACAGAGAAAAAAAATAACACACACAAACAATTTACAATTTAAGAATGACACAATATATATGGATGTTACATGCTTATTCACACAAATTTTACAATGTTTCAATTTGTAATACAAAGTCATTATATGATAATACAAATTTTTGAATATATTTGGCTTTTTAATCATAAATTTAAAAATAATTTTCTTTGTTTTTTATTCTGTAGAGAAATGTCGAGTCGTCAGGAGTTGTTCCACAGATTTCTCTCATCATGGGCCCTTGTGCAGGTGGTGCTGTATACTCTCCAGCAATCACTGATTTCACCTTTATGGTCAAGGTAATGTTCTTCTCCTTCCCAGCTTGTGTTGACTTCATAATAAGTCTTATTTCTTATCTATTTGCTCATGGAAAATGGTTTAACAAAAGTAACAAAAATAAAACTTGTTCACAGTTCGAGTATCATCACTGTAATAATAATAGCTTAAATGAATTGCCTCTCCTTATTTATATATACAACAGGTTCCCATTTAAATCTGTAATTTCCCATTTAAATCTGTACTTATGCAAATTGTGTTGATGTGTGCTAAACACACAGATCAACCAATCAGAGTATATTATTTCTGAAGTGAACTTCTCTGATTGGTTGATCTGTGTGTTTAGCACACATCAACAACATTTGCATAAGTACAGATTTAAATGGGAAAGTACAGATTTAAATGGAAACCTGTTATACATAGTACTTTTACAATAAAGTAATACTTAATACAATGATGGTTTACTAAACTGGCTTCTTTTTCTTTCTTCAGGAAACATCTTACTTGTTTATCACTGGTCCTGATGTTGTAGAGGTAGGTTAACTGTAGTCAAGGCAACGTTCTGTTGTCATCACGACAACATCTTGATGCCAATGAACAGATACTAGAATATACAATTGCAAGAGTGTTGTCCTGACTTTTGTAATTTAGTAGGAAAGGAATTAATTAAAAGACAAAAGAAGATCACTCAAGCTGAACTCTTTTAGTTTGTTATTCCTTTGTTACCAAATTGCTAATGTTCTTTTATCACGTGACAACATTCTTGCAATTAGATGTAAATAGAAGTGCAATGTAGAATACTTTTATCATAGTTGTTAAAACAAGTTCATGTACTGATGTGTTTTCATTTCAGACTGTTACAAAGGAGAAAGTTACTCAGGAAGAACTGGGTGGAGCAAAGACACATACATCTGTATCAGGTAATTAGTATTAAATAGAATGATTGGTGATCAATGCTAGTGATTTATGTTAATGATGTTGATATTGTTATGTCAAGGAAGCGATGGTGATAATTATGGTGATGGCTAATGATAGTGATGATCATAATGATGATGGTGATAATTATACAGTGGTGGATTCAGAATGATTTCAAGAAGGATGCCTGTTAACTGATCATTAAGGCATCATGTAGTTTTTTTAATAAGTTATTATATTTAATATCCATTATTTATATTACCTTTTAACTCAAAAGGGGAGTGACTTGTCACCCAATCTCCTCCCCCCCTCCCCTCTCGATCTGATAGACTGAGTGTGAGTCTGATAAATCATTCATGTATATTTGTGTGTGCTTCTTCAAAAGGTGTTGCCTCGGGTGCATTTGAAAATGATGTTGAAGCTATTGCTGGGTAAGTATTGTTTTGCCATCTATCAATTGAAGTGTACAGTGGAACCCCACCTTTATTGGGGCCAGTTTTTTAAGGTCCCGACGAAATGCATGCCCACACATTTTCTATAAAAATTTACCTGCTTAATATGGTCACCCCGTTAATACAGCCACTTTGGGCTGTCCCTTCGGTGGCCGGATTAACAGGGTTCCACTGTATTATGATTTAATAATGGTTAATGATGATTAATAATTAATGGATAATAATAATTGATAATTTTGAAATATTCTTCACACCAGGATTAGAGACTTTATTGACTTTCTTCCTCTGAGCAACAAGGATGAATCACCCAAAAGAGAAAATGATGATCCATGGTAAGTAAAATGAATGATAATTTTTTTATTTTTTATTAATCATCATCTTTTTCATCATAATCATTAGCATCATCATCATCCTCACCATCCTGATCATTAACATTACCATTATCATGATCTTCTCCATCATCCTACTCATTAATATTAGCATCATCATCATCCTAATCATCATCATCGCCATCATGATTCCAATCATTAGCATCATCATCATCCTCACCATCCTGATCATCACCATCATCATCTTAATCATCTTAATATTACCATCATAATCATTACTGAACATCATTCAATTCATTATACTTGTTTTTGTCATCATTTTGGCTACCATAATTTTGTCCATATTTCTAGTGATCGTCTTATTCCTAACCTGGATACGTTAGTTCCATTTGACTCCAACAAGCCATATGACATCCTTGACGTCGTTTACCCAGTAAGGATTATCATTATTTTTATGATTCACTTGCCACCTTGCATACAAGTCCCTTGACACTAAAAGTTTTGATTGGGAATTAGACAACAGGCTACCAAAAACCCAGAACATATTGTCAGAGCACATTGTAGTAGCTTCTTGACAAATTCCCAATACACCACTTTCATGTTATCCAGCACTGCTGTACTATTTGACAAAAGCCTCAATTCAAGTAATATATCAAACACGAGAAAGAGTGTTTCATCAGGTTTTAGAACACCGAAAAATGGGCTGAAAAAATGAGGCGCAGCCGAGTTTTTTTGGGCCCATTTAGAGGTGTTTGAAAACCTGATGAATCACTCTTTCGATTGTTGGATATTACTTCTCAAATTATTGGATAATTATTGGAGAAATTCAAAGCGAAGTTGGCTTAATTTTATGCAAGTGTTTCATCAGATTTCAAACTCCTTCACGCTAGTGATTTTGTCTTTGTTTTCTCTTCATTAATTATTCATGAGTTTTAGAAAGTAAATTCAAATGTGTTTTCTATTGTTAAGCAATAACATTTTTTCTTGCTTTGCTTGGAGTTTGTGAATATTTGCAAGCTGCAGGTTGTTAGTAAGTGATATTTTTCACAATAAATTGAGGCTTAGCTTGTACAAATGCGCCTTTTGTCAAATAGTTCAGCGGTGATAGATAACATGAAACTATAGATAGTTTAATCTATCAGGCATATTATTTGCAAGAGGTGGAATTGAGTTGGAAGATATATAAGGACTAGATACATGAGGACTAATTATTTTCTTATTTACTGTCAGGTTCTTGATGATAGTGATTTCTTTGAACTTCAACCAAATTATGCCAAGAATATTGTCATTGGTTTTGGCCGTATGAATGGAAGGACTGTAGGCGTGGTTGGTAACCAACCAACAGAACTTGCTGGTATGGTAACTATTTGTCAACTCTGAATTTCTCTGAATTTGTTGTTCCAGAGTCACATCTGCTAAGAAAATCATTTCATGTGATTAAGCAGTAATATTACATTTTGGAGCTGCTAAATATATGTGAATAATATTCTTTATTGGGGTGCAAACTTTACCAAAAATTAATGTCATCTACAAATTTATAGATTCCTCTAAAGAAAATGCTACCGAAAAATATAAGCAAAATTAATTAAAAAAAAACACAACACAACACAATATTATTTACTTACTAAGCACATGATGTTTTTTGTTTGTTTTCACAGGTTGTCTTGACATAGATGCTTCTGTGAAAGGAGCTCGGTTTGTGAGATTCTGTGATGCTTTCAACATTCCTATAATCACCTTCGTTGATGTGCCAGGATTTCTACCAGGTATTCCAGTAATTATCAATTATATGGTGTAGGGTGAGCTGTACCTTCATTGTCACTATAGTGCTACAGTAAAAACCCACATAAAAGAACAATTGGATTAAGAACACTCAGGCTGAAATTTGGTCAACAAAGTACCATATACATGTACAAAGAACAATATATAAGATATATAAGAACAAAATCAGCCTGAACCGAAAATCGTGTTTTTTTTTATGAGATGTGGGTTTTTACTGTATCAGAATGTTATTACCACTTCTATAAACCAACTCTGTATATGGTGACCCCTATTGTTCTTGACTGGCTACTCTCATGTTAATGTTTAATCACAATAGAGTTTCACATGTATGAGAGGCTAGCCAGTCAAGAAGAATGGTTATTTAATAGGCCATTTGCTTTATAGTGTCATACACCAGTACCAGAATGCTTTGCCTACTTTCTTTTGTTGAATATCTAGTGTCAATTGTTTTAGTATCGTTACCATCATCCGCATAAACTAAAGAGCGGGGCGTTAGGGTTTGCGGTTTCGCGTTATTTCTGTGCGGTTTGCGTTATTTTTCAATTTATAGGTGCGGTTTTATAAAACTGAGCGGTTTGCGGTTTCTTTGTCATTTTCGGACTCGGTGAAAGGTGAAAAACGTTTTTCAACGGTGAAAAATTATCATTCAGATCATTTAACTTGAAGTTGTTCTTTATCATTTTTTCATCATCATGATTATCACCTTTACCATTACAGTTGTTGTCATGGCAATTCCTTTTATCATCATTGGTCATTATCATCCTTTTTCTTTTTTTCCAGGAACCCAACAGGAACATGGTGGTATCATTCGTCATGGTGCCAAGCTATTGTATGCCTATGCCGAGGCAACAGTACCAAAGATTACCATTATTACCAGGAAGGCATATGGTGGTGCCTATGACGTCATGAGCTCCAAGCATCTTAAGGGTGACTTCAACTATGCCTGGCCAACAGCAGAAGTGGCGGTCATGGGAGCACAGGTAACGCTTCAATTATTCTGCGTTGTGTTCTCAAAACGCCAAAAAACTGCGAGAGTTAATATACACTTTAACGAGAGTACTAATGGTTTACTTCAAAATAGTTTGTGTCTGTGTACGTTTTCTTAAAACAAAAAGCAAAAATAAACACATTTTCTTCTCATTTAATGACCTTTTTCCATAAATTGACCTTTATTCCGAAAAAAATACTGAATACAATCTTAAACTCATCATGTAATTTCGGGCTTTGTTTATCTATTGGTGCGTTGTGCGCGGGATATTTAGTGCGAAAGGTTTTCCCTCCTCATCCCCACCAATATACACGGTCGTCGAAAATCGCCGGTATCCGCCGACAACAAAAGCTACCCAACAAACCCCTTTGCACCTGCTTTACGAGCTAGAGGTTTTGAAGTCGCTTTAGAATTGAAAACTTCTTGAGAAATACGCCGTAATCGTATCTCGGAGAAGTTAAGGTGAGAAATTTCAAAACGCGGCAAACATATCACGGTTATACCACGTGAAATGAATTTATGTGTAAACGTCCCTCTATTAGTCTGGTGTAAACGATGTCACCACGGTAATTAGTATTCACCGGCATTATTCAACTTAGGAGGATTTACAAATCAGAGTCCAAGTATAATAGCCGCAGCTAATAACGACCTATACAAACTGTGTTCTTTTTACGACTAGGGTGCTGTTTCCATCATTTTCCGTGGGAAACAAGACATTAGTAAGTATACATCTTATTTCGCGTCTTCTTTTTCAGTTACGCAGGCTGGTCTGATGTACAATATATTAAATCTCGTTATTCTTTTTACAGAAAAGTACGAGGATGAGTATGTCGAACGTTTTGCCAATCCTTTCCCAGCTGCAACCAGAGGTACGTTGAATGATATTCAAGCTTTGTTTCTTTCCCAGGACTCTTTTACTTGTGGTAAATGAAAAAAAAAAAGAAAGTTGAAAAGACAGGATTCAAAAATAAGTCTGAGCCCCAGAAGACCATTACAAAGTTCTCTCCCATCAACCTCAGCGATAGCGTGATAATATATTCTTTATATAGCGTGTAATATATTCTTTAGAATTTGACTACAACCCGTGGAATTTCTAAGTATTTGACTTGATTGATAATATGTATATTCCTTAATTACTGCGAGCTGTAGTCAAATTCTAAATTTCTAATTTCACGCTATCTACTAGAGCCGTGAAAAGTTGTATTGAACTTCAGTTGAACTCTTATAATAAAGAACCGATGTTTTACTTGTGTCACTGAAGAACGAAGTGAAATTCTAGGCAGTCAAGAGCGGTAGTTATTCTAAATGTTCCCTCTTTCCGTACATTGCATATCTTGTTTAATACTTGAAAAGCAGTTCAGGTGACCTTCATGATAATATGTTTGTTTGTAGGGTTTGTCGATGACATCATTGAACCGCGCCTGACAAGAAGAAGGATCTGCGGTGACCTTGAAGTCTTGGCCACCAAAAAACGCAAAAACCCATGGAAGAAACACGGAAACATCCCATTGTAGATCAACAATATCAGGCTGTTTTAAAATAACTATAAGGGATTATTATATCTCATGTTTCGACATGGACTGATTCCATAAGTCACTACCAGTTCTCTCTCCGTCAATTGTCGTTGAATCGATGGGAAGTCAACTGGGAACGAAGTAATTATGGGATCAGTCTAGTTTTAACTTAAAAAGACTAAATATGAATAATTTTATAAAGATAAACAGACAAGTGTTGGTCGAATATCTAATGTATTCTAGAGAGAGTTGAGCTCGAGTATGAGGGTAAAACAAACAAAGTCAATCGAAAATCACATCGTGATTATTATATTTTAGGTACAAATAATGGTTAACAGAAACTAGGTCTAAAGAGTTTTGTCTAGTGTTCTTTCTTGTGCCCTTACCATCGGGTACGTTAGTGCTAAACTAAGTAGCGAGGAGAGAATCAGTGTGCAAAGGCCGGTACACACTAGGTTTCGAATTGTTGCTGCGACAAGTCGCTTCGTGTTTATTGCTGGTGGTTGTCCCACCGTACGCACAATTAAACAAGGGGCCGGTTGTACGAAGCCTGAATAGCACTATCCAATCGATAAAACCTATACAAATTCTATACTGACACTGGATAACTCTTATTCAGTGGATAACTTTATCCAGGCTTCGTACAACTGGCCCCAGACTTCAATTGGACGACTTGTTGTAGAGGAAGTATTTTGTCGCGTGGACAGAGAGATGTTCACATAGTTTCCATGTGTCATTCGAAGGGAATTATCAAAGCAACCTAGTCTTTACCGGCCATAAAAGGAACATTGTAGAACTGCATGATTTAATAATTAAATGATCATCGTGAGAATTGTATTCAGTTGGTACATTCACTCGCACTTCATCTTTTACAAATTCAAATATTTTAATCAAGTTATAAAAGTTTGTAGTGATGTAATGAGCAAGATATATACAGTATATACTCTCAGTTGCAGAACCATTGTCGGGTTCGAAATCATAGAACTTCAGTAGAAGCTAAGCCTGCAGTGATACCTGGGAAGGCATTACAATTGTCAAATAACAGTAGTCACCTTCTCAGTTCCCTACGCCATCTTGAAAGGTAGCCGGGCCTTTGCATCAAAGCGAGACGAACGTTGAGCTTGCAATGATAGAAATGTGCGAATAACGCTCACAAGGTCTCCATTGCAAGCTATTGCAACCTCAACGTTTGTCTCGCTTCGATGCAAAGGCCTGGCTACCTTTCACGAAGGCGCAGGGAACTGTGTAGGGGACTAATCTAGGGAGAGAATTGTTCGGACAGTCTTAGTCGTCATGTGTTTTTGACGTGGTGATTTGAACCGCTGGGTTTCTTGGCGCTTTTTCCGTCCTTCTTTGCTGTCGATGAGATTTTTGGAAAGTAAGAATATATGAACGGTCTTGTAGTATCCAATCCTGAAAACAACACAGAATAATCAGAAAGGCTTTGATGTTGTATCGGGTCAAAGTATAGACATAAAGAGCACTACAGTGATGCTCATTCATTGGGTCAGAAAAAACAGGAAAACGTTTCCAGGAATTTCGAGATGAGTAACATGATGATAAGTAGCCAGGTGTTCCAGCGGGGGCCGACGGGAAAATAGGGAGAGGAGAAAGGGAATTCTCTCTCTCCCCATTTTCCCCTCGGTCCCCGCTGGAACGCCTGGCTACGCAGGCTAGATGATACTAAGGGAAACACATTGTGAAATTAAGTATACGTAGCACTCAATATCGCTGACTTTGCAGCCATCAGTTTTCTGCCTGTCTGTCTGCCCATCAATCTGCCAGCCTACCGGTATTTCTTCCTATATTTAGTTGTCGGTCTGCCTGTCTTCTATCATAGCTAACTTCACTTACCTAACTGGAAGTATTTAGTGTCCAATCGGTATTTCGAATCTTTTCCATCGTATTCCTCATCAAGCGTAGGTGCCTTCTCGGCTTTTTCCTCTGTTTCACTGTGATGTGACTTGTCGCTATTAGCATTGTTCAAGCACTCCTCAGACTCTAAATCCTTATTCCCATCTTTTCTCTTTCTTTTCTTTTTGTTTTTCACTGGTCTTGGAGCAGACGTCAATACAATCTTTGGTAATTTATTCAAATCTCCGGGGCTATTACTCGTGTTCTCATTGGCTAGGATTTTACTTCCGGTTTTGTTCCAATTCCCATCATTCTCTTCGGTCGTTGGTGGTAGTATGTTGGGTGTGTTTGGAGGATTGAGGGAGGGTTTCTCTTGTTTTGTGTACGAAAATCGTGAGTTAGTGATACTCGATGTAGATTTACGCCTTAGTGGTATTTCTGGCGGTGCGACTAGTAAAGGTTTGTACGATACAGAGATCCTGCGAGGAGACGACTCCGGCTAGAAAGCAAAGAGAATAAATGGTCATCAACGTGTCACCTATGCATTGATGTTAAATTCTTTATTCTTAAATGAATATATACTCCCAACCCAGAATAACTATATACAAGGATTTCACGCGCACTTGGCGTTTGGCCCACTAGATTAATCATTTTAGAGAGGGTAGTTTAATATTTGCCCTTGTGTATTAATAATAATATTTCTTTATAATAATTTCGCTTATGATATATCTCGATGGCGAAACAACGAAAATATACGAAATTTGTAAGAATAACATATCTCGGTAACTTACATATACTAGAGACAGGTTTATAGTTTAGATCTTAGCGTTTTGATGACGTCACGTGAAAATCGAGAATTATAAACCAATCTCCATCATGTCTGTTGTATTTCATTAATTCTCTAAAACCTTTTCATTTCTTTCTTTTATTTGTTTTTCTATTATTCGTTTTTTCATCAATTTACAAGATATTTATTCTTTGAGTTACCTCTTCTCTTCTCTTTTTATTTATCAAAAAGAGTTATAACTATTGTTAATGAAATGTTCTCAATCATGTGAATGTTCAGCCATTAACACTTTTGCACACATCTTTGTTACTCTTAAAATATTAAATATTGTTTTGACAAAAGTTAATGGGAATGTGCTTCAGAGTACGGTGCGAACAATTACATATAATTAAGAACATTGCTGCAATAACAACGCTTAAAATTGTTTAAAATGAGAAAATTATATGTTAGCAGATAATCTCACAAAAGTTAATGTTTTGTACTAACAGCTTTTGTGTAGCTTTTCCGTCTTAAGTACTTGCTTTCTGCATGACATTTTAATTAAGTTTGAAAAACAATATGGGAAAGCCTCCGTGACATTTGAGGAAAATTACTTTTAGCCAATTTTATGTACTTGTTTTCATGTTTTGTATTTGTTATTATTTTTTATTCGTTGTTGTTATTCGTTCTTCAGAAATTATGTTCTTGTTAGACATGCATTTTGACTGCGAAGACATTTTCATTTAAAATACAATCAATTCACTTTTGTAGTTATGAATGTAAGATATTTTTCACTGTTTGTGGAATATTTTTCTACCCAGCGAAGCTTTCGCTATCCTTCCGGGCCCCTTGCTACTTTAAAAAACATTTTAGAGAGCTAGCTTTCCGCTCCTAAAAGGTCTAAAAATAAATTATTTTGCTTTGATTTTGTACATATTTATAGCTCACTTATTGCAAGAGTTTTACAATTCACAAAACACATTATAAAATATACTATTGAAAAAATAGTAATACCTTTTTGTTTCATTATTTAAAATCTAATTTGTGAAAAAAAACCAGCAACAAAAAGACGTACGAATGTTAAACGAATTCACAAGAAACAATTGACGCGTCAACAACAAAGTTCAAATACTTTGGAAAAATAAATTAAAGAAAAGGTTGAAGAAGAATAAAAGTAATAATTCATAATAAAAGTAATTATTCATTTAAACTCATGCAGAAAAATGTACAAGGCTGTTCTCTCACAAGCACCTCGATTTCAATTGCGAAGTTTCAATTCGCTCACAACTGATACCTGTAAAAATCCCGTCCTCAAGTACACCCATAAACTTAAAAGTGTTTGATTATACAAAAATAGATTGTATATTATACTTTACCTCATTTTCAATTGATGAAACTCGTTGATGTAGTTTCGCGGTTTGTCCACTACAAGAAACACCTTCCCTTCGTGGGCTCAAAAGCTCCAAGAAGCTAGGTTTACTATTTTCGACGGAATTATCTTGGTTTATTATGAATGGAAAGCTTGACACTGAACGTCGCTGCATATTGTTGCCTTCTATCGTGAAGTGAGTTCTTTATTTCTTTCCTTAGAAATGGAATTAACTATGAGTTAATGAAGAATTAGTTTAAACTTAAATAATTTATTAGCAATTTATTGTTTAGATATGTTTAAAAAGAATAGCATTAAAAATGAAGTCAATAATACTCTTTAGCGCGGAGTATACGGTTAAGACATTAGTGAAATAATATATAAAGGTTCAATCTAACTGAAACTTTAGTATTTGGTAATGTGACATTGTTCAAATAATATTTTAAAAGAAACATACTTCAATAAGATTATTAAATATAAGCTTGCTATAACAGTTGGGTTAAGATTCGATTAGAGCTAAAGTGAGTATATATTATAAACATTCTGTAGATTAAAAACTTATCAACACTTACCTAAATCCTTAGCATTCTTGAAATAGTTGTCTGTTGCTCTTTATTCGACAATTCAGTATTTATCAATACGAAAATTCGCCTCGTCAATGCCAAGTTTATTTTACCGGTGAACTGTTGTAAAGCTTTACTGTGCTGTTTTCTTTGAGTCACACATCAGTTGGCGAACTTTGTAATGGCTCAACATTTATCAACACCAAGTACTTCTCTTCAAAGAATCGTTTCAAATGCTTCCCAAGTTGATTCTAGCCGCTCCGACTATAACTTCGCTTCAATTATTCTGCTTTCTTCTTTAATCCAATTGTCGGTAAAGCGGTAATTTAGTTTTCTGAGCAGTTAGTTAGCTTTTTTCTGTGAGCTTATTGTCTCTGTGTGTCACCTTGCTAAACTCTTGTTTTTCGTTTTGTTTTCGATAAAAGAACAATATCGAACCCCATGCATCGATTCTTGCTGAGAAGAATAAAAATTTAGCTAGTATAACACTTTTCTAGAGCTCAAAAAGACAACAAACTCCTGAATTTTTACCGTGAATTATGTTCAGGAAGTTCAATCCATTGGTCTAACAGAAAAGGAATTATTACTAAGTTTTTTTTTGTTATTTTCTTAATTGATAATGAATACTCCAGGGAGCTATAAATGTTGTCAACTCAATTTTCAACATTCACATTAACAATGCAAAGTGTTTGTGCTTCTGAAGCCTCCCGCCTTCTTGGCTCATTCTTCGATCCGTCATTGTTCTCCGCACTTAGACCTGCGCTCAGGGTAGTACGTCATGCAGGCACAACTATTATGGGAATCTACCCACCGGGGCACCCTCGATTGTTAGATTTTATATCCACCTATTTCAAAAATGTTTGACTTAATCAAAGCTACAGTCCACACTCTGAAGCCTGCAAAGGATGCTGGTATTTCTTCTCTTGTTATCGATTTATACATAGCACATTTAGGTTGTGCATATTTGTGTTATATATAAATCGATAACAAGAGAAGAAATACCAGCATCCTTTGCAGTGATGATAAGTTGATGATGAAAGAAATACTTCTTTGAAAAAACATGAAATATAAACCACGAATGATTTCATTATTACCGACATCCTTTGCGTGATCCAGAGTGTGGACTGTATAGGTTCGGCTGCGACAACGATTTTTGAAATAGGTGTATATCTATATTTATAGCGTTTTGATGACATCACGTGAAAACCGAGAGCCAGGAGACTCGCTTTGTTCAAGTTGTAGGGGTGATCGGCAATCCTTTAACTAGCGAGTAAACTAGTATAGGCTGCGTCGGTGTTTGATATAAATGATAGGTAATATAATGAAATTTGTAACACCGTAAAAGATGTTGACTTAACTTGATGACATTTGTAACACCGTAAAAAATGTTGACTTCACTTTAATGACGTTTCGAGCTTTAGCCCTTCTTCGGAGTAGATAACTATGCTTTTTGGGATAAACTGAAATATTTGCTGTGAGTACCTTTTAGGGTTCTGGCTGAAGTAAGTGATCACGCCGTGTTTGTAAGGGACATTTTTGCTTGGCTTTGCATGCAAGTTTGCCAAGACAACTAGTCAAATAGTCCTGAGGGAGGTCCCTTTGTTCAAACGGTAGGGGTGATCGAAGGTCGATGTTGTATCATATGGATACATGAGAAAAATATCATATGCCCTTGGCGGGAATTGAACCCCACGGTTTCGGCTTTCTATAGTCCGACGTGTTACCATGTATCTGTATTTCACTTAACACCGAATGCATTTCAATTCATTATTTACTTCACTTCTGCGTTTCCATTTACGGTGTTGCCCTATATACATTTTGCGGCTGCACATCCAGCGCGGTTGGTCCTTGTGGCGTAGTGGTAACACGTGCACCTGTATTGAACTTATTTCAATTCATGATTTGTATCATATGAATATGTTTTCTCACATGAAGTACTAGCCTTGCGTCAGTTTATTTAGCTTACAAATCAACGTATATGCGTGGGCTACGCTTGATATCACACAACAGCTAAAATATCTGATTCACGCTGTGCCGTAGTAATAACAAATGACTATATAGCATGAGAAAACCCGTCTCTATTTATATTAACTCCATCACTGCAAAAATATGTATTTACACTAACACATGCATGTACGTACTGTTTGTTTGAATGTAGTCATTCGCATAAAGCATCGATATGGATGAAAGAAGTTTTGAGTACCTAATGTCGAAAACAAACTCGGCTTATTAAGTTTTTCAGTATATTATTTTATATAGAAGTCAAAAGATAAATAAAAAAAGAAAGAAAGAAAAATAAAAAGCATTTTTTAACATTTCACCAATTTCCCCCGAAATTCATTCCTGCAAACGATGAGCTTTATTAATAAGGGCGCTGCTTGGGCTTCCTGTGGCATTACAAACACGAGTGAGGCGCGAGGCGAGAAAAAGGAAGCACCAATTTCCGCGCGCAAATCTTTTCCCATTGTCCGCTTTCGTCGGCCCAAAAACACTTCGCGTAAAAAAGGGACGATCTGTGATGCGTTTTGTAAATGTTTTGTTGAATCACAAATGGCACTCAGCTGTAGAGTTAAGTATGAAGTATGATACTTCAGATAAAAGCATATTAAGAGGCTCCTTAACTTGAGTGGTCGTTTAGGTAAACAGGTTTAGAGTGAAAACACTATGTCCACGAAACAAAACTGAAAATTGTCTAATAGTTCTTATTTAGTGACTATAAGTCATTATCAAAAACAAGTAAAGTTGTAATGAGGTATTGGTTCCTTTTGTATTTGTTGTTTCTCGTTGAGTGATACTGACTAAATTGTCACTAAATAGAAACTATTAGTTAGTAACTATTGTAGCTTTTTTCATGTATTTTAATGTTTTGTAAAAGCACTTAGTTTTATAGAATCCTTTGCTTAAAAAGACAGGCTTAAAAGTCCGAAATCTCTGTCCATGAATATCACTTTATCTAATTTATTCCTCATGGATTAAAGATAGCCTCTAGGTGTAGGTAATGGCGTGGATTGTCAATCATTGACATGTTTAGAGCGGTGCGAAGTACAGTCGTTAGAGTTCTCCCTTTACGTGCAAAATTGCTTGAAGATGATAATCGACACTAAGCGACGGTGATTGATGTGTTTTTCTTGTACTTGTAAACCTTTACAGATTTATGGTAATAAATACACATGTATGAAAGGGATGACTAGTAGTTAGGGACACACCATTAGATAACTAATGGGGGAGGGGTGGGGGATGTGGAGGGTTGCGGGACTCTCCCCAAAAAAATATTATCGAGCACAGCTTTATCCTTGAAATAAAATATCGAAATAAAAATGAAAAATAAAACCTGCACTGCCTCGAGAGCAGAAAATTCATTGATTGGGAGTGTGCAGGAGGGGGCGTACTAAGGGTTTGCGGTGATGGGTTTCGCGTTATTTTTGGTGTGGGCTTGCGGTTTTTTCATTCATAACTGCGGTTTTGCGGTTTCGCAAATCTTGTGGCTGTGGTTTTTAGCAAATTTTGGTGCGATTTTTTTGTGCGGTTTTGAGATTTCCAACACCCCCCTCTATGGATGTAGCGAAGACTGCTGAGCATCATATTATACCCCGATGATCAGAGCATTAGTTAAACGGAATAAACCGCATTAAGAAGGATCAATGATTTTATTTCATACTAAGATATACACCTATTTCAATAATCGTTGTCGCGGCCGCAGCTGTACACTCCACACTCTGAAGCCTGCAAAGGATGTCGGTAATATGAACATAATTTATGATTTAGTACTCGTTCAATTTTTTCATCGTTTTTTCCACTACAACAACTTGTTATAGTCGTATAACACAAACACGTACAACCAAAATATGCTATGAATAAATCGACAACAAGTCCATTTTTTATCGAAGATATACCGAAATCCTTTGCAGGCTTCAGAGTATGGACCTTAGACTGATTGCGACAACGATTATTGAAATAGGTGTATATTTTATCCGATCTAGACAAGCCCTCCACGACCTTAACTGAGCGTGTCAGGGTATATTCAACTTGATTAATCAATGCGGTGTTTTTGTTCTCAGTTGCAACTCATCCATACTGCGATATCAGTGATCTTGCGCTCTTGTCAGATTCTTCCTTGTCGTTTAGTTTATTAGTCTTACGTATATCCGTTAGAATAATAATTAACAATTAACTATCACGGTCTTTCTGAAGAGAACATTTAGAATGACAAAGGTAGGAGGGAGACGTTGTAGCTTGTAGTAATGCAGTTTTGGCTTGCCTTAGGCATGGTATTTCAGGAATTTCAATTTTGTCTACGGTATTGCGGTTTCTTGTGTATCTGCGATAAACTGATAGATTAATTACGGTATTGACAAAATAAATGTATTATTTTTTTGTAGTCAGTTTCTCGCTTTTGTTTAAATTTTTAAGGTATTTCGGTCGCTTCTCTGTGCCATGCGGTATCATGTTTTTTTGTCGCCTTTTCAGTGTTCGGTATTGCAGTTTTTGTCGCCTTTTTTGTTCGGTATTGCGTCAGTTTTTGTCGCTTTTTTTGTTCGGTATTGCGTCAGTTTTTGTCGCTTTTTTTGTTCGGTATTGCGTCAGTTTTTGTCGCTTTTTTTGTTCGGTATTACGTCAGTTTTTTTTGTCGCCTTTTGTTGGGTAATTCGGTTTTCACTACCCCCTATGTCCACCTCAAGTAGTATTTACACTATGAAATACTGAAGTACTACCCCTTGCGCTTGTTATTCCCGTCCTTGTTTCTTAGTCGTTTGTATATCCGTTATTATAATAATAACAGGTTGATGGTGTTTATAAGGGCACAATTAGAGTACCAAACAACCAAACTTACAAAAACACTTCAACTTACTGACATTTTGAACGTTATTTCGTCCGTCGGGAGGAAACACATACCTAGCTATATGCTTCGAGAAGAAATTAACTGTCCAAACCGTGGTAAATTTTAATATATTTATCTGTCATATTAAGTGCATATCGAGTCAAGCATCTAGGTAAAATAATGATCTTTTTCAATCTTCTCATCCGGTAATAAACGACTGATTTATTCAAAGTTGTGTTATCGCGTATTGGAAGCGTTTTTCACGTTGAGTTTCGATCAGGTGAGTTTGTCAGAGATTTTATATTTGTGATATTGATTAAGGCCTTTTTTCTTCTTTGTTTCGGCTTGCTTTTGTTTGTTTCTTTCCTTGTTTCTATGTCTTTCACTTTCATTCATTCTTTCTTTCTCTCTTTCCATCTTTCTCTCTTTCTTTCCCTCCTCGCTTCCTTTCTTCATTGCTTCCTTTCCCTCCCTCCCTCCCTTTCTTTCTTTTTTCTTTCTTTCTCTCTTTCCTTTCTTTGGATCTATGTCTATTTCCTTTTTTCCAATTATTTGGCATTTAAAGTGCATATAACATGAAATTTTTTGTGGTCGTTTCTAGAAGAAGGATAGGTGCTAAATACGATTCCGATATCGAAATCACGATTAAAAGAACCAAGAACCATTTTATGTGGTATAGGGTTAGCGTTGCAAACAAAATGACGTCACAAGGCCATATCAACGGTCATTTTTCAAGGCATATAGCACAATTTCAAAACGAAAATAGCGCTTACAAATATGTTTTCATTAATCATGCTATATGCTTTGAAAAATGCCTTCAGTGCGCAACCAAATGAACATGTGACTAGGCCTTGTGACGTCATTTTGTTTGCAAGGCTTGTCCTATACCACCATATAAAATGGTTCTTGGTTCTTTTAATCGTAATTTCGATATTGGAATCGTATTTAGCTCCTATCCTTCTTCTAGAAACGATCACAAAAAATTTCATGTCATATGCACTTTCACGTTCGTAATTATGAGTTCTGACTTTTACAATTCACCTCAGTCAGGTAATTGCATGATTCAATACACGATCCTTGCATGCTTTGAATCATGTCTGATTCAGTTTTGTTAATAGCTTTTGTTACTTTCCAATTTTTGACTCTCTTTGATGACCTTGTGTTAATCCATTTTTAATTTCGTAGTTGTTAAACTCTTTTTTATTTTGTGTCTGTTTTTATGATGCATTCATTGATATGAGGGTGTTAATTTGTTGATGGAAATACATTTTAGAGATTGTACTAAAAATCTGTTTGTTTATCATGCAATTTAAGTTTGCTTTATATATTGTTTTGTTAATTTGTTCCAGTTGTTCAACTATTCATTCATTTATTCGTTGGTTTATTTTTTATTTATTTATTCTTTCGTTCGTTCATTCATTCATCCATCTATTTGTTCATCGATTTATTCATTCTTTCGTTCATTTAATCTTTGATTCACCCATTTATTTATTTATTTGATCGTTCATTCATTCGTTCATTCATCAATACGTTCATTCATTCATTCATTTATTTGTTCATTCATCAATTCGTTCATTTATTTATTCATTCATCAATTTATTCATTCATTCATTCATTCATTCATTTATTTATTTACTCATGCCACTCATTCATTCATCCATCTATTTGTTCATCGATTTATTCATTCTTTCGTTCATTTAATCTTTGATTCACCCATTTATTTATTTATTTGATCGTTCATTCATTCGTTCATTCATCAATACGTTCATTCATTCATTCATTTATTTGTTCATTCATCAATTCGTTCATTTATTTATTCATTCATCAATTCATTCATTCATTCATTCATTCATTTATTTATTTACTCATGCCACTCATTCATTCATTCATTTATTCATTCGTTCATTCATCAATGCGTCCATTCATTCATTCATTTATTCGTTCATTCATCAATTCATTCATTCATTTATTCATTCATTTGTTTATTTATTAATTTGATCATTCATTGATCCGTTTATTGATTTAATTATTCAATGATTTATTCATCAATTCGTTTATTCATTTATTCGTTCATTGGTTGATTCATTCGTTCATTGATTTATTCATTCGTTCATTGATTTATTCATTAATTCTATCATTCATTTATTCGTCCATTGATCCATTCGTTCATTTATCTGTTCATTCATTAACTATATCAGGAGCCCTGATAATAATGATAATAATAGGCTCCTGACTATGTCTATCCCTTGGCTGAAAACGGTAAGGAATTATTAAAAAACTTTGAATCACTATATATATATTATCCTTGGTGGTTAGTTGTTTCGTCGATGTACTTTACATATTCATTCCATATTCTTGTTCTGGACGAGAATCAGGTTGGGTTTGTAGCAACCCTTATCACACCAGTACCCATCGTTGTTTTCGGTCTTGGTTTAACACATCGCCTTGGACAACCTACGCCCATGACGTCATATGACGTCATTTTATCGATATTTGGTTGATTAAGGTTGACAATATCTAGAAAATACCCAGTTATTATTGTTCTTTTTTAGGATTAACTTGTGCCGAAGAGTTAAATCTGTGACGTATTGATATAAGCATGTGATGTTTTCTCGAATAAAGGATGATGGCTGAGTGGTTCCCATTGCTACGCGACGCCGGGTTGACAGCTGAACTAGATGTATTGTGTTAGCAACATTCCGTCATAATTTAACAATCGTGAGGTTGATGTAAGGCTCTTTGGATCGTTCTATACTTGCAGAGAAAGCAGAATGATTACTTAACACACAACCAAACTTGAAGAGCTTTGTACACAAATCAATCGAGGACAAGAGTTCTAGTTCATTAAGCGTGTAAAGTCTGTTGGAACATGAATACAGTGATCTTCGTCCTCATTTCGGGTTTTCTTCCCCTAGGTAAGTGTATATCAAAGAAAAGCCGCTACTTTTAATACCGGTATAATTCAAACATTTATTAAAAGCTAAGAAAAGTGTCAAAAAAAATTCAAAATCATTGGTATATTTCATAGTTAAAAATATACGCGGGAAGTTTCTAGTAAAAATATTGCCAGAATCTTATTGAGTTCGTGTATAAGGACTGTATTAATCAATTATTTATTCCTTCTTCTCAACATTGGGTGCAAATGTTGTCTACCTAAGCGTTGTGATTGCTTTGTAGAACTGAAATCATCCACACTTTACAAGAAACTTATGAAATATATCGCCTAATATTTTTGGGTGATAATTGAATTATTTGTTCGCAAAACTTTTCTTTTTTAAAGGTGTCAATACTTAGTGAACAATGAAATATAAACAACAAAGTATTAGACTTATTTGTTTTCGTGATCTATAGAATATTAATCTGAAATTTTACGAAAAAAAAGCGAAACAAAAAATGATCGAATAAGTATGCATATATGTATACATATTAAGTTTTAATTTCGGCCAATTTTGTAACTTTTCCACAAATTTATGTTCAATGTTTTTGATGTTTAAACTATTTTGATAATTTCGCAAAAGCTTCGCTATAATGATTTAAATGTGTTCAAATAAATTTGTTTGTCTTAAGTTGCGCCGAAATTGTGATGCAATAAAAGCGATTTCTTTGTTTTTCAAAATATGACTAAACATCATTTCGATCATTCATTTTTAAGCCAACTGGACAAACTCAGTTTATTTTTTATTCTTTCCTTCGTTGCATCTATACGAAATCTATTGATGTAGATGATATCGCTATATACAGATAACTTAACGTAAGAAATTCAAATTGAAATGAGTTTGTTTATGTGTTAAATTCAATGAAATAGCGGTGCACTAGCTAATCTTGTGAGAGAAAAAAAGAATTTGCTCACGTTCTTCAAACAATATAAGTATAATATCTCAACTCATCTCAATATCAAGAAAATTTACAAATGAGTAAGCCGTTTATTCAAAAATGTGACACTCCATGGTCTATAGCTGGCGTAGTTCGTCAGGTAATTAAACTTCCTTAGCAAACTGTGGGAGGCATTTTTGATGTTTGTTTCAGACACCCTTGAAAGTTATCGAGCCGAAGCAACTCGAAAACAAACACATGTCTCCAACAAAGTACCTATATAAGCATTTTAACTTACATTATAAGAATGCATTATGCATTTCGACACTTGCTTTATAGTAAAGAGTTCTTTAAGAGGCGTGTAGATTCGCAAAACACAACAACCAGTCAGTTATTCTAAAACATTTGTTGCTTTTTCGCTTCGCTGGCGAAGGTCGTCTAAAGTGCAAAAAATGTTTATATTCTAACTCACGGACAAGTAAGTAAGCATTTTAAGAAACTTGCTTGAAATAATATACCTAATTGCTAGTTATGACAACAAACAGTTGGTTTTGAATGGTTCAAACGATAATAGGAAGTTTTTTTTAAAGGTAATTGCACTGAAATGGCTTCCAATTTAGTTAGGTTTTAGGAGTGTTTACGATCACTTTGTACGAGTTCGTAGCAGGAGTACCAATTAGGCATCCACAACAATTATTCCCAACAACATCGCACAACGCGAAGTTTAAGTACCTTTATTATATATATTTTTTGATATTTTTTAAACAAAATCATAAGAAAAATAAACTACGGAAACTTTGGCTCGTACGGTTCTATTCATTATAGAATGTCTTTGTTCCTCCTGTTCCTTCCTAATGCCTTTGTTTGTTTTTGTTTTCGTTTCTGTTTTCAATAAACAAACTTCGGCTAGTAAATAAATTGAAAAAAATCAAGTTTACTAACAATAAAGACAACAATACTTGTGTTTTGCAGTTTCTGTGTTTCCGCTCATTCATGCACTTCAAATGTTTTCTGTTTTCTGCTCCCCCCCACCCCCCCCCCCCACACACACACCTACATACTTTTATTCATACTTATGCCTTCCTTCCTTTCCTTTTTGACTTACCTACTTTACTTACTTACTTACCTACATACATATAATGACTTACGTCCTACTTACTTACTTACTTACTTACTTACTTACCTACATACATATAATGACTTACGTCCTACTTACTTACTTACTTACTTACTTACTTGCTTACTTAATTATTTACTTGCTTACCTACATAATAACCTACTTACTTACATGCTTACTTACTTACTTATATTCTTACATAACTTACTTACTAACGTACTTACTTACTCACTTACTTACTTACTTACTCAGTCACTTGCTTACATACTTTCTTACTTAGTTACTTACTAACCTACCTACTTACCTGCTTACTTACTCCGGCTTACTTACGTGCTTACTTACTAACTTACTTACTAACTTATTTACTCACTTACTCACTTACTCACTCACTCACTCACTCACTCACTCACTCACTCACTCACTCACTCACTTACTTACTTACTTACTTACTTACTTACTTACTTACTTACTTACTTACTTACTTACTTACTTACTTTCCTCTTTTAAATCATCAGTGTTAAGCAGTTCTGGCAGCTGCCCCGATGGATGGACACTGTTCCGGGATTCCTGTATCTTCATCTCGTCTGAAATGTCTTCCTGGGACCAGGCAAATAGTAACTGTACTAGCAAAAGCAACTCCAGTAAATTACTGAACATTCAAGACCAAAAAGAAAATGATCTTGCAAAGGAAATGCTAACGAACTTTACAAAAAACTTGAATACATCAGAAATGGTTGGTATATAGTACTTCATATTCTAGTATCGATAATTTTATTTCGTCTTTATAAGTATAGGAAATCACACGATCTTGAGTACAATTCGTAATTAATAAGTGTGAGTGACGTTTTGAAAGAAGACTTTTAGGTGAGTCCAATTTGATAACTTTGAAAACATCACGAGCATCTATTAAATTGTACGAGGAGATCGTCCGATTTTTTATTTATAATATACTGAAAAACTAATTGGTACTCTGCAGAGTACAATTTATGATTTAATTGTACTCCTCTCCTCCAATCAGAATCGAGTAATTCTGTACAGTATATTATAAATTGTGTGATTCATTTATGACATTTATTTTGTAGTTTTATTTCGGGCTTTATGGACGTAAGCTGAACAGCTCCAATCAACTGAACAGCTCAAGTCAACTGACTTTTAACTGGACGGATATTGAAACTGTTTACAACTTCTCAAATTGGCGTTTTACCAATGAAACGGCTGGCACATTGCTTAACGTCGGGGATCGACTTTGTGCATTTTATGATAACGAGACATTTATGTGGAGACTAGGGAATTGCACGAGGAAAGCAAAGTATATATGTCAGCAGAATAAACACCAAGGTATTTAAGCTTGTATTATACTGGACTTGTAAGGGAGTGAATAGAAGGACGAGAATGTCTTAAGCTTACTGCATGGATGAGGGAATGAAATAATGAATGAAATAATGACTGACTGAATAAATGAGTTAATGACTAATAGAATGAGCGAGTGAGTAAATAAAAGTGGATGAATGAATAAATATATGAAAAGAAAGAATGATTGTCTCTGTCTGAATAAATGAGTGACTGAATAAATGAGTGACTGAATAAATGAGTGACTGAATAAATGAGTGACTGAATAAATGAGTGACTGAATAAATGAGTGACTGAATAAATGAGTGACTGAATAAATGAGTGACTGAATAAATGAGTGACTGAATAAATGAGTGACTGAGTAAATGAGTGACTGAATAAATGAGCGACTGAATAAATGAGTGACTGAATAAATGAGTGACTGAGTAAATGAGTGACTGAATAAATGAGTGAGTGAGTAAATGAGTGAGTGAATAAATGAGTGAGTGAGTAAATGAGTGACTGAATAAATGAGTGACTGAGTAAATGAGTGACTGAGTAAATGAGTGACTGAATAAATGAGTGAGTGAGTAAATGAGTGACTGAATAAATGAGTGACTGAGTAAATGAGTGACTGAATAAATGAGTGACTGAGTAAATGAGTGAGTGAGTAAATGAGTGACTGAATAAATGAGTGAGTGAGTAAATGAGTGACTGAATAAATGAGTGAGTGAGTAAATGAGTGACTGAATAAATGAGTGAGTGAGTAAATGAGTGAGTGAATAAATGAGTGAGTGAGTAAATGAGTGACTGAATAAATGAGTGAGTGAGTAAATGAGTGACTGAATAAATGAGTGAGTGAATAAATGAGTGAGTGAGTAAATGAGTGACTGAATAAATGAGTGACTGAATATATGAGTGACTGAGTAAAAAATGATCAAAAATGGAGAGATAAATAGATAAATGAAGAAATACTCAATGGATGGATAAAATAGCATGAACTAACTTGATTGTTTTGCTGTTCTGTAGCGGTATCTGGAGCTGGTCAAGCCCCATCTTCTACCAGCAAACCACCCAAGTGTGGTATTGGTTGGTACGAGACGAAACATTATTGTATCTACCTTTCAAATACCACCAAGACCTGGCACGATGCATATCATGATTGCCGTGCACTTCAAAATCACAGCCATTTGGTAATACTGTGGACCAAAGAGAAAGACGTTGAAGTTCTAAATGTTTTAAAAAACAACACGACACCTTCACAGGTAACTTGCATGTTATTATCTTATAATCACAATCTTCATGAACGTAATCGTCAATATCATCATCATCATTATCATCATCATAATATATCATCATCATCATTACTTTTGTCGTCATCATGATAATCATTATAGTGGTGATCATCACCATATTTATTATCAGTATCAGTATCATCGTTATCATCACCACCAGCATCATCGTCATCATCACTATCATCATCATCACCTCAGCATATTCATTATCATCATCATCATCATCATCATCATCACCACCACAACCATTATCATCATCATCATCCGGCATCATCATCATAACAATATACTATCATCATCATCAGCAGCAGCAGCATATTCATCATCATCATCACCACCACAACCATTATCATCATCATCATCTGGCATCATCATCATAACAATATACTATCATAATCATCATCACCATATCCATTATCATCACCACCACCACAACCATTATCATCATAACAATATACTATCATCATCATCATCATCACCATATTCATTATCATCACCACCACCACAACCATTATCATCATAACAATATACTATCATCATCATCATCATCACCATATCCATTATCATCATCATCACCACAACCATTATCATCATCATCATCCGGCATCTTTATCATAACAATATATACTATCCTGATCTTGTATGTTTACAACAGTTTTACATCGGACTATACCGACGTAAAACCGAGATGAGATTCCTTTGGATTACTGGTCAAATGTACAACTATACCAACTGGTTTTCGGCCAACGAGACAAAAAGACCAGCAGCTAATGGTGAAAACAGCTTATGTGCATACTACGGAACAGACTATAAATGGCACTTGGACAACGGCTGCTCTACACCAAGGAGATACATTTGCCAAAGGCGTAAGTAGTTCAAACTTAATTCCCGATATATACCTGTTTCAAAAATCGTTGTCGAAACCGAAGGTACATGCAGTCCACACTCTGAAGCCGGCAGAGGATGTCGGTAATAAGAACATAATTTGTTATTTATTACACGTTTTTAAAAAGAAATCTTTCTTTTATCAACTGCCACTATAGCACATTGTTATGGTTATATAGCACCTACACGTACAACCAAAATATGCTATGAATAAATTGATAACAAGAGAAGAAATACCGTCATTCTTTGCAGGATTTAGAGTGTGGACTATAGCTTTGTTTGCGACAACGATTTTTAAAATGGGTGTATATTCATTTTTGTTTTGCCAGCAGGAGCTTACTATTTGCAAAGGTGCTGAGCTTTCGTTTAAAAAAAAAGTATCGCTGTGAAAAGTAGTTTGTTTTACGTACGTTTTTACCACATTCTTAGTCTTATTTGGTATTTTACGAAAACATCTACTGGACTTTTCAGAGCATTTCTATTTGCATTGTTTTATTGTTAGTCCAAGAATAAATAAGAAATGAATAATTTACTTACTGACCAACTTACTTACCTAAAGCTGCTTACTTACTTCTATTTACTTACTTATTTACCTAAAGCTACTTACTTTCTCACTTCTATTTACTTACTTACTTACTTACTTACTTACTTTCTCACTTCTATTTACTTACTTACTTACTTACTTACTTTCTCACTTCTATTTACTTACTTACTTACTTACTTACTTTCTCACTTCTATTTACTTACTTACTTACCTACTTACTTACTTACTTACCTACTTACTTACTTACTTACTTACTTACGTACTTACTTACTTACTTACTTACGTACGTACTTACTTACTTACTTACTTACTTACTTACTTACTTACTTACTTACTTACTTACTTACTTACTTACTTACTTACTTACTTACTTACTTACTTACTTACTTACTTACTTACTTACTTACTTACTGACCTACCTACTTACTTATTTACTTTCTTATTTACTTATCATCTACTTACTCTTTAACTTACTTACTTACTTACTTACTTACTTACTAACCTACCTACTTACGTATTTACTTTCTTATTTACTTACCTACTTATCATCTACTTACACTTTAACTTACTTACTTACTTGCTTAGTTACCTACTTACTGTGGGCTTCGTGTGGTTTCTCTGTTAAACGTTTGCCAACGAGAAAATAAAGAGAGAAGCTCTCTTCTTTTACTTAACACAGGGGTTTATTTATGTATTTATTTATTTATTTTCTCAAAGCAATCAACCTAAACCTAACCACAACATCAACTCCTACAACGTTGCCGGTCACTTCTGCAGGTCAAGTCACAGGATCTTGCTACTAATCTTGTTAGAAACCGGCACTTTATAGCAGTTTTTATTCCAATTTTTCCTTGGAAACACTAACTCAGTGCACACTAGTTTAACCACTGTAGCAATGAATGCACTTTTAAAATAGTAAAACATATCAAATCGTTTACTTTTCAAGACTCACAGTTACTTCTGATATATCCATCTTTCTTTTTTTTTAAATGAACATTAGACACAAGGATTATGAGTGGCATGTAAGTAAGAAACTTTATTTAAAAGTGAGGGTAGCACTAAATAGCTAAAAGCTAATAAACTCGTGGGCTAGTGGTGAGACCATCGACCCTTTTTATATACAGTCAATTTCATTACAGTGCGAATCAAAAAACCGTGGGCATCAAGAAATATTTTAGAAATCGTTTATTGTTTGTTGAGCTCAGAAACAACTATATCACCGCAAGAAGTTTGACTGATGTGTAGTATGATAAACCTTTTTGTAGTTAGAGTTGTTTGTGAGTTGTTCAACGAGCAATAAACGATTTCTTAAATATTTCTGGGTGCCTACGGTTTTTTGATTCGCACTGTAACGTTGTCCACGTAAAGTAGAGGTTAACACTACAACAAGTGACACGTGATTCGTTGGTTATTTGTTTTCAGCAGTTGAAATAACAAATTTTTAACTGTAAAATGAGAAGAGAAAAAGAGCGAGATAAACTTGCTCTGCTAGTAGGATATAAAATGAGTAACAATGAACATGGAATTAAAATTATAAAATCTATGTTCACAATTAACGCTAGTATCAAGCATTTGGAGCGAGCTTATGTGGTGTCACGTGACATTTCGTTTAGTGTTGATGTCTTTTTTGGTGTTGAGTGTTACTGTGAGACTCGCCTTACCGTAGTCACTTACAAAAACGTTTAATGAATTTTTGACATTATTTTGACATTTTTTCATCTCAATCGGACCAATTACAGACATCAAAGTTTCTAACGTCTCCGCCTCTCGATATAAACTCCGCCTCTTGATATAAACTTGTACGTGATTGGTCCATTGAGATGGCGAGTCGCACAGTAATGACTGTATATATGATATATTTATTGATTTAATAATTTGTTTTTGTCTTTCGCTACAGGCACAAAGTACTATCCCAGACCAAACAGTATTCAAGGTAATACATATATTTGTGATTTGGGAACGTAGCAAAGATATGCCTATTGTTCTGTTGCAATCTCAACCTGTTAAAAAAAAAAAAAATCTCGCGCGCTAATCAAAGTCTTCTCACCTACAATACCATATATGGTAATGGCATTGTTTTCAAGATTGTATACGGTATTTCTGATACGAAAATCTAATGAAAACATCACTGATAAAACAGTAAAATGGAATAATCTGTTTCTCAGTAAATTAGTAAAGACAAGGCTGGCTTATTAATTTTCTGAGAAATGTTAATTACAACTAAGTTGAATGAATTGTGTATATATTGTTTCTAATAGCAACCAACTCAAAAACAACGACACTGACAACGAAATCTGTGAAACATACCAAAGGTGACTGTATACTCGACATGAAATTTGGTCTTGTTAGTACTTGGAAATGAATCTCTTTAAGCAACCTTTTAAAATTGTCTTTAAAGTTTTCTTTCCACTTCGTATTCTCTAATTATAATTATAGCTCTTATAAAGTCTAGTTACTATGGCAATTATTGAGTAACTCAGTCGAAGTTCTAAACATCTAACTTGTCTGGGTTTTTTTCGTCTCTGCATGTCTCACCATCTCACTGCTTGACATGAATCTCTTTAAGTCATCTTTTAAAATTGTCTTTTAAGTTTTCTTTCCTTTTCGTATTCTCTAATTATAATTTTTCTTATAAAGTCTAGTTACTATGGCAATTATTGAGTAACTCTTAAACATCTAACTTTAATTGTCTGTTTTTTCGTCTGCATGTCTCACCATCTCACTGTTTGGCTTCTATAGTGTGTTTTTGTCAGTTTGCCTGCATGTCTGCGCAGTGAACTGGTCAACTGCATGTCTGACCTTCTTGTGAACTGCCTGTCCCTTTTTGTATATCAGTACCTTTGTGTTTGTTGTCTATAGTGTCTGTGCGCCTTTTTGTTTGTTTGATTTGCTGTCTATCTGTCTGTCTGTTCGACTGGCTGTCTGCCTCTATATCTGTAGCTATTGTATGTCCTGTCTGTTTACAATCCTGTATGTTGATCAGTCTTTATGTAATACTCACCTTACTGAAAATTACACTTTTGTTGTGTTATGTATTTGTTTGTTTTTCTGTTCTCGATATTTATACTTCACCAATAGGATCCGTCTCAATAGTTTTTATTTTAATGTAATGTTATTTTGCAGAAAACACGAATAAACCTAATGAAAACACACCAGCACCAACAACACCACCTCCACTAACAACAACACCACCACCACCAACAGCAACACCAGGTAAGTAGGGAGTAGGGATATAGTTACTTACCATATACCAATAGTCCCCTTCACAATTCCCTGCGCCATCTTGAAAGGTAGCCGGGCCTTTGCATGGAAGCGAGACGATCGTTGAACTTACAATGATAGAGACACCGCGAATAATTGTCCCATAAAGGTGTTTTAACAAGGTGTTTTAACACATTTAAAAAAAATGTCTCTATCATTGCAAGCTCAACGTTCGTCTCGCTTCGATGCAAAGGCCTGGCTACCTTTCAAGATGGCACAGGGAACTATGAAGGGGACTGTTACACAATTATCGCTTCTGATTGGCTGTTAGAAGCGAGCATTTTCTCCGTCAATTTTCGTGGGCATATTTCAAAACTATTTGATTTGTGATTCACCTATTTTACATGCATTGCATTGCTTTTTCCTTCGTTACGAAAACCCTTGAGTAAATCAAAAAAGGGGAAAAACAAAGACTACAGTTCAAAAAGTTAGTAATTTATCATAATTGAATTCTACTTTTATTCTTATATAATTATAAGTAATAGCATGACTTGAGGGTGACTATATTTAGTAATTGAAAAGCCGAGAAAGGTTTTGTTGAAGTCCCGTAGTTAGACTGCAAAACATTTCGATTTTGCGCCTCTCCCCCCTTGCCTCACTCCCCACTCGGCCGTTAATCCTCTACTCATTCTCGCGCGGCCAGAATTTCGTCTGATCGAACTTTAACTTGTTTTCCCGGAGTTTTCGCGTTAAAGTAGGGACTGTTTTGCAGTCTATCCCGTAGTTTGTTCATTCAGTTTGCAAAAACATTCACGATATATTAATATACTCAAGGCTGCAGGATAGCCGTTTAAAAAAAGCCGTTTTTCTTCCGTATCATGTAGTAAACAAGGTTAAAAACACATTCCCCTAAAACATTCAACAATGCTCAAAGATTTCAAATAAAAAATAACAAGAATTTTGCATACGCGATTTAGTAAGCAAAGTACTAGTATAATAGTGTACATTAGTACACTAGTTCTACTAGTATAATAGTTTACATAATCGTTTCAAAGTATTTTGCAACTGGGTCGACGATGCGATCCAGCAAGGGACCCGGTGATTGTTAGATGAAGGATCATATATTCATGAGGGATATTTAGACTAAATTTCCCTCATGGATATAATTAAGAGGTATATTTAAAAAAAATATTTCTCATCACTTTTCGTCCACAGAGATGTTAGACAATAAACATCCCTCCGGAACACTGAATCCCGATGTAATCATGATATTAATACTTTAATATTCATGAATATGATTACATATATATATATATATATTAATGTTATTTTGTAAAGTGCCATGAACAAATGTTGTAATGACGTTATATATATACAGTTTTATTAATACTATCATTATTAATTGATTTTATCAGGCAAGGATAGGTGGGCACAAGCTGTCGATTGGAGGATTAAAAACTTAACAGGCAAACCGATCAGCGAAGAAAAAGCAACTGAAGAACTAGAGGTAGCAAACAATTATCATTCATATTAATGGGCTTGACATTACTTGGTTGGTTGGTTGGTTGGTTGGTTGGTTGGTTGGTTGGTTGGTTGGTTGGTTGGTTGGTTGGTTGGTTGGTTGGTTGGTTGGTTGGTTGGTTGGTTGGTTGGTTGGTTGGTTGGTTGGTTGGTTGGTTGGTTGGTTGGTTGGTTGGTTGGTTGGTTGGTTGGTTGGTTGGTTGGTTGGTTGGTTGGTTGGTTGGTTGGTTGGTTGGTTGGTTGGTTGGTTGGTTGGTTGGTTGGTTGGTTGGTTGGTTGGTTGGTTGGTTGGTTGGTTGGTTGGTTGGTTGGTTGGTTGGTTGGTTGGTTGGTTGGTTGGTTGGTTGGTTGGTTGGTTGGTTGGTTGGTTGGTTGGTTGGTTGGTTGGTTGGTTGGTTGGTTGGTTGGACGAATGAATGAATGAATGAATGTTTTTTTTTTGTTGATTGTTGAACTGCCTGGTTCATTTATCAATGTGTATGGCTGGTTCCAATTTATATTCATAATGGTTTTTTTATAATAATCTAGTTTTTCTAATTTTTTTATATTAATAATCTAGTTATAATATCCAAACTTTTGTTTTTCAAAGGCTACTATGAAGGACCTTTCTTCAAGTTTCAGCAGGAACTCCACTGGTGAAATGGTAAAGACATACTAGAGCAAATTCAAACGACTGATGTCTGTCGTGTTTATGCTAGCTTACAGCCAAAATCGTTACATTGCGACTAGCAAATCGAGATTAATCGATTTAGGATTTTTTCGACCCATCAATCAATTTAGAATCAACCAATGAATGAACGCCGTGTTTACGTAAATGCAAGGTTGATGAACAGTCAGGCAGATCAGGAACATTTCATTTCTACAACATTTCAGTTACCTATGAATGTCGCGTTGCAACTATTTTAGCTATAAAAAAAAAAAAATTTTCTTCAAAAGTATGGCAAAATAATAACCCCCTTCACAGGTCCCTGCACCATTTTGAAAGGTAACCGTGCCTTTTGCATCGAAACGAGACGAACGGTGAGCTTGCAATGATAGAGACCTTTTTTAAATCCATGGACAACTAATCATACGTCTCTCTCCCCGTTAAGGCCCGTTTAACACTAGCACTGAATTTTGTCGCGCGACAAGAGCTATGATTTCAATGGCGATTTTATCTCAGCTTTGTCGGCGCAATTTCGAATACGCTCGAATTTAGGAGACAGAAAGTCGCAGCAAATTGCACTAAATTTTCAGAGCATGTTCAAAGTAGCGTTGACAAATCTGCGATAAAATCGCCATTGAAATCGCAGCTCTTGTCGCGCGACAAAATTGCTCACATTGCTACGGCTATTTTGCCATATATTGCACTGCAAAGCAGATCTTTCTTTTCAATAAAGAACACTGTGAGTTGTAGTGCTGAAATTTCTCCATTTTAAGGGGAAAATATAATTGCAGTTCATTTATTTGTTATTCGATGTTCTCATACTTCAGTCTGTCCAAAATGTCCAAAATTTAATCGAATTGGCCGAAAAGATGGGCGATGTTCTCATCCAAGGAATGAAAAAAGCAGGAAACCTCACGGAACCTAAAAGAATACAAGTAAAGAATGATGTTATGGGTAAGAACGTTTAGATATTGCTGATTCCATTGACCCTCCTGCGCAGCGGCAGTTTATGTTGTCACGCAACGCCATCTCCTCAAACACAAATCTTCTGATGCGACTACCAATAGGACATTTGCATGATGACGTCATTTTACTCAGTACCAGAATGCTTTACGAATATTCTTTCTTATTCAGATTTGTATTCCCTCTTGAGAATACTAGAACAATTGACGCTAATCATTTAACAAAAGAAAGTAGGCAAATAATTATGCATGTACGTACTGGTAATATGTGACGCTATAGTGCACTATAGAGACTTCTCTCGCAATACAATGCCGTTGCGACACAAGATGTTGTAGAATTGCAACGTGTAACAGAGGCTGTCTCGCATTTTTGTTTTGTTACTGACAACATACACAATGTACAGCTCAGTTCTACTTTTCGCAACATAACTCAGTAACTTGCAACGCCAAGCATTGTGAGAACAAGTTGCAGAGGAAATTGTAACAGCGCCTTCACACTGTAACTAAAAAAATCATTATATAAGGATGGAAGCACCATGGGATATATTTCACTGCCATCCACTAAAATATATATATATTTTTATATTTTGATGGTTTATTTGTAAAACTTAACTGTATTTTAATTTTATCCTTTCTTCATTCAGTCCTTGGTGTAGTACTTATGCCAGCAAATTCCAGTTCAATAGTACAGTTTCCACAGAATAGTTCTGGTGGCAGTATTAAGCTGCCTGGTTCAGTCATCCAACTGGCAGGAAAATCCCAAAACGCCTCAGGTAAGTCCAAAGCTATTCACACAGTTTTTGAGGTTGGGGGTAGATATTGTAATTCAAATTTGTTTAATTTGCAATTGGTATGATTTTAATTACAATAGCTACCCCCAAAATAGAAGGCATTATGGTTATTGGAGAGTAGAGAATAAGGCATTACCGAACAATACTATAAAAAAATGTTATTAGGTGTAACATTACTTTCAGTAATATTGGATATGTTTTGTTTTAGATGGTATTGGGTTGACATCACTGTTTCTCCCTGATGTCGGTGGAGGCAAGAAACCAGATGGTAAAAAACCGTAAGTATTATGTAAACATTTTATCAATAGCTGAATTACATCGGTTATCACCTCCCAATGTATTCATATGACTAAAAAAGACAACAAACAAACAAACAAACAAACAAACAAACAAACAAACAAACAAACAAACAAACAAACAAACAAACAAACAAACAAACAAACAAACAAACAAACAAACAAACAAACAAACAAACAAACAAACAAACAAACAAACAAACAAACAGTGGACAGACAGACAGAACTACAGAATAACAGACATACAAACGAACCACAACAAAGCAACAAACAGCAGACAGACATACAAACAGATAAACAAAAAAGTAGCGGACAGACAGACAAATTGACAAACAAATAGACAGACAGACAAAAAACAACAACAAAGCAACAAACAACTGGACAAACAACGGACAGACAGACAGATAAACAAGATAACAAACACACAAATTAACAAACAAATAGATAAACAGTAGACAAAAACAACAACAAATTAACAAACAAACAAACAGCCGATAGACAGACAGACAAAACAACACACAAATTAACAAACAAATAGACAGACAGACAGACAGACAGACAATAACAACAACAAAGCAACAAACAAACAGACAGACAGACAGACAAAACAACAGACAGACAAATTAACAAACAAACAAACAGCTGATAGACAGACAGACAAAAAACAGACAGACAAATTAACAAACAAACAAACAGCCGATAGACAGACAGACAAAACAACAGACAGACAAATTAACAAACAAACAAACAGCCGATAGACAGACAGACAAATTAACAAACAAATAGACAGACAGACAGACAGACAGACAGACAGACAATAACAACAACAAAGCAACAAACAAACAGACAGACAGACAGAAAGAAAGACAGACAAACAAACAAACAAACAAATTAACAAACAAACAGACATACAGACAAACAAACAAACACACAAATTAACAAACAAATAAACAGACAGACAAAAACAGCAACAAAGCAACAAACAACTGGACAAACAAACAACAGACAGGCAAACAAACAGATAAGAAAAAACGTAGACGGACAGACAAACAAAGAAACCAAGAGACCTGCATAAATTATTTTAAAATGAATTTTGTAGAACTCTCAACTCAGGCATCATGTCTACCAAGGTTGCTGTAGCTGATGGAACAATTCAAAACCTGAAAGAACCAGTCGTTATAATCCTACCACATGCAAAGGTGAGCTGCAAAAGGACTGCATGTCTTCACTATGATATAGATGAATAAAACCTATATTTAAAATATATAAATGAATGAGTATCTCTTCGTTAGGATATAATATAATATAAACCTTTATTCTTTGTTAATAAGTGATTTGAATTTGATCTTAATTAATTTGCTTTTCGCATCAGAAACTGGAAAGCCATGAAAAAGCAGTATGTAACTTCATCGACCCACAGAGGTAACTATGACTATGGATGAGGAGGAGAAGGGAGAAGGGGGAAAGGGGGAAAGGAAGGGGGGGGGGGGTGTTGAAGAATAGGGCAGGACGAACGGTGATATCTAGAATATCTACTAGTTATGATCTCGAGTGGAGTACTGTGGAATATCCCTCTAGTACTGTCTGCATGTGCCGAGTAGGATATACGCGGTGCACCACGAGAAACAATTGTATAACTATTTTATCTCACACCATAGAAAAAAGAGGGAATTTCCGTCAACGGCGTTCCCGCTTTTTTATACCCCTTTTTCAGATCTCTGCGTCGTTTTGAAAGCTAGCCGTAAAAACGAAAGAGCAATGTGGGATAAGTACAGTTATATCATCAACGACGACAAACAAATAATGTCGAGTGTTACTTTGTTTTTCAGATCTAAGTACTCAACTGCAGGATGCAACGTTGATAAAGATCTGTCTAATTCAACTCAGACAGTTTGTCGCTGTAACCATCTAACTAGTTTTGCAGTTCTATTAGACGTGCATGATAATGTCAATCAGGTATGTATATCAATTCTTATTGGGCTTGTTGAATATATAGTTAAACAGTCATAGGGAGGGGAGGCTGCTTTTCCTTATCAATGACTTGTATTTTGAACATCGAGGAAACTGGCTATACATATGAAACAGTGAAACCGATCTTAATTTACCGGACAGCGCTGGGCCCAAGACAGAAATACTTGGTTTAGAGAGAATTCCAGTTTATTGAGGGTCCCGTGTGGAGGGTGTTCCAATGTTTGTATTAATTGTTTTGAGTGCCTGCTATGCTACAACATACTGAACAGTTAGCCTCTTCAGCAGGCAACTCCTGAGTCCGAGAGTGAGTTTCGAGAGTTTGGGGTTCCTGTGTTGAAAATTCGAAGACGACGAAGCCTGGTGACGAGCCCCCGTTCAGTCATTTTTTCCCATATGCCACAGGAAGCCCTCGTTGTGTTTTTTCTTTTTCTTCGTTTCTTCTGCCTAAGATATGCCTGCGGAGGAGGCTACTGAAAAGCTAGACAGGTTTCCAGGTAGCGCATGAAAGCGCATTGATACTTGAAGTATTGACTCCTCCTCCGTGTACTTGACAATTCAATCGATATACACATACTTGCAAGAACGTTGTAATACGAAAAAAGGACATTTGTATTTAGTGGGTTAGGAATAAATTAAAAGTACAAAAGATGATCACTGAAGCTGAACTCTTTCTTTTGTACTTTTAATTTATTCCTAACACACTAAATACAAATGTTCTTTTTTATATGACAACGTTCTTGCAAGTAGGTGTAACAGTTATATAATTGATGTTTTATGTTGTATCTCTTAGGGGTTAAATATCCTCCTTGCAACTCCCTTTTGAAATGCCTTCCGGTTTGCTTTAAGGGTTTTTTTATGAGAATTCCCCTTGGCCCCCTCCAGTGCACTACACCAGACTTCCTATAGTATGATGCTAATAGTTCGTGCGTTGTTTCCATTAGACTCCAACTGAGCACCAGTTACCTCTGTTGGTCGTGTCTGTCATTGGTTGCTGTATTGCATTAGTTTGTTTCGTCGCTGCTTTGATTGCGTTCCATTTGGTGATCTCCGAACGACGACGGTGAGTCAAACAACTTCAGTGGTAACGTGTGGATTGAATCTGAAAAATATTTCCAAAACTCATTGATTATTCATGAGGTATTTAGCCAACCCGATGGCGCGATATGGCTTGGTCACATGCAGATACTTGAAACTTGCGAAAATACGTCCAAGCGGACTTGAACTGAAATTCCGAGTGCTTCCAGTTCCAGTTGAAGTCCCAGCTCAAGTCATATAGCATTATATTTATTTGTATAGCATAATTCAATCCAGTCCTCATCGGCCTTTAAACATTACTTCATATACAGTCAATATTGTCCACCTATAGTAAACAGACATTTCAGTTGTCACGTGACTCATTACATATTTTTCAATACTAATTATGGTCGGTGCACGTCGAATTGAACGTTGATTTACTTTCAGGCGAAAAACTGAGACGGTGGCCATCCACAAGAACCTGGCTGTGGCCGAAATATTAGCTCTTATGTTCTTCCTTCTTGCTTATGGAGTTTCAAAACCGGAGGTGAGAGAACAGGGGAGGGGGGATAGACTTGGAGAGGATAGGAGAGAATACGGAAGAGGGGAGATAAGGGGGGGGGGGGGGGGGGTGATGATATGGTACGGAAAAATAGCATGAAAAAGGGGTGTGTACACCTATTAAAAATCGTCGTTATTAAAAATCGTCGTCGGAATAAAAACTACAGTCCACACTCTGATGTTGGCAAATTATTATGAAAGCTAATATGAACATAATTCTTCCCGATTAGTTAGTAGGACACGTGCCCGTCTATAAGTTATGAGGCCTCAATCAATTTTTTTATCATTATTATAATTGTTATAACAATTTATTTCCTTATCTACACAACTGCAACAACTTTGGTCATAACAACACAACACCAACACAAACATGTCCAGCCAAAATATGCTACAAATAAATCGATAACAAGAGAAGAAACTGATTTGTTATAAAGGGTAAGCATCTCACTTGTCGAGTTGCTGTATTAATATATTGTTGTACACTTACAGGGGTTGTGTTTCGGGATCGCTTTCTTACTCCATTACTCTCTGATGGCTGTGTTCTTCTGGATGTTGGTGGAAGGTCTTAACCTGCATCGAGGGACCGTACAAGTGTTTATGACAACTAGTCGTATGAAGGTCTACTATATCCTTGGATGGGGTAGGTCACGTGATGTACAATATAACACAGGCAACCCATGCAGCTGTATGAATTAAAGTTATATTATTGGATTTAGAATATGTACAGTGGTTGTTAATATTCATTATTGTTTTTGATAATAGGCACGCCATGGGTATTTGTGATTACCACCGCCGCTATTGGTCAGATGGAGTATGCCAGGGACGACTTGTAAGTAGAAACCACGCATTTTGATTTTTTATGCTTGCTTGCTTGCTTGCTTGCTTGCTTGCTTGCTTGCTTGCTTGCTTGCTTGCTTGCTTGCTTGCTTGCTTGCTTGCTTGCTTGCTTGCTTGCTTGCTTGCTTGCTTGCTTGCTTGCTTGCTTGCTTGCTTGCTTGCTTGCTTGCTTGCTTGCTTGCTTGCTTGCTTGCTTGCTTGCTTGCTTGCTTGCTTGCTTGCTTGCTTGCTTGCTTGCTTGCTTGCTTGCTTGCTTGCTTGCTTGCTTGCTTGCTTGCTTGCTTGCTTGCTTGCTTGCTTGCTTGCTTGCTTGCTTGCTTGCTTGCTTGCTTGCTTGCTTGCTTGCTTGCTTGCTTGCTTGCTTGCTTGCTTGCTTGCTTGCTTGCTTGCTTGCTTGCTTGCTTGCTTGCTTGCTTGCTTGCTTGCTTGCTTGCTTGCTTGCTTGCTTGCTTGCTTGCTTGCTTGCTTGCTTGCTTGCTTGCTTGCTTGCTTGCTTGCTTGCTTGCTTGCTTGCTTGCTTGCTTGCTTGCTTGCTTGCTTGCTTGCTTGCTTGCTTGCTTGCTTGCTTGCTTGCTTGCTTGCTTGCTTGCTTGCTTGCTTGCTTGCTTGCTTGCTTGCTTGCTTGCTTGCTTGCTTGCTTGCTTGCTTGCTTGCTTGCTTGCTTGCTTGCTTGCTTGCTTGTTAACCATTAACCATGCTTTGTATTTTAGCTGTTGGATATCTCAGAGGTTTATCTGGGCTTTTGCAGGGCCAGTGTGTGTCATTCTTCTTGTAAGTAACAGTAGTTTACAGTTTTTTTTATTCATCCATTCATTTATTTATTCACCCAATGACTGATTCATTAACTGATTCATTGACTGATTCATGCTTGCTTGATTAATTAATTGATTGATTGCTGATTGGTTGATTGATTCGTTGATTGATTAATTAATTGTTTGAATGATGGTTTGATTGATTGGTTCATTGATTGGTTTATTGTTTGATTGGTTTATTGATTGATTGGTTCATTGATTGGTTTATTGTTTGATTGGTTTATTGATTGGTTGGTTGATTCATTGATTGATTGCTATCTATATTCATCTATTCTGTCTTTTTTAGATCAATTTCGTTATCCTGTGTATTGCTATTCGAGTGATGGTCAAGCGACCTAGGTATAAGTCGAACAGAGTAAATGATTCAAGTAAATCAACCACAGAACAAGAATTACGGTCAGTATATAGCTTTTACAAAAATATTAAACAATCTAACCAGCTGAGTTGATCGCCGAAAGGAATTATGGGTCACTTTTTGGGGCAATTTTTGAGCATTTTCCGAGTATACAATGTAGCTTTATCTTGTCGATTGAAATATAATCCCATCATGCGTTTAATTGACTAGCGTTTACAATTAATTTAAAGAAGGAAGAACTTGCATTTCATAAACTCTCTTGGAAGAATAATGGGAAATGCAAACCAAAATACGATGTTGAATCCTCGATTCTGATTGGTTGACCTTGTGTTTGTTCTGAAGGTCAACTCAGCTGGAATGTGTTACTCATTTATCCGTCCAGTTATTCATTCATTTTATTCAATAATTTTTCATTCCTTTAAAAAATGTTCATCAATTCATTTTTAATCTAAATTATTCCTTTAAAAATACAATTAAAAAATTACAATGTAAACATTGAGTTTTTCAATTCTTTTGAATTGCAAGTCAATTTATCAATAAAGTTATTATTATTATTTGGTTCATCCATTCATCCATTCATTCATTCATTTATCCATCCATCCATCCATCCATCCATCCATCCATCCATCCATCCATCCATCCATCCATCCATCCATCCATCCATCCATATTCATTCATTCATTCATTTAATCATGCATTCATTCACTCGTTCATGCATTCATTTGTATATTTTAACTTATTGATTCATGCACATTGATTGAAAAATAAATATACTTTGCACCGTAAAATCGTATATATTTTGTTTGTTCTTCACTGTATCGTTCATTAAAAAAATCGACGTGAAACGTTCAGTAAAAAATCTGGGTGAAACGTTCAGGGAAAATAATCGACGTGAAACGTTCAGTAAAAAAATCGACGTAAAACGTTCAGTAAAAAAATCGACGTGAAACGTTCAGTAAAAAAATCTGGGTCAAACGTTCAGTAAAAAAAAATCGGGTCAAACGTTCAGTAAAAATATCGACGTGAAACGTTCAGTAAAAATATCGACGTGAAACGTTCAGTAAAAAAATCGACGTGAAACGTTCAGTAAAAAAAAATCGTTCAAAAAAACGTTCAAAAATGGGCCAAAATGACAGTTTTTGATTGGTTCTAGTCCATGCAAAATGCTAAAAATGGCCCAAAATGACGGTTTTTGATGGGTTATAGTCCGTGCAAAATGCCCCAAAAAGACGAATGTTGATGGGTTATATATATCACTTTCATTGTTTCTTTTATTCGTTTTTCGTTCGGTCATTCTTTAATTTAAAATGATCAATTCATCTATCCATGCATCCATCTGTACATTTATCTATTTGGATCCATTCATACTTACACTGATTGTATTCAATATGTATATTTATGTTTCTAGAATTGCCTTCAAGACCACCGTAATATTACTGCCTCTGCTCGGCCTGACCTGGTGTCTAGGGTTCATATCTACCCATACAGTAGTCGGCAATACTGTTATCCAGTACATCTTTGCTATCGTAAACACTTTACAGGTATGGGTTACGCATCGTGTTTACCCGATAATATCAATTTGATATCCGAGTGAACACTCGGGTTGTTGGTTTGATTGATCTTGAATATCATTATTATAACCATGCACCTTGATCATCATCATCATCATCATCATCATCAGCAGCAGCAGCAGCATCAGCATCATCATCCACATCAGCATCAGCATCATGATCATGATCATCATCATCAGCAGCAGCAGCAGCAATATATTTAATTTATTTATCATCGTCATACAAGATAATCATCATCGTATTAGTCATCATCATCATCAGCAATATACTCAATTTATTTGTCATCGTCATGCATATCACAATAATCATCGTCATCATTGTTATCGTTATCACATCTTATTTTCAGCATGATTATTATAATCATCATCTTCATCATCATTATCATCATTATCACCATCACATATTGTTTTCAGCACGATTATTATTATTATAATCATCATCATCATTATCTTTAAAATCATCATCATCACCATCATCGCCATCACATATTATTTTCAGCACGATTATTATAATCATCATCATCATCCTTATCATCATCATCATCATCATCATCATCATCATCATCATCGCCATCACATATTATTTTCAGCACGATTATTATAATCATCATCATCATCATTATCACCATCACATATTATTTTCAGCATGATTATTATAATCAGCTTCATCATCATCATCATCATTATCACCATCATCGCCAACACATATTATTTTCAGCACGATTATTATAATTATTATCATCATGATTATCTTCATCATCATCATCATCATGATCACCATTATCGCCATCACATATTATTTTCAGCACGATTATTATAATCATCATCATCATTATCTTTATCATCATTATGATGATTATAATTATTAGTGTCGCTATCCAGGGTAGTAGATTCCATCATTTATCTCTATATGCATCACAAGTCTCAGGTCCTTCAGCAATACCAAATGAGAAAAACATCTTTGCCAATCTTGTTTTTCCAGGGAGTTTACTTTTTCCTGGCACACTGCATGTACGACGAAGATGTAAGTATTATGGGATATTTACTCGCAGCATCATTGAAACAATAAATGTATCAATATTCATCCATCTGTCAATCAGCCCATCTATCTTTTCAATTCTTTTATCCATTCATATATCGATCAATCATTTTCCATTCATCCTCTCATTCATCATCCATTTAACCTCCAATGCATCCATCCATTTATTGGGGATCCATGTATCTCTCATTTACGCATCTAACCATTCATGAATTCTACTATCCATTCATCAGCCCATTCTCCCATTCTACCATCCATTCATCAGCCCATTCTACCATTTACCCATTCTACCATCCATTTATCAAACTATTTTTCCCATTTTCATCCATCTTTTCACTTATTCATATATAAATTCTACCATCCATTCATTCATCCATATATCCATCAATCCACCTATCCATATATCCATTCATCCACCTATCCATATATCCATTCATCCACCTATCCATATATCCATCAATCCACCTATCCATATATCCATTCATCCACCTATCCATATATCCATTCATCCACCTATCCATCAATCCACCTATCCATATATCCATCAATCCACCTATCCATATATCCATTCATCCACCTATCCATATATCCATTCATCCACCTATCCATCAATCCACCTATCCATATATCCATCAATCCACCTATCCATATATCCATCAATCCACCTATCCATATATCCATTCATCCACCTATCCATATATCCATCAATCCACCTATCCATATATCCATCAATCCACCTATCCATCAATCCACCTATCCATATATCCATCAATCCACCTATCCATATATCCATCAATCCACCTATCCATATATCCATTCATCCACCTATCCATATATCCATTCATCCACCTATCCATATATCCATCAATCCACCTATCCATATATCCATCAATCCACCTATCTATATATCCATTCATCCACCTATCCATATATCCATTCATCCACCTATCCATCAATCCACCTATCCATATATCCATCAATCCACCTATCCATATATCCATCAATCCACCTATCCATATATCCATTCATCCACCTATCCATATATCCATCAATCCACCTATCCATATATCCATCAATCCACCTATCCATCAATCCACCTATCCATATATCCATCAATCCACCTATCCATATATCCATCAATCCATATATCCATTCATCCACCTATCCATATATCCATTCATCCACCTATCCATATATCCATCAATCCACCTATCCATATATCCATCAATCCACCTATCCATATATCCATCAATCCACCTATCCATATATCCATCAATCCACCTATCCATATATCCATATATCCATTCATCCACCTATCCATATATCCATCAATCCACCTATCCATATATCCATCAATCCACCTATCCATATATCCATTCATCCACCTATCCATATATCCATCAATCCACCTATCCATATATCCATCAATCCACCTATCCATCAATCCATATATCCATCAATCCACCTATCCATATATCCATCAATCCACCTATCCATATATCCATTCATCCACCTATCCATATATCCATTCATCCACCTATCCATATATCCATCAATCCACCTATCCATATATCCATCAATCCACCTATCTATATATCCATTCATCCACCTATCCATATATCCATTCATCCACCTATCCATCAATCCACCTATCCATATATCCATCAATCCACCTATCCATATATCCATCAATCCACCTATCCATATATCCATTCATCCACCTATCCATATATCCATCAATCCACCTATCCATATATCCATCAATCCACCTATCCATATATCCATTCATCCACCTATCCATATATCCATCAATCCACCTATCCATATATCCATCAATCCACCTATCCATATATCCATCAATCCACCTATCCATATATCCATCAATCCACCTATCCATATATCCATTCATCCACCTATCCATATATCCATTCATCCACCTATCCATATATCCATCAATCCACCTATCCATATATCCATTCATCCACCTATCCATATATCCATCAATCCACCTATCCATATATCCATCAATCCATCTATCCATATATCCATCAATCCACCTATCCATATATCCATCAATCCATCTATCCATCAATCCACCTATCCATATATCCATTCATCCACCTATCCATATATCCATTCATCCACCTATCCATATATCCATCAATCCACCTATCCATATATCCATTCATCCACCTATCCATATATCCATCAATCCACCTATCCATATATCCATTCATCCACCTATCCATATATCCATTCATCCACCTATCCATATATCCATTCATCCACCTATCCATATATCCATTCATCCACCTATCCATATATCCATTCATCCACCTATCCATATATCCATCAATCCACCTATCCATCAATCCACCTATCCATATATCCATCAATCCACCTATCCATATATCCATCAATCCACCTATCCATCAATCCATCTATCCATATATCCATCAATCCACCTATCCATCAATCCACCTATCCATATATCCATCATTCCACCTATCCATATATCCATCAATCCACCTATCCATATATCCATTCATCCACCTATCCATATATCCATCAATCCATCTATCCATATATCCATCAATCCACCTATCCATATATCCATTCATCCACCTATCCATATATCCATCAATCCACCTATCCATATATCCATCAATCCACCTATCCATATATCCATCAATCCACCTATCCATCAATCCACCTATCCATATATCCATTCATCCACCTATCCATATATCCATTCATCCACCTATCCATATATCCATCAATCCACCTATCCATAAATCCACCTATCCACCTATCCATCAATCCACCTATCCATCAATCCACCTATCCATATATCCATCAATCCACCTATCCATATATCCATTCATCCACCTATCCATATATCCATCAATCCACCTATCCATATATCCATCAATCCACCTATCCATCAATCCATATATCCATCAATCCACCTATCCATATATCCATCAATCCACCTATCCATATATCCATTCATCCACCTATCCATATATCCATTCATCCACATATCCATCAATCCACCTATCCATATATCCATCAATCCACCTATCTATATATCCATTCATCCACCTATCCATATATCCATTCATCCACCTATCCATCAATCCACCTATCCATATATCCATCAATCCACCTATCCATATATCCATCAATCCACCTATCCATATATCCATTCATCCACCTATCCATATATCCATCAATCCACCTATCCATATATCCATCAATCCACCTATCCATCAATCCACCTATCCATATATCCATCAATCCACCTATCCATATATCCATCAATCCATATATCCATTCATCCACCTATCCATATATCCATTCATCCACCTATCCATATATCCATCAATCCACCTATCCATATATCCATCAATCCACCTATCCATATATCCATCAATCCACCTATCCATATATCCATCAATCCACCTATCCATATATCCATTCATCCACCTATCCATATATCCATCAATCCACCTATCCATATATCCATCAATCCACTTATCCATATATCCATCAATCCACCTATCCATATATCCATTCATCCACCTATCCATATATCCATTCATCCACCTATCCATATATCCATCAATCCACCTATCCATATATCCATTCATCCACCTATCCATATATCCATCAATCCACCTATCCATATATCCATCAATCCACCTATCCATCAATCCACCTATCCATATATCCATCAATCCACCTATCCATATATCCATCAATCCATCTATCCATATATCCATTCATCCACCTATCCATATATCCATTCATCCACCTATCCATATATCCATCAATCCACCTATCCATATATCCATCAATCCACCTATCTATATATCCATTCATCCACCTATCCATATATCCATTCATCCACCTATCCATCAATCCACCTATCCATATATCCATCAATCCACCTATCCATATATCCATCAATCCACCTATCCATATATCCATTCATCCACCTATCCATATATCCATCAATCCACCTATCCATATATCCATCAATCCACCTATCCATCAATCCACCTATCCATATATCCATCAATCCACCTATCCATCAATCCATATATCCATTCATCCACCTATCCATATATCCATTCATCCACCTATCCATATATCCATCAATCCACCTATCCATATATCCATCAATCCACCTATCCATATATCCATCAATCCACCTATCCATATATCCATCAATCCACCTATCCATATATCCATTCATCCACCTATCCATATATCCATCAATCCACCTATCCATATATCCATCAATCCACCTATCCATATATCCATCAATCCACCTATCCATATATCCATCAATCCACCTATCCATATATCCATTCATCCACCTATCCATATATCCATTCATCCACCTATCCATATATCCATCAATCCACCTATCCATATATCCATTCATCCACCTATCCATATATCCATCAATCCACCTATCCATATATCCATCAATCCATCTATCCATATATCCATCAATCCACCTATCCATATATCCATCAATCCATCTATCCATCAATCCACCTATCCATATATCCATTCATCCACCTATCCATATATCCATTCATCCACCTATCCATATATCCATCAATCCACCTATCCATATATCCATTCATCCACCTATCCATATATCCATCAATCCACCTATCCATATATCCATTCATCCACCTATCCATATATCCATTCATCCACCTATCCATATATCCATTCATCCACCTATCCATATATCCATTCATCCACCTATCCATATATCCATTCATCCACCTATCCATATATCCATCAATCCACCTATCCATCAATCCACCTATCCATATATCCATCAATCCACCTATCCATATATCCATCAATCCACCTATCCATCAATCCATCTATCCATATATCCATCAATCCACCTATCCATCAATCCACCTATCCATATATCCATCATTCCACCTATCCATATATCCATCAATCCACCTATCCATATATCCATTCATCCACCTATCCATATATCCATCAATCCATCTATCCATCAATCCACCTATCCATATATCCATTCATCCACCTATCCATATATCCATCAATCCACCTATCCATATATCCATCAATCCACCTATCCATATATCCATCAATCCACCTATCCATCAATCCACCTATCCATATATCCATTCATCCACCTATCCATATATCCATTCATCCACCTATCCATATATCCATCAATCCACCTATCCATCAATCCACCTATCCACCTATCCATCAATCCACCTATCCATATATCCATCAATCCACCTATCCATATATCCATTCATCCACCTATCCATATATCCATTCATCCACCTATCCATATATCCATTCATCCACCTATCCATATATCCACCTATCCATATATCCATTCATCCACCTATCCATATATCCATCAATCCACCTATCCATCAATCCACCTATCCATATATCCATCAATCCACCTATCCATATATCCATTCATCCACCTATCCATTCATCCACCTATCCATATATCCATTCATCCACCTATCCATATATCCATCAATCCACCTATCCATATATCCATCAATCCACCTATCCATATATCCATCAATCCACCTATCCATATATCCATTCATCCACCTATCCATATATCCATCAATCCACCTATCCATATATCCATCAATCCACCTATCCATATATCCATCAATCCACCTATCCATATATCCATTCATCCACCTATCCATATATCCATTCATCCACCTATCCATATATCCATCAATCCACCTATCCATATATCCATTCATCCACCTATCCATATATCCATCAATCCACCTATCCATATATCCATTCATCCACCTATCCATATATCCATCAATCCACCTATCCATATATCCATCAATCCACCTATCCATATATCCATCAATCCACCTATCCATATATCCATTCATCCACCTATCCATATATCCATTCATCCACCTATCCATATATCCATCAATCCACCTATCCATATATCCATCAATCCACCTATCCATATAACCATCAATCCACCTATCCATATATCCATCAATCCACCTATCCATATATCCATTTTACCATCCATACATCAATCTATTCTACGATAAATTCATTTTCCACTAATATTATTTAACCAAATGATATCCTAACCATTTCGTCGACAAAATAAACGGAAATAAACATAAATTAGAAATATATCATAATCAATTAATAATAAATTGATAGTAATAATATGCCATCCAAACAGGTTCGTAAAACATTATTTCAACGAATCTGTAATTGCTGCAAACCTTCTCCTGTGAGTACTGTTATGCTGCATGAAAAAACCTGTACTTTTATGCTGCATGAGAAAACCTGTACTGTAACCCGGCTGCACGAAAAACCTACAAACAACAGCATGAATATTGTACGTTTAGACTTTTGCTTGAAGTGCACATTCATCTAAGATGGGCAACAAATGTGCGCGCTAAATTTCGCACAACATTTCTATAGATCTAGACCGGATCGAAATAGGCGTCCAATTTTAATAACTATTTTTCTTGACTGGCTAGCTTCGTGTTCACGTTGAACCACAACAGGGATACATGTATGCGAAGATATCACGGGATGTTTTGCGTATCAATATAGCTTTTTCTCAACCCTGAAGCTTATGGAAGCTTTCTTTAATTCCTTCAGAGTCAATGCATGCTGCAGAGTTTAACCTAGTCTAGGCATACTCCGGGCCCAGAAATCGCCCTAAGGGCGTGTTAAGGAATTTTGAGGAAAAAATGGGGGCGATCTAAGACAACTCAGGGCGTCTTACGGCGACTTCTTGGCCCGGAGTAGGCCTTAGTCTCCTTCACAGCTGAACTTTGTGTCACGCAACGTTATCTTTCCAAGAAAACTTCGTTGTGCATGTGACGGCACGAACTCGGCTGCATGCGTTGGAGGACCGGCTATGTTTCACTCTATGGAAACGCATGAAAACATTTTACCAGGCAATAGTCCTTTTCACGGTGACCTGCGCCATCTTAAACGGCAGCCAGGAACGAACGTTGAGCTTGCAATGATAGAGACCTTTTAACACCTTGAGGTACAATTATTCACGTGTCTTTATCACTGCAAGCTCAACGTTCGTCTCACTTCGATACAATGGCCCGGCTACCTTTCAAGATGGCGGCAGGGAACTTTGAAGGGGACTATTCTTCTATTTTAAACTTATCTCTATCGTTTCAGGTGATCAGAGCAACAAACAACACCTCTACACGAGTCAAGACTTACTTCAGTCGGACACTGTCTCGTACAAACCCCTCTAACACTTCAACCTCTGTCGGAGTCAGGTCGAACAGTGGACACAACGATAGTGCCTACAAGAAAAAGGGTAAAGATGTCGTCTTTGAAATGCCTTCATTACCTGTATCTTCACGTGGTACACATAGTATTCCATCACCTGAGAATCACAAATATATAGACAATAACGGTGATATTACTTCAAAAACCAACGATACATCTACCATCGTATCGATACCTGTTCCTGATATCCGTGCATACTCTAATAGAGTCAGTAGCGGTAGTTCAGCAAGCGAGTGCTCAGAGTCAATACCAGTTGAAAACAAAGATCTTGGCACTGTGAAAGAAGACGTTGGATCTCCAGGACAAGTGTTTTTCCGACGAGCCAAGTCTGCCATTAATGATAAACTATCGAAAAAGACAACTGTTCCAAGGCGCTCTCACTCTATCGCCGCCGAATCTCCAAGAATGAAACTATCGAAACAGACTTCAAATGATAGTAATGTTAGTGGAACCAGCAACACTGCTTTCCTTAGGTGCTAGTACAGCTGTATATCAGTAGTGGATAACTGTGTAAAACATGCGAGATTACGGACATATACAGTGCACCTCCCTCTACCGTCCCCCTCCTCCTATAGCTGTCCCGGTCCGTGCACGTTTTTCACATCATACAACGTCATAAAACGAATCGCGGCCATCCAAATCATTTATTATATCATATTGTATTCAGACATGAAGTCGAGGCTTGTTAGTCAAGAATAACTTGGTTGCCATATTTAGATTTTGTACTATATTTCCTTTTAGTTTTTACCAGTCAGCATGCTTTTTGCCCCAAGACGTTATTATGTCTCGCTGGACATGCCGGGGACCCCCTTTTTCCAAGTGACGGGGGTGATCAGTGGTTCATTTTCATAGTTATTGAAGGTACGACTGTACGATGTTCTTGAATAAAATTGAGGTATGGAGGCATGTGAAGTGATTAACGTTTGAGTCATCACCGATCACTCCTACCACTTGGGTAGTCCTTCCCCCTAGATATTTTCAACGAGTAAAAACAAAATGGTCTCCAGGGGCGAAACTGTCCTTCTTAGGGCTATACTTCGTGTAAGAACTATGTTGTGTGCACCTAAAAAATTATATAAAAATGTTAAAATATACACTCATTTAGTGATCATCAATATTGTTCCTACATGAAGTACAGTCCGAAAATTTTTCACATAATACTCATACTTTCAAGTAACTCACTCATCGTACACTTTCAAAAACGAGCAAGTAGTGCCCAAATAACTCAGGGTGTGGCTTACGTATATCAGTTAAGTCAAGTAACCACCACTCGGTCGTTTTTTTTCCAGTGAAGGCTATTATTAAATTGAGTACTAATAGGTATAAAGAATTGCATTGTACTTAGAAGAACAGGCCATTCCTTTGTCACACGAATGTTGTAGTTTTTGTTGGACCGCCACGATTCGACTGCTATAGCGTAGGACTTGTATACTGCCAGTCTTCATTGATTCATCAGGTGATGGTGTAGACTGGATAGTGTAGGTCTTATATACTGCTAGTCTTCATCAGGTGATGGTGTAGACTGGATAGTGTAGGTCTTATATACTGCTAGTCTTCATCAGGTGATGGTGTAGACTGGATAGTGTAGGTCTTATATACTGCAAGTCTTCATCAGGTGATGGTGTAGACTGGATAGTATAGGTCTTATATACAGCTAGTCTTCATCAGGTGATGGTGTAGACTGGATAGTGTAGGTCTTATATACTGCAAGTCTTCATCAGGTGATGGTGTAGACTGGATAGTGTAGGTCTTATATACAGCTAGTCTTCATCAGGTGATGGTGTAGACTGGATAGTGTAGGTCTTTAAAACTGGAAGTCTTTATCAGGTCAGGTCAGTGATGGTGTAGAATTAGCTAGAATTAGTCTTCTGCACATACGTTTTTAGTGTCCGATATTCTTCCTCCCAGTTCGCGGGGAGGGAAAAATAACCGACACTAAGAGCAGCTGCGCAGGAGGCTAGTGTAGAGTGGACAGCGCAGGTCTTGTGTGCAGATCTTGTAGTCTTTATCAGGCCAAGCCAGTGATGGTTTAGAATGGACAGGGCAGGTCTTTTACGCCGCTAATATGACTAAAATATGACTAACCAAAGCATGTGTCAGTGATACAGAGAATTTCTGTGTTATATAATATTCATAATATTTATCTCAAATATGCGTTATCGTTATTTAAAGAATGTTATAGAATGCATCGTATATACTATTTAGATCTATTTTATCAAAGTTTTGTATAAAACTAATATTGGATTGCAACAATTAAAAGACGACGGTGCTTTGCCCTAAACAGAGTCAGGCACTTATTCATTTTATTGATTAGAAGTTATTAGTCTACAAGTATTCCAGTGCTTCTTTATAAGGACAATATTATCATCGTCATCATCATCTGACTATCATCTGATCATCATTATTGTGATCATGGTCGTCGTCATATCATCATCATCATACGCGCTTGTCATCACGTCATCGTCATCACATCATCATCATCATTCATCACCATCATCATCATCATCATCATCATCGCGCGTATATATCATCTTTGATGTTTGGCTGCTTGTAAGAGCGTTTATTTGAAATTGCGCAAAACCATTCGCGCAACACTGATTCTTTGCTGGTACAATTTGTAGCAATGTTTTGTTGAGATACAATTTACGCAGTCCTGCAATATCATTGTTGCCTCCAGCAACAAGCACTACGTAGAAATATTGACTTGCATCACGTAACAGAAAACCTAGGATAAAAGCCAAATACAACAATTGACGGATTACGATAGTGCTTATTTTAATCTAGCGCAAACCACCCGAATGAATATCGATTGAACTCACGAAACCTTATCGACTACTAAACGAACCTCCTCAGTCACGTGACGTAATGTGTTTATAGGTTAACCGATTTTGTATTGATTGAATTCACCTTCACGAATGATTATAGATTACCTGATTACGAGAGTTCGTCCTTTAGATGTGTACTATTTTGGTGCAAAACGCGCCTACATTTTTGCCCGCGTTGCTCAGTACTTATGAGGCAAATAAAAAGAGAATTTTCAAGCAGTTTGTACTCTTAATTGTGTAAATAAATGTTTAGGATTGGTAAGTCGCATTGCGCGGCGCGACGTCATATCACTAATATACGGTATCAAATTTCTAGTTTACTGGCGCTCGCTCGATCAAAGAAGAGCGAAGATAAGACATTTAATCAAATCACTGCAATCATAAAGTTTACAGATCATTAGTCCTACTAAAGTCATCAAGGGATAGATCATTTACAGGTAAATCACGTTTATATGTTATTGTTTGGTTATCTTGAATGATTTCAGCGTGGTTCTCACTAACTGTGTGACTATCTCACGTTTCATGTGTGAATACGTGAATACCTCGATGTTTAATCCACTGTTTTCGTCTCCTTAAATGGCAATCACACGTTCAGAATTACTGCTATTCCTTTCATTTATAAACAGACCTGTGTAAATGTAGTTTATGAGAGGGTTTTTAGTTGATTTAAGTGAGTTTTTGTGCTGTTTGTAATGTGATTAGTTGTGTGTTGTAAAGAAGGTCTATGTTTTACTACGGTTCGCGTGCGTCTACCCTAATCAATCCCACATTCCTAACGGTTAATTGTAGACTTTAATTTCCTTTCCATGTCTACTTTCTAGTGCTTTAACTTGTCTGCGGTATAATTCAAGACATTGTTGACTTTTTTTGAAGAATAGTTCCAAGCCGGGTATAGTTTAAACCGGTTTTGAATAGTTAACTAAATTCCATAGCTACTCGAACTGTAGATTCCACAGACGTTATATTGCCTGGAATACTCGTGAATCATTCATACGTAGTTATTATATTCTTCTTTTAATGAAATCACGTTGTTATTGATACTTAAAGATAATCCAATTATATTAAACAATAAATAATCGTTTTTAGAACAAATTTGTCCCTCATGAAAAAGCGATTATGAAATGATCGAGAGCTTAACTTACACACATTGAATTTACTGCTTCATAAACTTCTATCACTTCAGTATTTTTAAACAGTAATTTAAAGCTATTTTCGTGTTATTAACGACAATAAAGGAAGTATGACGGTAGATAGATAGCTAATAAATGGAACTTTTCCAAGAGAAAGACCCACGTTTCCTTGAGGTTTGTTTTGATTGTTGAAATCATCTCCTCTATCTCCGGAAACTATATTCTTATAACAACACGACTTTGTTTTTCACTTACAATCCATGTTTGGTAAATTTGAACATAATGACTCTTAGGAAAGCGTTGTTTCTCATGGTAAAGTAGAGGTTGATTGTTTATTCAGGGATTTTTTGGGAAGATGTTTTCGTGGCCTTTCTCGTTCGGGAGGAAAGGAATTGACTGATGTAGGATTCAATAGGTTAATGTTTAGGAAGACCCGAATCTTATCTTTTTTTACGACACTTTTGCGTGGTGATATGATGATCATGGGCCCACAGTAATTGGCCGATGCTGTTGTGGTGTCCCTGCCTATTGTCTTCAGTGCTAATTTACTTATTTATTTCGTATATTTATTGTAGAAACGTAAAATTTATTTAGGCGAAGCAAATAAAATAAAAATAAAATCATGGTGGCAATGGTAGTGATGATAATAATGATGATGATATAATCACGATAATTATGACTATATGATGATAATGATGATGATAGTATGTTGTCATTGATGATGATGATGATGATGGCAATGGTAGAAATGATAATGCTGATGATATAATAAAGGTGATTATGACGATGATGATGATGATGATGATGATGATAGTATGTTGTCATTGATGATGGTGGTGGTGTTGATGATGAGGTGACGTTGATGGTGATATGTCCAGTAAAAATGATAATGACGACCATGACGTAGATGATGATAAAGATAACGATGATGATGATATAATAACGATGATTATGACTATATGATGATGATGATGATGATGAATGATAGTATGATGTCATTGATGGTGATGATGGTGTTGATGATGAGGTCACGTTAAAACGATGATATGCTCAGTAATGATGATAATAACGACCATGATGTTGATGTTGATGATAATATAAAGATGACAGTGATGATGATTATTATTATAGTATGTTGTCGTTGATGCTGATGAGGTTCAATTCACGATAACATGTTTATGATGATAATAGGGAGCTTTAGATTTGACAACGAGTACGACATTGAGTACGAGTACGAGTTTTAAAATTGGCCGTGTGTGTATTGTTGATACTGAATTACATCCCACTTCTTGTTTTTATTCATTTGGTGTCTCAATCTATACACAAGACTACAATTCATCATCAACAACACACAGAAGGCCAATTTCAAAACTTGTACTCGTACTCAATCTCGTACTCGTTGTCAAATCTAAAGTTCCCTAATAACGACCATGACTTTAATGATGATGATGATGAGAATATTATTGACCTTGTGTTAGATTCTAATAAAGTGTCTAATTTTAGAATTAATTACATAATCAAATAGAAATAGATATTCTAATAATAGATCACTCCTGGTTATACTCTGGAGTAGAACATGCCTCTATGACATACTACACACTTTAATGTTGCATACTTTTATAGAAGTAGGGTCAAAATGTCATTAATTATTTCCAGACTATTTGTCTGACATGATAACATCATTCAAGTTATTCTATTAGTGCTGTGCCTACAGTGGCGATGACTGAAGCGAAATATATCGTGATGCCTTGATTAATATTGTTGACTGTCTAGCCTCGTTTTCACGTTGGAACACAATGAAGATTTCGCATGTATGCGAGGTTAGGCAGTCAAGAACAAAAGCAATATTTCGCCGATTTTGTGTATTATTACTTTATCGAGATGATTAGCATTGTCATCCACATAAGATTTTCTCCCATCATTGGTGTTATTAATATTACCATTGTTATAATATTAATAAACAGTAATATTATTATTGTCGTCTTCGTTATAATCACGTATCATTATTATGAATATTTATATTATCATTTTAAATGACTATTATCTCATTATTATTATCACTAACATAACTAACATATATTATTATCACTAAATGGAAACTAGCGAGTAAACTAGTATTGTCTGCGTCGGTGTTTGATATAAACGATAGGTAGTATAATGAAATTTGTAACACTGTAAAAAATGAGAGTAGGTTTGAGGCCATGTACTACTGTATTTTTATTTTGATCTTGAGCTTTCGTCGGACGCCGACATCATCAGATCGAGATGATCTTCTGATGATGTCGGCGTCCGACGAAAGCTCAAGATCAAAATAATAAATACAGTAGTGCATGGCCTCAAACCTACTCTCATTTCTTACGGTGTTACAATTTTCATTATATTACCTATTACTTATTATCACTAACATTAATTCTGATCATCATCATTATATTATTATTATCATTGTTCATCGCAGCATTAATTGATATTATCGTTATTTAATATTATCACATGGCTCCATTATGGTGTCACTGACCGAACTTTGGGTGGTCTAGACGACTACGAATCTTTTACGCTTTTTACTGATGAGTTATTCGCGATGACAGTTATTAACTGATTAATGGATTCTGAGGAAATATCGCGCGAATCTTAATAATTTCAAACACTTGATCGTAGTGAAACCCCTCTATTGCGAACACTTGATCGAAGGACAACCTTATTATTTAGAACACTTGATCAGAGTAAATCTTTTATTTCGAACACTTGATCGTAGTGAAACCCATCGGACGCGTAGTGAATCGAAACCCCTCTATTTCGAACACTTGATCGAAGGACAACCTTATTATTTCGAACGCTTGATCGCAGGAAAACCTCACTATTTCGAACACATGAGATAAGGACAATCTCTTTATTTCGAACACTATTTTGAACAGAGGGTCGTAGTGATACTTTACATCGAACACATGATCGTAGTGAAACTTTCTAATTCGAACACTTGATCATAGTAAAATATATTTCTATTTCGAACGCATGATCGTTGTAAGATATTCTATTAGCGATAATAATAATAACAATAAAGTTCAAGAACTGTAAATCTCAATTACCACTTAAACAAAGGGTTATAAGAATGTAACAATTTTGTTGTCACGTGACAAGTCATCTCCAGACATTCCTGTCATGCTTTCAAACCAGTGGAGGTCTCTTCGATTAAGTCATTATGTACCCCCTTCGACGTAAAAGTATTGTCCTCCTCGGAAAGCACATCAAGAAGTCTCCATGAAGACAGCAGCAACACGTAACTTATAGGTGAGAGAAAGTTCAACTTGGAATAATTCAATATCTAATTGTTTTATCGCAAGAGTCGCTGCAATGAGAGGTGGTCGTTGTCAGTTAGGCTGGAGAATGTTAGAGAGTGGTTTTCATTATCGTATGGTCAGCCGCTTTGAATCATTTATATATGAGGTTCATTACACTAAAGTGTTTTATATTAACCTATGATAAACTTCAAAACCATTTATAGATTTTATACCTGATATGAATGTTTTAGAGAGGTTCTTGTTCTTGTGTTAGTCGTCGTGTATATCATTCATATTGCGTGTTACTCGAGATGGTTATTATTCAAAAGATTTAGAGATTTCTTCGTGATTTACCTATGTATTTACCTATGATTTACCTTCTTCACTTTCAATCCCATTTTTCCTCGTGTTGTATTTCTAAAAACTACTTTTGCGATAGGCCTTTAACAATGATAACAATAACCGAGTTAATTTCACTGTAGTTTAATCAACATCATCGTCATTAACATCATCATCATCATCATTGATGACATCATCATCATCATCATGGTCGTCATTATGATCATATGCGTACCTGGATCATATATAAGGCTAAATAGTTTTGATCATTGAGGTTTAATAAACGCGGAAATTGGCGTTTAATGAACTCACCGATAATCCAGCCATGAGTTATTTTGTCTTTAGGGGAAACCTGAGGAGAAATTACCCCGTTATAACAGTAAAATCACAAATATTAACTACTTGGTATTCCCTAAGTCAATATATGTTAGTTTGATTTGAATCGAAGTAAACGTTAAACAAATGTGATTTTTAATGCTTGGAATGTAAGTATTGGTGTGTAGTGTTTGTTGAAAGGTCACAGCCAACAGATGTGAACGAGTAAGCATGAACTATAGCATGGTTGTTGGTTTATTGTTTTCTTTGCACAATTGGTGTTCCGCTTAGAATGTTTCAAGTACTATTTAAACAACAACACTTTTTTTACTGTTTTGTTTTTGTGTTTTTGTGTTTTTGTTACAAGACGCGATGGTGGATATATACTTTGGCCCTGTTCTGCAGTTATGCCAATGTATCATTAGGGTACTGGTTTTTGTTGTGTTTTTAATGTTCCTTTTTAATTTTTTAATGATCGTTTTATAGACACTTTCTTTTTCGAACACTTGATCGAAAAAAAACCCTTCCATTTTGAACACTTGATCGAAATAGAATCCCTCCAATTCGAACACTTGATCGAAATAGAACCCCTCCAATTCGAACACTTGATCGAAATAGAACCCCTCCAATTCGAACACTTATCGAAATAGAACCCCTCCATTTCGAACACTTGATCGAAATAGAACCCCTCCATTTCGAACACTTGATCGAAATAGAACCCCTCCATTTCGAACACTTGATCGAAATAGAACCCCTCCATTTCGAACACTTGATCGAAATAGAACCCCTCCAATTCGAACACTTCATCGAAATAGAACCCCTCCATTTCGAACACTTCATCGAAATAGAACCCCTCCATTTCGAACACTTCATCGATAAGTACAACCCACAGCATTCTACTTTGTATTTATGTCAACGCAGTTATATGTATTACAAAAATAGTAACTACGTAAACGCGCAAGTATGGCGCTCTATGGTGATTTAAACGTTTTGTTTTTCATAGCGCGGCAGGGCCTCAATGTACATCGCATATAGTGATATAGTTACGTATTCTAGAAGTAACATTGACCTTGAGGTATGTCATCCTTTCATGACCTTGGGTTGTGGAGGGGGATGTGGAGGGGGAAGGGGAAGCTGAGGTGGGAAGTGATAGGCGAGGATGAGAATACATAAATAAATCATCACTTTTTTTAACGTCTCAATGTATTTAGCATGCAGACACAAGTAACCTACTAATTGGGGGGACTCAGAAGAAGAGGAAGAAGGGAGGTATAAAGGGGGGGGTGTAAAGGGAGGGACGCAGTTAAGGGCTCCAACGTAAGCTCTTTCATATTTTACTTAAATTGTCAAGATAAAAGTGGATCTGGTCGAGAAAATTCAAGCCAAAACTTATGCAAATCAGGATGATTTTATATCTAAAATACAACCTTCTTCGTGGACGTGATTTCTTCTGTCAAATTCCTATTAATCAATCATGAATTTTATATGTATATAAAGTATATGAAGTGATGATCTCTGTATATGACCAAAGTATTACATCACTTACATGCAAGCTAAACTGAAAAAATTCATTATGATCAGAGACATAACGCAGAGTCAATGTAGTCACATAACCAAACAGCTAATACGCAAATTTATGAGAAAATATTGAAGTTTCTTCTCTATCTAATCTCGAGATTGATAGAAGTAAGTCTATTGTTATTAGAGCGGTTTTCGTATGACTGTGAAAAAGGCACGGCACGGATACGGCAGAAAATTCGAACGTTTTTATAGAAACCACGGCAGTGACGCAGTCAGTCACGGCACTGCACGTCCGTTTCACAGTCATACGAAAACCGCTTTATAGTTTTTTTACTCCGACGAAGGGCTAAAGCTCGAAAATTCAGTAAGTTAAGTCAACATTTTTTACGGTGTTACTAATTTCATTATATTACCTATCGTTTATATCAAACACCGACACAGCCTTTACTAGTTTAGGGGTGGACCATTTGACTTTTGAGGGGGGAGGGGGGGGGGGGGGGAGGGTAATGATTTAGTCCGTGCAGGAAACTTTTTTTACCCCGCTGCGCATGCGCACGGAATTTTTTTGATAGAAATGCAAAGATTTGAGTGGCGATTTTTGGCTTGCAGGAAATTTTTTCCCAAATTAATCATCCACCTCCCCCCTTAAAAGTTAAATGGTCCTCCCCTTACTCGCTAGTTTCCATTTGTTATTATAGTGGTTTCTATTGTTTTTATAGTCGTGACCAACTCGAAAGTCTTAACTACTTTGGTCACCACACACGTATATCTATCACGTATTTTGTAAATTTGTAGTCTGTAAATTATTTATTATTGTAAATCGTGTTTCTTAAATGTAATTGTGTAAATAGGTATTTAAGATAGTCGTACCTATTATCGCGCACATCCTATTATCGTGCTTAGCTTTTTGTAACAAAATAATATATATCTTCTATTCTGCGTAAAGTTTATTGAAAAAAGTGGACCAAAAAAGTTGGTTGCAACAGAATAAGCAGCCATAATTGTTTTAATGAATTTTGAAGCAGTTTTTTAGAAGATATATATTATTTTTTACGAAAAGCACGATAATAGGATGTGCGCGATAATAGGTACGACTACCTTACGTGTGAATTTAAAAAGTTCTAAGTTTACCCTAAAACACGGTTTATACGGTACTTAGCTGTTTATAAACTTATTGTTATCACAGTCATTGATTAACTTTACCTAGACTTTATAATAAACCCTTCTGCCAGGTAAATTTAAGTAAGTAAGCAAAACAATTTGAACTCTACGAACGACAAAACCAATAGTATCAAGGACTTACTTTGAAACCAATTTGAACCAAATGAACCCCAATGATAATCAGCGTAGAGTATAGCGAAACAAGCATCCAACTAGCATACATAAGGTTGTGTTGTTGTGTTGTTGATAGCACTCGCTTTTTCCGTTGAACAAGAACGAGAAAGTAGTAGCAGTTTGTCGCGAAACTTTTGTGAATATGAATAAATTACAAACGGTAAACGATCTCTAGGGAAAACAACACTGAAAGTGAACAATGAGAAGGAATTTGTCATAAAATACATCATAAAATAAAATAAATTATTATCATTATTATTATTATTATTATCATTATTATCATTATTATCATTATTTTTATTATTATTATTATTATTATTATTATTATTATTATTATTATTATTATTATCATTATTATCATTATTATTATTATTATTATTATTATTATCATCATTATTATTATTATTATTATTATTATTATTATCATCATTATTATTATTATTATTATCATCATTATTATTATTATTATTATCATTATTATTATTATTATTATTATTATCATCATTATTATTATTATTATTATTATCATCATTATTATTATTATTATTATTATTATTATTATTATTATTATTATCATCATTATTATTATTATTATTATTATTATTATTATTATTATTATTATTATCATCATTATCATCGTTATTATCCTCATCATTATTATCATCATTAGTATTATGATTAGCATTATATTCATCATCATGATCATCACCATAATACCACCATCACCATCGATCGCCATCATGATATTCATCACCATCATCATCAATATCTATTTTTTTCATGTTTAGATATTTTAAATAAAGCATAAATTCATTAATAGTAATCATTTACCGATAAATAGTTTGTAAATATTTTAGATTTTATATATTAGCTTTAGATGATTTATTGTAAATAATTTGTTAATTCAGTTTTCTTATTGTAAATAGTTCGTTAATTCAGTTTTTATACTGCAACAGAACCTTAATAAACTATTATTATTATTATTATTATTATTATTATTATTTATAATCATCATCATCATCATCATCATCACGCTTTGCTCGTTTTTCCTTCTGTCTTTACTATGATCAAGTGTTCGAATTAGAAAGTTTAATACCTTTGTTTTCAACAGATCACATCATGCTTTAATACCTTTGTTTTCAACAGATCACATCATGCTTTAATACCTTAATTGTTTTCAACAGATCACATCATGCTTTAATACCTTAATTGTTTTCAACAGATCACATCATGCTTTAATACCTTAATTGTTTTCAACAGATCACATCATGCTTTAATACCTTAATTGTTTTCAACAGATCACATCATGCTTTAATACCTTTGTTTTCAACAGATCACATCATGCTTTAATACCTTTGTTTTCAACAGATCATATCATGCTTTAATACCTTTGTTTTCAACAGATCACATGATGCTTTAATACCTTTGTTTTCAACAGATCATATCATGCTTTAATACCTTTGTTTTCAACAGATCATATCATGCTTTAATACCTTTGTTTTCAACAGATCACATCATGCTTTAATACCTTTGTTTTCAACAGATCATATCATGCTTTAATACCTTTGTTTTCAACAGATCATATCATGCTTTAATACCTTTGTTTTCAACAGATCATATCATGCTTTAATACCTTTGTTTTCAACAGATCACATCATGCTTTAATACCTTTGTTTTCAACAGATCACATGATGCTGCTCGCACTTCTGGTTATCACCACGTTCCTTCCGTCCGCTGCTGCATTATCGTGCTCTGATTGTCATGAAGTTAACTGTACACAACCTGCTAATTGCAAGGGAAGTCTTGTACCAGATCCTTGTGGCTGTTGTAAGCTGTGTGCTAAGGTCGAAGGAGAGTCATGTGGTGGTACATGGTATACAGAGGGAATATGTGATAATGGACTAAAGTGTGTTGTCACCGACAAGGAAACGGAGAAGGGACACTGTAGACGAGGTCAGCAATCATTATTGAACAATTAAACAAATATCGGCTATTGTGGTCCGGTGAATTCATTCGTTCATCTACTCATTCATCCATCTATTTATTCATCCATCCATCCATCCATCCATCCATCCATCCATCCATCCATCCATCCATCCATCCATCCATCCATCCATCCATCCATCCATCCATCCATCCATCCATCCATCCATCCATCCATCCATCCATCCATCCATCCATCCATCCATTCATTCATTCATTCATTATTTCTTTATTCCTCCTTTCATTAATTGATCCATCCATTTATTCATCCACTCATTCATCCATCCATTCATTCATTCATGTGTTGATGAGGCGATGTTGATAATGATGATTCCGTTCATCTTTACGTCGTCTTGTTCATTGTTGTTCTATTTTATGCAGCCGAGTCTTTATGCAAAAAGAAGAAATGTGGTTTCCGTCAGCAGTGCATAGTAACAAAACACAAGAAAGCTGTGTGTATTTGTCCCAGGAACTGCAGGGAAAGCAAACAAGACCCGGTGTGCGGCTACAAGAATGGTAAACAATACAGGAACACTTGTGAGCTGTACAGACACGAGTGTCGATCAAGAAAAGAAATTGGTTACTACAGTGGACCATGTAAAAGTACGTATAGTTGCTACTGACAACTAGTCAGAGATGAAAGGAGAAAGGCGGGAAGATGGGAGAGAGAGAGAGTGGGGAAGGAACGACCAAGAAAAAGGGCGGGGACAGAGATAAGAGACTTTGAAAGAAAGCAAAAAATAGTGCGGGACTCCACCAAAAAAACATTGACCAGAGCTTTAACCTTGAAAGAAAATATCGTGCACTGACAACAACAAAAAACCCTGAAAAAGCCACAGCCACGAGGGCAAAAATAATATAATAACCTGTACCGAAAAATCCCCCCCCCCCCCCCCCCCCAATAAATATCGAACGGTCCGTCCCTAAGTAAGAAAATCCCCAAAGTATAAACTTATGGAGTAATTCCTTTTTGCTATCTAGGATGCTTCTACAGAGGCAAAGAATACCGAATGAAGGAAGCAAGGAAAGGAGTAGCTCCTTGTGAAACATGGTAAAGTATATATAGAACAATAATCGACCATACATTGAAATATACCAAATTACATCTTCTTGTGTTGTTACTTTTGAATCGAAATATCTTGTGTTTTGTATACAAAACCTTTCGAAAGCCATGTGTTGTGAGGCAATATTGTAAAGCTTTACCGCGTAATTAGGTGTCTTCAATGCCATGCGGATTAATTGTGATTATATTTTCAGTACCACCGACATAGAACACTCCAGTTTCATGTTATCTAGTACCGCTGTACTATTTGACAAAAGGTGCATTTGCACAGGCTAAGCCTCGATTTGTTGTGAAAACATTCACAAATTCCAAGCCAAACACGTGAAAGTACTACCGCTAAACAATAGAAAAAAAAATTTAAATTTACTCCGAATCGAAATTATTCCTGTGCAAATGCGCCTTTGGTCAAATTGTACAGCGTTGCTGTAGTGAGACACTTTTACAGTTTTCTCTATTTTGACCTTTAACTATACATTTTCGCAATAATCCTCCCATGCAATGTTGATTTTCAGTTAACATGAATCCTTGATGACTGCTAGGCCAACATTGTGTAGAAGGGGGAGGGGGAGGGGGAGTGGTTTTAACAACAAATTGAAGCCCAAGAAGCGCGCATTACGGTATAAGACTAATGTTCCTTTTCGAAACAGTTGTCTCACTGATTCTCAAGATTGTCGATAACATGAAACAGCAATACATTCCATGTATATATCGCGTCACTATGTGCAGACAGAACGGCATGCCCTCAGGATGAATTCCTCCCATAAGCATGTAACTTACTCTAGACGTTAAACCCTACTTATGCATAGTTAATATAATCTTAGACATATAATCAATATAGACAATATAATCTTAGGGTTAATCCCTAAATCCTGCTTGAAGAAAACGACAAACTATAGACATCAAACTCCTGTTATCGGTATACAAAACCGCTTTAAAAGCCGCAATAATACGCTTTTTGAACTTGTGGTCAACCTTAACATTTTCAACTACAATCGAAAGGCAAAATTATTATTACATTTGTTTATTACTTTAGATGTAAATACAGGAAATGTACTTTGAAGCTTAGTAGGGGTTATGATCAGAATGGCTTGTGTAAGGACTTTTTAGTAAAGGATTGTAAGGATTTTTAAGTGTTGCTTAAGGTATTCATGTTTGAAGTGGATGTTTGTTTAAAGCAGCGTGAAAGAGATGGTTGTCCATTGACATCTCAGTATGGGACAAATGTAATGACTTCTAGAATCTTCCATCGATCAAATGTTCTTATCTCTTGTCTCTCATAGTGTTGCAATTATATCCTGATGTTCTTTTTTTGTCGCTTACTCATTAATCTAAAACATGGCTTGAGGTTGTTAGTTGTACAAGGTTAATCGGGATCATTATCATTATCACCATCATATCATCATCGACATTATCATCATCGTTTTCATCGCTATCACTATCATCATCACCATCATTATCACCATCATATCATCATCGACATTATCATTATCGTTTTCATCGCTATCACTATCATCATCATCATCATTATCACCATCATATCATCATAATCATCGTCGACATTATCATCATCGTTTTCATCGCTATCCGCACTATCATCATGATTATCATCATCATCATCAACCTATGATTGTGATTGTCATCGTCATTGTCGTGGCCATCGTCATCATCATTATGATGATAGCATCATAGCTATCATTGTGACTTAATCATCTTTGTCATTATAATCATCATCTTCATCATCAGCTTTACATGCATGGTCATTATCTTCATCATTATCATTTTTATCCTGCTACCAAGATGATGGTGATGATGCTACTGATGATGATCAAGGTGTTTACCATCAATCTAATCTAACGTGTTATGACATCTTACAGTGTGTGTCGTCATGGTGACTGGATATGCAGTGCTAAGAAGCCTTGTAAAGAGTCTCTGGAATTCTGCACCGTGTTTGACGACCCGTCATCAGGAAAACTCAGTTCCACCTGTCCCGCGGGATTCATGTGTAAAGTTCAAATCCCGAGCATTCCCGAGCAGAATATACCGGGGGTTGGGAAATGTGTACCCAGGAACCTAACTGGTAAGTACTCAAATGTAAAATAAGCATTGCACAGGAGCCCCAAGACGTGTTAGATAGTGTAGTCCCATGTAGCAATCCCAAACGCCTTTGCGGACTTTGACTTGACCCAGGCCACATCTCGTTTCTTCATTGACGAATAATGTCTCTTAAAACTGAATTGAGTAGCAACAATAACAGGCGTCAAGCTCATTAATACTTGCAATTAATATTATGTTTTTTTACTAGTTAGATCTAGAGTTGGAACTGGATTTAGTATGATAATAATTTGTTTTTGTTTTTTCCTTAGTTGCCAATGCTACCTCATCCAAGAATATGACAACTGCTCGTTCAAGTAAAACAGGTTTGTCAAGTTTCATGTAAAGAGCCCAGGCGTGCGCTACCACAGGAATCCCTTGTTGACTATCTACTGACTGATAGAAGATTCAACTACAGGTTCACTTAGTCTAATTATTATCTGTTTTTTGTTATAGCTATCGATAATATGTGTGAATTACCTGTTAAGCCTGGTGCTTGTCGTGCTTCTATTATAAGATGGTATTACAACACAAATCGTAAAAAGTGCCTCAAATTCACATATGGTGGTTGTGATGGCAACGCGAATAATTTCCGCACCAAGTCAAGTTGTCGCAACACGTGCATGCGCAGAAAAGGTAAGCGGAGTTCACTTTGTCAACCCTACCCTCCCAGGAACGCAAATAATGTAATGAAAAAATGACTTTTTAAAGTTAGTTCGTACCGTATGCAAGGATGGGAAGCGCGGTGGCCTAATGTTTAGTGCGCTGGACTCTGGGTCTAAAGGTCCGGGTTCAAGCCCTGGCCGTGGACATGTGTTGTGTTCTTAGGCAAGACACTAAACCGTGTCTCTCTCCACCCAGGTGTATTAGTGGGTACCGGTAAATTGTTTGTTCCTTTGCGAACCACTGACCTAAAACATGATCTCTTGTTTCTCGTTGTAGGTCAATCCACTAAAGCAACGAAGCCACCTATGTCAACACTGACTTCCAAACGTAACACCAAACCAACAAGAAGACCAAAAACTACAGGTATGTCAATAAAACACTTGGTTTAACATTAACTACTAATATCCATACGCAACCAGCTCGAATCATTCATTTGGATAACAATTTGCGCTCGCAAAGACGCATGGTTCCACCTATTTTTCTGAAATAAGATTCGCACTCTCATTGGCTAATTCAGTGTTCTTCTCCAAGTTATGCACACGGTATGTCCGATTCCGTAGAAATAAGACATAAAATAAGTGGTTTTAGACGGTGAATTTCGTTTTCCTTTCTTCTAGAAAAAGTTAAAAATATGACTGCAATATGCCATCTACCACCTGCCCCAGGCCCCTGCCGTGCGGCCATGCCACAGTGGTACTACAATCCTAAGAAACAGCGGTGTTCTCGTTTTATTTACGGCGGTTGCGGTGGCAACGACAACAACTTTGATAGCAAAGACGAGTGCAAGGCTGCGTGCATGCGCAATAAAGGTAAAGACCGCTGGACACTGACTGTTATGTGGTGGGAAAATCATCACAAGATGCTAATAGAAGCCAAGTTGAAAGGTTTCTCGAATCGAAAACGAGCTAAAAACAAAAGACGAAGAGACAAAAGAAAACGCTTACAAAGAGGAAAATAAAGACTTGTCTAGAGACTAGAGAGAGTGTGTGTTAAGAAACACAAAGGTTTTGAACTAGTTACTGTTAGAAGCAAGAAAAGCTTTACTTTGAGCCAATGTCAGTAGTCATAATGAACGACTTCACATCGCAGAACGATGGCCTTGACGTCTGCAAAGTAGAAAAACGAAGAAAAACAGACTTACTTGTTGTAAAAAAGACTATTAGATGCAAAGCAGGCATTATTGAACAAGGAACTATTACAACAAAACATTACAACAAAACCCTGCGAGTACTCATGACTTATATTGTTTCTGTTTTAGCGAGAGGAAATTATAAATACAACGCAGGTTAAACCGCGTAACACCAAAAATATCGGCTTTTTGATCTATCGTTGTATATAGGAGTAGAGTAAAAAATAAACATAACTCAGTTATCGTTTTGCAATTATATTCAAATATAATCAGATTTGATTTCCCACTAAAGAATGCAAATATACTAATAACGCACGACGAAGAAGGTTTCCTTCCAATTATTTAGTACAGTTTTAGTATCGAAACAAGATATGTGATCAGTATTTGCTTTATATTAGAGACATTTAAATCGTATTGATAAAGTTCCTAGGGAATATTATTGTAATTCTAAGATGAAATAATTATGCCATTATTTAGCTGAAAACTTTGGATAAAAATAAATAATCATATGAACAAGATGATTGTTCAAAATGTTTGGTTATTTTTTTATATAATTTGTTGTTCTGAGATGTTGTTTAATTTGTTTGTAATGTGGTTTTCTCTTGTTAATTATTATTGGTATTTAAAGGATGATTATTAATACAATGATTATTATAACAACAAACCCAGGATCCAATAAAAGTCGTTGTTTTAGCTACATTGTTTAAATTATCGACTTTTACGTAACTTGTATTGTCATTAACAATATGAGTGAGAATTTTAAATCTGAACCGTTTTGCGCAATGCTACTCACATTACAAAAGTAGCATTTACTGCTGAGCAATAAAGTGGGATTCATTTAAGCAATAAGCAATCGTTAACCATAATTGTTGCCGCGTCTAATTCATCTATTTTATATTTTCCGCAGGCAACAAGCCTTTAACACATACCACCGAGCCAGTCAGTGCCAGTCTCAGCTCAGGTGAGATTACAATGATTATTATACCAACATACACATACTATAACTTTTATAATATACTTTATAAATCTCACCTGAGCATGAATAATGGCCTTGCTGATATTATAGTACCTACATTTACGTGAAAACTAAAACAAGAACAACACTGAAGGAAAGAAAGAAAGAAAAAAAAAGAGAGAGAAAGAATGAAATAAAGAACAAAAGAGAGAGAGAGAGGGAGAAAAAGAAATAAAAGCTGGAAAGAAAGAATAAAAGAGAAGAGAGAAAGAGAGAGAGAAAGAATCAGTGAAGGAAAAAAAGAAAGAAGGGAAGAAAGAAGGGAAGAAAGAAAAAAAGAAAAGAAAGAAAGAAAGAACGAAAAAAAGAAAGAAAGAAAGAAAGAAAGAAAGAAAGAAAGAAAGAAAGAAAGAAAGAAAAATGAGAAAGCAAGAACGAGGAGATTGCATGAACCAGGGCCAAGTTTCAACTTTTATTTCTTTCTTGTCGAAGTTTTTGTGTAAATACAGACACTGTTAGTTTGTTGATATTACACAACATTCAACTTTGCAATGATGAAATGTGCGGAACATTATTTAGCGGTAGCAAGTTGGGCGGAAAAATTAACGATAAGGCCTTGCAAGGAATCAACGTGCTCCTTTTGTCGTTCAAATTTGACGCGTTTTTCGGTCTATGTTTGCTTGTATTCTCATTCTGTATTGTTAACTTTTAATGTGTAAATAGCTTGAAACAGCCCTTGATTTATATACCCTAACTGACTCTAAATACTTATAAGGGGTAAGGGAAGGGAAAGTGATATAGGGTTGTTGTATTCAAAACACAATTTTGATATAAACTCCACGCAGAGCCGTCAACTCCACCAAGCACCACAACGCCAACCACTACAAGAAAAAGATCAACAAGACAACAATCAACCAGAAAACCAACCATTAAAACACAGAAATCATCTACACAACGATTATCAACTACCAGCAGAACAACTAGCGACTCTACTACCCAACCACTCACACAAACACCGACACCGACACCAAAGCGAAGATTACGATCAAAGAAGGCCTTCAAGTGCCCGTGCTCAGAGTGTAAATGGCAGACAGGAAAATCTACATGTAGGACACACTATGGGTGCTTTACATCCCAAATCAAGCACGCAGATGGACGTGTAACGTACAGTCATGGCTGTTTGGAGGATGAGGAGCATTATTCTCTACTATGTAACGTCCGTAAACCAGATCAACGCCAACCAAGGATGATTCTAGAATGTTGTAGAGGTCACATGTGCAACTTTAATGATATACTTGTTAACGACGGGATGCGAGGGCGGAGTGATGGGCTCAGGACATTACGTAAGTCACTAATCATTTCTTTGATAGGGGAGTAGGACAGTAGGACGGCCCCTGATAGAGTAATCTGCGGGGGAAATAATAGTCTTCCACAAAACTCCTATTTATTGTGGTGGGAAATCATTGAAGATTTTTCTTTGAAAAGGGAGTAGGACTGGGACAGCCCCTGATAGAGTAATCTGCGGGGGACATTATAGTCTTCCACGCAACCCCTGTTTATTGTGGTGGGAAATCATTGAAGATTTTTCTTTGATAAGGGAGTAGGACTGGGACTGACCCTGATAGAATAATCTGCGGGGGAACTGAATTACAGTCTTCCGTCAACCCCTGTTTTTGTGGTGGAAGAGGTATGTTGGCTGATGATACAAAGTGTGACTGCGCAGAGGACTCGGGAAATTATAATTAAGAATATTGATGATGCGAACACGAAAAATCAATTTACTATATTATTTCTCTATGGGAGTGAGAAACCTAAAGCTAATGTATAGTTAACTTGATTATTTGTTTTCAGCACAATCCACAACAACTCAAGTTCCAACACTAAGTAAGCACTATATAGAAAAAGAAAAAAAACGAAATGAATGCTGGTTTTGTGCTGATTGTGTTACAGTAACAAGCACGTGAACTGATGCTCACATTTTGTTGTTAGTTTGAATTCTTTAGAAAACAAGTCTGACTTCAATACATTATCAACACAAAACCAGCATTCATTTCGGTCGTGGCTCGATGCTCGTTCCTTGAGCGGCGACAATGATTTTTATATATATATAGCAATACTGTTTGCTCAATACATGAATTTGAATAAAACGTCAGTTCTAAGTCGTACGTTTTTTAGACTGATAAGTCGAATCTAAAAGGCTTAACATATGCCTGCTATATTTAACTGCATGTTGAACGTATTTTCTTTAAGAACAAAAATCAACAAAATCAGCTTCCCCTGACCAACCTGGCTGTTACGATGCTCACAATAATAAGTTCTTCGGTGAATCAGAAGAGTGGAAGCCCAATGATTGCACTGTGTGTTCATGTAAGTCTGGTGAACCAACATGCGTGGCTACGGTCTGTAAACATCCACGATGTCTTGACCCTATCCGCATACAAGGACAGTGTTGTCCTGTTTGTAACAAGAATGGAAACATCACTGAGGACTCACAAGGTATTTTGACGCATTTGTGAGTTAATTCATTTATTCACTTATTTTATCGTTAATTTTTTCATTCATTCGTTCGTTCGTTCGTTCGTTCGTTCGTTCGTTCGTTCGTTCATTCGTTCGTTCGTTCGTTCGTTCGTTCGTTCGTTCGTTCGTTCGTTCGTTCGTTCATTCGTTCGTTCGTTCGTTCGTTCGTTCGTTCGTTCATTCGTTCGTTCGTTCGTTCATTCGTTCGTTCGTTCATTCGTTCGTTCATTCGTTTGTTCGTTTGTTCGTTCGTTCCTTCATTCATTCGTTCGTTCATTCATTCATTCATTCATTCATTCATTCAGTCGTTCATCCATCCATCCATCCATTCCCTCATTCATTCGTTCATTCGTTTATTATCCATCCATTTATTCACTCACTCATTCATTCATTCGTTCATTCGTTCATCCATTCGTTTATTATTTATTTGTTTGTTTATTGACCTATTTATCCATCATATTGAATGGTTTACAATATTGTGTTTCTATAGAGATGATCAAAGCCCTCTCCCAAAGTCAGCTTACTACTGTGTTAGGTAAGTATTTATTTATTTATTTATTTATTATATATTATTTAATATTCGGTAAAGCTGTGGCATATAAACCAAAGTAAGTCCTCTCCACGCCACCGTAAGCTCAGTGCTCTACTCTTAGTCGAATAGTGGTGTGAGTTCGTTTACTTCGGCTCCTGTACAATGTGTGTAGTGAAGAGACGAGACCTCTCGTTTAACGTCATTATCCGAGAAGATGGGAAGGTCTCACCATTTGCAGATGTAATTACAAATGCAGCACCTCCTCGATTATATTAAGACCCTGAGTATTGGTCGCGAACCCCGCACCTTCTGCACGGTAGCTTAACCAACTAAGCCAACCAGTCGGTGGTTACACTAAAAGTATAGCTATACTAAATACAATAACTACAGTGTCCCTTGAAAGCCTTGCCAACAACACTCAATTCGTGATTTTGTTTTCAGTCAGCATCAAGAAACCGACGGACCAACGGTTCTGTGAGGATCTAAACACCGGTGAGTTATACTTGTCTGGTCAGAACTGGAAAGTTGACGACTGTACCACGTGCTATTGTCAGAGAGATGGAAAGATCGCATGCGCAGTACAGATGTGTAGTGGATATCCCGGATGTTCAAACCCAGTCAAGGAGAAGGGACAGTGCTGTCCCGTATGTAAAGACGAACGTGATGAAGAAACCAATTATCCAGAACACGAAGGTATAATATACCCCTTTGACAGTTCCCAGCTGCGCCATCTTGAAAGGTAGCCGGGCCTTTGCATCAAATCATTTATCTATTCATCCATCTATTCGTACATTCATTTCATATTTTTTTAGGATCCTTATCAACTCGTTTAATCATCCATCTATCTATTCATTCAATTTTTCCACACTCGTTTATTCATTCAGCTTCAGTATACTCCCATTCCTTTATCCATTCATCCATCTATTCGTTCACTCAATCATTCCACAATCGTTTATTCATTTAACTCCTATTCAGTATCATCAGTATACTCCCATTCACTTATTCATTCATTCATCCATCTATTTATCCAACCATTCCACGCTAATTCATTCAGTTTACATATCTTTTTATTCATTTATTCATTCCATCCATCCGTCCATTCATTCATTTTACTTATTTTTTCATTTCTGTAATCATTCTATCTTTCCATTCATTCGGTTTTTCTCCTCATTTACTCATTTCTTCTTTATTTCTAGCTGTGGAGTCACCAAACTCGTGCCTAGACTCCGTGACCGGGGACTACTACAGACGCAGTGAGATGTGGCAGCAGGACGACTGCACAGCTTGCATCTGTGGTGCAGATAGAAAATATCAATGCCGTAAAACCAAATGTAAAGAGCTTTCTTGTGCTGAGACAATCAAACTCAAAGGACGATGTTGCCCTTCTTGTGCGTCTGACACCAAGGCTGGTAAATACTTCGACTATCGACTCCTATTGTTTTCTTATATATCGGACAAGTATATCCCGCTGTTGTCCCAATACTCTAGTTTTTTGTTATTTACCTCCGCTGTACTATTTAACAAAGGACGCATTTCCACATGCAAAGCCTCGATTTGTTGTAAAAATATTCAGAAATCCCAAGCAAAGCAAGAAAAAATGTTAACGCTTAACAATAGAAAATATAAATGGAAACTAGAGAGTAAACTAATATAGGCTGCGTCGGTGTTTGATATAAACGATAGGTAATATAATGAAAGTTGTAACACCGTAAAAAATGTTGACTTAACTTTACTGACGTTCCGAGCTTTAGCCCTTCGACGGAGTTAAAGAGGAAACAAATTTGAATTTGCTCTGAAGTTAGGCTATTCCTGTGTAAATGCACCTTTTGTCAAAGTGCAGCGGTGCTCAATAACACGAAACACGTCTATTCCCTATTTCATATTTTCCATCTAAAAACTATTTTAATGAAATTGAAATAGAATGACACCATACCTGGTTCATATCCTATTTGAATTAAATTATGGCATTCCCTATTCTATAGGCTGTTCGTTCGAGGGTCAAAAGTTCCTTCAAGGAGAGTACAAACTGTTAGCAGACCACTGCACGTTATGGTAAGTTTTTTACAAAATAAAATTATCTAAAATGGTGTTATTCCAAAACTTATGCGGGTTTCCTGTGTTGACTTGAACAATTCTGAACACGTACTTTTACTATATTGGGTTTCCTGTGTTAAGCTGAGAGTTGAGGAGTCTGGTTTTATTAGTCGGGCTAGAAGGCCCGACTCTAGGTTTACCTTTTAGCCAATCTATGTATGTATATATCTATCTATCTGTCTATCTGTCATGTCGCGTATAGGCCCCCATGATGCTTTGGGAACGAACACAGGAAGCCCAAAGTAGAATTGTTTAGCCTCCTGTGTTGATTTTATGACTAGCCCGACTTCACGCTCATAGAGCGTCTAGTTGATTTTATATTCTGTTTTAGTCGAATAACAAAAAATGAAAACAAAAATTCATCTTATTAACCTTGGATGGGGTTCCTGTGTCCACTTCCTCCATGTATTCTCAATTTTGGGCTTCCTATGTTAGGCTGAACGTTGGATTTCTGGTAAAATTCTGTTTTTGTCGAATCACGCGTTTGTTATGAAGAAAGCAAGCGCAGAAAGACACAACATGAATCTAGGCACTATTATGATTCGTATACTTCAATCTTACCTTGTAAAACCGGAGTTTTTCAATTCTTTCGTCCTTCAAAACTCTCCCTTTTTTTTACGCATAATGACTTCATGAACTACATGCACGAGCTCCCACCTCGTTTTAGTCTGCCAGTCCCATGGGAAATTGAATATGCTTACCCCATAGGCTGCTGATTCACCCCACGGGAGTTAGGATCATACTATTAGCATAAGAGTAAAACTTCGCCGATTAGACTAGAAGTTTTTGAGTTTTATATATTGATAGTTGCTTAGTTAGTGCAAAGGGGTTGACCGTTTATAGTCTAGACGGGGCTGGTTCTCCTCTCACTGGTCTTTTGACTAGCGCGAGTAAGGTTTTCTGTCGGGATAGCGTGGATGGGGCCCGGCCGAAATCTTTATCCTGTACATGAGCCGATTCGATACTTCAGCTTCTTGGAATGTCTCCGAGAATTCGAGCCTTCCTGTGAGCACGCATTTTTCAATACTTTTGTCGTTTTGGGGAGGGGGATTTATCATCGGTTTTTTTATTTTTGTTTAAACTATTTTTTTCTTCTAAAATTGTTTTCGATTTCAACACGATTGTGTTCTGTTGCCGTTTACAGCGAATGCAGAAACTCGGAGTGGATATGTTCGTCAAGACGATGCGGGGAAAACGAGAAACAAGGTGAACATTCAAATATTATTCAAACATTGAAAAAGAAACTATTGAAAAGAAAGAAAAACGGAAAGTCAAACAGAGAAGACAACAAAACAGTCAAATAAAATGTTGAATACAAGAAGTGAAAAGAGAGAAATAACAGAAAGAAAATAATGAAAATGGAGAACCAATAATAAGAACTGGAATAAAGAGAATAAAAACGAGAATTTGTAAAAATAGAGAGTTAAGTGATGGAAAAATGGAAGTAGAAATGAAAAAAATATAGTGAAAAATGAGAAAAGGTCAGGAAAATGTACAAAAAAAAAAAAGGAATTGAAAGAACTGGATGACAAAAAAAAAAATGAGAAGGATCTTTTAAGTGAAGATTTTCAAATGAAGAAAATTACACTCCAAAACCATCACAGTCAAGACAAACATTACAAAACATCCTACAACATTTTGGATTGTGGTTGTTGTTGTATTAAATTCCTTTGTTCTTTTTCAGCTGTGTAGCGATGTACTTCGTAATAAAAGCAATCAATACAAGAGAAGTGTGACTTCAAAAAGACAAGAATGTATGGACATTAGCGCGAGAGTATACTTAAAGAGTTACGACAACGTAGAACCATGACACGTTACCATGTTAAATTACGTATGTTGACGTTCAATTACGTTAGTAAACGTACGTTATTCTGTACCGCATTAAATTACGGTATCGCGTGAAATTACCCGGTACGACCATAGCATTCACTTACGCTATTACACGTACGTTATTCCGTACCGCATTTAATTTCGTATTACGTGAAACTACGTATTTACGTTTACCGTTGCTACTGCGTATGTGATTCAGTACGTTACGTACGTACGTATATAACAATAACTACACGTATACGTTGTTCTGTACCACGTCGAGTTACGTAATATTTACGGTATTACACGTATGTACGATGTAATGACAAGAGTGCTTTTGCTTATATACGGTTTACGTACGTAATTCAGTATGTTGCAACTTCATATTCTTCTTACGTTGCCAACTTTAATTTTACGCTTAAAGATTAATAAGTACTACGTAAATAACGGCATGTTACGTAGAGTAGTATTGTTAGTAGTGCGTACGTAAATTGCTTAGGAGTATTACCATTAATTGTTGTAGATATATGTATTTAGATTGCGCTAGCTTGCGCACGAAAGCCGTTGCGTGTAATGTTACGAAACTTTTATTGCGTTTTTAACGTGCGTTAGATTGCAGTATTATTGTCATACGGACTTGTTCAAAACTGCTTTCAATGCATTGCAGTTGAAGCTCTCCTAAGGGACTGCCTTAGAACATGGAAAAAGAATTCAGAACTAGTGAATGGAAAATTGGCAGAGATGGTCGCATCTGGTATCTTGATAGTAACAAAAGCTAGTCGCTTACGAGATTGAAAATATCATTGCAAAACGAGAAATAGGCCGTGGTCGTAACTGGACCTTTCCGTTTATAAGTGGTCGCGAGGACAGCTTCGACTGTATATCATAAGCGGGCTGTTTATATGAAAGCGAGATGTCACTGCTAGCTGGGATAAGTCTATTGTTTTCTGTCCACCGGGGAGTTATCCTTGCTAGCAGGGACAACTCACTTTCATATAGAACTACTGTAAGTTTCTATATAGACGAGTTATGCCATGACAAGAGCATAATACAATAATAGCAGTAATAAAAGCAAAAGGTTTCCTGTGTACAAAAGCCTTTTGCAAACTAACATTAAGTTATATCAACTTGAAAGAAATGTGTAAATTGCCAAAGTAAAATCTTTATATATATTTAGAGAAAACTATACAATAAAACTGTTTTGTAAAGTAACCTTTTTGAAGTCAAGTTGTCTCAACACAATTGTACTTTCTTTAGTGATACACATATTTCTTACAAAATAAAACCGACCCACCTCTTTCTGGCGGCATCACATGATTCCACTACATATTTACTATGGAAATCACTGGTCAAACGCCCGTTAAAAATTCGGCCTTGGAGGTGTGTGTTTTGTACCACATCAACATTTTTAAGCAAAATGATTGGTCAAGCGATCACGTGGTACAAAAACGCATTAAGGTCTACTTTAATTTTTTCCAAATTATTTGAAAAAATCATCGAAATGTTTTAAATTATCGCTTATTTTTCTTCGTCTCCCTGGTTACCAGATGAGCTGTACATTTCTTGAACTTTTTGCTGTATTTCTATTGGCTCAGAAAGACATCAGTCACGTGTGGGCCATCTTGATGAAAGTCGCTCTTCTAAAAGGTGCGCATGCGTTATAACAATGGCCGCTGTCATGTATTAACGTCGTTGCCGACGGGCGGTGTCCATCGTAGACATGCAGGGTCGATTTCCTGGTAATTCACAGGACGAGAAGCAACTTTTTGATTATATTCATCCATCAGTTCCTACGGAGAAAAAGACAAAAAAATAAATTATCTTGTGCTTTCTGTGTTAGAGTAAGGGCCCGCAGTAATTGGCCTTGCTGTTGCGGGTTCCCTGCCCACCCCAGTTTAGTTATATAATGTGTAATCTTCCTTTGTGCTTTCTGGCGAAGCTAATAAAATAAAATAATAAATAAGTCCCAAAGCTCCTTCTTCTATCGCAACATACTTGAATGTTCTTTTGAGTTAAGCCTGGCTCCTACCAACAACTCGAGGTTGGTGCATGCGCAGATGTAGGCATAGCACAAGTGGGAACAGACATGCGTCCTTTCGCGCGCTTTCGTTTGTGTTTGCGCTGCTTCTTTTCAAGCGATAACATGAATAACGCAAGCGTAAGAAAGACTTCGTCCGCCACTTTTCTTCAACTTAGCGCAATTGAATAACTGAGTAAAGGATGACCATACATAGTCTTTGAACAACAAGGCCCAGAACGTCAATTTAGTTAAGCATATATAAAGCATGAATAGTCTCATTCACGGTTCCCTGCGCCATCTTAAAAGGTAGTCGGGCCTTTTTCTCAATTATTTTTACATTATGTCAATATTTGTACTTTTGTATTTGTACTTTTTTTTACTCCTTAAAAACTCCATAAATATTGTAAATCAGTACTGTGTGATCTCCCACGAAGAGTTCAGCTCTTGGAGAACTGAACACAGAGTCTATATAGGTTGAAATCAATAAAAAAGTCGGGCCTTTGCATCGAGACGAACGTTGAGCTTGCAATGACAGACACGTGAATAAAAGTTATTATTATTATTATTATTATTATATATATATTATTATATAATTAGTTATTATTAGCTAAACACATCGACACTTGAATAAAGTTTATTATTATTATAAAAGGTGTTTCAAGATGGCGCAGGGAAATGTGAAGGGGACTATTGTAGCAAAATACCTTTGAGCGCAGGACTACATGCTTGCCCTTCCAGTATTTGAGAATACCAAGGTATTGTAAAGTACTAACAATATCATTAGGATGGACTGCAGTCTCTTGGCTGATATCTGTCAAATGAAAATAGAAATATATTACTCATGCACAAAACTTTGCACTGGGGAAGTAACGAACCCTAGCTGTGACCACCCTTAGTGGCTTACTAGCACACATAACACTCACTAACCTACATCGGAGAGGGGGTGGCGTTAAGAAAAACGGTGCCCACATTCAGTGACTACTAATACATACTCATAATTATAAATTGAGTAGCTACACAGTTTGCGTTAAATAGCGGTCCGTTTACAGCTATTTCAAAAAACTTCGAATACTGAATTCCAAAACCAAAGAGCATTGTGGGTCTCATTAATTTGAAATATAAATAAATACACAGCGATATTTGCTTCCCATAACTAGCTCGTATAGTGTTTTGAATGGAATGCACTAAGAATAAACTTACAATTTATTATAATTTAAACATTATAACATGACCCAGATTGTATTTCGGTCTTGCAATGCACTATTCAGTATTGCAGTATACAGTATTCTAAGTTTTTTGAAATAGCTGTTCATTACTTAAATTAAAGTACAATGAGACAGAAATGCGCTATATAATTGTACCTTCTCCGTGTACTGGACAGTCTACGTAATTCAATAGAAACAACAAAAGACTTGAATTAAACAAAGAACGAAGCTAACAAATAATACAATAGGTTTCCAGTACACACAGAAGGAGCCCACATTTCTCAAAAGAGGTACCTCGAACTGATATCTTATCGTAGCCGTAGGACTGTAAGTACTTCAAGACTACCGACTTCCAGTAGCTGCGATAGCTGATTAAACCTAGATCAGACAGAGGTTTCTCTGGAGAACCAACCTTGCCTTCTACTCGTGATAGCAAATAACCTGGGAATTAAACAATGGAAATAGAATAAAATATACGAAATCTTGCAGTTGAAGCATGAAGAACCGAGGAAAAACAACGAAGAAAAAAAGTTAAAATAACAAAAAAAGAATGAAAGCAGGCAAAGAAGAATGAATGAAAGAGAATAAAATGGAAGAAAGAGAAAGGGGATAAACAAAGAAAAAGTGAACAAAAGAGAAAAAATGACCGAAAATATAAAGGAATGAAGGCAAATGGAACAAGAATGATCAATTGGGAAAAAGAAAGAAAAAGGGAAAAGAATAAAGGACAGTGAGAACGAATGAATGAAAGAAAGACAGAAAATAAAGACAAATGAAGGAGAGAAAGAAAGACACAAAATAGTGAAACAAGAAAAATATAAAACAAATAAAAAAATGTAATTCTACTTACTAAAATCAATAAGCATTTTCCCATATCCTTGTTTCATGTAGGCAGGAAGAGATAAAATACACGATACATTATAGTTCAAGAAGGATTTCTTTTCCTGAGAAACAAAAACATCACAATTCAGCAAAACTCTTGTTTAACTGCAAAACAGCCGAAAAACTTTAACAAATCAAAAGTGTTTGCTGAGAATATGGAGAGATAAGAAAGACGTTGGAAGGGTAAGATGCAAAGGGGGATCCATGGAGAGGGAGGATTTTTTGAAAGACAACTAATTCCCCCTTTATACCCACCTCTTATATATTGAGCAGCCATGTATTTGTATTCGATTATTTGATTGTTAGCTGTTTTGTTCAATACCAAGGTGATTATGATAAGCACAGAATACTTACTACCCCCTTCACATCCTCCCTAAAAGCATATCTGATGGGACGTACTGCTACTTTCTACCATTGCTCTCATCTTACCTCATTTTTAGAACTTTTTTCAAAAGTGTTTGTAAATTTAACAGCTGTTTATATATGTCAAAAAAAGGTATATTGTAGATAGTGAAATTACCTTAGAGAAATAGCCAATGAACCTACAGCCAGCATTATCAGCCTTTGTCATGACATAGAACAGGAATGGCTCTACATCATAATACAAGGTCTTGTGATCAAGGAACAGTTTGGCCATTAAACACAGGTTTTGACAGTATGCCTTGAACAAGAAAGGAAACAATATGTTATTGATGAAGATAGGTGTCAAAGTCACATTATTAAACCATGATGATGATCATCATCCTCGGGAACCCAGGGGTATTCTTCTGTCGCTCGTTTCTCGCTTCCACAACATATACCCCTGGGAACGTAGTCTGTTGGAGCTTGTTCCGGAAGTCAAAACTCAGCTCTTTCCTGATTGGTCGACCTTATTAGGTTGACCAATGAAAATCAAGATAACCATTCAAAGAAAGTCGTTAAATAAGTTTGAATTTTGACTTCCCGAACAAGCTCCAACAGACTACGTTCCCAGGGGTATATGTTGTGGAAGCGAGAAACGAGCGACAGAAGAATACCCCTGGGTTCCCGAGGATGGATGATGATAACAATGATGATGATGATAATAATAATAATGATGATGATGATGATGATAATAATGATAATAATGATGATGTTGATGCATTCTAAGGGTTGTAATGTGTGCGCAGAAGGCTAGGTAATGATACAATGATGATAATAATAATGGTAATGATGAAGATGATGATGGCAACTATATGATGATGATGATGATGATGATGATGATGATGATGATGATGATGATGATAATAATAAAAATAATGGTGATGATGCCCAGATGAAAATAATGATAATCAAGATAATGGTGATGATGATAATAACAATGGTGATAATAATATTGATTATGATGAGTATGGTAATAAAATAATAAGTAATGATGACCATAACAATAATAATCATGATCATTGTAATGATGATGATGTAATATAATAAAGAATGATAGATGATGATAGTAACCCTGATAGTAACAATAATGATGATGATAGTAACAATAATAATGATGATAGTAACCCAGATAGTAACAATAATAATGATGATAGTAACCCAGATAGTAACAATAATAATGATGATAGTAACCCTGATAGTAACAATAATAATGATGATAGTAACCCTGATAGTAACAATAATAATGATGATAGTAACCCTGATAGTAACAATAATAATGATGATAGTAACCCAGATAGTAACAATAATAATGATGATAGTAACCCAGATAGTAACAATAATAATGATGATAGTAACCCAGATAGTAACAATAATAATGATGATAGTAACCCAGATAGTAACAATAATAATGATGATAGTAACCCTCATAGTAACAATAATAATGATGATAGTAACCCAGATAGTAACAATAATAATGATGATAGTAACCCAGATAGTAACAATAATAATGATGATAGTAACCCTCATAGTAACAATAATAATGATGATAGTAACCCTGATAGTAACAATAATAATGATGATAGTAACCCAGATAGTAACAATAATAATGATGATAGTAACCCTCATAGTAACAATAATAATGATGATAGTAACCCAGATAGTAACAATAATAATGATGATAGTAACCCAGATAGTAACAATAATGATGATGATAGTAACCCAGATAGTAACAATAATAATGATGATAGTAACCCAGATAGTAACAATAATAATGATGATAGTAACCCAGATAGTAACAATAATAATGATGATGATAGTAACCCAGATAGTAACAATAATAATGATGATAGTAACCCAGATAGTAACAATAATAATGATGATAGTAACCCAGATAGTAACAATAATAATGATGATAGTAACCCAGATAGTAACAATAATAATGATGATGATAGTAACCCAGATAGTAACAATAATGATGATGATAGTAACCCAGATAGTAACAATAATAATAATGATGATAGTAACCCAGATAGTAACAATAATAATGATGATAGTAACAATAATAATGATGATAGTAACCCAGATAGTAACAATAATAATAATGATGATAGTAACCCAGATAGTAACAATAATAATGATGATAGTAACAATAATAATGATGATAGTAACCCAGATAGTAACAATAATAATAATGATGATAGTAACCCAGATAGTAACAATAATAATGATGATAGTAACCCAGATAGTAACAATAATAATGATGATAGTAACCCAGATAGTAACAATAATAATGATGATAGTAACCCAGATAGTAACAATAATAATGATGATAGTAACCCAGATAGTAACAATAATAATGATGATAGTAACCCTGATAGTAACAATAATAATGATGATAGTAACCCTGATAGTAACAATAATAATGATGATAGTAACCCAGATAGTAACAATAATAATGATGATAGTAACCCAGATAGTAACAATAATAATGATGATAGTAACCCAGATAGTAACAATAATAATGATGATAGTAACCCTGATAGTAACAATAATAATGATGATAGTAACCCAGATAGTAACAATAATGATGATGATAGTAACCCTGATAGTAACAATAATAATGATGATAGTAACCCAGATAGTAACAATAATAATGATGATAGTAACCCTGATAGTAACAATAATAATGATGATAGTAACCCAGATAGTAACAACAATAATAATGATAGTAACCCAGATAGTAACAACAATAATAATGATGATAAAATGAGTTTCCAATACCTTATGTTTCTTGCCATCTACTTCAAACACTGACAAGTTGTTCTTCCTGTAAATCTCTAAACCAGGTGGATGTCTCCAAAGGCACTTAGCCTATTTGAACAATCATACAAACACTCTATTAACCTAGAAATTTACACAACAGCCACATATAACTGTTATGGATAGCATTACATGGGTGGTTTGGTGGTTTACAGCATGCCTCTCACTGCTGTGGTCCAGGTTAGAATCCCAGGTCAGACATGGATAACAGGTGAGTTGAGTTTGTTTGTTGTGCTGCTCACTCTCATACCATGGCTGTTTTCTCTCTAGGTTCTCAAGAATTCTACAAAACCATCATGTGAACAGTGTTGTATGCTAAAATATTTAACGTAGGAGTGTGAGTCTCCCTAAATAGAAGGACACTTGTGTGTGGCTATATGATTGAGACAATATAAAATGATCTATCTGAGTATAATACATAATGTACCATGTGTCTTCGTAGTATAGTAGGACTCTTCATGTACTTCAAGCAGAATTCACAGAGGTAGATTTTCTTGAGTCTTTGGAGTTCCTCAGGATAAGGTGAAGAGTACCATGTATCAATTTCATACATGCCGAAGACTATACATCTACAGACTGGTCTACCATTGACGGGTAACGCTTGTTCCTGATAGAATAGAACATCAAAATATACACAACAGGTTCCCATTTAAATCTGTACTTTCCCATTTAAATCTGTACTTATGCAAATTGTGTTGATAAGTGCTAAACACACAGATCAACCAATCATAGTATATTATTTCTGAAGTGAACTTCTCTGATTGGTTGATCTGTGTGTTTAGCACACATCAACACAATTTGCATAAGTACATATTTAAATGGGAAAGTACAGATTTAAATGGGAACCTGTTACACACACTTTGTAGTAAGTCTATTTGATGCCTTCTGGGATGTATTGGTGTGTGAGTTAATATAATTGTAAGGTTTATTTATATCACCATCATCTTTGTGTGGTAGACAATCTTTCCTTTTGCGTTCATGAGTGTGGTGTGAGATAATGGCATGCTTACTGCCTGTCCTCTTATTGATCATAGTTGCCATTATCAAAAAACACTATCAATCATCATCATCCTCATGACAATTACATGTATCATACCCCATTTGCATAACCTGGCCAGTAAGTGTTTTGTGAAATGATGGAATGCTCACTGCCAGGGTTGCACTGCCTGTCCTCTTATTGATGATAGTTGTCATTACCATTATCAAAAAATACAATCATCAGCATCATCATGACAATAATCATACCCCATTTGCATACCACAGTAAGTGTTTTGTGAAATGATGGAATGCTCACTGCCAGGGTTGCACTACCTGTCCTCTTATTGATCATAGTTGTCATTACCATTATCAAAAAATAGGCAGTCTAAGACTGCATGAGGCTACTGCTTGAAAGAGATATATCAACTGAAAAATCAATGTGCAAAAATAATGTTGTGAAGAAGAGATAGTAATGAATCGGCAGGAAGTCTAAGAGAACAATATATATTTGTGCAGTCGCATCAAAATTTGCAGAACAATAAGAAAACTGCCAGTTGCCGAAGCTTATTTATTGTAGAGCAAAGCTGAATATACCCATTAATATCGTACAATATTTATTTGCATCTTTCATTACCTTTATAGCGAATATGTTGTTTCAGCGGCTATTCGCACCAATTTTACAATACGAAAACATTTGTCAAAAGTTCATTCTTAGAATAAAGCTCATTTAGTATTTTGAAGAGTGACAAACATAGAGCAAAATGTGAGATTCTTGACCTTATATATGTTGATCTGACCTTGAAAATGCCAAAAATCAAAAGGCACTTCACTCGGTGTGTGATGACTATTAAATGCCAGGCTAATGCTTTTGTTGTCAAAACAAATCATCCCTTTTCACGGTATTAAACGTCTTATTAAATCTTAAAAACTTCATGAATAGTACAAATACACATTAGAAATGAACTTTCATTAGAGAAATATGAAATAGCAGCCAAAATATAAACGCCTCGATCGTTCAAAGCTAGTCTCGAAATTACAGTCAGATCACGTAGTGAAATTGGTATTTTCGGGTTTCCTGTGGAGTTATATTACTTGCTTGCTTACATTCACGACAGCAATAAGGCTACGCCTCCATATATGGAGGACAGTAGCCTCAAAAACACAATCATCATCATCATCATCCTCATGACAATTATCATCAATCATAAATGAAACATTCAATAACAATTGATTACTAAGTAAATGCACACACCTCCTCGTTGACCTTTGCTGCCTTCTTCCAAGCACTTTTAAACAAATCAAAGTCATTATCTGAAGTAAGACCTGTCAATTTTTCTTCATTGAGTTCTTCATGAGGTACTTTAGTTGGTATATTGACCATAGAGTCACTCTTAATAGGAACAAAGCTACATGAAGGTAGAGGGTTTGTTTTATAACGTTCTGATGGCGCAATATCACCGCCTCTCACTGCTGAGCGTATCTTCTCGGGCATTAACGACAGAGCTACTTGTCTTCTGAGATCTCGTCGAGGAGTTTCTTCACAACTTAAACCTGAAGCTGTTGAGGTTCTCTTAGAAATTCTTGGCTGTCTTTCCTGGCTTTCTTTGAGTCTTTCGTCAGCTTTTAACTAAGAAAGTAGAAAATACATGTTTGTTTATATGTTAACAAGACAAGACAAGACAAGACAAGACAAGACAAGACAAGACAAGACAAGACAAGACAAGACAAGACAAGACAAGACAAGACAAGACAAGACAAGACAAGACAAGACAAGACAAGACAAGACAAGACAAGACAAGACAAGACAAGACAAGACAAGACAAGACAAGACAAGACAAGACAAGACAAGACAAGACAAGACAAGACAAGACAAGACAAGACAAGACAAGACAAGACAAGACAAGACAAGACAAGACAAGACAAGACAAGACAAGACAAGACAAGACAAGACAAGACAAGACAAGACAAGACAAGACAAGACAAGACAAGACAAGACAAGAGTTATCAAGTCCATAGAAGGTGCATTGTATTAAATCTACTGGATAAAATCTACTAGATAAGGATTAATCTGAGTGTGCACTAATTGCTGATAAATATAAATGTTCTCATAATAATAATTATAATAAAATAAAACTCTTAATTAATCTTCTTAAAACAAACATTTTTTAAGCTTACAATCATGTAAATATAGTAATAACATATTAAATAAAATGCCTAAAACATATGACTATCAAGAATAAGAGAAAAGACACCCATTTATAAAACATTTCTTAAATCATTAAATTTTTTTACTAAATGAACACATTAAAATTCCATTATATCATGCATATAAAACAATAATTAACAAGTTTTAACCAAACTTACTTTACATTCTTCTGCTGTAGTGTTATGATACAAAGGACACCCAGATATAGTATGATGCAAATCAAACTTTCCAGTATAATGACCAAGTCCATCGCAATTAAGTGTCGGGCACTTCTTTTTACACCTAAAACCAGAGCTTTTGACAGGTGAAGAAGACACTGATTCTTCCTCAAGTGAATTAGCATCAGAATCTTCTGATTCAGTACTTGCTGTGTAATTATCAGAGCTTTTAGCTGCTCGATATTTTGATCTTTTTATGTGAGCAAACTTTTGAGACTTTTTTCTTTTGCCAGGCCTCTTTGAAAATGGGCTTTTGGTAATAGTGGGTTGGTCTTGATTGGTTTGTTCTTGATCCGTTTGATCTTCGTCTGTTTTGGTTTGAGTTATTTCTGGTGTTTGAGTGATGTCTTTGTCTGATGACTGTGTTACATTGCAGAATTGGCAGTTCCAGGTATCTATCTCATTCTCTTCAATCTTTGGAGTAATACAAAATGTATGATATCCTCTATCGCAGTGGCTGCATGATATGAGTTTGGACTGCAAAGGATAAAAAAGTAACAAAGTCAGAATGGAGCAATGAGCTCATAAGATGTGCAAGACCATAGAATTTGAATATACATGCTATAGTATCCAGGCATGATCTTACAAGATCTCGGCATGAAACCCTCAATCTGCAAGAGCTTGCATGAGCTTTCAAGTTTCAACCAAGATTTAATTACAATCTTCCCAAGACCCTTCCAAGAAATTTACTTGCCAATTTTTTAGTAAAATCTTGGATGATCTTACCAGATCTTACAAGATCTTAACAAGATGCTCAACCTGGGAACTTAAGTCTCAACCTCATTTTACCTCAACTCAACTCTGACACCTCACCTCCAATCATTTATCTTATTGAAAAAATTGAGGATATATCAAGAATATCTATAAGCTAACCTTTGGTCTTCTTACAGAACATGTTTCACACGTCTTACAGGATGAACACTGCCAAGGATATTCATTGACAACTGAGAAGACTTCATCGGACATCTTGAGACATGACTTGTGACCTACAAAATACACGAATGGAAAAACCATTATTAACAAAAACCTAATCCTATGGAATATGCAAGAATTGTATTAGTAATGTTTCAAGTCCGACAATGAGCACTGGAAGGGATTTCAAGTCCGCGCAATTGGTCCCACAGGAAATAATTGCAAAGACTTGAAATCCTGTCCAGTCTGAATTGGAGGACTTGGAATGACTTCAAATCCTCATGGATTATTCAGGAGGAATCTTTGAATAAAAATGAACAATTTTATATGGTAAAAAAGAACTTTAAAGCCGTAGAGAGATTTGAAAGTAGTAAATAAAAGCAATCCTAAAAGATATCAATAATCTGTTTATAATTTAATGTTCATTGTCAATGAATTTCCACAGGGAAATATTAAACAATCCGTAATAGTAACTGGAAATTTGTTCCAGTTACTGCTAGGAGGACTAGACCAGGTATCCAGTGTCCTCAAGGGATTACAATCAGACCATTTCATTGGCTGAATATCTCGTGAATAATTGATGAGGATTTGAACCAAATAAGTTATGTGTCCCAATCATAATTCTGCATTGTACCCAAATGTGATTAGTTCTTATGCTGTTTTTAAAGTGGTCAGATAATTTCTAAAGTTAATATTTCATTGTGTTTTGGTGTTATTAATCTATCATTTGTTAAATCTTATCCTAATGTTTTGTTACTGTATATTATTATATAAACTTCAGTGAAATATCAGGCGATCTCCCGCCTGAAAAAGTGATATTTTCACATTGTGAAAATAACACTTTATTTCACAAATAAAACATTACCATGGATACTCCATGCATTTTCTAGATTTTAAAGAATTTTTGATGCATATCTTGATAAAACTTTTGCTATTTCATTTGTCATGAGTTTATATAATAAACAGAACATTACATGGGTGCTTGGAGATACAGATTTTATTTTCTTATGTTTAAAATGATATCTCAATCATTCGCTGCACTCACATGTGAGATATCAATTGAACACTTGAAGATAAAATCTGTATCTCCGCGCGCCCATGTAATATCCTCTATTTATGTTATGTTGTGCTGTCTTATGTTACCTTACAAATGAAGGGATTATTTAATTATTTAAAATACTCTTTAATAATTCATTCTTTGTATAACACTGCATAACACAACATAAAACATTTTTTTTTAATCTTACTAGAGTTTGCACATTCGGAACACTTGATCATTTCTTCTGCATTTCCAACCTCATCAATTTCTAAACATAAACAGCACTCTTTGGTTGATTCTTGGCTGCCACTCTCATTGATAAGGCGGCCAGACCTTCGTTTTCCTGACAAAAAATAGTCCAATAAAGCATTATAAATACAATTTACATGCAATGCCATACACTCCCAATTAAATAAAAAATAATTTTAGTCGAACAATTTATTTTTTCGATAATTGTATAAGTGGTTGGGTACCCTGTGTTAAAACCACCAAAGGGAGCCCAAAGGAAGATTCTTATATCATTGTTTACTTGATTCGATTTAGCTTTGTACCACTTCAAAACACCAAACACACAATAAATACTGCAAATATTGTATCAGTAGTTGCTATTTTAGAATGAATGAAATTGCTTCAAGAGATATTATTGTAATTAATTTAATTAATTCCGACTCACCTAGTCTACGCATTTTGACTCTCTTCTTTTTTGTTGGGGAAAGTTCGCCAGCTTTTCTTGGTGAACCCGAATGGGAGGTCATGCTTTCAGTATCTGCAGTGTCTTCAGAGAGAGTTTCGATGTCAACATCGAAGTCAGAGTCGGAACGTTCACCAAATGACACCAAATGCTGAAGAAGAACATGACGCCATTCGTTCGACCAGAGTTAAACAACAGTAAAACCAGAAACCAAAGCGATATTAATCGATTGAACAGTAAATTAAAAGCTTACCTTTCGTCTTGGCATTTCAAAAAAGAGAAACGATAAAGATTATATAACAATATAAATGTTTGAAATCTTTGAACATAAATTTAGCCCTCGACCGCCATTTTTATTTTGAGCGCCAAATATATATTTAGTATGTACCAATGGATATGATTGGGTAGAAAGTAACCAATGAGACGCAGTGTTATATTTTCCAGCTGTGTGCTCAGCGGTCTTCCATTTACAAACAATATGGCGGATGAAAGAACACTTCTGTTCTAAACCTTTGTTTTTGAGCAAAAAAGCTGTTGCTTTAACCTAACTTTCTGGGCATAATCCTCTAAGGCTAAATGTACGAGACGTGTGTCTATCATCTGATGTATTTATTTGTATAACTTTGGTGTATTTCTCGCGCGTAAAAATATTTTTCTTCAAGATGACGGATGATGTTAGTGAAGAAGTGGAGACCTGTGATTTCAATGGCTGCAAAGTTACTCTCCCCATTGACCTGATTGAATCGGTAAGATTTTCTTCTCACTAAGTACAGTTACATGTATTTTCATTATTCTTGTTTAATCAAGATTTTCTCTTTGTGATTTGTAATTTACAGCATAACTTTGTATAAATTGATTAACTTAACTTCGCTTCTACATCGCGAAATCTAATTAATTTTTTTTAAATATATAGGGCCTCTTTCATTATGTATTTATATAATGTATTTATATAATGTAATAAATTATGTATTTATATAATGTGTAAAATGTGTGTGAGAGGAGTGTGTGTTAAGTTTTCTACGTGTGCGCAAAAACTGTTTGAGAATATTTATTGGGATCTGATCTGTAGTTGACTCAGTCAGTTGATAGTTTTTGAGTCATGTATCTTGCACAGTGTGTGACCAGTTATATACACTAGAATGTCAATGTATTTAAAAAAAATGATTTAACATTTTTATTATTTATTACTAGCCTGAAATCTTCTCAAGAATCGTCAGCATTGATACATGGAACAATATCCTGACTCACGAAAACAGAAAACATTTGGAGGTACTGGTGATATTATATACATATATGGGTGTCCGGTTGTTTCAAGACATGTCATTTTTCGAGACACAATTATTAAGGTTGTTTTGATATACCTTTCAAGGTCATTTGATACATCTTGAAATAAACAACACCATCACCTTTGATATGCAGTTCTCTTATTATAGTTTCATTTTCTTTGTTTTTAGCAATTTCTTCCCCAGTTGCCTACAGACTATCCACATGCACAGGAAGACAACCTCAGGTACCAAAACAACTACACAAAGATATTCCCAGACTTTATTCTAAAACACCAATAAAGCCTGTACATAAAAATGTATTCATACTGTACATATATTTATGTATTGTTTTCATGTCATACCACTAGTATTAATATGTAGATACAGAACTATTGCCACACTGGAGTACTTTATATACAACTGTATTTGTTTTGTTTCTGCAGAGCTTTGTTCAATGGAGAGAATTATAAATTTGGAAATCCAGCTCAAGATTTTCACAGTAAACTGAAAGGTAAATGAAAATGATACCTTAATACTATACTTTTTGGGCTCACTGTAATATTTGTATGTTTAAGCTAGCTGTTATGGCAACCTCTCTGATTGGCCAATAAAGTAAAGTAACAATAAATAAAATGATTTGAAATGAAAAATATCAGTATTTCTTATTAAACTCTTGAAAGCTTACTTACTTTTGAATCCTCTTCTTTGTATTTTAGATGGTTATTTTTATCCAGATGTTGTCAAATATAAAAAACTCTGCAACAAAGCCAAGAAAAAAGATTACAAGGTAATATATCAAATTAATGATGTCTTGGTTTATTTTCAACAAGTTCATAACTTTTGTATGTTTCTATCTCTATTCTCGTCAGTGAGACTTACAATATTGTTTTCACATTTTTCCTTTAGTTACAACTGCAGAACTACTATAGGAAACTCCTACAAGAAATCATTGTCTCTAGACAGGTATTAATACATGATGCATAACAGAATATTAAAACTCAAGACAATAGACTCAATGGACAAAATTAATTATAGCATGATATACTACCATGACCAGAATGCTTTGCCTACTTTCTTTTGCAAAATAATTAGTGCCAGTAGTTAATTTCACAGTTCCCTACGCCATCTTAAAAGGTAGCCTGGCCTTTGCATTGAAGCAAGACGAATATTGAGCTTGCAATGATAAAGACACGTGAATAATAATTATTGACTGTCCTGTGGGGTGTTAAAAGGTCTCTATCATTGCAAGCTCAACAATCGTCTCGCTTCAATGCATTTGAAGACGGAGCAAAGAACTGTGTACTGTTTCAAAATTTGAATAAAAATGAAAACTTGTACAGCATTCTGGTACTGGTAATAAAATGACATCATCATGAAAATAGCCTATTACAAAAAGTTTTGCATTTTTGTTTAGGAAATTTTAGACCAAGTGAGCAAGCAGGGACCCAATGATCCTATCCATACAAGGTAAATCAGTGATGTCATAATTTAGTTTGATGTCATAATTTAGTCATAATTTAGTTTGATGTTATAATTTAGTTTGATGTTATAATTTAGTTTGATGTCATAATTTAGTTTGATGTCATAATTTAGTCATAATTTAGTTTGATGTCATAATTTAGTTTGATGTCATAATTTAGTCATAATTTAGTTTGATGTTATAATTTAGTTTGATGTCATAATTTAGTTTGATGTCATAATTTAGTCATAATTTAGTTTGATGTCATAATTTAGTTTGATGTCATAATTTAGTTTGATGTTATAATTTAGTTGATGTAATAATTTAGTTTGATGTCATAATTTAGTTTGATGTTATAATTTAGTTGATGTTATAATTTAGTTTGATGTTATAATTTAGTTGATGTAATAATTTAGTTTGATGTTATATTTAGTTTGATGTCATAATTTAGTTTGATGTCATAATTTAGTCATAATTTAGTTTGATGTTATAATTTAGTTTGATGTCATAATTTAGTTTGATGTCATAATTTAGTCATAATTTAGTTTGATGTCATAATTTAGTCATAATTTAGTTTGATGTCATAATTTAGTCATAATTTAGTTTGATGTCATAATTTAGTTTGATGTCATAATTTAGTTTGATGTCATAATTTAGTTTGATGTTATAATTTAGTTTGATGTCATAATTTAGTTTGATGTTATAATTTAGTTTGATGTCATAATTTAGTTTGATGTCATAATTTAGTTTGATGTCATAATTTAGTTTGATGTCATAATTTAGTTTGATGTCATAATTTAGTTTGATGTCATAATTTAGTCATAATTTAGTTTGATGTCATAATTTAGTCATAATTTAGTTTGATGTCATAATTTGGTTTGATGTCATAATTTAGTTTGATGTCATAATTTAGTTTGATGTCATAATTTAGTTTGATGTCATAATTTAGTTTGATGTCATAATTTAGTCATAATTTAGTCTGATGTCATAATTTAGTCATAATTTAGTTTGATGTCATAATTTGGTTTGATGTCATAATTTAGTTTGATGTCATAATTTAGTTTGATGTCATAATTTAGTTGATGTCATAATTTAGTTTGATGTCATAATTTAGTTTGATGTCATAATTTAGTTTGATGTTATAATTTAGTTGATGTCATAATTTAGTTTGAGACATAACTGTCAAGTTGAAACATAAATCCATTTTAATTTTTCAGAGGAAAAATTGTTTCTGAGAATGGCTCATCTGAAGATCAACGTGTGCAATCAAGGTTTCAGAAGTGAGTTGTCCCTACCATCAATTTAATAGTGAATTAACATAATCTTCATTGTTATCATCATCATTATCAACATTACATCATTATTATTATCTTATCATTATATCATCACCATATTCAATATTATCGTTTATAATCATCAACATTCTGATCATCAACACCATCAAAATGATTATAATGATTATTATCAACACCAACATCATCATCATCCTCACTGTCATCATCACCATCAACACCAACATCATCATCATCCTCACTGTCATCATCACCATCAACACCAACATCATCATCATCCTCACTGTCATCATCACCATCAACACCAACATCATCATCATCATCAGTATCATCATTGATTTTTTGCTAAATAAATTGTGATTTTTTTCAGAATAATTCACGAATGTAAGCAAGAAAGTGAGGTAATAACAACAACAACAACTTTATTGTAATTTTCATTTTCTAGCTAGATTTACACAAATGATTACTATCTGCAGTTAGTTTAAAACTATTTGAGGCGAAGTAGTTTATTATTAAGTAAAATTAAACTTTTAATTCATGATTGATGTACAGTGAACATGTGTTATGTGAAACTTACAACAAAGCTCAGGTCCTTACTATTTGCTTGTATTTCATAGGATCAAGGAATGTCATCAGATGAAGAGGACCGAATGATGCCAAGTAAGCCAAAGAATAGTCAAGCCTCATTATAACATGACTGTATAAAATTATCAAGTGAAAAGTACTCATTGCATCTACTGAAAAATGATATTTTCAATGTTTAACCCTCATTAAATAAAGACGCATCATCATCATCATCATCATCATAACTTAATTTCTTTAGAATTAAAAAAAATTGTAATTAATTATGAAATTTTTAACAATTTTGAAATCTTATTAATAATATTATAATTTTAATAATTCTAAGTAGTTGCTGTTCTAGAACAATAGATCATGAGCTCTTTAAATTATTGCCAAATATTTGCATTTGCATATACATTATTTTAAAGATGGCTTTGTCAACATCGAAACATCAAAACTTGTCTTCTGATTAGTTTTTAATTAACTAATTCCATATTAAATAATTTAAGTGTATCGCTGTTCAAGGTTAATTATAATGTAAATAATAATTCCTTAATGTATGTCTTTCAATGGATTGTTAGGTAACTTTGGTGCTCTAGCTTATGGTATCCATGGATTTACTGGCCATCCTGGAATGTTTACCCCTCCTGGATACCATCCCATGATACCACCAATACCTGGCATGCCCTTTGGGTTCCCATCCAGTTTCCCATTTCCTACCCATTCACCTCGCCAACCACTTGGTCCAGCAAATACCGCCATTACTGAAAGAGACTTTCAACAGATGCTTCACAAACACAAGAAGAGAAGAACATTGCATGAGGTAGATCAAAGAAAACAAATTTAAAATAATGTAATGTTACACCGACGTAGGGCTTTACTAAAAACGTCAGTAAAGTTAAGTCAACATTTTTTATGGTGTTACAAATTTCATTATTTTACCTATCGTTTAATGTCAGTAGGTTTACTGGGTACATTAGTACATAGAATGCGGCCATTGAAGATCAGACAACACTTTATAACCGCTATCAATCATAAAACCCAAGTTAATGACTGATTATTTTTTAATTGACTAGCGTAAACTGCCTTTTTTCGTTTTGGTATTTGAACATCCAAGTTTAGAAAGTCGCTCTAATGTAAAGGGAATTAGAAATTGATGATGATGATCTGAGTATGATGATGAAGATGTTGTTGATATGTTGATGATAATGAAAGTATCGATAATGATAACAATTATGATGATGATAATGTCAATAATACAGCTAATACAATTTGTTAATGGAACTACTATGTGATTGACAGGATCATCCAGAGTTGGATACAAGATTCACAGCATTATCTGACGTCGTCTACAGAACCAATCCAACAAAACGAGCTTCAAAAACCAGTAAGTCCCTTGACTGTAATTATTTCAAAAACTAATTAAAAATTGTGCAATTTTCTTTCCGCCCTGATATCACCTCCCCCTGTCATTCATTTACAACATAAAATGAATGAAGCTTTATTACCAAACAATAATAACATGGATCATAATAATAAACAATAATAACATGTATGAATAATTGATTAATACAAAATTTATATACTATGTACTACATACAATATGAGTGGCTGATCTGTATGTGATATACAACTGCATGTCAAAGACGAGCCGTTGTATATCGCATACAGATTGGGCATGATTATTGTATAGTACTTCTGAAACTCCAACTACTAAAATTGTCAACTGAAGATAAAAGTAAATCTGGACGAGAAAATTCAAGTTAAACAGGTTCCCATTTAAACCTGTACTTTCCCATTTAAATATGTACTTAAGCAATTTTGTTGATGTGTGCTAAACACACAGATCAACCAATCAGAGAAGTTCACTTCATAAATAGTATACTCTGATTGGTTGATCTGTTTGTTTAGCACACATCAACACAATTTGCATAAGTACAGATTTAAATGGGAAAGTACAGACTTAAATGGGAACCTGTTGTCAAAACTTAATAATTATGCAAATCAGGATATACAACCTCCTCCATGGTTGTGAATTCTTTTGTCAATTTCTCATGAAGATGTCTACACTAATTGAGCTGAGAAACTATAGTTATATTACAATTTATACACAATTTGTTGCATACAGTCAATGTCATTAACACTAACTTGGGATAAACTGTACTAAGAGTTTGTTGATTCCATAAAAATGATTTAGTTGATTGATATTTGTTCAGTTATTCAATTATTGTGTTAGAGGTAATATGACTATTTAATGTTCTCATTCCATTGCAGTAAGCAGCAGGAATAACATTGAACAAACTCCTCAAGGTATTAATAACAAATAAAACTATCATGTGTAATATATCCACTAGATACTATAACACCAGCTCATCATTATTCAGCATTAGTCTGGAGTGTACATGTATTTGAATCATTTTGAGTCACATAATAATAATAATAATAACTTTTTTAACGTCTCAAATCTTCTAGCTGGATGCAGTGCGCCCTACTAATCAGGGAGACTCACGCACACTCACTACCTCTACATTTAATATTTTGCACACAACTTGGCTCACATGTTCATTTTTGCTGAGGGAGGAAAACCGGATAACCCGGAGAAAAACCCTTGTGGCATAGGAGAGAAGAACACATCAAACAAACTCAACTCACATATAATCCATGTCCAAGTCGGGACTCGAACCTGGACCACAGCGGTGAGAGGCCAGCGCTCTCACTGCTAGGCCACCCATGCCACCCATAGTTTCAATCATTCTGGCTTTTTCTTGCCTTGCCACGGACTGTGCTGAAAGTACATGTAGGTAAACATTGTTAAAATGTAGATAAGAAACGTGTGGTATTTTTATTTGTTTCTTGAGACCGTCCATTTATGGGCTGCGCTATATCACATGCTATTGAGGTCAAAACTGTACAATGAAGAAATTGAAACTTGTATATTCATTTTTCAGAAATATTGTTTTATGTAAGAATAAAGTATCGAGCAAACACAACAACCACAAACTGTACACTGATTAAGGTCTGTGAGAACAGATGAAAACTTCTGAACATGTTTGTATAATTGTAAAATCAAAAACAATAAATTATATATGTTAAATAAGAAAGTATCGGGTTTGAAACTAATTTTGTGAATGTTTTGCTACTAGTTGAAGTGAATAAGAAAAAAGACAAGAAAGCCAAGTTAAAAAGAAAATTAAAACAACGACTGCAACAGAAACAAGAGAGACAGACACAGTCAAAGAAGCAAGACAAAGCATTGGATGCATGTAGCTCCCTGTATGTCAATCATCATGATTATTATCATCATTGTTATAGCCATCATCATTATCATCGTTAACATTGTCATCATCATCATTGACATCATCACTAATATCACCATCATTATGATTATCATCATCAATATCATTAGAAACATCATTAACATTGTCATCACCATCATTGACATCACCATTATGATTATCGTCATCATCATTATAAATATCATTATAAACATCATTAACATTGTCATCACCATCATTGACATCACCAATATGATTATCATCATCATCATTATATATATCATTATAAACATCATTAACATTGTCATCACCATCATTGACATCACCAATATGATTATCATCATCATCATTATATATATCATTATAAACATCATTAACATTGTCATCACCATCATTGACATCACCATTATGATTATCATAATCATCATTATAAATATCATTGTCATCATCGCCAATATCACCACTAGTATCACCATCATTAGCATTCTCATTCTCATTTACTATTCGCACAATTGTTATCACTGTTTGCTTCTTCATCATCATCATTAGCATCATCAGTATCCATCACTATCATTATCTACATCAATAACATTGTCATCATCATCATTAGGATCATTATCATAATCATAATACCATAATTATCACCATCATCATCATCATTGTCATCTTCAATATCTTCATCATTATCTACTGTCATCATTAACATTGTCATCATTACCATTATCACCATCGTTAAATTATCATCATTGTCATTCTCTTCATCATCATTGGCATCATTATAACCATCCTCATTATTATCATCGCTGTTGACTAACATTATATTGTTTCAAATTCTAGCCCACCACCTCCATCAGGAAAGTTCTCCAGTTTCTTTAGTTTACTGCGAGAAGTATTCTATAGCATGCCTGACTACAAAGCCAGTCTGCAGAAGGTGAGAAGAAAGCCATTAGAATCTTAGTACATATCATGATGTGCTCTATTAAATTATGAGGTTCATTTCTTAATTACATTAATTAGGGAAACTAGTACCCAGTCCTCTGCTCATTTTGGTATAGGCCAAAATCATATAATGAAGGTTGATATGGTAGGAATTGATATGATGGTTTATTGTTTTAGATTGAGGAACAACTCAAGGTTTGGCAGGTGACTAATAAGTGATAAATGAAAGTTATATATTTGAATAAGTAAATTTGATTACAATATATCTGCATAATTGTAAATTAACCTTGTCAAAGAAAGCAAATCACTATATATATTAGAGTTGTTCTCATTAATTCTGTGAAACAAAGTGTTTAAGTTAAAGTGCGATAGTCAAATAACAACAAAAGAGCACTATGAATTAAGGTGCATTAATGAGTGATACACTAAAGTGTGTTTCAAGGGTAAATGAAAATGACTCTAAGCAATAACAAGTGATGTGTAGAATGAGTATGTAGAATGTTGGGAGAAACATGAGAAAAGTTATAAAATAATGGGCTGAGGTGAAATACATGTAGTTATAATTTTATGATTATAATGATTCATTACCATTCGAGGTTTATAATATAATAATTCATGTCTAAATGAAAACATTTTAAGAAAGTAAACACCAAGTAATTACTGTGCGACTTGCCGTACCGTAGTCACTTACAAAAACTTTTGATGAATTTTTGACATTATTTTGACATTTTTTCATCTCAAATGGACTAATCAGGTACCAGTTTAGATCGAGAGGCATAGTTTATATCGAGAGGCGGAGACTTTAGAAACTTTGATGTCTGTAATTGGTCCAATTGAGATGAAAAAATGTTAACATAATGTCAAAAATTCATCAAAAGTTTTTGTAAGTGATTATGGTACGGCGAGTCGCACAGTAACAATTATTAAATAGTGTGAATTTTTCAGCCAATCTCTGTGTGAAATTTCCTATAATCACTCAGATAATCACTTGTGTATATATACTAATATCCAATAATGACCAACACATATTGCTTTTGTACCAATGTTAGAACTCCTCGTCATACTCTATGAATAGCTGGTGCCAGCAGCAGGGTGATTGGAGTAAACTGGTTTATTCTTCCCTAATCTACATCTCAGGGAGTTCAGGAGGTATTTATATCTTATTAGACAGTTTGATGTGTAATATGGCTGGATATTATACGTTGTTATTACGCTGTATTTTGGCGAGTCTTTAGGCGCTTACCAAAAAAATAGCACAGCTTTAACCTTTAAAAAACATCTTGCAAATTGGAAAAAAATCTTGCACAGCTTCAAGGACAAAAAAAAAAAAACAGAAAAGAATTGCCCAACCAGCCCCCACCCCCTTCAAATATCTAATTAATTGTCCGACCCTAATTTGATAAATTAATCAATCAATTACTCAATATTGTATTTTTAGTGACATCTTCCAGTTTTGTTCCTTTGGTTGATTTCAAAGAAAGACCTCAACAATGGAAATGGATAGGTATGCTACTGTTTTGTCTGTTTTTTTTTGTAGGTTTGTTTTGTATCAGTAATATAGTTACCGTAAATATGAGCAGAGTTGTATACTAAAATACTCAACGTACGTAGAGGTAGTGAGTGTGAGTCTCCCCAATTAGCCACTGGCTAAATACATTGAGACATTAAAAAAGTGATTTTTTATTTATTTATAATGTTTGTCTGTAAATGCTTGTTTAACTATATGTTTGTTGTTGTCGAAGGGGCTTTCCGTGATTCTGATGAGGAACTAGCCATGTTGTGTCAAGATTGGATTCAGGTCAAGGACCAGCTTTCCATCAAAAAGGTAGCTAAGAACAATGTAAGAGAACTACCATCATTATCATTATCATTATTACTATTAGTTGTCATCATCATTGCTACCACCACCACTATCATCATCATCATCATTTCCACCTCCACCACTACCACCACCACCATCATCATTTCCACCAACACCACCACCACCACCACTATCACCATCATCATTTCCACCACTACCACCACTATCACCATCATCATTTCCACCACCACCACCACCAACACTATCATCATCATCATTTCCACCACCACCATTATCACCACCATCATTTCCACCACCACCACCACCACCACCACCACCATCATCATTTCCACCACCACCACCACCACTATCATCATCATTTCCACCAACACTATCACCACTATCATCATCATTTCCACCACCACTGTCACCATCATCATTTCCACCACTATCACCATCATTATTGCCACCACCTCCACCTCCACCAGCACCACCATCATCATCATTTCCATCACCACCATCATCATCATCATTTCCATCACTACCACTACCACTATCATCATCATCATTTCCACCACCACTATCACCATCACCACCATCATTGCCACCACTATCATCATCATCATTTCCACCACCACCACTACCACTATCATCATCATCATCTCCACCACCACTATCACCATCACCACCATCATTGCCACCACTATCATCATCATCATTTCCACCACCACCACTACCACTACCATCATCATCATCTCCACCACCACTATCACCATCACCACCATCATTGCCACCACTATCATCATCATCATTTCCACCACCACCACTACCACTATCATCATCGTCATTGTTATAATATCCATCATTGTCATCACAACCTTTATTGAACCATGCTGATTCTTAACATCTTATTTGATTAGGCAACGGCTGAAGGCGGAAGTACTGTAAATGCTCCTGAAGCTAGAGTGTGAGTATTCATACTGATCTATCATCCTTATGAATAGCATATAAAACATGCACAGTTTAGACAACCTCCAGGACCTTCTTTCTGGACCTTCTATCCTTGTGAATAGCATGTAAAACTAGACAACCTCCAGGACCTTCTTTCTGGACCTTCTATCCTTGTGAATAGCATGTAAAACTAGACAACCTCCAGGACCTTCTTCCTGGACCTTCTATCCTTGTGAATAGCATGTAAAACTAGACAACCTCCAGGACCTTCTTTATGGACCTTCTATCCTTGTGAATAGCATGTAAAACTAGACAACCTCCAGGACCTTCTTTCTGGACCTTCTATCCTTGTGAATAGCATGTAAAACTAGACAACCTCCAGGACCTTCTTTATGGACCTTCTATCCTTGTGAATAGCATGTAAAACTAGACAGCCTCCAGGACCTTCTTTCTGGACCTTCTATCCTTGTGAATAGCATATAAAACATGCACACCACCTCCAGGACCTTCTTTCTGGACCTTCTATCCTTTTGAATAGCATGTAAAACTAGACAACCTCCAGGACCTTCTTTATGGACCTTCTATCCTTGTGAATAGCATGTAAAACTAGACAGCCTCCAGGACCTTCTTTCTGGACCTTCTATCCTTGTGAATAGCATGTAAAACTAGACAACCTCCAGGACCTTCTTTATGGACCTTCTATCCTTGTGAATAGCATGTAAAACTAGACAACCCCCAGGACCTTCTTTCTAATTGGAGAATTATAAGGCTTCTTTCAAAGTTCTAATTTTCTGATTCTTTGATGTGTTGCAGTAAAACGGACTACATTGTACGGCCGAGCACATTCTGTCCCCCCTCCCCCTAAACAATATACACCACGTCCAGGAATTTCCTTTTGGTTATAGAAATATAAGGCTTCTTCAAAGTTCTAATTTTCTGATTCTTTGATGTGTTGCAGTAAAACGGACTACATTGTACGACCAAGTACATTAAACGAACGAGACTTGTTTAGAGAGCAGGAGAATAAGCGATACCAGAATCCACACAAAGCCTACTCGTATAGGATGCATGGATTTGAATCTATCGTGGGACCAGTTAAGGTATGTAGCATAAAGCATAAACATGTTATATCATCTAGGCAGAGTTAATAGAGGGATTAACTCTAGTAACTCTGATCTAGGCCAGGACAGTTCAAGGGCGAACCCAATATTTTTTTCAGGGGGGGGGGGGGGGGGGTTGTATAAATAACTTGAGAAAAAATATTTTCGAGCTTTATGATTGTCTGAGCCCAGCCCCCCTGCACCCCAAACAGTGTGGGGAGAGAAGTGGACCGTAGGGGAGTGGATCGAGACTAAAAACGGCTGCGGGGAAGACTAGCATTTTGTTCGCCTGACAAATGAAAGGAAAAACGCAAAACCGCATTATTGACGTCATTTTTACTTGTTTGTTTATATTTGGTGATTTCAGGGTGTGTTTTCCAAAGAAACAAACCTGAATAAAGCGCGAGAACATTCACTTCTAATCTCGAATCGACCACCGTTTGTAACCATCTTGACTCTGGTACGAGATGCGGCAGCTAGACTTCCTAATGGTGAAGGCACAAGAGCTGAGGTATGACTGAGGAAGTTGTGGCTTTGATTTTACCTCGATTTTGTTAGTTTTTGCCTTTTCGTTGCAACCTCGTTCCCAGGGCTTTTTCCTTCGCTTATGGATGGGGAAGGTAGGGGAAAGCACTGGAAACGAGCTAGTTTTTGTTGGTTTTGTGGTGTATTTGTTTACTGGTTGGTTTGTTTGCTTGTATGCTGGTTTGTTCATTTATTGTTTTGTTTGCTAGTTTTGCTTGCTAGTTTTGCTTGCTAGTGGCTTTGCTATTTAAAATCTTGCCTTGGATCGTCTGTTTGTTTTCTTTTTGGTTACACCTTGGTTACGTCCTTGTTTGTTTATTTGTCTGTTTGTTTATTTGTTTGTCTGTCTGTTTGTTTGTTTGCTTGTTTGTGCATGTATGTATGTGTTTGTGTAAACTTTCATTTTGCTTTTATGGTTTATTTGTTTTCATTCTTTTCGATTCATATTACTAGGTTTGTGAACTTCTAAAAGATTCCCAGTTTCTGAATCCAGATGCAACTGATACTCAAGTAAGAATCCAAGAAACTATTAAAATAAATCAATAACTTTAATTATTTTTATAGCGCTATTTCTAATAAAATTGCTCAATAGAGCTTTACAATGAATAATTACTTAGTAATTTTTCATTCAAATATATTCTTTTACGCAGGAATCATTATGAATTAAAATATCGTGTCAACTACGTTTTAAAATGATCAGTTATTTGGTCCATCTTACTTAGTTGTTGATTGTCTTAATTTTGTTGTAGATCCACACAGTTGTAAGCGGTGCCCTCGATCGTCTGCATTACGAGAAGGATCCCTGTGTTAAATATGACAGCAATAGAAAAGTCTGGATTTATCTTCATAGAAATAGAACAGAGGAGGAATTTGGTGAGCTGCATGTTACTGAAGCCCCGTTTAAACGGGCCCAACATGTTGAACCAGCATTGTTGGATGATGTTGGATGGGGGGCGTCCAAACGAACCAATAGGGTTCATCCAATATAGGGTGTTTAAACGGGCCCAACATGTTGGACCAACATTGTTGGATGATGTTGGATGGGGGGTGTTCAGACGAACCAATAGGGTTCATCCAATAAAGGGTGTTTAAACGGGCCCAACATGTTGAACCAATAATGTTGGGTCCGTTTAAACGGAGCTTTATTCTCAAGCTTGTTGTGTGATATCATTTCTTCTTCCCTTCCTTTCCTAACCTCTCCATTTTCCTCCCTTTCTTCTCTCAGTCCTCCATTTAGTCACTCCTTCTTTCTACCTTTTCTATACACATAAATAAATTCACCTCCTCCCCTTATCCTCTTTTATTCCCTTTCTTTTCTTGTTTACTTCTTACTTACTTCATATTTGTTCCTGTCCCTTCTCCAATCTTTCTCTATCTCTCTCATTTTGATTTCTTTACGTTCTTTGATTGGTTCCCTTTTATCAATACAAATACTTAGTATTCATCATATTTTTGTTTAGAAAAAATCCACCAAGCCAATGCTGCAGCAGCACGAGCAAAAAAGCTCCAAAAGCCGCGAGTACCTCGATCGGGCAAAGCTAAAGAAGAACCCACGACTTCTGTATCCGAGATTATCGATCCTAGCGCTGTTCAAGCCGTCCCATCGCCTCAATCTCAGGCCAGTACATCCAGTAAACCGATAGAAATGAAAAAACCTGCCATCAAGATCAAAATAGCAGGTGGGACAACAAGTGAACATCCAAAGATCTCTATCATAACATCTCTTCAAGTCAATAAAAAATTAACCCAGCCAACGACTCCAGAAATCAATGAACCTCAGCCCACTACGCTACAATCAGAACCGCCTTCCTCTACATCGCAGGCGCAATCCGGCGGTGGAAAGTCCAAGCTAAATACCGCTGGCTCTACCACCAAGAGTAACGTTGACTCACCTGGTCAGCGGTTTACTGGAGCGCTCAATGCCAACACAAGCGCGCTTAACACGGCGCGTGCCTTGGCTGTGAGTGAGACACGTGATGGCAGTGGAAGTGACGGCTCGGTTTCCAGTAGCAACAGTGGGAATGAGAGTAGTAGTGGGAACGAGAGTAGTAGTGAGGATGAAGAGTCAGTACTGGAGGAATCAACAAGCGGGAAAACCAAGCACCACGGTAAGTGAAACACACACCTATTTCAAAAATCGTTGTCGCAGCCGAAGCTACATGTACAGTCAACACGCTGAATGCTGCAAAGGATGTCGGTAATATGAACATAATTTGCTATTTATTGCGCGTTTTTATACGAAATAATGTTTCATCATCTACCACTGCAACAATTTGTTATGGTCATATAACACAAACACGTACAATAAAAATATATTATGACTAAATCAATAACAAGAAATACCGACATCCTTTGCAGGCTTCAGAGTGTGGACTATATCTGCCTCTCTCTCTCTGCCCTTTTTCTTACCGGGGCAAATCTCACCTAACAAGTCAGTCTTAGAGACAAACACTTTCTTTAACTGCGTATTGTAATGTAAACATGTACGATAGTTGTAGTATTTGTTTTATAATATCATGATCTTTCAGGGCTGAAACCTTTTCCCGATGAAAACAGCAGCTTAACAATGCAAACAGACAGTCGTTTGTCTATGGCTGAGGAAGACAGTCGTTTGTCCATGCCTGAGGAAGACAGTCATCAATCCATGGGTAAGTGCAGCCGAAATTTAACTGCCTCCCTATCTGCACTAGCTCTCCCCCTCCATTTCCACCACTCTTCCCTACCCCTACTTTATCACCCCCTCTTCTAAATCTCTCCCCTTCCCCCTTTTCCATCCACCTCTTCCAGCTCTCTCTGTCCAACCTCTCTCCCTCCCCTCTTCCAACATTCTCCCCTCCTCTTCCAACACTGTCCCCTTCTCTCTCCCTACTTCATAACTTCTCTTCAAACTCTCTCCCCTCCCTCTATCCCCAAGTCGTTCATTTTGGAATCTGTAGTCATTTGTATCATAGGCTACACCTCCCTGGGAGATGTGACACCAAAAGACGGAAATGAATCCGAGGAAGAACAAGACGAGTCTGCGGTCAGTGAAGGTCAGTTGATACTAAAATTTCTTAGAAATGTTTAGTGGTTAGTAATCAAATTCCCAAATACAAATAGTCCTTTTCACAGTTGTCGTCGATCAGCCTGTATAGCGCGTAATGTAGTCTTTAGAATTAGACTACCGCCCGTGGTAATTTAAGGAACGTACACATCATCAAACAATTGAAACACTTACAAATTCCACGGGCCATAATCCAATTCTAAAGCCGGAATACACCCTTTCCAAGAAACTCCGTCACCCTTCTCTTGAATTTAAAGCCTACAAGCTAGTAGCACAGGGGGACTATGGGTAACCTATGTCAATTTTATAAGGACACAGGGATTTCATGGCCATATATTGCTACACTTGTCAATATGTTATTGAGAAATGACCGTTTTAACTTATCAAACAATTAACAAGAAAGGCGTTCCGAATGACATTTAGTTTCTGAATTGATCCATGATCCTTTGCGCCACTACCTTGTTTGCTTTTCGACAAACTTTTCGACAAACTTTCTCGGAAAGGGTGTATATTACAAGCTATCGAAGCTGAAGTTGATGGAAGAGAACTGTTCAATTTCCTTTTGTAAATTTCATCTGTTTTTGCAGGCTCTGGAAGTGATAGTGAATCAAGTAATGATAATGAAGATTGAAAACTACTAATACCACAACTAAAATAAAATGTACTTGTAAAATAGAATACCTTTAATTATAGTTTATTGATTACTTGAATGTTCCTGTTCACGCAAAAGCCTTAAGATAGTAGCGTACATACCTTTGTATAAAAAAATGTAACAAAAACATATGTAAAGCTTTGTGTATAGACAACAAAATGTATCTAATTTGTTTACTGACGTAAATAAACATACTAACTTTGCGTTCTTACGTTAAAAACGTACTTATCTTTGCGTACTTATTTTAAAAACGTACGTATATTTGCGTACTTGTTACGTACTTATCTTTGCGTTTTAACGTACTTATCTTTGCGTACATACTATAGGTTAGAAAACGTACTTATCTTTGCGTTCTTACTATACGTTAAAAAACGTACTTTCCTTTGCGTATAGATGTATTGCAAAGAAAAACGTACGACATCGGTACCTATCCTAAATCTTCATAGCATGACATACAAAATAAATACAAAAATGTTTCGGAACAAATTTGCATAGAAATACGAACAAAAGAAAATAGTCGGTACTACAATCATTGTCAAAAGTAGTTGGCACGATTTTAGTATTTTATCTCATAGTCACTACTTCATTTATTTTAAGTATAAAAAATTTTCCCCCCTTCCCCCCACATCAATGTTGCTGTAAAATGAAAGCGGATTGACAGGTCAACCATATAAGCACCAAACAATGACTCCCTCCTCAATATTGCGAAGGGGGGAGTAGTCGAATTTCAGCACTGCTAAAATTACTTTATCACATCCGTGCCAACACTTTTGTTAATGATTGTAGTTACCAAGTTAAGTTGTCGAAATCTCGATCATACAAAATATACTCCTCTTAGCCTGCGATGCCGGCGGTCTGCGGAGCTGCGAGAAAGAGAGGAGGAAAGGTCTTTTCCTTTCTCTCCCTAGCTTTTTCTTCTCTCCCTAATCACGCAGACCGCCGGCAACGCAGGCAATACTCCTCTATGCATCGCGTCCCGATTATTACAAAATATACTCCTAATTACAACGCGATTATACAAAATATACTACAAATTACAACGCGAGTCTTATTAAATACTGACAAGAAAAATATTCCACTTTTACAGCAAGATACAGCAAATTTTCCCAGTCAGGTCCTGTTCATATTGAATGCCTTTCTTTCTTAACTATTTTTTCATGGATCCATAATTGAAATTTATCCATTCCAAAACCTAGCATACATTGAATTACAAACATTGCTACTAAAGCACAGAAATACAATCTAACATAAACAAACCTATACAAAACGAAAAACCCTGAAGCTATTATAAATAGAAAGAATATTACAGTCAAAAACATTCTGACTTTGACACCATTCTCGTGGCTGTCATCACAAGCCACCTCTTCTCTGTCAGCGAACCCTTCGACGTTGGTGCCTTCGTAGAACTTGGCGAGTCGTTCTTCTTTTTCCTCCCATCTTTTACATAGCCATTCTTCTATAGTCGAGTAATCTGTCGGCATTTCATTGATTGGATATCTTGTGATATCAAAGTGGATTTCCTTAGGGAAATTTCCCAAAACAAGATCTTTCTCCTTGTAGCAATAGTCTTGATCATAGCCAACAGTGATGTCATACAACGCGTCGATTTTACGCGTTGCTTTACGTAGTTTCTCGAGACAGTGAATAAACCCGCGAGTGCGTGGGTGGAGGACGTGTTTGTATAACGGTAAATTGTTTTTTCTAGCGTAGCTGTCGCTTCTAGGTTGGCTGAGCTCGTCGAGGTTGGTCCCTTCAGGAAAGATAAGTAATTGTACGGGGTAGTCCATATCATGATAGTAATCCAGAACCGTGTTGAGATAGGCTTCGTCTTGTTCCCATCGTCGTTTGAGGAATAAGTACATGCTACTCTGCAGACCCCATCCTGATGACACAAACAAACATTAGAGTGGTGTCCATTATAGGCATAAATCGATGAAAATACCTTTTTTTTGTTTCTACATAATAAGGAAAATTAAGGTGCATTTTGTAGCTTCGTTTTTGTAGCACGCATGTTCCACGCAAGTAGAACCGCCCTCATGAGAACCACATTAACTCGCACGCACGTTCCACACAAGTAAAACCGCCCACATGAGAGCCACCTTAACTCGCATACACGTTCCACGCAAGTAGAACCGCTCTCACGAGAGCCACATTAGCTCGCACGCACGTTCCACGTAAGTAGAACTACCCTCACGAGAGCCACATTAACTCGCACGCACGTTCCACGCAAGTAGAACTACCCTCACGAGATCAGAAACATGCACGCACGTTCCACGCAAGTAGAACTACCACCAGTGTACAATACTTACCAATACCAGGGATATATTTGAGAATATCCTTCATAACGACCTTTAAACAACTTGGAGTCCCATAACGAACCATAACGCTCCAGACAAACATCCAATCAAAGTGGCATCGATGGTTCATTATGATTAAAGCTACATCGTCATGGATAGGTCGATCTCCAGTAATAATCACCTTAACACCGTATACAAACTCTAAAAGAGAGAAATAGATATCAGAGCCAATCAATTCCAGTCTTTCATAGTGTGTGGAAGTGAGGAAGCACTATCCTCCTCCGCAGGCTACTTTTTTGTTAATCTTTGAGTGCGCGGGCGGGCTTCCTGTGGTGTATTTGTTTGAATGCGCACGAATAGGATTCCTGTGGCTTTTTGCAAGCAATTTTTCGTCAGAGTCGTGTGGTGTCGAAGATGGTATATTTTGACACAAAAAATCCCGAAGAAAAAATATATAAGAGATATGCCTGTGGAGGAGGCTAAGGAAGCCCAACACTAGAATCGGCTGGGAAGAGGCTAAGTGAAATCTAGCAGGTGATTCCATAGGTAATAATAAATAGCTACAATAATCTAATATTTCACTTTCCGAGTAAATTTGTTCTGTAACTGTACCAGTTGCCATAAATTCCACATTCATGCGACTAAATCATATAAACAAAGATTTAAAATTCATTTTTATGATCAACCCGCATTCTTTTGTTTTGCAAAGTCCAAAGGTCAATATCGAAATTAGGAATCTCCCCTCCCTTAACAAATTATCTTTGATATAAAAACACTTATATATTACGCCAGTTTCGGTCTCTTTTTTCGTATATAATATTATAAACATGAAATTTTGTTTTGATATTCTTTTTACAATCAAGTTGAATAATAAAACAATCGGTCAAAAAGACAATATACAAAGACTACTTCTAGCGGGTACGACCGTCAGATTCTAAACGTGTTTCCGACTTGAAACCTGTCAGACATTACTAGCAAATAAAACAGTTTCCCAGTGAACAAACTATAAATTAAATATACAAATCATATCTTAGATGTATTATTCAAAGAACTCTGTCGGCGTCGTAAAATATTTATCGGCTTGTTGCCGAATTCAGTCGCATTTGCAAAACGAAATTGTCAACATATTGGCTAATGTCGACAAATGAACATTTGAATGAAGTTTTCAAGCCACTTACCTAGTAAGGCCTGTAAATCCACAGCAATTCCAAACCAAACGATTCACATAAATATGAAAATTTAATAAACAAAGACATATATATATATAAACGTGTTAGGATGCATTGGACCATTTGAATTAATTATACACAATTTCATCGAGAGTATTTCAATAGGTTTGTCATTAAAAAATAATTATGTACAATAGCAAGTTCACTCACCGTAGTTCCAAATGGCATCAAAGCACAGAATTTATCGTTAAACAATCGAAACCATTTTGGTTTGATAATCATTAAGGGAACACACGATCCAAGAACGAATATTACACCGAAGAATGGTGCAAAATATATTATAAACAAGAACAGTAGCCCACCGAACGGGTTTCTAAGCATTTTGGAAGCCCGAGTTAGATATGACGTCCAGTGAACTTTCTCATGGCATTAGTCAAGGTTTCAAGTTGTCCATCTCATTTTTTCAAGAATGAATTTGCTAGCATTTACATATATCGTACGATCATTATACGACCTATCAGATGCTTTTGTATTCATTGATGCGATGTTGCGTGACATGCTGTGAAATATACAGTCACGTTACTATTCTTGGCTTTCACGTGACGTCATCGAAATTTAAACTTTTAAACTATGTGCTCCATGAAGTTGTGCTTTCGATATCGTTTAAAGTCCCCATGAGCGATTCTCTGTACCAAATGTTATCAATTTACTGCCTTTAACTCAAGAGATATCGGTGAAGTAATTTAAGTCACGCAACACTTGTCACGCGTTTGAAGGAACCCGCCATACATTTTACTGTAAACATGACGCGCACTAAATCGCTTATATCTCGGTCAAACAATAAACTATCATCCTGAAACTTTGCAAACATATCTATTTATCAGCTGTCTATCAGAAAAATGCATTTAAGACTTAATTGCATGTTTAAAAAAGCATCATCCCCAGAGGTGAAAGCCAAGAATAACTTTGCACCGCCTGATTGCAAGCGTTGCATATTGAAATTTCAACACAACGATAACACACGACTTGAAAAATAATATAGATTTGGCATTTTTTAGTATAAAGTTTAAACAAAGAATATAAAGTCTATTATTTTCGTATTTTTTTTTTGCAACTGCTTTACGCCCAACAAAATGATTTTTATTAATTATAAAACAAAGTACTAGATAAAATTAAATACCCGGCAAAACGACAGTATAATGTTTGGGGTTCCTGTGTAAAATACCCATGAGTCTTTGTATTTATTTTTACAAAATGGCGGCCACGAGAGTTCGAAACTTTGAAGCTTTGCTCAAATTCAAGATCAAAAGTCCAGAAAGAAGAAAAAATCTATATAAGAACCTCATTACAGCGCTTGTTCAGCATGAGAGAATAGAAACTACACTATGTAGATGTCAGGATATGTCTCGAGTTGCAGAAAGGGTGAGAAAATTGAAGTGCAGTTTTGAACATTTCTTAGTCTCTGACTCTGAAGTTTAACAAAATATCTGCTTTTTATGTATCTATATAGTACCGCAGAAGGCATGCTTTGCGATAAACAGTTGTTAAGATATGGATGAGTTTGGTGTAATGGTTATGATAGAGTTTATTGTTCAATATAGTGCGGATCCCCGGCCATACCAATCGATAATTTCGATAATCGATAAAAGTCGATATCAATCGATAAAAATCGAAATTAATCGATTGATCAGTCGATAAAATCAATGAAAATCGATAACCCAGTTTGGTGTTACTATCAATTATATCGATTTAATCTGGATATTATGATCAATTTCATCGATTTTATCGATAATGTAAATTGACATGAATTTCATGTGCAAACATGATACTTATCATTTGTTTATTTTTAAATCACAAGTAGAATTATAATAAATCAACTGCAGTATTTCAAATAACAATTTGACAACAGATGTTTGTCTGTTACGATTTAGGTGTTAACGTTCCGGCTCAAACATTGTGTTTGATAAAATCAATACAATCGATGTAATCGATATAATCACATGAATTTTGTATGGAATTTTGTTGTGATTATTGATTTTCATCGATTTCCGATACAATCAATATTAATCAACTAATGATTATCGATTTTTATCGATTTCATCGATCAGTTTTCGATGATCGATTTTCATCGATTGGTATGACCGGGTGCTGATGAAGGTGAAAACTGCATTGTTGAATTTGCACTATATAAATAGATGTTATTATTATTAGGTGATGATGATGGTGTTTATGATGATGATGACAATTGAGTTTATGATGACAATGATAGTGATGGTAGTAAATATATGAAATACATGTAGTGTTGTGTTTGTCACTTGGTACTGAAGTCAGGGTTCGTGCTACTCCTTAAACTCCTTAGAACTAAAACTAAAACTCCTTAGATTTTGTTTATTGACATCAGCAGGAACCCTGTGAAGTATCTTGTCAAATTGACAATCTTTGGTTTCTTACAGCTCATAGATCTTGCAAAAGAAGGAGATGAGGCAACAATCAACAGCTGGCTTATGGTAGGCCCTTGATTAGCTTAGCCACATATATCATGTAACACAGACATTTTCAAAGTTCTTGTGGTACAATTAACCTCAGCTTTGAAAGTGTGTAATATCTTTAAAATACTCAAATTCGTTATAGCACCAACTTAGTTAAAAATTTTAACACAAAACTGGTTTACAGTGCGGACACTCCAACCGGGACCACTTTAGATGAACTGATAACCAACCAATCATATTGCAGTTTTCAGTTCAAGAATGTTATGAGCATGAGAACACTATAACTTGATTGGCTTATGCTGTTATCAGTTCAATCTCTGTCTGGTTTAAATGTTTTTTGATTGGATGGTTTTTTCTAAGTGGTCCCGGTTGGAGTGTTCGCACTGTAATTGACTCCATCCATAGAGAATGAATTTTTAAGAGTTTCCATTCCCTTCATTACTGTGTACTGTAGTCAAATTCTGAATAATACACACTATCCAGGCTTATGTTGTACCAGATACTAGTAAACACAGGGGGTTTTCGTCGGCTTTTATTTCTCACTTGAATGACTTCACAACAACAAACTTGCTAAACATCATGGTCATTACAATCTTTGAAATGCTAAGTATCACAGTTACATACATATTGCTGTAATGTTTGGTGTAAATATTGTAATAAAATTCTATAAACCATTTTTTTTATTTTTCAGAAAAAGGAGCTTGTTCCTAAAGTATTTGGGGAATTATTACCACGTTATGAGTCAATAAACAATGGATATACAAAAGTTTATCGAATACCACCAAGGAAAGAAGATTCAGCTAAAATGGGAATCGTTGAATTTATTGGTAACAAACTACCACAGTTGCTGCCAGATGATGATGAACTTCGAACATTGAAGCTTGAAAAACTTAAAAAGATCCAACAACATCAAGTACCACTGGAGGGTACTCCTGTTTGACAATGGCTTAAAGTTTCTATTCATCTTTGTGTTCTGTATGTGATAACTATACAAATAGGAAGAAATACTACTTTCATTGCTTAAAGTGTTACCTTAAATTGGGATATAGTTTGAAATAGAATTAAAGAGATTATTTTCATTTCAAGTGTCTCACAGTAGCTGCACACAAGATCAATAGTAGCAGGGTAAACACAAGGTTCAAGAAAAACTCTGAAATTTGAGAGGGTCATGTTTTTTTTTATGGCTATTAACTAACCTTGAAGTATTTATTTTTAACAAGCTCACACGTTGACCCCTAGAGTCGATTAATGATTTGAATGTTTGATTGTCGATTTCATTATTCAGTTGAATTTTGCATCGTCGAAAACGAAGAGTGCAAAATTCAAATCAAATTTAAATTAAATATTCGAATTTTGATTGGTTAATGATTAACACAGGAAGACCAAGAAAGCTTGGCGGCTAGGAATCTTTTCCGTGTTTACATGCCAGGAAGGCATTTATCGAATACTTTTTGACAAGATATCGTTTAACTAAGCAATAGTTGTTTATCTAACAAAGATATTTGATTCCTTCAATCGAAAGTATCTAACTAGGAGTTTAGAAGACACTTGAAGAAGAAAATACAAGGAGTTTACTAACAATAACATTCGTCAAGTGATTGAGATTGAAGCCGTCGAAAACTCCAGCGTTCATGGTCACGAAATTTGAGACTTCTTCTCCAAGGTTTTTACCCACTTTTGTTTTATCTGATTTATTTTATCAAATCACAAGTCGAATTTTGAACTGATTCTTTGTTTGAATATTGCAATATTCGGTTAATCGGTTTCGCACAAATAAAACAAATAATCGACTAATGATTTGATTAATTGACTCTAGGGGTCAACACGTGAGCTTGTTTGACTGTAACAGCATTTAATTGTTGCTAAAATCATTGCAACAGGACCATCAAAAAGTGAATTTCATTTTGATTTTTTCTGATCCACGAATTGATTTGTAGGCAGAGCTTATATCAAATCAACCAATGTCGAAGCTGAAGGTTGAGATTCAATGATTTTAGCTATATTGTGACTTATTTTTGGATTTCCTGACATTTTTCTTTTAGCAATAATTACATCAATAAAACTATACAAAGATCAGAAATTAGTGGAAACATTTTTTAAAGCATGTTTTTATTATTATTATAGACTCTTGGATATACATAATGTTAAAACAATGACACAAGCCTTCATTTATTCAGCAGTCTGTAGATTTGAACCCTTTCTTCCTGTATTGTTATTTGATCAATCCTTGCAGGCAAGCTAGTACCCAGTCCCCTACTCATTTTGGTATTGGCCAATTGTTATTTGATCAATCCTTCACAACTCTGCAGACTGCTGCGCAACTTGGGATACAGTAATACTAGGTTGATATGATAGTAGTTCTCTTAGTTAAAACTTATATTAGATATATATTTACAAAGTATAAATTATTTTAGATACACCTAATTGCAAGAGTGTTGTCTTGACTTTTGTAATTTAGTGGGAAAGGGATTAATTAAAAGACAAAAGAAGATCACTCAAGCTGAACTCTTTCTTTTGTTATTCCTTTGTTACCAAATTACTAATGTTCTTTTTTCATGTGACAACCTTCTTGCAAGTAGGTGTATGCCAGTATCTGGAAAATCTCACAATGAACATCACAGGGTAGATAAGTATGTAAGTAAGAAACCTAAAATAAAATTGAAAACTTCCTTTTCTGCATTAGAATAATAGAAAGAGTTATTCAAGTTGATAAAATCTTTTAAGAATATTGTTAAAACGTTCAAGTTAATTCATTAAAGTTAAATTGCATTATCGCTCATGGTCTGAGGGAAAGAGAGAGCTAGAAGGGGAATGTTTTAATTCTGGACCTGCTCTCAATCTCTCTCTCTCTCTCTTGTCCCCAATCAATAGAGAGACTCTACACAGATTATGTTTAAAATATCTCAAGTAGATTGTATGTTTTACAAAGTACAAGTAACTTATAATTTAGACCAATTAGGATGAGATTACTTTGAATGTTTTACAGTCAAAGGACATGAAGCGTGGCCGTCTAGACTGCATCATTAATTTCATGATTTGATTTTTGACTTCATTCTTCGTTTTTCAAACTTCTGAAAATTCATATAAATAATTATGATATCAAAAATAATTGTTACTATTTTAATATAGATAATAAATCTGATTATTCTGTGAGATTTAAAGAGGTTTCATTTAGTTTTTGAATACTTTAATGGAATTCTGGAAAACAAAATCAAGAATCGAATAATAAAACAAACAATGCAGTCTAGACGGGCACACTTCATGTCCTTTGGCTGTAACATTTATGAAGTATAAAATAAAATAATAGATAGCTATTAAAATAATAAAATAAAATAGCTATTAGTCTGTTACCTATCATTATATCAGTCCAAAGTAGACTCAAATATTACAGTATGTCTAGCAAGCATATAACATTTGAAACTAAAATATCGTAAAAAGTTTGTTAGAAGATAACTTTTCTGCCACTGAAGCGATCATTAAGGGTTGTGCCAGTCTGCAATCATCAAAATGATTTCATTTAGTAACATAATATGTAATGTGGTGATTATGTAGCGCATTTTCACATGTACTTCTAAAACTCATGAATAATTAATGAAGAGAAAACAAAGAAAAATCACTAGCGTGAAGGAGAAAATCTGATGAAACACTTGCATAAAATTAAGCCAACTTCGCTTTGAATTTCTCCAATAATTATCCAATAATTTGAGATTAATATCCAACACTCGAAATTGTGATTCATCAGGTTCTCAAACACCAAAAAATGGGCCCAAAAAAACTTGGCTGCGCCTCATTTTTTCAACCGTGTTTATATCATGTTTGATATATTACATCTATCTAAATGCGCTTTACAATCATCATACAGATGCAATTTACAATATTATTGTGAGGAAATTTGTAGTAAGTATGAGCCTGTCGCTGAGGGTGATCACGACCAGAGTTTGTTACATCCCACTTGGTTATTTTACGTTCCTCTAATATTTTCAGTAGGAATTTGAGATGCAAAATACAAAATAACATTGATGATTCTTACCCTTCCAGAGGCAAAAGATGTTCTATTTATAGAAAAGTTGTTCTTTTTTTGCTGGTTCTAAAGAAGAAAATAAGCATACATTTTTGAGATAGAGATACTTCCAGAGACCACTCAAGTATTGGGTTGCAATTTCTTTTTTTGGCCAGAGATTCTCACTCATTACCATTTCCTCTTGGTCAATGTTTTAACACAGGGACCCCAAAAGTGAATATGAAGAAACATATATGAACAAGTTGTTTAAATGTAGTGCGAGACAAGTTTCTGAAAAAATACAGACAGTGTAACAGCTAGCATCTTTTAGTGAAAAAGTACAAAATGTAATAATGTCAAATAGAGACTTAATTGTTGTACTTTTATCAATCGACTACAGTATTCACTGGTATGTGATCTGAATTAGTAATAAAGTACCTTGAACTTAGGTTGTTGTCTTGAAGCATTTTGTACTGACACTCTAAGCTCATTGACAGCTCCTCCTGCTTGTCTGCCTCTGAAGTTCTTTCTTTGGCCCTGCTGTCTTTGTCGAGGCTGGTTTATAGCTTGTCTAAGATCATAAAACAATATTAATTGTTAAAAACAACAAGGCAATGAAATTTACAGTGAGTACACTTAAACAATTTGAGAGGTTATTTATTTCTGAACATTCTACCACTTGAGGATGGTGCCTGGTATTGTTACTGCTCGTTATTACTGTGCATCTAGTTCAAGAGGGTCGTCAAAAAAAGTTCACAAAAACCACCATAAAAACAATCAAGCCTCAAAAAGAAAAAAATCTGTTCTCCGTTTTATTATAGAAAGAGAAGAGTAAAGATCTACATAATAAATCAATTTTAATCTATTCACCTAAGTGGGTTAAAATAATTAATAAATCAAAGTGATCATGGTTTGAATGTCCTCACTAAGTTCTCATGATATCCTTTATAATGAATCAATAGAATGATCAAGAAACTGAAAATAAAGTGTCTAATTATACACATTGAAATGTTGATAATTATGCATCATTTACTAATCGCTCACTAATAAAGCATTTTTGGAGAAAGTCTCTTTGAAAATAACAATACAGTACAACATGAAAAAGTAAGTTCATTATTAATAAACATACTGCCTTGTATACTGACCTGTTCTTGTTAGGTCGGTTTGCATTCCCTCTTTGGTTGGCTTGACCTTGATTTGTGTCCTAAGAAACAAACAACAAATATATAAACAAAGATGCTTTGGAGTATTAACTAATGGACTGCTTTTACCAGAATAAACAATAATAATATTCTAATCTACAGAAGCAGAGATGAATTAACCAAGGAATTGACAACTATAGGAGTTAATCAGAAAGGCACACTTGCATGAAAATTGATAAAATGATGATTTCGATTTTGAGAAGAATATACTGTATTGTTAATGAAGGTACTAATCTCTACAATATTAGATTTTATATGCTTATTATCATAGAGACAGTTTGTCCAAAATAATTCTAAACACTTGGAAATTACTTAATTTTATCTGTATTGGAAAAGAAGCTTCAAGTAATTTTCTAAATTTTCATTTTGCCTCTATAAGCGGCCACTTTGGAAAGTCCCGAAGGTGACTGCTTAATAGAGGTACCACTGTATTAACAATAATTATTTTCTTTTACCTGGATGCCTCTTCTTCTATCAATGATATTCTGTCTTGCATCCTTTTGTCTGATTTGTTGGTTTTGTCTGTTTTGGTTCCTATTTGCTTGGACTTTTTTAATCCTATTTGCCATCTGTCTTCCCTATGGAAAAGTAAGCAACCAATTAGTAAGTATTACCAGTCAACTTTAGTAACTACATTAAATTATATCATGCTTTTTTTTTAATTTGTTACCATGATAATAATATACATAAAAAAATTACTCGATTCTGATTGGCTGAAGAACAGTGCATTTTAGAGGTAATTCAGTGCAAAAACAAGGTAATACAGTGCAAATTACAAAAAAAAAAAAAGCTAATGATCGGCTTTATTCCTAAATCATTTTAGTTACTAATGCTTGACAGTAATTTAAAAAACACTTTTTAGTGGCAATTATTTCAAAAATCGTCGAAAATTTGTAAGAAAAATACAAAAAACTGACCAAGTTTTGAGTGGAAAGTTTTGAATTTTCCGCTTGAGTTCGAGCGCGCGCTTGCTTACGACATCAACACGTCATTTTTGGCGCGCGCTACTAGCCGAAAACTGACTAAAAAAATTGAAAAAGAGCTTGAGTTTTTTTCATGTATATTATTAATAAGTAATCATATGGTTTCTCGTTCAATTTGGGATAATTCGCACTCGTGTGTTTTTCAAAGAGCCAAATTGCACTTGACCTACGGTCTCGTGCAATTTGTACTCTTTGAAAAACACACTCGTGCGAATTAATCCCAAATTGAACTCGAAACCATATGATTACCTATACTAATCTTCAAACTCACTTGATACTTTCATGACATTAAAGTTGTTGATGATATCAATGGTGAAGACAATAGTAACAAACAGTCACTAGGATACACTCTGTGTTCCTTAATTTCTCTTTGCACAGTATATAGACAATAGGTAATATAATGAAATTTTTAACACCATAAAAAATGTTGACTTAACTTTACTGACGTTTTGAGCTTTAGCCCTTCGTTTCTTTTACTCCAACAGAGGGCTAAATCTCAAAACGTCAGTAAAATATTTTTTATGGTGTTACAACTTTCATTATATTACCTATCGTTTGTATCAAACACCGATGCCGAAACACCGATGTTTCCATTTATATTTCAGTATATATAGACATGTGTGCTGTATATTCCTTAAATATAATTATGTTCTACTTACAGTATTATTAAGAGGTTGTTTGTTCTTCAGTTTGTTTGCTAGTACCCTTGCCTTCCCTCCCCCAGTCTTTCTATTCCCTGTGCCTTGATTAACACGTCCTCTTGCTATGGCTCCCTGGTTCTTGTTTCCACCCTGCCTTGCTATGGCTCCCTGGTTCTTGCTCCCTCCCTGTCTTGCCATGGCGCCCTGGTTCTTGTTCCCTCCCTGTCTCTTAGGACCTTGATTTTGCTGCTTATTTCTCTGTGTGTTTAATCCATTTTTTCTTTGTTGCTGGTTGTTTCTATTCCTTCCTCCTTGTTGTTGTGGTTGTTGTTTTTTCTGTTGTTGAAGTTTCTTCTTTTTCAACATCTCCTGTCTTTTTGCCTTTTTCTCGTCTTTGATGATTTCATCTTTATAATAATAGAATACAAATTGATCCCATGATATCATGGTTTTTAGCAGTTTATTTCTTCACCTGAGAAGGAATAACTACCACTATTGATAAATGGCTACAATGTCAATAAATATTATTCATTTTTGAAGTGAATTTATATAAAACCTTTTAGTGAAAAGTGTTTGAACAATGTAAAGTTATATCTATAAATTTATTGAGTTTCTGACCAAATAGCTGTTATTACAGTTATATGCAAATGATTTCAAACAATGGATTCAAATCGAGGCTTTCGGGCAAACCTATTGTTTTCCACCGAAAGCCTCGACTTCAACCGATTGTTCAAAATCATTTGCATATAACTGTAACAACTGTTACAGCTATTAGCCATCATCTTTTTGCTATCATATCACAATTATCATTGAAATATTTTAAATATATCTAGACATTTAAAAGTTATATGTTAAATGCAAGTAAGCAACTAAATCAACAAAAGTTTTTTTAAACTCTCAAAAAAAGTTTAGACTTTTTGTTTTTACTCCAAAAACAATTTCTTTCTGAAAAAGAAAAACATATATGACCTACTATTGTCGTTATATATTGTACTGGATGTGTTTTGTATTTTGAGGGTTACATAACTTGTAAGCCAGGTACATTTCACACCATTTGTTTCAATTAACAAGAGATTTACATGAACCAGTAAAATCGACAAAAACAATTTGATTACAATCAAGGTTTGTTATTAAAACATCTTGATAAATGTTAACTGGTGTTTTGATATTAATATTAAATACACATGTAGATGTTATAACTGACCTATAATGAATATCAAATTAGTTCAACTAATGAATTATTAAACAGGTCTTTATAGTCTAACATATACTTTCCATATACACTTTCAATAGTAATTTATTATAACTCAATGAAATAATTATCACTATTTCAAGGAGCTCAGGGCTAACATTATCTTGAGGAATTGAACTCTCATGAGTCTATAATTACATGAATACAGAAATGGTCAAATAATCCATGACTTTCCGTGTCCTGTTCATAATTACAAGATCAATGTTTCCCAAGTTCCCAAAAATCTTTTGAAAATAAGAGAGTTCTGCAACTACTATATTGATGAAACTACTATATAGTTTGGAACCTTCAAATAAATATTTGTATTGATAAGTTGATAAATTTGGTAAATAAGTTGGTAAAATGAATGAATTTCAAAGTAAATTTCATTTCATATGTTTTAGCTTTTGTTTTGTTTGTTTTCCAAAACTTGTCTTTTTACTTTGATTAGTTCAAAGACTTAAATTACTTTTGATATAAAAAAACACTTTTGTGAAACATTTGTTCAAGTTTGTATAAGAATTCTATCAATTTTCAATGAACAATTTGTTAAACATGCAACAATTTACAGAATATAGAACACTTTGTTATACAAATTATAATACAATAAGAACTAAGAAACCCTAACTAATTTTCTAAGAAACATCTACTAGTAAAATGAAATATGGCTTTCTAAATCTAAAGAATTATATCGAAATTTTTAGTTGCAGTTAATCAATGGCTATGTGATCAAATGAAGATTTTATATTCTCAGTTTTGAAGGTCACTATAGATTAAACTTGCACGCGAAAACCGTTGTGCACGAACAGCAAAAACACTCCATTTTCTAACTTTAAAATGAATACCTAATAAATAAATGCATTAACTCATAATATTTCAAGCTAGAAACGTTCTAGGTAAAAGGCAAGAAGTTTTAACTCCATATATAATTTACAAATGTCGCTAGATTAATTTTGATCCTTCCAAAATTACTATCTACCAAAAACCTATATTTTCTAAGGGAAATCAGAAGATTGGTGAGGTATTCAGTGTTTGTATACTTACCTAATGATTTATCGAGGATACTAGCCATGTTTGATGATGAAGTTAGTGTAGAAGAGAGCAGATAACAACCTTATTCTACAACAACAAACAGACGCTACGAACTGAAGGTCAAAAATATTGACGCGTCTTCTTGCCTAGAGAGAGCCTCGTTTGGGTGTTACCACAGCAAGCCCAACAGCGAGCTACTCATATGTAAATTAGCACAGGTAGCCCAAGCTCATTATCTGACAACATTAAGGTGGCTAGTTTCAGTTTTCTCCTGTTTTTTTTTCACGACCTGACCACCAATTTTTAACCGAAAAATATGTGCTTCGAAACAACTTTCTGCAGTATGATATATTGTCTACCTACTGTACTGGGAGATAATTTATATAATGTGAAAAATCCTAAAAATAACTCTCCATAAATAAGAACGCGTTTCATTTAAAATTGCTCTCTTAGAAAACCAAATTCGGCTAAAGTCGTTCCCACAATGCATCATAGCAGTAACTAACACCTAAATATCTCACTACGCCCGGAAAACAGCCCAGAAGGAAAATCCCCCATAGCAACTCAGCGTTGCTATGAACGCTCCGATCTCAAAAAACCGTATTGCATAGTGGACTTCAATCTATCTCTAGTAAGTAGATGGTATAGCATACTACAGAAAGATGTTTCGAAGCACATATTTTTCGGTTGAAAATTGGTGGTCAGGTCGTAAAAAAACTGAATCGAGCCACCTTAAATATTTTGTGCCATAAAATTATACAAGGCATTCCATGCTATTTCATGTATTGTTAAAGTCATTATAAAAGCTTAAATATCACCCTTCCCTCTACTAAAATGAAGGCCGTTATTTCTTTGAGAGTTTTCAGTTCTAGAAGTTCCAAAAATCATTTAGAAAGGGATTTGCACACGGACGATTTTCAACCCTTAACTAAGATACCACATAAATAAAAGCGTAAAATTTAAAAAAAAAAAAAACGCGGAAAGCGATCGACTCCAATTTCAAATTTCAATACTCTTATTCAAAATTCCAGAGACGTTCAGTCAGATTGGTACTTCATCTTCAGAATGTCTTAGTTTAATCTATTCATTTGCAGTTGATGGTCTTTGGATAAAGACCGAAATATACAAATTACAAAAATGACAACTGGTCTTCTCGTAATTCTATTTCTCATACTTCATCTTGATTTTAAAATAAAATTTGTTAAATAATCTTTCAGCTAAAATAAAGGTAAGTCATGAATCAAGCTAGGTAGGTTGTCAATTCATTTCAATTCGACCAGTCTACTAGTAATAATTTCGCTGACATCGTTTTTAATTAACAATAGTTGTTCAGCTAGACTATACCGATACTCCTTGCACGGACGATTTTTAATAAAAAACACGGAAAGCGATCGACTTTAAATTTGAATCATTTCAAATTTCAATACTTTTATTGAAAATTTCAAATACGTTCAGCAAGATTGGTACTTTCTCCAATAATATAAAGGTAAATCATGAATCAAGCTAGGTTGTCAATTCATTTCGATTCCACCATTATACACGAGTAACACTTTAGTCTAGCTTTCGATGACATCACTGCTTTTAATTAACAATAGTTGTTCAGACTATACCGATACTCTTTGTTTGCTTTGAGTAAGAGCAAAAAGTTCCTTGACGAAAAGCGTATTTTTTCCCGTATGCAGGTGTGTCTCTTCTAAAAAAGAGTTATTATCAAAACTGTCAGTTTCACTAGCTTGTTGTAAACGAATTGACCGGTGTTGGCAGACCTCACTGCTGTGAAAAAATATTGGCAAAAAGTCAATTGAAATCAGTTCCTTGCATAGCTAGCAATTACTCCGACAATTTTATTGTATTTTTGTTTAAACGTCGTATATTGGCAGACCTCACTGTGAAAACATCTTGGCAGAAACAAACTAAAATTCCAATAATGTAGTTCCTAGCATGTGATTTTTTACATCACGTATAGCAGCTACCAATTACTCCCACAATATTTTTATTTTATATTTTGTTCCAATATGTCGAACTTTTTATTGTAACTGGAACATTTCATTTAATTAAGACTGACAACAAGAAAATAAATGCATATTTTTAAAAAGGACAATGACAATTATGCGATCTAGAACATGCAGAACAAGCAAACAACTTGAAATAACTGGTTCTTCTGCTTCTATTTTCGTCAGAAATTGTCCTTAATAAAGTGCCTATGACACGAAATTTTTTATGATTGTTTTATCAAATTCATAATATGAAATACATAATTTGAAAGTTTGAGAGAATTTCATTCAAAATTGACGATTTTACAAGCTTTCAAACATGGCCATTTGCTCGAAAAATTGAGTTAAAATTGAAGTTGAGTTTTATTTTTACTTCAGACTTACAAAATGTAAACTTTTAGGGGATTCTAGATCTTTTAAAGGACCAGATGGTGAAGAAATTTCCACATTAATTTTGAAATAATAAGGCTGGTGAACCCATTTTTATTTCATTGAAACTATACCAGTTATTTCAAACACCCAATGGGCTATCTAAAAGTGAAAAACAATTGGGGGTCACCTCGTATCGAAGCGAGATAATTATTATTAAATACCTGATGACGTAGGTGTATTTTTGCTAATTTCAAAGAAATACTATTTCATACTGTTAAGAGTTACTCAAGAAATAAACGTGAAATAATAATCTACGACATATATATTTTCGACTTTAAGTCAAAAATGTTATTTATCACGCAGGCAGCTATGTTTTATGATAGCTTTTTGGCGAAAATCACGAAAAAAACATTTTGTGTGCATACCGTATTATTGACTAAATGTCAAACCAAAACCATTTTTATTTTTAAAATATCAACTTAGAAAAAAACTTCGATAACACTATAACATTTCTAGCGAAGTCAAATTAGGGGTATCCACGCGTTTTTGAAAGATATTAATTTTTAGATTTCATTTTTAGGTAAAAACGCGCGAAAATTCGTGACACACGCGACTTTGTGTCACGTCACCGCGTGACAAGATTTCTACCTGGCGCGTTTGCAAACGCCTCGCTTCAAACACAAGGCAAAACACTGAGAAAAATCAAGCTTTTGAGCTTCAAATTGACAAAAGATTCACTTCAACTAGTACTTAATAGTGTGGTAACTATATATTAAAAAAACAAAAAAGAAATTCTATAACATTTTCTTTGTAAAAATAGTTTTCATCGTAAGATTTTCCTAAAAAGACATCACGGCAAATTTTCAAATTCAAACAAACAAAAAACAAGCTGAAAGTTCTTTTGAAATGGAATTAAAAGCCTCAAGAATCAGTTCTACCAACACAAGATCGATTTGAAAAGACAAGGAAGTAAAAACAAGGTATTTTATAATAAATAAGTTTACTGTAAAACATCATTTTGCCGCTAAAAACTACTAAAAAAGCTCGTTTAGTAGGCCTAAAAAGTCTAAATAAAGAAAAGTTATTCAACCAATTTTGAATTATATTTGTATCTATTTGTATCTTGAATTATAAGTGCATAAATAAATCTCTTTTTCAATCGACCAATTAAAGGTCCACGAAAAGTGCAATTTACGCACAAACATCGTTTCGTGTACCGTTTTTATCTCAAAAAGTTAATCAAATGGAGACAGACATTTTCTCTTTTCTTTCTATAATAAAACGAGGAAGGGATTTTTCCTTTTTGTGGCTCGATTATTGTTTTTTTACGGTATTTTCCGCGAACTTATTTTCGACTGCACTCTCGAATTAGATGCGCAGTAAGAATGCGCATGAACAACACTAGGCACCAGCCGTTTAAAGTTAAAATAAAACAATCTTGACTAAATTAATCCTTTAACTGTATAACTTTGCCTATTAGGAAAAGAGCAGATTTCATATGACTATGAAAAGCTAGGGCTAACGGCACGAACGCGGTCAAGGTACAGCAAGGCTCAGCATGAACGGGCACAGCAACGTGCACAAGGCGACGCACAATACAAGGCACATCAAAATTCTAAAAACATCATCAGGCAATTATTTTCAAAAAGCAATATCTTCTAGAAATTTCATTTTATAAATTACTGGGACCCATATGGATCAATTTCGATAATAATTTCCTACAGTGTATTTTTCATAATTGAATAATGCATAATAATTATGGCTAGCAATAATCAAATAACGCTAGTGGTAGGAATAAAAAGGGAAGTCAGCCTACCTGTACCACTAGTGGTTGACCAGACGTGTTACTCGGTGTATTCTGGGCAAACACGTCAAATCCACTTTAGAGATTTTGATTGATGATTGCGCCGGTGCCCTTCTAAAGTCATCCAGCAAACAAAACTCTTACAAAGAATAGAATCAACATATTTATCATAACTAGAAATCTGTGAAGCAGTTCAATCACAAACAAAGAGGACACAAATTCCTTATTGACTCTAAGACGTTTAAGACTGAGACATTTGTCTTCCGGGATAGGAAGAGAGACAAGTTGATGGCAACGAACTGTTACTCATACGTCATAACAAGTGATTTACAGTAGATTGGTGTAACAATAAAGAGTCAGTAAACTAGCTTGTTTATGCGTATCGAAGGTCAAGAATCTGTCAAGTTTGTGCTCAGTTCTAATGTAAATACAGATGAAAACTCAACCAGAAGCCTTTCAATGAAGTCTGAGTAACTTAATTCGCTTAAACACTATGGAGGTTAACTCAAGCAATACAACTATATGCGGCCATCTACCTTTCACTGTTAATATGGTTCCGTATGTTCCCGGTAAAGCCTTAGATGCTGTAACGATCTCTACCTGTGTGTTCAACGCCGTGTCGTGTGCGTTTACTTTGATAGGAAACATCTTGGTGTTTGTTGGAGTATTAGGCAAGCAAGATCTTCACACAGTACACTACACATCAATCCTGTTTCTTGCCGGTACTGACCTTATGGTTGCATCGATTGCGCAGCCTGCGTTTGTGATATTCCAAGCTACTAAACTTAGACATTCTGGATTCTCGTGCGTCGCTCTAGCAGTCTATACAAGCACCGTCTTTCTATGTACAGGACTGTCTATTTTAACTCTTATTATCATTACTGTAGAAAGATACTTCGCTATATTTCATCCTTTTAAATATCAACAATTGGTAACAACATCAAGACTCGTGTGTGTGATCTTCACCATTTGGTTTCTATGGACTCTTTTCATTTCTCTAGTGCGATTTACCACGCGAACCACTACCTCGACTCTTGGCACAATCGCTACGATTCTCATCCTTTCTTGCCTATTGATAACGCTATTTGTATACTTAAAAGTACAGAAACTTGTTCTTAGGAATCGTCGGGTAACTGTTGCACAGCCAACACTTTCAGGGGTCACTGAAAGTTGTAACGGAGAGACAAGACAAAGACAAAACATTCCGGAAACAAAGAGTTCGCGAACGGTTGGTATTTTAACTGGGACATTAGCGCTATGTCTCCTCCCAACTATCGTAGCATCGGCGATATTACAAACCAAAGCAACCAAGGCAGAAACTCTATATCATGTTATCTACCCACTGACAGACACAGCAGTTATTCTAAACTCGACGTTGAATCCTTTTGTGTATGTATTTCGAAGTAATGTTATAAGAAGAAGTATAAGAGACACTTTGAAACGATGGACGAACTTGTAAGCGAAGTGAAGATTATTTGGGAAGTGGAGATGATGTTGGGTAATGGAAACCTGAATTAATGAATGAATGAATGAGAATTGAAAAGAAAACAGTTGCAATCAAATATCTAGTGTACAGTGAATATTAAATATAGCATTTTTGTATTGCAAATAAGAAATGAAGTATCATACTGAAATTAGAACTATAGTGGGATTTCAAGGTGATACTGAATTACGAGAGGACACCGCTGAGATGTAAAAATATGGAGTAAAGAAGAAGTTAAGAAAAAATTATCGAGAATTGAAATAAAAATTGTAAATATAACTGACATGTAAATACACGGTAGTTGCTATAGTTGCCCGACGTTATACTGAGAACTTTCAAGCTAATTGGGACTTCATAAAACGCGTGCGTATACTGAAGACATGCAGAAGAAAACTAACTCAATCATTATTAATTACCACGTAGTTGAAACTTCAAACAATTTTACTCAAATAAAAGTTGTTTTTGCTGAGACTAGTCATGGTAGATTCATTATGCATAAATTCCTAACTTTATATCTTTCACACGTACGCCAAAACGACAAATTAAATCTAATTTTTTTTTAATTTTCAGTGGAAAGTTTCCAACATTTAATTTGTCGTTTTGGCGTACGTGTGAAAGATATAAAGTTAGGAATTTATGCCTAATGAAACCAATCTACCATGACTCAAATAAAAGTTAAATGAAAAATAGCGAGTAAATGAAATTTGTAACTCGGAGGAAGAGCTAACCTCGAAACATCAGTGAATGAAGTTAAGTATCATTTAATCTTTTTATTCTTAAGCGACATCAATAACAAAAGCTGTATCAAGCTGAGAAAACCGTCTGATTTCCAGATAAAGACAAAATAGTATAAATAAATAAAATGAAAAAAAGATTGGATTATAGATAAAAGAAATTATGCACTGTAATTTTAGCGTAGACTTATATCTTTATATATAGTATAGTTTGTTTGTTTGTTTAACCATGTCTTATGTAATGATCTATACGAACTATGTGTTTGAAAGATTGGGGATGAAGAATGTCATTTCAAAGTCTTTCTTCAATTTCCAGTTTTAATTAGGAAATACTAATCAAACTTTTCGTATATCGATATCGATCGTTATATACTTATGTAAGTTTAAATATTTCATTATATAATGAAAATGTTTTATTTGTTACTGAGGCACTAAGATATAAATAAACTATAGGTCTGTATTCCATGGTCTTAGCAAATAAAATAAAATATTTTCGCCGACTTTAAAGCTGTCAGTATTGTTTAAACAAGTAAATTGTATAACTAGTTGGAAGGTGGAAAAAAAATTAAAAATGTTTAGCAAGAAATATACATGAATACGAGATTGTACTGAAAGGAAACTAAACGAGGAGGGTGAAACCGAATATAAAGAGAACTAAAGGAAGGATGGAATAAAGCCGGGAAGGAAAGAAGGAATAAAAGATGGGAAGCAGGAAAGTGAGGGGGTAAGAAGGAATAGGAGAAAGAATGGTTGGAAGAAAGAAAGAACAAACAAAAAAGAACTGGGAACCAGGAAAAATAAATGACAATAAGAGAGGAAGAATAAGAAAGAGGAGGAAGGAAACCAAAAACGAAAAAAAAAAAAAAAAGAAAGATGAGAAAGAAGGACGGAAGTAAGAAAGGTAAATTGAAAGCCAAAATAAAGAATACGAGCAAACACTTAATACAGGTGATAGAAGGAGAAGAATAGAAGGAGAATTCGTGCTCATGTCAACCTTTTTCTGTCACTCCTTGGTACGATTCTCTAATTAATCTTCTCTTTCGGAAACGTTTACTTCCATGTACGTATTGAATTTCATGCGCTATGCCGTCAGAGAAGAGTGCAAATTGATATTTTGTCGGGTTTTGCGCACATTCATTTGTTCTCTAGTAATAGTCCATTGAAAAGCCAGATGTTTTTGATGTTGAAATTAGCTGACAACTTTTGCGCTGTTTACTGAGTGGTAAATTTACTTTCGCGATGTCATGAAAGATCTTTTGTGTATATACCACTTATATGTTTTTATGTACTATCTTATCTACTATCTGATTATCACCATCATTTTTATCACCATCATTATCATCACCATCATCATTATCGTCATCATCATTTTCATCATCATTATCATCATCGTTTTCATCATCATCATCATCATCATTCAATTATTTTCACTCATCACCATCGTTTTCATCAACCTTCAACGTTTTCATCAACCTCACCATCATCAACCTCGCATCATTATATTCATCATCATCATCATCATCACTATATACCATCATTATAATCATCATTACTATCATCATCACTGATTATATTCATCATCATTTGCATCATTATTATCATCACTATATACCATCATTATAACCATCATTACTATCATCATCATTATATTCATCATCATTTGCATCTTATTATCATCACTATATACCATCATTATAATCATCATTACTATCATCATCATTACATTCATCATCATTTGTATCATCACTATATACCATCATTATAACCATCATTACTATCATCATCATTATATTCATCATCATTTGTATCATTATTATCATCACTATATACCATCATTATAACCATCATTACTATCATCATCATTATATTCATCATCATTATTATCATCACTATATACCATCATTATAATCATCATCATCATTATTCTGGCTATCATCATCATTATTTTCATCATCATTTACATCACCATCATCATCGTTATTGTCATTCTTATTATCTTTGTTATTATTGTTTATTGTTATAAATATTATCAGACAGTTTTGGCGATGTTTCAGTTTCATTCCAAGATAACTGTGCTTCGCAGGCGGATTCGAGAAACTTGAAAGAAGGCTTAAAATTACCTCGAACATGCTGTGCCCGTTAAATTCGTCTTGATTAAAAACGTCGTAATAATGGATATTGTATAGCAGCAGGGTTTATAATGCACACCTTGAAAATGAAGTAATTAGCCTAACGGAGTTAGTTAACGGAGAAAAAGAACCACTGTTCAGTGATTCCACGTTTCCTTCTTTCAATATCTTAGTTTCCTTTTTTTATCTTCAATCTGTTACCTACATATATTAAATTTTCTACTTTATGAAATATAAATCTCAACCGAACCGATTTAATAGCGTAAGTGCAGCTGATAGAGCACAATTTAAACTCAATACCGGGGACGAGTCAGATTCTTGTGCGCAGTCAGTCAGTTGTTAATTTTCCAATTTTCCAATTTTCCAAGTGTCAATTCAATAAAATGTATACTGCACTATGGTTGTTTTCATAGTTGGTAGCTCATTATATTCGCCATGATTGCCTTTCCAATCATAGTCCCCTCGATTAACTATGCTACTACCATTGACAAGTGAACTAGAGATGTAGAGAGTTTCACAAAAACAAAATGGGATAAATGATGAATGTACAAGTCATAGACAATTCGGTAAAACATTTGTCTTCTCTGGGACGTCCTTTCCAATCATGGTAAATAGTACCCTCGATTAACTATGCGACCATTAACAAGCTAAAGGGAACTAGAGATGATTACAATTAAGAGAGTTTCACAAAACCAAAATGGGATAAATGATGATGAATGTACACTTACACAAGTCATAGTCAATTCGGTAAAATGTTTGAATTCTCTGGAATGTCCATCACTTTTTGGGGCGGAGCTTATGCAAACTCGTCTAGTCGTTGGTTGACTTGATATTAGAACGATTTCACATAACGCATTTTAACATGCTAATGAGTAAAATAGCATGCTTATGAGTAAAATGACATGCTAATAAGTAAAATAACATGCTTATGAGCTTCGCGTGGGTAACCATACGATTTATCACAAAAATTAAGAAACAAAGTATTGAAAAAGATTTTGCTCGCTTATCTGATATAACGAAAACGAGATTGCCATATTCAAGTAAGCAATTAAATTTGTGATATATTGGGTAAACCCCAGTGCGAAGCTCATTAGCATGTTGTTTTACTCATTTGAATGTTAAAATGCGTTACGTGAAACCACTCTAATAACTCTGCCTCCAAACTGGTTAATACATCAGAAAAACCCCAAATCAAAAAAATTGTCGGCTTTCTGCTCAAAATACAACGGTTTTAGCTATTAAACGAAAATAAAGTTTGTATTTTTTGTACCAGAATTGTTTAATTAACATTTCTTGTATATTGTATACATATTTTACCTAACTATTCTATTTCGCAAAATCACCATTTCCCTGAAAGTAGTAATAATAATAATAATAATAATTCCTAGATATCAAGATATCAAACTATTTACCCTATTTACAAATTAAATAACACTATTTAGGAAAATCATTTTTCAATCTGTGGCAGATAAGCCCTTATATTTTACTATGACAGAGGCCCATTTATAGAAAGAACCACTCATTCATGTCTAATCTTTATACACCCTTCCTAAAAAAAATTTTCACCCGTGAAAAGCCTACATGGAAGGATCGGAAGCTAAATGTGCATTTGACAAGCCCTTCTTGTTGTTAAATAAGTCAAAATAGTCTTCTTTCAATAACACATTGATCAGTGTGGCGATGTTGTGATGAAGTCCCTGTGTTCTAGTGAAACATAGGTTACCCATAGTCCACTGCACTACTAGCATGTAGGCTTTTCACTCCATAAGTGACAGAATTTCTCAGAAAAACGACATAGCTTATCAGAAATTGTAATTCCTTTCCCATAATATGAATAATATATTTAATAAATAATAGCTTAAAGGTTTCCTGCTGAGACATTTTCTGAGTTTATGTCTCCTATTAACTTTCTAGTCTACTTTCTAGCTGCTTTAGCGTCCCAAGGCACCATGCATGTCATAAATGCAGCTCCTTAAGGCCGATTTACACAGCACGATTGTCGTGTGCAACTTGACGACTCAAATGAGCTCCAAGTCGTGCCGTGTAAATGCCCCTACGACTTGCCTACGACTGACGCACGCGACCTACAACTTGTAGTAGGGTTTTGAGCCAAGGATCAAAACCCTACGACTTGTAGGAAAATGATGTGAATTGTCCCATATTAGGACTGGATCTAGTATTTCGTCTAATCACTCGCAATTTTAGCAATGGCATATGGGAATCATGTGTCATGAATGGTATCTACTACATGTTGTAGGCAAATCTTATACTACAGTCGTAGGTCAAAATCGTATCGTGTAAATCGGCCTTTAGGAGATTAGTAATCTTGTAGATACATTATATTATTTTCCTCAGAAAAAAGAACAAATTATATTGAGTTATAGAAAAAATACTGTCTATGAATAAGAATAAAAGTTTAGGTTTTCCACAGTTGATAAAACATGATGACAGTTTTACAATCTAGTGCCATGTTTATGTGACATTTTTTTCTGTTTTTGTGTATTTTGAATGCTGACTGTTGATACAGATGCTAGCCCAGCAAGACTTTCCTTATCTTGTCCCTAGATTTGACAAACTCATCATCTTCGTCACTACTGCTAAGACCACTACTTGATAATGACATTTCCTCCCATCGATCATTCTCATGGGGAGAACACAAGAACTGCTCCAAAGGTACACGGTATTTTCCACAGAAGTCTACAAACTTAACACAGCGTACACTGGAGTCAAAGTAAACTCCTTTGCATATAGGGTTAACACATCTTCTTGCTGTGTCCAGATAGTTAACTAATAAAGGTGGGAGATCATTAGTGGTGTATTTCACGTTTGTGTTCTTGATGTATCTAGCAGTTAACTCTAAAAGACTTGGTGGATCATAAACCATGTCTTTAACAAAGCGTACGACTAGAGGGTTATCTCTTAAGCTAAGGCATTCCAAGTTCTTTAGTCGAACAAGTTCAACAGGTAGTGTAGTGAGCTTATTATTGTGTAAACTCAAGGAATGCAGCAATGACAGCTTGTTAAGAGTGCAAGGTAGTGATTCAAGCTGGTTATTGCATAAGTTCAATGCCCTCAACTTACGCAAATAGCCCATTTCAGGTGGAATACCAGTTAATATATTGCCTCCAAGATAGAGTATCTCTAACCTAGAACAAAGCAATAAAAAAGAAATAAGAAAAAAGAATAGCCTTCAACACATTTAAGATATTAAACAGTAATATGTGAATAGTGAACTGACTATCAAAACGCAAATCAAAACGTCTACACATTTTGTATTATTTTTAGTTCAGAGATAACCAATTATTAAAGTTACATAAAAAATATGCATCCTGACCTTATTTTGTAAAACTCATTCTGATTGGATAATTGGTAACCATGGAATAGAGTCGTCCAATCAGAATGAGTTTTACAAAATAAGGCCCGGTTGCGAAGTTATATCGGTGTCCGTTAAGCGCACCTCACAGCTCATCTGAAAGAAAATTGTCGTTGAAAATCACTCATTATCTATGATTTCGTGAGGTCTGACTCGAGAGCCATGAACATTTTGCTGATTTCTGGATAGAAGGATCATTAATCTATGGTGCTGAGGAGAATTTGAAGGCAAAGGAAGGATTAAACATGATTTTTTTCGACCATCGAAGACAAGTGATGGATATCTCGAGTGACCAGCCTTTCCATATTTAAGTACAGGTGGGCAAACATTAAGAAAAAATGCTCTAAAACGTTCAAAAACCACCCAGAATGACATTAAATAAGTTAAACAACAACACAGGATTGAAATATGTTCAAATTTATTTAAATAAAAAATATCGAGTTTTTCCTCACATATCTCTACTGTAAAAGTGAATTGCTTGGGCTGCCTGTGGTTCGACCTTGAACTCCGTGACGTACCCATTCAATAACAAGCGCAAGTGTGATTTATCGACACTCAAGAACCGCGTTTTCTTAACTCACGAAAAACACTTCAGAAACGAGGAAAGCTTTGAATTATATAAACGATGTTCGAGACTATTTTTAATTTTTTTTTGCATATAAGAGAATTTAGTATAATATTTCATTACGAAATCATTATTATTTTGAAAAGAACAATAACTTTATAAGCTTTACGTACAACAACTTGTGTTATGTACGCTGATAAAGAAAAATAATTAAACTTGTATCGTGAAACTTAGCTTAAGATAGAAAGGTTTTATCGTTTCAAGTACAAATAGGGACGTATTTAACAATCAACAAACCCAAAAAAACTTGCTACAATTTAATTACATAATAGCATAAACATTGAGCAATGATGTATTACAGTAAAAACCTACCGTCGTAAATTGTAGATTTGTGGCGGAATTCTCCTGATTGAATTTCCTCCTAAATGTAAATTCTTTAAATTTGTTAACTCGACTATCTGTGGAGGAAAAGTGGTCAGTCGATTGCCACTGAAATTCAAACTTTCTAGTTGTACTAGCTGGCCAAAGTCCTTGGGTAAGTCGTCCATGTTGTTGTTTTTCGCCATGAAGGATTTCAGCTTAGATAGTTCTGTAATGTGTGACGAGATGGCGGCGATTCCATTAGACGAAAGATCTAACTGTATTAGATTCTGAAATAACTTTATAGAGTCGGGGACAACCGACATAAGGTTTCCCACTAGATATAAACGAGTTACTTTGCTTGGATTGAAGTTATTGAGTAAATGTTCTTCATCTGGCAAAAACTGAAGAAAACGGTTGGATAAATCAAGTTCGCAATGTTTAATCTCCTCCTCTTTGACCACGCTGTTTTCCCTCTCCATTATTGTTAACGTTTTTTCATTCCCGGTTAAAAAAATCGTTTGATTCTTTACAACTTTCCACGTATTTCAATCGAATCTTTGATGGTATACAAACATGGACAGCACGATGTACAAACAGTCAGCAAAATTTCATTCCAAAGTCCAATCCAGATCACGTGCCTTATTCATGTCAATAATAGTAGACGCGTTGTGATTGGTCAAAGAACGAACTACGTAACCGTGTGCTTGAAGTTGAATATTTATGAGGTTCACGTTCTATAAAACTTTACAAGATTGCGTGCGGGCAGCCCATTCTTAAAATGAGGGCCTTTTTTTTCTTTTTCGGGCATCGGACGTATGATTGGATAAATTTGTCTTTGGTCGATCGCCATTGCATCATTTCTTCAATGTTCTTCGATAGAAAATTACCTGTATAGTTATATTAGGGCTGTTTTCAGGGGGGTAAAGGGCCTTTTTGGGGGCCGTGAACTGTGATTTGAGTCACCCCCGAGAAACGTGATTAACAAGATTTAGTCTCTGTGATTCGAGATCACCGTAGCACAAATCCGTGAATCATGATTTGGTCTATATCACAGCACTTCGAGGCCAAAATAGATCGTGTCTAATTCCATAACGTTTAGGATTGTCAAAACATGTTATGAAATTCTATTATATGCTGTGCAGCACATTTCTCAGCTATACAGCTATTTCAAAAAACGCAGTGGAATACTGCAGTACTGAATAGTAGAACTATCTAGCCAACATGGCCAAGTAGCATATATTATTTGGCAGTCAATTGGGTAGTGAGCAGTTTCAATCCTAATATAGATATAGTTATTTCATAAGACATGCTAGGCGAGGGGGCGTAAGGGGGGATTGTAAACCGCAAAACCGCACAAAAAATAGACAAAAACCGCAAAACCGCACAAAAAATAGACAAAAACCGCAAAATCGCACAAAAATGCGCTTAAAACCGCAACCACAATAAATGATTAAACTTGACCAAAACAAAACAAACGGAAGCTAAGTGAAATGATCTGAATGATAATTTTTCACCGTAGAAAATGACAAAGAAAGCGTAACCTGAGTATCAGGCCCCGAGGAGCGGAGCTGAGGTGAAGAGAGGGGAGGGGATGTTAAAGAAACCGCAACCGCTCAGGTCAGTTTTGCAAAACCGCAAACCCTTACGCCCGATCTCCTAGTGTCAGTTGTAACGCAATCAAACCTGTCGTCTAGTACAAAAGGACAAAAAGTATAGTAAAGGAAAAATCCAGCGCGCAATAAGTCAGAATTTATTAGCTTGGAGATTTAATTGACGAGTATTGGAATGTTCATCAAATCAAGCTCTAGAATACTTGCACAGGCAACCCAGTCAACGCTCCAGGAGCGTCTAGACCCGGGGGGGGGGGGGTCATAAACAGGGTCATAAACAGGGTAACCGTTTTAGGATCTCAGCGGAACACCCCTACCTAAATCCTAGCGGAGTACCCCCCGGGCGTCTAGATTTCATAAAACTATTCATAGTAATGCCGGTAGTCGTACACAGGGGACAAAAATATTTTGCTCGTCGAATTGAGGAGAGGAACAAAGGAAGCCCAATATAGAAAGGAAGTCCGAATTCCGGTTGGGTTGCCTGCGGAGGAGGCTAGCTCAGGGGAGGGAATTAAGAAGAGAGGGAAGAGGAGAAAGGAACTGAGGAGTGCCCAATTAAGTCCATTCCTATTCGAAACTTCTTCCATTCCTCTTATTCCCCACCCCCCTTCTCCCCCACTCCCCTGGGCTTGAGTGTCAGGTTTGAGGAGTATTTTTGTGTATTTTATTTTGTTTTGCTACAAAAGCTACAAAACAAAACATATCGTGCAACATTTGTGTCTCAAAAAAACATATCGGGCATCGAAAAACAGCAAGAGAACTACAACATTATCAAAAGAAATATATAACATTTACTTTCCCATATACAAACCATTAAAACAAAACCTAACACTTTTCTAAATTATATAATAATACTAATAAGGCGAGTAGCCATGTCTGAACTAAATTAAAAGTAACTATTTGTATGTGGTCATTTCGTTTGTAGATACAGATTCTGTAATAGCTTTAATTTCCCAGTCTGCTAAAATACAGACAATAGACATTTATTGAACCTAAATAATTCATTAAATATATAATATTATTTTCAGTTACGCTATCTGCATCAAATACAGAATCGAAGAGTTTTAGAACGGACCATTTCAATTTTAATATATATTTTACACTTTAAGAAATTATTTCGAAAATGTTATACCTAGAACAATACAAATACAACAAGACAACATGGAAACACAACTCTTCATATTTCATTCTCAAACTTCTTTACTGCATGCTTTGCAGATACAGAAAAGAAATGCATTCTGGTTCTAGCTAAGTCCCACAAAGGCTCTTAGGATCGTTACATGCTCGCTTTCTAGTCCATCTTGCATATTATGTAACAATCCCAGATGTCTTTGCAGGTTTAACACACCCCAAGGCCACACCTCGATTCTGCATTGACAAATGGCCTTATCTCTTTTCCCAATCCCCGCTATGCTAGTATTGACCACATTGCATTCTGCAATGAATATTTTTATAAAATAATTACTCATTGGCTAGGAAGCATTCTTTAACTCAACAAAGCAAAACAAAAATATTTTGTTTGATTTGAGCTCCTGAACAAGATACACCTATTTCAAAAATCGTTGTCGCAGCCGAAGCTACGGTCCACACCCTGAAGCCCGCTAAGGATGTCTGTAATATGAACATAAATTGCGATTTATTGCGCGTTATATAAAAAAAATATTTGTTTATATCTACCACTGCAACAATGCGTTATGGTATTATAACACAAACACGCACAACCCAAATATGCTATGAATATATCGATAGCAAAAGAAGAAATACTGACATCCTTTACAGGCTTCAGAGTGTGGACTGTGTTTTTTTTTTTTTTTGCTACAGCGATTTTTGAAATAGATGTATAACAGTAGAGAAAGCTTAGCAGCAGTGCTCTATCAAGTTCAAAAGCACTGGGGAATTTGAAAACTTTTTAAGACACCATGCTCCTCCTAGCTAGCACTTCACTTGTCTTTTTATAATAATTATTCCCAAGCGCTCTATATAACTTGATAAGCATGCTACCTCATTTTCTATTTGTTGAATTAATATAAAAGTAATAAAATATATACTTTACAAAACCCCTAAACATATAAAAGAAAACAAATACCGATAAAGAAAAAGTTGATAATTACATAGATATTTCAATGGTTGAAAAAGTAATATGTTTTTTTTAAGTGATTTTGTATGTAACTGATGTTTCACAGTATTGCAGAACAATTATGCAAAGGAATTGATTTCTTCAGAAAATGGTAAATGATTAGCTTTAATATTTTGCATAAAGTTTCTACAATTCTGCACTTCACCAATTACGGTAATACTAAATCAAGTTTTGAAAATCAAATTCTTCATCAACAAAACAAATTATCCACTTTCCTTTATCATTCAAATTCTAAGATTCTTATTTGTAAATTGAAAATAATCTCTATATTGTGAAATATATGTAATTTAAGTCTACAGATTAATCTTGGCCATGCATAAATGATGGCATTCATAAAGAATCATTTCCCTTTCCACAAGGATAGGCTTGTAGCATAAGAAATGAAATAAATATCTGGAGAAATTTTCACATGCAATAATTGCACCTCAGATTTAAGCCTTTAGAGTACAAGTCATATTTATATAATTGCTAACATTCAGCAACTCCATAATGCAATTACTAGGTTTAAATCACCATTTTTGTCCAGTCTAGCTTTCTGCCAAAGTAAAGACAACTAGTAATAATAATAACAAGTAACAGTAACTGCATTTCACACCATGAAAACTGATACTTGCTAATGTCTGTTCTAGACCATAGTTTATTGTAGTGTTTTAAAATAAAGAAATGCAGTATGAAATGTCAGTAAGTAGTACTAACTTCCATAATAAACTGTATTTTCCAAGGGTAAACATTTGACAGTGAAACTATTAAACTTTTGGTTCTAAATTTCCATGGTGTGAAACATATTCCTGATATATTCTGAATCTGTCTGTTATATCTTTTACATGTAAAACCTGTGTTGTTTTTCTCCAGCAGTGTAGATAAGTTGAATAAATTCTCTCTTAGTTTCACATATCCAGTGGCTCAACTTCAATCATAATAAACACAGTATTATCACGGATATAACTTCTAGTCTTTAATGTTTCCTGAGAGACAAATTTCGGACATCCAAAGCCTAAACTTTTGGCTTTATTTGGCTTTCCAAAGTAGTCACTATTACGATCGCATGTCAGTCTCCATGATTTATTTTGTCGGTTGTTCATGTCATCTTCTTGGTCAATAAGTATAAAGTCTACACGTTGTGTAAATGGCCAAGGAAGGACAGAATCGTAATCTCCTTTCATAATGACAACATACAGCGATAGATGAGTTCCTTTGCCTTGTCCAAGACCATTCAAAAATGCTTCTGCTCGGAGTTTATATCCATACTGACCGGAATAAAATGGTGGACTGCAAAGCTTTTCTTTTTCCTTTTTAGTAACTGATTGTTGATAAAGTTGAGCAAAATTTGATATTTTCCATAAGAATTTGCCGTTGGTGCATATTTTTTCCTGTCGTTGTTCTAATTCATGAATCCTAATATGAGCTAAATCAAGATGTGCTGCTATTTGGTCTTCTTGATGTTTCTCAAGTTCATTTCTTTTTACCTGAAAATCAATAACTTGTTTAGTAAGTATTGCACTAACTATTACCTAACTGCAGGGACAGTTTTTGCAGTAAAGTAGCAGGCACACTACAATCTTTGCACTCTTGTGTCTGCCGTTATCCGCCAAAATGATATCAAAGTTCACCCCCTTTGTCAAATTTCTGGATCCAGCCCTGAACTGATGTTGTCATTTGGTATTTGTACTGATGTTGATGCTGATAAAGAGGATATTGTGACAGCAATGATATTGTTGATGACAATCATTGATGATTTTGGTGAAAATGAAGAAAATGATAATGGCGATGATGATGTTGGTGATGATTATGTAGATGATGACAATGTTGTTAAAATGAAGATGTTGTTAATAGAAAAAACCTGCATAAAAGAACACACAATTTTTGGCTGAGGGTGATTTTGTTCTTACATATCCTATATTGTGTTCTTAATCCACTTGTTCTTTTATGCAAGTTTTTACTGTACCATTAATGATAGTTATGATGATAGAAAAAGTGATGGTGACCAATATGATTATGATAATAATATTGATGATTTCATGATAAAAACAAATAAGTAAATCAAAAAAGCCTGAAATCTTTGATAAAGAACATTGATGAAAATGTTCTTCTTAGGAAACTTTGTAAATAGTTTGTAATATCTTTCTCTTGTTATTCTTCTCATTATTATTATTTTGTTATTATTTATATGCACACCTTATTACACGTTATTCTTTTCATTATTATTATTCTGTTATTATTTAAAATATATACACATAGAGCAGGCCTGAATACGCACTACATAAACATATTATTAATTCATTATTAATGTAATGACATATGCACATTACTAGAATAATTATTGTAATTCTACAATTCATGCTCACCTTAACTTTACAACCTATATCATGATATTTACAAGGTATAACAGCAAGTGGACATTCTCCTTCCACATCTACATGTGCAGCCATCTATGAACACACAGGATATTAGTCATTAATCAAAGTAGCACATGTTAATCATAAACATGACAGTGTTACTGTAATAAATTAGATATGGCAACTATTTTAGATATAACACAGACACTAGTCTTAATCTCAGGAGTACATGAGTCTATAACGATCAGTCAAAAACAACAGTTAGTAAGAAAAATATCTTCAAACCAATTTCATGTTATCTAGCACTGCTAGATAAAAAAACAACTTGACAAGATGCATTTGCACTATCTTAGATACTACATAACTACTTCCAAATGGTAGAGTCTCAGATTTCTCCAAACATTAAACGAATATTAATGTTTTACTTTAAAAGTGTAGAAGTTTCCAGCTGTCACCTAAGGAAATAACCTTTCAACAAGAGTGCAAGTTTTCCTAGTTACAATCTTTGACAAAAATGTTGGCAAGAGTATAACCAAAATCATTTTAACACTGCTGAAATTCGAATATTCCCCCATCCCCCTTGCCAATGAAGGAGAAGTCATTGTTTGGTGCTTTGTGATTGATGTAATAGATCAAAAACGAGTGCGAGTGTTTGATCAGGGGATCCAAACACCGAGAAGTGGATGAAAGCACGAGGCCGCAGGCCAAGTGCTTTTATCCGTTTCGAGGTGTTTGGAGCCCCTGATCAAACACGAAGCACGAGTTTTTGATAAGGCTTCTCAAACAATTCACTAAATAAAACATTTTGAACTTTTTATCAAATAATTAGTATCACCCTCTGAGCAAAACATCAATAATATATAACATCAACCCAAAACTTTCAACGAATTCGTTATTAGCTTAGTTGGTAAATCATTAGAATTGCAAGCCAGAGGTTCCCGGTTCGAGTCACAGGACGTCCAAAATAAAATAAAAAATAAATATAGAATAAAAATTAAATGTTAGGCAATTAGTTAGGTAGGTAGGTAAATAAACAGGCATGACAGGTAAAAAAGGAGATAGCAGTGGAATAAAGAAAAAAAAAGAGTAAATTGGAATGAATGAGAAATTACTTTTAAGCTAATTTATACAGTGTCTTGATCAGTGTCTTGATCAGTGTCTTGATCAGTGTTTGATCGGTGTATCAAGACCTATGCACGTGACTGAAATACAAAGTTGTAATTGGTCCCTGAGATAATGAATTATTAATGAGTTTGAGAAATAGCAATGCACAATCATTTTACAGCAGCAATGATGTGAACATTGTGCCAATTGGTTTTGTCAAAGATTGTAATAGTCGGCATGTCGGTACAGTATAATTACCTCTTCCCGAGGAATATCCATTCTTCCACAGTTATTGACACACTTGATGGGAACTCTTTTACACGCTTCTAAATGAGCCTGGGATTGAACGCAATCATATTCATCAGAGAAACATTCAGCATTGAGGACAATAATAGCAATAAAATAACATTGCTACCTAATACACACTAACTACTAATTCCTCATGATCTAAGTCTAACTGTAGCTGCAAAATTTGCCAATAGTATTTGATAAATGCTTATTGTAAAGCACATTTAAAATGGATGTCAGATGTGCTGTATTTTATAAACACACATTACATAGGATTTGACCCAGGAGATCACACAAAATGATAACATTGACATTAGAATTTACAGAAATAACAGAAGTGTTTACATTGCATAGTGTGTGAACTCCATGGACACTACCCCAACAAGCAAAGTAATTTAGATTTACTACCAAAAGGGTTTAAAAAACTCACACACAAATCACACATACACTTACTTACTTACCAGATTTACTATTACTTTATGAGAAAATAGTAACTTATACATATAAACTGTAAACTTTTTGACACTGAACTCATACACTAACTTACCCTTTTCTTTAAATTATAAACTTAATATCTCTCACAGACAATAATACCAAGCAAATGTTATCAGTTACTAAAGTTATCAGAGATCTTTACCAATGACTTGCTTAGTCAAAGTCAATAGCTTCAGCTCTACCTTCACTAGTGCATGCATTGATTGAAGGATTAATATACTTACTGGAAGGTTTCCAAGTTCACCAGTCCAGAAACACTCTGTGGCAACGTTATAACATCTAACAGATAATGAGAGGACTGTTCTTTTACATGCTTTATCAGGGTACACCTTGCAAGATAGAAAACACCAGTCAAGATGAATATGTGAATGAATGGATGAATAAATGGATGAATAAATAAATGAATGAATTGATGAATAGACGAATTAAGAGATGCATGAATGAATGAATTAATGAATGAATAAATGAATGGATGAATTAAGAGATGTATGAATAAATGAATGAATTGATGAATGATTGGAAAATAAATAAATGAATTGATGAATGGATGAATTAAGAGATGTATGAATAAATGAATGAATTGATGAATGAATGGAAAATAAATAAATGAATGGATGAATTAAGAGATGTATGAATAAATAAATGAAATGATGAATGAATGAATAGATGAATAAATAAATAGATGAATTAATGAATGGAAGAATGAAGAGATGAATGAATAAATAAATGAATGAATACTATAAATAGCATCAGACATTTTAGCCAAAAAACTTCTACACTTATAAATGCAACATTTTAAAGTCAAGATATCTCAAAATTAATCTTTATAACAGCCACTATACCACTGCCTAAGTATGCCTTGTTATACAACTATTGCTGCATGCACTTCCAAGAAAGAAAATGTATACATTTAAAGAAATCATTAACTGATGATCAAGATAAAACTCTAAAAGTTGTGATAGCAATGTGCTGTCTAGCAGTGCACTGTTAGTGAGCTCATTGACCCAACACTAACATCATTACATGCGATTCAAAGCTGCCCCACAGATGTTGAGGGAAAACCTTGACCTCCATATGAAAACAAAACACAATTGCTATAATTATGATCAAAGTAATGTGTTTTGTCTGAAATCTTTTACAGTGAATAACCACAAATGAGGACTGACAGATGGCTTGGAGCTTGATTAAAGATGTACTTTCTTGTCTAGATAAAAATGACTTCAAATGACAAAACAATTGGAATATTTTTCAGAATGAGTTAAAAGTAATGTTAGAATAGCAAAACCTTGCAACATGAATAGAATGGATATAAACAATTTATATAGATAGTATTAACATGGAAATTAAACTGTTACATAACTCTTTAGAATCTTATCAGAATAAAAATTATACAGTTTTTGCAAAAAAAAAATTATAAGAAAAAATTATTGTAAATCATGACCTAAGTTTTAATTATTTCCAATGGTGCATGAAAGAAAAACAAATTACACAAAGAGTTACAAAGTGAGACGAGGTTTTCTGCAGATGCCGATGGAGATAACAGACTAAAGAATGATTGAGAAGACACAGATAACAAGCTAGACTATATCATGGCTAATAAAGGTGGGCTTAGTTGCATAAAATTTTGTGAGGGCAAGTTCAAATATCAGCATAAAGCAAATACAAACTGAATAATTGTCTGTGCATTTATTTTAGCTTGTCTGAAGTTTTGTGCTTCAACAAGCCCTATTTAGGGGTGGACCATTTAACTTTTGAGGGGGGGGGGGGTGGATGATTTTGAAAAAAAACTTCCTGCACGGCCAAAATTTCCACTGACTGCCACTGAAATCTTTGATTTTCTATAAAATAAATTGCGTGCACATGCCAGCGGGCTAAAAAAAATTTCCTGCACGGACAAAATCATCCACCCCCCCCCTCAAAAGTCAAATGGTCCACCCCTTAAAGGGTTTTATTATTATTTTCCATATAGAAAAGATTAACAAATATATAAAATTTGATATAAGGTGGATAGGTGCAGGATTTTCAACCAACAGGAACTAAAATCATGTGACTCATCCATAAATGGATCTATTGTTAATTGATAAATTAATTGTTTAAAAGAATTCAAATATAAACATTTATTTGCAGTGTACTGTGTAACTCGTGTAACTGTGCTCGACTTGCTAATGTTTCATAGTGACAGTGTTGCAGTCCTCTTTTCAATTCCATTACAAATGTTTCAATTTTGAAAAACACTAATTCGTTTTTGATTTATAGATGAAATATAACTATAAGAAAATACAAATATTTTTCATTCAAGTTGTTTGTTGTTTCTATATAAACAAGCAAACATTTATTCTAGCATAATTTTAAGCTACATTATAAGATTTGCGATTTACAAGGAGCGATCAAGTGTTCTTTTCAGGAGATTTCCATTCATTCTAGAACATCACATCAAATGCAAGTGATTGTTCAAATATCCGATGATCTACAACTATATAAGATTGTGTAAAATCCAATGTTGACACAATAGCACCAAAAATACCGCGAGTTAAAGTGCCGCTTTATCATGGAATTAAACTAATAGATTGTTCTTATTTCAAATCACTGCGTAACTATCAAAAAATAATAAAATTATTCAAAGAGCACGATAACAATTCAATTGTCTATATTAAAGTAGGGAGAGTTGTAAAGTAAATAATTTGATTTTCATATAGTAAAAACTCGTGAATAAAAAAATCAACGGATCTCATTGTTTTGTGAAGATAACGAGTCTCTTGCACGGTATTATTAGACGAGGTGGTGGCTATGTTTCACAACGGCAAACCCAAGGGAGTTTCGTCGTTCGCTCGTGCGTTCTCGAGTCGGAGTGAAGTGTCAGTGTTAGGATCTGTTTCATAACACCTCTTTCAATGATTACTCTCTAATGTTACAATAATTTTCATTGTTTTGAGAGCTATATGCTTGCTTAAAGCCCTCTCAATATCTATTTATATCCCTCAAATGTTTTAAATCGAATTACGAGTAATAAACGACCATTAAAATTTTATTACCGCAGAGTGCATCGATATGGGGGATACTAGGATGTGTTAAACAGTCGGATTAATTCTTACCTTATCTCGAGAAATACTTCGTCTATCTATAGGGCACAGCGAAGGCGGTTTCCTAAAACATATAATACTTTAATTAAGTATATTTTAATTGAATATAATCCTAACAATTCGCGTAAAACTCACCTTAAAATAGGCTCCAAACAAGACTCGCAAAAGCGATGCCCACAGTCGCGGGTTTGAACGGGCTCACGAAAAGGTAGCTGACAAATAGGACACTGGTAATCAGCGTTAACAGAACTTACAAAATCTGCTTCAAAACCTCCAGTTTGATTTTTGTTCACTGAGGGATGGTTGCCATTGAATAAAGCAGCGGTCTGCGTAGGATTGACTGCCGAGACGGACGCCATTTTGGAACATGCTCAATTTTGATGGATTGATAAATGATTAATGAATTTGGTATTTACGGCAATGTTATGGTCGCTCAAAACTATTAACTATCTGTCAACTGGGGAATTTCTCAGACGTTTATATCTAGTTCTCCCTATAGAGGGAGTAAAACCAGAAACGGCTTTCGAACTAACAAATGAATAGCAAGTGAACAGTGGACTTACTACCACCCCCTTAGGTCTTTGTTGTGTTGCACACGATCGGAAACGGAAGAGCGTACGTCGGGTACGTAGCTGTTCAAGTATGCACCAAATTCAAATCAATTTAGATCAGAATATCTATGGGAATTAATGCAAAATTATAAAGTTATGGGAAGACACTGATGGTTGTGATTGACCAAACTAGAAATGAATGAATGAATGGATTGATGAATAAATGAATGAAATATCAAATAAAAAAAAACAAAAACATATACTTATTTAAGTAAAAAATATTCTGAAATTTCCAAACAAATAAATAAACAAATAAAAATAGAGAACTATCTAAAAATCTCAGTACACTTATTAAATATTGACATATATATTCCAATGATCAATTTGGTCAAAATAATAAAATGTGAAAACTGAAAAATAATTTTAAGTAAACAATGAAACTAAAAAGAGCTCTTATTTTGTATTTATTTCTTTGCGATATTTCTCTAGCAAAGGCAACTCCTCCAGTAAAACAGCATTGTCAATGAGTTGTTCATAACATTTCACACAAAAATATAAAATATTCCATGTGGTTTGAACAGTAACGTTAGTAGCTAATGTAAATGTGATCTCATGATTACAAATATATAGTTGTGCTATTTTATAAAAAACATACAGTTTACATATTAAAAACTTTCCTTACATCAAATCATTATTTACATTTCTATATCAACTCAACAATCAATAGAGTACTCAAGTGTGACGTCACAAATTGTGATGGACAATCACAAAAGACATTCACACACCAAATTTTGTGAGAATCGATCAAATATCAGCTGAGATATATGAACACTTCTATTTGACAAATTCCGGTCAAATTTGCTGTGTTAATGTCTTTTTTGATTACCTATTAAAATTGAGAACCAAAAATATGATATAGTGAAAATATTATTTTATGACGTCATCACTTGAGTACTCTATAATGTGGCAACCAATTCGCCTTTCCGGAATTGAGGAAGGGACTGAGAACGAGTGTAGAAATATTAATCTAATTAAGAAACAAACCCCATCACATGAACAACCACACTAAATTTATTAAGTTTATCAAGTTTTAGAATGATTGGGCAAATACTAACTGATTTATGGGCTTTAAACAAATCATAAAAATAAGATAGAATGGATGGTTTTTGGGGACACTGTCCTTACACCCCATACATTCTCTCTTATTTTTGCAACTCAAAAAAGCTTATAACTCAGTAAGTATGTATTCAAACATGCTCAAACTCGGTAATAATACTAATGTTTGTATGTTTTATTTTGTGATGGGGATCGTTTTTTAATTAGATTAATTTTTTTACTCGGCCCCAGTCCCCTCATGAATTCCGGAAAAACGAATAGGCCATTAACTACATATACCAGAATGTTTTGCCTAACCTTATTTGGGAATATGATTTATGAAATGATTGGTGACAAAATGGTCTCTTAATACAAAGAAGTCTTGTTAGGAATGCATTCTGGTACCTACATTACAGTTAAAGGATTCAATCATGGCTATTTCCTATTTGAATATGTATTTTTCTAGTATGACCATGCATATTTGCCTGATCTCTAAAATCATGTAAAATCAAAAAGGCAAGTCATTCTAGGACAACAGCAAGATTCAGAATGGTTAATTGCTATCTTTCAATTCAAATTTCAATCTTGTGTGTTTTTCTTTTAAAAAACTTACAGGTGGGAGTATCACTGACAATGCTGTGCAATGTTCATTAAAAGTGTTATTGCTGTTTTTGAGATGTCTGTATAAGACGAAGCAGAAAGCTTGGAGCTTGATCGGTGGAGAAGTAGATATTTTCTCTAAGGTACCTGGGCAACGTTTGGAGGAATTCACCACTTGAGGGAGTTTGAGCAACAGGACTGAACTCAACTTCTTCAATCTCTTTGTCATATGTTAGACGGAACTTCATTGCTGAAAAAAAAAAGAACTCTTAATTCATGATGTATATTATCTATTAAGTGAGAATGATTGGCGAGTCTCCTTTGTCAGTAGTTTCACATACAGCCCTTTTTGTCAGTTCATTCTTATTTAGGAATAAGAGTGAACTTCCAGAAGCGGCTGCATCGGTAGCCTGATTTTCAGAGCGGGCCTGGATCCTGCGCTATCACTTTCATCGGAGGCTACAAATCCAGTGGATAATGTGTTATATTTTTAAATATAGTATATTTTAAAATATAGTGGCATTGATACATAAATATTAACAAATAAATAAATAAATAAAAAATATCAACAAACATAATGTGCAAATTTATACCAAAGCTTGAAACATGATCATAATCAAAATTATAATGTACAGTGATCATTGTGTTTATAGTTTTTTTTATTACCGGTAATGTTTTTTAACATCACTTGTGTCAAAAGTGATACCAATATTATTACAATCATAATTATTGATAATAAATTAATGTAATCAAATTAATTATTATCAATAACTAAAGTCTCTAGTGTTTTCACTACCTTTGCCTTTGAATCCTTTTGGTTTGTATACACAGCAATAACTCTCAAATGACTCAACTGAGTCTGGCTCTTGTGACAATGTAATACCACTTAGCATTTCTAGGAACTTGACCTTTAACTCAAGGCTTTTACCCTAACAACATACAACAACTAGCTGTCATGTAGGGCTCTTTGATGATGATGATGATAATAATAATAATGATAGCAATATTGATGGAGTTGATGATGATGACAATAATAATGATAGTAATATTGATAGAGTTGATGATGATCAAAATGATGGTGATGATGTTGCTGGTGGTGGTAGGAGATATTATTCACTCACCTACCTAGCTAGTCTCATGCACAGCTGTTTTTAGTGTCTGGCTTCCTGGACTCCGACACTAAAAAACTGTTGCGGGGGAGACTGTCACCTACCCTATTGTCACTACCATAAGCATTTTCATCATCACCATAACATTTATAAGTCATCATAAAATATGATGTATCATATATATATCAAATATAATACAAGTCAAATCTATAAACTAATGTTATGCACCTTCTCATGTTCTTTATTGGATGTATCTGCCTGCATGTTCATTTCTGTCGAGCAAAGACACAATCACTGCATCATGGATAGGACTTTGAAATAATATTAGAATATTCTATGTCTTGACGTCTCTTGATATCTTCTCATCACAAAAATTGGATATTTTTGGCTACAATGATTTCTTTCTTCAGACTTACCCTCTGGCTTTTATATTTCAAAAATCAAGAGTGGTGTGCATGTTGTAAAATATTGAATGTAGTGGTAGGTTAATGTAAGGGGACCTCAAGGAACACCAAGGGAGAGAGCACCAATGGAGAGAATGGTTGTAATGTAGAATATAAATATATGTATTTTACATGCTAGGTTTTGATAACAAAAATAATATTACTGCGGTTTTCCACTTTCTGCGAACTCAGACATTTCAACGGCTCGTTGTGAAATACGTTTTTAGCTGCCGTCAATCAAGGATTTAAAAGGTACCGACTAATTAGTTTTGATTGACAGCAGCTAAAAATGTGTTTCACAATAAGCCGTGGGAATGTCTGAGTTCGCACAAAGTGGAAAACCGCAGTAAATATAGTTTTGAGAATCTATTTACTATTGTTCAGTAGTTGCCTCTAATTATCTTCAATTGGTATTCATTTTATAAAACTAACAATAACATACCTGTATGCTGTTTCCTTGTTTGTTCAAGTTCTTTTTGGACAGCCACAAGTTGTTCTTTAGTATTTTGTAGTTCTTCTGTAGTAGTAGTTGAATGAGCTTTTTCTTTTTCTAGGCTGTCTTTCAGTTCTTTGATGCATGAATCATAAGCTGGAGATTGAGTATCATTCAAATTGTTACATTCAAATTATTCAATTGATAAAAACAATTCTGAAACAATATCAAGATAAATTTTCAAAATAAATTAAAACAAAATTTTATAAAATGTGCAATGTAAATGGCACACAAAATGGCTGCAATATTTGCCCAAAACAAAATCTAATTAAATATTAGCAAATTACTAATTAAATTGACAACTTTTTGTAGTTGTCCAAGATAAATACATCCTTTATTACTATTAGGTAGAAATGAAAACATAAGTTACCATTGATGTTTTTACTGGCTATGACTTGTGCATTGTCAAAGCCCTCCTGTATGTTTTTAACATGCTGCATCATTTCGTGAAACTTTGTCTTGAAAAAATCATCCGTTTTCTGATTAAGAAAAACATGAAAACATAGTATAATATTAATTATAATTAATTATCACATCAAGGTCATAGGCTAGCCACTTAAACATTGACAAACTTTATTATGTTCCAATGTGAACTTGAGGCTAGCCAGCCAACAACAATATCAGGTAATCATATACTGATTCAAACCATTACAGAAACTAAGACACTTTTGGGAACATGAGAAAAAAAGCACCCCATATATTTTAGCACAACACATGGCCCACATACATGTTTATAATTACCAATTATTGTGGTCATCACTTACCTGTTTGCCATTGGTAGCTTCCTCCTGGTTTTCTTGTTCTTCTGTCATCTCAACATCTTTATCGACACTACCACAGGAAGATGATACTACATCTTGACTTGGTTCATTCACACTGGTTGCCTCTGGAGTTCTATTAGCATCATTTCTACCAGCTGTTCCTTCTGAAATAGACATGTTATGATGGACCACAGTACAATTATTGTTAGCATTTCTTTGGGCTTTCTTTGCTCTGTAACTTCTCTTTAAAGCACTAAAGCTTCTTGTTCTTGCTGCAACTGGAGTCAAGAGGTTCATGTGCGCATCACTGGCTGGAGGGCTGCTTGCGGGGCTCTTTTCAGCAACAGGAGTAGTATTGACATCATTTTCATTTGCTGTGTAACTCTCATCTCTTTCATTCAATTTGCAGCTGTTTTCATTTGTTTTGCTGTTCTCATCTCTTCCGTTCAATTTGGAGCTTTTTTCATTTGTTTCGCTGTTCTCATCTCTTTCATTCAATTCACAGTAGTTTTCATTTGTGTTGACATTTTCTGGTGTTGTTTTCTTTGCTGTACACGGTCTTGGTATTCTACTGGCCTGTGATTGCTTTTCAGGTGGAGTAACATCTAGTAGTTTCTCTATTGTAACAGTTAAGGTATTGGCTTTCTGTGAAAATAAACATCTTTGAATTATTTTCTCTTTTAATATGTCAATAATATATCAATTATTCTCGTTTTAAAATCATTGTATTAGGCTGCCCTAACCTAAAACAATGATTTTAAAATGATAATATTTTGATAATAACAATTATCATGTTTACAATAACAATATTTTATTGACGGAAAATAGTATGAAAATTTATGTAAGTTATAAATTTACAGAAAATGATTCAACAGTCAAATGTTGTTGCTGTTTGAATTTGAGACATACAATCTTGTACTTGTAGCAATAAAATCACGCAATCCAATAATTACAATATATGTATGTATATCAAGAAATTATACAGTTATGACATGAAAATAATGAAATTGTTTTCGAGTCAGAACTAAACTGTCAACATCATTGATCAATAAGTTTTATCAATTTGCTACACTAGACAATGTCTTTCTTCCACTACAATAAATAAGTTTACAGCCTGATAAAACAATTTACCAAATGAATGTCGTTAATAGATGTAAGTCCAACCTTTTTGGCAGGTTTTTCCGTCTCTTCATCCGACTGAATTTTCTTTCGCTTGATTGTAGTGCGGGGTCTGCGTGGAGTCGGGTCTTCCATTCTTCTTCGCACTCCTTGTCTTCCACATGATCGTGTAACAACTGGCATATTTAAGCATTTATAGATTCTTTTTTACGACATTAGAGGTCAGAATTCTTTTCAAGTACGAGTAACTGTCTTTTTTGCAAGACCTCATTCAAAACATAACCGTTTCAGTTTTGTAAAATGGCGGGATTTATACATCTTTGACCCAGGCTTCTCGCGGTTTCATTTGACAAAGGAACTCCAAAAGACTCAAGAACATCTCCGCTTCAGCAAAACGAAATAAAAAGTTCTCAATGTTTTGAATTATCGCTGAATAATTGTTAAATATTCTGAAATGGTTCTTATTTGTAAGTGTCGCGTCTGCGTTTAAGAAAGGAAAATATATTTTGAGAAGATTTGAAATAACTGACCCCTTCCCTGGTGCTTTAGCTTTTGTCACAACAGTAAGTCAATATGCAGATTTCATTGGTTCGCCGTCCATGTTGTTTTCGAGTTATCACAAGGATGTCTAGTAATTCACCCCAAAAGGTTGGTTAAACGTTTCAGCTTCCACTAAAATAACGCATAATTTAAAAGGTTAAAGCTTTGCTCTATGCCTTTTTAGCAATAAATCAGCGATTTTTCCGTCCGAAGCACTTCAGCTGATGCGAAGTTTGGTTGTAAAAGCTTTCTTCTTAATTTGATTTCTGTATAAATAATAAGCTTACAGAAGTGTCCTTGATTTTGCTATTTCATTCAAGTGAAGGTATTAATCTTAAAAGCATGTAAACAAATTGTAAATTAAAATTGTTATTGTTTCCGTTCACGAATCACGCATAAAGGAAAAGATGGATTCACGTGGACGCATATTAAAATCACGGATAAAAAAATGCTCCAATCACGTTTCACGCAAAAATAAATAGGCCGATCACGATTCACACAAAAGGTATAGGGCACCCTGTGAAAGGTATCAATCGAATAACGCAGTTTATAAAATAGCAAGAAAATAATAAGCTTTAATAACAAAAGAGAATCGTGAACAACATTGATAAAATGTCATGTTCCTACAAAGGGACAAATGAGATTACAGCTATTAAAAGTTTTGTATACAATTACATTTGTAATGATGATGATCAACTGTCATTTTATAGATGATGATGATTAGACGAAGATGATGATGATGATGATAGTAATAAGGGCCCGACCATTTAACTTTTGAGAGGGGGGGGGGGGAGGGGGGGGGGGGGGGGATTTTGAAAAATTTCCTGCAAGCCAAAATCTCCACTGAAATCTTTGCTTTTCTATAAAATAAATTCTGTGCGCATGCCAGCGGGCTAAAAAAAATTTCCTGCACGGACCAAATCACCCACCCCCCTCAAAAGTCAAATGGTCCACCCCTAATATTAAATGTTTCTTGTCATGGTGATGATGTTAGTAATATGAGATATGATGATGACAATGATCATAGCGATAGTGATGATTCAAATGCTAATGATGAAAACAGAGTTAACCAATTAATATTAACTCTGACAAAAATGATGAATTTATAAATAATAGCTATATATTTTAATTTATTGTTTTTGTAATCAACATGCAGTCTCCCATCCATCCTGCCCTTGCTCCCATTTCTTGGTTAGTCGGCAAGTGGAAGGGTAAAGGGTGTGGCATATACCCAACAATCAAACCATTTGAATACCATGAAGAAATCACATTTGATCATTTTGGAAAACCAATTCTGACTTACAAGTTAGTTAACCATTTGTTAATATTGTCATCTTCAACATCATTATCATCCTAGTTCATTAATTGTGCCATAGAGTCATTGATATTTTGCTATATAAGTTTTGATATTATAATTACTTTTCTCATGATCATGATTGACATCATTATCACTGAATTGTAATTGTAATCATCTGCATAATTATCACCATCATCACTGCCATCATCGTTATCATCATCATAATCATTGAATTGAAATCATGAATAGTTATCATCATCATCACTGAATTGATCATCAAGATTGTTATCATCATCATGGTCACCATCATCACTGCCATCATTGGTATCATCATCATTATCATCTTTATCATCATGGTCATCATAATACCAGGTTTATAAGATGTATTTACTTTTATATCAACATCATTCTCCTTAATGCACACACATTTCTTTTCTTTAGTACCAGAAGTTGGAGTGTTGATCCTTCACAAGCTCCTATGCACTATGAAAGTGGTTTCCTGAGGGTCAATCCAAACACATCTGTTCTTGCTTTTATGATATCTCACAATGCAGGTGCTATATCTTATTATTATTTATTTATTATTTACTATCACAAAGATGGTCATCATTTTTAAATGATGATCTTTAAAAAAATATGAGTATTATGACTTAATATAAAACAATAACAATACAATTTTTAAATTTCAAAACTTATTTGCTCAAATAGTTATTTGTCAGATACATGACTGATGAGAAAAATATCATATTCCCTTGGCAGGAGTTGAACCTCACAGTAGTGGTAACACGTCATTATTTCTGTCTGCTCTCTGGAAGACTAGCTTTGGCTGAAGGGACTTCTGATAAAAGCCAAAACCGTGGGGTTCAATTCCCAGCAAGGGCATATGATATTTTTCTCATGTATAGTGGAACCCTGTTAATCCGGCCACAGAAGAGAATGGCCGTATTAACGGGGTGGCCGCATTAAGTGGGTAAATTTCATAGAAAATGTATGGGCATGCATTTCATCGGGACCTGAAAAACTGGCCGCAATAACAGGGTGGCTGTAAATAAGCGAGTGGCTGTAAGGCAAGGGTTCCACTATATCTGTATTTCACTTCTCCTTATCTCTCCAAATTTTAAAATAATCAAAAAGTGAAATGTAACAAATGACTTTTTGTGTGCTAGAGTATTGAGTTTGCATTCTGTTGATAGGGTTTACAGAGATTGATGAGGGAACCATTGACCAGAGTAACCCTAAAGAGATCAAGCTGATATCACACAGTATTGGCAGAATGTCATTCAGTGCAGAACCATCAGTAACCAAGGTAATCAGTCAAACATCAATAAAATGACAGTTATAATGACTACAATAAAATATAAAAACGACTACCCTGAGGAAGAGCAAGTTGCTTGGAAGTTTGGTAAACTAAACTATCATGAAGCTGATGAAATGAAAGTGTCATGAATTTTAACACATCTTTTTAATCAATATTTAAAATGTTTGTCATTTCTGGTCTGACCATCATTCTTGGGGATCAAGCTAGAGTAAATTAATCCAGTCATTGGCTGATTTGATATAGGGTAAAAACACGGTATTTTGTTTTCTCTGTTCCCCTTCGTAACACTTGACATTTTTGATTGTGACCAAGATACAGATTTTTAATGGTATACAGCTTTTTCAAAAAACGTAAAATACTGAATAGTATATTCTGAATAGTGCATTGCAAGGCCAAAATGCATTCTGGGTCATGTAATATTGTTTAAAGTAAAATACATAAGAACTTTGTTATTTTATTCTTAGTGCAATTCATTCAAAACAATATACGAGCTAGTTATGGGGAGTAAATATATTATTTATTTGTATATGTCTTTTTTATTACGAATAAATGAGACCCACAATACCCTTTGAAATTGGAATGCACTATTCAGTATTCAACGTTTTTTGAAATAGCTATATGTGTTTACTCTCATGTGCCTGTAGTACTGGTAGGCATCTGTGATGTTAAAAATGATGCAATCATGGCAAAGAAAAAGTTTTGTCTTCCCCTCCATAATATTCCAAATACGGTGTTTTTACCTTATAAGCCCTCAAACTGATTAATGTGAAAAACCTGAATTCAAAAGAAAATTCACATTTGCTGTTTTTTTTTGTCATTTCCAGATTGAAAGAATCTACAAGCTAACTGATCCCGATACCATGGAGTACATTATGTCAATGGAAACCAAGGCCTCCCCACAGCAGAACCACCTACACATAACATACAAGAGGGAAAATGACAAGTGACCCATGACACTTCATGGTTTATAGCAACAACAAAATAGGAATTCAGTTTGTGGATGTAGAAAAAAAAAATGGTAGAAAATAACAGGAAATATATACTAGCAATTGCAAAAAATTAAGCCAAAAAAATGTTTAAATAAACACATTACAGTGCAACCACTTCAACCAAGGCCACCAAAAAACAAAATTATCCAATCACAGTCAAGAATATAAACAATGGAAAATCAACAAATGTTTGATTTTGTTCTTGAAATTCCTATGATTTTCATTTTGTGAACAAAATACATCAAGATTATAAAGAAAAATATTATCCTGTGAAAACTCTACGCAAGGATTTTGCTTGATCTCAAAAATATTCATTTTGGGTGGCCTTGGTTGGAAGAGTAGCACCGTAAATAGGAAAAAAATATGGTCTGCCACTTCCGAACAATAAAAGGTTACAGTGGTACCTTGATTAAGCAGTCACCCTCTATAGACCTCTTTACCTTCCGTGTTTGTTGTCCCATTTCAGATCACGTGATGCTACCCTTGGGATTTGTTTCTTTCACATGTAAATGATATAACACGTTCATCATAAAAGAACAATTCTCATGGGAATGACACATGGTCTGAAATGGGCAATTTGCATACGGAGGTAAAGAGGTCTATTACACAGCCAGAATAAAAAGTCCCAAATCTATTCCTATTCTATACCTCTATTTAGAGACCAACCTTTATTAAGTGGCCACTTTGGAAAGTCCAGATCACAACTAGGCAGGCAGAGCTCTATTTTGATCAGGGGATGTTTTGCTTTTATAAGTATTGTTACTATTTTATTTTAGTTGTATAGGTGGAATACAGCAAGGTTGTTAGTTATGGTTTTGCCAAACAACCATTGTTATTAGAAAGAAAAATTTAAAAATCTGTAGTGAAAATGCTTTGCAAACTATACAATGTTGTTTTTGTTTGCTTTATTCTAAATAGAGTGCAAATATTATACCCGTGAAATAGTTAGCTAGCTAACTAATGACTAATTATGTCCTATGTTGTGCCTAAATTTGATTAGTTGAGAAATATAAGCGAGCCGTGATGGGTCTTGCACGTGCAAGCATGTGTATATTATTAGTCAAATGATCACTGCTACGCTGCGGTTTTGTGCTGTGTTTTTAGACTCTTTTTTAGCTTCCTTAGATGTGTCTTAATTGTGTCTTGGTTTTTCAACCATAGAAGAATAAAGTGGTAGCAAACAATTTTAATTGTGTCTTTTATCGTTATTTTAGTTCGTTTTGAGTTGGACTAGAAAAAGCCTGTGTTCATTTTAGGGTTCACTGAATTCTTGTCATGGCTTACTAAATCCCTATGTCTTGTCTAATTAAGCACTAATTAAGTGTCTATTTGTTCCTATCTATTTCACGGTTATATTATTTGCACTCTAAGAAAGTGTTTTTAACATCTTTTCTATATGTTTCTTTCTATACATATAGCCTAGTTGTACAAAGATGGTGTTAAATTTATCACACATTTTAAATTATCTCAACTTCATTTAGAAGACAATGATTGGTCATTAAACACAGAAATGAAAAAAAAAAAGAAATAAACAACTAGTAGATTTCTTTAATATGATTTATTGATAGCAAATTTAATCTATCAAATGTTTCACATATATTTTGAATTCATAACAATATAACTATACAACTTTGAATAAATCTTCAATTAAACTTCTTTATATTATTTTTTTCTTTTTTCTTCAAGAACAACCCAAATATAAAATAGATGGTGAAAGGTAAACAGTAGAAATGCATAGCAATCATCGAGCGTCATATTAGACAACAAAACATTTTTTAAAGATTATTGTAAATATAATTAATGCATAATTATTTAATAATAACAAATATATAATCTTATTAACTCTATTGACCACAGTTCCACTTGTGCTTTATTACATTCTATATTATGTAATAAGACACATATTGTGTTTTTAAGAAACAGAAAAAAAAATCTATCACCCCCTTAATCAAAATTATAATAATAATGGGCAATAGAATATCTTTCATGAAAAATGCTTCATAACTTTTTGTGTAACCATATTGAAATATAACAATCTCATTTCTTTACAAATTGGACTCATTTTGCAGCAAATGACATATCATCTTTGATCGAATTCTTTGGGTGTGATAGGTTAAAGACGCGCTTACTGTTCTCAACAGTTGCCTTTGCAACCTCCTCCACTTTGATATCCATCAGCTTTGCCAGTGTCTGTGCAACAACTGGGAGAGTACATGGCTCATTCCTGGCTGGTTGGCATTTGGCCAATAGTGACCTACCAACACTATCCAAGGTGGTGATAGGTGCATTGGGTATCATGTATGGAGCGTTGCTCTCCAGTAAGATCCTATCTAGAGGACACTCTTTGATAGCTTCTCTTAGTTCTTTGCCAGCTTTTTCTACATGAAGCAAAAAACAACAAATGATTGATTCAATTTGTATATATATATGAAATCAATATCTTAAATACAATATTATAAATACAATATTTTCTTTATCACCTATTTGTAAACCAGAATTGGTTTATACAAGTAACTATGTTTTCATTTAATAGATTATATTGTTTAATCATGTAGTTGCATTCATTCTCTCTTTCATTGATTTACAATCCATTCTCATTGTTTATTGACTTTTGTCTGTATTCTTTAATGCATTCACTCATCAATAAATTAATTCAATTCATTATTTCTCATTCTTCCACTTTCACATGTATCTAATCACCCATCCATCTTGCTATTCCTAACTTGCTTATTAATAACTTTAAGGGAGCACCTTCCATAAGCCATCAATCATGGACATAAATATTGGGACAAAACAGGTTATTAGTGTGACAGAGCGGAAAAACCGGACGCATGCGCAATAGAGACTAGTGTCATGACCAAAACAAGATGGCCGCTCAAAGGCGGCAAAAATTTATCTCTTCAAAAATGGCTCGGAAATGCCAAAACACCGCAGCAAATGCACTAAAACCTACTTATGACAAATTGATATTTATCAGAGCCCCTGTATGGGTTGATTTTTCTCAAGTTTATCGTCGACTTAACGCCAAAAGAATGCATTCTTCTACTTGACGTAGATGAACTTCGCTCGCGTCTCAAAGTGTTCGATGTCACTTCGAAAATCGTCAAATATAAGGACTGACATGGATATATAAGCTTCATACTCTGGTAAAAGAACAATAATTGATTGATGTAAAACATATCAAAATACATCTGAAAAATATTTATACCATTTTTCAAACGAGGCATTTGAAATTCACGACACGTGGAGGTAAACAACTTTTACTTGAAAAGCGTTTCGTGAATCATATCCATCGAGTCATCTATTGTTTGTAGTAAGTGAAATACATTTTAAACTGATTAAATGTCATTGTTATGTTTTGTGGGTTATTTTATTTTTATCAATCATGCTGGCTGATATTGGCCGAAGAACACATTTTCATGTTATTATTTATTGTTGACTCAAGGCAAAGGTCAAACGCCGGCGCGGCCGCGTCAAATTCCCGCTCTTTTCAAGGCCTTTTTTTTTTTGACGAGAGTGAGAATTTGTATCAATCTCAATGTTCAGGCATTACGTGATTAATAATGAATAGCACTTGTAAATTCTCACCTCGTTTGCGAAACTCAGACGAGCGATGCAGTGGGTCTGTTCGTCGCGTAGAAGCTGCTGAGGCGCGAATTTGGGGTTTTTCCGAAGAAATTTGGATATGTTTGTATCACTTCTCCAGCAAAAAGCAGCAAAATGCCAACACCTGTTGTTATCCTCTACACAAAAAAAGCTGTTCCGGTTCACTTGTCCCCTGTCCACAGCGTCTCTTCAAAGTATTCGATGCTATTAATGCACATAACCAGGGTACATACATATGTCGTGAACATTTGAAAGATGCTGATAAAAACAACAAAATTACTAGGATGGATTTGTATTGTCCACCTAACACAAGAAAGGTATGAAAAACGTTTGAAAACTTAAAACTACTAATTGTATTTTTAAAAAAATTGCAACACATCTAGACAGACTGTCTAGACAATATGTCTAGATAGACACAAACTGACAGACTGGACTTTTTAAGTGATATAGATTTCCCTTTTTATTCATACACAATGTAATACAATTTTTGAGATCAAATGGTGAACCAGCAAAAATTGAACATGAAAACTTCATTAAAATCAATTAGAAAAATGAAACAGAAGTCAAAAACGAAGATCAAGATAGATACAAAGAAATGGAAAAAAGAATTACACAACTAGAAGACACCAACCTTTTACTTTTAAAGGAAAATCTAAAGTTGACACAACAAAACAGCATGTTGAAACAACAGCTTTCAGGTAATATAAAATAATAAAAAGTTATGCACATATGTGAAATACCCCTCCCCACCCCCTCCTCCGTTAAATGCAATTTTGGAAGCTCACACAAAGTTTAAACATGTCTATGGCAGTTCCAAGTTTTAAAGAGCTTTTCAAAAACTTCCATACGAAGTTGGTTCTGCATTATGAAGACAATGGCAGACCACTGTACAACCCCCAGGACATGAAGGCCTTTACAGAGAGGTGCGCCCCTGGTCTGTTTGGCCAAATTTATGACTCAATTACAACCACAGACTATGGGGAACCAAAAAAAAGGAGAGCAGAACAACAGTTACAAAGGACAGTGGCAATTTTACATACTCTATCATTCTTTAGAAACCAGGTAGTGTAAGAATTCTAAAATCCTATACAATATTAAAATTGCACAATGTTTGCCAATTGCCTGCATTTCTCAAGTATATGTATACAATATCAATAGAGTACAAACATTATACCCATGAAACAAGTAGTACTAATTAGTACTAAATAGTGCTAATTAAACAATAGAAAACAATAGAATTAGCATAAAATATCACTATTTAGTACTATTTATGTTTCACGCTTTTAATGTTTGTACTCATAGAAATACAGATTTTATCTTTGACTGTTGAAAAGATATTTCAAAAGTGAGCACAGTGACCCTCAACATGACAAGATAAAGTCTATATCTCCAAGTGTCCATGTAATATTCTGTTTATTGTATCCGCATTATATTATATCACCTGTTTTCAATTTGCATTGCATTCAAGCGTAAATAAATTCACTCGGCATGCTACACATGTTGCAGTCATGCCGATGGCATTATCAGAAGACTGTGTCTGTTTCTGGTTCACTTCTTAATTCCTATTTCACTATTAACAAATTACTAATGACTGATTACTAATTTCAAATAGGACAACGTTTTTGAAAACAGGTGTAAATAAAAAGGGAAAATAAACTTTTTCTGCCATGAGAAACTACCATGTGATCAAGCAGTGTAGCCATAGTTAACATTAATAGCATGTCATTTTCATGTGTGAAAAAATTAAATTTCTGAAACAAAGGTATTTCATTGATAATAATCATATAATAACAGTAAATATTCCAGGGGATGTGTGTTTGAGTGCTTGAGTTCATGATGCTGATGTACTCACAAAGTTATGGTAATTATTTTATTAAGAAAAATAACAAACTTCAAATGGACTGTGGAGTGCATTTGGCAAGTCATGGAGCTTCCCAACAAGCCCTGATGGCAGGGATGCCCATGGGCTTTGCTCCCCATCCTAGAACGATTGCAAATCACAGGAAAGACCTTGCAATGATGAGCCGCCAAATAACTCAAGATAGGATTAACCAAGCCAATCAGGTGAAATACTTGTTATCTGTCAATTAAGAAATAAAATAGAACAGTTATTAATAGTTTTATTTATTTATTTATAGTTATAAAGGGAAAACATTAATACATTATGTAAATATTGTTTGAAAGTATTAGTTACCAAAACAATATTATAACATGTACATGGTGATAATGTAAATGTTATAGTATGTTGCTCATGTAGTAATGTTAGAATATCATTTTGATGTTTTTGACTTCAAAACTATAACTTAATAGATGCAAAATAAATAGCCATTCTTATAATTTTGTTAATACTTCACAGAAAAAACAGTTTCTACTCTTGATCATTGACGACTTTCATGCCATCCACACTGTACATGACCCAAAAATTTCTAAAACAAGTACAGCAACACACATGGCCACTGAGATCTTAGACATACACGATATTCCTGCAATCCCTTTGCCTGCCGAGGATGATAAAGTGCACAGAACAGTATCAGTTGGACAGACTCAGTGCAGAGGTGGAGCAAGCGTATCCAAACTAAAAGAATTATTAAATGAACACTCAAAGAACTACTTCACTCACTATTTTCAAGACACACTACCAAATCAGTTCCTTCAATTTAATATGCAGAATGCACAACAATGTGTAGAACACCTAAGGTAAATAAAATCATGCTTTTAACTTACAAACATTCATACATAGTAAGTATATTCTTCCCCAAAAAGGCTTTTCAGAAAATAAACGTGTCATGCCTGTGTCAATGATACTAAAAAATCTAACACTAAATAAATGTTTGACATTTATTGTGCAAATGGAGTTTTATAGCACTGCACTTTTCATTTCAGATGTTATACAAATCCTGCTAGAAGGGAGTTGGATACACTGAAATCAACTTTTTTAATTGATGAAGAAGAAAGACCATTGAAGAGTCTAAAAAATTACCAAGAGGCATTGCTCCACACCGTCAGAGAATGTCCTCAACTTGTTGAGTATATGAAGTCCAACATTGTGTTTACAACAGGAGATTGGCCGACATGGTACTTTGAGAAAAAATTAATTGCTCAGGTATTAAATCACCACAACAAAAGGCAAACACAATGATAGTTTATGTACCAGTTACTTGCAATAATAATTTTGATATTTACCTTTTTTCTTGCAGCTCAATCCAAATCAAGATCCATACTATTTGAAGTCTTTAGTGCCTTGGCAGGGACCCTTCCATGTTTCTTTTAATGCACAACAAAATGTTGTTTCAATATACAGATTTATATTTGAGCCATTATACAAGGCTCTCTTTGGTCCAAGGAAAGTGCTAGCCAAAAAACCAAAACCTTTTAGGATCAGCACATTGATTACTGCTTCTTTTGGAGGCTGGCTACTTATTAGGAACACTGTTCTTCAGCACTTTGGCAAGCAATACAAAAGCACAGAATACACTATGTTGTTGCACATATTGGAAGAAGTTGTACCATTAGTCTTTCACTTTTATCCAGTTATCTTCCGTAGTGGAAATTATGAATCTTACAAAAAGGCACTTCTTAGAGTTGCACTTCTATTTATTATCCATCGTAGACGTCATTATGACAAAGCCACCTTGTGCCAGCTGAGTGACATGCTTCATCATGAAGATGTTGCATTGACCCCCAATATGCAAAGATCATTAAATGTACTCTCTGAAAAAAAAAGTGGAAATTTTCCATTCATTATTAAGAAGGTAATCAATAACTTTAATCGCATTAACATGCATTTTCTATATCAAGAAAAATGATATAAATTATTTGAAATAATATATAGTCATTTGCAAAATATTCTTATATTCTATTTATAACATGTGTATATGTTTTCAACATTTTAAAAATGTCTTTATTCAAAGCACTGTATGTTACATAATAAACAGATTTATACATGTGCGCTTGGAGAAATAACATTTACCTTCTTGTGTTTAATCTCAATATTGTGTTGAACACAAAGATAAATTTCATATCTCCCTGCACACATGTATTAATCTCCATATAAATTATAATTCACAGTGAAATACAGCCATGGTATACCGCAGAACAGATCCAAACATCTGCACACATTCTAAACTCACTAAGGTTCATTGACGATTATCAAGAGTGGTTTGTACCACTATACAAAAGGGGACAAGGGCGTAACGACTACACGGTACTATGTGGCCTTGCAGCAGAGCACCTTATTGATCTGTTTGCAGATATGTGGACCAGTGGGGAGAGTGCTGTTAAATTACCCAAAGGGAGGAAAAAACTCCAGGTAACTTCATTGTACTTAATGTATTTATTTACCTGCACCGCTCTCATTGAATTATTATTTTTTTGCTTTTTATGTTCTTAAATAGCCATATTACCTACCAACATTTGATGCCACAGTAGATCAAAGGAGTCTTCCTCTTGGGTATGCTTGGAGTGGGAGTGAGCCAGACCCACAGAAATTATGTGATTTACCAGAATGCCAAATCCAAAACGACAACGCACCAACACTGACCTGTGGTCATTCATTTCACATTGTCTGCATCCCTGAAACAAACTGTCCGATATGCCATCCTAAACTTCTAGAAAAAATTAAGACACTGGCAAATACTTTCAACGCTGGACTGCTGAAACAAGATGATGTTGATGACGACAATGACGACGATGAAGAAGACGACCATGACAACGATGATGACAACGACGACAACCATGCCACAACGGAAAACGAGTACTATTCCACAAGGGAATTTCGCGATTCGCTTGACAAGCGTTTCCGTGACAGAATTTCTGAACACTAACAATCATGTGGTGGGTATATAAAGACGCAGATTTCCCCAATAATCTGCAGATATCATCTGTAAGTTCATGCGTATAAACTAGTCACGCTTTTCAAGTAAAAGTTGTTTACCTCCACGTGTCGTGAATTTCAAATGCCTCGTTTGAAAAATGGTATAAATATTTTTCAGATGTATTTTGATATGTTTTACATCAATCAATTATTGTTCTTTTACCAGAGTATGAAGCTTATATATCCATGTCAGTCCTTATATTTGACGATTTTCGAAGTGACATCGAACACTTTGAGACGCGAGCGAAGTTCATCTACGTCAAGTAGAAGAATGCATTCTTTTGGCGTTAAGTCGACGATAAACTTGAGAAAAATCAACCCATACAGGGGCTCTGATAAATATCAATTTGTCATAAGTAGGTTTTAGTGCATTTGCTGCGGTGTTTTGGCATTTCCGAGCCATTTTTGAAGAGATAAATTTTTGCCGCCTTTGAGCGGCCATCTTGTTTTGGTCATGACACTAGTCTCTATTGCGCATGCGTCCGGTTTTTCCGCTCTGTCTATTAGTGTTGTTTTACATATAACTGTTTATTTTTCATCATATCCTCCCCCCTATCTCAATGTTGATTTGACCAAGGAATGTCTTCCAATTAATGAAACATGTAACTCATGAACGGTCAATATTGAGTAGAGGGGAGAGGGGAGGGCTAAAAAAGATAAAGGGTGACGTTTTATTTGAATTGTTAATGCTGTCCCAATCAATATTGTCTGTGATTGCATTCTTCCAGATATCCCCTGTTTTATAAATTATCATTAAAGCAAAGAAATCACAGCTTACCTTTACAAATAAATCCAGTAATGCCAATATAGAATCCCATAGAAATATAGGTATCCAACTCAGCCTTTGTTCCTGTGAAGCAATGTACTACAATAGGAGGTAAACGGCCTCTGAATTTCTTCAGTACCTCTATGAACTTCTGGTGAGAGTTTCTCTCGTGGGCCAGCAAGGGTTTCTGGTGTTCACATGCTAATTCCACCTAGAAATATGTTTTTAAGACAAATTATTTTGTTGAATTTGAAAAGAAAATATATCCCCTTTCCTCTAATACAACTTTCTATCGTTTGGGGTTTCCTTGTCATGCGCAATGGATTTTTGGATAGCTGATCCTTAAAGGGAGCACCAAAACATGACAAGCAACCAAAGGCAGTGTAACTGTAAAGGAATTCATGAAGTCTTTGACATGTTTTTTTTTTTTTTAATTTGTTTGCAATCTGTATGCTATATTTGTCGATTCTAATGCAACATAACTTGCAAATTATCGTCAAAGTTGTCTACTAATTAGCCATACATTTATATTTTACCAACTCACCTGTTTTTCAAATGCCTCTATCTGGATGGCTTCCTTGGAGTAACATCTATGGAAATCAAGACCTACTTCGCCAATAGCAACCACTTCTGGCAGAGCTACAAGCCTCTTGATGATATCAATATTTTTGGCATTCCACTGCTTCTCAACAAAGTGAGGATGAATACCAACACTAGCAAACAGAACCCCTGGATGCTGATTGGCCAACATAACAGACTTGTCCGACATTGGCAGTGTATTTGCAGTGAGTATCATCCTCTCAACACCAGAATTGATGGCTCGATCAAGTACAAAGTCCAAGTCCAATGAGAAACTAGAAATAAAAGGTATCCTTACTATGGAAGTAATAAAAGTCACCTGTCAGAATAAGTAAAGGCTCTCTGTGCCACCAAGTAGGGTAGGTACAGGTATCTTCATAAGTCTATTTCTAGATACACCAATCAGGTTCTTATATGCAGATTTTTACTGTGCCCTATAGAGTGCAAATGTAACAAAGTTGCTAAACAAATAGACTTACATTTTATTGGCCATATTTACGGCAACATCAATGAGAGGAACTTTCTTATCAGATGGTATATCAACCATTTCATACGAAATAGGCTGACCCCCATATCGCCTGTTACGTGGCCCCACCCACGACTGCATGCCATAATTTGAACGCTGCATAGGGCGAAATGGTTGTTGTGCTTCTCTGTTATGTATGAGCTGGATGGTGATTCGTCGATCCATGTACTTAGTATTGTTAAGCTGAACCAAATGGTTGGCCATGTGGTGAGGAACACTAACGTATGCAAACCCCATGGGTTTCCCAGACTGGTCTTGAGGTAGCTCCACCCAGCTTGATGATCTAAGGTATGGTGTTTTATTTAGACTTAGGTAGTTTAGTAGACTATCCCTCGTGGCTTTAGCAGGTAAATTACCTAGTAAAACACAACCATAATTAAAATCGTATGTCAGCTAGTTTGGTTTAAGCCTTGTTTTCAGCGAAAAGTCAGAGAATATCCAAAACTAAACAAAGCCAATACATGGTTTAAATACAGAAAATATATTCAAGAATACATAAACAATAAAGACAGGAAAAGAAACAAAAGTTAGTTTGTTGAAAGCTCATAAAATGACAAGCTGTATGAAGAGCTGTATTGTTCACACAGGAAGTTAGCCAGCGGAGCTTGACAGTTATATCAAAGAAAAGCTATGAACAAACGCTTAAGAATAGTCGAGAATAAGCAGAAAGTGACTAATACCTATCCAACAGGGTTGAAAACCGTACAAGAAATACAAAATACTGTGCAAACATGAGTTTTTGAGCTCACGTGGCGCAAATCTGTCACACGCTTCACTCCGACTTACTATCTAGCTAGTTTACACATGTAATACAAATAGTGTACAAATATAATACCAAAAACAACTCACCAACGTAGAACTTTTGGAAACTGTCCATTTTAGAGAGGATTTAAGCATAAAGAAGCTAAAGATACAAGATGTTCTGAAGCAGAGCTCGACTTGCACCTCAGCTCTCAACCTTCAATGAAGTGACAAACGGAAGTGAAGAAGATGTAGCCCGCGTATGACGTCATAGGACAGCGGTGTTTGGGCGCGAAATTATCGTTTATGTTACTTCCGGTCCCGAACCCAGACCTATTGCATGTGTAAACATTCCCGGTCTTGAAGGTGCAAATTTACCAGAATTTTGACGAACTTTGATGATTGTACCTTGTGAGGCTAAGGAAAAATGGACAGCAACAAGGATTTTGTAAGTTTGGTATAGTCTATTTTTTAAAAACTTTAAATATAATCCCGATATAATGCAATCCAACTACCTTATGCAATGACCTCAAAATACAATTTGATCGTAAGTCGAACTTTTCATAAATAATTGACGGAATCTACGAATATTTACTGTTCTAAAGCATTCAACTTTTATATAGAAACACCAAGCGCTTCTATTCACTTCAATATTTTGTATTTACATGCTTGCTTTTGCCTCGGCACAGAATACGATGTCCATCGATCACTTCGAGGGCATTTAGAAATTTTCACGGCCGATTGAACTGCATGCCGGTCAATGACCTCAAAATACTATGGGGCGGACCATTTGATATTTGATGGTGAGGGGGGCTGAATTTAAAAAAAAAATACGTCGAACAAGCTAAAACTCGAAAAAAATTGCACGAACAAAAAGGATTGAGTACTACCCCAAAAATATTTTCCTCCACTAAAATCTTTGTAATTTTACCAAAAAAAATTCGGGCTAAAAAAGTTTTCTTGCACAGACCAAATCTTCACCCCCCCCCCCCCCCCCCCTCAAAAATCAAATGGTTTGCCCCTAAATTTGAATCTGCCAGTCAAATAGTACTTTTGAGGTCATTGGCCGGCAGTTCAGTCGGCCATGAAAAGCCACCTCGAAGTGATGGGCATCGTATTCTGTGCTGAGGCAAAAGCAAGCGTGCAAATACAAATACATTGAAGTTAATAGAAGCGCGTAGTGTTTCTAATTAAAACTTAGAATAGTAAATACTTGTAGATTTTGTGAATTAATTGAAAAAAGTTTGACTTACGGTCACATAGTATTTTGAGCCCATTGACCGACAGCCGGTCAGATAGACACAGCGTAAATATATCAACATTCATTATTGGACTTTGATTGACTGGCTTCTTTTAACACCAGAAAAAATTAATCTTATAATCACTAGTCCCCCCACAGCCATGTTCCATATGGTGCAGATGGGTCTGGGTTCTACTCGGACAACACCATTGGATGTTACAATGTCATCCAAGAAGGAATTTTATTGGTTCTCGAGGCAATCCAATCATGTTTTGTTAAAACTGGTTCTGTATTCACCATAGTGGATTATGGGACAGCTGATGGAGGGACATCAATGCCGCTTATGTATGAAGCAGTGAAAGCAATACGAGACAAGTATGGACAAGATATGCCAATCAATATCATCTATGAAGATCAACCCATCAATGATTTTAAATCACTGTTTATGAGATTGCAAGGTAAGAATCCTTCCATATTATCAAAGTGGTAAGCTCAAGGATAAACGGGACACTCTGGGGACATATTTTTGAAAACATTATAGAGCATTCAATTCGCATTAAATTCCCCATAAAGTATACATTTTTTGAAAGCTAAATAACCAAAGTTTAAATAATTGATAAACGTTTTGGATAAAAGTCATTTGTTTTTGAAATATCAAGGATTCGAATACAAAAATTCAAAAAATTAAGCTATGCGTGCTTTTCCATCAATTATAACAAAATTTTGCATGTAGACTCCAACAATGCTCAAGTTTCAAAGTGTGCCTGTGTTTCTTTGTTTTCCTTTTAGTTCTTTAGATATTAGGCATTTACTAAAAAATGTGCTTAAAAACATGTAGGTCTAAAGTTAAACAGACATAAAAAAATAACGAAGCATTAAAAAAGAAAACGAAACACACTTGAAAAGTTCAAAATACGTATAATAGGATGCAAAAAAAATTTGATTGGTCTACCGTAAACCGTGTTAATGTTAACTTTTCAAATTGAGCCAATGCGCTTTTAATGAATCCTTGATATTTCAAAAACAAATGATTTTTATCCAAAACGTTTATCAATTACGTAAACTTTGGTTATTTAGCTTTCAAAAAATGTATACATTATGGGGAATTTAATGCCAATTGAACACTCTATAATGGTCTATAATGTTTTCAAAAACATGTCGCCAGAGTGTCCCGTGTATCCTTAAGTGTTGTGTCTGTCCTCTGATATAAACATGGTATCCAGCCAATCAAATATTTTGAATTCTTCATGGTATAATTTTCAGGTATATGGATCAATGGCAATAATGATAACAATAATATCTTTATTTAATGAGAGTAGCACTTAAACCTAAGATAATTTTCAAGTGGCTCTCCACTAAATGTAAATACAACTATTATTATATGATACAGTACAATACAGTACAGTAAATCTCCAATAAATGTAAATACAACTATTATTATATAATACACTACAATACAGTACAGTACAATGCAATGCATTGCAGCTGAGGAATTTTTTATAGAGTGACTTATAATTATATGTGTCTTGAAATAAGGTCTCATCCCTGGGCCGCGGACCTACCTGATGGATTTCCAAAACGTCTTTGTAATGGCCTGTGGTACAAGCTTCTACAGTCAATGTGTCCCAAGCAACAGTGTTCATCTGGGATTTTCAGCAACCAGCATGCACTGGCTGAGTGAGAAACCATGTGACATCACTGGAGCACTTCACCACACCATGATCACTGACGAAGAGGAAAAGGAGAAGTATGCCAAACAAGCAGAGAAAGATTGGGAATCTATTTTGTTACAAAGAGCTGCAGAATTAGCACCAGGTATGTGGAATGGTTGGATGACACTGCGATATTCTTGGCAGCTTACTTTTAGTTAAAAAAGCAGAGTAAAAATAACCCTTACAGGTACGGAGGTACTTAAACTGACATTTAAGCCAGAACACTAAAAGTCCTAAAAGCACCTGTAAGAAATATTTTCAAAGCGATTTTTTGATGAAGGAGGAAAACTTGTGAAACAGTCTGCAAAACCCTCATGTCAAGGGAGAGAACAAAATATCAAACAAACTCAATCCACATATAACCTATGCACAAGCTGGGATTCAAACCAGGACCACCTATGAGAGGCTAGAAGCTTAACCAACCAACCACTCATCACACCCACAAATATAACAACATATGGACAACATTGATTATGCAAATGTTTACTTCCTTAATTAGGAGGACGCTTGGTACTTGTTCAATTTGCACTAGATGAACAGGGACAATTCCTTGGCCATTCTAAAAATGTCAAAGTATCAATGCATCATCAAATGTGCAGCATTTGGCAAGATCTTGAAAGAGAAGGGAAAATTACAGAGATAATACTTTATTTAGAATATTGTGTGACTAAAAGCTGATTAATGATAGAACAATAAACATGTGCAAATGATGATGAGGATAATCATATCAATGTCATCATCATCATTACTACCATCATCATCATCATCACCATCACTGCCATCATCATCATCATCATCATCATCATCATCATCATCATCATCATCATCATCATCATCATCATCATTATCATCACCATCACTGCCATCATCATCATCATCACCATCAATGCCATTATCATCTATTATGAGAAGCATTCCCATCATCATCAACAGCAGCATCATCAACAACAGCAGCAGCATCATAATTATCATCATCATCACCAACATCATTACCAACATCATCACCAATATCATCATTAACATCTTCATCATCATCATCATCACCAACATCATCATCATCACCAACATCATCATCATCATCATCACCAACATCATCATCATCATCATCATCACCAACATCATTATCAATATCACCAACATCATCATCATCACCAACATCATCGTCATTATCATCATCACCAACATCATCATCATCACCAACATCATCATCATCATCATCACCAACATCATCATCATTATCAATATCATCATCGTCATCACCACCATAATTTTCACCATCTGATCATCATCATCATCAGCACAAACATATTGAAACAACCAAAAATAAACTCGACAAAGCAAGGGCTGAGATCTTGGAGATACATTGCTCCAAAAATATGGAACAGCCTTCCAGACATTATGAGAAATGAACTTAATATTAAACTTTTTGTTAGACAATTAAGGAAAATTGAATTAAGTAATGTTTTATAACTTTTCACAAACATTTGAATCAATTTGCTCGAATAACGTAAATATTTTTTGTAAATAATTTCCCACCATCATTATCATTATTAATTATTATTAATATTCTTAGATGTACATATTCAAATTTTATATTTATACATATTTTTATATTTATCTTTTGTTTGTGTATTTTTGATTTGTGGCAATACCTGTAAATTAGCAACATTTTTATAATAGAGCTAAGTGTAATCGACCACGTTAAATAAAGTTATCATCATCATCATCATCATCATCATCATCATCATCATCATCATCATCATCATCATCATCATCATCATCATCATCATCATCATCATCATCACCATCACCATCACTATATCTTATTGCACGTTTTTCATATGACTTTCATAATTATTTCCGCAATATCTCTCCCAATTGGCCAATACCAAATCGAGTAGAGCACTGGGTACTGGTTTCCCTTATTTGGTGCTTTTGATTGGATATTGAGTGAGTTACAGCCATTCAAAACTGCCCAAAATTACAAAGGAATGTATGGATTGGAAGGACTGGTGTCCTTCCAAACCATACATTTCCTTCTATTTTTAGGCATTTTTATGAGGCTGCATCTTGGTCAAAATACAACCAAATGCAACCAAACTCAGGAATCTTACATATCTTGATCTGCTCTATTTAATTATGAGGTTCATTTCTTAATTACATTAATTAGTTAAACTAGTACCCAGTCCTGTACTCGATTTGGTATTGGCCAATAGGTAGCGATACTTTCTCTCTCTCATATCTATCTCACTCTGCTAGCAATTGCTCTTTTATATGCATGCAATATAATACTCAATATTTCAATGGACTTTGCAGGAAGAGTTCAAACATACAAACTTTATCAACTACTACCGAACAGTGGAAGAATTCAAGAAACCTTTCAAAGATCCCAATTCTCCAGTCAGACGTAAAGGTCTTGAGTTGATTTCCATAGAAACACGTGTTGTCCAATGCCCTTATAGACTCAAGTGGTTGAAAGAGAAAGGAGATCCCAAAGCACAAGCTAAATGGTACGTCCCTACGACTCGTACTTGGAGCAATGCAACCTTTTTATCAGGTAGGTAAACTCTAAAAGGAATCATTTGTTGAATGGGCACTTTATTGTTATCTATTTCTATTATTTAACAAATTAATTTACTTTACAGTACCAAAATCTCGAGAGGGGGTGGGGAGGGGTTAAAAGTAACGAAATTAAAAAAAAGGATACCTTAAGTCCTTTTAATAGGGTGTCGAAGGGACGCCTAAGAGATACCATTTAAATTAGCCATGGGTCCCTCCCCCCTCCCCCCGATAATATTATTGTGCCCTGCCCTTGTATTGGGCCCTGCCCTGGTCACTGAAGAGATCTCTTGAACATTTCAAAAGTTTATAATGTACACTAATGTCGTCTGTTTTAATTTCCCAGGTTTGTCAGATTCTTGTTCTGCCCAGGAAAAAGCTGACATTGTTGATGAGTTCTTTCGTCGCTATGAGTCAGTAGTAGCCACGAACCCCGAGGATCATGGGATGGATTATGTACATGCCTACTTGGTTATACAAAAACAATAAAAAAGAACAAGGGTTTTAGACTAAAAATGGCACCAGCAAACACACACATAAAAGAAAATATATATTGCCTCTAAAGCCTCCTCAATTTTGACTTGCATGATATATAGAGATTATTGACAGAGCTTGATATCGGTTTTGTTCACGAGTTTTTCGTATAATATTACGAAAAATAATTGGTAATAAATTGAATTTATTTATTATACATTGTGTTGATATCCGTGTGATGAAACCGTAAATATAGCGATCATGCAAGACGAAAGAACATAAACGGTTCCTCATTTAAAATATATAACTCTATTTTGATTTGTGATAAAACACATATAATACCCGGGTATAACAGTACAATTATTACGCGCGTGTGACCTAAAGCCTGGTACCCATATAATCGCTACGATCGCTGGCATTGCCTCTCAAAAACGCCCAAAACTTGCAGAGGGCTAGATCTATAGCTACCAGAAAACAAAGAGTTATTTCGATTTTTATTCGTTTGAATATCTCCCGTACGTAGTCATTATGGTAACGAATTTTTCTAGATTCTTTAAAAACTTTTTTTCTCGATTTTTCTCTGTTAAGTCATCGTTATATGTATTTATCTTCACTTTTATACGACTTAGGGTATTTATGAGAGTTCTGCAACATGTGCTCCCGTGGGAGCAGGGGAGCAATGCTATGGGAGCCGCCCCGTCGGAGCGTCGGAGCAATGCTATGGGAGCCGTTTCGTCGGAGCCATGTCATGGGAGCTTCTAGGGTGAGCTATTTTTAGTAACACAATCTGATTCGTAGATTTAATTACGTTTCATTGCATCATAATAATGTAAATGTAAATCTGAGAGAAAAAAGAGGTATTTTTAGAATTAATATGACATCATAGGTTTTGCGTATTTTTAGAATCAATATGACATCATAGGTTTTGCATACATGTATAAAAGTAGTTCGCATAGTTCGAATCTCAAATGCTTCTGAGTATTATACCTTTGATATACTGTTGGATAAAAGACTACTATCTCTCACCACTGTGGTACATTGAAGAAAGAATAAAGTTTGAAGAAGAACATGGCACAAACTATCAAATGTACCAAAGAGGCAGTAATCATGGTGATAACTGATGAAGTGGAACAAGTAGCTCGCGTAAAAATCAGACATTTTCTAACCTGTTGGTACGCTGAAATCTGTCAGAGGAAGGTATACCTTGAATTTCAGTGTGAAGGTTGTGAGAAATACTGGTGTAGTCAGCGAGATCACGAATGCTGTTTGAAAACTGAACATGAAATCTTTGAAGATCACTATGACAACATAAAGAATGAAGTCTCTTTAGACATGCTTCATGAAATTTGTGAACAATTGACAAAAGCAGCTGATATCCCAATGACTTCAGAATGGGATTTATTCATCTGTCAACTTGCAAATATGTCATCACACCTCACCTGTACTCTATGGCTTGAGATGTTGAATGCTGATGGTGAAGAAGAAAAAATGTATGATGTTATTAAGAACTTATGTAACTGTATGGACGGTTCGTCGCAATTAGATAGAGAGCTATTCTCATGGTTTATCGAATATTTACAACGTTAGATAAAAACATAAATTTGTATTGTGTGACTTTTCAAAAATTAATAAAAGATATTACATTTAAAGAATTGCTTCATTTGTGTAGTACCCTTCCTTGAGTGCAGACGAAATGGGATGCTTCAGTTCTATTCCTAAAATCAAACTTCAAGATATTTTCCGCAAAATCCGTTGTGTTCTGGCTTGCTGTGGTGGGAAAGTAGTCATTGAAAATTCTCATATTGATGGAGAAAGTACTAGAGAATCTGTATTACAAGTTAAACCAAGGAGGGGGTCTCGGAAGCGTCGATGCCCTCTATCATGCTGCTAAAAAGAGAAACAGAAAAATTACTAAGAAAGAAGTTCAAGAGTGGTTAAGAGCGCAACGTGTTTATTCTCTACACAGACCAGTAATCAAACACTTTAGGAGAAATCGAGTTTTTGCTAAATCCGTAGATTCACTTTGGGAAATAGATTTGATAGATTTACAATCGCTTAAGGCTTACAATAGCAATTATAAGTATGTAGTGACCTGTATAGATGTATTGTCTAAGTACGCATGGGTGGAAGCTTTGAAAAATAAGTCGGCTGATGCACTTCTAGATGCATTTAAACTAATCTTGAAGAAATCAGGTCGTAAACCAGTAAAAATACATGCTGATCGTGGTAGTGAGTTTATAAACAAGAAATACCAATCCTTTTTAAAGCAGAAAGGTATAGGGTTCTACCATACATTCAATGAAACTAAAGCTAGTGTTGTAGAGCGTTTTAATCGAACACTGAAGCAACGTATGTATCGTTACTTTACTTTCAAGGGAACATTGAAATACATAGATGTACTACCTGATCTACTTGATGCTTACAACAATTCGTATCACCGTAGTATTAAGAGAACACCTGCATCAGTCAATAAAAGCAATGAGAAGAAAGTCTGGATGACATTATATAGCAATCAACCTCCCAAAAAGAGATATGCATTTCAAGTCGGGGATAAAGTTCGCGTTTCAAAAATGAAAAAGCTTTTTGAGAAAGGTTACCTACCTAATTGGAGTGAAGAAATATTTACTATTTCTAAGCGCATTCCACGCAACCCCCCTGTTTATAAATTAATTGAATATGATGGAGAAGAGTTAGAGGGAACATTTTACGAGCAAGAACTTCAACGTGTTAAGACACTTGAAAATGAACAAACTTTTATAAGATAGAAAAAATACTGAAAAAACGTAAACGAGGCAAAGAAATAGAATATTTTGTAAAGTGGCTTGGATATCCTGATAAATACAATAGTTGGGTTTCAAGTCGTGATATTGAATAATAATTATTGTTACTCAACCATATCATTTGATTTAATAAAAACGGTATTCATGACCAAATATGTTCATTTGTCTTCTATTAACCATGATGAGTAACCAGTTTCATATGACTCTCCCGAGTAATAGCTCAGTGGAAATATTCCCTGATAATACTCTATCGAGTTTTAAAGTAAAACTTCCTGAAACCATAAATCTTGGTGGAGAGTGGGAGGTTGGATTATCGAGTATCACATTTCCTCACTCCTGGTATAGCATTACTGAAGTTAATCAAATATTTTTCTATGATGGAGGAGATGGTCAAATTTTACCAGCTCGAATTAGCAAGGGATATTACAGCAGTGGGAAAGAAGTGGTTCAAGCTATCTCAGAGGTTTTGAAGAAAACGGGTGTTAATATCGTTTTAGAATTCAAAGAGATATCAGAAAAAGTTCAATTTCGCTTAAGTGGTAAAGCACGGATTGCCTTTGAAAATCACTTAGCTTTATTGATAGGATTTGAATATAAAAAAGTGACTATAGACAAAGATATGACATCTCCCTTTGTATGCGATTTGAATGCTGGTTTTCAATCATTGTTTGTATACCTGGACATTATTGACTCGCAAATAGTTGGTGATATCCGAGCACCATTGCTACGTACAGTACCAGCGGGAGGAAAAGATGGAGAAATCATCACAATCAATTATAACAGCCCGCAATTCGTCCCACTGGCTAGAAAAGAATTTGAAACCATTGAAGTACTTATAACCGATGACAAAGGAGAAAACGTGCATTTCCAGCGCGGACGCGTACTGATAACATTAACTTTCCGTCTCAGTCGTTCACCATATTTTGCATAAAATGGTCAGACAAAACGGCGGTCGAATGGTTGTTTTTCGGGGGAGTCACTTTCAGAAAGGTTCCGGTCAAGTTGGTTATGGTCTTGGATCTTTCTTTCAATCACTAGCACGTAGAGCTATACCCTTTCTACAAAAGGGTGTAAAAACAGTTGGTCGTGCTGCATTGAATACGGGAGTAAACATAGCACAAGATATTCTTGCTGGAGAAAATCTTAAACAATCAACTAAGGCCAGAGTCAAGCAAACCGCTAAGAATTTAAAAGATCAAGCTATCAATCATATCATCCCGCAAACAGGGAATGGGTCTAAACGTAAACGCAAGCCAAAAACTATAAAACGTAAACCATCACAGAAAGCACTCACTTCATCATCAGCAACCAAAGGGAAAAGAGCTAAAATCACCTCGGGAGATATTTTCTAAGTTTCACCATGGCATTTGTTCACCCTCATTCAACACCTTGTAGTAAAAGTGAGCTTGAGGATCTATTCTCTGTTCCCTCTACACAAGTTGTAGAAGATAAAGGACAATGGATCGATTATCAACCAGTGACAGCTCTATCGGCACAAAGTCCCATTGAATTTTCTATCGTAGGTGGAGAGAACTATTTAGATCTTTCAAAAACGATTATTTTTTTAAAATTAAAAATAACAAAGGCTGATAAAAGTAACCTCGACGATGGAGAGAAAACAGCACCGATCAATAACCTTCTACATAGTTTGTTCAAACAAGTAGATCTTTATTTGAATGGTATCCTGGTAACTCAATCAACAGGCACATATAGTTTCAAGAGCATGTTTGAAACTCTGTTAAACTACAACCCTGCAGCAAAGAAATCACACCTGACTGGCGGTCTATACTACAAAGATACTGCAGGATCAATGGATGTAACAGACTGTACAGATGCAGGAACCAATTCAGGACTTAAGACTCGCCATTCTTTCACTAAGGAAAGCTATGTTGTAGACCTGTTTGGTCCTCTTCATGTTGACGCATTATATACGGATCGCTTATTAATCAACCACGTTAACGTGAACTTCAAGTTAACATTGAACCCCTCAGCCTTTATTCTGATGTCGGGTGAGGCAAACCCCAACTATAAAATTGATCTACAGAGTGCGACGTTGAAAATGCGTTCTATTAAAGTCAGCCCAACAGTTCAAATGCTACACCTACAAGAAATGAAGAAGGGAGTCACTGCTAAATACCCCATTCGACGTGTAGATTGCAAAACGTACACGATACCATCAGGCAACCCATCAATTCATAAAGGGGATTTGTTTAATGGGTTGATCCCTAAACGAGTGGTTATAGCCATGGTAGACAGTGATGCTTTTAATGGAAGTTATACCAAAAACCCTTACAATTTCAAATTGAACAAAATGACGTCATTCAGTCTCACAGTGGATGGAGAACAAATCCCGTTCAAACCTCTGACCCTAAAATTGAGTCAAGCAAAAGAAATGAATTACATGGAAGCCTACCAAACCTTGTTTTCTGGTACTGGAAGATTATTTGCCGACTCAGGTATCGACATCGATCGTCAAGATTATAACAGAGGTTACGGTTTGATAGCAATGGATATAACCCCCGATCTATGTAGTTCCTCTTCTCATTTCAACCAGAAACACAAAGGGAACTTATCTCTAGAAGTACAGTTCAGTAGTGGACTTACAAACGCAATCAACTTAATAGTGTACGGAGAGTTTGAATCAGTCATTGAAGTTGATTATTCACGTCACGTTACATTCGATTACTCGGGATGAATACTGAGCAAATAAGAAAAGTTATCAAACGGGATTCTACCACCCAAAGAAAGTTTCAAGGTGTTGTTTTTGAAAACACATTTATGTTCACTTCTTCATCACCACTTTCCTTAACTTTCCATTACCAAGTTCCTCTTCAGTCTTACAATTGGATAATATGGCCCTACATACATACCTGATATTCTGACAGAAACATGAAAAGTGGCCCTCATCCTTTTGTTCTAGAATAGAAAATTTAACAAAAAGTGGCCCTGGTGGCCCTCTCGTGTGTTTTAAGTCTGCAATAAACATAAAAACCTGATTTTTTTTTCTTCAATCCTTTAGCTTTATATGAAATTGGCCTAAAGAGTTACTAATAATGCGAACACTTCTTACGATGGTTTATTAAACATGGTTCAGCGAAAGAGGAAAGACTGTCCTGTTCCAGGATGTTTGGCAATGAATTTGTTAAGGTTACCAAACCACTTAGCTAGCGTTCACTCACTTAATTCCGATGAACGTAAACCTTGGCTAGAACGAGTAAGAAATAAAACCATTATGCCAGTTGATGATGGATCAGTTTTGAATAGACCACCAAGTGCAATGGACGTTTGTTTTCAACATCCCACCAATATTCAACTATCGGGGCCAACATCTTGTGGAAAAACGCAGTTTGTTCATAAGCTTTTAAGAAACGTAGACGAACTGTTTAGTGAAAAGGTTAAAAAGATTATTTACTGCTATGGTGAATTTCAATCACGATTTTTAACGATGGAAAGGGAGATACCTAACATCCAGTTTATCGAGGGATTTCCTGAAAATATTTATTCGTTATTCGCCGATCAAACACCCGGTATTCTAGTGATCGACGATTTAATGTCTGAAAGTACTAACAAAGATGCAATGGTTAATGTAATCACCAAAGGCTGTCATCATCATAATATTTCAACAATTTTTATAGTGCAGAATCTTTTCCCACCTGGTAAGCACTCACGGACTATCTCTTTAAACACTCATTACTTCGTAACGTTCAAACATCCGAGGGATTCCCTAGGCGTTTCAATATTAGCAAGACAGGCCTTCCCTAATGCCGTTAATTACGTGATGGAAAGTTTTAACGATGCTGTCAAAGAACCTTATGGGTATTTACTATTTGATTTACACCCATCAAGTCCACAGGAAATCCGACTCCGAACATCTATTTTCCCTGAACAACAACAGGTAGCATATCTAAAACGTATATAAAGACTGCTCAAGTGTTAATTTGAGTCATTTGAGGATGTCTCGTCGATTGAGAAACAACGCAGATTTTCTACGAGTATTAGCAAAAGCATCCCCCAAACTGAGACGTGCTATTCTTAGCTGCTGTCACTCAGAGTTAATTAAGGCAATCTGTGAAGTAACGTTAAACGTGTTAAGAGGTGTAGTCCCCGTTAACCAACAGCAAAAAGAAAAACTCAAGCGTTATAAGAAAGTACTGAGAGCTTTGGCTGATCGTAAAGTATCACTCAAGAAAAAGAGAGAACACTTAAACCAGACAGGAGGCAACTTTCTACCAGTTTTGTTACCGCCGGTTTTATCAGCCTTGGCTAGTTTACTTACAAAATGAAACACAGTCGAAAGATGTTTTTAATCCCAGAAGAAATGATGAGATCATTTTACACAAGTTTTAGCAAAATTAAACACACCAGAAGATTTTGTACGTAATGACGATCGACGGAAATTAATGTCTTTGATGAAAGCGGGAGAAATGTTACCACCTATCACCCCCTCTGTCGCAGCAGCAAGTACACTATCTACTCCACCCACCACACCAAAAAAGGTTCCCTATTTAAAGAGAAGGGCGAAAGCACCTATGCGGGGGAAAAAAACTCTAGATTGGATAAATTATTAATCTTCTTGTAAACATAAGAATAGAAAATAAAGCATTTGTAATCAACTTAACGTCTTTTATTTATTCACCTTAGATAAAATTCATTACAAATTTGTAAACTAATTGATCATTCTTTTGTTTATCTAAGCTAAAGAGATTAACTATCGAGTGCATATTAACACCTCGAGTGCGATGCATTAAGTAGAATATACAATGTTCTCCACAGACAGCTGTTATGTTACTTTGAAGTTCTTTTTTATTATAAATCCAACTTTGACTGTTCTTGTTTAAAAACGTTACAAACTTCTTGCTGTAAAAGTCAGGTCTTCTCCCAAAACTATCGTAAAATTCGCCATGCTCTGGTGTCGTGAAATAAAACGCGAGCCAATGTGTACCTGGTTTCGTATCAGGATCAGAATTAACAATGAACCCAGAAGGGTAAAATTCTATTTCTTGCGGTAAACAGTTTTCTGCAAAAACACCTTGAAACTTTCTTTGGGTGGTAGAATCCCGTTTGATAACTTTTCTTATTTGCTCAGTATTCATCCCGAGTAATCGAATGTAACGTGACGTGAATAATCAACTTCAATGACTGATTCAAACTCTCCGTACACTATTAAGTTGATTGCGTTTGTAAGTCCACTACTGAACTGTACTTCTAGAGATAAGTTCCCTTTGTGTTTCTGGTTGAAATGAGAAGAGGAACTACATAGATCGGGGGTTATATCCATTGCTATCAAACCGTAACCTCTGTTATAATCTTGACGATCGATGTCGATACCTGAGTCGGCAAATAATCTTCTAGTACCAGAAAACAAGGTTTGGTAGGCTTCCATGTAATTCATTTCTTTTGCTTGACTCAATTTTAGGGTCAGAGGTTTGAACGGGATTTGTTCTCCATCCACTGTGAGACTGAATGACGTCATTTTGTTCAATTTGAAATTGTAAGGGTTTTTGGTATAACTTCCATTAAAAGCATCACTGTCTACCATGGCTATAACCACTCGTTTAGGGATCAACCCATTAAACAAATCCCCTTTATGAATTGATGGGTTGCCTGATGGTATCGTGTACGTTTTGCAATCTACACGTCGAATGGGGTATTTAGCAGTGACTCCCTTCTTCATTTCTTGTAGGTGTAGCATTTGAACTGTTGGGCTGACTTTAATAGAACGCATTTTCAACGTCGCACTCTGTAGATCAATTTTATAGTTGGGGTTTGCCTCACCCGACATCAGAATAAAGGCTGAGGGGTTCAATGTTAACTTGAAGTTCACGTTAACGTGGTTGATTAATAAGCGATCCGTAAATAATGCGTCAACATGAAGAGGACCAAACAGGTCTACAACATAGCTTTCCTTAGTGAAAGAATGGCGAGTCTTAAGTCCTGAATTGGTTCCTGCATCTGTACAGTCTGTTACATCCATTGATCCTGCAGTATCTTTGTAGTATAGACCGCCAGTCAGGTGTGATTTCTTTGCTGCAGGGTTGTAGTTTAACAGAGTTTCAAACATGCTCTTGAAACTATATGTGCCTGTTGATTGAGTTACCAGGATACCATTCAAATAAAGATCTACTTGTTTGAACAAACTATGTAGAAGGTTATTGATCGGTGCTGTTTTCTCTCCATCGTCGAGGTTACTTTTATCAGCCTTTGTTATTTTTAATTTTAAAAAAATAATCGTTTTTGAAAGATCTAAATAGTTCTCTCCACCTACGATAGAAAATTCAATGGGACTTTGTGCCGATAGAGCTGTCACTGGTTGATAATCGATCCATTGTCCTTTATCTTCTACAACTTGTGTAGAGGGAACAGAGAATAGATCCTCAAGCTCACTTTTACTACAAGGTGTTGAATGAGGGTGAACAAATGCCATGGTGAAACTTAGAAAATATCTCCCGAGGTGATTTTAGCTCTTTTCCCTTTGGTTGCTGATGATGAAGTGAGTGCTTTCTGTGATGGTTTACGTTTTATAGTTTTTGGCTTGCGTTTACGTTTAGACCCATTCCCTGTTTGCGGGATGATATGATTGATAGCTTGATCTTTTAAATTCTTAGCGGTTTGCTTGACTCTGGCCTTAGTTGATTGTTTAAGATTTTCTCCAGCAAGAATATCTTGTGCTATGTTTACTCCCGTATTCAATGCAGCACGACCAACTGTTTTTACACCCTTTTGTAGAAAGGGTATAGCTCTACGTGCTAGTGATTGAAAGAAAGATCCAAGACCATAACCAACTTGACCGGAACCTTTCTGAAAGTGACTCCCCCGAAAAACAACCATTCGACCGCCGTTTTGTCTGACCATTTTATGCAAAATATGGTGAACGACTGAGACGGAAAGTTAATGTTATCAGTACGCGTCCGCGCTGGAAATGCACGTTTTCTCCTTTGTCATCGGTTATAAGTACTTCAATGGTTTCAAATTCTTTTCTAGCCAGTGGGACGAATTGCGGGCTGTTATAATTGATTGTGATGATTTCTCCATCTTTTCCTCCCGCTGGTACTGTACGTAGCAATGGTGCTCGGATATCACCAACTATTTGCGAGTCAATAATGTCCAGGTATACAAACAATGATTGAAAACCAGCATTCAAATCGCATACAAAGGGAGATGTCATATCTTTGTCTATAGTCACTTTTTTATATTCAAATCCTATCAATAAAGCTAAGTGATTTTCAAAGGCAATCCGTGCTTTACCACTTAAGCGAAATTGAACTTTTTCTGATATCTCTTTGAATTCTAAAACGATATTAACACCCGTTTTCTTCAAAACCTCTGAGATAGCTTGAACCACTTCTTTCCCACTGCTGTAATATCCCTTGCTAATTCGAGCTGGTAAAATTTGACCATCTCCTCCATCATAGAAAAATATTTGATTAACTTCAGTAATGCTATACCAGGAGTGAGGAAATGTGATACTCGATAATCCAACCTCCCACTCTCCACCAAGATTTATGGTTTCAGGAAGTTTTACTTTAAAACTCGATAGAGTATTATCAGGGAATATTTCCACTGAGCTATTACTCGGGAGAGTCATATGAAACTGGTTACTCATCATGGTTAATAGAAGACAAATGAACATATTTGGTCATGAATACCGTTTTTATTAAATCAAATGATATGGTTGAGTAACAATAATTATTATTCAATATCACGACTTGAAACCCAACTATTGTATTTATCAGGATATCCAAGCCACTTTACAAAATATTCTATTTCTTTGCCTCGTTTACGTTTTTTCAGTATTTTTTCTATCTTATAAGTTTGTTCATTTTCAAGTGTCTTAACACGTTGAAGTTCTTGCTCGTAAAATGTTCCCTCTAACTCTTCTCCATCATATTCAATTAATTTATAAACAGGGGGGTTGCGTGGAATGCGCTTAGAAATAGTAAATATTTCTTCACTCCAATTAGGTAGGTAACCTTTCTCAAAAAGCTTTTTCATTTTTGAAACGCGAACTTTATCCCCGACTTGAAATGCATATCTCTTTTTGGGAGGTTGATTGCTATATAATGTCATCCAGACTTTCTTCTCATTGCTTTTATTGACTGATGCAGGTGTTCTCTTAATACTACGGTGATACGAATTGTTGTAAGCATCAAGTAGATCAGGTAGTACATCTATGTATTTCAATGTTCCCTTGAAAGTAAAGTAACGATACATACGTTGCTTCAGTGTTCGATTAAAACGCTCTACAACACTAGCTTTAGTTTCATTGAATGTATGGTAGAACCCTATACCTTTCTGCTTTAAAAAGGATTGGTATTTCTTGTTTATAAACTCACTACCACGATCAGCATGTATTTTTACTGGTTTACGACCTGATTTCTTCAAGATTAGTTTAAATGCATCTAGAAGTGCATCAGCCGACTTATTTTTCAAAGCTTCCACCCATGCGTACTTAGACAATACATCTATACAGGTCACTACATACTTATAATTGCTATTGTAAGCCTTAAGCGATTGTAAATCTATCAAATCTATTTCCCAAAGTGAATCTACGGATTTAGCAAAAACTCGATTTCTCCTAAAGTGTTTGATTACTGGTCTGTGTAGAGAATAAACACGTTGCGCTCTTAACCACTCTTGAACTTCTTTCTTAGTAATTTTTCTGTTTCTCTTTTTAGCAGCATGATAGAGGGCATCGACGCTTCCGAGACCCCCTCCTTGGTTTAACTTGTAATACAGATTCTCTAGTACTTTCTCCATCAATATGAGAATTTTCAATGACTACTTTCCCACCACAGCAAGCCAGAACACAACGGATTTTGCGGAAAATATCTTGAAGTTTGATTTTAGGAATAGAACTGAAGCATCCCATTTCGTCTGCACTCAAGGAAGGGTACTACACAAATGAAGCAATTCTTTAAATGTAATATCTTTTATTAATTTTTGAAAAGTCACACAATACAAATTTATGTTTTTATCTAACGTTGTAAATATTCGATAAACCATGAGAATAGCTCTCTATCTAATTGCGACGAACCGTCCATACAGTTACATAAGTTCTTAATAACATCATACATTTTTTCTTCTTCACCATCAGCATTCAACATCTCAAGCCATAGAGTACAGGTGAGGTGTGATTGTGTATCGCCCACCTGACAGTTCATCCATTTCACTATTTTATGAAGAGTTCTCAAGACTATTGGAACACATTACAGCTGATTCCTGCAACCGCATATTGATAACTGGTGACTTTAATTTCCATATCGACAATCTTAACAACATTCATGCTAGATCTTTTGTAGAAATTCTTGAAGCTTTCAATCTCATGCAGCATGTTGGTGAAAAAACTCATGTTAGTGGACATACTCTGGACCTTATAATTACTAAAGCTGATGATCGCCTTATCAACGAAATAAAAGTGACCGACCCTATAATATCTGACCATCTGGCTGTACATAGTACTATGACTCTTAAGAAACCACAGTTCACAAGAAAAGATGTCTATTTCCGGAAACTTCGGTCCATAGACATTGATTCTCTTAGTACTGATATCCAAGGCTCGCAACTGATTCAACAACAGTCTGATAATCTTGATGCCTTGGTTTCACAATATGATGATGTCCTGCGGTCATTGCTTGATTGTCATGCACCATTAAAAAAGCGTTTAGTTACCATCAGACCTCATGCACCCTGGTACACACCGGAAGTTACTGCTGAAAAGCGTAAACGAAGGCAGTGTGAAAGGAAATGGCGGGTCACGGGACTTCAGAATGATCGAGATGCCTATGTTTACCAATGCTGCGTTGTACAAAATTTGATTATGACCTTAAAATCAACATACTATACTTCAATTATACATGAACATGCTTCTGATCCAAAAGTGCTATTTAGAACAGTAAATAAGCTTCTGCAAAAACCATTTGACAAGAAATATCCGATGTCGCCTGATAATACTACTTTAGCTGAATCATTTGCTGACTTCTTCAATACAAAGATTACAAAGATACATCAAGATCTCCTTGTAAAGAAAAACGGAACTGTTGCTGCTCTGACCGTCGACTCCTTTAACTGCTCTACGGAGTTTTCCTCCTTTGGTGAAGTTAGTTGTGACGATGTAAAGATGATAGCTAAGAAATTCCATTCAAAATCCTGTTCGCTCGACCCGTTGCCAGTATCCGTTATGAAGTCATGCCTCAACCTTATTCTACCGACGATAACTCTGATAACCAATCTTTCCCTTTCAACTGGTCAAATGCCTAACACTCTAAAAATTGCTGTACTGTCTCCTTCTCTAAAGAAACCTGATGCTAACTACGAACAATTTAATAACTTCAGACCTATCTCCAACCTTACAGGCTTGTCCAAGACTGTGGAAAAGTGCGTAGCACTGCAATTGACTGACTATCTGATGGCCAATAATCTTGATGAAAAGTTTCAGTCTGCCTATAAGTCATTCCACTCTACTGAGACTGCAATGGTTAAAGTCCATGATGATATTCTTCATGCAATGGATAACAACAAGGCTGTCGTTCTTTTGATGCTAGATCTGTCAGCTGCTTTTGACACAGTCAACCACTCTATACTTCTGACAAGAATGTCCCAACGCTTTGGTATTAAAGGAACTGTTTTAAATTGGTTCACCTCATATTTGACAGCTCGTACGCAGTTCGTTCAAATTGAAAATTCAAACTCTGAACCTCGTAACCTTGAACGTGGTGTACCTCAGGGTTCCGTTCTAGGGCCAATTCTCTACCTCCTATATACGTCACCTGTGGCTGACATCATCAAACGACATAATCTTCAATACCACTTTTACGCTGATGATACTCAGCTGTATGTTTCCTTTAACTTGGGCAAAAATGAAGAACTTTGTCTAGCAAGGACTGATATTGAATATTGCGTACTAGAAATTGACCAATGGATGACCAATAATGGCCTGAAATTAAACCAAGACAAGACTGAGCTCCTCCTCATTAGCTCTCGTTATCGCCCAAGGCCTTCTCTGCATTTTGTCCAAGTTGGCGACGAGGAAATTCTACCATCTCTATCAGCAAGGAACTTAGGGGTTATTTTTGACCAAAGTTTAAGCCTCGAAGGACACATCAAGAAACTTTGTTGTGCAACTCAATACCATCTCAGTAACATTAGTAAGATAAGGAAATATTTAAGTAGTGAAACAACAGAAATTTTAATACATGCTTATATTACTTCTAAACTAGATTACTGCAATGCTGTTTTATATGGCTTGCCTAAATGTCTTTTAAACCGCCTTCAGTTAGTACAGAATACTGCTGCTCGCATTGTTACGTATACTAGGAAATATGATCATATAACACCTACATTAATTAAGTTACACTGGTTGCCTATTCAACAAAGGATTAAGTTTAAGATACTACTGCTAGTATATAAGGGGTTAAATGGGTTAGTTCCAAGTTACATATCCAGTCTCCTACTTTCTCGCACGTGTACACGTTCCCTTCGCTCTAGTGATAAGGAACTGTTACAAGTTCCCAAATCAAGGCTTAAGACATACGGAGACCGTAGGTTTTCTGTTGCTGCGCCAAAATTATGGAATAGCCTACCAATTTCTATAAGACAGGTGTCCAATGTAAATACTTTTAAGAAAGAACTTAAAACCTATTTATTTCAAGAAGCATATAATGTTTAGTACATAATTTAATATTTTATCAGTAGGTACTATGTACATACAATATATTTTATTACATTTTTATAGTATATATCTATATCATTTTTTATTAATAATAATTAATTTATATTAATTAGTTATTTCTATTTTATTAATGTTATCACTACATTGTTCGTTTTCTTATATTTATGTTAGTTAATTTTTATACATTTTCTTATACTTTCTATATAACTATGTAAAGCGCTTTGGGCAATTAGTGGATTTAGCGCTATATAAATAAACTTTATTATTATTATTATTAAACGAGTTTTAAGGGTTAAAAAATCGTAAAAAACACCGATTGGGCTTCCTGTGGTGAGAATTCCTAAAATTTAATTTTGAATCTAAAAATATAAGAAAAGTAGACTTTTTTTGACTGTAGTCACTTAGTTGAAGTATGTTTAATAATGTTTGATAATAATAATGGGGAAAAAACTGTTTTGCTATCATATTTAAACGACTAGTTATAAGGCTAGTACCCAGGCCCCCGCACGGTTTTTCCATATAATTGCCTTATCGCTACACTTTTAAGCCGCCAAAAAGCTATAAAAACAAATCTGCTCTTCATGAAACGATCATAATTTGACAAAATTGAAATTACGATGACTCATAGTTTGCTATAGAAGCTTAGTTGCCTTTACGTTTGGTTGTTTTTGTGGTTTTGAACATATTGCACTTGACTTTTTTCACATCAAAATACGCTTGCTCGGCCTATTTGAAACTACCATTTGTGCAAAGATTAAAATCAATATACATTTGTTTTGCTATATACAGTTATGTACATAAAACCAGAGTTTATTCAAAGTAGATACTATGCCAAACAGCAGGGTCCTTTTAAGAATCTACGCAAGTACAGCGACAGAGTGGTGTACACTTCAGATTAGCTTTAGCACATTTGCAACGACTGCAGGTACGCTTGCAGGAGCACTTGATCAACTCTTGACACGACTTTGATACTTCTGGTATTGTTATCCATGTTGGCTTCCATATTTCATCATGTTTGTGCCATCCAAAACTTGCAGGGGAAGGAACATCCTGGTTTGGTGTATCACTTGTTGTCCAGATGCCTGCTTGGAAAATAGCCCTTTCGATGTGCTTGAGTAGAGCATTCTAAAAACAAATGCAGATAGCTATAAACTTTGCATTGCTGTGGTGATCATTACTATTACTTAATGAATTTATTATATTTCTTTACCTGAGTAGGGGGAAGATGCTCAACCGCACGACTTCGTTTACAGAACAAATCCATCCTTAATTCATTGACAGAAACTGATGGGCTTGACTTATCGTACATCACAACCGTCATTCGTTCTATAGATTCTGAAAGTGGGGAGAGTCAGTGTCTAGCTCCTGGAACGGATGGGTAGACAAGTATTCCAAAGATGGTGTTGCTACGTCGTCGCAAAGTGACCAAGCCTGCCAGGCAGACAGCTTCCCTTTTCCGTTGAATGCTGAGGTGGTGTCGCATCCACTAAAGGCATGGAACACAGGAAGAGCACGTGACTTTTTTTCACCGAGGGCTTCACAGATTCTGTTGATACTAAGATATCGGAAGTTCTTTCCCATCCCGAAGGCGACCCAAATTTGCAAGTTGTGGTTGATGCTTTTCAAATCATAGAACTTCCCAACCAAAATTACAACAACGTCTGTGTCTACGGTTCTTATCAAGGCAGTGATTGTTCCATCGGTGGTGAGGACATCCTGGAGGTGAACGATGATACGGGTGTCCGCTTCCTCATGATTGCAGTTTGGCATAGGCGCAGCTGACCCTCTGGTTATTACTGACTGACCTGTCATTGTATAATAGAATAACAAATGCATGTTACATATTATTTAATTGTACCCGTTGCATAAACAAATGTAATGTAGTGTGCGTAATGTACGCGCGTCTGTAATGATGTACATGGTGATCCTATATATATTGCATTTTACACTTACAATTTGCTTTACAAGTACAGTACATAGCTACCACGAGAAGCTTAAAACATAACTTACCTGAAGTAATACAGACACTCTTCTCCGATGGGAAAGCAAAGAGTGAAATCTTCTGAGACAGAAATTGAAACAGTTCTAATTTGTTCGTAGAATCTCTCAGGAAAGCCATCCAATTTGATGGAATTTTAGCTTGACTGGACACTTTTCTTCTTACTCCGGCACCTCGCTTTTCTCTGGTAGATTCCTTAAGGCTGTCGGGAATGTATGCATCCCATACAATGTCCACTCTTTGAGACTGCTGCAAATGGTGTTGGATATGGGGTATGAAGATCTTGTCTGCATAATCTTCAAATGTAACAGCACCAGCGGGTTGAAGTGAGTGAACGATAACTGCATCATCAAGTATTCTGCAATCAAAGTGTGTTGGAGGATTCGACTGTTCAGCATACGATGGAAGGCATTTGAGGTGATCAGACTTGGCAGTAGGCAGGCGTAGAACACCGAAGTCAGACAGGGATGGGGGGAAAGAATGAACCTCATGAGCGAAAAATTCCTTGAGATCACTATCACGATTTTGCATAGCTACATAGAGTTGGGCAAATAGAGCTACATTACTTTGAAGTGCAGAAATCTTCTTTCCTTGCTTTGAAGTTTGTTTGGGGATTGGCTTTTTGAAGAGTTTGAGATTGTTCTTCTTAATTGTATCATCGATACATTTGGAACCTTCTGCAATGACTGCCTTCTTGTAGTCTTTGTACTGCTGCTTGCCTGTTTCTTCAAACGAACGTAATGTTTCAGAAACGCCGCTATTGACGCAGTCCCTGGTGTCTAGTTTTATCAGCTCAGGAAAGTCATCTTGGAATGGGTTTCCCATGGTTCTCACTACATTTGTCAAGCTCTTGACTTGACGCTGAAATGTTTGCTGCGATGCTCGTCCTGCTTCGTGATGACAATTTTGGGGGTCATCAGGATCGTTGTCATAGATGTACTCGTCATCAAACTGCTTCACAATCCGTGCTATCTCAGGGCCTGATAGCATCCAGCGCCTGAAACATAATTAGCAATTATCTTAAGCATCTTATGGTATGTCAGTTGTATAAACACTACGATTAATCTTAAATGTTGACCAAATAGATTTATTATAATATACAAATTAGGTAATACCTAATAGCGGAGCTCCAGTTTAAATTGTTCCTACAACATCAATATGTGCATATAAATAGTTTTTGTGCATGGGCCATGCCCATGCCCATGCCCAATCTGAACTGTAATTATTTTAGTTACGTAACCGCAAAAGACAACTACAAAATCATAGATATAGGTGGAACGGAATAATTTACTTTCTGAGCAAATAATAATCTGCGATATATATATTTTCGATAAAAATTCAAAAACCTTATTTATCACGCATACAAAGTACTATATTTTTCAATAATTTTATGCTCAAATTATGAAAAAGGTATTTTATACTTATGTGCATGATGAATTATTGACTAAAAATCCAACCCAAACTATTTATGTTTTTAAAATATGAACCAATTAAAAAACTTCGATATCACTATAACTTTTCTAGAGAAACAAAATTAGGGGTATTATTCACGCGTTTTTGAAAGATATGAATTTTTAGATTTTACTTTTTGAGTAGAAATCGCACAATGCAAAAATTCGTGACAGCATGACTTTGTGTCACGACACGCGTACATTTTGGCATGTTTGCGAATGCCAAGGCACCTTCACCTGGCAAATTCGCTTCAAACACAAGACAAAACGCTGAGAAAAATCAAGATTTTGAGTTTCATATTGACAAAAACGATAAGATAAGAGGACAGACCCATGAAAATGACGCCATTTGATGCTTTCGTAAGCTTTTTCAAATTTGAAAAAACAATTGTGTGAAATCTCGCGCGCTGATTGGAGGATAGACACCACGTGTGCTGACGACACAACGTCACGCAACATTGTGCAAAGTTGAGGGAACGTTTGTCATCAACACGATGTTTTTTTCGTCTAAAAACTGTGATAAAAGCTCATTTCTGGATAAACCCTGAATGGAAAACAATTTTCTGTAAGTAAAAAAATTATAATAAATGTCACTATGTCCTCATTGAGTTTTCGTCTCTTTGATTTGATGCAGTTTTTCAGTCTTTTTGTCAAATTTTCGTCAATAGTGAAGTTGATTTCTGTCCAACAAAAACATACTCAAAAACGTAGTTTTGATAAAAAAATGCCATTCTTTTAGCACTCTTTTGAAAACCTAAGTTATGTACTAGCTTTAACTATATCAAGGGAAGTGCTTGTTGACTTATTTAATTTTGAATTCTGTTTTGCGAAGTTTTGCAAGGGCGCAACTGAAGTCGCCTATTCGCCGTAGTTGTTTTACTTTTATAGCTTACAGAAGAGAAACGATAAACAGTATTTCCTTACAGAAAAAGGCTTATTTCTTTACTTCTCATTTAAAACTGATCATTTTTGCGAATTGTTTTATTTGCCGTAGCTTGAAGTGAAACCGTTGAGTTTGATGCGTGACATATTCGTCATATAACAGTCACATTCTGTCTATTTTATACATAAAAATTGAAAAAGTAGAACAATATTATGAGGTTGTGGTAAAAAACAAATCGAAGTGTCTTTTCTATGGTCTATACTCTTATCGAACATAGAAATGACGTAAGAAAATGGCCAAAACTTTGCAGTGAAACCACTCGCTGCGCTCGTGGTTCCACTTGAGTTTTGACCATTTTCTTACGTCATTTCTATGTTCGATAAGAGTATAGACCATAGAAAAGACACTTCGATTTGCTAATTATCTGCAGACACGTTTTCTTGGCCTTTCAGTCGTTTCCTTTTATTTCTACTGTTAAATTTCTTCATTTTTGTATCCGGCCTGAGTTTATTTTCTTCTTCGGCCAAAACTATTTTTGTTTTCTTCTATGTTCATCTTTCTCAGTTGATATTTTAAATATTGTATTTTGTTGTTTGTTTGACTTTTTTGTCGATAAAAAAAACCTGCTTTCGGGCGCTGCTATTCCGTGCGCGCGCGCATCACTTTCCCGACGAAATGTAACAGCCAATCAGTATCGCGATGGGCACGTTGTACGGACGTGCGCGCCCGCGATCCTACGTGTCGGTCGATGAAAAATCAACTCGATGGGTTACCATTTTTTCTTAAGTATGGTGCTCCGCTTGCGCGGGCCTTCGGCCCGCGCGGAGCTCCGCTAAAACGGTTAATAAATTTACCTAAACGCAACTGGGTTCTCGGTGAGGCCTACAGCCCCTCCAACTGACTTGACGTTCTTCCTGTTCGTGTGCCTGATCAATTGGGATTGAAGAGTATTTGCGACTCGCCTTTGAAATTACCCAGTGACCACCATCATGAAACTCTTCTTTGACAGTCGCAGGAAGAGACTTCATGTCCCTGACATGAATCGGCACCCATCTGGAATAATTTATGTGATCCAATGCAAAGAATAGATGAATCAGCATTTCCAGTACTTCCACAAAGAGGGTGAACTGCCTTTGGCGATGAGCTCGAACAAATATTAGGATCAGTGTCTCGTAGTAAATGATGATATCCCAGAACAGAAATGTGGCACTTCGAGCACGCATTGCCAATACCCAAGCACCCATAGATCTTATCCCTTCTCTGGCATTCTGGTCAGCAGCAAGATCGTAGGCTTCGTTTTTTAGTTTGGTTAGTGACAGCAGTGTTACCTGGTGAGCATGCCTGTAATAAGGAATGGTGAAGTGCGTTTTAGCAGGTTGTACTTCATGATAATAGATATATATATAGAAACAAAAAGTACCTTGTTCTTGTAAGATGACTTGCCTTCGTGAACGACTCAGCAACACCTGACGATGCGACCTCTGCTTCCGTCAGAGCAGTTGACCAGCCTGACGACTCTAGTAAATCTCCTAAGGTATTCCACAGCGCCATTTCAAGGTGTAAGCCACCAAACATCACCACATACTTGTCTTCACCATGTGTTTGAGGCCACTTCCATTGTACCATCTTGGCTATAGCGAACAAAGGCTGGTCGAGAGCTATGACTGGAATTTGATGTGGATTGATGAAGTTGATTGTCTGTTTCAATACATCCATTCCATGTTTAATCATGGCGGGAGTTGCCGCTTTCTCGTAGAAGAGTGGTAGAAGAGCTGAAATGGCTGGTGGATCTTTTTCAGCAGACTGGTTCTTTGAGTGATATGCTGCCCATGTGATTGCATGTTCTGTTGTCAAGTCATTCGTGTCCGTGATTATTTGTAGTGCGTTCTCTATCCAACGATCTTCACATATTTTATTATCTGCTATGCAACTATCGACGGGCTGCTGGTTACAGGGTGGGACTTTCATGGATGTTGTCTTGAGCTCTGTAGGTGGTACAATCGTATAACTATCAGGCAAGGCATGTGTTTGTAATTCAGAATCCAGGGCTGCAATGGGCTGTCGATTCTCTCCAGGATTATCCTCAGTGGGAAATTGGAAGATGCTGATGCCGGTACCGTGAAAAGATGACATGGAGGTTGTAGAGCTTGTGTTATGATCTAAATTATCGAGGGCTCCAACTGAAAACAATTTCTTCTTGAGTAACAAAGGGGCAACGCATCCCTCTTCTACTGACCTCTCACTGATTGATTTGGCCACAAGATCTTCAATGTCCATGACACGATCATATGAAATACTCAGACCAAGCTGATAAAGTTTACTTATCAGTGTCTTGCTTCTAATTGAAGCATGAATGCTTAGACCAAGGTATATTGGTAAAGGTGGCTCACGTTGCGTTGAGTGTCTTACTTGTTTCTGATTTGATCCCCTTTTCTTGGCATTGAACAAAATACTTTGGCAAATAGTTAGACACGGTTGTGCCTCGTTGTGCTCTTGATCTTTTAAATTAAGACCATTGAGTGTCATAGATATGAGAGACTTCAAGCTTGCTGGTACAGATGATTCTTGACAATCAACTGGGAAAGAGCCATCAAATTTGAATTGAGAGTGCGAGAATATATCTCTGCGCAGAATCTTGGCAGCTTTTGCAAGGATCTTAGTGTCGTCTGATAGATCGCGTTCTTTTACTGCATCGTTTAGAATGTTGGTCAAGCCCTCCTTAAATGCTAACACAGTTCTCCGTCCATCACTCTCTTCTTGTGATTCTGGAAAGTACGTCATTAGCTCGTTTTTCAGTCTAAACCGATTAATTGATTTCTCGACTCCAAGATCTCTGAGTCGACCTTTATATAAGGTATGCAGTTCTGCGACTACAAAAAAATGAGTTCCATTTTCCACAGAACTCTCTATATAGTCTGTAAGTTCAAGAAATGCCCTGGCTTCGTTTATTTTCTCCGCTTCTTCAGCCTCTACAAGCTCTATTTTTTTGCTTTTCCTCATCATAATTTTGTGTTTGTTGCGTACGTTTGTTAAGCACTTCATATGATACTTGGCTTCAATAGCAACCAGATCACCTATACCAGAGATTTTAGTTAAAAGTTCATAATCCTTTAAATCTGACACAATACGTCTGAGGTTTTTGTCGGATTCGACAGTTGAGAATCTGTGTAGCGAACCTAAGGAAGCATTATCCTCGCTTTTCTCACAGAAAATACAAATATTTTCAAAGCTGTCAACAGCGGTTCCCTGTTTCCGTTTGCTGGTTCGGCTGGTGCACTGGGGTTCAGCAGGTTCGGCACTACTGACATTCTGACGTTCTTGTACTTTATTAAGTTTGCTTGAACTAAACTTTAAATGGCAGGATCTATGCCATTTTGCTTCCTTTTCTACAAGTTCATTGTCAGTAGTGGTTTCGATATTGAAGGTTAATTTCGTGGGTAAGGCATCCAGCCTCGAAAATTCTGCTACGTTCTTTAAAAAAAACACTGTAAACATCTTTGTGGAACGAATATGCCTTAGTTGGACATCTCAGTGATTCACAAGTTTTGGTTTGGCATATAACACATTTACTCCATTGAAAATCACACATCACTGATTCAACGAACTAAAAAAAAAACATAAAAAATGAACTTAATTTCTTAAATATTCTTAAAAAAATACAATAGATAAAAACATAACTGTCTTATTATGCAGTACAGATGCTTAGAAATGCATAAAAAAGCTCAATAATTCACTAAAAACGAAGTATTTGATAGCATACTTACAGTTCACGAAGAGGCACCACACGTCCGCCATCTTGGATGACGAGAGAAGACTGGACTCTAGCTAAATCGTTCTTTTTTGAAAAAGTAACCTTTCTATAACTTTTCAACTCAGTAAATTGCAATAACAACATTATAACATATACATATATACTTCTATTCATATAAATTCACAATTTTAATGTTTTTGGAGGTTAAAACAATGGTTATTATTTTTCCACCACAGGAAGCCCAATCGGTGTTTTTTTTACGATTTTTTAACCCCTAAAACTCGTTTCCAAGAATGAGTTTCATTGGGCACCGGTCTTAATATTGATTAACACATCATAGACGGCCTTCATGCAAATTTTGGTGCTTTTGTACACTCTGTATAGATAAAATCGCTAAGCTACCGGACTACTGGTTGAGCACTTGCTTTATAAAGAGTGATTTGATTGGCCATACAATCCTGGTGACGTCAAAGGTAGTCAACGCCATGGAGTGGTCGCTACCACGGTACAGACTCTAGCAGGGAAAGTGTTTGTTTATAGCCAGATTCTCGATATATAACTATGAGTTTGTTTAAGGTTTTAAAAGTAACACCTTCAGACGAGTCATTCATCAAATTTGTAAAAGAAGAAACATCTACAATGGGTTGGAAACCAGGTCTAGAAGCGCTTGACTGCTACCTTGGTTGTGATCCCGGTGTTTTTGTTGGAATCTTGAATGATGAGCCAATTGGCTGCATAATCTGCCACAAGTACAGCGATAGCTACTGCACATTTGGTTTGTATTTTGTGAAAGAGAAACATCGAGGAAAAGGCTACGGCATGCAGATGTGTAAAAAGGCATCGGAAAACGTCGACTGGTCTCAGATTGTCTCGGCTTACGCAGTTCCTGATATGGTTAAGAAATACGAAGAGAGTGAAGGTGTCAAATCTCGCTGGATGTGTTGTTGGTACGATGTTCATCTGTCCACTGCCCTTGAAATACTAAAAGCGCTACCATCAAGCGAATATCTAACAGCTAAAGCTATTGACGATGTCGATCAGAAGGCTCTGCTAGCATATGACACAACAGTGTTTGGCTACCAAAGGCACAGCTTCATATTAAAGTGGCTCCGTGCCAAAGGCACTCATGCTAAAGTTGCTGTCAATAGCGATGGGAATATAGCTGGCTATACTTCTGCAAGGGTCTTGTATGACAAAACGGAAGGTTACACTCTTGGTCCACTGTTTGCAGACTCGAAAGAAGCAGCACAGTTGCTACTAAAAGCATTGTTCGAGGAAATGAGCTGTCATGGGTTGTCTACCTCCCAGTCTATTGTAATGGCCTCTCCGATTGGAAGGAATACCCCTGCTAAAGATTTAATGGACAAACTTAAGGGCAAAGTGTTTTTAGATATACCTTTTATAAGTAAAAATGGCATTCCAAATGGATGTTTTCAGAAATGGTTTTGTCTAACATCTATTGAGATTGGATAGATAGTTAAATTTGGACAGAATAATTAATTATAAAAAGAGTGAACTGTAGCAGTAGAGTAGACGTACTAAATCCGTGAAACAAATATGTACAATATATCCACAGTGACTGTATATTGTTGGTCAAAATAGGTATGAGTTTCGATAAGCTTTTAATGGCAACTTATTTGACATCTAAGGATGAAGCAGTTTTGGTAGAGTTATGATATGGAAAAAAAAGTTGACAACAAACTTTGTACATTCCATCCCATTTTTCATTTCCCAGTACACTAAATTCACAATAACTATTTAGACATTAAGGTAAATGAAATAAAGAGAACAGAAATGAGCTTTTTGAGCAAGAGCTTTCAGAAAATGTACCTTTGGTCTAATTATGAAACAATTTTAATATTGATGGCATTCACTGCTTTTTTGGCCTAGTGAGTGCAGGGTGTGGTCAATGTGCTAATATAGTTCATCTTTTGAACCGGTGTGATAGTACCATGCAGGAAATGTTAGAATATGACTCCTCGCAGGGTCATTTTACAAAAATACTTTATAGACCAGTTCATGATTTTCAACAAACTTTCACAGTGACTGTATATTGTTGGTCAAAATAGGTAAGAGTTTCTATAAGCTTTTAATGGCAACTTATTTGACATCTAAGGATGAAGCAGTTTTGGTAGAGTTATGAAATGGAAAAAGAAGTTGACAGCAAACTTTGTACATTCCATCCCATTTTCATTTCCAAGTACACTAAATTCACAATTACTATTTAGACATTAAGGTAAATGAAATAGAAAGAACAGAAATGAGCTTTTTGAGCAAGAGATTTCAGAAAATGTAACTGGTCTAATTATGAAACAATTTTAATATTGACAGCATGCACTGCTTTTTGGCCTAGTGAGTGCAGGGTGTGGTCAATGTGCTAACAAAGTTCATCTTTTGAACCAGTGTGATAGTACAATGCAGGAAATGTTAGAATATGACTCCTCACAGGGTCTTTTTACAAAAATACTTTATAGACCTGTTTATGATTTTCAACAAACTTCTAGCCTGCGTCACATCCGGACTTTTTCTCGGTTAAGTCCGTCTGTGAAACAACGCCATAAACCGTGTTCTGGACCCCCAGTTGACTAGCACGGATATAAGAAGCGATTTCTGATTGGCTCATGCCTTCTTCGATTCTAACATGCTCGCTGATTGGTCAAAAGCTTGTCATAACTGCCTTTCATCGCGCCAAGTCCAAAGTTTTAATGCTACACATGGTTTTGACCTTTGACATGTGTAGTTGTTTGAACTGCAAAGTTTATGATTCAAAAAGACAGATTTAGCACGAGCAGCAAAGGAAAATTCAATATTTGATTGGCCATTTATTTCTATTGAGAGAAAATCTCTAGGAGTATGTCAAGCTTGTTTGAAGAATTATAAAACACAATTTGTCTATAAACGAACAAACTATTGGGCTTATCTCACACATCACAAGCAATGAAATAAATCTAACAATACCTTCAAAGTTAAGTAAGTTTATTGACTTTGTCGCTCATCCATGAGAATAAATATTTAGCATAATACTCGATCGATAAACGTGGTTTCTCTCCCAATGGATGATGTTGTTCACATCTGATCAGCATTAAAATATCACAGATCTTCGATATAGCGTGTCGGAAGGTCGATTAAAACATCATTCTGCTCAAAAAGGCTTTGATACTCTCCTTTCATTCAGGCAAAAGGATACTAACTCGTAGCTTAGCAAAAGGTTTTCAATTTTCAAATTGATTTTCGATAACTACAAACGGCTGCTTGTTTTGTTTATATTTTGTCACATGTGCGTAGAAAGATATCCAAACCAATCAGCGAGCATGTTAGAATCGAAGAAGGCATGAGCCAATCAGAAATCGCTTCTTATATCCGTGCTAGTCAGCTGGGGGTCCAGAACACGGTTTGTGGCGTTGTTTCACAGACGGACTTAACCGAGAAAAAGTCCGGATGTGACGCAGGCTACAAACTTCCAGTGACTGTACATTTATATTATTGGTCAAAATAGGTATATATAAGCTTTTAATGGCAACTTATTTGACATCTAAGGATGAAGCAGTTTTGGTAGAGTTATGAAATGGAAAAAAAAGTTGACAGCAAACTTTGTACATTCCATCCTATTTTTCATTTCCCAGTACACTAAATTCTCAATAACTGTTTAGACGTCTATCTATCTATCTATCTATCTATCTATCTATCTATCTATCTATCTATCTATCTATCTATCTATCTATCTATCTATCTATCTATCTATCTATCTATCTATCTATCTATCTATCTATCTATCTATCTATCTATCTATCTATCTATGTATCTATCTATCTATCTATGTATGTATGTATGTATGTATGTATCTATCTATCTATCTATCTATCTATCTATCTATCTATCTATCTATCTATCTATCTATCTACTCTCCGTAAATAACTGAATCAATATCGTCGATTAGTGATTTAATCATGTCTAAAGAAAGCTATAAAGAATTCCTCTCTTATGACAAATCTACCAACTACTTTCTGTGGAGTAAAGATATTATACAACTGCAATATTTGGTCGCCGAAGTTTTGAATGATGACTTGATCGTCTCAGCCGCCATAAACGAAGACAAACATCATAAAATGTTCTCATTTAAAACAAAGGAATGTACAGTGAAACTTTATTCAACTACTAAAAAAGTCATCATACAAGGAACAGGAGGCGAAATCCTCAGTCAAGCACTATCATGTTACTTAGAATCCAGTGAAGAAATCAATCCTATTTGCAACAACATCAGCGACGGGGTTGGTCAAGCGGGTCGAACCGAAGTAGAAGAAAATCAAAATCTTTCTTTCGCTACTAACAACTCTACGCATGATATTGATATTGAGATAATACCACCCTGTGATATTAGCACTAAAACTGATCTTGAAGCCATTAAAGAAGAAATTGAAAGCATGAAGAATCAGATTAACCAAATTTCAAATATTACCGCCAAATTTATGCTTGAAAGCAACGGTAATTTGAATATCAACACACTCCAAAAAGCAAACGATTCTCTTCAAAATCAAGTTAAAACTCAAAACACTACGATCAAGGAACTTAGGGGAACTATAGCTGAACTTATGTCAGAGAAAGCAAGCCTCATAACTTCTTTGAGAATTATGAATCAAACAACAAATCCTTCAAACTTTCATCGTGGAATATTTCCTGGTCACCCACCCGTAACAGTATCAACACTGCCTGGTCAACAACAACTCTTTGATTCATCAGAGCCAGAGATATCCATAACTACACAAACAACTCATGAAAGCACAAGCGAAGGTCAATCAAAAAAAGCAAAGAAAATAAAACCCAATAAAAGAAAGAGAAAACAGACTGTTCAAGGCGACGATACCAAAAGTGCTTCTCATTCGCCGCAAGACTCAAGCGTAACTAGAGATACCAGCACAAAAGAAACAACAGCGATCTTAGGTGACTCTATAATCAAGGGCCTTAAATGGTGGAAAATGTCACGACAACATACAAAGATCAACATGAAATGCTTCCCGGGCTCGACAGTCGAAGATATGGAAAGCTATATGCTACCCACTCTTCGTAAAAATCCGGACCAAATCATCGTACATATAGGCACAAACGATCTCAGTAGCAACGACTCCAGGCATGTTGCGGAGCAAATTGTCAACCTATGTGACAATGTAACACAGAACTATCCAAGTACCAGAGTTTCAATCTCAAGTCTAACTCAAAGGACAGACAACCCCGCTATGAAGCACAAGGTAATAGAAACTAACAAAATTTTAAGAACTTTTTCCACCAGTCGTGGATGGGGTTTCATTGACAATAGCAAAATAGGAAATACTATGCTAAATACTAGTGGCTTGCATTTAAATGAAAAAGGTTCTGCCGCCCTTGCTAAAAATATTATGAATCATATATATGATAATGATAACCAATGAATCAATTTAAATGACAGTTTGCAAGCCATTAATAATGATGATTGTGAAATCGACTCTGAATATCCAAAGATCAGAGGTTTTAAAATTGCGAGTTTAAATATTGCCAGCCTTGTTCGACATATTGATGAGTTGAGAACTCTTATGGCTGGTCAATATTTTGACGTATTGGCTATAAATGAAACCAGACTCGATTCCGCAATATCTGATAACTTAGTTTATATTGATGGCTACTCAATTTTGAGAAAAGATCGCAATCGTAACGGAGGAGGTGTGTGCCTTTACCTTCGGTCAAGTCTTAGTTTTTGCATTAGAAATGATCTGAAATTTAATGAGGATTTTGAAATGTTGAGCGTTGACATTATAAAACCAAATAGTAAGGCTTTTAATGTAACAGCGCTTTATAGACCACCAAATTGTTTTGACGAATTCTTTGACAATCTAGAAAACCTTATCCGTATTCTTGACTTAGAGGCAAAGGAGCACATACTTCTAGGCGATCTGAACTGCAACTACCTTGGAAAGAGGAATGATCCTCAATTAAGACAAATTAAGCAGTTGAGCAATACTTATCAGTTCACGCAAGTGATTACTGAACCCACTAGAGTAACATCCAACTCGAGTACACTCATAGATGTTATCCTAACCAATAAGCCCGGTAGGATTATTTCTTCAGGTGTTTCTCATGTCGGAATAAGCGATCACAGTCTAGTGTATGCAGTGCGTAAATTTGCAGTATCGACCAAAAATACACATAAATATGTAACAACTCGTTCATTTAAGAATTTTGACCCTGAGGCATTTAGGCAAGATTTGAAAATGATTTCATGGGATATAGTAAATGACTGCAATACACCTGACGATATGATTAAACTCTGGAATAAATGTTTCTTATCAGTAGCTAATAAACATGCCCCATTAAGGTGTAGAAGGGTAAGAAGCAAAATATCACCTTGGCTTACTCCTAGATTAAGAAAATCAATCACGGCCCGCGATAAATTGAAAAAGCAAGCGGTAGTCACTAACGATACTGAAACGTGGGAGAATTTCAAAAATGCAAGGAATAGGGTAAACACTGAAGTAAAGAAGGCTAAAGCTGAATATTATCAAAATCAAATAAAAAATAATTATGGAAACTCAAAGGAGATTTGGAAGACAATTAACTCGGTTACTAATCGTAAGGCTACAAATAACACCTCTATACATGAGCTTAAAGTAAATGGTAACTCAATTACTGAACCTTCGGATCTCTGTGAAATCCTTAACAACTATTTTACAAATATTGGCCCAAGTTTATCTTCCGGTCTGCCAACTGGAGAAAACAATTTTGAATCTTATCTTACTCCAGTGAACACTACTTTTGAGTTTGAACATACCACTTCGAAGGTGGTACAAAATCTATTAGAAAAACTTTCGCCTCATAAAGATACGGGATTGGACGACATCCCTTGCAGACTTCTAAAAGAAGCTGCTCCAGTGATTGCCGCTTCCTTATCAATAATTATAAATAAATCTATTGACACTGGCCTCTTTCCATCCCAATGGAAAGTAGCAAAGGTCATACCATTATTTAAATCCAATGAAAGGTCAGATCCACAAAACTATAGACCAATCTCGGTTTTACCTGCAATATCTAAAATTTGTGAGCGAGTCGTGTACGATCAATTTTATACTTACCTCGATAGACACGACTTGCTCACAAAACACCAATCTGGGTTTCGTCCCCTTCACTCCACCGTCACGGCTTTACTTAACACCACAAATCAATGTTATTTGAATATAGATAAAGGCATGACCAATCTTATGGTATTTCTAGACCTAGCTAAAGCTTTCGATACCGTTTCACATTCAGTATTGAAAACAAAATTGGAATTTTATGGTGTGAAGGAGAAAAATCTTGATTGGTTCAAGTCTTATTTGACAAACAGGCAGCAGCAATGTATTGTCCAGGGCTGCTTATCACAACCTTCGACAATTAGTTGCGGCGTACCGCAAGGCTCCATTCTAGGCCCTTTGTTGTTTATTATATACATAAACGACCTTCCGGGCTGTCTTTCATTCACTGAGCCACACATGTACGCTGACGATACTATTTTGAGCACTGCTTCTATGTCAACAGTTGAAATGCAGGTCAAACTGAATGAAGATTTAATTAATGTAAAACAGTGGCTGTTGGCTAACAGACTTAGTTTAAATGCTACCAAAACTGAATATATGTTTATTGGCTCAGATTTCAGGCTATCCAATTTAGGGAAAACTATCCCAATTTACATTGGTGATAGAAAAATAAACAGAGTGAAATCAACTAAATATCTCGGAGTTCACCTAGATCAAAACCTTAAATGGGATGAGCACATTGACAATCTGTGTACCAAAGTAAGTCGCTCCATAAACGGTTTAAAACAGGCTCGTGATTTTGTGCCCTTAGAGGTTCTTAAAATGATATATAATGCTCTTATACAGCCTGTTTTAGATTACTGTGATGTTGTATGGGGTAACTTAAACAAAGGTCTGTCCAACGAACTACAAAAACTGCAAAACCGTGCTGTCCGTATAATAACTTTTCAAGGCTATGATATCAGATCCAATGATATATTAAACTCTTTACTATGGGACAGCCTGGAAACTAGAAGGAATAAACATCTATGTCTAGTAATGTATGACTCAGTTAACCAGGCTGTACCAAAGTACATTAGTGACTTTTTTCCAAAATGTTCTGAAAATAACCCTTATAAATCTCAACTTAGAGACCACGAGTTAAATGTTGAAATTACTCGTGTCCCAAAGACTGAATTTTATAGGGGCTCGTTTTCTTATAGGGGCGCGAAAATATGGAACTCGCTACCTACTAACTTAAAGTCATCGGTATCTAAAGGAATTTTTAAAAGAAAGTTACTATCTGGCAAGCAAACTGTCAATTCACTTTGACCATTTTTTAATTAAATTTTGTAATTTTTATACACTTATAAATTGTATTTTATATTGTATTTATTTTACATATTACACGGCTTTCATGTAAAGAAGTTTTTTGTAACTTATGGAACTACCGTGTTTAAATAAAAGTGATTCATTCATTCATTCATTCATTCTATCTATCTATCTATCTATCTATCTATCTATCTATCTATCTATCTATCTATCTATCTATCTATCTATCTATCTATCTATCTATCTATCTATCTATCTATCTATCTATCTATCTATCTATCTATCTATCTATCTATCTATCTATCTATCTATCTATCTATCTATCTATCTATCTATCTATCTATCTATCTATCTATCTATCTATCTATCTATCTATCTATCTATCTATCTATCTATCTATCTATCTATCTATCTATCTATCTATCTATCTATCTATCTATCTATCTATCTATCTATCTATCTATCTATCTATCTATCTATCTATCTATCTATCTATCTATCTATGTATGTATGTATGTATGTATGTATGTATGTATGTATCTATCTATCTATCTATCTATCTATCTATCTATCTATCTATCTATCTATCTATCTATCTATCTATCTATCTATCTATCTATCTATCTATCTATCTATCTATCTATCTATCTATCTATCTATCTATCTATCTATCTATCTATCTATCTATCTATCTATCTATCTATCTATCTATCTATCTATCTATCTATCTATCTATCTATCTATCTATCTATCTATCTATCTATCTATCTATCTATCTATCTATCTATCTATCTATCTATCTATCTATCTATCTATCTATCTATCTATCTATCTATCTATCTATCTATCTATCTATCTATCTATCTATCTATCTATCTATCTATCTATCTATCTATCTATCTATCTATCTATCTATCTATCTATCTATCTATCTATCTATCTATCTATCTATCTATCTATCTATCTATCTATCTATCTATCTATCTATCTATCTATCTATCTATCTATCTATCTATCTATCTATCTATCTATCTATCTATCTATCTATCTATCTATCTATCTATCTATCTATCTATCTATCTATCTATCTATCTATCTATCTATGTATGTATGTATGTATGTATGTATGTATGTATGTATCTATCTATCTATCTATCTATCTATCTATCTATCTATCTATCTATCTATCTATCTATCTATCTATCTATCTATCTATCTATCTATCTATCTATCTATCTATCTATCTATCTATCTATCTATCTATCTATCTATCTATCTATCTATCTATCTATCTATCTATCTATCTATCTATCTATCTATCTATCTATCTATCTATCTATCTATCTATCTATCTATCTATCTATCTATCTATCTATCTATCTATCTATCTATCTATCTATCTATCTATCTATCTATCTATCTATCTATCTATCTATCTATCTATCTATCTATCTATCTATCTATCTATCTATCTATCTATCTATCTATCTATCTATCTATCTATCTATCTATCTATCTATCTATCTATCTATCTATCTATCTATCTATCTATCTATCTATCTATCTTTCTTTCATCTATCCATTCATCCTTTCATATCATTTATTCATTTAATTTGTCCTTTCATCTATCCATTCATCCTTTCATCTATCCAATCATCTTTTCATTTATATATTCATTTGTCCTTTCATCTCTCCATTCATCCTTTAATTTATCCATTTGTCCTTTCATCTATCCATTCATCCATTCATCTATCAAATCATCTTTTCATTTATATATTCATTTGTCCTGCCATCTATCCATTCATCCTTTAATCTATCCATTCATCCTTTAATTTATCCATTTGTCCTTTCATCTATCCATTCATCCTTTCATTTGTCCTTTTATCTATCCATTCATCCTTTCATTTGCCCTTTCATCTATCCATTCATCATTTAATTTATCCATTTGTCCTTTCATCTATCCATTCATCCTTTCATATTTCCATTCATCCTTTCATCTATCCTTTCATTTATCCATTTATCCTTTCATTTATCCATTTGTCCTTTCATCTATCCATTCATCTTTTCATCTATCCATTCATCTTTTCATTTATATATTATCCATTTGTCCTTTTATTTATCCATTCATCCTTTCATTTACCCATTTTTCCTTTCATTTATCCATTCATCCTTTCATTTATCCATTTGTACTTTCATCTATCCATTCATCCTTTCATCTATCCATTCATCTCTCCATTCATCCTTTAATTTATCCATTTGTCCTTTCATTTATCACAATTGATCCTCCCTTCCCCCTCCCTCTTTCCTTCCCTCTCCATCTTCCCCTCGTCCTCCCACTAACCCCTCCCTCTTCCCTTCCCAATCCCTTCCCAATCCCTTCCCCCTTCCTCTTCCCTTGCCCCTTCCTCTTCCCCTCCCTCTTCCTTCCCGTGTCCCCTCCCTCTTCCCTTACCCCTCCCTCTCCCCCTCCCCCTTTCTCTTCCTCTTTCCCTCCCTCTCTCCTTACCCAGGCATCATTCTTTAGAGTGCTTCATAATAATTTTTTGGGGGTATTCTGGAAACATCCTTAGTCTGAATATGAATAATAAATTTGTTTATTTGTTGTAAAATGGTTTTATAAAGGCCCGTTCACACGAGCGATTTTTGCGGCGATTTGAGGTGCGATTTTTACGGCGATTTTACGGCGATGTAAACGCGCGTGTGAACAACCGGCGATTTTACTGTGGCTTTTCAGCTTTTCAGTATAAAGTTTTGCTACAAGTTTCTGCGAGTTTTATGAAAAATGATCATTTTTGATCTTCTTCATCTTTCCATGACGGAAAGTAGCTACACATTTCCTATTGGGAGACTCCTAGTTCTAATTTTCACAGTTTTCTGAAATAAATCGCAGCTGAATCGCGATCAAATTTGAGCATGTTCAAAACACCTGCGATATCGCGGCGACGTGAATTTCCAAAATCGCAGTAAAATCGCCGGTTGTTCACACGCGCGAATTTTCATCGCCGTAAAAATCGCCACGAAAATCGCACCTCAAATCGCCGCAAAAATCGCTCGTGTAAACGGGCCTTAAGATCTGAAGAAGCACTGCAAAACTTCATGGTATAATCCCCGGTGAAAATATTTTAAATGTTGTCGTACCAGTTTAGGGTCTGAAATCAGTATCTGAGTTAATTTATGCGTACCTTTTAGGGTCATTTTGAAAACCGTCCGTCGAGCACCCCTATCTATTTTCTAAGGGAGCCCCCCCCCCCCCCCCCCCCCCCCCCACGGGGTATAATCTTCAGGTTTATGAATAAATGACAATGCAGCTGAGAAATTTGTTGTAGAATTACTTATAATTATATACTTCTTGATAATAGGTCTCATTCCTGGACCGCGGTCCTATCTGAAAGACTTCCAAAACGTTTTTGTAATGGCCTGTGGTACAAGCTTCTACAGTCAATGTGTCCCAAGCAACAGTGTTCATCTGGGATTTTCAGCATCCAGCATGCACTGGCTGAGTGAGAAACCTTGTGACATCACTGGAGCACTTCACCACACCATGATCACTGACGAAGAGGAAAAGGAGAAGTATGCCAAACAAGCAGAGAAAGATTGGGAACTTATTTTGTTACAAAGAGCTCAAGAACTATCATCAGGTAAAGTTAACCATAGTCTTGATTCATACGGACGCGGAGTAACAACATTTGTCATAGACAGTCTTATTCTCTATTTTATAAGGTTTAAAATGATATAAAATTTGTCTATTATCATTGGAAAATGACGCGGTAAACAAATTTTTTACTGAGAGCATGTGAAAGCACACCGCGAACGTGGATAGTATCCTTAACAGAATAATGGCCTATGCTAGTCAATCGAGGTTTACCTTATATTTTTTTCTGTTCAGGAGGATATTTGGTTTTAAAGCAATTGGTAATAGATGATTTGGGACAACATGCAGGAACCACCCATCATATTAAAACCAAAGTACATCATCAGATGTGTATTTTGTGGCAAGAGCTTTTGAATGAAAAATGGATAACTAAGGTAATAATAGCGCCATGCATTTTCTTCTCCACATTGCAGATATGCATGGCCTCAATGCTAACAAGTTTTGTGGTATGCAATGCAGGCTTGGTTACAAAAAATTAGTACTTAGTATATATCTTACATTTTTCTTGATATTTAGGAAGAATTCAAACGTACAAATTTTATCAGCTACTTTCGAACAACGGAAGAATTCAAGAAACCTTTCAAATATCCTGATTCTCTAGTCAGACTTAAAGGTCTCGAGTTGGTTTCCATTGAAACACGTGTTGTCCAATGTCCTTATAGACTTAGATGGCTGAAAGAGAAGGGAGGTCCCAAAGAACATGCTAAATGCTACGTCCTCTCGCCGTTACGCACATGGAGTAACTTCACGTTTTTTTCAGGTTGGTGAATTTTTGTAACTCGTAATTTCGTTTAACCCGTGACTGGTAGCCTGCGTAGCCTCTTCCCCTCCCCTCCCCCCTCTTCCCAATCCCTCCACCCCTCTCCCCAATCCCCCAGGGCCAGCTATGCAGGCTAGTGACTGGCAAAGACTATTGCAGAACAGTCCTCTTCACAGTTCCCTGCGCCATCTTGAAAGGTAGCCGGGCCTTTGCTTCGAAGCGAGACGAACGTTGAGATTGCAATGATAGAGACCGTTTAACACCTTGCAGGACAATTATTCACGTGTCTCTAACATTTTAAGCTCAACGTTCGTCTCGCATTGATGCAAAGGCCAGGGCTACCTTTCAAGATGGCGCAAGGGAACTGTGAAGGTAACTATTTACCGGCAAAGACCACAGCAGAACTCAATAACGTCGTGAGACGAAGTCGTTGCTGAGTCTTCCAGTGCACTGCTCTCTGAAACACATTCTCACTCAAAACATCCGACAACTAGAACATAACCGAAACCGGCCTACAAATATACATACACCGGAGGGGGACCCATTATAGGGGTTCGTCATACCGCAAAACCGCTATTCAGTTCAGTCGTCATGTTTTTCCGTTAACTGCTGCAAAAAATCGCGAAAAACCGCAACTGCCATGTTTTGTTTAAAAGCGCCATTTATCTTACACTTTCCTGCTCACTATCGAATAAAATCATTAAATTTGGTAGTCTTGATACGTTTTAAAATCAATAGTAACGATATCTTATTTAAACTTATATTTTCAACCGAAATCCGCATATTAAGGCGCATTAAACCCGAAAACCGAGCAGCAAAATCAGCAATTTTCCGCAACCGACCAGCATCTCCATAACCGTAACCCGCCACAAAAATTGCAACAATACCGAAAACCGACCTCTAAAATTGGCAAAAACCGTCAAACCGCTAACCTATAATAGGCCCCCCGGAGGGGGCTATTACGCGACTATCAAGTATCAGACAACAACGCTAGTGTAAAAGGTTTTATGAACTACCATCAATCAAAATATCAATTAAAAGGTACCGACTGAATATTTTTGATTGACGGCAGCGCAAACTGCCTTTATTTAGGGGTGGACCATTAGAAGTTGGGGGAGGGGGGGGGGGGGGGGGGGTGGCAATTCCCAAAATAAATTTCGCCGTGTCTTGATGTAGGCAATAGACTGCAAAACAGTCCCTGGCTACTTTTAAGACTTTTAACGCTAAAACTCCAGCATCTCTCCCCCCTCGGCTCATGCACTCCCCGCTCGTTCGTTAATCCTCTCCTCATTCTCTCGCGGCCAGAATTTCGTTCGATCAAACTTCATCTCGCTTCCTCGATCGGATTTTTCGCGTAAAAGTAGGGACTGTACGTTTTGTAGTCTATATATGTAGTTGTTTAACCTCTTCCGCAAGTATTCGACATGCACTCACACTCACTTCCCTTACATTAAATATTTTAGCACATATATCCCTTCTCACAAGTTGATTTTTGCGGAGGGGGGGGGGGGGGGAAACGTATTATTATTATTGTTATTATGAATATTTAACAATTATTCGCCGAAGGCGAAGTGATTATCGGTGAATATTTACCGAGCGGTGAGTCTTCGAGCTGCGAGGTAAATATTCACCGATAATCACTTCGCCTGAGGTGAATAATCGTTTTAGTATAAATACAAAGGTGATTATTTCAAAAAAGAAAGAAGGAAACAGCATTGAAAGTGAAAATATTTAATTTTTTTAAAAGCGCGAACGTTACGCGTAGAAATTGTAAACTTTGTCTCGCATAAAACATAGTTAACTATGCATAAAATGACAAAAAAACAACGTGAAAATTTACTATGATACCTTTAAATAGCTTGACTCCAAACTTAGTAGCTTCTTTTGTCGATTTTGGGACAGCATTTTCTTTAAAGTTTTCAATTTCATCTTCGCTAACAGTGACAAAACAACTACTGGCAGCCATTTTGTCCGATTATCGGCTGATAATCCGAGATAGCAAACCAATCAGAGCGCGCGATTTTGTATAATCACCTTTGTATTTATACTAACATTATTTAATGACTATTATTTCGTATGACGTATTATATACTATTTTATGACCGGAAAATCCGAAAGGCTGCCTCAAAAATAAATCATTGTTTTACGACCAAAATATGCATAAAATACATACAAAACAAAAGAATTATCGAGGATGATTACGTCAGTCTTTTATAGCTTTTGTCGCCTGGGAGAGCCAATATATTTTGATAGAAATTTATATAGACACGCCAAAGAGCCAATCACAAAGCAGCATTCACTGTCATCAAAATTCACCACAATAGTCACGTGTTTACAAAATTATCGCCAGAAGTTTGGACCGCCATTTTCGTGTTCTCTGGAACGCAAATCGAGAGAGAAAATTGATTGGTTTTATCGTCTTTAAAGATGTTACTTTCGATTCTATTTACAGTAAACTTTCTAACGGTAAGTAAGGAGTAGTCTTTTCTCGCATCGACAAACCGAATCATGTCGAAGTAGATGGCGTCATGGAACTTTCCAAAGCCCTCGCTTCGACTCGAATCGTTTTATCCTTCGAGATTGACTTGTTTGTATCTAAGCGAGCGGAAATTAGGATTGTAAAATGAAATAGTTTATATAAATCGTACCAATAGATAATAAAGTGTTTATATAGCGAATTATAGGAGAAATAGCTTTCAAAGTTCACCTTGAAGCTCGATCATAACTAGAATGCGCCCTTCTCCTACGCTTAGATTCTCACCAGCCAACATGTCGCTGTTCAAACTAACTACGCAACTATAGTAATTCCACATGTTCGCTTGTTATTAACAGGTTTCTTTATTTTTTTACTTCCTTGTATTTTCCCGTTGTTTTTGTTTTGAAATTTGATATCTTTTATCTACCTACATGTGCGGCGAATGTCGAAGTTCGACCTTCGAAAAACTCCCAACGAAGCAATTTTAGTTCGTTTGTTTTTAACTACAATGTAAACTAGGTTACTGATACAGAAAAAACTCAATATTTCAAAGTTGTATTTCAAAGTTTCGTATTTTATCTAAGTTCTATTTGAGACTAGACATTTGGTAGTTTATAAACTGTCTTTATATCAAACAAATTGACTTTTTTAAACCCGTTTCTGCGCTCCAAACCAAGGATTCGCCTATTTAAGCAGATTATAATTTATAATTATAATTATGTAAAGCTCACAAAATTATTGTATTCAAGTTTAATAGAAGCTAAACGTAGCTTATGTCAAAGTTAAAAATACTTGTCGTCGTTAAGGTGTGCTCTAACTAAGATTTCGAGCCTCAGTTTTTTATGTTTGAAAACTTCAAATTGTATTTTATTACTTAGTAGTACAATTATAGTAAATCAAGGAACATTAGATAACCGAAAGCAATCTTCTTTTTATTGAATATTCAGCAATATTTAATTACTTTGAGTGAGTTATCAAAAAAAATGTTTACAGATGTGAGCATTTCGTAAATTGTGTCTCAAAACATTCGATAACATACCAAATTTAGATGGGATTTCCCCTGAAATTTAACTATTAAGAAATTTCTCGTCTTATTGAAAATTAACATTAAAACAAGAATGGAGTTATCTATTTTAAACTTTAAAAACATGTTCAATATTTATGAGAGTTTCTTGTCTTGTCACTCAACTTGGTTATTGTCTTGTCGAATTCTAAAGCTGTGAACTTATTTTTGTTTTGGTTTACAAACTGTAAACAATTCTTTTCTTAATTAAAACTGTTTTTTTTTGGTGTGAGAGAATTCATATTATTGAAAGTGATTAACTATTAGGATTTTAATTGGTTTTATAACATGTTTTTTTTCGCCAATAATGCTTCAAAGCTTCCAGCCTTTTTCTTGTAAATAGCAACAATGCAATAAATATATGGTGTTGAGAAATTGCAATTCAGTCATTGAACTCAATTGCCTTTAATATTCAGTTTGTTTAGAGTAAGTTATGCCATCTGTTAGTGTTCTGCAGCAGTTGTTTTGCACTATTATTTGTTTCTGGCTGCTATTAATAATTAAGTAGTGGAAAGCTTTCATCTGAATGCTGATGATTTTCTTTCTCAACCAACTGTTTGTTGCTTTTCAAAGCCTGTTTCTATACAAGTATACTTTCCAGATGTTTAAGGAAGTGATATTGAGTTGACGGAAGATTTGCAAATTTGTTGTTTTTCTGTAAAGAAAATGAATATTGATTTTGGCATAAAATGTAAAACCCACAAACATATAGATTCACACTTCTTTATCAAATCCAAACTAATGCAAATTGTGAACAAACCATAGTCATTTTAGCATACAATTTAGATTTCTATTCACTTTGAAAAAAAATTGACACTTTTTTTCCTTATCAGATATTATGTTTAGATATTATCTTTCAAAAGCGTTTCATCTCATAACCACATATTGTTTGGAATTACAATGTTTGACCATTATTGTAATAACCTCATTTAGCATTCCAACTAGTATATTGATAATAATAATGATTAAAAAAATGCAAATTTAGTCTGTTAGGAATAATTCAATTTCATACAGAGTGAATAAAGTACTACGTAAAATTGATATTCCGTTTCCTTGGAAACTACAGTCTTTAATTAAAATGTTACATTTTAAGAGTGTACAGATATCATATTTTGATTGGTCAATATAAGTTCATGTTGTTATTTGCTTGAGGCATATTGCTTTTTAAGTAGAAAGACAGTTACATACTTTATTTAATACGCCATAGCTGTATTGTATCTATATCTAACAATAAATAATATTGTGTTGATGTATTCAGAGAAAAAAATATTAATGAATGAATAAATAATTCATTACCAAAAGAATAATTTTGCAATAAAGTATGTAAGGAATTACGCACCCTCCCTCCTAAGGGACTGTTTAATTGTTATTAGCTGCATGTTTTAAGAGTGAGGAGTGTGTATGAGGGAGAACCGACAAGTCAATCTGATATATTATATGGCATAAATGTAATACATGTATATAGTCAAAACTGTTTATAAGATGTTGAATTCAATACAAGATAGCACAGAATAAAAAAACTATTTAAATGGTACTATTTAAAATATGGTACGTTACAACAAAAACTAAGTTAAACACCAAGCATTTGGGTTGTTTGTCCTTTTTGGGGTTATAAAAATGGATGGATTAAAACAATTAATATGTAAAAATCTAACTGTTTTGATGGTGTGTACTCTATGTTAAAAATTGCTTTATGCCTATGGCATTTTGTAATAACAAAAAAAAAACTACTGTCAAAATACCCTGACATAATCTATATGAATGTTATCACTTGAAAAAACTTATCCTCTTTTTTTTTAATGACTCCCTGAAAGGTGTGATTATATCATTGAAATTATTAATTATTATTTCGAATATGTGATAAAAATATAATATATTACAAAATTTTAAAAATATTTGTTGTTGTTTATAGGTTATTGCTGCCGTAACAGCAGATGATTCCAAAAGTGAGCCACAAGTAGCATTCTGGTGTGGTAAGGTGAACCAACACGTTGACCTCAAGACAGGCAAGTGGGTAACTGATGAGAATGGTCGCTCAATGTGTGCTACAACCAAAGAGCAAGTACTTTTGTAAGTTTCTTGAATTCAAATTATTACTAGTAATGTTGTGAGAGTGTTGTTGAATTTTTACATTGTAAAATATATATAATGTGAATTTATGTTTCATTGTGAATTATTTTCATTGTTTTATTCACACTGACTTTGCAGATTTTTTTTTTTTAACAAAGTTAATTATTTACCTGTACCACTTATTGTTTCCCAATCTTCAGTTGCCATAGTACTCAAGTTTTTGTGACATTTTTCCTCAATAATTTACAAAATTAGTAGTTGTAAGAGTGATGACTCACTTTCAGCAGTTTTGTTCTGTGCAATATTGCATTGTTAAAGTTATAATTGATATCATTTTAATTATAATTGATATCATTTTAATAATTATTTTGATGTTATTTTTGCAGATATTGCAAGCATACCTATCCCACTTTGAAAATCACCAACATTGTGGAGGCCAATGATAATGTCACAATTGAGAAGTGGTGTGATCCTTCAAATGCGAACTGCACTACCAGTAAAGAGGTTGTCCCTTACAGATGTCTTGGTAAGAATAACAATATATAGACTAAGACTCGTTTCAATAGGTGGGAGTAGAAAGTGTTTATAACAAGTGTTGGTATTGTGATGCTAATTGGCCAACCGTTTTCACAATGGATTTTTTAATTGTCTTTGTTCTAATAATGATGGTTGGTTGTCAAAACCATATCAAACAACATCGCTGTATGCCCACCTTTAAAGTTATAAAGCTTAGGCTGAATTAGATCATGGCAGATACTTTATTATAGAGAATTAGTAAAGCCTGTTGATGCAAATGTAAAGCTGTCATTGACATATTAGATGTATTTTTGACTAACATGTCTACCCATGTGTCTACCCATAATCATTGCTGATTTTGGCCTATTAATTTTTAGGTGAATGACTCTATTGAATTATAAACTTGCTATTTGAATTAAGCATTAATGACAATAGCTTGCTAATAATATTGAAGAAGAGTAGTCAGATAAAAACTATAGAAACAATAATAGTGATGAGCATGTGATGATTGCCCACACAAACATATGTCATTAATTAGAATTTTCAGAATCAGAATTAAAAAATAATAATATTAGATTTTAGAAATTCATTGTAAGTTCACATAGATTTTGATATCATAATGAAAACCTTGATGATGACTAATGTTCTTATTTATATAAATTTCAATCATTTTGAATTTGGTCTTTCTGTTTGGGATCATATCGATCATTAATAAAACCAAAAAGCTGTGATTTTTATCAAACCCTACTGTATTTTGAAACCATTTGAAAAAAATTATTATTATTAAAACCAATTTACTTTCTAGCTGGTCCATTTGAGGCAGATGCCTTACTAGTACCCAAAGACTGCCGATTTGGCCATCTTCACAAAGGCAATAAATGCAAAGGGCATGACTACTGGCATAATAAAGCAGTAGAAAAGTGCAAGGACCAAGGAATGAAGCTCAAGAACTACGGCATCCTGATCCCATGCAGTAATGCCAAGTTTACAGGTGTTGAGTATGTTTGCTGTCCAAAAGACATGGTGCTAGAAAAGCCTAAAAAACATCCTGTGATGAAGCTTATTGGTGGACGTGAAGATGTTGATATCCCAAAACCCACTGAACACCCCAAGAGTTTGATTGAAAAGCTCGAAGAAGAGACAAAGATGTATCCCAAACACATGAAGGGAAAATCTATTGGTAAGTTAATTTATCCAGATGGACTTCTTCACCACTGACCAGGGTTTAAATTCCCGAGTGACAAGTGAATAGAGTTTGTTTGATGTGTTGTTCTCTCTTGAACCTCATGGAAGAGCCCCAACAGGGAGTGATGGTTATAAATATACGTATATGTAGTCAGTGTGTTAACTAAAACTACCTTTCTTGCAACAGGATGTGATCACAAAAAATACCACCAGCGCCGCCAGAAGATGGAAGGTGAACACAAGAAGAGAATGTCCAAGGTTATCAGAGAATGGGAGAATGCAGAGAAACGCTACAACATCCTGAAGAATGAGGATTTCAAACAGGCTGAACAAATGTTGAGTGGTCAGTATCTCAAACATCCTTTAGAGCTACACAAACACTTTACTAGACTTGCATCATAGACATCTGATCTCATACATCCTTTAGAGCTACACAAACACAGTACTAAACTTGAATCATAGACATCTGATCTCATACATCTTTTAGTGCTACACAAACACAGTACTAAACTTGAATCATAGACATCTGATCTCATACATCCTTTAGAGCTACAAAAACACAGTACTAAACTTGAATCATAGACATCTGATCTCATACTTCCTTTAGAGCTACACAAACACATTACTAAACTTGAATCATAGACATCTGATCTCATACATCTTTTAGTGCTACACAAACAGATTACTAAACTTGAATCATAGACATCTGATCTTATACATCTTTTAGAGCTACACAAACACAAACACATTACTAAACTTGAATCATAGACATCTGATCTCATACATCTTTTAGTGCTACACAAACAGATTACTAAACTTGAATCATAGACATCTGATCTCATTGTGTGATATTTAAACATTTTTCACCATTTGTAAAACATATTTCTTAGAATTTGTTTTAATTGTGTCTATTGTAAAAAAAACCCCATATCATTCTATGATTATTCTCTCTGGATAAGTGTTTAATAATTAACCGAGATTAATGTCATTTTTTGGTTATTATTGTTGTAGGAGTGATGGCTCGTTTCAAGAAGATTGTTGCCGTTCTGGAACAGCAAGCTAAACTGGAACGCCTAAGCCTTCATGAAGAGCACTCACAATGTATGCAGATTGATTTGAATGACAAGAGGAACAAAGTTTTGAGGTCTTTCTTGAAAGCCTTGAAGAAAACCCCACTTGATGAGAATGCTATACTTAAAGCCATCAGGAAGTTCATCAATGTCAGTACTGAAGACCGCATTCACAAGTAAGTAGATAAATAAATAAATATAAATAGAATAAGTAAGTAGACTTGCTCAATCAATGTAAAGACAGATATGTGCCATCTAGCTGCATCCAATTGACACTTTTGAATTCAACATCTGCAATTCTGTCATTTTCATACATTTGAAAAACTAAAGACAAAAAGTGCCAGCCATGTTGAATGATCCAGCAATAAGCTGCTAGTGAGAAATCAATTATTGTTAAATTTATATTTATTAATGGTTTGCATGACATCACATGCAAAATAACAATATTGCTGATGTGATGTGATGTGATTAACATTAAAACGTACTTGAATGCTTCATAAGAGTGTTGCTTTTGCATAATGAACATTGTTGTCATAGTGATATTTATTGTTGGTGTTTGTTCTTTGTGTATTGAGATATCAATTTCCTTTGATTTTCCCAGTCATCATCAGTTGGAACACATGATCAAGAGTGACCCAGATAATGCCGTCAAGTTAAGGAAGGACTTCCAGGCTCACTTGGAGCACATCAATGAGAAAGTCAACCATACAATGCAATTGCTTTACAAGGTGCCTAAGGTTGCTCGTAAATTCATCTTGGAACTGCCGTCCTGGGTGCCTAAACTACATCTGGTAAGTTAATGATGTTGTTTTATTTTCAAAGTAAAAAGGAAAACTGATGAAGCACTTTTGTGAACTTTAATTTGGTGTAACACCATTACAGAGAAACATGAAGAGAGAAATCTAAAGAGTTAATAGCAAAATGGATAATGGGTCATGAACATTTCATAGCTACTGGTACACTTGTCAATGTGTTATCGATGTCACTTTGCTCAATATTTAAGTATAAGTTTTGCAATGTAGTTTGTAATAGTCTTGTTTTGTCTTTGTAGCCAACAGAAAAACCCACCCCTGAGCCTACAAAAGAACCAGTGCATGGAATAAAGAAAGACATCATAGAAAGATTCAAGAACAAAGTGTCACATCAAAACCATCATGTTCCTAAAGGAAAACATGTCAAAGAATACCTAGGAGTGTCACCAAAAGGACAAAGAAAACATCAGAAACACAAGATTGATCCTGAAGACAAACCAGAAGATGAGGAGGTATTTGAGGCACATCGCTCCCCAGCCACATTTGCAGTGGTGATTGGTTTGAGCTGTGGCGCTCTTGTCATCATGATCATCATCATCATTGCCATGGCCATGAGAAAGACAAGAATGAATAACCCAACAAGAACTGTTCTTGTTGATCAAGATGCAGATCCTAACTCTGAAAAGCAACATCTTGCCAACCTGCAGCAAAATGGATATGAAAATCCTGTCTACAAGCTAACCTCGTATTAAAGGTTCTGTTTTGCTCTGATAACATCAATTATATTAATCAAATAATTTAGATTGTGAATCTATGGTCCTGACATAAAATTAAATCTCTTGATAATTGCGTCAAGGTTTTGTAGCTAGTTGACATTACTACATTCAAAACAAAAATGAGAACCATTTGCGAGTAGTCATAAAAAAACGTCTGTCTGATTCACAAGCAACTGATTTAGATGCATAATATTTTGTTGTTAACTAAATTGCATAGTTAACGATCTTTTTGTGTCAGTTCAATGCGTCCCCAATGTGTCAAAGATAATATTCTGTCAATGGCACTGAAAAAACTTTTTGGTCTTAAAAACTGACTTTACTTTTAAGAGAGTACATTGAAAATCACTGTAGTCTCTGTCAATGTTCAATAAAACGTTTGTGATGTGGTTTTTCAATGATGAAAGAAAGGACTGATAGACAACAGACAAGAAAATTAAACATACAGTCTGCAGAATATTGAGATGTTGGGAGCAAACATTTTAAAGTCAGTATTTTAATTCTGTAAAAGATGCATAATTTAGTGCTGTTGACAGATTATTTACAACTGATGCCTTGCACAAATAAGCATTGTAGTATAGTAAGTTGTAATGCATTTTAATGCTTGCTTATTCATTGTCACAAACCATGGAAATATTCCACGGGTTTGGATTAATGTTAGCTTTTATGAAAACACAAAACCAAAAAATGTTAAGAAAAAAGTACATGTTTTAAGGTATTCTATTTGTTCGATTATTGTAAGATATTCCATTACCTTTCATAACTACGCGACCACCAATGTTCATATGTCAGCATGACAAAGCAATTTGCCCTGCCATCAACCAAAAATAATCAGTTGCTACATTTGATACTTTGATTGATGACAGTTTAAAAAATGTGCCTTTTATGTACCTTGTTGTCTGATGGATGGCTGCGTAATTATGAAAGGTGCTGTAAGTTGTATTTACTCTAAGTATTTAAGTAGGTGTAATGTTTTTAAGAGTTTATTTAGTAGTTATATTCTTATTGTTTTTGTGTGAGATGCAGATTGTTTGTGCTATGTTTTTCAAAGCACTCAATCATATGCACATTATAAAAATAAGTGAAAGGGGGTTCTTTTATATTGTTTTTCTGTCTTCAGTAGCATGTAGGTTTTACATTACAGACAAACAAAAAGTAAACAACAGTACATTTAATAATAATTACTGTTAACTAAAACAAAATATTAAAAACAATTTAACCAAAGTTGAAAACAGACATGACAAAATGACAACTTTACTTTGCAACCAATGAATGACAATCATCATCATCATCATCAACACTTGTAAGTAGAGTATATTCAAGAAGACTTCCTTACAAAATACGACAGACAAAATACGTACTACATGTCTCAAATGTCAGTAAGTAGCCCATACTTACTAATTTTTCAGACATCTTTTAGAGGGAAAATGAAAGACTGTGCAATGTAGCTTATATCTATGAGCATTAAAATGTACAAAACAAGACATTTACACAATGACACTAGGACTTCAACAACAAAACAACAACAACATTGGTTAGCAACAACTATTTAGAAGGGCTAAAAATTTAATTTTGTAAGATGATTTGAAAACAAAACCGACTTACAATTTTTCAACAATTCAATTTACATTGAAAACAATAAACAATACACCATAAAATTAAGTAAGAAATGACAACATTTTGAAAGTTAATCCTTTGTTACAGTAAAAATTTTATGGTTAACTGACTGACAAAATGCATTTTCTCTGAGGTTTTTGCACCTCTAGATTATGCTATTTCTAAACCTAGATACTTCTGAAGATGTCTCTTCCCTTAGCATAGTAAGAAACTATTTATTACATTCTTATGCATAGCATGATAAAACAAACAGGTTACTGGCACTCAATGTAACATCAGTTGTACTGTGAGATAATCATAGTTTAGCAGCTATCCTATGAGTAGAGTCTTCAAACTCTCTCTAATTCATTGAGAAGGTGAAGAGCAATTCTGTTCATAGGGTATAAAGTAGATGTCAGTGTTACCTGTTTTACTTGTTAATCTACATGCAGAGACCATAGAGTGCTTGTACCAAAACCATGAGACAAGTAGCACTAAATAGTGCTTATAAACAACAACGTATTACTTATGTTTCACAGGCATATAAGTGGACCGTACAGCGACATATTTTGTTCTAGTTTTGCCAACCATCCATTGTTTTTTAATAGAACAAAGAAAGTTAAAAAATCTATTGTGAAAGTGGTTGGCAAATTAGTATCACAATCACTTGTAAACACTACGGCCATCTATTGTCTGCACTCTAGCAAGTTGTAGAAATTCTTAGGTACTAAGACTTATTGAATCTGAAGGGGGTATTCCAATAGGATATTCCTCTGGAAGTAAGGGTGACCTAGACAGGAGATCTTAGCTAAGGACATACCAATAATATACTAGTATTCTAAGTGTTTACAATTTTGTAGCTTTATCAACATGATAAAATTGTCACTTGTAGTAATAAACTTATTTATCTTGTACTTGTGGTGTTCTTTATGTATAATTATGTATCAAAAGTTCAGGGACTGCAACTATACTGAATGTAGAGAAATATAATTATTTTAACCCATTGATACGATAAAACGTGAAAATTTATAGTTGTGTATTGAAATTTCAGAGTTCACTTCAGGGGGACATCGGGTTTGAAAGGGACTCCAACAATACTGAATGTTGAGAAATCTAATTTTCAACCATTGATACCATAAAATAAAACCATGTGAAAAATCATAATTACATTTATGTATCGAAAGTTTGTTGAGGGGAATGTCCGGTTTGAAAGGGACTGCACAACAATAGTGAATGTTGAGAAATATAATTTCAAATGTCAGTAAACAAAATCTAAGGAGTTTTCAAGGAGTTTTCAAGGACCAAAAAGTAATTTTTAAGCACTTTTTGCGACAACTTTAATATATAAATGATATTCCTGTCATTGTTAACGTCGCACAGAATGAACAAATTTTATCAAAATTTACTGTACTTTAGCTAGAATTAAGGAGTTTTTAAGGAGTTTTTGCTGATTTTCTAAAATTCAAGGGCTTTTCAAGTGCCCTTAAAAACGTAATTCAAATCTAAGGAGTTTTCAAGGAGTTTAAGGAGTAGCACGAACCCTGGATACAATAAAACCATGTGAAAAATGGACATATGAATACAACTAAAATAAAACAGCGAAGTACTTCTTTACTTCAATTAACTTTACACACCTACATGTAAAACAACAGACCAAATTGAAATATGGCAACCAATAAGAATTGTTTTTTCTCTTGATTAAAAACTTCATGCTTCAATAATGGGCCATTTTCATGATGGTGTCATCTTAATACCAGTACCAGAATGCTTTACTTTAAAACTTTAGTCCCCTTCATAGTTCCCTGTGCCATCTTGAAAGGTAGCCAGGCCATTGCATTGAAGTGAGACAATGTTGAGCTTGCACTGATAGAGACACATGAATAAATTATTGTCCCGCAAGGTATTAAAAGGTCTATCATTCATTTTCACTTCTATGCAAAGGCTCTGCAACCTTAACTGTGGGTCTCGCCGTACCGTAGTCACTTACAAAAACTTTTGATGAATTTTTGACATCATTTTGACATTTTTTCATCTCAATTGGACCAATCAGGTACAAGTTTATATCGAGAGGCGGAGACTTTAGAAACTTTGATGTCTGTAATTGGTCCAATTGAAATGAAAAAGTGTCAAAATAATGTCAAAAATTCATCAAAAGTTTTTGTAAGTGACTACGGTATGGAAAGTCGCACAGTAAATGGAGAACTGTCAAGGGGACTATTGGCACTAATTGTTTTATACAAAACATTAAACAAGGCCTTCTAGTTTTGGTAGTATATGATGCCATAATGGAAATCGCCCATAATTATTGAAAGAAGCTGTTAATGTAAAATAATCTAGTCCAACACAATAGTTACTCAAATAAGTTACCATATTTCAGTGTATATTAAAAGATTTATCTAACTTGACATTGAGTTGATTTTCAACCCATGAATATATTAGGTTTGATTCCCATTTTGTTAGTAACGTAATTCTGTGCAACTGCAGCCTCTCTTAGAGCAAATGTCTGTGCCATCTCTGCTTCAGTTCGTACAAGAAGCAAAGCCTCATCAAAGAGCTGTACAGCTTTGTCAAGGTTACCCCTGAAAGACAAAATCATTTTTGTTACAAACAAAATCAAGCTCATATATTTCATTAAAATAAATATTAATACAATAACGAAAACTACAACTATTCAAGCTTTATATTTTATTACATGGATAAATTAAAGCTTTCTCAAAGCATACTTCTAACACACAAGTTTACAGTTTTTGTTGATGAAATCATGTTGAAGACATATTAAATTTGTTGTAAAAACTGTTTTGTACTGCTCAATTTTTCCTCTGTGTACCAGACGGTTTATGTAATCCAATAGAAAAAACATAAGACTACAAAATAAGAAATGGCAAGCTAGCTAAACAAAGAATAATAGTAGGTTTTCAGTATACAATAGAGAAACCCAATTTTGGTCAAGGCTAGAGTCTTGGTTTGGACATGTATAAACATTTACTCACCTCTGTACTTCCAAAGTTGCCAGTGTCTCATAAGCAAAGTCACACTTTTTATCCAGGTCAATTGCTGATTGGACTAGTTCAACAGATTTTTCAAAGTCTTGTTTCCACTGGACCATTAACAATCTACAGTAAAAATAAACAGTAATTATCATAAAATAGCTGTACTACAAGTGCATGTTCACTATTGTATGTGTTCAATTATTACAACTGTACAATATGTTAAGGTTACTGCTTGGGTTGTCTTATTGGGTTGTCATATTTGTTTTATCTTTAAATTCATCGTTGTTGTATGTGATAAAGATACTTTGGAGTTTTGAATCATACATGAAGAATAGCATTACCAATATTCATCATTCTATTTTTACCAATATCAGCAAATATGATAATGTCAAATCAAAATATACAGAAAACTTTACCCTTTATAGACAAGATTAACTGGGTTTTCTGGCTGTAGTTTGTGGGCTGCTTCATATTTTTCCATTGCATCTTCAAACTGTCCTTGTTCTTGTAAAGCCTAGTGGAGATACACACTGTCAATATTCATTCATTTATTCTTTATGTATCATCATTACACCATGATCAATCACAGATTAAGGACGGGGCCTACTATTGCCACTGCGCAGGCTACTGCGCATCTACATAGTTTCCATTTTAATGCGCTATCTTACCTCAAAAGATGACAAAATACAAATAAAAAAACATCTAACGATGGTAGACGCAACGGTAGCGATTTTTCTAAAAACAGTCCCACAATGCACTTATGATGACGAATTTCTTTACTTAGTAGGGAGTGGACCGGAAAGAAATTGTCTTATGATGATCTTCGGCGGCAAAGTTTACCACACGATAACTTTTTAAAACGCCCGGTAACCCCAATTTTTTTATAACTGCAATTATTAAGAACATGTTAAACAATGGTTTTGATGTAAAATTTCGAAAAAGCAACTGATTTTTGAATGGAAAATAGACAAAAATTCGAATTTTCTGAACCTCGTAAAATACAAGTCGCCATGCTAAAAAAATCATATTTCACTACTAACTTTTGAAAATACGTTACAAAATATATATTCCTATTAGAAAATTACTTGTTAATTGTTTACCGCTATCAAAGAGATGTTTCAATGAAAATCCTTTGAAAAAAAAAAAATTTGTCGATGCCGGTAAAATTGTGACGTCAGCCATATTTAAGACTCATTATTTCTCTTAACTGCCCGGTGACCCCACCTTTTTTAGACAAATTTGTAGAACCCTCTGAAGGGTTAAAACAACTCACATAGTTATTTGAAGAATACATTACTTTTTAATTAGTAGGCCCCGTCCTTAATAGCCCATCCATTTAATTATTCATTCAGTGATTAAAATATCCCATCCTTTATTTGGCTAGCTGATCATTCATTTACTAATTTCATAGAAACTTTGCAAACTTGTAGCAAACATTAAAATATTAACTAGCTATTTGTTCATTTAATTTCTCAATCATTCATTTAATTTCTCATCTATTCATTCATCTAACTATTCATTTATTTTGTTATTTCATAGAATATTCTGTAGAATCATATCACATCACAGGGAGCCCAAGCTCATCACTTGTGATCTTTTACAGTAAATGTATGGAGTCACGAGATATCCTTTCGCTGTGCCTCAAATATACAATAATAAAAAATTTTTTTACGTAGATAGTTGTATATAATTGTTTTCTAGTCTGTGACCGAGTTTTAGCTCAATTAGAGCGATTTTGACGAAAATACCCCAGAAAGACAAAGAAGAAGACAAGGGTGGAAACGAATCGAGCCGAGCCAAGCTGATCCACCTTACTTCTCACCTAAATTCGAGTGCTAAATGAAACTCTACACTAATTCGACCCCCCTAATGGGAAAGACTGATAAATTTCCTAAATATATATGTAGGTTGAGTCAAAATCGGTTATGGTTAGCCAGAGTAAGGATTCAACAAACACAAAAAGTTCGAACGAAAACCACCGAAAACATCCGTTCGACTAGTACCTTGGACACCAAACCGCTCCCGGGTCCCCTAAGTCAAGTTTTTGACATGTTCAGAAAAAATTCATAAGCATCATCTTCAATATGAAGTAGTCCTTTACGTATATTTGAGGCACAGCGAAAGGATATCTCGCGACTCCATACATTTACTGTAAAAGATCACAAGTGATGAGCTTGGGCTCCCTGTGATCACATATATCAAAATATTCCCATTCATTCATTTTCTTGTTCATTCCTTTTCTCATTTATTCCTTTTCTCATTTGTTCATTTTCATTTGTTCATTTACTTATTCATTTATTTCACTCTCAATGCAATATCTCTGTAATCTCAAATCATACTTACTTGAGCATGTAGGCCTAGAGCATCTGGACTGTTGGGATATTCTTTGCTAATTCTTTCAAACTCCTCCATAGCACCCTGGGCCAGTACAGGCGACTGCATAATCTGTGCTTTCTTATAAATACAGTAAGCTAGCTGGATCTTGGCCTGGATGAAATCTGGATTTAACTGAATGCATTTTTCAAAGTCTTTTCTTGCATCTTCTAGTCTTTCTGTCAAGAAATAAATCTGAAAATATATGAAAAACAAGTCAGAAAAGCATAATAGTTGGAAGCCATGATTTGTAAGGAAATAAGATCAGTCAAGAGCACTTGATGATGATGATGATGATGTTGATGATGTTGATGATGATGTTGATGACGATGATGATGTTGATGATGAAAATGATGATGATATTGATGATGATGATGATGATGAAACTTTTGTTAAACACAGTTAATTATATTAATTAATTAATAATTAACTAATAATTATGTATACTATACATAAATATAGATTAAAAACATAATAATTATATAAGAGGCATATACATTTAAACATATATGTATCTTAATATTAATATAAATATTCTAACAACCATTTTACATGTTTGGTGTTGAAAGAATAAATATATATTGTATTCTGGTTTTGTATCCTCTTATAAAGTATAACCAGAATTATAATTTTTACAAGTTTATCAAAAGTCAATCTCTAAAAAAAGAAAGCTATGATTCATCAAGTTAGTGAATCACACCCCAGGTCAATCTCTTCTGTGCATAACAACTTATTCTTACCAATCCTCTTTGGTGGTAGATGTCTGAGTTGTTGGAGTCTAGAGTTAATGCTGTCTGGAAGTCACTCTCTGCTTCATTGTCTCCTTGTTGGACTTTCAAACTTGCTCTTTTTAGAAGACAGTTGATCTTCAACTGCAAAAATGTGACAAGAAAACATTATTAACCTTAGGTAGCATTTCCAAAGAATCAAACTTAAATAGTATATTAGTCCACTTTCATAAATAGCCGAAAATGATGTTTTCAAGTAAAAAGATATTTGAATATTTTAGCACTGTAATATGAAAGAACCACCCGCATGTTTGGAAGGTTTTGATGCTCTGGCTAAAAATATGAATGAAGTTATGCTCAATGAAAAATGTAGAGATTTGTATGTAATTTTTCTGCTGAGGCCTTTGATGCCTTGTTTGGAATTTTTCTGATTTTTCAAATTCCTTTTTACCATAACTTGTAAATTTCTCGCACGCTGATTGGCTGCGAGCCATTGTCAAATTACAGTCCAGACCTGCTTGTGCTCACGACATCCGTGCGCGAGCAGATAAAACGTTTTTTTTCAAACTTTTTTTAGTTGTTTTTCGCTTATTGATGGTAAAAAAACAAATCGAAGTCAGTTTTCTATGGGTCTGTACTGTAATCGACAATCAAAATTACGTCACAAATGATCAAAACTTTGCAGTGAAACCCCTCTCTGCGCTCGCGGTTCCACTTGAGTTATTTTGATTGTCGAATACAGTACAGACCCATAGAAAACAGACTTCAATTTGTTAAATAGCTTGTTGCACATTTAATCATTTTTTCTCAAACTTTCACAAGTTATTGCAAATTTTCATGGCAAATGCCTGTCATATGATAGCTTTCTTTTTCTTAAAATATCAATTGTAAATATTATGATAATTAGTGGCAGCCATTTATGAAAGTCGTCTATAATAAATCCATTTTGTAACTTCATCAGTCATTCCTCTTTACTCAGAGACAGTGGACAGCATACTGTGTTTAAGTGCCACAAATGATTGGAACTATATAATTAAAAATAGGCAGTCTATGACTGCATGTGACTACTGTAAATAGTGACAACTAAGGTCAAGATAACAAACATTTACAAAAACTGAACAGCAACTATATCTTTGAGCAAACCATATACTCAAAGCCAATGACTCAGGTTTGGAACATTAAACTATTTAGAAGCAAATAGCATTAGTGTTGTCTGGGCTTCCTGTGGATTGCCTTAATTGTGTTGGGCTTCCTGTGTTTCTATTGTTACACTCACTCACTCACCCCGATAGCATAGTGGCTACTAGCCATATATGGCAGTGGACACAAAAATTATTCTTCATGCAGTTTTAGATAGGACTGTATAATCTTACCAAAAATGAATGAGCCAATTCTGAGTCACCCACACCTGTGTTTAAACCTTTTCACTCTGGTTACAAGTGAGCAATAATAATTACCTTAATGCTAGCTTTATTATCATCCATGTTAATTACTTCTGTCAAATCATTCATAGCATCATCAACTTGGGACATGAGAGTGTACATTGTTCCTCTGAGTGCCAGGGCTTTGGCATAGCATGGGCTGTCACCTAATCAACAGACAAAATTCATTTTTGTAGTATTAAATTTTGAGACCAAAATGGCTTGTGATCATTTTAACAATTTTTTAGGGTTTGTTACTTTGTGGTTTTTCAGTGTTTTAGAATAATTGTAGAATAATGATAAAAGTAAAAATGACGATATTTATTAAAATGTTGCTGATCATGATGATAACAGATTGATGATGATGAAAATACTGATGATGATATTACTGATGTTAATGATGAAATTGATGCTGATGATAATGATGGTAATGACAGAGGTTTTAATGGGAATGGTCACATGATGATAGTGTTTATGATGGTAATTGTTATACTAATACTGCCAGGATTGATGATGATGAATTAAAAATTTATGATGATATTTATGACAATAACAATAGTGATAATGAAGACAATGATAATAAAATCAATTTATTAACCTAATGACAACAATAACTTTAGTGCTAATGGTCACGTTGAGGATATTTTGCTAATGTTCTACCTCTTCCAATTTCCTGTGTACAATATACAATAATGTTATCAAAGTTTCTTTGTTTGATGTCATCTAATGCCAGTAAGAATGGTGAGCCTGCTTCAACTTCTTCCTCATCTCTGATACTTTCTGACAAGATGTCATCTGTAAACAATACAAACAAACTGTAATTTAAATGATGATGATCATGGTGGTGATGGTGATGATGTTGATGATGGTGATGATCATCATGGTGGTGATGATGTTGATTATGGTGATGATGGTGATGATCATCATTGTGGTGATGATGGTGATGGTAATATGGGGTAATATGTATATTTAGGCGTTCCTTTTTGCAGTAGTTCAGCTTCACACAAATAATATGAAGCACTGTCCTAATGATGATAATGTTGATGTTGATCATCATCATAGTTACAATGTGTGTTTACATTCATCATAGTAGTCAAGTGTCCCATGTCAAGAATGGCTTACCTTGACTGTATGAGTCTAGATAGGCTTTAATAGACACAGCTGAAGGAATCATGGGTTTACGATTCTGTCAAAGATAAGATTATTTCATATTTAAAATTCATGAATAATTAACGAGAATTTTACAAAAGAAATCACATCCATGATGAAGGTTGTATTTTAGATACAAAATCGTCCTGATTTGCATAAGTTTTAATTTGAATTTTCTCAACCAGATTTACTTTTATCTCGACAATTTTAGTCAAATATGAACAAACTAACCTTGACTTTTTAAAGTACTACACAATATTTGCGTCTGATCTGTATGAGATATACAACAGTTTATCGGCCACTCATATTGTATATATTACTAACAACTAGATGTTGCATTGTCTGAGTTCTCAGTAAGCTGAAAACCGCATTACAGTGCAAATCGAAAAACCGTGCGCATCCAGAAATAGTTTAGAAATGGTTTATTGTTCGTATAGCAACTCTCAAACAACGATAAACAAAGGTTTATCATACTACACATCAATCAAACTTCTTGGTGTGATAAAGTAATTTCTGAGTTGTTCAACGAACAAAAACGATTTTTTTAAATAATTCTAGGTGCCCACGGTTTTGTGATTCGCACTGTAAAGCCTTAATTTTAGGGAAACTAAGTGGTTTATTTCAATATCACTGGAAACAGTATTGTAGTGTATAGTCACCTTGAAATGTTCACTTGCTTTCTCTTTGCCAATGGACTTGAGTACCCTATCTGCATGTACCATCCAGTCAGGATTATTAAACCCTTCTAATAGGCATACTGCTGTTAAGTCTATGACATTAAAACACAAGGCAAACATTACAATGAGTTTGGATTTTGAAGGCTGATTGATGATGGTGGTATTGGTGGTGATTATGATGATAATGTGATGACAACTTTTGCATTGGTGGTGTTAATGATGATGATGGTGAACAAGATGATAATGTGATGATGATGCTGATGAAAATAATATAATGGCAAAGACAATGATGAAGATGATAATGATCCAAATGATACAAATGATAACAATAAATATTTGATGATGAGAACAATACTAATAATAATATTTACAATAGTAAGATTAAAATAGTGTAATAGTATGATACTTATAACAACATTATAATAACAATAGAGTACAAACAATAATTAGTACAATTATGTTGCACAGTTTTAGTGTTTGTACTATTATAATGTTAGAACAATAGAATAATATATAACAGAGTACAAACAATAGTTAGTACTATTAATTTTATGTTGCACACTTTAGTGTTTGTACTCTTATAATGTTAATCACAGTGCAGACATACTCTCTTAAAACACTAAGACTATGCATACCTTGTAAGCATTCCTCTTTCCTTCCTTGTTGTTCATAAGCTCTAGCTCTCCTCATTAATGCCTTTGTGTAGCGATTATTTAGTTCCAATGCTACAACCATTCAAGATAACAATCATATGATATACCAATCATATACCACAGCCAATTAAATTTACAAGAGCAAGTCATATATATTTATTTTTCTTTCTTTTTCATTTTCTTTTTTTTTGTCATGTATTCCTATTATCAGGGCATCTGAAAAAGTGCGAGGGTGCGATTCCGCACTATTTCCCGAAAATCGCACCGAATCGCACTATTTATCGTTTTCCGCATTTTTCAACATTTTCCACACTTTTTGCCAGAAAATTACAGAAAAACTTGCAAATCTGTTGACAATGTTCTTGAATACACAATAATTCTTCAAATAAGCAAGTTTTTCATCGGAATTCATCTCATTTTGGGTTGGAAATCGACTGTAAAACATTATTTTCTTTCGCCGTTTGACGATAATCTACCAGGCGTTCCTCGCCGTCAGTTTTAGTTCTAATTCTATAAATGCTTTTGATTAGTCTAAAAAGCACCCAATCACATGCCTCTATAAAAAATACAGCAAATATAGCGCAAATTTCGCAGAAAATTTCTTCATTTTGCATCAAAATAATATTAATAATAAATAATAATATGCAAATTAGCATTTCCACACTTTTCCGCACTATTTGCTAAAATTTCCGCACTCTTCCAAGGTTTTTTTCTGCACTTTTTCAGATGCCCTGTATTATTGTTACACATGTATATAGTATATATATCATTATTGTTAAAAATGTGCTGTTTCCATATAAATGTAATATTTATTTTAATTGGTAAATTGTAAATTTGTTACTGTTAATTTTTGTTAAATAAAAATATATAAAACAAAACAATCATATGATTTAAATAATCACTCAACATTTGGTTTAACATAATTATTATTGCCTGAGGAATAATTCAAATACATTTTTGAATAGTCAAACCATTAAAGCAACTTATAAAATTCAAAATTGTCCTGTTTTGCATAAGTTTTAACACAAATTTTCTTGACCAGATTTACTTTTATCTTGACAATTTTAGTAAAATATGAAAGAACTTACTAACATTTTGACTGTAATACATGTAATGTGTACAACATGAACGGCGATGTTGTAAGCAAATTTTAACTTTCCTAGGTTAGCTCTTTCATATTTTACCAAAAATTTGAAGATGAAAGTAAGCCTTACCAAGAAATGCCAAGTTAAAACAAGCATGCAAATCAGGATATACAACACTACTCTTTTATCAAGATTTGAAATACTTGTCACGGTTATGATTTTTATAAAATTATTTTATAACAGACCTTTAGATGCCTCTGTGATAACCTCTTCAAACTTTCCCTGTGAATCAAATAAAATTATGTGATAAGTACAATACTCTAAGCAATATAGCCACTAGGCCACTCATAATCCAAAAATGAAGAACCAAAAAAAACCTCTTGTAAATAATCAGTATCTAAAAAAAAACCTTACCATCTGTTCAAAGGCAGCAGCTCTGTTTTGATAGAAGGTAGAAAGATCTGCATTATTTTCTTCAGGACAAAGCTCAACAGCTTCTGAGTAACATTTGAGTGCTTGTTCAAATTTACGAGCCTTGAAGTATTTATTTCCTCTGAGTTTGGCTGCTTGTGCTTTTTCTGATGGTGTCTAAGAAAAACAAAATTGAAGAAGGGTCAGAAAAGAAGGAGAAATTATAGAGAGTTGTGAAAAAGTGGGTAAGTAAGTGATTAAAAGAGTATATTCTGATCCATAAGTAAATAACAAAGTCAGATAATTTAGTATATGAATAAGTTGGTAAGCAATTAAGTGCATGAATAATTCTCAGCAAAGTAATATCATTTAGCTCGATTTTTTTCATTAGAATGTGTTTTTCTCTGGTATAATGTTAAAATGTCAAAATTTGTATTGACGCCGTCTTTCATCACGTGTATACTACACAAATAGTATGCGAACTGAATTATTCATATTTTCCATGTTTAACGGAGTTTTTTAGAATTGTAACCATCACTGACCATATTATCAACTTCCTCTTTAGGTTCCTTGGCCTTTGGAGTATTTATCTCAGCTGTTTTCCCACTTTCTTCATCTTGTGCCTCGTCGTCGTCGTCGTCCGAGGTGTTCAAATACCACCACACTCCTGCCACAGCAACTACAGTAACAGGCACGCCAACGAGCAAGCCTAGCTGCCATTTAGTTAGTCCTAAAGGAGTCTCTTGTTCACTCATGGTTGAAAAAAGCTTCCAATTTAGGGGAAAAGGGAGAAAAATCAAGGAAATTTATCAGAACACAGCCATGATGAAATGTGCATAGTTTGTACACGCGCATACAATCCGCTGACCTGAACGCAGGCTAATAGAGTTCGTGCAAAGTAATATAGGTGCACATCTCCGCCATCTTGGAATGGTGGTTCTCACAAACAAAATTCCCAAGAAAATATGCTAAAAACTATTCATTCGCCGTAAAAACAACTTGAAATGGAATAAGTCTAGTTAAGTTGTTGTATATTATTGCTTTCTGACATGTCTGGTCATCGAATTACGCGTAAAGTCACGGTCGAAGTCGGAAAGAAAGTCACCGAAAGTGTTAACGTTTCCTCGTCTGTTGTTCAACAGTCCTCGTCTTCTTCTTCATTGAGTAACCCTAGAAGAAGTGTCTTTGAACGCTTAGGACCTGGGGCTGTAGATGTAAGTTTTGCGTTTGCTAATTAATGTAATTGTGAATAAATATAGGCATGTTTTGACAAAAGATTTCAATGCAACAGTAAACCATGTGATCGAGTGACATGTATGTTAGTAGAACAATCAATAGATTGACATTCCCGTTTTTGACATTTTATTTACTGATCCCATGATAAAATAATTATTTTTTTGAACATTTTAACATATATGGTTTAATTTGTTGTATTAAATTATACATGTGTTTGTTTTAATTGACAGCGAGCCAAACCACGTGATAGCTACACCCCTGACAAGTGTCGTAACTGGCTCCGTGATGGCCGCTGTCCCTATGGTAACAACTGTAAGTTCCTACATGGTCCATACACTGATCCTAAACCAAGAACTAAAAGCGTGAGAAGTATTGTACATGGAAATTCTAAAGACAGGTGAACAGTCAATATAATTTAGTTTTACAGAAGATAATAATGCTACATCAATAGAATTTGGTGCTCTGACATACCAATTCCAGGAATGGATTGAGTACACCAATTGTTTCTCAGAGGATTGGATCTCATTTACTTTTTAGCATACTTTTAGGGTTCTGGCTTAAAAGCAGTTATGTAATATCAATCTATACCTTTAAGGGTCATTTTTACTCTGCATTGTTGCTAAAAGTAAGCTTGGTTGGCAAGAACATCGCACATCCGTACCTTTTAGGGGTTGAAATTATTTTAATCTGTGCATACCTTTTAGGGGTTGTTTTCAAAACCTCTGCCGATCACCCCTACCACTTGGACAAAGGGACCTCCCCCCCCCTCGGATTGTTGAAATTTGTTAGTATTTACATGTATTAACTTTTGTTGTTTCTTTTTATAAATAAATTCATTGCTGTGGTTACAAAGATATGATGATTCAGGTGAGTGGTTTTATTTTTGTTTCTTTCCTTCTTTCTTGCTTTTTTCTTGGCTATTTTCTTTCTTCCTTTCTTGCTTTTATTCCCCAATACACTTAAAGTATTGAGCAATTATCAATTGGAAATAGCGCTATATAAATAAATAAAGTTATTATTATTATTATTATTATAACCCCTGTAACGTCCAATTTACAGTGCACTATAAAAACACTGTAAAAACATCACAATTTCCTCATTCCTTCAAAAATATGTTATTTGTGACTTAAATATTCTACTGTATATTGGAAGTTACAGGGGTTATAACCACTTTAACACTGGTCTTAAAATAAAAAGAAACTATCATACATACAGATGAACCACCTTGATATTCTGTGACTCTGAAATCCTCCAATTCCAGACATTTTTGGGTCATGGTGTCTCCAATTAGTTTCATTACTATGTACATGTAAGCTAGAACATAGAGTCGTTTTCGTTTGAGTGTGAAACTTGAGTATGACGCGATACCGCTACGATACGGCAGAAATTTCGAAGGTTTTTATCAAAACTACGATACGAATATGGTTATGATACGGCGCGGTAAGTTTCCCACTCATACGAAAACGACTCTATTGTAAGCTGTTGTAAGCTGTATTAACAAGATGTTTTATTCATTAATTTATTATCTTGTGTATGGTATTTCAGATGAGAAGCAACAGCACTATCACTCTAGAAGCTTTGACAGTGCAGACTTTGATGATGATGACATAAGAGAAGCATCCAAGATAAAGAGACATCACAAATCAGATGAAGACTTGTCAGACTCACCTGTGAAGAAACCTTCAAAGTCAAAGAAGAAGCATAAAGAGGAGGTGGAGGAAGGTAGTAACTTTGAAAACATTTAAAATATCATTCAATATTACATTGTATTCATCGATAACTTCCTTCCTCCTTCCTTCCTTCCTTCCTTCCTTCCTTCCTTCCTTCCTTAATTTATCTGATATTTAATTTAGTTATGCAATGGTTTTTATCGATTATTCAATACTTATTCTTTCGTTCACTCAATTTATAGATGACGACGCAAAGCTGAAACGCAAACGAAAGACTCACCGTAAACGGGACGGCAGTCCAAAGCCCAAGCCCCGTAGTCCAGAAGAGGACGAGGAAGACTTTGAACGACCACCCAAGACCGTAGGAGACTGGGAAGATCCAAGTGACCTTGACTTTGAGCGTCAGTTAGAGCTAGAGAGACGTCGACAAGATTTACAAAGACAACTGGCGCTGATGGACGAGGAGGATGCCGCAGCCAGTGCAGAGGAAACTGAATGGAAAGGAAAAGAGGACGAGAAACGAAAAGTACCCATCATTCATAGCAAACTTCACCCAGATCCCTCTCCGTCAACTACGGGCGGAGAAACTCCTACACAAACAGTCAAGAAGAAGAAGAAAAAGAAGCTCGACTCTGAAGGCAAAAAGACTAAGGTTAAGAAAGAGGCATCACCTAGAATAAAACAGGACACAAAACGTAAAGTTAGCTCATCAATCGACGAAGAAGAGATAAGCAAAAAAGAAGAAGCTATAGGTAAAATTAAGGTCAAGAAGACTGCTGGAGAGTATGTTGGTTCTAGTGATGACGCTGATCTCTCTGAGCATCAACCTGTTGAGAGAGCCACTAGAAAAGTCTCCCGACATATAGTCCAAGCGAGATCGATGGAACGTAACGATAGTCCCACGAGATCACGTCCCGATGAACGCAAACGACCCGAGGATGACCAAATAAGGCATAAACGCGAGCAAACTACGCCAATAAAAGACAGGCGAAAGGTCGAACTGAGCTCTGACGAACAGAGGGATGAAAGTCATCTACGAAGACCTCGCAATACAAGTCAGGATTATTACCCTGCTGACGAACAAGATGATGAAAACCGAAAAGTACGGCCGCGAGTAAGCGGGGGAAAGAGACACAGTGAAGGTAAGCATGTAGAAGATGTACTATCTGAAGAAAGAGGGCGACGTCGTGAGGTGGAGGACAGAATGTCCTCGCGTGGACCACGAACACCCTCCCCACCACCCCACCCTAAAGATGATAGGTATTATTATGATGAACAGCAAGAAAAGAAGCTACCTCGTGGACCTCCACGAAGTCCTCCGAGGGAACCCACGCGAGAAGAAAGTGTTTATAGAAAAGACTCGCGTGGAAGACCAGAAGATCCCCACGTTAGAGGTCCTCAAACTCCGTCTGACGATGAAGCACGCTTCAGCCCTTCGCTAGCTCAAGGAGAAGGCAGAGTGACTCGTTATGCTGAGCGAGATAAGCCTCCACCCCGACGTGAGAATAGAGAAAGGGTACCAATAAGTGACCAAGTGGATCAAAGGTACCCTGATAAAGGAGGGAGAATAGACAGTGACTTTGAAAAACGAAAACCACGAGAAGAAGAGTTTCGTGGTCGAAGGCCACCCGACTATCCACGAACTAAGGACGACGAACACCCGAAACACCGAGGCCGTGACGATAATTATCCAAGAAACACCCAAGATGAAGAGTTCGCTCGACATCGTGACCAGCGTGAGGAAATCAAAGGAGATTATCAAAAGGGTAAATATCGTGATGAACGAGCTGAGGTGTTCCCGGCAAGACCTCGTGGTCGAGAGGATGTTGAATTTACACGAGGTCGTGGACGAGGCGAACGTGATGACGAAGGAAGAGTACCTCTGCCACAACGTGATGTTCATCGTAGAATGCACGACCATCCCGAGGGACATGAGCGGGATGCTAGAGATGAACGAGGCAGGCCTAGACCCGACTACACTGACAGGTAAATAAATACTCTAGTATGGGATTGTACGGGATTGTCTCCTAGTGCATCAGTCTAGTTTTAAGGCATTTCAAGTATTAACCACACTCATGACTGTTAACTGCATAACGTATAGCTTCGTATCTCAAAAAGCAAACAAACAAGTAAATAGCTTGCTAATTCTTTTACGTCACGCATGTCTTGCGCAATGCATTGTGGGCTATGCTCGAAACAAGATGTCGGATTGTGTTGTAAAATTCACGGCGGAAGTTGAGCCATACAACCATAGACTAACTCTTTTACTTCGACGAAGGGCTAAAGCTCGAAACGTCAATAAAGTTAAGTAAACAAATTTCATTATATTGCCTATCGTATATATCAAACTCCGACGCAGCCTATACTAGATACTCGCTAGTTTCAATCCATACAAGCATAGAAAAGCAGGTTAATTTAAAATCCACTCACTGAATAATACATTTACCTTCTTGTTTAGTCGCCGTGATACGCGTTATGGAGGAACGTCTGATACCGACCATTACCGACGTCCTTCCCCCTCACAACCACCTCAAAGAGGACGTTCTTACGACGATCGACGTCGTCCTGATGACGGTTACCGACCAGGACCAGGAGCAAGAGAGCCTCCAGGTAGAGGCCGTGCCAGAGGTAGAGGTGCCTATACCTCTCCTTATGATAACAGAGGAAAGCCTTTGGATACACGAAGAAGAACTCCACCACCACCAGGTCCGAGGTCGTCCTACGAAGACAGAGATCGTGGACCACCACGGGGTAGAGACGTATCACGCGAAGTACCAATTGGTAGAGGTATTCAATATTTTTCTTATTTGAGAGCATTTTATATTGTTACGTCCTTCTTGTATAAAGAGCAATGGAGTTTTGATGTAGAAGCCATCGACATTTTTTCTGTCATCGCCATCATCATCACTGTGTTGTATTATTAATAAAATCATCATCAACATTATTATCGTCATCGATATCATAATAGTTACTATTCACCACCCTACCCCATTGTTCTCTCTCTGCACTAAATCACTGATTGCTGAGTACCCGCGTCTGAAAGCAAAGATATTTAGTTATGTTGCAGTTCGCACTCTGCAATATCAAACATATTGCAGTTCGCACTCTGCAATATCAAACATATTGCAGTGTGTTTTGTTAAGTGTGTATAACTAATAATTTCCATTCTAGTAAGCATCATCAGACTTATAATTCATTAAATAATTTACTAGATAGCGATTTTTGGTGAAAAAAGACTTTGAGTACCAATGCCAGGATTCGAACCGAGACCTTCTGCATTGCTGTATCCGCGCTTTAAGCCATTATGCTACCCAGGCAACCGATGGAAAACTTGCAACAAAAACACGTTTAATGTCATCAAGTTCATTAGCATTCCTCTAAATAGAATTGATGAAATTATAACTAATTAGAGTTTGGTAAGCCTATTGTTATTATATTCAAAGAGACAAGAAACCGCTGATTATTATGCAACAAAGAGAACAATAATGGGACAGGCTATTGAATGATTATTACATTTTCATTGGCTGATAATATTATAACTAATTAAGCGGCGTTGACACGAGCAATTTTTCCTTGACAAGTATCCTTGACAATTTTCATTGCTCGTGTAGACGATCAGCAAGATTTCCTTGACAATTTTATATTGACAAGGTTTCCTTGCTCGTGTAGATGATGAACAAGTTTTCCTTGACAAGTTTAAGTTGTGCCCACAATGCCTTGCATTCAGCAGAGTACTAACATAATATTGGTTCCAGTCCCTTGTCGAGTAAAAAACAAAATGATTTATAGTTAAGTCCGATCAACTTGAAGTTTTACATGTGAAAAGTAAACACCAAAAGAAAAATTTTCTTCTTTTCACTTTTACAAATGTTACGATTTTTGGCGGGAAAATGACGTCACCAATTTTAGTGGGAAATTGAAATAGAGGGTTATGCAAAATTTTAAAATGCGCATTTGAAAGAACTCATTGAGATATGTTCAAAACCGAAGAGATAACAGTCAAAGTCAAATTTAATCAAAATATATGATTTTTGAAGTTTAGAAATGTTTTCTATTTTACATTCAAAAAATTATAACTTTAGATTAAATTTGACTTTGACTATTATCTCTTCGGTTTTGAACGTATCTCAATGAGTTCTTTCAAATGCGCATTTTAAAATTTTGCATTACCCTCATTTTAGATTTTCCTCTAAAATTGATGACGTTATTTTCCCGCCAAAAATCGTAACATTTGTAAAAGTGAAAAGAAGAATTATTTTCTTTGGGTGTGTACTCTTCACATATAAAATTTGAAGTTGATCGGACCTAACTATAAAAAGTTATTCAAAATCACGCTTAAAAACGCCGATTTCAGTACACTGCCAGCCCAGCGTGAAAGTTTGGTAAGCCTATTTTTATTATATTCAAAAACACAAGAAACCGCCGATTACTGTGCAAGAGAGAAAACAATGGGGCAGGGTGGTGAATAGTAACTATATACGATAGTCACTTCGGCCGGCTAGCAATATTAGATATATTGCAGTCAGCTTCGGGCTGCGCCCTCAGCTGACTGCAATATATCTAATATTGCTGCCGGCCTCAGTAACTATCTAATACATAATCGTTATCAATATTATCATAATCATCAGTATCATCATATTATTGTCACGGCTATTTAAATCATCATCATCATTATAATCATCATTGTAATCATCATCATTATAATCATCATCATTATAATCATCATCATTATAATCATCATCATTATAATCATCATCATCATTATAATTATCATCATTATAATCATCATCATTATAATCATCATCATTATAATCATCATCATTATTATCATCATCATTATAATCATCATCATTATAATCATCATTTTTATCCTCCTCAGGAAGAGGATACATCGACAAAGGCAGACCACCAAGTGATCGGTATCGCGACCCCAATGTACCTTGGGATAGACGTGGAGATCGTGAGTACCCACCACGTGATCCCGCTGTTCGTGATCGTCGTGCACGAGAATCACCTCCTCCACCCCCACCCCCTGGGTATCGCGAGGAAAGACCCTGGGAGGAGAGGGAGCGTCGGGGAAGTCCTCAACGATCAGGAAGCCTCCCGCTGCAAGAGGGAGCACGCCGTGTTCCTTATGAACCAGACCACGAGGGCAAAGTAAGAATGGGAAGTCGGGAACGGTATCCCTTGGAACGAGGACCGCCGGAATGGGAATATGCAGATGATGCTAACAAACCCTTACGGTAGGTTTTTGATCTTTACTCATTTGGATCATCAGCATCATCATAATTAGCATTATCCATAAGATCATCTTTATTATCATTATTACTATTAACACTATGTAGAGCCTAAAACACATAATAATTCCCTTAAATTCATTTCCAGCAAACGTAGTCGACCAATCAGCGCACGACCAGAATCTCCATTTGACTCCAAGAAACCTCGTGCACAGTCTCCTATCTCTCCTGATGAAGGCCCGGTCGCAGATGACATACCAGTGGTAGTTGAACAACCCGCTAGACCCAAAAAGGTAGGCTTGGTTACCAAGGACGGTAAGAAGATCAAGAAAAAGAAGAAAGAAGGCAAACTGGCTAAGGCGGCTACTGCAACTGGTGAAGGTCTGACAGAACCTTCTGCTGATGAAGGAAAAGTGAAAGGAGAGAAGAAAGTAAAGAAAGAAAAGAAATTGAAAGAGAAAGGAGCGAAGAAGAAAAAGAAAATAGCCGCCGCTGTCGTCGAGGATGTTCCATTAGACGACGTAGGTGTACCACCAACTAATACCGTGCCGCCATCAACGACAGACACGACAACTGCGCCTAAAATAGGGAAGAAACGTAAGCAAGTAACCAGTGTTGATGGTGAAAAAGAACCCGACAAACCCAAGAAGAAGAAGAAGAAGAAGCATCAAACCGAGGTTCTCGTTCAGCCATGGAATGATCTAGAAGGCGAGGACGACCAGGACGACGAGACATCAAAGGGAGACAATCTACCCGAGGATAAACCCTTCGAGGTAACGCAGACTGACAAGAACCAAGATGAAATGTTTAGCGACTGGAGCGATGATGATAGTCCTGTTGGAGAAGACTCATGGCTCGATGAGAACAGTCAGAATTCTACCAACGAGAACATGAACAAAGATGACACCGCCATTGATATCAAGGACTCACCCGTATCAACAGACGAAAAAGGGCCCTCCTTTGACGATGTCTACGATCCTATCAGCGACGATGAGTTTGATGCGATGTATACACAAAGCGATGATGAAGAGCTCAAGAAAGATGAGCAAGAAGCAAACAAGGCATTAAGTGTGGAGGATGTTGATTGGAGCTCGTTAGGAATCGTTCAGGATGCTAATAAAGGTAAAATATTCATGGTCAGCGGACACGTACACAACAAACACGTGACACTCCGTGTTTTATTAAATTCAACGTATTTTGGATTAAAATTACGGTTTTCTTACCCCCGGGTGTATTAAACATTTCAAATTTTTGACTGAGCAAAGTTGGTGATTTTCTTAACTATTTTTATAGGTTAATTTAGAAAGAAAACACTGAAGCAATTAAAAAAAACTAGAATATTTGAAAAATGGTTAATGTCTTTGGACCATCATGCACTGCAGCCTTTTCATTATTTTACTGGTGTTGTTTTTATCCTATCTAGTCGTACAACACCAACAACCGTTTTATAATAAGTGTACATTTTGTTCATTGTTTATTTATCTACTGTTTTGCTTCTAGAAAAAGAACCGGTTTCCCACCTAGAAAGGTTCACTCCATCTTACGTTTTCTCCCGTGTTGGTATCTCACCCACATTGGCCGGTCAGCGGTTAACACAACTCGTACTAGATGCATGCGCTAAACCTAAAGATGGCAAAGCAATTGAACTAGCTATCCCAGAGGAAGGACCAAAATGCACTGGGGCTTTTGTAGCTTATGCAGCAGCCAAGAAACGGGAGCGCGAAGGCTTACTGGGTCATCTTGGCCCATGTCGGCGAGCGTTGTGTGCAAGGCGTGATTTAGCGATTAGGAAACAGCTTGGACGGACGTCCAAGGTAAGATCGATTGTAATGCAATTGTTATCACAGTAATTATTAGAATCTTTGTCTTTTCAATATTATAATAGTTCCCTTCACAATTCCCTGCGCCATCTTGAAAGGTAGCCGGGCCTTTGCATTGAAGCGAGACGAACGTTGAATAGTTGTCCCTCAAGGTGTTAAAAGGTCTCTATCATTGCAAGCTCAACCTTCGCTTCGATGCAAAGGGAACTATTAGCTTAATCATCGATCGCCATGTTTATTTTTACCATCACAAGCGTCATTATCAGTGTTTTCATTATTCTTAACAAATATTATTACCGTATTGATGATCACCACCTATTATATTTGTTGAACGATTTTAAATCGTTAAAATCTATCCCGGTTTTCATGTTTCAGTTTGGCAAGATGTCCTTATTTGCGGCTTCACCAACTACTCCAGTCGATAACGAACTGTTCCAAATGAGCGTTGCTCTCTACAAGAAAGAATCGGCCAATAATGACAATAGTGTTGGAATTATTCCTTCCAAAGTCGGGTCCATTCTATTATCACAAGCGTAAGCGTAGTTTGGGATCCCTGTGGTGAAGAAGTTGGGAAAGATTGGGTACTAATTGTACGATAGAAAGCGCAAGGGTGCACGTGTGAGCTTTATACTGCTCGCTAGCTAAACTTGCAATGGCGACAACAAGCTAATATTTTTTTCATCTATTCTTACATGTATAGTACATAACGATTATGAACCGTCATGAAGATAATTTAACTTACATTAAAGGTCTTCTGTATTCAACTGATATACCAAAAATCGTTCCCAGCTCACTGTCTATTTCGTTCAAATTCGACAGGGAGAGAACTGAGACCAACTTCCATGTTATATATGACCATGATTCATTAAATAAAAGGAAGGAAGGAATGTAAAAAAGACAATGTTTATTATGTAATTCTGAACAACATTTCTTGTCTTGACAATAGTAAAAACAGTAATGAATACTGGCTGGGATATCTTTATACACTATATTATTACGCAGTTCATTGAAGTTTCGAAAATAAGGGGGCTTTCATTTATTAGTATATGGGGGGAGGGGGTGGGCAAAATCAGCTGTTGTCTTTTCCAAATATTACCCACCCCCCACCCACCCTTCCTGGTTGGCAAAAATATCCTAACCCCCCTATATTTCGTCCAATTTTTACTAAATAAATGAAAGCCCCCTAAGTATAGGAAACAAATTGCGCGTAGAATGCCACAGGTAACCCAAGCGTAGAGTGAGTAAAATATGACGTCATAATTTCTATTAGTGAATATTACAAAATAATTACACCTGATTGCAAGAATATTGTCATTTGAAAATAAAAAAATGATTGTCTTTGATTATTATTAAATAATGATTATCTTCATTGTTCTTACAATTTATTATTGAGCAAAGTAAAATTAACTCGTATGACTTATCAAGTCAAAGAGACTTACTCGACGCTTGGGCTTCCTGTGGTTTTAATTTCTTGTCGTAACTGAACAAAGAAGCGTTGTTTTCTCGGAAATGCTAAGTGATTACTCCAAACATATATCTTGATGAATCGAGTTTAGTTTATAAAAACACTAACATTTATAGTTAAGTTATAGCACTGGTCAGTAGTTTGCTTTACCTTGCTATGCGTCGCATCATCACGTGATGTCTGCGTCACAACAAAGGATATTTTTGGTCAGCAGTCTACTTTCGTGTTAGCATTAGTATGCGTGCGCATTATCACATGCTTTCCATTGTTTTCGGCGGTCACGTGCGCTCCATATATAAACCATCACGAATGGTGCAAAAAGAAAGACCAGGGCTAGATACAAGCATATCACGATATCCAAAGAGTGAAACAGGTTGACTTCGTTGGTTGAAATGAGTACCTGCAATGGAGGATTGGTACCTGATATAGAAAACAATCAAATAATTATAAATAGAAAGTGAGCTTTATCAATGACATTTTACGCGGGACCATTGCATAATCCTAATTTGGTTACCATAGGAAATTAGGTGCCTCTCAAATATCAATTACGAAACAAAACGCATGTAAAAAACGTGGACCTAACCTGTCAGCCAGCTAATCCCAGCCAGCCGGCGCGCGTCTGCACAAAAGCCGCGCGAACTTTTCCGAACTTGAAAATTCAAGCGGTTGCCGTTTCATGTTGACTTCTGAAATAATCAAAATGATTCTTAATAAGAAAAATTAAGAACAGGTCGAAATGGAAAAGATTTTGTGCTTGCCTAAGCGACCGACTGGCGGCGCAAAAGGACTATAAAAGGCGGGAAAAGGGAAAAAAGTTTAAACCAATTCCATAACTCCAGATCGACCGCTTTCTGTCATTTTGTCCAATAAAGAGCAAGCTGCTTCCATATTATTAATATTAAATCTGAGGAATAACGCTCTTAATTTACTTACTATCTGATTCTATGCTCTTGTTGGTCAAGTCAAGCCAATACTCGTCATCAGTTTTTAGATTGTTAAGAAGATTATCTTGGAAAAGTAGTTTCCAGTGTGATTCAACTGTGAATACAACGTACTCTTCCTTCCAATCTGGTGTAAGGCACTGCGACGGTGTTGAAGAGCCCCTTTCTGATTGGTCAATCTCAATCTCATAACATGTGCAGTTAGTTGTTTCGTTCATGTAAGTAAAAACGCTTTCATTGTACCAAGAGAAATGTTCTGAAGCGTTAACAACATTTCTATTAAAGTCGTTTCTAGTTGTATTGCCTTTAAATATCTTCGTGTTTGTCGAGGTCGAGTTAGTTTCGTTGAGTTTGTTCACTGGTACAATGCTCACACACATGCAATATGTTCTACTACGAAACGTGGAGTTTGAGACATTTTGACGTTCGTTGTCATGGTATTCGTTACCATAACTACCGTTATTTCTTAGGTTGCTACTAGAGTTTTTTGAAGTACCAATCGTGTCGTTGCTCTTAATATCATTTTGTTGCACAATATGGTTATCACAGCATGTCTCGTTTCCAATAGGTACGTTGCCATGGATACCACTACAATTTCGACATTGTTTCGTTGCTAGATGAGCTTTGGTTGTATTTCTACGAAATATTCTCACACTACAGGTTACTCTAACCTTTGCATTGACAGTATCAACTGAAGACAAGTAGAAAGAGTCGAGCTTGAAAGTAGTTTTTTTGTTAAGTCTGCTAAGAATTCTAGTGTGTTTTTTGTTGGCCGATCTAAAAGGAATATTGAGAAAAACCATGATTAATTTTTGTCTATTGTGTTCTTCACCGCCTTTTATGAATATTATACACACATAACATTTAGTGTTGGCACTATATTAAAGACCCATAGTCACTTACCAGCATGCTTTGTGTTGTTATTTTGAATTGAGTGTTATAATTCATTCGCAGTCAACCGTATTAGGAGAAAACAAGTACAACAAAACGCTAAATGCCTTTTAGTGTTAGTCATCTAGTAAAAAAGATGTCATCAATAAACGTACCCATTTTCAATCATGGTAACTTTCATTTCAGTCAATCCACTCTTGATGTATACCACACATGTTTCCACAAACATACACAGTTCTTTGGATGACTTGTCGATGCTGACACTAAAATACATATATCTATTCGATGGTGCCGCTGTAAATGCAGTCCAAGGGGGGATATGTCGGGAGAAGTCTGGTTTGTCCGACAAGAACAACTGTGGCGGACCAATCCTTGAGATTTCTATTTAGACAATCAATCAATCAATCAATCAATCAATCAATCAATCAATCAATCAATCAATCAATCAATCAATCAATCAATCAATCAATCAATCAATCAATCAATTAATTCTTAAAAAAAAAATTATTGTTATCAATCAATCAATCAATCAATCAATCAATCAATCAATCAATCAATCAATTAATTCTTAAAAAACACTAAATTATTGTTATCAATCAATCAATCAATCAATCAATCAATCAATCAATCAATCAATCAGTCTTCCTGTCTGTCTGTCGGTCAATAACACAATTAACTAAACAGTCGGTGAGTTGCAATCAATCAATCAGTCTTCCTGTCTGTCTGTCGGTCAATAACACAATTAACAAAACAATCGGTGAGTTGCAATCAATCAATCACTCTTCCTGTCTGTCTGTCTGTCGGTCAATAACACAATTAACTAAACACTCGGTGAGTTGCAATCAATCAATCAGTCTTCCTGTCTGTCTGTCGGTCAATAACACAATTTACTAAACAATCGGTGAGTTGCAATCAATTAATCAGTCTTCCTGTCTGTCTGTCTGTCGGTCAATAACACAATTAACTAAACAGTCGGTGAGTTGCAATCAATCAATCACTCTTCCTGTCTGTCTGTCTGTCGGTCAATAACACAATTAACTAAACAGTCGGCGAGTTGCAATCAATCAATCACTCTTCCTGTCTGTCTGTCGGTCAATAACACAATTAACTAAACAGTCGGTGAGTTGCAATCAATCAATCAGTCTTTCTGTCTGTCTGTCTGTCCGTCAATAACAGTCGGTGAGTTGCAATCAATCAATCAGTCTTCCTGTCTGTCTGTCGGTCAATTATATCACAATTAACCAAACATATAAAGTTTAAAGCACCTATTAATATTATCGCATGAACGTTGTCACATGAAAAAAGAACATTAGTATAATTTAGTTACATGGAATAACAAAAGAAAGAGTTCAGCTTGAGTGATCTTCTTTTGTCTTTTAATTAATTCCTTTCCCACTAAATTATAAAAGTCAGGACAACGTTCTTGCAATTAACTAGGTATATAAACAAAATAATACACAAGCGAAGAACTGAACTGATACAAGCATGAATGAATGAACATTCTAAAGCAATAGACGTACTTTGATCTTGATGCCGATCAGCATTAACATCGTCAACACTACTACTATTTGCATATGCGCACTTAACAGGAATACTTGGCTCAACCCCATAAACATTATTAGAAAGAAAATCAATTCCCTTCCTGTTCCGAAAAAATGTACACCCGCAGCCAATTAATGGCGCTCTTAAAGTCACGTGTGTAGAGTTCCCGGTTGCTACATCCTGACACATGCCCGAGGCTCCCACGAAATGTAACTTTGTAATGTCGAGGCCTGGGAACGAGCTAAGTAGGAGGGATATTTCCATGTAATTTGTAGTGCAAAATGTTGCTATAGCGTCGTCAAGTGGTGCTGTGGTGGGAGAAAGAGAACAAAAAATATCGTCATGTTAAACAGTTGATTAATATAAGGATAATATATCAATATATAATAATTTTGATTTCAATTGATCATCTTGAATTGATCAGAGGAGGCTTACCCCACAATGCATTGCGATTAGTTTAATCTATATAGACGACTTTCATAAATGGCAGCCATTAATTATCCGGCATTAGACATTCACCATAACAACAACATAACTTGTGAAAGTTTGAGAAAAAATGATTAAATTTGCAAGAACCTATAAAGGCCGATTTACACGGCACGATTTTCGCCTAAGTCTATCGCATGCAACTTGACTTGCTGCTGATTTACACATGCACAACTTGTCGCACAACACACGGAAAAGTCTCGTACGATTTCGAGTGAAGCCAGCCTTGCTATTTTCTTAAAATAATCTTGATATGAGCATTAGAAAGGTACTGGTTCCTTGCTCCATTAGGTAATAAGTCTTTTTGTTCTTTCGGTAGTAAAGAATGACATTTTTCTGATTCTTTTCCCTTTCTTTTTCGTCGAAATATCAGCACAACCGGCAGCTTTGTTTTTAACCGCCATTTTGTGCAAAAACACTCCACGGTACCCCACAAAGAAGTTTTGTTACATGATACGTCACTTTTTTACCATATTTGGCTACGACGGCTACGATTGTCGTAGCATTTTAAAACATGTTTCAAAATCCTACGACTTTTTTCGTGTTGTATGAGTCTGTCGTAGACGAGTTGTGGGCTTGATTTACACAGTACGATTGAGTTGTATGTGTGGCGTGAGCAGGTTGTATGCGATAGACTTAGGTCAAAATCGTGCCGTGTAAATCGGCCTTAAGAGTTTGAAAAATCAGAAAAACACCAAAACGAGGCATCAAAGGCCTCAGCAGACAATTACATACAAATCTCTACATTTTTCATTGAGCATAACTTCTTTTGTATTTTAGCAAGAGCATCAAAACCTTTTAATCATGCCTACTTTCGGTGGTTCTTTCATATGACAGTATTAAAATATTAAAATACCTGTTAACTTAAAAATAGTTTCCCGATACATATTAATTAGAGTGGTTTTCATTAACGGGCGTGAAACAAAGTGTAATAGGGAAAGAGTAATAAAGTGTATTAATGTGTAATAGTGCTATTGAACAAATTAATGATTATATAAAACACAAGTTAAAGTTAAAGTGTAATAAAATGTAATAAAGCATATTACGCTAAAGTGTGTTTCACGGGTTAATGAAAACCACTCTATGGTATTTATGAAAGTGGTCTATTGTCGTTTGATACGTGGCCTTGTCGATCTATTGGACTATTCGTGCTAACAAGTCAACTTATCTTAAAGATATTTAATTACGTTACATTCATTGTATTTCTATGGAAGATGTACTGTGCGACTCGCCGTACCGTAGTCACTTACAAAAACGTTTGATGAATTTTTGACATTATTTTGACATTTTTTCATCTCAATCGGACCAATTACAGACATCAAAGTATCTAAAGTCTCCGCCTCTCGATATAAACTCCGCCTGTCGATATAAACTTGTACCTGATTGGTCCGATTGAGATGAAAAAATGTCAACATTATGTCAAAAATTCATCAAAAGTTTTGTAAAGTGACTACGGTACGGCGAGTCGCACAGTATTAAAATTGTGTTGAGTATTTTTGTCATATATGACAATCTTCTTTAAACAATTTACATTCTTCTTTGAACGGGTTGAAAAATTGTTTAGCAGCAAAAAAGCGTGCAAAAATTATGTGAGTAACAGGAGCAAAGAAAGTGCTATATAAATCAACAGTATTGAGACCCCGGCTACACGGATCCGGATACTTTTGAAACCGCATACTTTTTGATGCGAATCGGCCTATCGTCCACACGAATCCAGTGAATCCGGTCACCGAACCCGCATACTTTTGAATAGGAAACGTTCAACAGGATTCGTGTGGACGCAAATATTTCTATGCGGTTTCAGCCGGATCGGATTCGTGCAGAAGAGGCCTCAGGTAGTAATTTAAAAAGTTTATGTTCTCTGTTACTAATAATTTCATCAAAAATCTTATCGGTAAAATCTTGTCGTCGTTGATATAAAGTGACTAATCCTGAATTGTTGTGGGCTTCCTCGTAATGTTGGAAAGGGAAAATTATTCGTATGGCTCGTTTCTGCACAGCCTCGAGTTCACGTGAGAGGTATGCTGGTAAACTGTCATGCCGGAATGCCGGGCATGCATATTCGGTGATTGGACGAATGCATGTTCGAAAGAACTGAATCAATTCATCACTATGCATGCCAAGAACCGAAGATAGCTCCGTTATTATTCAATCGGTTTTCTCTCAGACTTACACCACATACTATACTCATTCACCTCTAACTATGTACCAAATATGAGCCAATTCTACGAGCCAATTCTGCTTGGTTTTACATCGGTTTTATATCTTGTATAATCTCTTAATTTGTACAAATGTGCTCAGTTTAAACGTTTTGAGAGAAAATATAGTGGTTAAATTTGAAGATGTTATGTCGTTACTATAGCTCCAACTAATTACAAGTATACATGTGGTGTTTGCGTTGTATAAATACTATTTTACATCAAGTGATATTAAATATAAACGGATACTAGCGAGTAAGCGTAGCTGCGTCGGTGTTTGATATAAACGATACTAAGACCCCGGCTACACGGATCCGGATACTTTTGAAACCGCATACTTTTTGATGCGAATCGGCCTATCGTTCACACGAATCCAGTGAATCCGGTCACCGAAACCGCATACTTTTGAATAGGAAACGATCAACAGGATTCGTGTGGACGCAAATATTTCTATGCGGTTTCAGCCGGATCGGATTCGTGTAGAAGAGGCCTAAGGTTATATAATGAAATTTGTAACACCGTAAAAATAGTTAACTTAACTTTACTGACGATTCGAGCTCTAGCCCTTCGTCGGAGTAAAAGAGTTAAACTAATTGTTATTAATTGTGTTTAGGGTAAACGGTTAAGATTTGTTTGTTTTTTTTGTGCATGAAATTGTAATTCACTTACCTGTACTTGTCAAAGATATTGATAAAATGACTAATAGTATAAATCCATCCATCGTCGAATGAAAAATTGGTAAAAATCATTCCCAGTTTTGAGTTTCAATCTAATAACTTCACTTTTTGTTGACATGTAGAGCCCAAGTACTGCAACCTCGTGTTTATTCACCAATATGATAATGAGAAAATAGAAAACTTGAGAAGTAAATTTGAATTTTTAATTGCAAGAATTCTCTTGAGGATAATTGTTTTGTCATATAGAGCGTGCGTGTTTTTTTCCTTGCGTTGATCGGCACTGTTCGTGGCTTCGGCTTATTTTGGTTTTTGTTTCTTATTTGTTTCGTTTATTTTTCCTTCATTTTCTCTTTACTTCGTCGATTCTAGCTCGAAACTTCTTTTGCAAAACGAAATATTTAGTAACAAAGAAATGTTTTTTTTTTTTTTAATTAGGCAACAGAAAGTCACGCGAACATGGCGTTATAGACGCACGAAAGAAAATACACCTATTTCAAAAATCGTTGTCGCAGTCGAAGATACAGTTTACACTCTGAAGCCTGCAAAGGATGTCTGTAACATAAATTTGTGATTTATTACACGTGGTTTCTACCACTGCAACAACTTGTTATGGTCATATAACATTCTCGTACCCAGACCCTACTCAGCTTTCTAACGAAATGTCGTAGGCTCTGGGAAACCTGATAATATCAAGGGATCTGATTGGCTAAGTGGTATAACAATAGCAATGGTCTAACTAGGCATATCCACAGGTAGCCCAAGCTCACTATTTATAAGGCGACTTTTAAAACTTCGAAGTTTTTCAACGAAATATTAATACAATTCAATAAAAAAATTTAGTGTCATTTTCAGTTATTATTTATAATTAAGTGTCTGTGAAGATTTCAAGCGATTTGGGTTAAAATTAAACAAGTTACGGCTATTTTTAAATTCGCCTAACTCACAGTGCCGGGAAGGTTACTGCTTCGGAGAACCTAAGACACGTGTCAACATTCTTTACAGGCTCATAAATCCTTTCTTTTTTAAGTTTATAGAATTCTGATCCAAGAATGTTATTCTACGGTAATATTTCCTTATCCATGCCTAATTTTACCGCTAAAATGCACTTCTTTAACCATTAAAATCAATTCATAAAACATAAATAAATAGTTTGCAAATTCAAGCGTGCCCAGGCTCGTACAGAAGACGATGAATATTAATTAGGTTGGCGTCGATGCGATGTGCTCGCCGTTCATTAGTTCATTCTCGTGCCCAGGGCACCTCGGTCGATGGCGCATGCGCTCTCTTGACGCTGTAACAACAATTCTGGCTTCCGGCCGGTAAGGTTTCCCAGAGCCTACGATCTGCCAAAAAGCCGAGTAGGGTCTGGGTACGAGAATGGGTCATATAACGCAAACACGTACATCCAAAATAAGCCTGATTTTCAGAGCGGGCCTGGGTCCTACGAGTGTGTACATACGAGAAAGCGATAGCGTAGGACCCAGGCCATCTGAAAATCAGGCTAATCCAAAATATGCTATGAATAAATCGATGACAAGAGAAGAAATACCGACACCCTTTGCAGGCTTCAGAGTGAGGACTGTAGAGTTGATTGCGACAAAGATTTTTGAAATAGGTGTATAAAGGAACGATTAACAAGCGTAAGAGTGGGGCAACCTAATGCTGCTCCATAAAGTTGGCAGTGTTCAGCTTCTGGACTAAACTCCTTAGGCCAGCCCCCATCTTTTTCCAAAAGGGAACACGCATCCCTTTTGGCGATGTCTTGGAGCAAAGTCCGCTTGAAGTTATATGGCAACGTTTTTGTTTGCTGTGCCAAAGAAATAGTCGATTCACGTCTAATCTGTGATTTGGTGGCTTGTTCATGAGTTTCCTCAGAACTCGATGGCTGTGTTGATGTTGGACTTGGTTCTGGGACGAGATCGAAACACGATCGGAGCAAAATTACGTGCTTACACATCGATTTGCTTTTAGCTTGCTTGCCTTTAGAGGAAAACCCACGACAGTCTTTTCCCGAGCACACAAAGCCTCCATTTGCACTTTTCTTTACATGGCAAAACCCCAATGGATTGCTAGCAGTAGCTTGACCTACAACTACAAATGAGTACTGACCGTTGGACTTTGCAGTTTTCCAAGCTGAAAAGCCAGAGGTTGTTGTTGTTGTTGACAAAGCAGCGGTCGTCCCTGTTGCTAGTCTTAACGCTGAACGTCCCGACCGCAATTCGAACGGCTTCAGGACATGTTTTCATTCTTTTGGATGAGGGCTCAAACTTTCCACCAATATCGAAGCCACACATGGGACAAGTCTTCGGTTTGGAGCGGTTAAAGTACTCGGCTTTGCAACTTGGGCAAGTGCCACGACCACGCTGAAACATTCTTAGACTAGAATAAAGACTTAGACCTGAGAAACTTGGATTTAAAGTAAATACTTTAGAATACTATCGACTATATAACTTTGAAACTTGTAATACGAAGAGTCGACATATGGGCTTTGTTGACTAAATTCCTAGTCTGTCATTGGTCGACCACCGGGACCACCGGAAACCACCAGTCAGCCAATCAGAAACAACCTTTCAAATCGTGAAGTCTAACCACAGGGAGCCCGACTTTGTGTCGCTTCTATGTGAAATAAATTATACAATGAAATAAAATCTATTATAATCATGAGAGCCTTTGGGTTTATTTAATCCTTAGAGTTTCCGGTAATCAGTATAGTGTGTAGCCGTTGGTAACTTGAGAGCACTTTGAAATTCAAAGCTAACGTATTAGTGTAACGCACACCCAATAATAATGTGTATATTGGGTGTGCGTTACTCTAATACGTTACGCTAATGCGCTCTCAAGTTACCAACGGCACACACAGGTCAGTAACGCTAATCCATTACCGGAAACTCTAAGGATTAAATACAGCACAGGAAACCCAAAGGCTCTCATGATTATAATAGATTTTATTTCATTGTATAATTTATTTAATATAAAAGCGACACAAAGCCGGGCTCCCTGTGGTCTAACTGGATTGATCGCACGAAGTCTTTAAAATCGTAATCTGCATGCCGGTATTTAATCAGTTTATTAAACGAGTATTTTTACTATTTATATACCAAAACATTTAATTAAAATCGATATGAGTTGCTAGATTGTATAAGAAGTTTTTCTAAATAATCTGAAGTTATTAGTACAGAGCCTGATAGAAAGTCTAGAAAGTCCTAAGGGCTAATTCGACATTAACTTCCCATTATATTTAGCCCTTAGGCAATGGTCACTTCATATAAACTATTTATCATTTACTTAAACTTATAAATTTCTTACTGATGTTTTTTGAAATATATTATATTGTGAATTATACTTATTTATGTGTACAAATAAAAAATTGTTGTTAATTTGTTGGCCGGCGGTCATTTACACAATGATAGTGGGGAGGGGATGCCGGGGTTGGGGAGGGGAGGGTAAGGAGCTTAACATTTTCTGTACTAACTGAGAACCTTTTTAGAAATATATGTTGATTTTGACAAACGAAACAGCAACTGATCAGCGGGGGTACTCGGGGGTTATCGACAGATATTTTTTTTCCAAATGACCTCTCAAAGATCTGCATAGGACTGTTAAGGACATGCAGTTAAATCCCTTTCATTTTTTAACCTTTACTAGACGAAACAATTAAAGTTAAGTTTGGGGATATATAATACAAGATGACAAAGCTGACAATTGTTTCGAGGTGGAGGACACATGACATCGAGTGACTGTACTTGTCTTCAGTAATTGTTTTTAGGAAAAATTTCCATGCAAGAGCGATATTTTTGTTTCCTAATCACAGATCCCATTTATAAACATCAAAGGTGAGTAAGGCGGTACGTGTCCTTAAGTTCATATGGTCTTACTTGTTTCAGACGAGATTAGAGTAGGTTGGTCAGTCCACAACGGATGATATTTAAATTTTAGAAAAACAATGTCTTATTTCAACTTGAGCTGATTAGGGCTGCTTTCTTCATGGTACATGTGACCACAATGGACATCCACGATTGGACTAATAGGTCATTAATTATTCATGAATTTGATAAGTGGTATTAGAGTATAAATAAGAGTGCGAAGTAATTGTAAAACAGAGACCAACTAGCCCAGTGCTGGAGTCCAACCAGCCGTTGGCTGGAGACCAACTAGCTGTGTGCTAGAGACCACCTAGCGCGAGCTAGAGTACTACTACTACTACTAATAATAATAATTTATTAAGCATAATACAACGTCTCTATGCTTTACAATACTAATTACAATTTAACTAAATTAATGTAAACTATAGACTACTAAACTAACATTATTTACAATAATAATAAGAAATATATATATGATGTATATATGGTATAATAATATGTATTAAATAATATATAATATGATGTAAAGTATAATATATAGTATAGCACACAGTAATAATATATATCGTATATAAATATAAGTATAATATATAGTATAATATATAGATATGTATGTATTATAAATGTACAAATAATTAATTGATTGCGCCGCTAGCCAAAGTGTTCAGTGAACAGGTGGGTTTTCAATTGTGATTTAAAAGCTGCCAGAGAATCTGCATCGCGTAAGTGTGAAGGTAGCGCATTCCAGAGACGTGGCGACGCGACAACAAAAGATCTATCACCATATGTTTTCGTGCGCGATTTAGGAATAACAAGTAAGCGCTTATCAGCAGAGCGGAGAGATCTAGATGACTTATACGGTGTTAGCAGGTCACTAATATACTTAGGAGCCTGATTATTGAGAGCTTTATAAACAAGAGTAAGCATTTTATATGTTATTCTAGTTCTAACAGGCAGCCAGTGGAGTTGATATAAAACTGCAGTGATATGATCATACTTTTTAACACGAGTGACTAGCCTAGCGGCGATATTTTGAATTCTTTGTAGCTTGTCAATCTCAGTGTCTGGTAAACCGAATAGTAAACTATTGCAAGAGTCCAGCTTAGAAGTAATGAAAGCATGGACAAGACGCTCAGTGTTTTCTTTATCTAAATATTTCCTAATGCGACCTATATTTCTAACAGAGCACATGGCCGCCTTGCACAGATTGTTCACGTGCTCAGTCATTCGTAGGTTAGAGTCTACTATAACACCAAATGTTATTCACAAGATATGATTCGATTGTTTTTTGTTGATTTATGATTAATGTTTAACTAGTTAGAGTACTACTGTCACGTACTGTAATTCGATTCTCTTCTCTATGTTTTTACACACGTGTGAATCTGCTACTATTGCTACTTGTCTATCAATTCAATCAAATTTAACCGTCTATTTCAGTTAGCTACAAAGGCACACCAAATCAAACTAATGTAATCTACGATTACGTAGGTAGCAGAAAATATAGAGATCGGCACGATTCGAACACACAATATACATAGATTGAAATACGCTACCGCTACAACCATATCTGATTGACACAATAAACTCAATTTGTGCGTTCGAATCGTGCCGATCTATATGTTGCGAGCTGATGGTGTAGGGGCAATATTTAGGCCATTCATATTAACCCCCGCAATGGGTACGTTCTTGTTGAAACGTGATGACAGGTGAACAATCTCCGTCTTGTCAGAATTACAAGAAAGGCCATTAGCGGTGCACCAAATCAGGATGTCATACACGCATAACTCGAGTCTTGAAAGAGCAGCAGGACGCTCATCGACTGAACTGATGGATAGATACAACTGTGTGTCGTCAGCATACGTCATCACACTGAGTCCGTGGGCCAAGATAATATCCTCAAGAGGGGCAAAGAACAAAGAGAACAAAAGCGGCCCAAGTACAGAGCCCTGGGGTACACCAAATTGGAGATCTTCCTCATGGGAAAGACAGTCCTTTATTGCAACCTGTTGAGACCTGTCGGTGAGGTAGGAGCGAAACCATTGTAATGCTGTTCCACGAATTCCATAACGGGTATTTAGACGAGATATTAGCACTTCATGATCTATAGTATCAAATGCGGAAGAAAGTTCCAAAAGTACCAGAGCTACCTCCTGTTGCTGATCAATAGCTGCAAGTATGTCGTTGAACACGCGTAAGAGTGCCGTCTCAGTACTGGGGCAACTTCTATAAGCAGATTGAAAGCTTGCTAGGAGACCGTTTGGAACAAGATAATTTAAAATTTGCGAAGCAGCAACTCTTTCTAGTGTCTTAGACAGAAAGGCGACGTTGGTAATAGGTCTATAGTTTGAATACTGATCACAGTCAAGCCCGTGTTTCTTGATGGCAGGGGTGATAAGACCCTTCTTCAAGGATGATGGAAAAACACCCGAAGACAATGAAGTATTGATGATAGCTGTCAGAGGAGAAGACAAAACGGCAATAACTTGCTTCAAGAGGTGGGTTGGAACAGGATCAAGCTTGCAAAACTTTGGCTTAGATTTCAGTACCAGTTTGCGCACGTTGTCCACCGACACTTCACAGAACTCCGAGAAAGATGTTTGACATACACGGGCATCAAGCGAGACAGAGAGATCCTTGTGGGCTAAATTCCTGTACAGACTAGTACTAGTATTAAAAGTCAAGATTAAAGTATATCAACAGCGCACCATCTCCGTGCCTCGTACTTCAAGTCCCGCACTGTCCCGCAGGGTAACTTTACGGACCTACGCTACGCGAGTTTCGCTACTACCGAATGCTAATCCTTCCCAAAGGTTAATCGTAGTGAAACCCAAATTCTTACCGTAACAAACGTAACACTTCTAGACTAAAACAATAATTACTAAGAGATACAAGTTAAGGTAAAGATACGGTGAAGCAAATAAAGATTAAGAAGAAATACAGTTACAACTCATAAGAAACCTACAATTAAAGCAGAAACGTTCTTCCAGGTGGTCAATACAGTTAAGCTTAGGACGAAAGTATTTACGGATTCTAAGTTTAATTGCTGTTGTTCTAGAGTTTAAAGCATCGAGAGTAGATGCTTATGACATAGCGAGTTGTTTGCAATCAGTTGCAAGTGCATAGAAGCACTGTAATGAAATGTTCGATTACCAAAGTCTGTGCGAGGGTAAGGCAATTCAAGATCATAACCAGGTACTACATATAATTTTATAATAACTTTATTTATTTATATAGCTAGCGCTATTTCCAACTGGTAATTGCTCAATAGCGCTTTACAATGAATACATTTGTAAACTAATTACAAGATATAATAATGTTATACTAGAAATCTAGCTAATTTATATACAATGTATAAGTATAAAATAAGGTGATATATGAAATATGCTATATTATATAAAATGTGAAGCCAATTTATAAGTATTATAAATTTAAGTTAATGCGACAACCATGACATTGCCCTCTAAATCGCCACAGGACACGATGCTATATGTAGGCCAACGTGACCTCTATTTTGACAGGCTTGCGTGACGTATCTATCAATCATTAACTCCAAGTGCCCGCTACGATCTGTCCCTCAGACCAAGGGCGCCAAAACGAAAAGTTCAGTGCATTGTGAAATGTTTGGACCTAGCCTAATATAAATTATGTTTTACTTATCTCAAATGTTGTCCAGAGAATGTGTAATTGTCCGCTTTAAGCACGATAATGTTCTGTATTCCACCACACCGACAATAATACCAACGGTCGTTTGAACGCTAAGATTGTGTGCCGCTGTACTAGCCGTTCAACGTAGTGCTGTCGCGAATATTCGTTATTCATTAGCCAAACACTAATTGGATTAAAATCGAATTCGCTGGAGAGGCGAATTCGATTTTAATCCAATTAGTGTTTGGCTAATGAATAACGAATATTCGCGACAGCACTACGTTGAACACTAGTACAGCGGCACACAATCTTAGCGTTCAAACGACCGTTGGTATTATTGTCGGTGTGGTGGAATACAGAACATTATCGTGCTTAAAGCGGACAATTACACATTCTCTGGACAACATTTGAGATAAGTAAAACATAATTTATATTAGGCTAGGTCCAAACATTTCACAATGCACTGAACTTTTCGTTTTGGCGCCCTTGTTCAGACAGAGCTCTTTGCATTCTCGTGTTCGCGTAGATAAAAGCAAGCATGAGACGTCTAAAAGAAAACTTGGATTTTCACAACTGTTTTGCCTCTGTTCTTGTCCGCTAACTATCCTGACAGGACTATACCATTACAATGACTCCTATTAGACGAAGCAAACGACTAGAGTCCAGCAACAAACGAGTAATACCGAAGTTACCGAGGAAATCCCCAGTAGTATAAAACACAACGAACAGCTAGGAGCACGAGGTCTGACAACCGCTGAAGCGCTACTTCTGCAGTCCCCATAGCGTCCCTGCAGCTCAGCTACAACCTCATCAAAGAGAATTAGAGCCATAACCAGTTTTTTGTGTTCGACTTTGTCCTAGAGAGCCGCTTTATCTGGTGAGTTTATATACGTACGTTATAGCCAGGAATCCTATATAGCTAAGCATTTTCTCTCCTCAAACAAAACTATATTTCTTGTCCGTATGTTATATAGTTATATAATATTATTCAACTTAAAAATAATTTGTATAGCAGTCGGATACAAGCTAGCAATAATTTCTCCTTTCACTGTACATGCTTTGCTTTATACTCATTTAAAGTGAATTTCGACTGGGTTTCACGTGTTGATAAATGCAGTCTACTTTAGTTTACTTATCTAATTCAAAGTGAGTTGATAAATATCATTTTAGTACGTAGTCCCTTTGTTGTTCTATATTTTATGCATGTATCGAATATTTCTAGCGTGTAGATCGAGTGCATTTAGGGCACTGTCATTTGTGAATTAATGTTCGAATAACAGCTACTGTGGACACAGGCTTCCCACACTATCAATTTGTGGTTTTGGGCTTCCTGTGGTATTTAACGGCTCTTTCGAAGTTCAATATGGATAACGTTCAAATATGTTCCGTTTGAAATCTCTTCTTTAGTCAGTAATATTTTTGTTTCGATAATAAAAGATTATGAGTTTATGAACGTTTCTGTGTGGTTTTCTAATGTTTTGGTGGCCATTTAAGGAGGTTTTGAGGATGGCGAATTTCAACGGTCATCGGCGTGTCAATAAAATTACACAAGGTAGGCAGCTCTCGGCCCAGCGGACCAATCACCTCTAAATATCACCCGAAAATCCACTCTTTCCCTATGACTACAAAACTCAGCTTTTGATACAGTACAAAGTAGGTATAAAAGAACAACATACCAAAATTTCAAACGAATCAATCATTTTTTTCCCATAAAAGGTTCTGCTAAACGTTCTAAATGTGCTTTCTCCCTATGCTCTGACAATCGAGAGCGACCAAGCGCTAACGAAACAACAACTTGCCCCCCTCCCCCACACTTAATTACATGGCTCGAATATAAAGCTATTTTTGATTTTTATAACGAAAAAAATAAAAGCAACTTTCTTTATCCACAAGAAAAATATATTCTTCTACTAACCAAATATGTATTTTGCATTTTTAGGCAGAATTACCTACATATCTATATACCTATATACTTATATACTTATATACTTGTACGGTCAGAATTTTTGCAAATGATATATATATATATATATATGTATATATGTATATATGTATGTATATAGCGATTTGCAAAAACTTTGACCATTTGGCCATATATAAATATATATCAAAATAATATAAAAAATTATGGGATATGTAAACTGATATTTTTTTCGAGTTGCCTATGACTTGGGCTATCTGAAAAAAATATCAGTTATCATATCCCATAATGTCTTATATTATTTAGATATATATTTATATATGTACAAATGGTCAAAGTTTTTGGAAATCGCTGTATGTATATGTATATGTATGTATATGTATATGTATATATATATATATGTATATATATGTATATGTATATGTATATATATGTATATATACAGCCGATCTCGAAAAGGTTGTCCACCTGAAAAGACATATATATATATACTAAAAGAAATATCATGTGACACATTATATATTCACTTTCTGCGCGTGTAGAAAGTCAGATACTTCTAGCGATGGAAGATACTGCTTGTTTGAATTCACTGCCATATTACTTTCAAACACACCTGCCTTTCTACATGCACGGAAAGTCAATATATAATGAGTCACATGATATTTCTTTTAGTATATATGTCTTTTCAAGTGGACAACCTTTTCGAGATTAGCTGTATGTATATACAGCGATTTGCAAAAACTTTGACTCATTTGTACATATATAAATATATATCAAAATAATATAAGAAATTATGGGATATGATAACTGATATTTTTTTCGAGTTGCCTATGACTTGGGCTATCTGAAAAAAATATCAGTTATCATATCCCATAATTGCCTATATTGTTTTGATATATATGTATATATGTACAAATAGTCAAAGTTTTTGCAAATCGCTGTATATGTATATATATGTATATATGTATATATATGTATATACAGTCGTTTGCAAAAATTCTGACATACAAGTATATAAGTATATAAGTATATAGCTATATAGATATGTAGGTAATTCTGCCTTAAAACGTTCCAATTTTTTTAAGAATTCATTCAACGACATGTAGTAAGAATCATTGAAGTATTATGGGTGGTTCTGATAGTACCAAGAGCGCATAAAAGCACTCAAAGGCATAAATAAACATTACCCACAATGCACCCGATATACTTTGATGCGGTCAGAAATTTTGCAAACGACTGTATATGTATAGATATGTATATATATGTATATATATATGTATATATATATATATATATATATATATATATATATATATATATATATATATATATATATATATATATATATATATATATATATATATATATATATATATATATATATATATATATATATATATATATATATATATATATATATATGTATATATGTTGATATGTTGATATGTCTATACTGACGGTAAAGTGCTCAATACATTAAAATGTAGAGCGTTATAGATTGTAGGTGGATTAATGACAAGACTTGTCTTGACATGTCTTGTCATTAATCCACCAACAATCCACCTACAATCTATATATATTATTATATTATTATATTATTTTATTATATCATTATAATCAAACTTAGGACTATTGGGATGGTTTAACCAGTACATCATGCTTTGCTTGTGTATATATACCTTGCTGGCGGCCAGTTTTGCTTCTTCTCTTTCAGACATATGTCGGTCCTCACTAAATTGCAATTGGTCTAATGGGACTGTTCCACCTTCTGCAAGTTGTTTTGCTGCAGACTTCTGGACTCCCCGTAATTGGCCTGGTTAGTGCATTTAGAAGTCATTGGAGTACATTACAGTATGGATCCAACTTTTGCAAATTGTTATTACCAACTTTCGGTGGAAGTGTGTTATGAGACATTACTTTTACGATGAGAACATTTAATTGTAGGACTCTACAACTTGTATGTGACATCCTCTTAGACACGTTCCCACAATTTTTTCCACAAAGTGGTTTTTGTGGGTTTTCGTGTCCGGCGTGCTGCCTAGCATAATTTAACCTTAATATTTAGGTAGTCTGCTCAATGGTGCATCTAAGTTATGTCACATAAAACCAGTTTTAAAATTTACAAGCTTGGTGCATGGGGCAGCGGCCTCCTTAGTCTATACAATGACATACTTGTTTGCTCAATTAAGCAAATTATCGCACGTTTATATCACACGAAATATAAATGTATAAATACATTTATCATGAACTGACGGCAGCAGTGCTCTACACATCATATGGTATATCTATGTATATCTAAGGAAATAGCAGAGTGTAGTCCACATCAACTGAGAGTGCTAATAATTATAATAATAATAATGATGATGATGATGATGATGATGATGATGATGATGATGATGATGATGATGATGATGATGATGATGATGATGATGATGATGATGATGATGATGATGATGATGATGATGATGATGATGATGATGATGATGATGATGATGATGATGATGATGATGATGATGATGATGATGATGATGATGATGATGATGATGATGATGATGATGATGATGATGATGATGATGATGATGATGATGATGATGATGATGATGATGATGATGATGATGATGATGATGATGATGATGATGATGATGATGATGATGATGATGATGATGATGATGATGATGATGATGATGATGATGATGATGATGATGATGATGATGATGATGATGATGATGATGATGATGATGATGATGATGATGATGATGATGATGATGATGATGATGATGATGATGATGATGATGATGATGATGATGATGATGATGATGATGATGATGATGATGATGATCTGAGCGGCCATGAAGTAAATCCTTTGCGGGCATACTCCGTCTTTATACTGGGAAGTTTTAAACTAAGAGTGTTATTTCTTGTGTTCTGTTTATGTTGTTGGATAATGAAGTAATTTTCAAATGGATCGCATATATCACCATCCAGAGTTTTCTTAACTAGGACACAGGCCCGTTTCTTATTGGCTGCCACAGGTGGTGTGAGGTATGAGGCACTTTCAGGTCTTTTAACTACAGTTTTTATAGCACGAGAGTAAAAGTCGCTAAGCTTGGACAACTGTGTAGCTGATAGCTTAAGTGATAATATACCACAATAGGATAATGTTGATAAGATCATAGAATTATAAATAGCTTTAGATGCTTTCTCGTCAAGATAAGACCTCATTTTCCTTAGCAAACGCAGTCTATTTGCAGCACGTTTAAAGGATTTTAAACGATAGTTAAAATACGAGTGGTGTATAATCTACATGGTTCCAGCACTCGGCAAAGTCCATTGGGTTTACTAGCTGTATATTAGTACGAGGTCTCATTGACTAGTAACCTTTATTCAAACAATGCGCCAATATACCAGTAAGTAGAACGCTGGAGTTGAATTATAAAACCATTTATAGCTAAGTGCTATTATTAATTGCAACGACTGCTGCCTCTGCAGGCTTTCCTCAATGGCTTCTCAAAACCTTAGGACGGTGGTCCTTCGACTGTTATGAGCGATATATTAAATCCACACATTGCCTCCTATTTCAAGTTTCCAGCAAACTACTTAAGGTTGCCCGCCATTAGTATTATTACACGGGTTGGGGTTTCGTCAATGGGGAATACACTTCGTGTATTTGTGGGGTGAAGTGCTCCCATAAAGGTCACACTTTGCCCAATTGACTCACACAAATAATTGTCGCCCTCTGAATTAACATGGTTAACACGGTAGTAACTAAGGGGCGCAACCAGAGATAGGATAAGGACCTCTCTATGGGGGATTGTGACCCTCTGGAGAGGATGGAGGCTTGGGGATTGTGACCCCTGCGCGAGGATTGTGACCTCGCGTCGCCTCAACTGAGGTCGGGGCTTGTGACCCCTGAGCGAGGATTGTGACCTCGTTTCGCCTCAGGTGTTGTCATGGCCTTGGGGATTGTCACCCCTTGGAGAGGATCGCGACCTCTCGTTGCCAGGCAACTTAGCAAACTTGATGTCTAAAATAATGACCTACGTTGGAGTATTTCATACCCTTCCCCATTATCCCACAATCCGTTATTCTGTCTTTACTGTCATGGGTTGGGAGCATTAATATATGAAATATGCTATATTATATAAAATGTGATATATGAAATATGCTATATTATATAAAATGTGATATATGAAATATGCTATATTATATAAAATGTGATATATGAAATATGCTATATTATATAAAATGTGATATATGAACTATGCTATATTATATAAAATGTGATATATGAAATATGCTATATTATTATATAAAATGTATCTATAATTATCACTAAAACAAACAGTGTATCTATATATATTGTTAAAAATCTTTAAATAAGCTTCTTTAAAAAGGTATGTTTTAAGTTGACTTTTAAAACTAGAAACTGTGTTTATTAACTTAATGTTTTGTATAATTGAGAATTCCCTAAATATATGGCGCAGAATAAGAAAAAGCCCTAAAACCATAGTTGCGGAGCTTATAATCAGATGGAACTAAGTTATAACTTGACGATGACCTGAGATTGCGCCTAGGTATATAGATGTCGATGAGGTCAGATATATATTTAGGTGCTAATTAAGTTGTTCATAGCTTTATATGTTAAAAATAAGAGTTTGTATTTTATTCTGTATTCTATTGGTAACCAATGCAGTTTGCGTAATATAGGTGTAATATGTTCATATTTCTTAGTAGGAGTTATTATTCTGGCTGCCGCATTTTGGACTTTCTGTAGTTTAGCTAGCGTATAGCCTGGGAGACCATAAAGAACAGAGTTGCAGAAATCAAGTCTTGATGTTATTAGTGCGTGGACTAGAGTTTCTCGGTAGATTTTTGGCTTAAGTATTTCCTTATTCTGCTAATATTTCGTAGATGGTAGAAACAAGTTCTACAAGTATTGGTGACATGCTGTTCCATTTTCAAACTTGAGTCCATCAAAGTCCCAATATTGCGAACATCAGATGATGTTTGAATCAGATCATCACACACTGCCAGGGATGCTAGTGAGGGCAATGGACGATGCCGAGCACCCAGTAAAAGTACTTCTGTTTTATCGGTGTTTAGTTTAAGATAGTTGAGAGTCATCCATGCGTCGACATCACGAATGCATGCTTCCATTTGATGTTTTGCGATATTCACGTCGTCCATGGAGTTTGATTTAAACGTAATGTAAATCTGCGTATCGTCCGCGTATAGATGCCACTGCATATCATGGAGTCGAATGATTTCTCCAAGCTGGGAAGTGTACATAGAAAAAAGAATTGGTCCAAGCACGCCCCCATGGGGAACTCCTAAGGTAATGTCCTATTACCTTGTGGATCTGCCATCAGCCACGTTTACTGTCAATGTTCTGTTTGATAAATAAGACACATACCAATCATAAGCTTTTCCGACGATACCAAAACTTGTTGTTAGCCTGTTCAGCATGGTCTACAGTGTCGAACGCTGCTGAAAGGTCTAAAAGCAGAAGAATGACACATCTTTGATCATCGATGGCTTTAAGGATATCGTTTTGTACTTTGACTTGTGCTATCTCTGTGCTGTGATGACTCTTGTAGGCAGATTCATATAGTTCGTCGAGACCATTTTCCAACACACGTTGATAGGTTTGCATTGCTACAACTTTTTCTATTGCCTTTGCCACAACTTTGATATTTAAGATAGGTCGGAAATTTCTGTACTCGTTTGTCTCTAGGGATGGTTTCTTGAGACGTGGCTGGAGAGCAGCAGATTTTAAACAGTCCGGTACATTTGCATTACTTAAAGAAGTATTCACAATCTTGGTCATCACTGGAAGATTAGTAGAGATACATTCTTTTAGAATACTAGCTGGTAGTGGATCTAGGCTGCATGACTTGCCGGCGATCTTTTTAATAAGAGGGGCTAATTCATCACAGGTTACAGGGGTGAAGTGGTCAAACGTGTTTTTACTCTGTGACAGCGTGGGGTCTGGTAATGGATTAACCAACGTGCTACTCTTTCGAGTGACATCATTTTTAATCACATTTGCTTTACCCTCAAAGAAATCATCAAAGTCATTGGCCAAGGCATCAGCAGAACCAGCAGGTGGATATTGTCTGTCATCGTTCTGTTTAGTCAGAGAGTCAACGATCTTAAATAGTTGTTTCTGGTCAGAGCCACACGACTGTACTAAATCAGAGTAGTATTCTTTCTTTGCACTACATATAAGGTTGTTTACTAGTGCAGACTGCTTGGCATGCATTTCTCTGTGGACTGTCAGTTTAGTAGATCTCAATTTTCTCTCTAGACGACGACGCTCGATCTTTTGCTTGCGAATCTCAGGTGTCAACCACGGAGCTGCGGGACGTAAAGTAATGATTTTTTTCAAGTAGTGTTGTCCCGTAGCTTTCGACAATCTCAGATACAGATAGCGTGGGCACTTGCGACTTTTCAAGTAATCCAGAGTTAATGATTTCACTATTAAATTTTGCTGTGTCTATCTTCTTGAGATTACGAAAAGTTATCGATTTCTTCAAGAAAGGTGGTTTTGTAATCATAAGTTTGCCGTTAACGACATAGTGGTCAGAAAGCTGGGGATCCGAGACCCATGTTTCTCATAATGTTATCGTCAGATCGCGTGATGACTAGTTCTAGAGTGTGATCTTTCCTGTGTGTAGCCATGTCTACATGCTGGATGAGATCAAAGGTGTGGAGGATCTGAAGGAACTTTCTTGCATTCAAGTCGTTCTTATCTATATGGAAGTTAAAATCTTCAGTTATAAGCATTTCTGAGCAACCTCGAGTGGGTGTCAGGTTTTCATTGAAAAAGCCATTGCAAGTCAGTTTGTTTTTCCTTGAAGGTGGCGGTCGATAGATAACAATGATACGAAGTAACTTTGTTGCACTTTTCAGTGATACATCCATATATTCAAATGGCTTTTAGTAATATATATAATATTCGCGTCCGATCTGTATGGGCATTTACAATGGCGAGCCGCAGAAAGATATCCACCAATCTGTGTTGGCGATGATGCCTTTGTATGATAAATCAGGCAGCAATGATAATATTAATATTGCATCAGTTCCGATGGAGTATCGAATATCTGATATTTCTTAGATATTTTATCGGTGCCTATCTAATATATCATAGCTATAGCCTATAATATCGATAATCTATTGATATCAGATAATTATCAGATATTTCCAAGTTAACCAAATATGCATTTTTATAATCTTTGATAGTTTAATAGATAATATCGATAATTTATTGATATCAGATAATTATCGGATATTTCCAAGTTAACCAAATATGCATTTTAATGTTTGATAGTTAAATAGATAATATCAATAATGTATCGATATCAGATAATTATCGGATATTTCCAAGTTAACCAAATATGCATTTTAATGTTTGATAGTTAAATAGATAATATCGATAGCGTATTGATATTGCATGGATAATTATCAGATATTTCCAAGAGTAACCAAATATGCATTTTAATGTTTGATAGTTAAATAGATAATATCGATAGCGTATTGATATTGGATAATTATCGGATATTTCCAAGTTAATCATAACTATCACAATTTCCTCGAATCTGATTGGTTGACAGACTGCTCTATTTTCCACTAATCAATCTTGTTTTTGTAATCGGACAGTGTAATCGGATAGTTGGCTGTAATCGGACAGTTGTTATCGGACATTTTTATGAACCAATGATTTTACTGCTTTCACATTAATCAACCAATCACTGAATTGATACAAATCACTATAGCAACGAAAATTATTGTAATAGTTATGATTATATAATTGGTAATCAAACTTTGTGTCGTCCAATTCTGTCTGTAATCATACTCGTAATAAACAAATCGGACGACCGCGTAATCATCGTATGATTACAGACCGAATTGGACTCCACTCAGTCCAATTACCATCATTAACCAAATATGCATTTTAATGTTTGATAGTTAAATAGATAATATCGATAGCGTATTGATATTGGATAATTATCAGATATGGAAAGGGCATGTCTAGTAGAGTACAAACACTAAAAGTGTGCAACATAAATACCACTAAATACTGCTAAATTATGCAAATTCTATTGTTCTCTATTGTTTAATCAACACTATTTAGTGGTAAATACTACAAAGTATTGCACACTTTTACTGTTTGTACTCTAGTGTATCTAATAGACAAATTATCAGATATTATCGGATAATATCGCAATATCAAGGGGTTCAGAGAGAGAGAAGAGACATATCTAGTGACGTATCTAATAGACATATTAGAGGATATTATCAGATAATATCGCAATATCAAGGGGTTCAGAGAGAGAGAAGAGACATGTCTAGTGACGTATCTAATAGACATATTAGAGGATATTATCAGATAATATCGCAATATCAAGGGGTTCAGAGAGAGAGAAGAGACATGTCTAGTGACGTATCTAATAAAAATAGTAGAGGATATGAAATATTATCGGATAAGATGTCTAATTAGATGTCCATATCGGATAATATCATTATCTTAATATCAGATATTCGATATTCCGTCGATACCGCGCCTAAGTCTCGTATTAGGGTTTTTCTAAATCTTCTGTTTTTCACAGCTAAAAACACAGGGTTTGTTTTGTATATGCTAATGATATGTTTCCATAGCTACGCTAATTATGAGTACATTTCCACGTGCGGGCCGGAGCGTATTTACCATGTTCAGTACAGACACGCGCCAAGTTCAAAACACGAGAATTCAGTGGAAGCTCGACAATCGTCGTTTGCTCTACAATACAAATGAATGTGGAAAATTTTACCATAGATGGTAAGTAAATTGTTAATTATGAATAACTATTCTAGTTCAGTAAAAAAATGTACAATAATTAACGAGGAATGTCCTTTTTCTTTGCCATTATAGAACCAAGAACTCAAAGAGTAGAGAGCAGTGCACGTGCAGCTAGAAAAGACGCCATATCAGATGGTGAAAAATTATTTTATCGGCAGGCTGTTTCGAAAATTGGTAATGATTGGAGAAAGATTTTAGGCTTCTTTTTAAAGCACCAGGAATTGCTACCCGAAGAAGTCAAACAGAGGTATGCAACTGCATTTAAAAATATTGACAACAAAGATGCCGTTAAACCCATCAGAAACCGTCTGTCAAACATTTGCAGAAAAGTAAGAAATGAGCCAGAAATACGCGAACGAGAGGAACGAAACGCCAAAAGCATGAACAACATGACTGCCGAAAATATAATTGTGAGAATGAAGAATGTTCAAGCATTGGAGAAAGACGACCCTCTCCGTAGCTCACCGAGGTCTGATAGCGAAGTAGATCAGCTGGACCGACCAGGAACAAGTTACAATACTCTTTCGTCCAACGATGAAATATTTGGTCAATCATCAGAATCAGCAGATGAATTAGAAAGTGCCGACTCACTAGATGATGCCGAGATGACGGCTAACAAAGCCAATAAAGCAGATCAAGCCATGAAGAAAAACAAATCAAATAAGAAGGGCAAAAAAAACAGCTAAAAGATTGAAAAAAGGCCAAAACCTTAACCAAGAAAGCAGAAGAACTTATGTACGTTGGTTTGAAGACGGCAAAACTTCATATGAAATATCTAAAACAAAGCGCACAGTCGCAAGGGATGGACATCAGTTCCAGCTCAGACGAAAACAACTGATGACTGAACTGAAACATTATTGTCAATTATATTATGTTCAGGTTCTTTATTTTACTAAAATCAAACATATGAAAAATGTCATCCAAAAATCTAGCACTGAAAGCAATTTTACTTTGTCACTTAAAAATAGTTTTTGTTAATAAACAATGGTTATCATTTTAGTTAGTAAGTGTTAAGGGATAGAGGTGGGCTGCGTCTATTGATATTTGAAATTGTTTTCGCTTACCTTACCCACGACCGCCATTTACTTACATTTAATACAGGATAGGTTGGGCAATTTATTGTGTGCAGAATTTTTTTTTGTCCTTTGCGGTTGTGCAGGAAATTTTTTTCAACTTGCACGAATACCACGAATACTTTTTTGTCACTGTTGTTGTGCACGATTTTTTTCCTTTAATGTTGTGCTCGAATTTTTTGTTTTTGTTTTTGCCCAACCCCCTATCCTTTTCACAAAATTAAACTAAAAATGTGAAAAATACTACATTTTGCGCTCGAAAACCATATTATTTTTATTTCAAGGAACGAAAACAGAGTTCTGATAAGGGAAATCCAAATATAAAAATGGGGTGAAATCACGCTCTTTTCCGAGTTATAGCACGAAAACCCTTAATCAAAACAAACTTTAACATTTTTTGGTTCTCTGGTATCTATATAATCGATTTAAAGCTAATTATGACCAGTTTAATTTGCAATTCTCAACGAAAACAATCATTTATGTTAAGCATTTATACATTCCAAAAATGACACTAAAACGACCCGAATTTGAACGCGAAAAAAATCAGCATTCTAACGAAATATCTTGATTTCTCGTGAACGCAGGTCTAAATTCAGGAGATTTTTGCAGAGTTGATGTGCTTGTCTTGTGAATGCATAACGTTTCCATGATCTCCAAATCGGAAAATAATAAAAGCCAAAAAACGAGATTATGTTAATATTACGTACAACGGCTGGGTCCGGAACTACCTTAAAATATAAACAATTTATATTCTTCTATAGATAATATAATCTATATCTAGAGTGCTCGCACTATACCCATGAAACAGCACTAGCGCACATTCAAGCATAAGTCAAAGCATGTCCTCACTAGGAAATTTTACAACAAAATTTAAAGCATAAGCACAAAGAGAACAGAAGTTTTTTATCTTTGTGCTTAATATGCTTAGTCCACCTATTCTCTATGTCAAACCCCTTTTCTATACCTGTTGCCTGAAAGGGGTAACCCTTTTGGGTGGAGCATCCTACATGGTCCCTTATAGGGAGTACCCCAGGGTATTGCTAGATTGCTAGATTGTTCCATACCCTCGAGTTAATATTCAGGGCGCCAACCCTGTGGTAGTATCTTCGAATTAGCACGTGTGGTCTACAGTCCAAGATTTGTATAATTGCATTAAAATTTAATATAAATTGCACGATTGCATTCAAATTAATAGGTGGAGGACCTATATTTCCTTGTAAAACTCTGATATATTCAAGCAGAAAAGCAACAATGCAAAACAAAAACGAAAGAACCAGTGGAAGCGGCATCATGCATCGATAAATACACAAACACGGCAACCACAGAAAGAATTCACATTTATTGTCGAGCAATTTGCACGTGCATGCATGCGCGGATAGCATTTATTAATTTCATTATCACATGCATGCACCTCATGTGTTAATTACTGTAATTGTATTGTTATGTTAATACCTCTGAAATACAGAGGGCTGTGAAAAACAGAAGATTTAGAAAAACCCTATTGATTTGCTCTCCTTTGAACAGCACTGTTTGAGTGCGGTATTATTGCATCCAAGCATATCAAAGTAAGACTTATTAAATTTGAAACACTTCGCTGAACTGTACATTGGCATAGCTGCCAACCCTCCCGGATAATCCGGGAGTCTCCAGAATTTGAGTCTTGTCTCCCGGTCTCCCGGATAAAGATCAAAATCTCCCGGATAATCGGCAAATCTCCCGGATAATCGGTAAAATTGATAAATAATAAGAAGATAACGTGTACGGGTTTTTTTTTTTTTTGGCTCGGAACTTTGTAGAAGACAAACAAAATGGCGGAAATTCGGAGATTATCCAACAAAATGGCGGACGTTTTCTTACTTATCCCGAACTCAAGATTTGAATTCCTCCGGGGTTGGCAGCTCTGCATTGGATTCATCTCAGCGAGTGAAGCGTCGCTGTCAGCGTCCTTACTCGCTTGACTTAACTACACATAAAAAACATAAACCAAGCATCTTTTGGAGGAGCTCTGTTTCGAAGAGAATTGTCAAACTCATTCGTGAGTGTTAGACAAAACTTACAACTTAATATCATCGAGTTATTTTGCATTTTCAGATTCAATTCAGGATAGACAGTCAACATTTTATGCCTCAGTAATTCGGTTCATGAACAAAATTGTGAAAGATGAGATTGCAAACCAAATGTTCCATGTGAGCATAAAATTCTTTCATTCGACGTGAAAAGGAATTTTAGCATTAAAACAAACGCATGCACAGACAAAATCTCTACATGCTGGTCAGAGATGGTTCTAAGAGCTATGCATAACTTGCCACCCTTGTCTGTATATAAGCCTTTAGGTATTCAACGGGGTATCAGGTCACTCCGCCCGAAAGTCATTCCGCCCGGAGCAAGTCCGCCCGATCTCCGAGTCGATCCGCCCGGACTTCGAGTCGATCCGCCCGGACTTTATAAGTCGATCCGCCCGATGATTTAGTTAATGTTTAGTCACCATATTATAAGCTTTCTGTGTCTACAAAAATAAAATAAATCGTTTAGGACATGTTATTGATGATTATAAGTACGTCAGGTCGAATCGTGTTGGAAATCCTGGGCATCGTACTATCGCATAAAATATGAAGCACAGAGATAAGCTGTTATAAGTCAGTATGAGAATGGAGATGATGAATCTTATGTCCAAAACTTATTTTGTTTACCAGTATGGAGAAATCAGTGAGTAAGGCCGAGCATAAAATATATTCTGATCGTAATTGTAGGGTTTGTTTACAAGAATATATTTCGTAACCAAGGCGGTCTCAGCCGGTGTTGACGAAAAGTCATTGTTTATGACCACTTAGTATCAACTAAACATCCAGTCGATCCTTTAATAGTACGCTTAAGAAGTAAATTATACATTTATACTTAGATTAAAAGGTAAAGAGTTGACATACGATACAAATTTCAGACAGAGTTTAGTTTTTGAGACTTATTGAAGATAAAGTATTCACATGTCTGATAGAGACAGCATCGGGCGGATCGACTCGTTGTTATTAACGTCAATCGAAGAGTGGTTTCGTTTATCAATATTAGTATACTGATGGGACAGAAACAACTAAATAAAAACGTTTGGGACTTAAAATGGAGTTGTTATTTTATGTTTTTTTAGAGTATGGTCTTCAAAAACCGATATTTTGATGATGGCAATAAACAATAACTGATGCGTGACAAAGGACGCTTTCACTAACGCCTTGAAGATTGTCAAAAAAACACTGAGCACAGCAAACACTTCATGCAAAAAACTGTTTATTCAAACTTTTATTGATTGATAATACCATTATTTAAGCATATTTATTCAAAAAGTCAAAGACTTTCTACACGCAAGGCTAAAGACTTATAAAAATATTCACAATGACTTTTCGTCAACACCGGCTGAGACCGCCTTGGTTACGAAATATATTCTTGTAAACAAACCCTACAATTACGATCAGAATATATTTTATGCTCGGCCTTACTCACCGATTTCTTCATACTGGTAAACAAAATATGTTTTGGACATAAGATTCATCATCTCCATTCTCATACTGACTTATAACAGCTTATCTCTGTGCTTCATCCTTTATGCGATAGTACGATGCCCAGAATTTCCAACACGATTCGACCTGACGTATTTATAATCATCCATAACATGTCCTAAACGATTTATTTTATTTTTGTAGACACAGAAAGCTTATAATATGGTGACTAAACATTAACTAAATGGGCGGAACGACTTTCGGGCGGAGTGACTGTAAACCTTCAACGGAATCTCATGTCATCCTGAAAATTTCGAAGAAAGTTTCATATCGGGACATTAAATGATCATCCAAAACATGTATTATTGCAGAAAAATAGGAGACATTTGTGTTGTGAAGAAATTCTATTCAAGACAAAACTATCTAATTAATATTCAATCTTGACACACAAACGTGGAGTAAACCGATCATCCGTGAGTCTCTGAGAGTGGGCTCCCTGTGATTGGCTTCGGCGTTCTGGTTCGCGTGTGCTATTTGAAGTCTGTGTTTACATCGAGAAATAATCGAAATGCGCTAGTAAAATGACACATTTTGTACTTACATCATTAACTGCCTCTGTAAATTGATTCTCTATCTCCTCATCTTGTTCTAAAATGTCCAAAATCGCATCAAAAGCGTCTCCAGTTATGAACAAAAATGATTATTTTCTAGAACTATTTTGCTTTATTATATTGTAACTGTTTTAATACTCACTGCTCCATTGACTCCGTTTGGCGTGCAGTGTTTTTAGAATTATTGTGAAAGTAAATTGACCGACAAAAATCATTTTGTAAAACTAAACTAGACAGGCAGATTACTATTATAGACTATTATATGAAATTATTATGTATCAATATAATGAGCCTGCCCCAGCCTAGTACCAGTGCTTACAGGTAAATAAATACCCGAGCAAACAACTGAATCAGACAGGCAGATAACTATATTATATGAAATTATAGCATATCGAAGATATGTTAACGTTAGTTATTCTAAGCCTGCCCCAGCCTAATATCAGTGCTTACATGTAAATAAATACCCAAGCAAACAACTAAGACAGGCAGATAACTATTATACGAAATTGTAGTATATCAAATATATTTTAGTTATTCTAAGCCTGCCCCAGCCTAATATCAGTGCTTACAGGTAAATAAATACCTAAACAAACAACTGAATAAGATAGGCAGATAACTATTATACGAAATTATAGTATATCAAATATATTTTAGTTATTCTAAGCTTGCCCCAGCCTAATACCAGTGCTTACAGGTAAATAAATAATGTTTGCCATTATACAATTGTCCATAAGCTACCATAATATACAAAATTGGCCGTCATGGCTGTGATTTTTGCGCTGAAAAGTTGGTGGCACGAATTGTCCGTCATCCCGCCATAACTCTTGAGATCTCACTACTAAAATGCTTTAATAATCATGATTTTATGAATATTAAGTGGATACCATCATCTTTCAAGTTCTAGTTTGGATCCAATAACCCTAAGAAGACAGCCAAACACGTCTCTCGTCGACCATCATCTTGCCTCTACGATCGACGAATACATAGAGGGTTTTGGCGGGAATTTTGTCATGCTTATAACTGAGCTAATATTTCAGTTTAATCTTATAGAACTTTTGACTTTAATGACAACCTCCTGTCAACAAATACACTTCAAATGTGAATATCTAAATGAGATTAAAGTGATATCACATAGTCCCTGCTGAGAAATCCGAAGTCGTCCTAAGCTCGTCATGATGTTTTGAGCGTCCGCCATCTTTGTTTCGAGAGGGTGCAGCTTCACGGTGACTGCACACGCTAGTCCAACATCAAAATCACAACAATAGAGCGCCCCTTTGAAGTTTGCCGGCCTTCACATATAAACTATCCTTCATAATGTACTGAACAGATTAGAGATAAAATAATTATATTGAAGCTTTCTAGTCTCTAAACATTTTGTTTAATAAAAACGTTTTGGTGTGAATGGGGTATACGATTTAGATGATTTTTGTGTTGATTTTAGCGTTTGTGAAGTTAGGCGTTACATTTTAATTAGTGTAAATTATGCAAAAATCAGGCAAAATGTGTTTGGTCGTGTAGCGAAACCAAAAAATTACATTGGAGACTCATTGCCTTTCAACACACAAAAAATAAAGGAAAACTATTTTCCAAAGATGAAGTCACCGGACCGGTCTTCTAATTTCCCACTAGTAATCAACAAATGTATAATATTTATTTTAGGTTGAAAAAATACAAACAAGTATTAGACTTTTAACCAGTCTTGTATTTTTCTAGCACTACAATGTTCGGGCTTTACAGAGCCTTTACTCTTGAATTGGCCTTTGTCTCTATGTGCAGCAATTGTCTCACACATACTACAATACTGAGGATGAATTAACCGTTTCATAGCTCGACCTTGAGGGGTTGCAAGAAACGACTCAGGAAATTGGAATCCTTCATACTTCCATTTTAAGTAATTGTTATAGAGAGTTTCGTTCTTGCTTACCTTGGTCAAATACTCGGCAAGTTTTTTCGGTGTTTCAAAATTTTTCACTTTAATGATAGATCCGTTAAGGTTTCCTCCCAGTAATTCATCGACTTTGTCAGTTCCCATGTAAACAGGAATTGTGCCTGCATCGAGAGCATGTGTAAGTTGATCGTCCACAAAATAATCACAATCTTGATTATGAAAAACTATTGTGAACTTATAGTTCCTTAACATTCTTTTCTTGACATTCTTGAAATCTTGTGAATAGCGAGCTTGTAGTCCTGGTTTATTCCTTAAACATTCTCCGTAAGAGTCGACTTGAATATACTTCATGAGTTCTTTCAGATAGGCCGTCCTTGCTGTTTCACAGTGCGAAAAAACTGCCGCAATGAGTCCCGTTTTATTAGCGAATGGAACAGGTTTCGGTTCAACTGACGGGGTGTCCATGGAAGGCAAAAAGAAGTCCGCGACATCAGCTCGATAACTCATTAAATATTGAAAATTAGCAACAAACTTGGCATCGGACATCATCGGTGTGTAAACAGGGTTTTCCCATGTGAACAGAGTAAGCGGAATGTGACTATACTGAGATGGAGGAAGAGGAGATGGATCTCTTGAATGAATGATCATTACACTAGCATTAGGTGCGCGATTTCGATCGCTAGTTACTTCACACGGTACATTGCAGTCCCTAAGACTCGTATTATTGCATAGTTTAGTTTTTTGTGTACCACAGTTAACTTTTTCACCAAAGTACATTGACCAGAATAAGATGAGCACGGGATTGGTTTTCTTGATCCCTTCTGTTGTCGGTTTGACAGTTATTTCAACTTTAGCAATCGTTTGGCGTTGTAATGTCGAGTTTGTGGACCAGAAAGTAGTGTCACTGTGAATAATCCTCTTGATGCTGTGTCTGTGCATACTACTTAAAAAGAAGACCATTAATGCAACACACAGTAAACTTATCCATACAAATTGTCGGGCGGTGAGTTTGAAAACCATATTCTCTCGGCAATGATAACATCCTTGACGAACACTGACACGTAGGTACACTCAGACGACATGCGCGCTACGATCGCAAAGGATCATGGTTGTTTATTGAAATCCGACTCATTTGCATCTGACTGACATATGCATAGCCTCCTCCGCAGGAGCATGTGTACATTTTGTCTGCGCATGCGTGTATTTTTATCATTTGCATAACTTTCTATGTCAAATGGAAGAATTTTACGCTAACATGGAACATTTGGTTGAAATCTCATCCTTCAAAATAATGTTGAAGTACCAAGATACTAAGAAATGAAAAGCCTACCTTCCATTAGTGTGCTGTGGATAATTATTTCAATTGAACGCACTACAGATGGAAAAATATCATGCTTCAAAGTCAGTGTAAAGTAGCAAAAAGGACCAGAACTTAGTACTTTCGAGTAAATTTTTGGGCTCTAAATTTGAGTTAGAAGGTAAATCTAAAAGTAGAAGTCATTACCAACACGATACGGCGTGGATTGGATTATATTAGGAAATTTTAAACATAATCGATCATCATATAATTCGCAATGAAAACCTCTACTTCAGCACTTTATCGTCCGAAATTCTCGCAGATTATTCTATCTTTGACATCGCCCCCAGCAAATTTATTGAAAGATTGGCCTTTCTCATGTTTACTTTTTGCAAAACTGAGCTATTTTGGTAGAAACTCGTGGTCCCTGGATATGATCTCGTGCAATGTTTACAACATGGTTTCGGCTTCGTGGCACAGTAACAAATTTGACTACATTTATCCACCTATATTTTATAATATGAAACATTTATTCAGGATATAATTATCTATTGCGATATTATGGAATCCAAAGAGTTCATTTTTTATAAAGCCGTTATTTATACTTAGTTTTAAAGTAATAAATAGCTCAATGAAATTCGCATGTTTTCCGGAGTAGAAATATGCATGAAATCACGTCTCAAAATTGGTTGAGATCACATCACGGGACCATCACTTTCTACCTAAAAAGTTCAGTTTTGCAAAAAGTAAACATGGAAAAAGCCATATATTTAATAAATTTGCAGGGGGGCGCTGTCAAAAGTATAACATTTCTAGAATGAAAAACGGGAATATCGGACGCAAAAGTGCTGAAATTGAAGTAAACATGGCGAATTATTTGACGATCGATTGTGTTTAATTTTCCTAATATGATCCAATCCAAGCAGTATCGTGTTGGCAATGACTTCTACTGTTAGGTTTGTATTATGTTTTAATGTTGCGCCCAAACATTTACTCGAAAGTGCGAAGTTTTGATCCAAATTCTCACTTTGAACTGACTTTGATGCATGATATTTTTCCATCTGTAGCGCATTCGATTGTAATAATTATCCACAGCACATAAGTGGAAGGTAGACTCTTTATGCCTTAGTTTTCCGGTACAAGGACATTATTTTTAAGGATGAGATTGCAAACCAAATGTTCCAGGTCAACGTCAAATCTTTACACTCGACATAGAAAGTTATGCAAATGAATTTTGAGCGTAAAAATACACGCATGCGCAGACAAAATGTACACATGCTCTCCGCAGGCATCCCTTCCCAAGTTATCGGATTTTTCGGATTTCTGGGCTTCCTGTGTCAACGGACGAGCCGAGGGGGAAGAGAAGAGAGAGGATGCCTGCCGAAATTCGACAAGGTCTTGACCTTCTGCGCATATGGCCGCGTATACAAATGACTGCCGTAGGGGGGGATAGGTGGGAGTTGAGTTGTTCGTAATAAAATTTGTGTCCCTCTCCCTAAGTCGTATTTTGTTGACTAGTTGACAACAACAAGGCGGCGTCAGAACAAACTCTTGTCGAAGCACTAGAAAAACGTTCTACTTTACCTTCGTACGACCTAAGTAAGGCTAAAACTTTTTAAGTTAAGGGCTGCGGTATCGAATCTTTTCTCAATGCCGTTAATAGTTTCGAAGCCGCCGTAAAATTTAGGGTTTTTTTACGTTCCGTAAACTTTGTGTGTACAACTGTAGTCGAGAAGAAATGGTCGACCATAGAGATTGGAGATCTTGAGTCGAACAAGTACTTCTACCGATCTTTAAGTGGACCTAAAGTCAAAGTAGAATTGGAGAGGATGGAAAGGAGTTCAGTTGAGGGAAATACACGTCCAAGCATCGAGGTTTATAGCTACGTCGAAGGAACGTTATCCGCTAGTTTCGCCCCACTTCACATCACATCGAATGCGTGTTCGCACTGAATGGCTATTGTTCTATGGACATTTACTTACGGCGCTTAAATTGGCAAAATAGGCATAGAGACTCTAAGTGAAATCGGGTGTCTGTTTAAAAGGATAACCTGGAAAAACCATCTGTCTTTTGCTGAATTTTAATGCATAATGTTTGTCAGCATATATTGAACTCTGAGACCGTGTGAGCGTTTCTCAATATTTTACTTAGTTTAGAAGTTATTTAGAGCTAAGTAAGGAAACGTAAATATTCAATGTTTAGTTAATATTTGACTTCATAAATAACTAGACGCTTTGAGGAAGCGTTCACTCGTGCCTTGGTGTGATTGAGTAACTCAGGGGTGCTTGTAATGCCCGACTGACAATACAGTATGGTCCAATAGTATTAAATGCATATTAAAGTTACGTACAGAGGGTTGGCAAAATCACTGATTGTCTTTTCCAAATATTACCCTTCCTGGTTGGCAAAAATTATCATAACCCCCAACCCCCCCTATAAGTTTCGTCCAGATTTTAATAAACCCCTATAAGGCTATAAAACAGCATGAAATTTGTAACAACCCTCCCTATTAGCCTCCTATGCAGACATCTCTTATATCTCTTTTCATTGGGCTTTCTGTTGTGAAGAGAAAAACTGAGCAGGGGAGGGGGAGAGGCACATTTGTCTTGCCTAACTAGTGCTTAGTCCCTCTCTAGTAGCAGCACAGGAAACCCGAATCCAAATTGGATCACAGAGATGTCTGAGGAGGCTACCCCAGTATATAGCTTCTGAAAATAACGTACCCACCTCCCCCCTCGATATGAAAGGTGCCTTAAATGAAAGCCCCCTCTTCGATATGTCACAGTACGTATGGTCCGGAATATTCAGATATGCAATTTAGGGTTTTGATATTTGAAGTTGAAATTTTAATTTTAAACTTTAAAAAACTGTATTTTTTTCGGTTACTTTTACAGATGGATTCTATTGCCTCTGAAAAACAATTATCAAAACTAACATTTGAAAAAGTGGCATAGTGTATTTGTATAAGTTTGTTACAAATCGCAAAACAAATGCAACATGTCAAATAGACTGACAATTTCAGGTAACTAATATTGAATAAGGTGAACACACAAATCTGATAAATCTGTGGGCATAACATATTGGATATAAACTGCAATGGAAAAAACAAGCCATTTGATATTTCATAATAAACTCTTTATTCTTGTCAATGTTTTGTGTAATATTTAAATACAGTTTCTGTACATAGTACAACATAACAATCATTAGAATAGAAACAATACCAAAGATCATTATGCTTGCCATAGGATATCTGGTGTGAGCAAGAACACTGTTTCCTTTGTTAAGTCCAGTAGAATATAAACACATGACATGTTGTTTACAATTCTGATAAGTTGTATTTGTAGGCTTTTGATCATAATCATTTTGCTCACAATACTGCGATAAGTATGATTCGTATTTCACAGCTGTTGCTGTTCCTTCACGAACACTAAAAGGGTTTTCGATCATATTTACTATGCTGGCCAGGTTGTTTTGCACAGCCGTTGCTGTTCCCTCACAACCAGAAGGGATGGAGGCCATATGTAACTTGTTGGCCAGGTTGTTTTTCACAGCCGTTGCTGTTCCCTCACAACCAGAAGGGGTGTCAATATCTAAAAACAAATAATAATAATAACAATTAATACAGACGAATTGACCAAGCTTAACAATAATTAAAATAACAAAATTGATAAACATATATACAATTTATAAATTTATCATAAATAGTTCTAATAATACAGAAAAATAATTATATGTAAAATTCCATGCTAGTAAAAAAACATCTATAAAAAGAAAAGTTTTCGAATTATTTATTATTGTTAAAAAAAAACGAGATTGTGCTGAAAGTGATAAAATTTAATGGAAAAAAAAATGTGTACTACCAAGTTCGTGATTTGTTCAGATTTCCAGCTTATTAAATTATGGTTACGAGAGAGAACGCCTCAAAGAAAATACGGCCTTCTTTGGTGAGTAAAATTAATGGCATCGTTTTCATGTTTACATCGTTTTCATGCTTGTCCGGATGGAAGTGTCTCTGGATTGTAGTATTAAACTAACAACTTATAGTAGCTTATTGTAGCTTATTGTACGATGGCCCACAAGGGACACGCTGCAAACAAGAAAAAAGGTGCAAACAAAAATGAAACGCTACAAACAAAAAACTAAACGCTACAAACAAAAAAAGAAACGCTGAAAACAATAAAATAATGAACAAAAACAAAAAAAGAACGAACGCTGCAAACAAAAAACGAAACGCTGCAAACAAGAAAAGAACGAACGCTGCAAACAAAAAACGAAACGCTGCAAACAAGAAAGTCAAAAGCCTGCGCGCGCATATTCAATTTTGGACGAGAGGGAATAGGTTCTAAAGATGGCGATTTTCCCGCCAGAATCCTCAAACGGGAAGGTACGGTACGTGTTGTAGCTTTTTTATATGCAGAAAAATCATGCCGTTTTGTGCGTATTATGGCACAGAAATACTATCGAATACAGGGAGATTTTGCCATAGTTGCGGAAAAGCTTTATCAAAGCAAGATTCAGGCTCAAATACACGAAAACGACCAGCTGATGACATTCCATCTACATCGAGTTCTGCAGTTAATGGTGAAAGTCTGTCGTCTTTTCAGGAATTCAGAGAAAAGAAAGAGAAGGAAAGAAGTACTCGATTCGTCAAGAAACCAAAATGTTTGTCGTCAAAAAAAGAGAAACATTCTGAAGTCACAATCCAGATTGGTCTAATGAAGAATCGTGATGGTGAGCTGAAAACGGTTAGAGGATCAAACCTCCCTTTGAAAGTAAATTCTGGTATTGGTTGGGAGGAGCTTTTACAGAAAGGTGCCGAAAAAATGATGAAATTCAACAAAGATTTGCCCAAGTATGCGGAAGCTTTTATCTTGTTGTACCCAGATAGAAGTGCAGTCAAGTATTTGCCTGGAAGTGAGGAAATATTTTCTTTAGAAAAATATAAAGAGGAACTGGGAAAACCCTACCGGCGAATTGTGCTGCATTTGTGCATGAAAACAGACTTTAACGAATCAGTTTTGCAAGAATGCCTGTTGATTTCTGATGAAAGTGATATTGATTGCGAGGTACAGTAATAAATTAATTATAACTGATTTTTATTCATTGATAGATTCATGCATTCTTCTGTTCGTACTTGGTACTAAGATTTCCAGTGTACACGAAATAAAAAGAGAAAAAATGTTAAATTATTGATAAGATGTGTACACCCAATCTATCTCAAGAACATTGTAATATATTATTAATTGTTAAGATTTATATAAATACCAAAACAACAAAAAGAAATTATAATGATAATTAATCTCTTTGATACAATTTCAATATATAATTCAATGCTAATTATCATTTTTTGGTTTTGTCCAGCCTACTGCTACAGTTCTGAGAACTGCTACCTCCAACCAGCCTAGTTGTGCTTCAACGAACCTGCCGACTGCTTCCTTAAACCAGTTCCAAGATACATTTGAAGGTACATGGTCATGATAACTTGTTTTGATGAGGTGATATATTCAAGAAGTTTTTAATTGTATGTGTTTGTATTGTGGTTCTGACATTTTGAAAAAGTGCTCTAAACTTAGTTTACAACAATATTTTGTGACTTTAAATAAAATCCGTTGTCAATGACAATGAATCATATTTGTCAATGTAGTATAATTATTCTTTTACACAATTGCAATTAAGTCAATAAAGATCTGGATACCCCAAAAAAGATTGGATAAAAAACGTTTCAAGTATAGGTTGACTCCACATGCAGTTTTTTAAATAGCTTATAGAACATAGATACAGTCAATCCCATTAACGTTGTCCAGTTGAAATGACATTAAGACAACAACAATGTCATTTGCATAAAACTTTTTTTGAAATTCCCGGGAAGGAATTTCAATTTAAAACTCCAGATAAATAGCAAATTAAATATTATCTGCATTGTAATTAAATTTTGCAACTTGATATTGAATATTCCTTCAAAAAATTAAACTGACATGATATATGCAAATTACTTTGTTGTTGTCTTTGTCTTTACAACTGGACAACATTAATGGGATTGACTGTATCTATGGTAGCCCAAAAGATATTAAATACGATATATTTACATGTGTATTTATTTGTCTAATGTCAGAGTGCAATATTTGTTTGGAGGACATAAAGGATGGCAATGGAGTGTCTCCACAAGGTTGTGATGATAAATTTCACCAAGTCTGTCTGAATGAGTGGCTGAAGACTTCTGATGGCTGTGGTGCCCAGTGCCCAACATGTGGAAAGATGTTTTTTTCAATTAACCAGTGAGTCTTTGTGCTTGAATATTAATGCATCACAACTGCATATAATTCAGAAAGGCAGAATTCCCAGAACTCCCTTTGTCCAAGTGGTAGGGGTGATCGGCGTACCTTTTAGGGTAAAAATATTTCCTGTGCGTACCTTTTAGGTTTCTTGCTCAAAAATCAGTTAAAGTGCAAGTATCACCAAAAATAAGTGGTTTGATTTTATCATCATTAGATCGAAAAGTGGTTGCTTTGTACCTAATATCATTTTAAAAATTTTAAAAACATCGAAATCCATGTTATTTTGCGCAAAAAAGCGAGCGTATTTGCCAAGGTCAATTTCAAGGTCATATGACGATCCGTATCTGTGACGTATGAGGAGGAACGATTGTCACACAACACTCGTGCGGATTTGAGGGAAAGTTTCAGTCATCGACACAGTTTTTTCAAAAAAAAAAAGGATTTTAAAAACAATTTTATGGATAAACTATCAATGGATATTACTTTTCTGTAAGTAGAAAATTGTAATAAATGTAACTATGCTGTCATGGAGTTGTTATCGTTTTGATTTTATGCGTTTTTCAGTCTTTTCGACAAATATATCTTCACTTACAATCAATTCGGTAGTCTTTTCAACCAAAACGTGCTCAAAATTACATTTTAGACAAACAATACCATTCGTTCAGGACTATTTTGAAAAGCTTAGAATGTTGTACAAAGGTTAGACCTATCTGGTATTGTGTATATTCTATATGATCAGTTTTAATAATGTATTTAAAATGCAATTGTTTTGAAACGGGTGAAACCTGAACCCAGCTGCTTATCGGCCGTGTTTGACGTTCTTGTACTTTTACTTTTCTAACTTCACTTGGAAGTCTCACAAGACAAACAGTGCACTGTATTTCTGTATGAAAATAACCTTATTGTTTTTTTGTTTTTTGTTTTTTTCATGCTGAAAAGAGATCATTTTCGTAAACTGTGTGATTTTCCGTATCTTGAAGAGAAACCATTGAGTTCGATGCGTGACAAATTCATAATTTTTCGTCCGTTAACTGACATTTTATGTTTTGTACATTTATTTTGGTAAAATTGTGTTGTAAAAAAACAAATCGATAAAATAATTTCCTAAAACAAAAAGGATTAAATTTGGCTAACCCTAGGCCTGTGGCGTTCTCGTTTAGAATAGGCGTTTCTTGTTGGTTTGACGGTGTGAGCAGCAATGAAAACTGCTATACGCTAGTACTGCTCTTTTAGATTTTTTTTTAGTTCACATCGGCTTGTGCGTTGATAGTAAAGATAATAACCAAATTAATAAAGAATTAGCTATTAGAATAAAGAATTCTAAAAACCAGTGTACTTTCTTTGGACTGAATCCCAATGATGTATAAATATAATTGTCAACAAAGTCCGATGAAGTGAAGTTTCTTGAACATCAGTATACAACTATATCAGACAAATTAATTTTATCCATAACTACGTGAAAGGACTGTGTTTTTTGGTAATTTATACAAAGAAACACTATCTGCTCTTGTGCAGCTACAATTTTGGACAACACATCGTATAGGCATTGAGCAGGTTTTCGTGATTTTATTAAAACTATAATGTACAACGAGCAGACAACAAACGATTCCGCTCCCGGCCGTGCGAAAGCGTTCCTCTTGCTACGTCACAGCTAATTTGCATAATTTCTTGACTTGCGGCTTCGGCGATGTATATTTTTCGATTTTTTCCGCACTTCCAAATAAATTTTGGTTATAAGACATTTGGATTCAAAAATAAATCATTGAGAGCAATCATTTCAAGCAAAGTTTATTTTTGGTGATACTTGCACTTTAAGTAACATGATTTTATACCTGTAAGAGTCATTTTTACTCTGTTTTGTTGCTTTTTTGGGGTAGAAATCGACAAGGCTTTATCAGTTATTTTTATCTGTGCGTACCTTTTAGGGGTTGTTTCCAAAACCTCCGCCGATCACCACTACCACTTGCAGAATTAAACTAGCAGATAGTCACATATAGTTGAAGCTACAAAATTATAACATAGTGGCAATTCCCTCAGCAAATAAATCAAACTATACCCTAAGTATAGAATGATGGAATTTGCATTGTTAAATAACAAGTGCCATTGTGAATATAATGTTTGTTTGAGACAATGTTATAAATGCTATATATTTGTTGCAGTACATCTGAAAAGCCCAATTCAGGGGCCAAGGCCTCCTCAAGTGCAATGGCTAATCACATAGAACCTCAAGACAGTGACAGCTGCTCAAAATCACAAGACAAAGAGAAAGAAGGTATCAACTCGACAGTGGAACCAGGAGGCAGCAATATGGATTCTTTCTATTGTTCATTGCTTTTTGATGAATTTGACTTGTATTCTGACTCTGACGTAGAGATAGGAGGGGTGGAAAAGGCTAAAATAGAAGTTAATGCTTCTTCACCAGCATTAGATTTGAAAGATATTTTAGCAGATCTTGCTAGAAAAATAGATCTAGAAAAAATTAGCATTTTCAACATATGCCGGGGTGAAATGTGGCAGGGTGCAAAAGGGGTTTGACAAGAAAATCGTTTTCTCCCTTTAATAAGATATCAGTTAAGTTCAGTGATGATGCAGGAAGTTCTGAGGGTGCTGTAGATATGGGAGGACCTACACGTGAATTTTTTACTTTAGTCCTTGAATGGCTGACAAGTTCTCATCTGTTCTGTGGCCCATTAGAAGGCAAATTTTTAGCATTTAGTGCAAGTTGTGTAGACAACTCAGAATACCTTTATGCTGGAAAGATCATTGCCTTGTCTTTGGTACATGGGGGTCCTGGTATTAACTCCCTTTCCCCTGTTTTGTATAATGCTTTAGTCAAGGGTGTAGAAAACACTACTGTAAGTGTTGAAGACGTTTATGACCACGAGCTAAAACTTGCCCTGAGTAAATTGTCAGATGCCAAGTCAGTTGAAGAGGGTTCTGAAATAAAGTCACAGTATAAATTAGACACTATTCTAGATTTAGCAGGAACCCTTCATCCCTTTAAATCTGTTGATGATATCAAAGCGGTTGTGAAACAAACTGCCCACTGGTATACATTAGGGAGGGCTTATGTGGCTATTGAGCAGTTTAAGGAGGGACTGTGTCTTTTGGGTGTTTTGAGGGCAATGGAATCCAACCCAGATGTTTTTAATGAGGTATTTTGCTACCGTCCTTTAAACCTTTCACTAGTCACATTTAACCAAATAGTTTCAGTTTGTTTCAGTGAAGAAGGGTCAAATAGAAGGCTGACTGAGAATCGTGTTATGTCCTATTGGGGTGATTATGTACAAGATATAGAAGAGGCAGAAACAGAGATTTCTTTTAGTGATGTTGTATTTTTCAGTACTGGTTGTAAGAAACTGCCTCCATTAGGTTTTTATATTACAGTTGAATTTCTCCATCAACCAGAAATCAATGGAGAACTTTCAAAGTTTCCAAAAGCAAATACTTGTGGTTGTATTTTAGCTTTACCTGTTATACACAAATCATATCAACCCTTTAAAGATGCCATGACATTTGCTGTAGCTAATAGCAAAGGTTTTGGGTATGCCTAAAGCAAACATGCTTGATCTTAACATTTTTACGGAGTGCATATACAACCATCGACAAAATTGTTGGCAAGTGACATTATTTCATTAGTGAATACATTAGTTAACACACGTACCTCCTCTCTCCTCCCCTCTAGAACAATGTTGCTGGTGAGGCTGGTCACCCTTCCTGGTTTGGTCAGATAGTCAAAATATTATAATAGGCAATTTACTCATAGTTACTCGTGCCAACAAATTTTGTCAATGATTGTAGTCCAGATGATCAAGTTTTGATAAAGTTATATTGTTTTCAAACATTTAAGCTTAATGAACTTACAGTGTTCTAGCCTGCATGCAGCCAGTTATTAACTTACCCATAATAACAGTTATTAAGTGCAAATAACTGGCTGCACACAGGCTACAGTGTTTATAGTTTTAGGAGATTTCAATACAGTAAACACCATAATATGAGAACATTGGTTTGAGTGCCCTAGCTAATGAGCATCTTATTTATCAGTTGCTTAGTACGAAAATCAGCCTAAGACAAAATTGTCTAGAGAATACATTACTTAGAGGTTCAAGAACTATTTAATAGACAATTAATGTTTTTTTTAAATGAAACTTTTACTAACATGTACTATTCAATAATAATTATTGCATGTAATGAATGGTATAGCAAATACTTAGCTAAACCATTATTTATCATTTTACCATCGGTATTTTTTGAACTGAATCGGTTTCTGTATGGTGCTTTTTTGGCTAAATTTATGGCAAAATAGTCTTAACCCTCTTGTTCTTGCATGTTGGTGTTTACTGTTTTAACCCTCGTTCTTGCATGTTGGTGTTTAATACTGTTTTTCAGGATATTGATATCCCTCCCTTTCTTTCAAAATCTAGTTAATGTGTTTCAAGGTTAAGATTTCTAAATTATTAGAATTATTTTGAATAATCTATTCATGTTGAGTTTAGTTCACTTATGAAAGAAGTAAAATAACATTGCCATTCAAAGGAAGATTATTCATTAAAAAACACTTTATCAAACAAGCTTGTGTGGTTTTGTTTGCAGATATATTATAACATTTTTGACCTAAATTATCTGCAATTCACTGTACGTCTGCACCTCCTGTCTGCCATTATGTTTTGCATTGTTTCCATGCCTGTTTTAAACTGAGTTGTTGCTAAGTAACTCATTCTGTCATGCAATCATAAGTAGTTTTTTTTACTTTCATAAATTCACAATTTTATTGCACGAGGTAAATAATATAAGAGGCACTCATTGTAAATGATTTCTTTTTAATGAACTTTTCAACTAGAACAACAGATTTCAAGAATGATCAAGCTCTCAACTGTTTTTTTGTTTAATTCCCACCTCGGTCATACACTAAAGATTATGGTTAGGGGGGCTATGAGGATTTTAAATTTGAAGAGCAAAATTTTATATAACTAATTAATAAATTATGAAAGATCCCTTAAAGTAGGAGTAATTATCACTCACAGGTTTATTGCAAGCACTCCATTAACATACAAATGATTTTCTTTATTTTTCATTAAAAGTTATTCATTTAACTTAATAACCCTTTGGAAAAACTGCAGAGCTTCCTCTATTGTTGATGGGCAGTTTAAACCCTCAGAGTCCAAAATGTACTCAAAATATTCTCTATAAACATTTGAATCCTGATCTTCAATTAGTTCACAGTGCTGATCCATTTCTGAAGCCTGTTGTTCTGATACAGAAACTAAACACTCTTCCATGCTGTAATACTCTGGTAAGAAGTACATGACATCTGGAACACCTGCAACTGTGCTGTGTACTGACTTAGTTATTCTATGGCTGTTCCAGTGGTCTCTGACTTTGTCCAAGTCCTCTTGCAAAATCCTTTCAAAACAAAACCATAAACACTCCATATGCAAAGTGTTCCCCAAGTGCAGTGTTCCATATTCTACCATATCCTTAAAAAAATCTATCCACCAACTAGACCTGCTATGCCTATAGAAGGACCACCATCCCTCTATGCGTTGATTGGCTGGTGATGAACAATACCTGTGTGACCTCTCTCCAGCTTGATCGTCTTGTCCACTGCAGCGGAAATTGCACTGCATTGCTGCTGAGATGCCATTTTCTGTTCCACAATCTGAAACAAGTAACAAGGGGCAGCCACCCACCTCTTTAACATACTCTAAGAATAGTTTCCCTGGTACTCTTGGATCATTGTTGGACCTAACCACATTGAGCCATAGTATACGTCTGCTAAATCCATCAATGGCTCCATGAATGGGGAAACCATAAGGCTTGAGTTTGTCATATCCTATAATAAAAACAGTAGTACAGTACAATGATTATTATTATTATTATTATTAACTCTTATATTCCTTCGAAAATGTAATTGCTAACTAATATTTCAATATTAATGTTTATAAAGATCGAAAGACCTCAACATGAAACAAAATGCACAATAATAATTCAGCTGGATCCCATTTTAAAAATACATAACCTTACAAGCATAACTTTATTATTAAGCTTAGTACTCTGAAAATAATTATTTAAATGCATTACCGTCCATGTGCCAGGATGCATTTGCACCACGAGAAGAAAATGTACGTCTTTTAAGTCGTCGTTTTTTCCTAGATTCCACACCTTCAGGGTCAATTTCTTTCATTATTTTAGCAACTTTATTGCGTGGTACATGGATGCCATGTCTTAGTCGAAGAGCGTGCCAAATGCTTCGATAACCAGCTAACTTTCCCGGGCCATTCATTTCTTCCTGAATCACAGTTTTAAGTCTCCTTTCATCCAGTTGTTGAGTATTACCTTTACGTCTCAAACCAAGACTTTGAAGTCGTCTTTTGAGTGTTCGGACACACATTTTAAAGCCCATTTGCTTATCTAGCATCCTAACAATAACTTCATAGGGATATCCTCTGTCGAAATAGTTTAGTATTGCCTCATTGACATCTCTTTCGTTGATACATTTATGGCAAAATCTCCCTGTATTCGATAGTATTTCTGTGCCACAATACGCACAAAACGGCATGATTTTTCTGCATATAAAAAAGCTACAACACGTACCGTACCTTCCCGTTTGAGGATTCTGGCGGGAAAATCGCCATCTTTAGAACCTATTCCCTCTCGTCCAAAATTGAATATGCGCGCGCAGGCTTTTGACTTTCTTGTTTGCAGCGTTTCGTTTTTTGTTTGCAGCGTTCGTTCTTTTCTTGTTTGCAGCGTTTCGTTTTTTGTTTGCAGCGTTCGTTCTTTTTTTGTTTTTGTTCATTATTTTATTGTTTTCAGCGTTTCTTTTTTTGTTTGTAGCGTTTAGTTTTTTGTTTGTAGCGTTTCATTTTTGTTTGCACCTTTTTTCTTGTTTGCAGCGTGTCCCTTGTGGGCCATCGTATTATTGTATGTCATTGTAGGTCATGATTTGCGCCTTTTAGTAACTACGGTAATGCCCGGGGTAATGACATTGTCAAAGCGTTCCAAAGCGTTGCGTTGGAGCCGCCGATTCAAATGATCTGCCGCGAAGAGTAATTATATAATTGTTCAAACAAAACTTACCGTTATTCCTAACACCCAAACGAATAAAAAGTGTTAGTTTTTGGTCCAAATTATCCATGTTTGCAAAAACTGTGTAATGGCGGACAGAATTCCATCAGACTTGCATGGAGCATGGCTTTGGTCGGCTTTGGTCGCTTTGCCTTTGACGCAGTCATGATCCAATCTGATTGGCTGATTGCATTTCGGTCTACCAATCAAAATACTTCGTGACATCTTCGGGATTTCCGAAAGTACCTTCGGGCTTTCCGAAGTACAACTTCTGACATGGAAACCACAAAGAATAAAAATAATAAAAATAATAAAAAAACACGCGTTGCATTTTAAGACTCGTGCCGGCCATAGGCCTGGGCACGAGTAAAAAACCACGCTAAACGCTCAACACGGTTTTAATTTTGATGAGTTGAGTAGTGTTTGCGCTAATTTCGAAGATTTTCGGACCGTTTTTTTTTTTGCAGGTTATCCTTTTAAAGTTGACTAGTATGCGCAAAATTAAAAGCTAGAAATCGAGCTTTGAAAGTTTTGTAAACATTGACACCCACTTTATCTATCTGTCAGCGAGGTCACTTAAAGGTCACAAATCAACCAATAGAGATCGTGGTTTCCTGTTTTGTTTTGGTAATACTCTGCGGGACGTTTTTATAAATCAGATAACAAACGCTCATAAAATACTTTTTAGAGCACAAAGCGGTAAACACGGCGAACAAAAATAAGATTAAATCAAATAGTAAATCAAGAAACATCTAAAATTATGAAGAAATTTAGAAAAGTAACGCAACATGATATCTCATAAACGAACTAAGCAATAATAGGATTATAGGATTATAATGTCACTTTTCAAGTAAATTTGTTTTCCATAAAAAAAAAAAATTATTTTAATATCTCTGGAAGTATGTAACATTATAATTTTTTTGTTTCAATAATCAAAAGTTTATGTTATAATCTTTAAATAAAAAAAAATCAGCCAAATTTTTGGCTTAAAGGTTCACAGTAACCTTAAAGCAAAATAGGATGTAAAATACAGTCACGAGTCAAAGTCAAATTGCAATAGTCACAAACAACAAGCGAAACTACCCTGCTGATCAAAATCTCTACTTTAGTCTCTGAAAAAAACCTGACCTTTCCAAGACTGAATAATTGAAAAAGTAACTAAATAATGTACATAATTAAAGGTTTATTAGTTAGAGCCAAACGGGCTGAAAATATGCGCTAATGATCACAAAACCTGTGACAAGTGATCTTTTAGTGAAAACTAACTGCCTTCAAAGTTTGTCTGTCAATTCATTTAGTTAGACGGACAGCGTGGCAGAATCGTTGGTCCACAGGTAGTTTGACAAAAGTAGAAAACAAACGTCATTCCGAATAGATATATACTGACTATTTCAGTAACTGATGAATAACACAAGTTGTTAGAGTGCTTACACTATGTCCATGAAATAGAATCTAAATAGCTCCTACATATTAGTTTCTATTTAGTGACTATTAGTCACTATCACTCAACTGGAACAGCTTTAGTAACAATAGACCACAATACACAAGGGAAATCAAATACTCAAAACCATAAAAAGTTAATACTTTATTCATTGTGTATTGTTACATTGAAATCATCTTAATTGTCAGTATTTAATTATAAATTAACCATGTAAGTATATCAGATCAATTATATATTTTTTGTTTGTTTTATTTATATTTGTTTGTTTATTTATTTATATTTGTTTGTTTATTTATTTATTTATATTTGTTTGTTTATTTTTATTATTTGATTTGTTTATTTTTATTATTTTGTTTTATCTATTTATTTATTTAATTCTTTTATATATATCATATACATATGAGTTATAATTAAGCAATTAAATAGTTACATGATTGCTTTTGTTTGTTATATTTTCCAAGGCCTATGTACTGGACTACAAATCATGACACTCTTTTAGCTAGGGAAGTATTGTACCAGGAGCCTTATTCTCTGCCAAAGGGAAGCATATATATATATATTTGCATGTTTTTTAAATATATTACTTGTTGATATCTTAATAAATTTATTATATTTAGATTATATATTTATACATATGTACCATTTAATTCATTGAAGTGGTTAATTCAATTGAGTGTAAATTAATCAAACAACTCAAAAATAAAACTGAAGTGGTTTTAATTCTGAAAAAAGAACAGTGAACTAATTGAGACTACATGGCCATATATACTGTGAATAAAAATCATGCAGCTAGATGAGTTAGTTTATAAACACATATATTATAAATACATATATGGACATACTTCACTATTGCAACTGGCAATTATAACTATATGAAAACCTTCTGCAAAAATACTCATGGTATATGTGTTTCCAAAAGGTTATAAAACTAATTAATATGCATAATTAGTTCCACAGCTAGATTGCATGCACATGCATGTATATATGGTATAAAAAATAGACAAACAATTGATTTAACAATTGATTATATTAATGATTATGTTACACAAAGTAGTCTTGAAGTGAAGGTGGATTTAATTCAAAATATGTTGAAGTTGTATTACCATAAAGACAAGTTAATGCATTTCTTAACAGGGCACTAACTATATAGTACTTGCCAACTGAAGAGAGGCCAATCTTCTGTCCTTTTTTAAAGTCAATGAATTTAAAATAGTTTAAAGCCTCGCTCGTTCGATTTCTGATACGGCCAACTCGTTCGTAAATTCCGTACGCGCGCACTTTCCATGTAGTATTCTCTATATATGTCAATGTCACGGCATTCAGGCATTTGCAATGTTTTGACGTTCTGTTTGACGTTTTGTATCTTTGTATCTTTGTATCTCGTTATGGTGCAAGCCGGAAAACTCTTTGTCAAGATAGAAGTGCTGTTTATTTTTTATTACTTATTTTCATTTGTTGATTTCCTTATTTTCGTAACATTTTGATATCCTTTGATTGTCCAGAGTTGTAATCAGTCAGAGTAACTAACCGTAAAAACCAGAAGTGAGGGAAATTTTTATACAATAACAACATTGCTAGAAATTTGGGTCATTGTACAGCGGTTTTCTTGGGCTCAGATTTTATACGGCTAAAACTCTAAACTTCCGCAATATGATGATTGGGAACCCTGTTTTCAATCCCACAATGCATTTGGAGATAAAATAAACAAAATGGCTGACCAAGAAAGCTTCCAAGAGTTTTTTCTTTGTTTTATTTTATTTACAACTTGAATCTGGATAAAAACATGGCGCCGTTTCTTTGTTTTTTGCAAATGTTCACGGCCTTCAGGAAGAAAATTGGACAGTTATTCTACGCATGTTTTTGGCTATTTGGACCAGAGGAGGATGGTCACTCATTCTCGGTGCATGATGGGTAAAAATTGAAATTCACTCAGTCCAGGTCTGACCATCGAGGCGCGAAGAGCTCGTCAAAATGGACGCCTTTGCAAAACAACAAGTTAACGCTGATATTTTTAAAAACAACTCTTTTATTTTACTTCACTGTTGTGATCTATCTTATTCTTTTGATTTTACTATTCCGAGCTTACCGTTTTTGACTTTAAAGGCTATTTATTTTCATTTTACTTTTGACAACTCACCCGAAAGACGAATGTGCATAATTCCGTTTAGTGTCGGACTTATTGAAAAGTTGGAAAACTTGGAGTCTCCATGTACTATTCAAGTACTTTCGAGTTGCATTTTCGAGGTAAGTGCATATCTTTTAGCCGAATTATTGTTTCGTACAACCTTCCTTTTATTTCGTATTTCAGTTTGATCCTCAAGAGGTCGAGTTGCCGCAAGATCAAAAACTACTTTTGATCTGGGACTTCAAAGTTGTTTTGAATCTCGCCGTGGCAACTCGACCTCACCAGCACAATCTTCCTGAGACCATGCCATTCACACCTATGTTGTCGCTGGATAAAGTGAAATGCAACTGCTCCAATTTCCCGGACACCAACGATGTTTTGGTTAACGAAGGTATGATTTATTTAGTTCTTAAAGTTTGTACATATAAAGTTTAAGTGGAACTTTTACAGAATTTCTATGGTAAAATTAAACTGTGATTCGATCACCAACACCTGATTATGTGTACCGGATGATTTATTGAAAATGCAGAAAGAAAAATATAAATAATTATCAAAATATTGGCCCTCATACTACATAAAATTTTACTGTCAGATATGCACAAAATTGTCCAGGTCTTGAAATAATAATATAACTCTATTAAACTACTGATTGCGCAGTTGTTTACGTAATGTTATTTCTGTCTACTATACACAAACACTAAGGGACCGGTTATTATTTATGTAGGGGGGAGAGGAAAAAACAAGGGGGGTGAAGGCTATTTCAGATTGACAAGAGGGGGGGTTAAACGTTTTTATAAATACTTTACTGGGGGCCATGAATTAAATGTGGGTGAAAAATTAAAATATGAGTGCAAACAATATAATGTAAAACAGTAATGCTAAATTGTACAAGTTTATACTACATCTATTGTTTTCTTTTGTTCAAAACACCACCATTTTGTATGACTTTAGTAGTGATTTGTATTTTACAGAAATACTGCACTCTGAACACCATTCAATATTATCTCAAATTTAAGTTGAATATTAAAAGAATGTAGACCTAACTGTTTTAATATTTGCTTTGACTGATTTGTTTAAATAATAAAGGGTAATCGGAGTCTATTGTTAGAGTTGAGGGATATATTTTGTAGATGAATTGTGATAAGAGCTCATATGTGGTCTAATGCACGAATAGATCAACCCTAACAATAGAGTTCAATTAACAAAAAATTAACAAAATAATGAGTAAATAAGGGGGTCAAATTATTGAAATGTACATACCCTGTTGGGAGGGGGGGGGGGGGGGGCTTTTAGAAAATTTGATCTGGGTAACAGATTTTCCCTCCCCCTCTACATAAATAATGACCAGTACCTAACAAGTAGCTAGATCAACTGTTTTGTTGTTACTGCTTTGAACTCTATCTTCTTGTTTAAGAGTGATATCATTTATTCTCAGAACTAAAATTGATGATGTATTTAAAATATTCATAAACAAATGACAAATATTATTCTTACATCTTTTCTTTCATTTTTTCTTCGTTTCGTTTTCATACTTTTTTCATTGTTTTATAATTTCCTATATAATATAATTATATATATTTTTATCATGTAAAAAGCATTGAGAGTTTTAAATGCGTTTTTAAGAAATAAAGTATTATTATTATTATCTTTCAGTGTACAAATAATCCTTGCATATACTTAAATCCTATGTACATTCTTTCTAGCCAACTTAGAGGATATTCAGGATGATGACAATGGTGATGATGACAATGGCGATGCTGAAGATGACAGGAATGGAGATTACAATGGTGATGACGACAATGACAACAGTGATGCTGAAGATGACAATCAAGATGAAGACGATGACAGTGAAAATGAAGACATCACACATACATTGCCTTTTAAGTGCATTGGAGCTGCACATGACAGACACAACCAAATACATCTTGAGAGGGCTCAGGAAGCTCTTGCAAGAGGTGAAAATGTAAAAGTTAATTTGCGGCCTGAACCCACTAATCAATATGATGCTGAAGCAATAGCAATCGATATGGATTATGGCACTGATTGGACTAATGTAGGATATATTGCAAGAGAGCTTACACAATATATACACCCTTTACTCAACCAAGGGAAAATACTTGATGTATCTGTTGAGCATATTGTATTTAGAGTTAATTTTTTTAGAATGGGATTTTATCCTAAGATATTGATTAAGAGAAGTGGGCAGTGGGAAAATTTAGTAATTAGAAAAAGCAGAAGTGTGCGTTAGTTCCTTACGTAAAACTGAAAAGACACTGGCAGAGTTGTGAAGATGAATGCACAGATTCCTTTAATAACAACCTTTGAGGTTAACTTTATAGATTATAATTATGTTGAACATTCCAGACTGTTTGTATTAAAATGAGCAAAATTTAATAAGTGCTACAATTCTATGTAACAGTCACATGCTACAAAGTTGTCTGTACTCCTGACAGTGTTTTACTTAGTTTTGCTAAGCTTAATAATTCAAGCATTTATTCTATTTATTATTTATCACCAAAACTTGACCTTTTGAATTACATTATACTTCAAAATGACAGAGTGAATACAACAAACCTGGAAAAAAGTTGACTAACTTGACTTACTAGATTTTTATTAGAAACTTGATTCTTGAGAAATAACCACATTTCCAAATGTACTGCATGTGTGTTCACCAAGTTCATATTTGCCAGAGTTTAGTAAGGACAGAAACAATTGGTAATACTTTTTTGCAGGTTTTTGTACTTAACTATTTACATGATAAAATGTATATCAGCCCTTTTGCAGTACTTGCAGTATTGATAACAGTACAAATATATGTACACTTTTATAATGGACGTTACTGTCATTTTTGTACTTAACTATTTACATGATAAAGTGAGCATAAGCCCTTTTACAGTACTTGCAGTATTGATAACAGTACAAATATATGTACACTTTTATAATGGACGTTACTGTCATTTTTGCAAACAATCAACATTATCAGATGCGAAGAAACTCAGGTTATGTTCTATTAAACCAAATGGCATCCTGTCTAGTGGCATACGTGGGATATCTTCTTCTGGACGAAGTTCTCCAAAACAGCGAGATGCTAAATGTAGCAGATTCTTTTTCTTGTTAAGACAGAGAACTTTCATTGCATTAGCAAGAAGGGGTAGGAATGTAAATGGCACATAATGACCAAACAATTCTTCATGGATATCACATGTTAACCATTTATGGAAAAGATGGATAAGTAACTGTTGTCTTTGCCTGGAGGATAGGTTCATGAAACCTGAAGAAACAACATTAAGCACAGAACCAGGAAGAGGATTGTCCATTGAATTTGCAAGTGGTGAGAATCCAAGCATTGGGGAATGGCCTTGTACATTAGATTGTCTTCTTTTGGCATCTGGGGTGGTAGTGGGATCGATGGTGTTTGGCCTGCCAAATGTTTCTTTGTCGTCAAAGTAATTGATGCCATATGCTTCTTCTGCTTCTGAAATGGTCTTAAACTTACTGATAAGGAATCTTCTAACTTTGCCTCTACAAGCAGTCCCTGATAAAAAAAACATTAAATGACTATATATAACTGTAATTCAAAGATTCTATATATCTACTTTCAAAAAGAGACTCAGTTTGAGGTGTACCATGTATAGAGTGTTAGTTTAGCAAGTAAATAATAACACCGATTTTAAAAACCAAAATAACAAGTGTTAAAAACAAGGTATAGTTTGGTGTGAGAATTGAACTCACCCTTTAGTTCTAGATCTATCTCTAGACCTAAAGTTTTTCCCATTAAAACCAAATTTAATCACCATGCAAGTCATTAACACTTTGTTATTGTGACTGTTATCATTGTTGATATTATTATTATCTTACAATCGTATAGCTACTTCAAAGTATTATTATTATTAGTAGTATTATTAGTATTATTATTATTATTATTATCATTCCATTGAGAAAGTCCTGGTGCAAAGGATTATATATTAACAATTAATCTATTTGTCTGTATAATATTGATATAATTACTGTTTGATATTGGTATTTTTACTTTATAGCATATTTGAGATACTAAGTGGGCTCTGATTGGCTAGCTACCATGTTTATATCCTTAGACAGAAACATGCTCAGCCTTGACATATTCTATAAAAGCAACATAAAGTCTGCTTAATTGTGTCTATAATTATATACTGTATAATAATATATATAAAAAACTGAATATATTACAGAAAAGGTGTTATTGTTATTATTAATATCTATTATTATTTTTATATTGTCATCATTATTATTACAGGGATTCTGGCATTATATTATGCGGAGGTGCGGACCCGCATAATTGACTACTTTCCGCATAATCCCGCATAATTTGCCAAAAAAAAAAAAATAGATAAAAGCACCAAAAATGCACCAATGAAACAAATTAAATAGATAAAACAATAGATATATATTAGTTATCTCCCTTGCTTGCTTGAATAGTTTTTTTGCCGTTTTGTTACAGTCGTACGAAGTACAAATTGTTCATTTTCACGGCTTACAAACCAGCCGTCGAAGCGACGCCATTTTGTTTTTATTTCTATAGTATTGGGCTTCCTGTATCTCGGCCCAGGCCCCATGCTGTTTGGCGGTTTTCCAAGATGGCGTTTTTCCAAGATGGCGGAACGTTTAATTAACGGAAATCGTTAGTTCTTTTGGTTTAGTGTTGTTATTAGTTTGAATTATTGATAAAAAAACGAATGATATGACATTTATGTGTAAAAAAGAACCGAAATAGGAGAGCTAAAGTAATTGAATTAGTTTTATTTTAAGTTTTAAGCGATTACGTCATCCCGCATAATTTTCCGCATAATTTATCGTTTGGTCCGCATAATCTTCCAAAAAAAAACAAACATAATTTTGATTTTTCCTCCGCATAATGCAAGAATCCCTGTTATTATTATTATTATTATTATTATTATTATTATTATTATTATTATTATTATTATTATTATTATTATTATTATTATTATTATTATTATTATTATTGATATTATTGATATTATTATTATTATTATTGTTATTATTATTATAGTCATTATATAATTATTGCTGTGTTAAAATTATGTTGTTGTTATTGGTGTTATTGAATTTTAAATAACGTATCAGAACTATTTATTTAAACCGTACAACTTCGTTCACTCTGTCCAGTACACTGGTGTATAGCATTACAGCACTGCTTCCAAAAATGCTCTCTTTTGTGTGTGGGCCACTGTCCAGTGCTATTTTCATTGGGACAGTGATACAAGGCAATATATTGGATCAGTGCTGAAACTTCTGCATCTGTCCAGTCTGGTTCTTTAGAAGGACCCTGTGAGAAGCAAGCAAGCCAGGGAGAATACAATAATATTACACAAAAACAATGTTTCAGAGAATTATTTTTTTTGCATATCAAAATATTTTTGGTATATTATAAGGTAGTCATACCTATTATCGTACCCTTCCTATTATCCTACAGTTAGTAGAAAAGACCTAATATTATTATTCGGGTGTAAAGTTATTTGAAATAAAGTTGTTAATAAACATTGCTGTGTTCGCTAGAATCTTTGTGTGCGACTTTGATATTTATAATAACATTGACATTTTCATTTCATTATTTTTATGATAATAGGACGTGTACGATAATAGGTACGACTAACTTAATTATAAGTATAAAGTGTGATATGTCAATCAGGAAAACTGTAATAAATACGAGGATAACTAAATCGTCTTATTTCAAATAAGTTTAACTAAACTTTGGCTGAAATTGTGTTTTGAATAATGACTTCTTAGCCTTAACACAAGTCCGCTTTTGCTTTTGGGCCTTCTTTCCCGGCGTATCCCCACTGGGCACGTAAGATCGTTTCGATGATTCTGTTTTGCAGTGGAAAAAGTAGTAAAATGAATGACTCTTTTTGCTGAATAACAGGTCTTTTACATAACTCAGATAAAATTTGGCACATTTGGTTTTTTTTGTGAGAGAAAAGAAGCATAAAATATGATATAACTCCATTCAAACACGAACAACACGAACTGCTTTGGTGGCGCCATTTTGTTTCATTGACCCGTAAAACCACCAATCTTTACGGATCTGTATCTCCTAAACCATTGAGGGTTCGATGGGGGCCGACCCCTTTAAATGCTTTTCTAGTTATTAATGTTTCCGTTAAACTAGATGTTAATGCGATTTACAACATTTCTAGGTTACTTTTCTTTGGTTTGAATTATACACTTGGAGCAGTTAAAATTATAACAAGCGACAAATCCTTATGTAAACAAACGGTCAAAATAATTGAAATATTTACTTACCCATCTCAAAAATAGGTCCATGCGAAAGCCAATACAACGTAGATTGCCATACTGGTTGAAATTATTGAAAAGTTTACTTTTTTAGATACAAAATGCGGAAAAATTGTGATGTTTTGAAAAAAAAGTTGTCAAAATTGAAACTACTTGACTTCATGACATGGAGGCTTTGGATTGGTCGAGACAAACACGTGACAGGTGACCATCCTCCTCTGATTTGGACTGTTTAAACAGTGTACTACTGAGATCGATCCACGCACTCATCGTAAATGATAGTCTTCTACTTCAAATTGAACAAAAAGTACATGAAGATTGGACGATTTCAAAGGAGATGTATGGCAAATTGAGGGCTTACATCTTACATATGAAAACTATCAACAGCTCAGGAAGGAAGGCTGCTGTTTATTGTGAATCATTTTTGCAGTGAGTACAAAGATTTATATGTACTTTCATAGTTTTCATTGGCGCACCGAGTGCAATATGCTTACTTCGTCCACAAATACTCAAAATATATTATTTGCCATACATTTTCTTATAAAAAGTGGCAGCCATTTTGTTTATTTTTGCGTGCTACAGCGCTCGTCGCCATCTTGACCCAAATTTCTGGCAATGAAGCATTTATCTTCACCAATCTTGCAGAACATCTTTGACTGCAGTGTTTTGACGTTTTGACGTTTTGTATCTTTGTATCTTTGTATCTCGTTATAGTGCAAGCCGGAAAACTGTTTATTTTTTATTACTTATTTTCATTTGTTGATTTCTTTATTTTCGTAACATTTTGATATCCTTTGATTGTCAAGAGCTGTAATCAGTCAGAGTAACTAACGGTAAAAACCAGACGTGAGGGAAATTTTTATACAATAACAAAGCAATTATCTTCACAAATCTTGCAGAACATATTTGACCCTGTCTATTGCGGTATCATGCGACTTTCTTTGCATCATCATGTTATTTTGCTATTTTGAAAAATGCATCGATAAATTTGTTTGTTATCAGTCTTGATAGTGCTGCACACAGTACGTAAATTTCACTAAAATTTGGCCTTCCGACTGGGAAAGCATTGTACAACATAGTGCTGAGTAACGATTTCGAAAGCAATGATTTTATTGTGCGTCTCTGTTCGAGTCTTTATAAGCTATACATTTGTGTGTTCTATTTCCTAAGCTTGCAAGGTCTCGATTAATTTGGCCATTTATCACGTAAAAGTAGTGAAGTACATGAGTCCATAGACGCAAAATCGAGTGGTTTCGTCTTTCAGATTTTTAGAAATAGCCATAAAATCTCAAAGTCGAGTTCGCGTTTGCAAGCGCATTGCTCTTACGACATCTGTATTTTTAAAATAACGTTTAAATATCTATAAACTAGAGACAATTATTAGTTATAATCCCGATTTTTAAAGCAATCGAAGAAGTTTTTGAGCCAAAATTTGAAGTTCAAAAGAAATTGTTTTTACGTAAATAAATACCCCTGGGCCACCTTAAATGGTTCACATCCTATTTGAATGAGAGAAGTTTATAGGTCAGTGGACAAGGAGGTATTTCATCTTCATCACGATTTTTGAACTGTGGGGTTCCACAAGGATCCATCCTTGGACCTATTTTATTTCTTTTATATACTGCACCTATAGGGGACATTGTTCGCAGTCATAACATGAAGTTTCACTTATATGCTGCACCAGAGTTGTGGAATACTCTTCCAGCTGATTTAAGAATTTGTGATTCTCTTTCTTCTTTTAAGAGCAAACTTAAGACTTGGCTTTTTAAGCAGGCATTTTAAATCACCTAATCACCCGTTATACGTCAGAACTTTGTTTTTATCATTTTATTTGGAATATTTTTATATAGTAAATATCTAATGTTGTTGAATTGAGTTGAATTGCATTAATTGATTTTAGTTGGAATATATAAACAAATGTTGTATAAAGTCATATAATCATATTTTTAAAGTTGTATAAAGTGTTCATTTATATCTAAATTGCATAATTCAACTAAAACATTTTAAAAGTTTTTCAATTACTTTATTATCTTGTATAATCATGTAAAGCGTTGTTGAACGTGAGGATTTTGACGCTATATAAAATATAGTTATTATTATTATTGATGTCACGTTAGCCATTTACAAATATAGTTTAAAAAAACATTATACAAATTTATTCTAATTATAAGCCAAAAGACATGCTCTTTATAAAATTAAATTCAGGAAAAATAATTTTTTTTGTCAATAAAATGAATAAAGTTTTGAAAGTATACAAGTTGCGTGACAGTCAATATAACTATCAGTTTGATTGAATACGCTTCAATAATCAAAAACAAATAAACTCTACATGTTCAGATTCGACAAAATTAATTGTTTCTAGTAGTTTAACTAGTAGTTTAACTAAACATGTTTAGAACATTATTTACAAACATTGTTCACTCTTTGATGAAATAATACATATAAACTATCCTTCATAATGTACTGAACAGATTAGAGATAAAATAATTATATTGAAGCTTTCTAAACATTTTGTTTAATAAAAACTCAGTTTAACTAAACAGGTTTTGGTGTGAATGGGGTACTATACCCCATATACAAAACGCCTAGTTTCCCACTAGTAATCAACAATTGTATAATATTTCTTTTAGGTTGAAAAAAAAAACAAGTATTAGACTTTTAACCAGTCTTGTATTTTTCTAGCACTACAATGTTCGGGCTTTACAGAGCCTTTACTCTTGAATTGGCCTTTGTCTCTTTGTGCAGCAATTGTCTCACACATACTACAATACTGAGGATGATTTAACCATTTCATAGCTCGACCTTGAGGGGTTGCAAGAAACGACTCAGGAAATTGGAATCCTTCATACTTCCATTTTAAGTAATTGTTATAGACAGTTTCGTTCTTGCTTACCTTGGTCAAATACTCGGCAAGTTTTTTCGGTGTTTCAAATTTTTTCACTTTAATGATAGATTCGTTAAGGTTTCCTCCCAGTAATTCATCGACTTTGTCAGTTCCCATGTAAACAGGAATTGTGCCTGCATCGAGAGCATGTGTAAGTTGATCGTCCACAAAATAATCACAATCTTGATTATGAAAAACTATTGTGAATTTATAGTTCCTTAACATTCTTTTCTTGACATTCTTGAAATCTTGTGAATAGCGAGCTTGTAGTCCTGGTTTATTCCTTAAACATTCTCCGTAAGAGTCGACTTGAATATACTTCATGAGTTCTTTCAGTTAGGCCGTCCTTGCTGTTTCACAGTGCGAAAAAAACTGCCGCAATGAGTCCCGTTTTATTAGCGAATGGAACAGGTTTCGGTTCAACTGACGGGGTGTCCATGGAAGGCAAAAAGAAGTCCGCGACATCAGGTCGATAACTCATTAAATAGTTAATATTAGCGAGAAACTTGGCATCGGACAACATCGGTGTGTAAACAGGGTTTTCCCATGTGAACAGAGTAAGCGGAATGTGACTATACTGAGATGGAGGAAGAGGAGATGGATCTCTTGCATGAATGATCATTACACTAGCATTATAGGTGCGCGAGTTCGATCGCTAGTTACTTCACATGATACATTGCAGTCCCTAAGACTCGTATTATTGCATAGTTTAGTTTCTTGTGGACCACAGTTAACTTTTTGCCCAAAGAACATTGACCATAATAAGATGAGCACGGGATTGGTTTTCTTGATCCCTTCTGTTGTCGGTTTGACAGTTATTTCAACTGTAGCAATCGTTTGGCGTTGTAATGTCGAGTTTGTGGACCAGAAAGTAGTGTCACTGTGAATAATCCTCTTGATGCTGTGTCTGTGCATACTACTTAAAAAGAAGACCACGAATGCAACACACAGTAAACTTATCCATACCAGGAGGGAGGGGGCGTCTCTTATATACACATAGCAACCAGAGAGAGCAAAATATTGTCCTTGCGAGTGGTACATTGTTTGCAAACAAAAGACAACAAACAAGGTAACAAAACGCTTCTTTTCCGGTAAATTTTCAGCCTTTTGATATCATTGAAAGTTTTTTATCTACTAGTACTGTCTTAACATTTTAGTGAAAAACAGACTTATTTGAGTATTTTTTAGATATCATTAATCATTTTTTTCTTTCGCGGGTCTATCGCTTAGTCGTCCCTTTTTCGCGGACATTTTACGCAAGGGCGTTTTTGTTTAATTGTTTTTTATTGGAAATTCTCCGATTAACATCTCCAAAATAGGAGGTTTTATTGATTAACTGAAAAACTTTGAGTAAAAATTGTTTTTGGGGTTGCTAACATAGCCAATCTGCTCATCAATTCTTTTTTGTCAAGATTTTATGAAACTCAAGCTCGAGGCAGTCCATTTCTTGTAAGCTTCGACTGTGTTTTCTTGCTTGAAATTTTTGGTTGTCATTATTGTTAACCGCATTTATTGCATTTTTATTGCTCATATTTTTCTGTTTTGGAGGCTGTTAGCAGTAACCGTTACCTTTTATATATACAAGTGTTGAATTTTCATCTTTTTGAAGTCCTACTTTAGACTAAGTTTTAAGCTTATTTAAGCTTATGAGTAAAACATTTCCAGATATTTAAGCTTATTTACTATTTGTAATTACACAAAATTTGACATACTATTGCTTAATTAAAAACAAATACATTGGTACTATTACATTGTTAAACATTGAATGTTATAAAGTTATTTATATCTACTATTGTGTGAAATTGTGAAAAGTTGTAATATTAAATTATAAATATTCAAAATTGAAAAGCTTTTACAGTAAAAAATTCAATGCAAAATTGCTATTTATAAAACGCCTTTTTTAAAAATACACAAGTATGGAGAGAAAATCTCTCTTTTCATACATTTGGCTTCTTGCTCTTCCTATTATTTATGATGTACAATTTGACTTCTTAAGTACACTATTCTTACCTTGCCATTATGAAACAGTTAAACTGATTACATTTCTATTACAGTGTCACCCACTGTTTTCAATGGCTTTCTCTTTTTTTCCTGGCACTGTTCTTCCTGAAGTGCTCAAACTGCAGTGTAATAAGGATGCACCAGTTAGCTCAAATATGGCAAAAACATTTCTTGCCATTTTTCTTATTTTCATGTTCAAATTTTTAAGAGTAAAAAAATCAGGTATTTACAACAAAGATGTCAATGTCTTTTTCTTCTCGACTCTTTATACAAACTGGGCACTTGCTTTTTCTGTACATATTTTGTGGTATCTTTATACAAAATGTACAATAGCACAGAATTCCAGCACAAGATACAGTATAATAAATAAAACATTCGATTTTATTGTTGCTCCAAGTGTTTTTATCACTTATGTAGTGATTGGTATTTTGCATCCTATTTATGATGCTATTTTAAACACAAGGTCACAAAAATCCTTTTCTTTATATCTTTATATATCTAGAAGAAGGTCAAAAGCATTGCATTTTTTTTCTGATTTTTTTTCCTTGGTGCCTTTTCTACAATATTTGCATACTCTGTAATTCATCAGGAGATAATTTTGCTTTCATTTGTTCTCCTCTTTTTTACAGTTCTCCAATGTATTTATTATTGGCTATGGTGCTCACTATTGTTTGTGTGTCACCATATTCAATTTTCTTCTTCACCTTTATTCTCTTAACATTATTGTTTGGAGACACATTCTCAACTCCAAATACATCTTTAACACCCCTTTATTTTTTACATGCTGTTTCAATGTCATGTTACAATATAAAAACTTCCGAGTTACATCATCCAGGATTCTTTATTGGAAAAATGTTACCGTCCACACAAATCATTGTAATAGACATGTCAGGTAGAGCATTTCAATTTGCCCCATTTGCTACAGTTTTTGATTTGAAATTACAAATCAATCATAAATGGAATTCTTTGAAGGAATGCTACTGGCTGTCTTGCAAAGGGAAACCATTGTTGGACCATATACCTCTTGACAGTATTTCTGGTATTGTTGTTATGAATGGGAGGCTTTGTGGGGGTATGATGTGCTGTATCAAAAACTGTAACAATCCAGCTGGGACTAGGAAATTGGACAGTATGAATGGTGTATATGAATTGAAATGTAATCCTCTTCAATTATTTTCTGAAGAAAAAGACTTTGTCAAAGAGCTTAAAGTTTGTGACAAACATTATGGAAGCTTGTCTAATCGTGGGCATAAGCCAGCTAAAGGGAAAAGTGCCTCCAAGTTTCGAAGTGACGCACAACTTGGCATTTGTCAAAGCACACCAACACATCTCCAGTGTTATCATTGCCATAAAGACATTGTCTTATCAACCAACTCTTTCTGCAAGAAACACAAAATATTTGTTTTTGAAAAAATATTTTCAGTTGCATGTAATTTTCTTGATGTAATAATTGATAGTGGTAAAACTTTGCTCAATGGTGATCTATACATGGGAAAACCATCTACTTATGAAAATTCAGAGTACATCTGTACTACTTGTAGTGCTGTTTTTCTTAAAGCCTTGAGAGTTGAACATGATTACCTCGAACTGAAAAATAAGTTCCATGTACAGACTAATATCAATCCTCATTGTGTTCCAAAAACAGAGGAAAAGCATCAAAAAACACCAGACAAAGGCATTTTTGCATCTACTATGGAGGCTTTGAGTGACATTTATAAATCTTCAGACTTAGCAGATCTACATACAGAAAAAAATATCTGTATATTCATTATTTGAAACAGTCTCACCAAAAATCTTTCCATGGACCATTTCATTTTCAAATCATAAAACAAATACAATAACTTTGTCTTTAACATTACCACTTGTATCAGAAGGCCTTATTATTCAGGAATTTAAAAAGATTGACTTTTTGCTTGACAGGGAAATTACAACAAGAGATCAAGAAAACTTCTGCAATTTTGATGTAAAAATCTTGGGAAACACAATAGAGCAAGGACATTTTCCACTGCACTTAGTTCACCCTAACTTGATTTCTGAATTTGTTACTGCTTTTCTTGATGTGATAAATGACTTACCTGTATGTCCAGGAATCTGTGACCCTTCTATTGTTGAAGCAGCTGAAAAACAAAAAAATAATAAATCAGCATATACATTTACTCTTGATACAAAAGGATCAATAAAGGATGGAGAAGTATTCTCCAGTTGTATTAGAAGCAATTCCTGTTCATTTTTATTGTCAAGCAAGTCTTATTATTAAATGGAGCTGCAAAATAGCAAACACTTGTAGGAAAGGTGGATATGAAATAATCAGAAGTATTCTTCCAATACCATCATGGAAAACTACAAGACAATATAGACAAGCTACAAGCACAACAGATCCTATTTCAAGAAATGAAAAGAAGAGGCTGTAAAGGAATTGGGGGAATTCGTTGGGATGAAATGACTATCAAAGAGGGTATTGTACTATGTAAACGGACTGGAGAACTTGTTGGATTTGAAGAGGACAAAATTCCCAATAAATTTAATGTGAATTTTGAAGATCTTGACGAAAATGATGTTGAGTCTTGTTATTGTGAGGAGAGTGATAACGAACGATATGATGAGAGCGACAATGATTCCTCTGTTTGTTCTGATGGAAGTGAATGTCAATCTGTGGATCAGTCAAATATAACACAATGTAAAAAGGCTAAACTAATCTGCCAATTCTTTTTTTCTTCACTTGAAGGTGAAGTAGCATCCTTTCCACTCAATCGAATAAATCATAAAATTCTCTCCTCAATGGTCTGGAAAGTGTGCGAATCTCTGGGCTCTCTCTCTTTTGATGAACATAATAAAATACAAGTAATTTATGGTGTATCTGATGGATCCACCTATTCTCATGCCTTCTTTAGTAGGGCCGGGGCTCAAAATTGGGTGACCTATAACCCCTTTAATGATAATAAACCTAGCTATATGGTGGTTATCAGATTATCCACATGTGATTAAAAAGTTGAGAAATTTTATTATAAATCCTGATGGAAACCTACAATTTAAAGACAAGAAAATACATCTGAGTCATCTTATTCCAGTAGATGAAGGTAGATGTATGAAACTTAACTGGAAGCACATAAAACTGACACCAAGATCAAAAATGAGTGTAAAAAGAGCTGTGTGTGTGTGTGTTCTCTTGAGGTAGCTCTTGATATGTTTAAGCGTTTTTCATCCCCAGAAGAAACTGTTTCAACTAGAAAGTATCTTATAAACTGCTACAAACTTTTTAAACTGTTTAACAACAACACTGGAGTAGATCCATCTTGTTACCGACAATTACTTTCCAGGGGCGGATCCAGGATATTGAGAAAGGGGAGGCCGGCCAATTAAAATGGTTCAGTGTCCCATCGACCGCCGAAGGCGGGAGTATCTAGGTGGGTCTAGGGGCATGCCCCCCCCCCCCCCCCCCCAGAAAATTTTGAAATTGAGACCGTCAGAGATGCGATTTCCAGCATTTTGAGTGATCTTAAGAAGGATCTTTTTTACATTAAAAAAAAAAATAATTAAAATTATTTTTTTTATTCAACAAAAGGGGGGGGGCCGCGGCCCCTTCGGCCCACCCCTAAATCCGCCCCTGCTTTCTATAATGTTGTTTTTTGACAAATGGTACTCAGAGACCAAAGATGCCATCAAAGATAGAGACAAGAAAAATATTGATTTAAAAATACACTGGAAGAGATTTATCCCTCGCATAACATATAAAGATCTCAAAAGAACAATAAGAGCTTTCTTGGGAGTTGTGCATTATGTACAGCTCCACTATCCACACATACAATTTTAGGTATTAAAATACCTAAAACAATGTGTCAGGATGATGTCGAGAACTACTTTTCACTTCAAAGAGCTAGGGTTCCTGGGGGTAAGCCTACTGCTTTACAGTTTTTCCAATCTTCAGCTTCTCTTACGAAACAAATGCTACTTAATGCAGAAATGAAAGAGCTTAAAGGAACTTGTGGGTCATATGACGCTGCAAGCCTGCCAAATGTTGCAAACATTCCTCTTGTCAAACAAAGTGATCAACCTAAACAATCCTTTTGTGAAAAAAATGGCTAGGAGCTATGCAAATTCATGTTAAATAACAATGATGAAATAATTGACAGATGGTCATATAATGAGTCATTTCATGATCATGCTGATAAACTCCAACTTTCAAGACATGTGAAACAAACAATTGAATATGTCGATCTTTTCTCACCAACAACTATTTTGCGCACTTCACAGCCTATTTTAACATCTCTCAGGGCCAGTTCTAACCACACTCACCTACTTTCTTTTGCTTGTCACCTTGACTTTTATTTACGGACAGCTTTTTTTTATGGCAATTGGAGATCAACAGGTCTTCAAGATGCGATTGAATCTCTGAAAAATGAAAAAGCTTTATGTTATTATTGGAAAACTCTTTTGTGCAACATTAACATACCCAATGAACTTATTGAAATATCTTGTAATGTACTGTCATCATTTGTAAGAAAATTTTCTAAACGAAGATGTGTGCTTTATTTAGCCAAAGATGGACTATCCCCAGTGAATGAAGATGATGAGTCTGCTGTGAGACAGATGTTAAAAAAATTTGATGGAAAAAAGAAAAAAAAGTCAGGCTGTGATGGTGATGATGATGATAAAGGAAATGATGTTTGTTTTAGATGTCAAAAAACAGGCCATTGGGCATCTAAATGCCCTGAAGGCCATGAACCAGGATGGCTTGAAAAACAAACATGTTTCAAATGTGGTCAAATTGGTCATATCAAATCTCAATGTTCAAATATACAAAAGGGCAAAATAAAGTACAAACATCAACAAATTGACTATGAAAAACCGCCTCATTTAAAAAGGGCATGGTATTTCCCAGGAGTAACTCTTCAAAAACTTGTTACAACTCTTCCTTCAATTAAACTTTGCACTTTTAAAAGTTATACTCCTCTTGATACAATATCCTATTCTGATGACCCAAGGTCTTTCAGACAGAGAGAAGAAAAGTGGTTTCACGCACGTAAAGGTAAAATAAATGGAAGCAAAGCAGCATCAGCACTGGGTTGGTATGGGAGAACTGACATGTTGGAATATTGGACCCATCTATCTAACGATATGAAAGGCATTGATAAAACAATAACCAATGACAATAATCTTGCTATGTTGTGGGGTTCCATGAATGAGGAATGTGCCCTTGTCACTTATCTACAAAGTTCAATCATCAGAAAATCCCATTTAACAAATCCCATTGTAAAAGAAACTGGAGTGTGGTTTTTGAAAGATAAAAACAACAAAGACTGGCTTGCTTCATCTCCAGATGGTTTAATGGTAGAAGACAGTAAAACACACATTGTTCTAGAAATTAAATGTCCTTTTATGGGAGGAAAACCTGTTCCATACAAAAATGTTTGTGTCAATCATATTCCCCAACTATTGTTAGAAATGCTATGCACATCAACTAGTTATTGTCATTATATAGTTTGGACACCAGTTGGTACAAAAGTTTTTTTAGTTGAAAAAGATGATAACTACACTTTTAAATTATTTGTATAAATTTTGGGATCTTGCAAAAACTGATGAGGAGCCAGTATGGCACTCTGATGTATTTGATTTAAAGCTCAAAAGTAAAGACATCTCCCTTAATAGTACCTGCATCTATTCAACTCTAAATTCATCTGTTACCCCACAAGTTCTTTCTAATCCAAATCTTAATAACTTCATTAACTCAGAGTCTTCAGTCATACCAAAACACAAGAGAAAGTGTCAGGCCTGCAAGGATGAAGAATGGAAATGTAAAATCAACCCTTGCGAAGTAAGAAGAAAAAGACTTTTAAATCAAACAAAATCTAAGTACATCGTATCAGTCATACAAGTATGGGTCTCAAAGTATTTACAAAAGTTGTCACCAAGACACATTCCTCGAATTGATGTACCACTCCTTTAAACGTCATTGTAACTTAACAAATGAAGAAGGCATTGGAGAAGGGCTTATCCATCTTCTCAATGCCTTTAACATGAGAGAAAAACAACAATTTCACGCAAGCAAGATGGTTCTTTGGCAGTGGCTAAAGGATAAAACAACCAATGGCCATACGTACTATACATTTGGAAAAGAGGCTTCATTAGATTCAATAGTATATCGAATACTTGAGAAGGCCTCTGAAGAAATTAAATCTATGTTCACAATTAAAGTAGCACATTCTACAATATGTCCCACAAATAATTCTCACAATTCTTGTCGTAATTTTTTAAACATGGTTTTTCCTTTAAGTAGTAATGACGTATTAGATTCACAGTTATGTCACAGTGGGAAAGAATTTAAACTTTTTAAGACTCTTGAACACAAATTATCTTTAAAGAATCATTCATCTGGTGCAAAATGTCCATTTACCATTAAAGGGCAATCACAACCTTTACCGTCAGGCATTGACATTCAGATTATTGATGATGTGCAGACATATGCAGCCGTCACGAAACACTCAACTGTGGTTATGAATGCTCCAGAAATATTTTTTGTAAGTTATTCTACTGGGGTAAAAAGGTACATTCCCTGTATTGATTGCAATTCCTCTCAAACTTTAATCATAAACAATATCACTTACAGACATTCTGGTGTAGTCTACTTGAAATCACATCACTATTGGTGTGAAATCTTTTCAACACAAAAGGATCATAAATGTGGTTGGTATCTATATAATGGTATGTGGAATAATGGCTTCACAACTTTTGTAGGAGATAAGCCACTTTTTGTAGAGAAAGAAAACTTGTATCTTTTATTATTTGAAAAAATCAAAATGTCTGTTTGTGATCCACAAACATTTAACATCCATTATAGACCTATTCTTTCCAATAATTCTGAAATAATTAAGGGCATTGTTAACAACCACATAAAAAACAATTTCTCTTCCTGATAATAAGGTCAAGCTTGAAAATGTGAAGGCAATACTTCTATATCATGGCATTGCTTTCAAGTCAACTATGAAGTTGAATGAATTGAAGGTTCTATTGCATCTCAAACACTGTAACACAACTATGGAATTGCCTATAAGTTTTGTTTCCGATGAAAGCTTAGAGCTAAGTTATAGTCACGTGCGTGTACGCTATTTAGCCATCATTCTCTTCGTGACTAAATTCAATAATTGCGACTAAATTCACCTCGAAAAACATGACCCTATTATAAAGAAGGGATTATCTTTTGTTCGCTATTTAATTTGTTCTTATGTTCATTGATATATATACATTTATCAAAGTGTTTCTTACGCATGTAAAACTCACCAATATCAGTAAACAAATGAACAACGATAAACTTTTATTAATGAAACAGAAAAAAATAAATTTTGACAACAAAAGATACAATGTTCTGACATGGCCATTTTTTATTGTATATATCGTCACATTATACCGTTTTACATTTATGGGTATGTAATCTTGTAACAATTACCCATGGACTCCAATGTATTGCTCTCCTCTAAATATTGGGGGGAAATTAAATCATTTAAAAGAAATTTCCTTTGATGAATAGCAAGTTTTGTTACTTCGAGCCACTCATAGTCCCCTGAGTCCAACAGTTCTTTTCTGGTTTTCATGACCTTTTGAAAATAGAAATCCATTTTCAGTGCGTGCATCCACTCTAGCTTTTCTGCTAACACACTTCTAAGTTCCTTTCTTAAAATGGGAAGCATTTTATTATAAGCAACACGCTTTGCATATTCTTGCGTTGCACCACCATATAGAAGCTTTTCAACTATTTCTGTTTTTTCTTCCTCGTGTCGAACAACAGCTTCATTTATTAGAGATTGCCAGTACCACGATTGTTCAGAATCATCGGATTCAGCATCCGAGTCTTGCTCACCTTCGATTCACTACTGGAATCAATTTGGTTTTCTTCATCAGATGACACATCTTGAGAACTTTCCACATCGCTATAATCGTTTTCTGTTCTACCCTCATCGTAAATCATGTTATCATTCATTTTACACGAGTTGTTCTCCAAATGACGCCTCAAGTTAAATGATCTCGAAAACAGTTTAACGCAATGGGGACACTGATTTGACTCGGAGCTAAACATGTGTACTCAATGCAAGTCAGTTGCTAAATGAGTTTTATGAGTATGATAGATTGTTTAAATGAGTAAATGAGCATGTCATTAGTAGATATGGAATGCCGATTCTACAACAATAGGCTCCGGCGGAGCCGCCGGAGCGACCGAGAAACAAAGGAAATTCCTCATATTTCAAATTCCTAAGCATGCGTCGAACAAAAGAAGACGCGGCGTCCTTTTGCAGAACAAAGGAAATTCTTAACGCTAGGATTAAATGTGGCGTCCTATTTCGCTAAACAAAAGAAATTCTTCATATCTAAAACTCCTAAGCGTCATTTTTAAAATTCCTTTAATAATAGCGGTTTTTCTAACTACAAACATGCGCGTCACCAAATGCGAATCTTTTGTGTTTAGTTCATTGACAAAAGAAATGCTTGATATTGAAGTCAACAAACAAAATTGTGTTATATCAGTATTTCTTACTGATGGAACACGAGAACGACGGCCATTCAATAGTTTATTCTGCGTGATACCTTTTATGATAATGGTGTTTACAGTCTTGGCGCGTGCCTATTGTTTAACTAATCCTTTTAGATATTGTTTGAGCTACGTGATCAACTGTACAAGCGACGTCAAAGCTTGTACATTCATGACATCTTATCAATTTTAATATTAGGGTATGAAGTTGTTTATAATCGTTAAACAAAAGAAATAACTGACGCGGGGATAAAAGATCGCATCATTCTTTAAATAACTCTATGGCGTCCTTTCGAACAATAGATACGCGCTCGCGCGTCACCACCTGTAGATCTTTTGTTTGGTTCATAGTTGAAATTTCTTGATTTTGAATAATAATTAAGCGAATTGGGAATGATCGCTTATACAAATCGAGATCGCATCATTCCTTAAATAACTCTATGGAGTCCTTTCAAACTATAGATACGCGCTCGCGCGTCACCACCTGCAGATCTATTGTTGTAGTTCATAGTTGAAATTTCTTGATTTCAAATAATAATAAAGTGAATTGAAAATGGTCGCTTATATAAATCGAGAAACATTTAGGTTCATCACTCAGTTTAGCTAGCTTCCCTACGACTAGCGGTTCTCTTCAAACTATTTCAAGATGGCAAACTACAATAAAGAAACAACTGACTTGATAGAGATGTGGTTAAACGAAGCTGAGGTAAATATTAGTTTATAGATACCAAAAGTTTATATGAAAACTAATTGATTGTTTTTAATTCTAGGCTACCAACCAAGACTCTCATGCTTTGAATTCTGAACCTGAACGAGAAAGGCCTTCGGCAGTAAGCGAAATCACTCCGGTAAATATACTATTGAAACTAATTGTATATATTTGATTAATGTCCATTTCGATAAATGAAACACCAATCACCCCCGTAAATAACATCCATAATTTATATCATAGCTAGAGGCTAGGAGTTTGTTATTATAAGTAATTTGTGAATTAACGGTCAATTAGTATAATCTGATTACGCGGTTGAATAGGTGCATTTGTAAACAGTTAAGCAAAGGGTTTTTATTAACCGTTAAACAACGAAACAACTAACATCAGTTTAAACTTTGATTTTGACGTTTACAATATTGAATTAATATTAAAAATGAATACCAGCATGACATTCTATCGAACCGAATCAAGCAATATACCGACCGTAACGGTCTAGTCATTAACAGTCAGAACTTTGGCAAGCGAGTTTTATCAATTATTTCTTGAAACCCTAAGTTGACTAACCTTAAAGTTAAAACTTTATAAAAACTTTTTGATTAGGGTTGGGGCTATTTATAATAACACCCGTAAATAGCACTCGTAGTAACGAAAGGCTAGGTGTTTTGTTATAAACTGAACTTAACAAAAGTTTTTGTAAAACTTTTGAATTCGTTTCTAATCTTCTCTATTCTTTTATAGCATCCAACTGTGTTCAATTGTGCAGAATGTAATAAAACTTTTACGGAGAGAAAAAACTTACTACGACATCAGCGAGAAAGACATACGAATAAAGAAAAATTATCCTGTCCAAATTGTTACAAAACGTTCGTAAGAAGCCATGACCTAAGCCGGCATAATCCTACCTGTAGAGATGGTTCATCCAAGCGAATTAACGACGAGTCCCATACAAACTCGCCATTACCAGATAAAAAGCAAAGATCTGAAGAAGATATAACAGTTGCTGAGGTAAAAACATCCTTAAATTTGATTGATTTTTTAAATCGTTGAGCGGTTTACAATCAGCCGGCATGGCCAGAATCAGTCAATTGTGACGGTGGTACAAAGGAATCCCAACTAAGAGAATTGTAAGGCGCAAAGCATTGTGGGTATTATTGAACTCATGAATAATCAGAACACAGGAATCCCAATCACTAGAATATGAACATTAATCGTTTTAATTTTGTTTTTAAACAAATAAAATCCCGGATTTTTCATTTTAGATGACTACTACACCTGAAGCAATGAACACAGAGTTTGATGGAGAATTGTTAGGCAATGATTCAACAGAGGTAAGTTATTTTATTAATTCAAACTTGTAACAAGCTACAAAATAAAATAATTAATGATCATAATTTCTGTTTTAATAGATCCAGGAAGGTGGTGGAGAGGTAGATGAAGATTGCGCATTAGGAGATATTGCTACTATGGTATCGTATTCTCCTAACAAGCGTCAAAAATACGACCTTCTTCTCACTCTCAATGGTAAAAAGAAAACCATTCTTAAAAAATTAGAACAGGAGTTAAGGAAACGTCGGGGCATGAAATGGTTTCTTTGTACAAAAACGAAGATGGTGAAATCTAACCCAGAAGGAGAAGAACAGGTGTCGTCGCCTCACTTCAGAAGTAAATGCAATACCTCGACAAATACTACCGACTTGGAGGCAAAATACAACGACGCAGTGGAAAAAGTGAAAAGTTCCTTCCTGGAGTATCAGAGAGAGGGTTCTGGCTGGCGATTGGATGAGGTGAGTGGTTATTGAGTTTTTCAGTTGGTAAGGTTGAGCAGAATCTTAAAGATGGTATTTTGTTTTACAGGTATTGAAATTAGAGCTTGGAATGGTGACCTATGAACCCTTAAAAGGCGCCAGTTATATACCACTACCTAAAAGGATTCAAGATAAAAGGGCCGTCCTCAATATCCAGAACAAAGATCAAAAGTGTTTTCTTTGGTCTGTCTTAGCCAAGAAATATCATGTCGACGGACAAGATCAACCTCATCGAGTTAACCACTACACAAGGTACGAAAACGAGCCCAACATGAAGGGGATAGATTTTCCTGTGAAAATCGACCACATACCAAAATTTGAAAAGTTAAATCCTAGCATAAGTGTCAACGTGTTTGGGTATGAAGAGCAAGAGCTCTTTCCCCTCCGCATCACTAAAGAGAAAAAAGAGCTTCACGTTGATCTACTATTGTACTCACAAGATAGTCAAAGACACTATTGTCTTATAAGAAATTTAGCCAGGTTGATAGATAGCAGGACTAGTCATGGGCATACGATGTACCACTGTGTGTACTGTCTGCATGGCTTTGTCCGACCAGACCTTTTGGATGATCATGAACCTCACTGTAGTCGTCATGGTCCCCAAAAGATCAAGATGCCGGACGAAGACCATGCGACTCTATCCTTCAAAGAGGTGCAAAAGCAGCTCAAAGTACCGTTTATTATCTATGCGGATTTTGAGTCGATTCTAGTCCAATGCGAAAGCACCCCTTTGATGGAAAACACAAGTGGGACACAGAAAACCCAGCACCATAAACCTTGTGGGTTCTGTTATACGATCGTCTCCACGGTTGAGGAGTATAACAAACCTCCAGTGGTGTATCGGGGGAGGGATTGTGCAGACATGTTCTTAAGTCATTTACTTCAAGAAGAGCGACGTATCTCGCAAATTTTGAAAACCGTAGTACCCATGGTCATCTCTGAAGATGAAGAATTAGAATTTCTGATAGCAAATGATTGTCATATCTGCGGGGATCCTCTGGGTGCGGATCGTGTACGAGACCACGATCACTTGACGGGATTGTATCGCGGACCAAGCCACAACGAGTGTAATCTCAATTACAAGTTTACTGGGAAAATCCCCGTGGTCTTACACAACCTTCGCGGGTATGATAGTCATTTGATCATGCAGGGACTCGGTAAATTAAAATCTGAAAAGATTAATTGCATTCCAAACAATACTGAAAAGTACATTTCCTTTACTGTCGGAAACTTAGTTTTCATTGACTCGCTTCAATTTTTAAATAGTTCATTGGAGAAACTTGTCGATAATTTGAACAAGGAAGGCGAAGATAGATTTCCAATATTAGCTCGTAATATAGATAGTGAGAAGGTTTCTTTATTACTACGTAAAGGTGTTTACCCCTATGAGTACATGGACAGTTTTGAAAGGTTTGAAGAACTCGAGTTGCCATCTATATCGTTCATTTTTACAGTACTCTCAAAGAAGACGGGATTAGTGATCAAGACTACGAACATGCACAACGGGTTTTTCAGGCCTTTCACTGTCGTCATATGGGTGATTATCATGACTTGTATTTAATGTCTGATGTCCTCTTACTAGCCGATGTGTTTGAGAATTTTCGCAACATTTGTTTCGAGTATTACGAACTCGATCCAGGCCACTTTTATACGTCTCCCGGGTTGTCGTGGTCGGCTTGCTTAAAAATGACTGGGGTCGAGTTGCAATTGCTGACTGACCCAGATATGCATTTATTTGTAGAGGAAGGGTTACGCGGCGGTATTTCAATGATCACACATAGGTTTGCCAAAGCAAACAACCCTTACCTTCCTAGTTATGATCCTTCTAGAAACAAAAGTTTTATTATGTATCTAGACGCAAACAATCTCTATGGTTGGGCCATGTCCCAGGCTCTGCCAGTCAACAACTTCGGGTGGTTGGCTGATGGAGAAATAGAAGAGCTCCAGGAAGACCTCATGACCCTTCCCACCGATGGTACTAAGGGATATATCTTGGAGGTTGATTTAGAGTACCCTCAAGAGCTGCATGATTTGCATAATGATTATCCCTTGGCCCCAGAAAAATTGCAAGTGCCTCAAGAGTGGTTATCTCCCTACTGTACACAGCTTCTTCAAGATTTGCAAATGAAATATATGTCTACCCAAAAACTGGTCCCAAACCTCAACCACAAGGAAAACTACATTCTCCATTACCGTAACTTACAATTTTATCTCTCTCTGGGGATGCGCGTAACCAAAATACACCGCGTCCTTGGCTTTGATCAATCACCGTGGCTCAAGACGTACATTGATTTCAATACTAACAAACGAAAACATGCTAGAAATGATTTTGAAAAAGATTTTTTCAAACTGATGAACAACAGCGTATTCGGGAAGACAATGGAGAATCTACGCAAGAGAGTAAACGTTAAACTGATAAACAATGAAAACCAAATGACGAAACTGAGTGCTAATCCACTATTTGACTACTTTCGCATCTTCTCTGAAGATTTGGTAGCAGTCAATATGAAGAAGCCCTCACTCTATCTCAACCGTCCTATCTACGTGGGTTTTTGTATTCTGGACCTCTCTAAAATACTCATGTATGACTTCCACTATAATGTAATCAAGCAGAATTATGGAAATAAAGCCACCCTACTCTTTACAGATACAGACTCCCTTTGTTACAACATCGAGACAGACGACATTTACCAAGACATGTTCCTAGACCAAGACCTTTATGACACTTCCGAATATCCAGTAGACCACCCAATCTACAGCTGCAGAAACAAGAAGGTTTTGGGGAAAATGAAGGACGAGACCCATAGCCTCCCCATCGAGGAATTTATTGGTTTAAGACCAAAAATGTATTCCCTCATGTATCATGAGGAGGGTCGTGAGGTTGAAAAGAAAACTGCCAAGGGCATTGCAAAGTATGTGACGAAACGTTACATTCGTCATTCCCACTATAGAGATTGTTTGTTTCTTAAAAAGCGTACAGTCAATAGTATGACCCAACTTAGAAGTGATAAACATCAATTGTATACAGTAAAAATCAATAAGATAGGTCTTAGTCCTTACGACGATAAGCGATTTATCTTAGAAAACGGAACAAGTACTTTAGCATATGGCCATTATCGCATTCAAGATGTGTAAATAATTTACTTTAATATATTTTATCATTAAACAATTTTTAAAGATAAAAAGCCTGTTGTTATTATATTCAAAATCATACAAGTTCGTTTATTCCCCTTTATCCCTTTTTTCCCCCTCGTCCCTCGAAATTTATATAAATGTTCACGATTTCAAATTTTACGGTCATTTATTTCAAAACTTCACAAAGCAAAGATGGGTGATCGTAGGTGTAAAAATTGCCCTGTGCCAAACTGTGGGTCTAAATATTTAGTTAAACTTTCCAACCATTTAGCTCAAGTACATGAATTATCTCCAAACGAACGCAAGCAATACTTACAAGAAGCTAAACTTCAACAATATAGAGTGATTCGAGAATACAATGAGAAAACATGTGACTGGGTCATTCCATCGGAAAATGTATTATATAAAGTGAACGAAAAGTAAATCAAATCATTTACTTGTCAAGATGGATACGAGACTGCAACACCCTTTCGGAGCTATTGTAGCAGGCCCCACATGTTGTGGGAAAACTCAGTTTGTAAAACGACTCTTGGAAAATTCGGATGTCATGTTTGACGGTCCTCCCCAGAATATTATTTGGTGCTATGGTATGCATCAACCAGCATACGAAGAAATGATGATCGCTATCCCTAACATATCTTTTGTTGAGGGACTACCTGATGATTTAGAAGAACGAATTGACCCGTCTATACGGAATCTCGTGATCATTGACGATTTGATGAACGAAGTGAGCAATGACAAACGTTTAACAAATATATTCACTAAAGGCTGCCACCACAAAAACCTTTCATGCGTCTTTATATTGCAAAATATATTTCATCAAGGTAAAGAGTTAAGAAACATCAGTCTCAACGCCCATTACATGTTTCTGTTCAAGTCTCCAAGGGACAGCAGTCAAATAAATCATCTGGCCAAACAAATGTTTCCTGGTTATGTTAAGTATATGCAGGAAGCCTTTAACGACGCGACAGCAAAACCTCATGGATACCTACTTTGTGACCTCAAACCACAAACTCTAGAAGACTTCCGTCTACGAACAAATATTTTTCCTGAAGAAATGCAGTATGCCTATGTGAAAAAGCTTTAAATCACCTCGCATCATTTACTTAAGTCATTTGATCATGAGCCGGCGAGTAAGAAAGAACTATCATCATCTCAAGGTCCTGTCGACAAGCAAACCTCATCAAGTAAAAGCCTTGCTGAAAGTTGCCGACGACGACCTTATCCAAAGTGTTTGCGAGTGTGTGTTTAACGTGTTGAAGTCTACTGTACCCATCACTCCCCGACTAAAGAAAAAACTCTACAATTTCAAAAAGCCCTTGACATCGTTGGTTGATACACAAATTCCTTTACCTCAAAAGCGAAAGGTACTGGTTCAAAAAGGAGGAAATTTCCTAACTCTCCTTTTACCACCCGTCCTCAGTGTGCTTGAACATATTTTAAAATGAATCACGCCAGAAAGATGGTCCTGGTTCCTGAGCAGACGTTAGAACGGTTAAAACAGCGAGACAAAATCCAAACTGCCCCGCTTACATCAAAGCTCAAGAGATTGGATCATCAAATGGAGGATCTTTTGAATAGCAGAGAGCTATCAGAGGAAGAAAAAGCAAGGCGTTACAGTCAAACACTTCAAAACTATCTTACGTATTACAAGCAAAGAAGAGATGAGCCTATGAAAATAAAGTTTGAAACTCATCCAATACAACATCAAGACAAGCAAGAGCCGGAATTGGGAAATCAATCGCAACCAGTACCAGTACCAAGACAGGAAGTACAGGATAAGATAGAGCGTGATATTGTCAGTGCTCTACCCAAAACTCTTAAAGATCGAGGCAAGCTGCTCATTGAAAAAATTAAGGAAAATCCTGAAATCATGAAATGGGATAGTCGTGGACAGTTGCTTTTTGAGGACCGGCCTCTTCCTGGCTCTCATATTGTGGATCTCATAGGAGATTTCATGAGAGAACGCAAAGGTGTGGATCCAATAGGGTGGCAAGTATTTGCAAGGGGTCTTGCAAAGATGAATGCCCCCGAAGATTTGGTTAGAAATGAGCGTAGAAGAGGAGCATTGCGAGAATTCAAATCACGAGTTGGAGATCAAGACGATCCAAGTGTACTGTTTCCCACCCCTCCTCCCACAGATCCTCCTCAAGTTCCGACTCCAAGACGTAATTTGTATCGTAAGCTACCACCCGTTCCTCTTTCAGATGAGACACCTGGAAGTATTAGAAGTGTAAGGTCAAAACAGCCTCCAAAGCGTTGGCTCACTTATCAGCCTTAATTGTTTTGTATTGATGAAACCAATAAACAGCATTTTAAACGTTCAAGTGTTTATTTTTGTTTTAATTTTCTTGAAATTTGATGGGTTACATGGTTTTTTATATAATGATAAATATGACTAAAATGTTTGACAATAAAGCGATACACAAATTTATCGTTTATTTTCTTACTTGGACTAAAACGATCTACAATAGCTTTCATGGAAATATTTCTACAACGATTGAGTAAAAAATACAAACAATAGTGTCCACACACGTTAGAATCTAAACTTTGCAAGTCTCGCTGGTTGTATATCCAGTCTACACTGTTTTTAGTTATAAAATCTTGAAACGCTTGGCTGTAGTCGTCTGGTTTGAGTCCATAGGAGTCAAAGAATTCCCCTTTTTGATCTTGAGTAAAATAAAAGGCACACCAGTGAGAGCCTGGTTCTCCTTGTGGGTCCACATTAGCTACAAAGGCGGCGGGATAGCGTTGGATTTGGTTAGGTAGTGAGTCTGAAGGGAACACACCTTGAAATTGTGATCTTGTCAACGGGTCTGCTTGTAAAACAGTAGTTATTTGCCTAGTATTCATCTAGCCACTCCAGTTGTAAGCTACGTTTCTATTAGAGTCAATCTCAATCATAGAATCAAATTCTGCGTAAATGATGCAGTTCACAGTAGCTGTAAGACCTTCGGCAAACTGAATACCAATGCGTAGATTTCCCTGTTTTATAGGAGAAATGTGAGGACCAGATGATAAATCTGGACTTAAATCAAAGGCGTAGAGTGTGTAACCCTGGGGGTAGTCTTGCCTGGTGATTTCATTTCCTTGGTTGTGATAGAGAGTTCCTGTCCCCGAAAACAGACTCATATAACCCATGAGATATTGATTACTGTCAAAGTTCAACTTCAGAGCTTTGATAGGTTGAGCTTCTCCATTTACGTAAATCCCGACTTCATTGGCTTTAAAGTGTTTAAAATTGAAGGGGTTCTTGTTATAGGCTCCGTTGAAGGCTGCGTTTTCGACCAGACCAAGAACAATTCTTTTAGGAATCTGCCCTAAGAATACATCATCAGGGGTGAATGACATGTTTCCAGTAGGGATAGAAAGTACTTTACACTCAACCCTTCGTATGGGGTACAGAGCTGGTGAATGCTCTAGAGCTGCTGCATGGCCAAGGAACGTATCAGAGGTTACTTTCACCTTTCGGATAAACAAACTGGCATGGGAAATGACCACTTTGTAATTGGCTCCATCAACTGCAGATAGCAGGCAAAAGGCATTTTTACTTCGATTCATTCGAATACGCATACTAACTCCATTCAGCAGCAGGCGATCTTGATAGAATAGATCTGAGTGTATAGGGCCTAACAACTCCACTGTAGCACTATCCTTGGTAAACTTGTATCGAGTATTTAGACCACTGTTATGACTAGTAGCAACAGGATCCGCCACATCCATCTTTCCAGCCGTATCTTTGTAAAATAGTTCAGCAGTGAGTTGAGATTTCTTGGCATCTGGACCATAAGTCAATAAAGTACTAACCATGGCTCGATAGGGGTTGGTATTGGTAGAATCAGAGATCACCTTTTCGTTCAGGCTGATATCAACTTGACTGAAAAGTGACTGTAGAAAAAGGTTCACTGGTCCAACTTTATCGGTAGAAGAATCGATGTTGCTTCCATCTGCTTTAGTGATTTTGGCTTTGACGAAGATCCACGCCTGTCTTAGATCCGTATATTCTTCTCCACTTCCTGATACATTGAATTCAATAGGGCCTGAGTCGGTGATGTTAGATACAGGAAAATATTCTACCCACTGCCCCTTCTCAATATTCGTTTGAATACTAGGTACGGCAAAAAGATCAAGTTCTGATTTGCTACACTCGTGAAATCTTGATTGAGCCATTTAGAAAAAGTTTAAGTTCTGCTTCTTAGCTGATGATGTTCTCTGCTTCTTTGCTTGACGTTGAATGGTTGGTTTAGGTTGGTTCTTCCTTTTTGTACTCTTTTTCCCTCTACCAGTTTGAGCTCCTTCAGGTTTCTGGGATGCCATATCCTTTACAAATGCTCGACCGGCTTTGCCAGCTCTGTTCTTTAAAGACTCGCTTACATTTTGACCATCCATGACATCTTGAGCTACACCGAGACCTCCTTTCAAGGCCTGACGACCAAGGGATTTAGCTCCAGCGGTCACGTGGGGCATAGCCCAACGGAACAGGCCTCTCAGCATAGAGCCTAAACCATAACCATGTTGAACTGGTGCCCCGTGAAAAGCCGGCAAGCTACCGCCTCGTTGTTTTGCTTGATTAAGGTAGTAGCTCTTGTAAAATTCACTCTTTGAATGAGGCATGTTTAATTGAAAAATGGACTCGCTCTTCTGAAATGGAGCGTTACCAACACACGACCAGTTTCAAATGGCACTTTTGCGCCAGTGTCTTGCCTTATATTGACTTCAATCGTTTCAAATTGCTTTCTACTGACTGGTAGGTATTGCGGGCTTAGAAACGCTTTGCTAACACGTTCACCATCCTTTCCTTCTACAGGTATAATTCGAATCAGAGGCACTTGAGTATCTCCCACTACTTGTGGTTGCACCACGTCGCAGTAAATGTAGAGGCTGTGAAATCCCAAATCCAAGTCAGCTTCATGCTCAGCAGTAGTAGTTTTTGTAATATAATCTTCTGTGTTAAACCCCAACATAGTTCTAATGTGTCCACAAAATACTCTGTATCCTTTCTCCACATGAGCTGTAACTTTCCGGTTGAGTTCTTCATACGAAAATTCCACTTTATCTTTAAATTTAGTCGCTTTGATAATACCATTCAATTTGTCAATTATTGACTTTAATGAAGAATAGTGGCCTGCGGGTAACGTGCAAACAGTTGGCATTTCATCTATTTTTCCTACGTAAAAATGATTTTGCAAGTGGATTTCTCTGACATTATTCCAACTATGTGGATACTGGATTTCTGTCAATGCCACTTCCCAATCTCCGGTTAATTGAATGGATTGTGGGAGATGCACTCGAAATTCTGCTAGGGTATTGGATGGAAATACATCTATGCTACTGTTAGAAGGTAACCATACATAAAATTGTGTGCTCTCCATGACTGATTGAATTCAAATGACGAAATAGACAACGCTTGACTCTTATGAGTACTTTTTATTCAATTAAAGCTTTTGACAACTTGAATTATGAGATCTATTCCATATCCCTTTTATGCACCCACGAGTTGTATTTGTCAGGATAGCCTAGCCATTTAACAAAGTATTCTACATTTCTACCGCGTTTGCGTGTTTTTATTATTTTTTCTATCTTGTATACTTGTTCTTCTCCTTTGATCTGCACACGTTGTAATTCCTGCTCGTAAAATGTTCCTTCTAATTCATCCCCATCAAACTCCTTTATCTTGTAGACAGGAGGATTACGTGGAATACGTTTGGAAATAGTGAATATTTCTTCACTCCAATTCGGTAAATATCCCTTGTCGAATAGTTTTTTCAGCTTTGAAATACGTACGGGATCTCCAACTTTAAAGGTGTAACCTTGCCTTGGGGGCGCGTTGGCGTACAGTGTAAGCCACACATCTTTTTCGTTATTGGCACTGACTGCTGCAGGAGTTCTCTTGATGCTTCGATGGTAAGAGTTATTGTAAGATTCTACAAGTTCTTGTAAAATGTTAATATATTTCAGTGTCCCCTTCCAGGTGAAATATCGATACATACGTTGCTTGAGTGTTCGGTTAAAACGTTCTACGACGCTAGCTTTCGTCTCGTTAAACGTGTGATAAAATCCAATCTTTTGTTGCTTTAAGAATGCTTGGAATTTTCTATTAATAAATTCACTACCACGGTCAGTGTGGATCTTTTCTGGTTTTCGACTTGATTTCTTCAAAATTTGTTTAAATGCTTCTAGTAGGGAGTCGGCTGACTTATCTTTCAGCGCTAGCACCCAGGCATATTTGGATAGAACATCAATACAGGTAACAAGATACTTGTAATTGCTATTGTATTTCTTGAGTGATTGTAAATCAATCAAATCTAGTTCCCACAACGAATCTATGGATTTAGCAAAAACTCGATTTCTCCGGAAATGTTTGACTACTGGTCGGTGAAGAGAGTAAACACGTTGAGCTCTTAGCCATTCTTGGACCTGTTTCTTGGTAATTTTTCTATTCTTCTTTTTGGCAGCATGGTATAAGGCATCTAAACTTGCTAGGCTTCCTCCTTCTTTGATTGTGTAATACAGTTTTTCCAGCAGTTTCTCCATCAATTTGAGAATTTTGAATAACCACTTTTCCCCCGCAACATGCAAGAACACAGCGAATTTTACGGAAGATATCTTGAAGTTTGATATTAGGAATTGACCTTAAACATCCCATGTCTACACTTGAGAAAGGGTAATACACAAATGACACAAGTCGTAAATGTTCAACCTTTTTATTATCTTGTGTTACACAACATATAAACGTTCTACTTAAAACTGTAAGTATTCAATGAACCAAGAGAAAAGTTCTGTTGACAGAGAGGTTGTGTAACCTTCATGTCTATCACATAAGTCTACAATAAAATCGTGTATGGGTTCTTCTTCTTCATACACCATCTTTCTCCATAGCGAGCACACTGTATGGGAAGATTTATTTGATAAGTTGTTGATAAAGGAAACGCTTACTTGAGGTACAGGTAGATCAGCTAGCTTGAAAAACAATGTACATAGCTCTTGTAGCATATCCAAGCGTACTTCATTCTTGATACCCGTGTACAGCTCATAAAATACTTGGTATTCAGTTTTGCTATGGTCCTTTTCAGTGCACCATTTGCTTTCACAGATTTCACATTGAAAATCTCTGTAAACCTTTCTTCGACACAGTTCTGCATATAAATAGGCCAGTAAACCGTGTATCTTGGTACATGTGACGTGTTCAACTTCATCAGTCACCATCATGACAACTGTTCTGCCTCGACACAAGACCCTTTCCACCATATTCATCTTCAAATCTAATTCGTTCTTTAATGTACCACAGTGGTGAGTAGTAATGTTTTATCCAGCAGTATACGAGTGGTATGACGCTAAGAAGCATTTTGATTATCAAACTCCGACAACAACTTAAAGTATCTAAATATTTTTGTTTAAAGGAAACTCAGGAATTTTAAAAATGCTATATCTAATCCTCAGATGAAAAATTTCTTTTGTTTAGCGAAATAGGACGCCACATTTAATCCTAACGTCAAGAATTTCCTTTGTTCTGCAAAAGGACGCCGCGTCCTCTTTTGTTCGACGCATGCTTAGGAATTTGAAATATGAGGAATTTCCTTTGTTTCTCGGTCGCTCCGGCGGCTCCGCCGGAGCCTATTGTTGTAGAATCGGCATTCCATATCTACTGTCATTGAGTAGCTTGTGAGTTTAGGAAATGGTGAGATGAGCAAAATGAGTTGTTTAAAGAGTGGTTTGAGCAAGGTTATGAACGCAAGAGTAGGTTAAAAAATGTAGGCGTGCCAAATATAAATGATTCAATCTTTACATGAGTAGATGAGCTTGCAATTGAGTAGCTTTGTGAGCTTAGGAATGTTGAAATGAGCAAAATAACTTGCTTAAGGATTACGTTTGAGCAAGTTTATGAACGTAAGAGTAGAAAAATGAAAATGATGAGTGGATTTGAGCAAGTTTATGAACGTAAGAGTATATCAAAAAAAATGTGTATAAGTCCCTACATAATTTATTCTTTAAATGAGCACTTGAACAAATAGTAAATGAGTGCATTAAAAAAAAGCCTATAACTCGTGAGCGTATTCACTCTTGCATGGAACATACCACAAAGAAAGAAATCTTGTTCCAAGAATCCCAAATGCTAATTCTCTTACAGCGCTAATAAATTATTCGATGTTACTCATCTAACGTTGCTTTTATGAGATTTGAACAATATATCTAAATGTGCAGTTCATTAATGCCTGTTCGTAGAAAAGTTAAACTTGTCAGATGAACTTCGCTAGTAAGAAAAGGAGTTATTTTAAAATCAAGGCCGAGAAACTGAGATCTATTATACAATAAGTATCCAACACGTGATAGCAACTCATGATCTGCTGCTACATATTTATAAGGAGAACAATCAAAACATAACCTTGAAGATAGAAAATTGTCATTTGGCATCATCGATCATCATCGATCTCATCACTCATTCCGCAGAAAACAAAAGACCGGTAAATTAAAACTATGAAGCTAAGAAGTGGTCTAATTCTCAAGGCAAAACCTATGGTCGAAAAGCTGGAAACTAAGCAAGAAACAGAGGTTGTGAAAGAGCTAAAAATATTTTACAAATCTCTGTTTTATCACTGTTGTAAGGATATTGGAAACAAAGAGAGGATAGACGATCTTGAACGAAGCAAGGGTAGAAGGGTTACAGTCGATGAACTGCTTAATTGGGTAGCAAACGAATCCTTTTGGATAACGAGCTTCCAAAAGAGCTGGTTTCGCATGCAAAAGGAACTTCCCTTATCAACACTACTGGAAACATTCAACTTTTACATGAAATATGAACATGATCTCGAAGCAGAAAATCCTGAGTGCTTCAGGCTAAAATCTCTGATGAGAAACTACCTTTACGATCTTTACTACGAAAACAATAGCAGCAAAATGTTGCAACTGATGAACGAACAAAATCAAGAAGAGATAGAGTTGAAAAAACAAGTTTACCTTCAAATGTTAGCAAGTGACTTGGCTTCTCAAACCATCAATCCTCTGTTCAACAATCGTCCCAATATGTTATCCTGGGATGCATTTTTCCAGAGTTCAAAATTGAGGTGCTGCTACATTCCCGAAGTCGACAAACTATCATCAAGTTGCCTTTGATCATGTGCAATTTTGGTATGGGTTCAATACCATGAACTAAATTGCTTGGAAAACGTGCCCTAAACAATAACAGGACTTTGTAGTATAACAGAGGGATTACCTTTTTGTTTGCTTAAAACGAAGAGATTACTTATAATTGTACATCTCTTGCCTGTATGATAACTTGTGACTATGTTCTAATGACTTTTTTGTAAAATAAACTCATTTAAAAACATAAAAACTTGTGCCCTTTTAACACTGAAAAAATATGGTTTTGTACAAATACCTGCTGTTTTGACCAATAAATCTGTTTAAATCTACTCTTGGCTGATTTTCTGAGTTGGAATCACACTTTTCTTTTTTACAACATTTGTATTTCTTTGTATTTTTTATACTTTTGCAAATGTAATACTAATTTCGTACTTTTTGTAGAAAAAAAAATGTTGTTTTGTACTTTTAAACTGTTTACACTAATAAATCTGTTTAAACGTACTCTTGGCTGATTTTCGGAGTTTATAGGTTATTTTTTAGGAATCAAACATTTATTTCCGCCACAACGTAATTCTACAGGATTATTCTGAACTGAACATGCTTTAGATTATTTTGTTTTGCACAACCTGCTCCGTAAACATGTAAAACTAATTTTGTACATTTTTGTAAAAAAAATATGTTGTTTTGTACTTTTTTGTACTCTTGTTTTTACCAATAAATCTGTTTAAACTCCCTCTTGGCTAATTTTCTGTGTTTTTATTTTTTTTTAAGATTCAATAATTAGACCGTAAACTGAGCATGTTATACTTTTGCACATGTAAAACTAGCTTTGTACTTTTTTTGTAGAAAAATATGTTGTTTTGCTAATAACTTGCTTTTGTAGTATAAAAGAGGGATTGTCGTTTGCTCTCTTCATTAACATTTCTCGTTGGGTAACTTGTGGTTTTATTGTAATGATTTTTGCACATGTAAAACTAATTTTGCACTTTTTGTAGAAAAAAATATATTGTTTTGTACTTTGCCACCGTTTTTACCAATAAATCTATTTAAACCTACTCTTGGCTGATTTTCTGAGTTTTTAGGTTTTTAGGTTTTTTAGGATTCAATAATTAGACCATAAACTCAGTCCACATTAGTATTCATTTTTTTAATTTATGCAGCTTTGATTCAAAATACCACCCCTACCGCTGACCGCATGAGGGTACGTGGGCTCAAGAAAATGACCCTATAGCTGCACCCTTAGTAGTGGCGTACATCAATACTAATCTGTAATAAGCAGAGCATGCAATGTTTTTAAAAGCGCTAAGAAATGGTAACTAGTGCATTGGTTGATCGAAGTAATATAATTATCATCATCAATATTGCAATAGTTTAGGTTTTGTAAATTTAAAAATACATTCGTGCTTAATTGTTTCATTTCAATTTTGGTTTGAGTGAAAGTTAAGTGTGCTTAAAACTTCTAAAATACTTCTCAAGAAATAATGCAAGAAAGCAATTTTTTTTTTCAAACCGGCAACTAACAAATATATCTGCAAATTAAATATGACAATGAAACAATACTTCTGGAGTCATGTTGACTAAGACATGAATTATTTAAGTATTCTAACCCATTACACTTTCCGTGTGTTTTCACTGATTCTTCAGCGTATGTACACACACTTGATACTTGATGGTTGATTCTGTTTGACAAGATTGTATACCATAAAGAAATCGACTATACTTCGACTTAATTTTTAAGGTAAAGTTCTTGAAATTACATGTAAATATTGGCTTATAGTAGTTCGGGAAATCATCTCTTGAATATTTCTATTCTAAAAAATATTTCCTTATACAAATACAAGTATTTTTTTCATATTAGCTCAAAACTCTTCACTCGTTTTTCCTCGAATACTTGGAGTCGTATTTCAACGTAAATCACTTCAGGAGTTCAGTTGAGACGGAAATATTTAGCCTTTAATGTTCGGCGAAATTTACTGTTTTTCTCCAGTTTTTAGCACTTCTATTTTTAATTAGATGCGTTTGAAAGATTTTGATTAGGCCGATGTGTAGTAATATTGGTTTACGCTTTTTTTAAATAAAATTTAACTTGATTTTTTTAGCTTATTTTAGTTCTTGTTTTTTCTGTATTCGAAATATAATTTTTCTTCTGAATTCTACGCGGGTTAAGCTTGTCGATTTACTTATTTCAATTGAAAAATCAACAATATCGCAACACGAGCTTGGTCGAGATCAAAATATAATACTTTGTTCTTATTTCTGTTTGTTTATAAAATTGTGGAAATTGCGTGAAATTGCATTTAGATTTGTAGCGGTGGGTACTCAATAGCGGCGCGGAATTGGATACATTCGGTATAGACTTGTTTGAAAAGGATGGTATAGTTTTCAAACGCGTTAGATTTTAAAAGTCGAAACTCTCATACATGCAGTTGACTCTTTGAACGACCATGCACTCTCGTATATTATAAAGCGACCATATTCCTTCAATACTCCAGTTCCATGTTATCTAGCACCGCTGTACAATTTGACAAAAGGCGCATTTGCACAGGGATAATCTCGATTCGGAGTAAATTTAAACGTATTTTCTATTGTTTCACGGTAGCATTTTCCCGTGCTTTGCTTGGAATTTGGGAATATTTTTACAGCATATCGCGATCGAGGCTTAGCCTGTGCAAATGCGCCTTTTATAGTCAAATAGTACAGCGGTACTAGATAACGTGGAACTGGAGGATTTCGCGGCTTGTATATTTCTTATCGCGGCTAGACTATTTCTAACTGGCTTGTACCAGAACTTATACAAGTATTAAAAATCCTGACTGGCTGACAGGCTGACGGACAAACAGACAGTTTAAATGACTCACAGATTTATTAACAGATTGACTTTGTGACGTACCAGCATACAGAAGAACGATTGGTTGATTGTCTGGCTGGCTGGATAATTTATTTCCAAACCAATGAGCTGGTAGTTATGGTTACAGACGGACTAGATAACCTTGTCAGACGAACAGACCGACTAATGACCGACTAATGAAACGACGGAATGGATTGACTGACAGACTTTCCGTCGAACGCGCAGACGTTTAGACCGAACAGGCGGATTGACGGACGGACTAACTGACGTGGTTTCTAATAGTTGGATTGTATTTGCGCCCGCTAGAACATGTCAGCGGTTTTCACTTATATATTTTCAAACGATAATCACTTCTATTTTTATCGTTTTTTGTCTCCTTTCATTTTATTAATGATGTTTTATTTTTTATGGCGTTTCTTAGCTATCTTTGTCTAATTAAGTGATTTTGGAGTAAATTACATACAAGTTTCACCTTACCCAATGTCTCTAACGGCTAGGTATCTGAAAGAATATGTCAACCAGTCCATTATAAAGTATTACACTTGATTAACGCTTTGCATTATCAAGTCTAAATACTATCATATAACCACACTGATCTGATTGGTTTGTGCTGGTACGATCATGCGCAATGCACTCAATCTCCCTCCGTTCACTTTTTATCATCAATTATTAACTCTATCAATATAATTGATAGACAAATTTCTGAAAAAAGGACTGTGAATTTTAATTTTGGGTAAGCATAGGCTTTTATTACTTAATAAGCTATCCTAGCCGCAAATTGAGAGCATATAATATACAATTCGGTTCTGTTTTGAGTATTAACTTCGACCAAGTTTGCGTCAAATCGCTGCAAAATTCAATTACAAGCAGTTTCAAGCTGTTTCAACTTTACTCTGTTATTATTAGACAATAAACATATAATTTTGTTCATTTTTCACTAGTTTAAACGAAAAAACTAGCCTTTTTAAAGAAGATAAAATTGGGATTTGGGTAATTTCTCAATCAGGGATATTGATGTTGTGTGTTGGATAAAAATCGACTGAAAAACTCTCCATTTTTTAAATATTGAAGAAATGATGAAACCAAACCTTTCCCGGAATAAATAAATATAAACAAAACTCCTTACAATTGTAAATGAGAATATTAATTGTTATTATTTTGATTTTTTAGGTTAAGAATGGCTGAGGAGGATAGAAAAAAGCGCGAAATTCTATTGAAGTCTTTTAGTAACTCCTACGCAAGAACAGCAAATGATTGGCAGAAAGCCTAAACACCGTCTCACTATTTTAATTGTCCTCATTTGAAAGGGTGCAAAGAATTTCAATTTTTTTATCTAGTTGAATGAGCTCAAACAGTCGAGCTGAGCTGTGGTTTTTCTGTCCGTCGTGTTGATTTGCTCTCCTTTGAACAGCACTGTTTGAGTGCGGTATTATTGCATCCAAGCATATCAAAGTAAGACTAATGTGAAACACTTCGCTGAACTCTACATTCGATTCATCTCAGCGAGTGAAGCGTCGCTGTCAGCGTCCTTACTCGCTTGACTTAACTACACATAAAAAAAACATAAACCAAGCATCTTTTGGAGGAGCTCTGTTTCGAAGAGAATTGTCAAACTCATTCGTGAGCTTTTGACAAAACTTACAGCGCCTCAAAATGCCTCTATTCAAGAAGGATGAAGAAGTTGGCGAGGAGCAAGAAACTATGCTTGACAAAGACTCCGAACCAAGATCAAAAACAAAATCAATCAAAGACAAGCTGCATCCAGCGAAAATGAAGAAGGCCATAAAAAACATCGATACTTCAAAACATGTTGATAAACTGAAAGGGAGTGTAAAATGGATTACTTGGATAATGAAGAAAGTTCGACAGCGAGGAGCGGCGTTTCCACTTTTCATGATTGCAATTAATACCTTGTATCTCGTGCTTGGTGGGCTGATTTTTATGGCGATTGAAAGGACTCCTAAAGTACAATACGACACATCAAAGGAATTAACGAACATTTTTGATATTCTGAAGGTAAGATTTTTAAAATTGATGATAAAAGTTTAGCAAATTTGATCATAATGTTACGGAATGCCATGCACTTGATCGTAATAATGCATGAAATATATAATAAACATAAACTCAAAACTTTTTTTCCTTGAAAGTCTACACAAAAAATCTAAATTTCCAATTACACTCAATTACAAGGTTTAAGTTCTAGAGCAAAATCTCTCGGCTAAACTTTGGTGTTTTATTAAAAAGACTATAATCAGGTTTTTGACAATTAAATTTTTCTTAACCTTGATAATATTTACAGTGCATTACTATAATCGCTATATTTATTAAATATTGTTATCATCTAATAGATAGATCCCCTCTCTAACGATAATATTCATAAAGTATATCCTTATTTAACTCTATTGTTGTATTATATAAAGTTTTTTTCTATAAACAAAAATATACATATATGTTTGCTTTCGGCGCTTCAGTGATTTACAGCAAACATTTATGCAAACTTTCCCGCTCACAATGCTTATTATCAAAGCTGTATACTCAAATTGAAGTTTGTACGAAAATCGATGGATGTGTATTGTTTCAATTATATTTTTTTTACATTTGAAGTTGTATAATTGGCAATAGTTGTGTGTCTTTAATTAATTTTTCGGCGCTTGTGCGCGCGAACTGATAATGAATTTTTGCGGTGTTCATAAATTATGCAAATATCTTATAAAATCCTTGTTCTAAGAGCTCACGATTTTAAGTTTTCATGTTTATTATTATATTAAAAGCACGTTTTTCTAACTTTTAACTAAGAACTAGCGAGGAAAACACGAATTATTTTAAGTTGTTTACTTATATAGCCGTGAAGAAGACCGAAATCGGTGCTTTGATTTTGAACTAAGCTAAGCTTAGAATTCAGCTGGCTTTAACCGAACCTAATAGCTTGAAATTCCACTTCTACAACCATCGAAACACACTGCTAACATAATTTAGTAGTATTACTCTCTTGAAAAACTTAAAAATATAATATCAAAGAGTGTATTAAAACACATCTGACAGCAAAAATAGTATTGTGCTAAAGCCCTCGCGGCAAATTAAAACCCAAAACAGTATATATAAATAAATAACTAATACAGATAAGAATACACATTTATATTTAACAACAAGTTGTATCTTATCCACAATAAAGACTCTTTTTTTCTATAAGTTCTTAACGAAATAATTAGAATAAGTGTAAAAACATTTATTCACACAAAGATATGATAACGTGCTTTAGTGTTTTTTTAATATTATGTCGATAATGTTTTGGCGGAAGATGCTTCCGAAATACGGAGTCTTCGATTGAAATTTTCGCAAGAGAATATCTTAAAAACAATTTTCTTGAGGATAATCCTAAAGTTTTGGTTGAATACAATTGGGTCTTGAAAGCGTAAAGATTAGCAATGAACTCATGCGTAAATTGCTTTTAGGAAAAGCTTTACTTATAAGTTCTATCAACAAAAGCAGAAACTTTGTTTTAAGAAAAGGTTTTGTTATATATGAAAGTTAATTGATAAAAGTTTAATTATTTATCGTTTTTGAGTGTTGTTCTAGAACGTGAGGTAACATAACAGAAATTCAGTCGACCGTCATATGATAATTGACCATAATTCAGATCAAAAATCTTCCAACGATTTTCAACCTTTTTTAAGGAAAGGATCGATGAAGTGAATAACGAAATTAGTGTAATTACTTTTAATATATAGTCGTATTTTTACTAAGAAACACTGCAGAAATTCCTCAACAAGTATTGACTATACAAAAACTCATCAATCTCCCAACGATTTTCAAGCTTTTTGCAAGAAAAGCTACAAAGAGAATGATAGCATTATTGCCAATACATTTTGTGTATTTTCGTATTTAAAAAAAAAAAAAGCATAACACATAACAGAAATTCCTCAACAAGAGTTGACTAAGCAAAGGCTCAGCGAGCTTTCAACAACAGTTTTTTTTAAGGAAAATCCAAAAAAGGAAAAGAGGTCATGTTTAATTTCTTAATGTGTCTCTGTTTTCAATTTTGTCAAACAATTAATTAGGAACTAGCTAATATTCCTCACGAAAGTTGAGTACATTTAAAAGCTAAGATAAAATTCCCACGATTTTACAGTTAACACCACGGCGGGCTCATTCAATTTTGCATACGCCTGTTTTATGAATTGAAGCAAAATAATAAAAGAACAATTCAATAATGCAATACTTCAGTTCTAAATTGCAAATTGTCCATTCAAGTTTGGCAAAGATTAAAAGTATCTTTGAGTTTGAAGTTCAGTTGTCGACCCAATCAAGTGAGTTCTAAGTTCTAATTGACTTCAAGCATGCATTCAAAGCACCCTACTGCTATGGCTATTCAAGTTTGGCAAAGATTAAAAGTATCTTTGAGTTTGAAGTTCAATTGTAGACCCAATCAAGTCAATTCTAAGTTCTAATTGACTTCAAGCATGCATTCAAAGCACCCTACTGCATGGATAGCTCCCGCATGGAATTTGTGGATTTATATAATTCATTTTGATCTCATGCAAAGTCCGACGTTCAAAGCTGATGAGCCTTATTAACAAAGCCTTTCAATAGACTAATGAGCAGAAAATGAAGAATCGAAAGATTAAATGAATAATACTAATATCAAGAGAATCTTAGTATCTCTTAATACTATTCAATATAAATTTTGTTTTTATTAATACTTACAAGTACAATGTCGTTCCAAATGGGTAGCGTTGCTGAGGGGATGCTGAGGGAGGTGGCTCCAATCGGCCAGTATTATTATTCACGCTAGATGGACTTCATTAGGCACGTTCTTAGTGACACCGCCATTCCATGGGAAGAAGGGCGGATCATCAACTCACTATTTCATGCGAAACGAAATCATTATTATATTGTTTACGTTGACTAAGGATTAGCTGCTTTTCATCACCTTTAGGGACTTTTTGTCTTCACAAATTACCAGCTAGCCAAAATTGCTTTTCCTCTATTCAATTAATTTGCTACTGTGGCAAAATTCTAAATCTTGAGGCAATATTGCTTAATTGTATTTGTACCTAATTCGTGCATCATATCACAAATAAATGGCAGCCATTTTGAACGAATAAACAGTTGGCGCAAATTGGAATTAGTTTGTTTAATTTCATCCAAGATGGCTGACCGTGACGTCATTCACTCATGCAGGCTCATTCAAGATGGCTGCCAATACGTCACATGCAATATAGCAATGCAATGTTTGCATTTTATGCACCGTTTTTGACATTTCTCTTGCATTGACAGAATTCAAGTGTTGGATACAAAACACTTCCTCATTTTAGAAGTGGCAGAGATGTAGTCACGAATTTCACATCGTTGGATATGAAGCAGTTTGATAACGTACTTAGTAAAATCACTAATGTACGAACCGATGCATCAAAACCAGAATGGACGCTCCTTAACTCAATATTCTTCTGTCTTACAGTTACTACTACTATAGGTAAAGTAAAATAACATTATTGTGGTGTGAAATTAATGGTGTGCTGTGCTGTGCTGTAGTGTGAAGTGAAGTGATGTAGTGTAGTTTGGTTTAGTGTGTGTGTGTGTGTGTGTTATGTGGTGTGATGTGGTGTGCATTCTGATGGTGTGGATAAGCTGTGATATAATAGGGGGATGTCTGTGGTGTGGTGTGGTGTAGTGTTGTGTGGATTGGTGCGCATTTTGAGGTGTGGTGTGAAATGATGTTGTTGTATGTTTGTGGCGTGGTGTAGTGTAGTGTAGTGTTCTGTTATATTGTGTGGTTTGGTGCGCATTTTGTGGTGTGTTGTGGTGTGAAATGATGTTGTGGGATGTTTGTGGTGTTGTATAGTGTTGTGTGGTTTGGTACGCATTTTGTGGTGTGGTGTGGTGTGAAATAATGTTGTTGGATGTTTGTGGTATGGTGTAATGTTGTGTTATATTGTGTGGTTTGGTGCGCATTTTGTGGTGTGCTGATGTGGTGTGAAGTGATGCTGTGGGATGTTAATTTTCTGGTTTGGTGTAGTATGGTGTGATTTGGTGCGCCGCGTGGTGTGGTTTGGTGTGTGTGTGCAGTGTATGGTGAGGTATGCTGTGCTGTTGTTATCACAATACAAATAAATCAAACATTATACGCTCATCCATATCCATTCATTTTTACACTGATCTCTACTGTCTATCTCATTCAATATTTCATTCATTTTTTCATTCTTGTTAATTTCCAAGGTTATGGCACACTGGCTCCTGTCACCTTTGCAGGCCGAATGGTCTGTGTTGTTTATGCACTACTAGGAATACCGCTGACCTTAGCACTGTTGGCTGTAGTTGGTAAAGTTGTCGGTGACTACATCAATCATATTTGTTCGTTATTCATTAAGTGGCTAAAGCATGTCTATCCTCGCTATGAATATGAAAGCAAGTAAGTAACACTGTTTGAGAACCTTTTCTATTCTATTCTATTCTATTCTATTCTATTCTATTCTATTCTATTCTATTCTATTCTATTCTATTCTATTCTATTCTATTCTATTCTATTCTATTCTATTCTATTCTATTCTATAATAGCAATATTTAACCATGTTTTTGTTTCTTTTCCAGGAATGCTAATAATGACGATGGTGAGGTCGATGCACCGTTATGGCTGGCATTATTTATCCTTTTTGCGTTCACTGCTCTAACAGGAGTGGTACATTGCTTGATGGAGGGATGGGATTTTGGTACATCATTCTACTTTCAGTATGTGACATATCTCACCATCGGGTTTGGTGACGTTGTGCCCACCGAACAGAGGGTAAGTTCTATAGTATTTTAAGGACGTTCCAGGGCATTCTTTCTGCGCATCCTTTCTACGAGCGACGAGGAACGCCTGGATGATTTTGCTTTTATAAGAAAAACAAGATGGCGAGCGATTTTTTGGAGTTTGAAGCACAATATCTAGAAAACGAATACGGTGACCCACGTTTTTTATTTGCTCATTACAATGCATTGAACCTTTACTCATTAGTCGATCCTTTGTGCGATGTCTGCATACAAAAGGATATATATTCTAAACATGTTGAATTGAATTGAGTTGAATTGCATTAATTGATTTTAGTTGGAATATATAAGCAAATGTTGTATAAAGTCTTAAAAAATTCATGAATAATTAATGAGACATTTTCAAAAGAAACCATGACCATGACGAGTGTTGTAAATCTGATACAACACTAGTGTTGTATATCCTGATTTGCATAAGTTTTAACTGGTAATTTTACGGCAACATTTATTTTAATCTTGAAAATTTTGGTCAAATATGAAAGAGCTTACCTAGACATTTTTTAAGTAGTTTACAACATTCGCGTCCGTGTTGTATCGGCGATACAATCGCGCGCCTGCCGATACAACACGGCCGCTCATGTTGTAAACACTACATATAATCATATTTTTAAAGTTGTATAAAGTGTTCATTTATATCTAAATTGCATAATTTAACTAAAAAGTTTTTCAATTACTTTATTGAAGGAATAGAAAACGCGCGCGCGTGCTGTGTACAGTTATAAAGCACGGGGGGTTGTCAGAACACGAGAGAAGTGTTAAGAGAAGCACGACGCGAAGCACTTCTCGGGTGTTCTGACAATCCCCAAGTGCTTTATAACTGCATACAGCACAGAAAGCAAGTTTTTTATTTCTTTTATAAAATTCAAATTGATCAACATGCAAACGCGCCTCAACCAATCAAAATACGTGATTTCAAATAGTTATTTTATAATATCTTGTATAATCATGTAAAGCGTTGTTGAACGTGAGGATTTTGACGCTATATAAAATAAAATTATTATTATTATTATTATTATTATTATTATTATTATTATTATTATTATTATTATTATTATTATTATGTTCTTATTACTACCATCGGTATCTTTGTTTACTATTATCGGTATCTTTGTTTTTCGACATCATTATTATTTTCATTATATTATCGTAATTGTAATCGTAATCATAATTGTAATTGTAATCGTTATAGTAATTGTACGTAATCATCATCCAGGCTGTTCTGAGGGATGTTTTCATAATCAAAATTGTTAGGTGATTATCGTTTTAGTATTGGTGTTCGTATCGTGATTATTATTGATATCAGATCATTTATTTCTGTTTTCAGTTTGTATTTGTGAATATATTCCTGACTTACTTGGGCTTGGCAATGCTCTCCGTTACTTTAAGTCTGATTGCGTCAAATCTCGCACATCAAATCCAAAATGCCTCGTTCATGGAGAAGTTAAAAGAACAAGAACTCAGTGACGTTTCCGTCGCCTCTGTTGACGACGACGATGATGAAAGGTCTGGTGAGAAATCCAGCGGAATGGCGGGAAATGAGTCAAATGGCGGGAAAACATACGGCAGTACTTCACCTTAACACGACACAGGAAGCCCGTCAAACGATATAAACCAGCATGCATCAGTACTTGGAGTCTAAAAGACACTAAAGCACGATGGAATATCTTATGAATATTAATGAGGGATACAATGTAATGTGTAATTGGTTACACAAGGTATAGGCCACTTGAAATTTGCTCGTGGACTATTCGGGAATTATTCGGGAAAATATCGTAAACACCGAGAGACCAATACAAGTACTGTAGGAAATCCTGCCGTTTACTCCCGAACCCTCCCCCCATGGTAGCTTCCGGATTTAGAACCGCAATGTGCACTGGGAAAGAGAATAGAATATAATAAATCAAACTCCAAATAAGGTAGTTATGGGATACATATAATAACTAATTAAATTAAGTTATGTTCGGTATAACTGAAGAATATTTTGTTTTCATTTTATACTAGATATTAAAGTGTACTTGATAAAAATTCTAATTCATTTGGATCTCTAATCAAAATGTTCTTTGATACTGTGTATTTGAATATACAGATACACCTATTTCAAAAAACGTTGTCAGAAGGAGATCTGAATCTGCAATCTGAGACCAAAATGAATTCTGGGGTACGGCAGTTTTTTCTCATTAAAAATTCGTTTGCGTGCATGCACTTTCTGGCTTCGGATATGGCGATGGTAAATATAAATCTGAAGGTGCTAAGCGCAAAAAAAAAAAAAACAGGGCCAATTAATTTTGGTCTCAGATTGCAGATCTCCTTCTGACAACGTTTTTTGAAATAGGTGTATACAATTCGAGCGGTTCTTCTGTATCGGAGTTTACAATGGCGATATCCCATTCATTTACTAACATATTTTTTTTTAATTAAAACCACTCTATTTTATTTTTACTTAATTAGACTTTGAAGGACGTTTTAGGATGTAGATGTTGTATATACATTACAATAGTCCAGATTGGCGTTAAACGTTATTTACCACCGCTGTACTATTTGACATAATGCCCATGCACTTATACAAGCCAAGCCTCATTTCTTTTCAAAATATTCAAAAATCCCACGCAAAGCACGAAAAAATGTGATCGCCTAACAATAGAAAACATATTTGAATTTACTCCGACTAGAATCGAGATTATCCCTGTGCAAATGCGCCTTTTGTCAAATATTACAGCGGTGCTAGATAACGTGAAACTGGTCTATTTAATATTAAACATTAGAATTATATCCAGTAGAAATGGAATACTAAAATATAAGAGTATTGCTAGTATTGAAAATAGATACATTAATCACTTACGATTGAAATAGAATACTTAATTTTACAACAACATTTTGATTTTTCTGTTGAAAACTTGCTATATTGCCTACACTTTTGACAGGTAATATAATGAAATTTGTAACACCGTAAAAAATGTTGACTTATAACTTTACTGACGTTTCGAGCTTTAGCCCTTCGTCGGAGTTAAAAAAAGGTCTCGAAACGTCAGTAAAGTTATAAGTCAACATTTTTTACGGTGTTACAAATTTCATTATATTACCTATCATTTATATCAAACACCGACGCAGCCTGTACTAGTTTACTCGCTAGTTTCCATTTACACTTTTGACATATAAGAGGCGGATCCAGAACTTTGTCAGGGGGGAGTCCCGATTGCAAATTAAGGGTTAGGGCTAAGGTGTTAGGGGGTGTCCGGTCCCTAAATGTTTTAAATAAAATAGGGCGAAATTGCGGCGCTATGGGGGAGGGGGGAGGGGGGTGTCCGGTGCCACTACATCCGCCCCAGCAACATTAAGTTAGACTGCAAAAAAATTGCGTATTTTACGGGCGGAAACTCAGACAAAAATAGAGTTTGATCAAGTGATGTTTTTCTGAATAAAAAGAAAATCGTATAGTTTTTACGTAGAGCTTGGAACTGCTTTTCATTCACCCCAGCTTCCCTGCCTTTAACACGTTCCGTCGACTTTACTCAGAGGTCTCTACTAGTCTTTACTATACTATCGAACATTATACAAGATCTGCGTAGGTGAAACAAGCTGGAGTTTGCAATAGACCATTTCACAGTTCTCGTCAATCGATCTCAATCTAGGCTCACAGGCGCACGAAATCCCAACGGCTGAAATCTGAGCGTATCTCAGCCTATATACACTAGAATTTTACTATAGCCCGTTGTAATTTTGAAGTATTTTAATTGTTTGATACTCTATACATTCCTGAAATGACCACGGGCTAGCGCTGTAGTCAAATTCTAAAGAATGTATTACACGCTATCGAGGCTGCAGTTGATTCATGGGAACTGTGAAAAGGTACTATTGATCATGTGAAGTAGTGTTGGCCGCGAGAGAATGAGGAGACAGGAGACCGACGCAAGGGTGACTGGGAAAAAAGAGGGACACCACTTAATATATCTTGAATTGTTTTTTTTTTAAGTCTTCTAGTAGAAGTATAGGCTGTTGGGAATCTCCTTCCTTTTCCTTTACTTCCCCTCCCTCCCCTCCCCCAGTTCAGATAGCCCTTGTTTCTCCTGCATCAATATTTACAAAGGTACAATCATAATGAGTTAATTTATTTACACTATTGAATGAAAATATTTACATCATAAAAATATAATTTGCTTGAAATATCATTTGTATATCTGTATTATAGCACAAGGTACCCAAGCTGTCTATAATATCTCATTGTAGAAATTATTTACATCATAAATATACTTTTCTTGAAATGATATTTGTATATCTGTACTATAACACAGGGTACCCAAGTTGTCTATAATATCTCGTTGTTCTCGATTCTACTCGTCGCTTGTTTGGAATTTCATTGCTTGGATGTTCGTGTCGACATTTTGAACTTTTTCTTGAACTTTGGACTCTCTTTTTCTGATAATAAATATATTGATTTTAGAAAAATAATTGGTATGAACAAATATTTTATGAGTGATAGAGCGACTGAAAAACCATGAAATAAAAATAAAACTAGTTACACATTCAGTAATACATTCTATTTAGTGACTATTCTCACTGGCCATCCATTCCCAAGGGAGATGGTTAATGATATGCAAGACTATATAAACAATGCATTTGGTGTTAGCTCATTCTTAGTTGCCCAAACTAGCGAGACGAGCAACATCAAACCTTGGATATTCGTACTCGGTTGGAAAAACTCTATATCCACGACTAAGCGCAGACTGGCCATGTGAACCAGTCATGATACAAGTTCCGCAAGTCCAAGAAGTCAACTTGATTTGTCTATTGGATTGGCAGACCTAGTTCGTAATTGCCGCCCTACTTCGGCCTGTTACAAAACCTGAATTTCAAACTGTTGCAAAAGCTTGCCAACTATCGGCACAACACGAGGTATCCTAGTTAGTTTTATTGCTTGAGAGCGACCGAAAATGACCTTGCGGAAGTGCTATTAGTGTTGTTTAACGCTCGGGTTTAACGCGACCTGGACAACCTCGCAAAAATATTATTTGGTCTTCTTTCGGGCGACTGGGTTGACCTCGCCAAAATGTTGTAGTTTTTTCGTGTTTATAACTGTACAAAAGGCGACTGGGGTGACCTCGCGAGAATGTTGTAGTTTTTTGCGTTTTTAATTGTACAAAGGCGACTGGGGTGACCTCGCTAGAATGTTGTAGTTTTTTCGTTTTTAATTGTACAAAGGCGACTGGGGTGACCTCGCTATAGCTAGAATGTTGTAGTTTTTCGTTTTTAATTGTACAAAGGCGACAGGGGTGACCTCGCTAGAATGTTGTAGTTTGTTCGTTTTCAATTGTACAAAGGCGACTGGGGTGACCTCGCTAGAATGTTGTAGTTTTTTCGTTTTTAATTGTACAAAGGCGACAGGGGTGACCTCGCCAGAATGTTGTAGTTTTTCCTTTTGTAAAGTGTACAACAAGCGACTGGGGTGACCTCGCAAGAATGTTGTAGTTTTTAATTTTGTAAAGTGTACAAAAGGCGACTGGGGTGACCTCGCAAGAATGTTGTAGTTTTTCCTTTTGTAAAGTGTACAACAAGCGACTGGGGTGACCTCGCAAGAATGTTTGTAGTTTTTAATAAAGTGTACAAAAGGCGACTGGGGTGACCTCGCAAAAATGTTGTAGTTTTTAATTTGGTAAAGTGTACACAAGGCGACTGGGAAGACCTCGCAAAAATGTTATAGTTTTGAATTTTGTAAAGTGTACAAGGCGACTGGGAAGACCTCGCAAAAATGTTGTAGGTTTTCATGTGTAAAGAGTACACAAGGCGACTGGGTAGACCTCGCAAAAATGTTGTAGTTGTTTCTTTTTTAAAATGGACAATAAGCTAGTAACTGAGTTGACCTCGCTGAAAAGTTATTTAATTTGATGTGTAAGCGACTGGGATGACCTTGTAGGCGACTGAGATTACCCCGCTAAAATATTTTTATTTTTGTTTGATTACGCGACTGGCTTGACTCGCTTTAAGTCTTCAGTTTTGTTTTATTAAGCGACTTGGCTGACCTCGCTTTAACGTTTTATAGTTTTCCTTTGTAATTGTATTAGTTTGTCATTGAACGACCACGTTTTATTGTTTGTGCTGACTAGGATGACATCACTAAAATTCCTTGTTGTTCTTTTAAATTACGATTTATTATGAATGTATAATCTTAATTCCATTTAAAGCGCTTATTTTGTGTTTGTATTTATTTATTCCCCTCGTTACTGTTAGTCTTTGCTTGGGAGGCAAGTTTGAGACTGCCTGACACATATTGGTTGCTCCAGCAGTGTTAGAAAACGTGCTCAGTAAATCGGTTAAGGTATAATATATATAATGTGGTATATGTCTAACACATTGTGCCGTAAAAATTTCGCCATGATCGCCCGCTGCGTGGTTGCCTCGAAGGGGTTGTCTAATACCCTTCATTGCTCTGTCCCTGGACGGGGTATTTCGGGGCCGCTTCGCTCGGGCGTTTCACCCTTTCGGTTTTGTAAAACTCATTATGTGTTCCGGATTACTTTAGTGTACAAAAAGTGTTACAACAATCAACCACCTGTAACCTTAGAGAGATTACGGCTGTTTCCTCGAGATGTCTTAAAAGATAAGTGCTTTCAACAGGTAAACTGAGGGGGTGATCGTCCGAGCGTGGCGGCCCCGTTGCCTTCTCCTGCAATTTGTAGTAGGGTCGATACCAGAGAACGCGCTTCCTTCACGAATATTTGATTTTGCAACATTTGGAACGAGTTTCGCAGTACGACAAACATTGAAGAAGAGTTTTGAGTTTTGGGAGAAGAGGTCTGGGAGTCTGAGTTATGGGATGGAATATGATTAGAAAATGGGATTCAAATAGGATAATTATTAGATATCCCTAGGAGATTATCATTGGGTATGGGGGTTGGAAGGAAAGGATGTCATGATTGAGTGTAAGCTGGAACGGAACGAGGGATCTACTGGAATTGTTTAGCCTATAACAATAGAGTCCTATTGTTCCCATATCTTAATCATCGACCGAGGGACAATGGCCAGTGAGAATATATTACTATTCTCACTGGCCATCCATTCCCAAGGGAGATGGTTAATGATATGCAAGACTATATAAACAATGCATTTGGTGTTAGCTCATTCTTAGTTGCCCAAACTAGCGAGACGAACAACATCAAACCGGATAGTAGGATGAAAGGGGCAAATGGATGTTACGGGGAATAATCCTGTGGGGTTAAGAAGGAAAGTCAACTCGAGTATTTTTCCCCCACCCTCCCGCCCACTTTTTCCTACTTATATTGCCTCGGTACTTTGTCCCTCCGGATCTATTTCCATTGTTTAGCCTATAACAATAGAGTCCTATTGTTCCCATATCTTAATCATCGACCGAGGGACAATGGCCAGTGAGAATATATTACTATTTAGTCAGTATCACTCAACCAGAAACTTCAAATACAAACAATACCCTCATTACAACTTTACTTTACTTTGATAGTGACTAATACTCACTAAATAAGAACTATTGCATGCAAAATAGAGTGCTTACACTATGTCCATGAAATAAAATCTAAATAGTTACTAACTAATAGTTTTTATTTAGTGACTATTAGTCACTATCACTCAACTGGAACAGCTTTAGTAGCAATACACAATGAATATAATAAAGTATTAACTTTCTATGGTTTTGAGTATTTGATTTCCCTTGTGTATTGTGGTCTAGTTGTTACTAAAGGTGTCCCAGTTGAGTGATAGTGACTAATAGTCACTAAATAAAAACTAACATGTAGAAAATATTTAGATTCTATTTCATGGACATAGTGTAAGCACTCTAGTATTTATACTTTCACGGATACATATTATTTATAATTTGTTGTATATATTTAGCTCTACAAACTTGGAATATCACTGGAGCAGAACGGTGCCCGTCTATTGTTTCCTTCATTGTTATGTGTACATTGTATGGTTTATTTCTAAGTGGATTCTTGAGTGAGTCGTTGAATTTAAAATAAATAAAAATAAATAAATGAACAAATGAATGAAATAAATATTTTAAACTGGGAAGACTCAGACCCAACGCGTTGACTGAAGCAAAAAAATCCTACTTAGAGTCAAAACAACTAAAGCCGACAATTTAAGGTTAAAGAAGCTTTTACTTTTAATTAGTTAGAAAAAAACTACCGACTTTGGTTACGATTTAATCTATTTCAACTCACCTTCATAACTGGGGAAAATATCGTATTCGGGACATTGGAACGGAACAGGACCAGTCAACAAGCACGACATAGCATATGCCATAGCACAGTTTTTCTCAGAATAAGACTTCCCTGCCAACATCGTTTTAATTTCTTGATCCATAGTTTACAGGAATATTCAGTACAGACGACGCAAGTAAATGATAACTGGAAACTAAATGTGTCTTAGCTCTTCTTTGTGATAATCTCAGTACTTCAGCTCTCGTGAACGTCAACTGCCAAGTTTCAGCAAGTTTGTTATGGCCTTAAATGGTTCTGTTGGTAACTGCTGTCCTTTTATAGAGCCCAAATAGTCCCCATTTTCTTATACAGTTGGAATAATTTCTATTCCGTCATCAATTCAAATGGATATTTGTTTTTACGGAAGTTAAATGAGTTCACAGCGATACTATTCAGTACGTAGGCGTTGGAAAACGCACTAAGCATTGCGAATACTGACTAAATCATTACAAAAACTGAATCACATTGACAAATCGATAAAAACATTTCCAAACCATAATTCGGAGCGCAAAAATACAGAGAAAGCCGTGTTGTTTGGGCCGTTCTTAAACACTCGACGCGCGCCTGGTTCTTGACCAGTAAGCAAGTCATACCGGCATCCTTTACACCAAACAGAGTAAAACAAAACAATAATCGATTATCATATTAATCGGACTTTGAGTTTGTTATTTAAAGATGTAGTTCAAGTGATCTATTTCAAAGTTGTAGAGTTTATGTGTTGACACTTGTTGAATAGAATACTATACGCCAAGCGACTCGCGTACTGCCGGAATTGAAACGATCGAGTTAACGTTGCGGAGGCGTGAGGGTTTTCCCTAGCAAGAAACTAAGTACTTATTGACTGAGTGGGAGGGCCGTATGGGAAAATATTTGGCTCGCGGTCATGACGTGCGCTCGGTCCGTACAAATGATTTCGAGTAGCGGGTCCGTACGTGTTTGTACGGACCAGGTGAAAAAACCGTTCGGACCCCATCACGTGCCTTTTTCCAAAGGTTTTCTTAAGCTAGCTAGAGCGCGCGCCGGGTAAAATACGGGTCATATGATAAACTAAGTTATGTGTTAATACTTATAAATAAAGATCTTTTGAGATACTAGTCTTATTTATATCAAGCATTATACAAAATTTGTGTAGGTGCAATATAGACCATCACACAGTTCGTGTCGATTACCCTCGGCCACGATAGCGTTCAATATATTCTTGAGAATTGACTAGCCCGTTGTAATTTTGAAGTGTTTTAATTGTTTGATAATCTATACATTCCTTAAATGACCACGGGCTAGCGCTGTAGTCAAATTCTAAAGAATGTATTACACGCTATCGAGGCTGCGTTTGACCCATGAGAACTGTGAAAAGGTACTATTGATCATGTGAAGTAGTGTTGGCCGCGAGAGAATGAGGATACAGGAGACCGACGCAAGGGTGACGGGGAAAAAAGAGGGACACCACTTAATAAATCTTGAATTGTTTTTTTTTTTAGTCTAGGCTGTTGGGAATCTCCTTCCTTTTGCTCAACTTCCCCTCCCTCCCCTCCCCCAGTTCAGATAGTCCTTGTTTCGTCCATCAATATTTACAAAGGTACAATCATAATGAGTTAATTTATTTACACTATTGAATGAAATTATTTACATCATATAAATATATTTTTCTTGCAATGGTATTTGTATATCTGTATTATAACACAGTGTACCCACGCTGTCTATAATATCTCATTGTAGAAATTATTTACATCATAAATATAATTTTCTTGAAATGATAATTGTATATCTGCACTATAACACAGGGTACCCAAGCCGTCTATAATATCTCGTTGTTCTCGATTCTACTCGTCGCTTGTTTGGAATTTCATTGCTTGGATGTTCGTGTCGACATTTTGAACTTTTTCTTGAACTTTGGACTCTCTTTTTCTGATAATAAAAATATTGGTTTTAGAAAATAATTGGTATGTACATAATTGGTATATTTTATGAGTGATAGAGCGACTGAAACACTAAAACCATGAAATAAAAATAAAATAATTACACAGTCAGTAATAGTCTCTATTTAGTGACTATTTATAGTCAGTATCACTCAACCAGAAACTTCAAATACAAACAATACCCTCATTGCGACTTTACTTTTCTTTGATAGTGACTAAATACTAACTATTAAAATAAGAACTATTGCAAAATAGCAATTTTATTATATTTCATGGATATAGAGTGAGTTTCCTTCGTCTGTGAAAGAATAGTCAACGTAATACATTGTAGTACACACTAATCCCATTGTTTTCTTTTGTTTTATTTCGACTATTGCTCACTAACTTGTCTACTTCGTTGCACGGACTAAGGAAAATCACTCCAGTGTTTTTGATCTCTAAGCATTTATAAGTTGTTCCTTGTATTTTAAGACAATATAGTATTTATACACGTGTACAGGTATTTGTTGTATATATTTTAGCTCTACAAACTTGCATGGAATATCACTGGAGCAGAACAGTGCCCCTCTATTGTTTCCTTCATTGTTATGTGTACATTGTATGGTTTATTTCTAAGTGGATTCTTGAGTGAGCCGTTGAATTTAAAATAAATCAACAAATGAATATACAAATGAATGAATGAAATAAATATTTTAAACTGGGAAGACTCAGACCCAACGCGTTGACTGAAGCAAAAAAATCCTACTTAGAGTCAAAACAACTAAAGCCGACAATTTAAGGTTAAAGAAGCTTTTACTTTTAATTAGTTAGAAAAAAACTACCGACTTTGGTTACGATTTAATCTATTTCAACTCACCTTCATAACTGGGGAAAATATCGTATTCGGGACATTGGAACGGAACAGGACCAGTCAACAAGCACGACATAGCGTATGCCATAGCACAGTTTTTCTCAGAATAAGACTTCCCTGCCAACATCGTTTTAATTTCTTGATCCATAGTTTACAGGAATATTCAGTACAGACGACGCAAGTAAATGATAACTGGAAACTAAATGTGTCTTAGCTCTTCTTTGTGATAATCTCAGTACTTCAGCTCTCGTGAACGTCAACTGCCAAGTTTCAGCAAGTTTGTTATGGCCTTAAATGGTTCTGTTGGTAACTGCTGTCCTTTTATAGAGCCCAAATAGTCCCCATTTTCTTATACAGTTGGAATAATTTCTATTCCGTCATCAATTCAAATGGAGTATTTGTTTTTACGGAAGTTAAATGAGTTCACAGCGATACTATTCAGTACGTAGGCGTTGGAAAACGCACTAAGCATTGCGAATACTGACTAAATCATTACAAAAACTGAATCACATTGACAAATCGATAAAAACATTTCCAAACCATAATTCGGAGCGCAAAAATACAGAGAAAGCCGTGTTGTTTGGGCCGTTCTTAAACACTCGACGCGCGCCTGGTTCTTGACCAGTAAGCAAGTCATACCGGCATCCTTTACACCAAACAGAGTAAAACAAAACAATAATCGATTATCATATTAATCGGACTTTGAGTTTGTTATTTAAAGATGTAGTTCAAGTGATCTATTTCAAAGTTGTAGAGTTTATGTTTTGACACTTGTTGAATAGAATACTATACGCCAAGCGACTCGCGTACTGCCGGAATTGAAACGATCGAGTTAACGTTGCGGAGGCGTGAGGGTTTTCCCTAGCAAGAAACTAAGTACTTATTGACTGAGTGGGAGGGCCGTATGGGAAAATATTTGGCTCGCGGTCATGACGTGCGCTCGGTCCGTAGAAATGATTTCGAGTAGCGGGTCCGTACGTGTTTGTACGGACCAGGTGAAAAAAACCGTTCGGACCCCATCACGTGCCTTTTTCCAAAGGTTTTCTTAAGCTAGCTAGAGCGCGCCGGGTAAAATACGGGTCATATGATAAACTAAGTTATGTGTTAATACTTATAAATAAAGATCTTTTGAGATACTAGTCTTATTTATATCAAGCATTATACAAAATTTGTGTAGGTGCAATATAGACCATCACACAGTTCGTGTCGATTACCCTCGGCCACGATAGCGTTCAATATATTCTTGAGAATTGACTAGCCCGTTGTAATTTTGAAGTGTTTTAATTGTTTGATACTCTATACATTCCTGAAATGACCACGGGCTAGCGCTGTAGTCAAATTCTAAAGAATGTATTACACGCTATCGAGGCTGCGTTTGACCCATGAGAACTGTGAAAAGGTACTATTGATCATGTGAAGTAGTGTTGGCCGCGAGAGAATGAGGATACAGGAGACCGACGCAAGGGTGACGGGGAAAAAAAAGGGACACCACTTAATAAATCTTGAATTGTTTTTTTTTTTAGTCTAGGCTGTTGGGAATCTCCTTCCTTTTGCTCAACTTCCCCTCCCTCCCCTCCCCCAGTTCAGATAGTCCTTGTTTCGTCCATCAATATTTACAAAGGTACAATCATAATGAGTTAATTTATTTACACTATTGAATGAAATTATTTACATCATATAAATATATTTTTCTTGCAATGGTATTTGTATATCTGTATTATAGCACAGTGTACCCACGCTGTCTATAATATCTCATTGTAGAAATTATTTACATCATAAATATAATTTTCTTAAAATGATAATTGTATATCTGCACTATAACACAGGGTACCCAAGCCGTCTATAATATCTCGTTGTTCTAGATTCTAGTCGTCGCTTGTTTGGAATTTCATTGCTTGGATGTTCGTGTCGACATTTTGAACTTTTTCTTGAACTTTGGACTCTCTTTTTCTGATAATAAAAATATTGGTTTTAGAAAATAATTGGTATGTACATAATTGGTATATTTTATGAGTGATAGAGCGACTGAAACACTAAAACCATGAAATAAAAATAAAATAATTACACAGTCAGTAATAGTCTCTATTTAGTGACTATTTATAGTCAGTATCACTCAACCAGAAACTTCAAATACAAACAATACCCTCATTGCGACTTTACTTTTCTTTGATAGTGACTAAATACTAACTATTAAAATAAGAACTATTGCAAAATAGCAATTTTATTATATTTCATGGATATAGAGTGAGTTTCCTTCGTCTGTGAAAGAATAGTCAACGTAATACATTGTAGTACACACTAATCCCATTGTTTTCTTTTGTTTTATTTCGACTATTGCTCACTAACTTGTCTACTTCGTTGCACGGACTAAGGAAAATCACTCCAGTGTTTTTGATCTCTAAGCATTTATAAGTTGTTCCTTGTATTTTAAGACAATATAGTATTTATACACGTGTACAGGTATTTGTTGTATATATTTTAGCTCTACAAACTTGCATGGAATATCACTGGAGCAGAACAGTGCCCCTCTATTGTTTCCTTCATTGTTATGTGTACATTGTATGGTTTATTTCTAAGTGGATTCTTGAGTGAGCCGTTGAATTTAAAATAAATCAACAAATGAATATACAAATGAATGAATGAAATAAATATTTTAAACTGGGAAGACTCAGACCCAACGCGTTGACTGAAGCAAAAAAATCCTACTTAGAGTCAAAACAACTAAAGACAATTTAAGGTTAAAGAAGCATTTACTTTTAATTAGTTAGAAAAAAAACTACCGACTTTGGTTACGATTTAATCTATTTCAACTCACCTTCATAACTGGGGAAAATATCGTATTCGGGACATTGGAACGGAACAGGACCAGTCAACAAGCACGACATAGCGTATGCCATAGCACAGTTTTTCTCAGAATAAGACTTCCCTGCCAACATCGTTTTAATTTCTTGATCCATAGTTTACAGGAATATTCAGTACAGACGACGCAAGTAAATGATAACTGGAAACTAAATGTGTCTTAGCTCTTCTTTGTGATAATCTCAGTACTTCAGCTCTCGTGAACGTCAACTGCCAAGTTTCAGCAAGTTTGTTATGGCCTTAAATGGTTCTGTTGGTAACGGCTGTCCTTTTATAGATCTCAAATAGTCCCCATTTTCTTATGCAGTTGGAATAATTTCTATTCCGTCATCAATTCAAATGGATATTTGTTTTTACGGAAGTTAAATGAGTTCACAGCGATACTATTCAGTACGTAGGCGTCGAAAAACGCACTAAGCATTGCGAATACTGACTAATTCATTACAAAAACTGAATCACATTGACAAATCGATAAAAACATTTCCAAACCATAATTCGGAGCGCAAAAATACAGAGAAAGCCGTGTTGTTTGGGCCGTTCTTAAACACTCAACGCGCGCCTGGTTCTTGACCAGTAAGCAAGTCATACCGGCATCCTTTACACCAAACAGAGTAGACCAGAGTAAAACAAAACAATAATCGATTATCATAGTAATCGGACTTTGAGTTTGTTATTTAAAGATGTAGTTCAAGTGATCTATTTCAAAGTTGTAGAGTTTATGTTTTGACACTTGTTGAATAGAATACTATACGCCAAGCGACTCGCGTACTGCCGGAATTGAAACGATCGAGTTGCGGAGGCGTGAGGGTTTTCCCTAGCAAGAAATACTAAGTTATGTTTTAATACTTAAAAATAAAGATCCTTTGAGATACTAGAAAGATGTAGAACAGTTGGCTAGGAAATATCATTTCCCTTGATTTTCGCTCCTGTCTGTTCTCTCAAGTTTCGCAGTTTATTTATTTCTTTTTCTCTCCTATTTTGTTTCTCCACTTTCCCCCTTTGTTTTACTGCTTTCACTTTCTTTTCCATATTCTACTGTTATTTGCTTTCATTTTAGTTATTGTTCTGCTTTCATTTCTCATTTTGCTAAATAAGGAACTGCTTATACATACTGAAACAAAAATTGATGTACGGGGAATTCAATCAAATCATCAGATTTTATAATAATAATAATAATAGAAATAATTTATGCACTTATAAACTACAAACATCAGTTGGTGAACTTTCAAATAGATTCCGCAAGAAAGTCCCATCGAAAGATATCGAAATATCGTCAGAGAAACACACCTTTTTTAGGAGTTACGTAACAAAAGAACTGTCAGGGAAAAGTCACGATCACGGCTCCAAACAATTTCCATCGCCCACGCACTTATGAAGTCATTGACATCCGGACAGCGGTCCAAGGTCATCTCTAAATTAATCATGCGCAGAATTCGTAAACAAAATGGCGGACGAACCGAGTAAAATTTTTTCGTCCTGAATGAATTTGTTAAAAGTTCCAAAACTTTTGAATTTCTTAATATGAAAAGTATTTAGATATGAAGGTTTAAGCGTTGAATGTTAGTTGAAGTGAGTAGTACTTTAGATTCGTAAACTATGGGTGTAAAAGGACTGTGGCAACTACTGGAGCCCGTCGGCCGACCTGTCACACTCGAATCTCTGGAGGGAAAAGTTCTTTCTGTTGGTATCCTTTGAAAACAAGAATAACTGATAAATAGTTTTTATTATCTTGAGGTTTTAATGCTATATGAATTTAAAGGAAAGGTTTTGCTGGAAAATGGTCTATTTTGTATAATTATATTATATCTTGAAGCACATGCATGGCACTTGTGAAGTGACTGAAACTACCGGTCGACGGCTTTGCTAGAACTGTTTCAGCCCATAGCTAGTTTACACTCTGCACACAAATAACAGTAAACCATTGATATTTAAAAAAAAATTATTTGCTGTTTGTTTACCTTGTTGGCTTTTATGTTAAAATTATTTTTTGAACTGCTTTTTCTATTTTTCATAAATTCGAATAATAACAACAAATACATGTAGTTTTTTTTTTACGAATAACTGTCTCTGACATTATAGTTATTGTCTAGCTTGTTTTCATAAACTATTTTAACCTCATTAAATGAGAACAAACATATCAGACAGACAGACAACAACAAATCAATGTGTATAGTTACATAGTTTTATCATGGTTTTGAATGCAAGTGTTTTTGTAATTATATTTATTTGTTTGTTGTTTTTGTTACCTATATTACCTAGTTCCTTCATACCAATCAATATGTATATATTATTTTATCATGTTTTTTAATGCTGGTGTTTTTGTAAAAAAAAAAATGTTTTTGTTTAATACCTATAATTACCAATGAGGCACATACGCCCCATTATATTTGTGGTAACCCATTTTTCTTAACACAACTATCTTCAAGATGCAAGTTTATTACTAAACCAGGCAGTCAAGGGGATGAGAGACAAGACAGGACAGCCATTACCAAATGCACACCTTATGGTATTATTCAACAGACTGTGCAAACTTCTGTTTTACAGGATAAAACCTGTGTTTGTATTTGATGGAGGGGTTCCTGTACTCAAGAAGAAAACACTAGTAAGATATTGTAACATGGGCTTTATTTATCTAGGAGAGTGAACTTTTTTTGTCAGTGACATAATTTTGATCATTCTGTAAAATTAGGGTCTGATATTTATTTTCTTGCAATTGATTTTGTCTTGCACAAATATGTAATAAGTTTTATGTGGATATTTTAGATGGTCATCCTCGGGAACTTAGTGGTAATCTTCTGTGGTTCGTTTCTTGCTCCTAGAAAAAATACCCCTGGGAACGTACATTGTAGTCTGTTGGAGCTTGTTCCGGAAGTCAAAATTCAAACTTATTAACGACTTTCTTTGAATGTTATCTTGATTTTCATTGGTTGACCTCAGCAGGTCGACCAACCAGGAAAGAGCTGGATTTTGACTTCCGAAACAAGCTCCAACAGACTACATACCCAGGGGTATTTTTTCTGGGAGCAAGAAACGAGCAACAGAAGATTACCACTGGGTTCCCAAGGATGTTAGATGGTCAATTTACAAACTTTTGTATGATTAAAATTTTTATCTATTTTAAATGCATTTCTCTTGTTGAAAACTTTAACTCAATAATTTACAAATTATGTCTTGAAATGAAAGTTTGTTGTTGAAGGTACAACCATAAAATAAATACAACCATAATTATGAATAGATGTCATATGATTGTAAGTGTTCTATAATTAAATAAAGCTTTGCTGTTGAGTTTTCTATTTCATTTATAACATTTTTGAACCAAACTTTCAGGAGTTAGAATCAAAGGAAAATTTTTTAGTTTTTGTGCTTTTTTGAGTTATAGAGAACGCTTTTCAGCCAATCAGAATGTGTGATGGATATTAACTATGTGGTAACAAATTTTTCTAGGCTGCAAGAAAGGAGAGGAAGTTAAAAGCCAGATATAGCTCAAACAAAGCTGCCGAAAAAATGGTAAAAAACTACTTGAAAGAAAGAGCTCTAGCAAGTGTTACTGGCAGAAAATGGTTTGTTTCATTCAATTAATAATTCAATTATTGATTGATTTGTTAGATTATTTATACATTCACTGATATAGTACAAATCCTATTTTTATTAAATAATCTAATCTATAAATACATCCATTCACTTACATGTAGCTATTCATTGGTCATTCCATCCATATTTACATTGTATATTCATTATATTTTTTTATTTGGTCATACTTCTTTATTTCTTTAATTCATTTTTGCTTAATTGTTTGATTTATTGACTGATTCAATGTTTGATTGATTAATTGATTGATTGATTAATTTATTGATTAATTAATTGATCGATTGATTGATTGATTGACTGATTAATTAATTGATTGATTAATATATTGACTGATTTGATTGATTAATTGACTGACTGATTGATTAATATATTGGTTGTTTGATTGATTGATTAATTGATTGATTGATTAATATATTGACTGATTTGATTGATTAATTGACTGACTGATTGATTAATATATTGGTTGTTTGATTGATTAAAAGATTGTTATATTTTTTTCAGTGGTAAAACAATATTCAGAAATAAAACTCCAAGTGAACCAGATGTTTTTGAGCTCCCCTCACTTCCTCAAACACAAACCAAGGTTAATACACAGTAAGTAGAAGCATAGTTAGTCAAGGGGGACTGCATGAAGCTATAACAAAGACTTTGAGTCAAAAGCTTAAACCACTGTCAATATCAAATTGTTCATCATGAATGACACTTCAATTACTCTAGACTTTGACAAACTTTCAGTTACACTTGTATATTTCTATTTCAGACACTGTTTCAATTTTCGCTATAATACACATTTTATCTATCAGTTTTTGATTTCAAAATTTATTACATTGTAATTTGCGCCACATTATTTTATTGTTTTGTAAATAAGAAGTTTATACTCGTCTTGTATTCAATAAAAGACTCTATCAAAGCTAAGCTATTTTAGATCCCAAGGGACATTGTTGACTGTCTTATTTATATTCATGATCACTCGTTTATACTTTCTTTTCATTTCGTTCTTAAAAATGACGCTTGATGCATCGAAACGTCGAATCACTCTTATAATAATATTTTTTATTATAATTATTATTATTATTATTATTATTATTATTATTATTATTATTATTATTATTATTATTATTATTATTATTATTATTATTATTATTATTATTATTATTGACTGTTTATTGAAGCTACTTGTTTTTCTATTTACAACTTTGCGTGAATAAATTATTCCTGGGCTAAGCTGTATTTTTTATTATTATTATTATTATTATTATTATTATTATTATTATTATTATTATTATTATTATTATTATTATTATTATTATTATTATTATTTACAATAAACCTCACATAATTACATGGGACAATGTCAAAATGTTGTGATTTCTTTGTGTTTGTCTTTTTAATGACCCTTTGTTTTGTACTATTTGTTATCTTGTTAGTTCCTCAGACGGTGAAGAAGATGATGTTCATGGAATAAGTCTGATTGAAGAACTTTATTCTCAAAATAACTTAGAAGTAAGTTTTCTATCAATGACATTTTAAGTTTTATATCTTTGACACCTATTGAAGCTTATCTGCTATAAAAATATAGACAAAAATGTCTTTAAAGGTACTGTAATACGAGCAGCAAAATCGTACAACTTGTTTTGCAACATTGCTGCAAAACAAGTTGGAAAGCGATGTTGCGCGTTTTTCCACCCGCGTACCAACTTGTCTCGCGTCAAAATGGCTTGTTGCAAGTTGAGTTGAATTCTGATTGGTTAATACAGTGAGTAAACAACCATGGCGGCGTGCTTGACGTCATTTTGCTACGAGACAAGTTGGGTTGGTGTGGTAATACAAGCAACATCTACAAGTTTTGTTGCAAAAAGTAGAACGATCTTCTACTTTCTGCAACAAACTTTTTCAAGTTGCAACAAGCCATTTTGATGCAAGACAAGTTGGTACGCAGGTGGAAAAATGAGCAACATCGCTTTCCAACTTGTTTTGCAGCAATGTTGTGAGACAAGTTGGACGAATTTGTTGCTCGTATTACCGTAGCTTAAAGAAGAGATGACTCGAAGTCTTACACAGAAAGTCAGGCACTGAACACGGCTGTGAGGGAGACTGACTCTCTAATATCACCATTTTTCAATATTAAATTCCACCTATTTTGTTGCAGTCTAAATATCAAGATCCTTCAATGATTAATGTTAATTCAGATGATTTTCGTTCACTGCCTGAAGAGATCCAACATGAGCTTATCAAAGACAAGATAGATGATAAGAAGTTGACGGCATTGACCACTTTGCCACAGGTAACCTTTCCTGTTCCTTTCTCTGAGATCTTTCAAGTTTTTATAATTATATCATGGAATTAATATGAGAGATAATCGTCAAACATATCTATGTAATTATTGTAATATTTTTTAAAAGTCTTTATTCTATTAAAGCGAAAATACAAAAATCAGACATGTATAGTCTAATATTAGCTTTAAATTGTAATTAATAGTTATTATTTCCTATTATTGCGGACAAACAACTACATGTATGTATGCTTTTTTAAATAGAGTAGAGTAGAGTAGAGTAGAGTAGAGTAGAGTAGAGTAGAGTAGAGTAGAGTAGAGTAGAGTAGAGTAGAGTAGAGTAGAGTAGAGTAGAGTAGAGTAGAGTAGAGTAGAGTAGATTTGGTTATGGTTTTGCCAAACTCTACTCTACTCTACTCTACTCTACTCTACTCTACTCTACTCTACTCTACTCTACTCTACTCTACTCTACTCTACTCTACTCTACTCTACTCTACTCTACTCTACTCTACTCTACTCTACTCTACTCTACTCTACTCTACTCTACTCTACTCTACTCTACTCTACTCTACTCTACTCTACTCTACTCTACTCTACTCTACTCTACTCTACTCTACTCTACTCTACTCTACTCTACTCTACTCTACTCTACTCTACTCTACTCTATTTAAAAAAGCATACATACATGTAGTTGTTTGTCCGCAATAATAGGAAATAATAACTATTAATTACAATTTAAAGCTAATATTAGACTAATATTAATATTTAGAATAAAAATTAACGCAAGAATATGACGTTTCGGAGTCATCTTGACTCCATTTTCAAGGCTTTAATTACGTAAAGATTTGACATATTCACTTAAATATACAATAATACAATAGGATTGAAATAAACAAAAGAGTCAAACAAAGACTTTGGCCCGTACAGAATCTGATTGTTTGTTAAGTGTCGGTCAACGGTCACGGATGAAGAGCATCTCATAAATGAGACGCAAAGAAGAGATGCAAATCCAAACTTGACTGTAGAGTAGAGTAGAGTAGAGTAGAGTAGAGTAGAGTAGATTTGGTTATGGTTTTGCCAAACTCTACTCTACTCTACTCTACTCTACTCTACTCTACTCTACTCTACTCTACTCTACTCTACTCTACTCTACTCTACTCTACTCTACTCTACTCTACTCTACTCTACTCTACTCTACTCTACTCTACTCTACTCTACTCTACTCTACTCTACTCTACTCTACTCTACTCTACTCTACTCTACTCTACTCTACTCTACTCTACTCTACTCTACTCTACTCTACTCTACTCTACTCTACTCTACTCTACTCTACTCTACTCTACTCTACTCTACTCTATTTAAAAAAGCATACATACATGTAGTTGTTTGTCCGCAATAATAGGAAATAATAACTATTAATTACAATTTAAAGCTAATATTAGACTAATATTAATATTTAGAATAAAAATTAACGCAAGAATATGACGTTTCGGAGTCATCTTGACTCCATTTTCAAGGCTTTAATTACGTAAAGATTTGACATATTCACTTAAATATACAATAATACAATAGGATTGAAATAAACAAAAGAGTCAAACAAAGACTTTGGCCCGTACAGAATCTGATTGTTTGTTAAGTGTCGGTCAACGGTCACGGATGAAGAGCATCTCATAAATGAGACGCAAAGAAGAGATGCAAATCCAAACTTGACTGTCTCATTTATGAGATGCTCTTCATCCGTGACCATTGACCGACACTTAACAAACAATCAGATTCTGTACAGGCCAAAGTCTTTGTTTGACTCTTTTGTTTATTTCAATCCTATTGTATTATTGTACATTTAAGCGAATATGTCAAACCTTTACGTAATTAAAGCCTTGAAAATGGAGTCAAGATGACTCCGAAACGTCATATTCTTGCGTTAGTTTTTATTCTCAATACGTTTACTAAACCTCTTAATATTACCCTTTTGTTTGAAGGATGGGTTTGATTTCTCTGAATTTCAACTTCAAAGTGTTTTACAGCGTGGGAAACTACACCAAAGACTTGATGAACTGCGCAAAACTATGAACAGTCGTAACACTGGTGAGATTTCAGGCCTGTCTTCCCAGGATTCATTAGGAGCTGAGTGTAGTGTTCTGTCAAGACGAATTGTGTCTGAGGATACTGGTCATTACATTCTTGTTAAAACAGCAAAACATGGCAACATTGATGCAGGTAAAAGTTCTTGTTTGTGAATGTTATTTTATGAAATGAAGCAGGTTTCTATTAATTTAAATAATAATAATAACAATAATAATCACTTTTTTAACATCTCAATCTTCTAGCTAGATGCAGTGCGCCCTACTAATCGGGGAGACTCACTCACACTAACTACCTCTACATTTAATATTTTGCACACAACTCGGCTCACATGTTCATTTTTGCTGAGGGAGGAAAACCGGATAACCTGGAGAAAAACCCTTGTGGCATATGAGAGAAGAACACATCAAACAAACTCAACTCACTTGAACCTGGACCACAGCAGTGAGAGGCCAGCGCTCTCACTGCTAGGCCACCCATGCAACCCAAATGTAGTAGATTAATAGCTCTCGACTGTGAAGTCTGTTTTCAAGACATTACCAACACAAAACAAGCATTTTTTTACTCTTGGCTTAATCCCTTTTGCTGAAGCTGTGACAACATTTTTTGAAATGGGTGTATAATAGTTATTATTTTCAAATGATATATGAGCAGTTATTTTAATGACAATTTTATTGCAGACTTGTCGCTGCAACTTTAAACATGCTCTAAATTTAGTACAGAAATTTGCTGCGATTTTCTCTACATTTTGAACATATTGGAAGATGCGTCAACAGATCTTATATCTTATATATATATATATATATATATATATATATATATAAGATAAAATTAGACGACAAAAAAATTGCTATAGAAATCGTTGCTTGTATTGCACGACAGAATTGCTAGTGTAAACAGCCTTTTGGAAATATAATTGTGGGATTCTTTTTATATCTAGAAGCTGCTACCATTGATGATTCTAATGAAGGAGGTTTCTTGCGTGAAAACCAACCACAGCAGCCTGTAAAACCTCGCCAGACACCATCGTTTATAGATATCGATGATTACCCCAACAACAGTGACTCGGACATCAACTCGCCATTGCTAGATGTACCTGAGATTGAGTTTCCATCATCATGGACTACTCAGCTTAAACCTCTGCAAGCCACAGTTGCCGGGAAGGAGAGTAAAGAAGGTCAAGAGCAGAGCATGCTACATGATAGCAGAGTAGGCTTAAATACACTGCATGACAGCAGAGTAGGCTTAAATACAGGAGAAAAGGGTAGAGATACTCAAGAGAAGAGCAGTGAACTTAAGGGGACACTGCATGATAGCAGAATATCAAATATAGGAGATAAGGAGTTAGACGGTCGCAACTTGGAAATTGAACCTATGGATGCTCAGGGTAAATTAATGGAATCTGAAGGCCCAACAAGGAACATAGTGGAACAATTGGATAAACCTTTATGTGACATAATGGAGGGGAGACTTGTAAACTTGGACCAAGATATGAACTATAGTATAGACGATAGTAAAAACCATGAAGACAAAAAGCGGGAAAATAACCCCTTTATCGATGTAGTACCAATTAAAGACATTCAAGACAATGATGCAGAGATTCAAAGACGGAAGGTACAAATTGAATTGCTGTTGAAATCACGACAAAGCAGTTTGTCCAATCATGAGGTACTACCGCCAGTGAATACCAAGTCTACTGATAGAAAAGAAACAAAGAGAGCAGATGAGAATTCGTCACATAGCATTGAACATCAACAAAATGAAAGTACACCATCAAACAAAGATGGCTCGTTAGACGTTGATTTGCTAAGTGAGACCAGTACGTCAATGTATGACGAGGGAGTGTCAGGTAATGATCAATCTCCAGTTGATACAGATAAGAACGAGGCAAAACCATCAGCTGATAACACTTCTGATGACTTTGTTCTACGGCTTGAAAGCAGCGAAGATGATGATAATGATATGTCCAACAAGGTGCAACAGAACGATAAAGAAGAACCTGTGATCTCTGATGAAAATCTTGCGACAACTTATGACATTACTATGTCTGACAGGGAAGATGAAGTTTTACATGAAGCACATGATGAAGAAACTGTTGCTGCAGAGACCTCAGAATTCACTGGATCATCAAAGGTGAATATGATAATTAAGGATGCTGCTTGATATCTTGTTTTTCTACTCGCAAAAAAATGCACAGAACCAATGGCTGCAAATGTCCTCAACGCCTTTCAGATTCACAATAATGATGTTGATAAATAATGATGGTACCTTTGCTATAGAGTGGTAAAGTGTGACGTCAGTTGCCATGGATTCCGGTTCCAAACAGTAACTTTTCAGCACACATTTCTATAGAGGAACAAAAGAAATACGGTTGATAGACTTTAGTTTGGAACAAGTTTCCTTGACAACTGACAATAGGTGACGTATTCACTTCAGTACTCTATAATCTGGTAACTGTGTTTGATTTGCTGATTTACTTTATCATAAGGAAGACTTGGAGGCTATGCAGAGGAATCTAGAAATGGAGCAAAGTTCTCTACAAGATGAGCGAGCTCGTCAAGCCAGAGCTGCTGCATCGGTATCCAATGAAATGCTAATAGAAAGTCAGGTAATATCTTCTGTTATCATTCTGTTCTGTTCTGTTCTGTTCTGTTCTGTTCTGTTCTGTTCTGTTCTGTTCTGTTCTGTTCTGTTCTGTTCTGTTCTGTTCTGTTCTGTTCTGTTCTGTTCTGTTCTGTTATCATTCTGTTCTGTTCTGTTCTGTTCTGTTCTGTTCTGTTCTGTTCTGTTCTGTTCTGTTCTGTTCTGTTCTGTTCTGTTCTGTTCTGTTCTGTTCTGTTCTGTTCTGTTCTGTTCTGTTCTGTTCTGTTCTGTTCTGTTCTGTTCTGTTCTGTTCTGTTCTGTTCTGTTCTGTTCTGTTCTGTTCTGTTCTGTTCTGTTCTGTTCTGTTCTGTTCTGTTCTGTTCTGTTCTGTTCTGTTCTGTTCTGTTCTGTTCTGTTCTGTTCTGTTCTGTTCTGTTCTGTTCTGTTCTGTTCTGTTCTGTTCTGTTCTGTTCTGTTCTGTTCTGTTCTGTTCTGTTCTGTTCTGTTCTGTTCTGTTCTGTTCTGTTCTGTTCTGTTCTGTTCTGTTCTGTTCTGTTCTGTTCTGTTCTGTTCTGTTCTGTTCTGTTCTGTTCTGTTCTGTTCTGTTCTGTTCTGTTCTGTTCTGTTCTGTTCTGTTCTGTTCTGTTCTGTTCTGTTCTGTTCTGTTCTGTTCTGTTCTGTTCTGTTCTGTTCTGTTCTGTTCTGTTCTGTTCTGTTCTGTTCTGTTCTGTTCTGTTCTGTTCTGTTCTGTTCTGTTCTGTTCTGTTCTGTTCTGTTCTGTTCTGTTCTGTTCTGTTCTGTTCTGTTCTGTTCTGTTCTGTTCTGTTCTGTTCTGTTCTGTTCTGTTCTGTTCTGTTCTGTTCTGTTCTGTTCTGTTCTGTTCTGTTCTGTTCTGTTCTGTTCTGTTCTGTTCTGTTCTGTTCTGTTCTGTTCTGTTCTGTTCTGTTCTGTTCTGTTCTGTTCTGTTCTGTTCTGTTCTGTTCTGTTCTGTTCTGTTCTGTTCTGTTCTGTTCTGTTCTGTTCTGTTCTGTTCTGTTCTGTTCTGTTCTGTTCTGTTCTGTTTTCTTTTTCATTCTCAGTCATTCTTTTCTGTTATTTTTTTTTGTTCTCTTCTCTGGCTCAGTTCTGTTCTGTTCTTTTTTCTATTTCATTCTCTGTCATTCTTTTCTGTTATTTTTTTTTTGTTCTCTTCTCTGGCTCAGTTCTGTTCTGTTCTTTTGTCCCTTTTATTCTCAGTCCCCCAAAACTCTTTGACCTTTCGTCCTCTTTGTATTTGCTTGATTTCACCAATATGTAGTATGTATTTATCCATTTATGTACTCTTACTCTTCAGGAACTTCTACGCCTGTTTGGTGTCCCTTACCTTGTAAGTCCAATGGAAGCTGAAGCACAGTGTGCTTTCCTTGACTTAACCAGACAGACTCACGGTACTATAACAGATGACAGCGATGTATTCTTGTTTGGTGGACAGAAGGTTTACAAGCACTTATTCAACCAAAATAAACACCCAGAATTGTACACCAGTGATGCAATAAGCGGGGGATTTGGTACGTAATAGACTCTATCGAAATGTCATGAATAATTTTAAAAAATACACAAAAGTACCTTTTGAGACAGTTTTTGAGGGTAATATTATTTTCTATATTTAAATAATCAAATACTTGCACACCCTTTCAGGTTTAAAAAACGTGATTTTACACAAATTGGTGAAATACTAATTATGTATGTAAATATACACCTACAAGAATGTTGTCATATTAAAAAAGAACATTAGTAATTTAGTAACAAAGGGAGTATCAGGAATAACAAAAGAAAGAGTTCAGCTTGAGTGATCTTCTTTTGTTTTTTAATTAATTCTTTTCCCACTAAATTACAAAAGTCAGGACACCGTTCTTGCAATTAGGTGTATGATAAGAAGTACAAAACTAAGTGCTAAAACTAGTATTTATATTTTATAATTTGTTCAATAAACTGACCTTTTCAATCTTCTCACCTCTCAGCAGTGTTGAGTGTCTCAGTCTGAAATGGCTTAAGGCCAACTAACGTTAATTCGTGGAAGAGTTTTTCAAAACAAAAGCCTGTCACTTCTAAAGCAAAACGTTGGTATTGAAGTTTTGTTTTGCATGATTCTGAGCATGATTTTAGGCACGTCTTCACGTTGATGTTTTCACTTGTGTGAGAAGTTAGTTAATAACCGTAAGTCGATTCGGTTTATTGGTTGTTTATTGGTCAATAATACGTGAATATTTTCTTTGTTACAGCTTTAGATCGTTCAAAATTGATCAAGTTGGCCTTGATTACAGGAAGTGATTATACTGAGGGAATACAAGGTACATTCATGCGTTCATTCTTTCTTTCATTTATTTATCCATTTATCCATTCATTTATTTATTTATCCATTCATTCATTCACTTATTTGTTCCTTCAATTATTTATTCATTCATTCATTTATTTATCCATTCATTCATTCATTTATTTATCCATTCATTCATTCATTTATTTCATCCATTTATTCATTCATCCATTTATCCATTTATCCATTCATTCATTCATTTATTTATCCATTGATTCATTTATCCATTGATTTATTCATTCATTCATTTATTTATCCATCCATTCATTTATTTATTTATCCATTTATTTATTTATCCATTTATCCATTTATCCATTCATTCATTCATTTATTTATTTATCCATTTATTTATTCATTTATTTATTTATCCATTTATCCATTTATCCATTCATTCATTCATTTATTTATTTATCCATTTATCCATTCATTCATCCATTTATCCATTCATTCATTCATTCATTCATTCATTTATTTATCCATTGATTCATTTATCCATTTATCCATTCATTCATTTATTTATTTATCCATTTATTCATTCATCCATTTATCCATTCATTCATTCATTCATTTATTTATCCATTGATTCATTTATCCATTTATTCATTCATTCATTCATTCATTTATTTATCCATTTATCCATTTATCCATTCATTCATTCATCCATTTATCCATTCATTCATTCATTTATTTATCCATTGATTCATTTATCCATTGATTTATTCATTCATTCATTTATTTATCCATTCATTCATTTATTTATGTATCCATTTATTTATTTATCCATTTATCCATTCATTCATTCATTCATTCATTTATTTATCCATTTATCCATTCATCCATTCATTCATTCATTTATCCATTTATCCATTCATTCATTCATCCATTTATCCATTCATTCATTCATTTATTTATCCATTGATTCATTTATCCATTCATTCATTCATTTATTTATTTATCCATTTATTCATTCATTCATTTATCCATTCATTCATTCATTCATTTATTTATCCATTTATCCATTTATCCATTCATTCATTTATTTATTTATCCATTTATTCATTCATCCATTTATCCATTCATTCATTCATTTATTTATCCATTGATTCATTTATCCATTCATTCATTCATTCATTTATTTATCCATTTATCCATTCATTCATTCATTCATTTATTTATCCATTTATCCATTGATTGATTGATTCATTTATTTATCCATTTATCCATTGATTGATTCATTCATTCATTTATTTATCCATTGATTCATTTATGCATTGATTCATTGATTCATTTATTTATTTATCCATTTATCCATTTATCCATTTATTCATTCATTCATTTATTTATTTATCCATTCATTCATTCATTTATTTATTTATCCATTTATCCATTTATCCATTTATTCATTTATTCATTCATTTATTTATTTATCCATTTATTTATTTATTTATTTATCCATTTATTCATTTATTCATTTATCCATTTATCCATTCAATCATTCATTTATTTATCCATTCATTCATTCATTTATTTATTTATCCATTTATCCATTTATTTATTTATCCATTTGTTCATTTATTTATTTATCCATTTATTCATTCATTCATTTATTCATTTATCCATTTATCCATTCATCCATTCATTCATTCATCCATTTATTTATTTATGCATTCATTCATTCATTCATTCATTTATTTATCCATTTATCCATTCATTCGTCTTTTCATCCACACATCCATACATTCTTCATTCATGCATAAAGTCATTGATTGAATAATTGATTGATTCATTTCATCAGAAAACACGTGTTAACATTTTGTCAGTTATACTTTCACGCTTCACGGCGCTTATACAAAGAAATAAGAAATAAGGCCTTAAAATCGTGGTTTTTCCATCTTTTCTCGAAATAATTGCTGAAAAGTAAAACAATTAGCCATGGCTATAGCTAAATCAATCTTTTATTGGCCTTATTAAATAATTTTGATCTACTTTCCGTACAAAAAGTATGCGTACTTTCTGAGTTGAAAGCGAACGGTTTGATCACTTTTACAAGAGAGATTATTCTCTTGTCTAGTTACAATATGGGCTATATTTTAAATTGAACAGACTCGGAAAAAAAAAAAGAAATTCATAGTGGAGGAAAGAAAAGACACTATCAATATTGTAGGCAAAACATTGATGACTTTTATTAGAATTTGATGAAGTTAGAGGATAATTTTTATTTTTAAATACATTTCTTTATAACGAACGCTGAACTTGGGCTTCATGTGGTGAACACCTAGTACCCTGGGTACCAGGGGTTATTTTCTCCTTGCTTTATCGTTTGCTTTAGCGTTTGTAAATTTGACGGTTTGTTGACGGTTTGTTATTCAACGAATCTAACCCCTGGCCAAATGAGCTTAGAATCTCACTTCCATGCTGTTTTGATTGACACCGCCAATTATAGCCATATTTGGAAACTTGGCAAACTTGTTGACATCTTGCTGTCAGCTTTCATCCAATCAAAGGTCTTCATAGACTTAAACCAATCAGAAGGCCGGGGTCACGCAGCGATCCCTCGCTTTTTTCTCATTCATTTATTAATCCATTCATTCATTCATTCCGCATTCATTCGTTCATTCATTCATTCAATCATTCATTCATCCATACATACATTCACTGATTGGTTCATTCTTTTTTTCATTCATTATCTCATTCATTTATTCATACATTAATTCATTCATACATTAACTAATTAATTTTCTCATTCATTTATTAATCCATTCATTCATTCATACATTAATAAATTGATGCGTCTATTCATTTATTTAATTTGCCAACATCTATTCATCCATTTATTTATTCATCCATCCATTCGTTTTCTCTTTAAATCTCTTCAGGTCTTGGAGCAGTAGGTGCAATGGAAGTGTTACATGAGTTTAATAACGAGGGGTTCGAAGCGCTGCTAAAGTTCAAGTAAGTGTACCTAACTGATAGTCATACCCCATTGGGCTCGTTTAATAATCGTTTGTGACAATGACGTCCTGTGCAGTTTCATTTAGTCTGTTTTGTAAATATGTTTTGTAAATCTGCTATGTAATTAATACGTGCCCAATAAAGCTGTTAAAACAAAACAAATGTACTGTACATTACTGTGAGTAACACTAATTGCGTTCCTCTAGGAAATGGCACGAAACAACCAAGAACAATAAACAGAAAACACAAGAAACAAAAGTCAAAATGAAATTAGTGAGTATTGCTTCATATTAGCACATTTCCATGTAACTTTTGTAAATCTTAGTTGGGGTTCCTGTGTTGTAACCGCTGACAGATGTAGCAACCTCGTAGTTGGTTGTTTTTAGCGCCAAGATGGCGTCTTGTCGGTCTAGTTAGTTTTTCACTGTATCGTAATCGAGGTTTAGGTTCTTGAAAATGCCGTTTTCACCGTCAAAACAGCAACTTATATACCGCTTTAAAAATGTTTTGAACGCACCGATGTTTTGGACGTTAATCTGCCTTCTTCGGAGTTTATTACTCCTTTTTTCCTATTTACAGCTATTTCAAAAAAACTTAGAATACTGAATAGTGCATTGCAAGACCGAAATGCATTTTGGGTCAAGTAATGTACCTAGGGTAACCTCGTTCCCAGGACCCTCTCTTCTTCGCTTTTGGGTTGATACTTGAGGTAGTTGAAATAACAATTGCTTGTTTTATTCTTAGTACATTCCATTCAAAACAATATTCGAGCTAGTTGTGGGGAGTAAATATCGCTGTATAGATATTTTTTATTTCAAATCAATGAGACCCACAATGCCCTTTGGTCTTGGAATGCACTATTCAGTATTCAACGTTTATTGAAATAGCTGTATATTGTGATTAATAAGACCCACAATGCCCTTTGGTCTTGGAATGCACTATTCAGTATTCAACGTCTTTTAAATAGCTGTATATTGTGATTAATGAGACCCACAATGCCCTTTGGTATTCAGTATTCAACGTCTTTTAAATAGCTGTATATTGTGATTAATGAGACCCACAATGCCCTTTGGTCTTGGAATGCACTATTCAGTATTCAACGTTTATTGAAATAGCTGTATATATGTTTCGTTTATTGATATCACTCACAGCTAAATCCCAATTATCAATATACTAAGCAATTATAGGATGAGGTTGAGTATGATATCGTAAATTATCAAGACCGAGGCCGGTCTGTGTTATCTGCCGAAGCCTCCTGGCTGAGGCAGATAATACTGACTCGAGGTCTTGATAATTTACGATATCATGCGAAAACCGAATTCAATAATTGTTTTATTATAAAAGTACAATTATAAACAGGTAAAAGAGACAATAACAAGCAAATTCACATCAACTCCCTGAGAACGGAGAGAGCCTGGGAACTTGACAGTGATAACTACAGATAATGCAATTATCACTGTCAAGTTCACATGCTATTCAGATTTAGCCGTGTGCTCTCAGCCATTCAGATTCAATGTAGTTAGTAAAATGTATAATAAAGTTATATATTTGTGTTCTATTTTTGTATGTTTTATTTGTAGCGCAAGATTAATCTACCTACATCGTTCCCATCGAAAGAAGTCTTTGACTCGTACATTAATCCCGTTATCGACGAAACCCGCGGGTCGTTCGAGTGGGCCAAACCAGATCTTCATTCATTGAGACTATATCCTTTTCTATTTCTATTATAAAATATTCAGTAGTTAAAATCAAACAAATCGACGCTCCGTGCACTGTTGAGTTATACAGAACGCTTTTCAGCCAATCAGAGTGCGCGATTTAAATCAAATATTATATAATGATGGACATTCCGTCACTTTTTAGCAGATTTAGTATGGCTATGAAAAGCTCACGGCACGAACGCGGTCAAAGCACGGCAAGGCATGTCAAAATTCTAGTAACATTACGGTCGAGGCCCGCATACGGCACTGAACCTTTCACAATCACACGAAATCTGCTCTAAGTACGACAAGTGAACAGATTTTGTTTGAGGTGTTGTTCTCTCATCATGCCACGAGGGTGTAAAAATCAATATGTGAGTTTGAATGTAGTGGGCTTGCTTGTGAATGTATTATACACCTATTTCAAAAATCGTTGTCGCAGCCGAAGCTACAGTCCACACTCTAAAGCCTGCAAAGGATGTCGGTAAATTGAACATAATTTGTGATTTATTACACGTTTTTTCAATAAATATTCGTTTCATCATCTACCACTGCAACAACTTGTGATGGTCATGTAACATAAACACGTACAACCAAAATATACTATGAATAGATCGATAATATAAGAAGAATTACCGACATACTTTGCAGGCTTCAGAGTGTGGACAGTAGATTTGATTGCGACAAGGTTTTTTGAAATAGGTGTGGAGTGAGTGTGAGAGACAGCAAGGGCCCCAACCAGCAGCTATACGCTGTAAAACATAGCCTGCTTTAACAACTAAAAGACTGATGATTTATTTATCCATGGAAACTAACGAGTAAACTAGTATAGTGTTTGATATAAACGATAGGTAATATAATGAAATTTGTAGCACCGTAAAAAATATTGACTTAACTTTACTGACGTTTCGAGCTTTAGCCCTTCGACGGAGTCTTTTACTCCAACGAAGGGCTAAAGCTCGAAACGTCAGTAAAGTTAAGTCAACCGGCTATGATTTATTTATTCCTTAACCTGTGTTTACGTTTGCCAAAGAGAAACTAGGCTGGACGATAAACAAAACTGACGAGTTACTATTACCAGTACTGAAACAACTGAATAATGATGAGGTGAGAACACAGACATCCCAGTAGTATTTTACCGTGACCTGAAGTCAATACTTGGGACTTGAAACTAGTCACCAGGTCCTTACGGTCACGGAGATTGATTGAGATCTGCCGACGGTCTAGCAAGGAGTATCAGGCTGGCCGTGCGATGGTCTCGTACATGATTCGATTGTATATTGGTAAAATTGCTATTGTTGTTGTTGTACTCGCTATTGTTGTTGTTATTGTTATTGTTGTTGTCGTTGCTACGGTTGCTGCTACTCTTGTTATTTTTTGTTTCTGTTTTTATTGCTACTGTTGTTACAGTACATGGAACCCAAATATACCGGACCCTCAAAAGCCGTGATTTCTGTTCCCAAATTTCCCCAAAGCTATAACTTAAACCTCAATAAATTAATACCCCTTCTAAACCGGTCATTCTTCTCACTATCGGTTAAAGAGGGTTTTTCACTATAACTCGTAATTCTAAAAGGTATTTGTATAGTAGGGTGATGCAGACAATGTTGTCTATAATTTCTGATCTATTTCTTTTTTACCGCATTTCATTTCCATCAGAAGCAGAAGAGACTAGACAGTTTCTTCCAGATCAAATTCCAGGAGACGCGAAAGAAATCAAGTCAACGTGTAAGGCGTGTCGTGAATCGTTTCTTCAACCCTGACCCACTCAGCGATGAAAGCAGTAGCGATGATGAAGAATCGAACAAAAACACGGCAGACAAACCGTCTACCTCTAAACTAAAAGGTAAGGCGAAGGCAAAGCCAAAGGGTGAACGGAGAAAGGACCCAGTACCTCGTAACACACGCGGGCGTGGTAGAGGAAAACTGCGTATCAATAAAACAAACGACGACGTGGATGGAACGATTGATCAGGATTCACTTTTCGAGTCAGATGGTGAATTCGAACGCTTGATCGGAGATGAATTACTCAATCTAACAAGTAATACTCAGGATCGTATAGATTCATTTGGACATGCAAATGACGACGAAAAGAAACGTGATAAGAACACGGACGGTTTGATTACAAATGACGCAACTTCATTACATAAGAGACAAAACGTTGCGGAATACATCAGTCCGAAAAATGATAATAAAATCCCTTCTCAAAACCATGACAGAATACAACACAGTTTGCGGAAACCTCCCTCAAATCCTGAGAATCGTAAACGAAATACTAGAACATCAAAAGAAAAGGCGCCAAAAACTGCCAATGATTCTATATTCTCAACCAATGAAAATGAGCTTTCGGCTCGCAGAACTCCTTACGGGGACAGCTCGACGCCTTCCGATACAGATTCCGAAGAGGAACAAAAGTTTCGGGTATCTCCGGCAAATTTGATTCCAAAGACCGATATCGGTGTCAGGGGAAGGGGTAGGAAAAGACCAATAGCGAGAGGAGGGAGAGGAGGGAGGGGAAGAGGGAAAAGACCAAAAGTATTCAATAATTTATAAGCTAATAAACTGAAGCTAATTATTAAATGAAGGGTGTTGGAACGCCATAAAATATGTTAAAAGACCGATAGACGAAACTTGTAAGAGTCATTGTCTGAGAAAACCATGCAAAATCAAAAGACCTGTAAAGATGGGGGTTGGCCGAATCAATTCATACTAACATCATACATAGGTTGGGTGGTAACATGTATAAATATGACAGACTTAGCTTGTCAACCCTTCTCATTCTAGAAATACGACTACCCCTACCCCTCCCTCCAGAAATCACAGTTTTTACCCTTGTAATTTTACCGAAGTTTACGACCTCCTAGAACACTTAAAATGAAACGTATTCTCTTCAAATTTCTTCTGTGTGGAGTTAATACCGTATAGTACTTGTACAAATCAAGATATACTTAAATACTTCCATACGCTATATGTAGCCGTTAGAAGTTGTGCACACTCTAAATCGTTGATACGAAAAAAGGTTTTTTTGACCCGCCAAAAAATACACAAACGCGATGCTGAGAGAAACTTAAACCCAAAATCAAACCCTCCTTGTTCCACTGTATCAGAATCAAAAGTAATAGTTTTGGGCCATACAGTTTGAAAGATGACAGAGATGCTCAAATATGTCGAAATTACCTGAAATAAGGCAAAATGGTCCAGATGAGTTCAGAGCGTCATATGTAGTCCATTTCAGGTGTAAAATGAATCCAATTCAGTTTATAGCTAATATTTGCTTTCCGGAAGTGTAGTATGACATGTACTATGGAGCTCAAATTGTCGATTTCACTTCTTTTTGTAGCATATTCGCGAGCTTGTAAACAAATCGTCGCCATCTTGGAATCCATTGCCGCGAGAGACTGAGCACTAGCTAGGACACAGGCAGCCCAAGCAAATCACGCAAATTCAGTGGATTTTTTTTCATTTTTTTTTTTTTTGCAATAAAATGTTACTAAACTTTGTCTGTAGTTATTGTGATGTATTTAAATACTTTTTGGATGATTTTTGGCTAGTTTTAGGCCATATTTATAATTTCTCCCCCACTAGTAATCAGTTTTTCGTACATAAATTGCCGATGAATCAAAGTGAAGGTAATGTCCACTCGAGTCGCCTGCCTTGTGTAAATAAAACTAGCCAAAAATCATCCAAAAAGTACTTAAATACATCACAATAACTACAGACAAAGTTTAGTAACATTTTATTGCAAAAAAAAAAAATGAAAAAAAAATCCACTGAATTTGCGTGATTTGCTTGGGCTGCCTGTGTCCTAGCTAGTGCTCAGTTTCTCGCGGCAATGGATTCCAAGATGGCGACGATTTGTTTACAAGCTCGCGAATATGCTACAAAAAGAAGTGAAATCGACAATTTGAGCTCCAGTACATGTCATACTACACTTCCGGAAAGCAAATATTAGCTATAAACTGAATTGGATTCATTTTACACCTGAAATGGACTACATATGACGCTCTGAACTCATCTGGACCATTTTGCCTTATTTCAGGTAATTTCGACATATTTGAGCATCTCTGTCATCTTTCAAACTGTATGGCCCAAAACTATTACTTTTGATTCTGATACAGTGGAACAAGGAGGGTTTGATTTTGGGTTTGAGTTTCTCTCAGCATCGCGTTTGTGTATTTTTTGGCGGGTCAAAAAAACCTTTTTTCGTATCAACGATTTAGAGTGTGCACAACTTCTAACGGCTACAGATAGCGTATGGAAGTATTTAAGTATATCTTGATTTGTACAAGTACTATACGGTATTAACTCCACACAGAAGAAATTTGAAGAGAATACGTTTCATTTTAAGTGTTCTAGGAGGTCGTAAACTTCGGTAAAGTTACAAGGGTAAAAACTGTGATTTCTGGGGGGAGGGGTAGGGGTAGTCGTATTTCTAGAATGAGAAGGGTTGACAAGCTAAGTCTGTCATATTTATACATGTTACCACCCAACCTATGTATGATGTTAGTATGAATTGATTCGGCCAACCCCCATCTTTCACCCCTTGCATGGTTTTCTCAGACAATGACTCGTAAAATGTAAAACAATGTAAAAATCATCAGTTGTCTTCATTAAAAATTATTTAACAGTTTTAATTAAAATGTAGTTGTGTTTTAAAGAGAACAGACAGACAGGCAAACCTTGAAATAAACAAACAAACAGACAAGCAAACAAACAGACAAACAGACAGACAAGCAAACAAACAGACAAGCAAACAAACAAACAGACAGACAGACAGACAAACAAACAGACAAGCAAACAAACAGACAAACAAACAGACAAACAAACAGACAGACAAACAAACAGACAAACAAACAGACAAGCAAACAAACAGACAAATAGGCAGACAAGCAAACAAACAGACAAGCATACTAACATACAAACAAACAAGCAAACAAACAGACAAACAAACAAACAAGCAAACAAAAACAAGCAAGCAAACAAACAAACAAACATACAAACAAAAATATACAGTCAAGCAAACAAACAAACAAACAGTCAAGCATACTAGTTGGATGAGACAGCAGAACAACGATACAAACTGACAGTGACAAGACAAATATGAACTAAACAAACAATCAAACAGTACAAGCAAACAAACAACTTAAAACAAGTAGAGTGCAAACAATATATCCTTGAAATACAAAACTAAATAGTAAAAAATAGTGCTACATTAAACAATGGAAAACAAGAGAATTATCAAACATTGTACTCTGTAGTGTCCCGTACATGTTGGTGGTCCAAAACAGTGTCGCGTGAGTGTATTATACATTTTCTGGAAACCCTAAAACGTATGTTTTCGGAAGCACGTTTAAGTCGACGCAGCGCTAGTTCCGGATCGAACGCGCGATATCTGGAGAGATTCATCTCGATTGTTTTAGGCCATCAATTTGTCAAATTACGCCCACACTCGAACAGCCCACATGTACTAATTTGTGGCACAATTAAAGACAGGAAAAAGCACTTCTTTATGCACAATAACAACATTTTAATTTCTAAGCGTTATTAAGAAGTCTTGTTTTTTTTTTGCTTGTCGCTTGTGAATGACAGGCTTTGCTGCTCGCGTTTTTTAGATTCCAATTATGATAACGCGTGAATTGGTAAGAAAATTGGTAATGTAATGGGATCAAATCCCTTCCAATTGGAATATTAAATAAGCAATTAATCAAATAGATTCTTGTTGTCATTTTGCGATTATATCGTCGTTTTAAAAATTTGAAATTACAATTATGTAATACGTAAAACAAGAATTGTGTAATGAAAAGATTACTATTATAAATCTTTCTTTAGTAAAATGTTCTCATATATAAAAACTCTATTTTCTCTTAAATTATATTTTCAGCGCACATTTCGACCAGATAAGAATGATTTGTACAATGTAATTATTGTTAATATTCGTTGTAAACAATGCATGCTTTTTATTGTCGCCGACTAGCAGGATAAGATATTTTCAAACTATTGTTTTATTTCGACAGTGACGTTCTATATCAAAAAATACTAAAATAGATAATTTTTATGAATGGAAACTAGCGAGTAAACTAGTATAGGCTGCGTCGTTGTTAATATAAATAATATTGCCTACATAATTTTCGAGCTTTCTTCCAAAATATTAAATTGTTTTTTTATGTGTTGTTTTTAGTCATTACTATATACTAGAGAAATAGCCATATTACTTTAAAATATATTAAATAATTCTTGTCGAGATTTCTTCCAAAATATTAAATTGTATTTTTATGTGTTGTTTTTAGTCATTACTATATACTAGAGAAATAGCCATATTACTTTAAAATATATTAAACAATTCTTGGCAATTTTATTTCACTGTAAATTGTATTGCCTACATAAATTTCGAGCTTTCCTTCAAAATGTTAAAAAAAATATGTTTTGTTTTTCTTCATTACTTTATAGCGCAATATTATACATATTATACTTTAAACTGTATTCTTGCCAATTTTGTTTCACTGTTTTATGAACGCAGGTAAAACAGTAATTTAATTGCTAGACTTTGGCCGCGTATTGAGTTATATACGTATGAGGACCTGCTTCACAATATCAGTGACTATTTTAAAAGCAATTATTTGGTTTCCGTTTCGGTCATTTCTGTAGAAATTTGTGAACAATATAAAACAATACGAATGTGGAGGACTTTGCTATTTTTCTATTGAAGTATTCCTAAGGTTTTACTAACAATATGGTATAATTAAATATAAAAAGTATAAAACAATACGAATCTGGAACTAGAACTGGAACTGGACTTCTATTTATATATTGAAGCATTCCCAATGTTTTTAGCTCAATAGAAATGGCCTTACTTCCAATATAATATAATCAAAACATAAAAATATAAAACAATATGAATCTGGAGCTGGACTTTTCTATTTATATATATAGAGATTACTTAATGGAAAATGCGTGCGTACGGTTTTTATGCACAAGTTGAGAAGTATCAGAAAACGAACGAGTGAGCGTAGCGAACGAGTGAGTTTTCTGATACGCATCAACGAGTGCATAAAAATCGTACAAGCATTTTCCATTCTGTAATTTATTTATCTCATAGATACTGAGATTTCATAAAGCAAAACTCATGTTTAACAATATATAATTGTTGGGCTACAGGGTGAATATCTCTATTGACAGATATTTTTACTAAAAACAATCAAAAACTTTGCCATTGCATGAAAAAAAGTGTTTTAATATGTATAAACTCAATTTAATTTCGTTTTATTTAATACATAATTTACAAATTCAAGGCAGAAAGTTTGAAAGTAATAAATTGTTGAACATGCATGTTTACCGAAGGAGGTATAAATAACTTACAAATTAGAAATTTAACTTACAAACTTGGGTTTGTTTCCCTTCCCTAGTTTCTTTAGCTGTTTCTGCTTGGAGGTTATTGTTTTTCATATTTTTTCAAACACAAGATCATTGATAATGCTGTTTGGTTACGGCGTAGCGACGATGGTTCGTATACTCTTGTCCTTCTTTGGTTCGCACACACACGAAAAATTCACTGATAAATTCATTCAGCTCGGCAGGAGGAATGTCAGCTATCTCGCCGCGTGTTTCACCTTTATTTTGAAGAAACTTGGTCAACAAAGAGACATCTCTTTTCGTCTTTTTCACAGTATTTGGATTTTCTTATTTTTCAATAAACGAATCTACGGAATTGGCGAGTATAGTAACACAAATCTGGAGCCTTCTGCAGCCATTTTCGCTCAAGTCGCAAAGGTGCCAGTTTTAGTTGTTGACAGTGAGTGTTCGTTGATCGTGTTTCTGATTGGACGAACGATAATTTTCACTAGTGAAAATACATCGTTCGTCCAATCAGAAAGGCGAACGGTGCTTTTTCACTAGTGAAAAACGTCGTTCGCCTTTCTTATTGGCTAAATTTATCGCACGAACGAAAATTTACTCAATTAGATTTTCGTGTGTAAATCTCAGTATCTATGAGATAATAAAGCATTCCCAATGTTTTTAGCTCAATAGAAATGTTCTTACTTCCAATATAATATAATCAAAATATAAAACAATATGAATCTGGAACTGAACTTTTCTATTTATATATTAAAGCATTCCAAATGTTTTTATCTCAATAAAAATGGTTGTTACTAACAATATTGTATAATTAAAACATATACAAAATATAAACAATACGAATCTGGAATATGATTCTATTTTTATATTAATGCATTACAAATGTTTTTAGCTCAATAAAAATGGTCTTACTAACAATATTGTTTAATTAAAACATAAAATATATAAAACAACACGAATCTGGAAGACGTACTTTTCGATTTTTATATTGAAGCATTCCTAATGATTTTAGTTCAATATAATGATTCATACTTCCAATAGTATAATTAAGACTTTCTAAATTCCCTTAATTAATTTACTAACATGAAACATTTTTGGATGGAGTGTTTGTGGGTCGCCTATAACAATTGCTAAAATGCCATCGCAAATTTTTCTCAATAAACCTTCCAATTTTTCCATTTATGTTTTCTAAATTTGGAACATTTAAAAATGAAACTAAATAACATTTTGTTGTGTCTAATATTCATCCTACAAAAATATAGAAATGTAAAAAAACAAGTAAAAAAAAAGAAATTAGGATATAATCAAATAAACGGAAACTCGTGGGAGAAACATATCTAACATTTCCTTGATTTTGATTGGCCAAATTTAGACTATTCTCCAGCTTTATGCAAATTTGATATAAAAATAAGAAAATGAGGATTTTCGCATGCACTTTGGATCAGAACTCGTCGTTTTGAGCTAGCCTGGATACGCAAGGTATTTTGAGCGAGTAAAAGATGTTTTCTATGCTTCACCGTGCCCATCGTAGACGGCGATATGAAAGAGCATCATCATGGAATTACAGCGAAGAAAACGATGCGAAACGCGAAGCAATAACACCACCAACTACTCCAGAAACACCGAAACTAGAAGGATTCCATTTCTGTGCTTCAAACAAACGACTAAGCAGCTCGTTAAACGAGTCAAGAAAAACTAAACCACCAACAAGACAATTGAGCATGCCTGCGAAGTTGGATAAGAAAGAAGATAATACAAACGAAACCGTGAAAGACACGAACCAAGATGGCGAATTGAATACGAGCGCTAAAAATGACATCAACAACTCAACTATAAAATGTGGTTAAAACTATATATGTTTTCGGAGAAAAAAACTATTGCTACTGTAGTGGGAAAGAATCTGTCTTTTGAATTTGGTGTTGCGAGATGGTTTCAGCTCTAAAACTATATGAATTGTAAACAGTAAGACGGAAGAGATGAGAAACATGAATATTTTATAACAAAAACACTTGACAGTCGGCTCAATTTGCTAAAAAGTTGAGAAGGTCATTGTAGTGAATGAAAAGTTATTGCATTCAATGAATGAATATGTTTATTTTTCGTAAATTTAAACTGATAAAATGCTTGTAATGTATTATTCAAAAGTACGACTAAGTTGTAGTCGTTAAAATGAAGACCTATTTTGGCGGTAAATAGAAAACTCAGTTACCATGTCGAAATAGCATTAATCAGTGTAACGATAGCTATAATACTTGTTACTGCAGTATATGACATTGAGAAAAATATTGATTTTTGAAATTTCAGATTTTAATGAATTTTGTTACTTTTAATTATTCATCTCAACATATTATGATATATTAAGTTTAAAAACAGACATTTTGTTTTCTAATTCATTGGCAGAAAATGTGGCAAATGAAAATATTGAATATTTTTTTATAAAAGATGATTTAAAGGCTTAATGAAATATTCGTTTATTTTCCATTGGCGCTGAATTCAATTACAAATCGTCGTAAAGTCTGTAGAGTCAAATAGTCTTTGAATGAGGTTTAAAAAAATTAGTTATTATTGTAAAAATGTCTCGCCTTTTGTATTAAATCCGGCACGGTATGTTTGAAATAATGTAAGAAAAATAAACCATAAAACTATCTATTTTGTAATAAAATCATGTGTTGTTTTCAACGTCGTCTTCATTTTATTTGCGTGACTCAAAAAGCGAGGAAATGAAATATTAACGAAAAGACCAAAATACAAAACAAAACATAAAAAAGGGGAGAAAGACGTTGAAAAAAATATTAACTAACCGAAAGAACAAATATAAATGGAAACTAGCGAGTAAACTACTATAGGCTGCGTCGGTGTTTGATATAAACGATAGGCAATACAATGAAATGTGTAACACCGTAAAAAATGTTGACTTTACTTTACTGACGTTTCGAGCTTTAGCCCCTCGTCAAATAATCAACCAACCGACCGAACACGAATTAACAAATACAAACAACCATTCAACCAAATAAACTGAACGAAACAGTCAACTAACCTACCAAACAAACCAAAAGACTTATTAACAAGCAAACTCAAACAACCATTCAACCAAATAAACAATCAAACAAACAACCAAACAATCAATCAGCCAAGTAACCAAAAAATTAACAAACATACAAACAAACAAACAAACAAACAAACAAACAAACAAACAAACAAACAAGTAAACAAACAATGAACCAACCATCCAAAAAATTAACAACCATACAAACAAACAAACAAACAAACAAACAAACAAACAACCAACCAACCAACCAACCAACCAACCAACCAACCAACCAACCAACCAACCAACCAACCAACCAACCAACCAACCAACCAACCAACCAACCAACCAACCAATCAAAAAATTCACAAGCATACAAACAATCAGACAAATAAACAAACAACCAATCAATCAAACAAACAAACAAAAGCAGAACAAACAAATAACTAAACTAAACAAAAACAAAAGTCAGTTTTATTCATTGTGGCCGAGAGAATATATTCTCTTGGTGTGGCTCCCTGCTATTGAGTACAATTAACAAAATCATATAACAAAAACTAGAAGAATTGCATGATTGTTTCTGAGGTGCTAAATGCTCCTTAAACCTTGCATTTCCAGTGGATTCATAAGTTATTCTTCAAAACATTTATACATACTTTAAGTCAAATTGCATCCCGCGAAATGCATCAAAATTGTTAACTTAACTGAGTCCAAAGTAGATCTAAAACAAAAACACATATATCTTCATTGAAGAAAGTTTCAGCCGCGAGCCCCGTATTCCTAGACTATAATTTTCTTCCCAGTTACTTCCTTCTGCTCGTTACAGGGGTTTTATTGAACTTTTAGTGCCATTTAATGAGTAATTTGTTGAGTAACTGAGCATAAGGGACAGGAGACATTTAGAAGGACTCCGCAGGGCGTTTATTTGATATTATAATCACAATGCAGCTGATATCGAGTGAGGAGCCGTGTTGACAAGATAAGTAAAGTCTAACTGGAATTGAATCGATAATCGATAATACAGATAAAGAATTATCAATTAATTAATCAATGAATGGAGATATTAACAAATAAAATTAACAAATGAACGAATAAAGAAGCTGAAACAATTATAATAAGGGGAGGGGGATTTTCTGTACATGATTTTTTTCCAGAATAGATAAAAGAGATGAAGAATTATCAATTAATTAATCAATGAATGGAGAGATTAACAAATGAAATGAATGAATAAAGAAGCTGAAACAATGATAATAAGGGGAGGGGGATTTTTCGGTACATGATTTTTTTCCAGCTGTGCACGATAGTTTTTTCAAGGTTAAAATATATGATATCAATCTTCTAATGACCCGTCTCAAAGTGGTATCTGGAATAGAATAAATAAAGACAGATTTGACAAAGAAATTATTGAAGGTCACAAGGAAACTGAGCTACAATTGTCATCATTATTGTTTTCAATTGAATAAATTTTTCAATAATACAGCCACTACAGCACACTTAGAAAATATCAATATCAAAACATAATTGACACATAAATCTTTGAAGGTTTAAAACAATCTGAGCTCAGCTGTTATCATAAATGTTTTCAATTGAATCAATAATATACCCACTAAGCATACTTAGAATAAATCAATATCAAAAAAGAATTGACACAGAAATCTTTGAAGGTTTAAAACAATCTGAGCTCAGCTGTTATCATAAATGTTTTCAATTGAATCGATAATATACCCACTAAGCATACTTAGAATAAATCAATATCAAAAAAGAATTGACACAGAAATCTTTGAAGGTTAGAGATAATCTGAGATTCATATTTATCGTCATTGTTTTCAATTGAATCAATAATAAAGCCACTAAGTATACTTAGAAAAAATCAATTTAAAAACAGAATTGACACAGAAATCTATGAAGGTTAGAGATAATCTGAGATTCATATTTATCGTCATTGTTTTCAATTGAATCAATAATAAAGCCACTAAGTATACTTAGAAAAAATCAATATAAAGACAGAATTGGCACAGAAATCTAACAATGAAGGTTTGAAACAATCTGAGCTCCATTTTTTATCATTATTGTTTTTCAATATGACAATATGACAATAATATACCCACTAAGTATACTTAGTATAAATCAATATAAAGACGAATTCACACAGAAATCATTGAAGGTTCGAAATAATCTGTCATATCTGAGCTTCATATATTATCGTTATTGTTTTTGTTTAAATCAATAATAAAGCCATGCACTAAGTACACTTTCTGTTTGAATACACTTCAAAGGCATTAGGATAATTTTATATTGTACATTATCTCAATAAGACAAATTGAATCAATGTTTAAGTCTGTCTCATTGCCTAGCACTTTCTGTCGGAGAAGCTTCCGGAACATTTCGAGATTATTTTGTTGCGCTATTGTTTGCACTAGTGCAGGCCGACTTGCAATCAGATTGACTGGCTGAAAGTAGGCATTTTTCAGTAGAATTCGGTTATATTTATTAAAATGGTTTAAGTCTGTTTAAATAACAGTAATGTTTTCATTTAAAGTGGACCCTTAGTGGCTGACTTGCAATATTGACTGGCTGAAAGAAGGCATTTTTCAGTAGAATTGGGTTATATTTATTAAAATGGTTAAAGACGTCGGTTAACTAACGGTTTTAGGGGGAGAGGGGTTAGACCAGTATTTTTTCCCTCTCAAAGGCCTTGCCCTACGGTCCCCCTCGACCTTCCCCCTCCCCTGTTATTTTAAACTTTAGCTACCCCGGCATTTGTGAATCACTTGTACATCGAATAGACATTTTTAAAGCTCCGTTCAGTGACCACGAATAATAGTTCCAAGTCGAGGTTTGAGTTGCCACACATAGCAAAACTAGAATTTGTCCTGTCATGCGCAGTGACTCGTTAGTCTACTTGATGTATTTTTCCCTTCCTCTCCCCAATCCCCTCCCGGGCCGCTAAGCAGGCTAGAGTCCGTACGAATGTCAAATTTGTGGGCTGGATCATTTTACTTGTTTTTTCGCGCATGCCTGGTCGTTTGACCGCTGTGTTCTGCTAACCGCCTGTTCCTTTCCCCAGTCTTTCACAACCCTCTCTTCTTTGACGTATCCATACATGAATATTTCAACTCCAATTCATATAATGATATATTAATGTGATAAAATTGGTTTGACCTTAGCTATTAGAAAGTTAATAATAGTCTTTACTAATCGTCATCATCATTATAACATTTCGCTTATAATTTTTAAACCAAACATAATTTTATAAAAAATTTTCTCGGTAACCATTTTGTTGCCTAGCAATTTTCTTTAAAAATATTGTTCATTTTTAATTAGTGCAAAATAAGTGAGCCGATTATATGATTAGAAGTTGTGTGAATTGTGCTTCAAGCTGTTCTTTTGTGATAGTTATTGTGCAATTTATTGTCGAAAACAATTCGACACAGTCTACTTGCTGGTTGCTAAGTGACCGAAGCATTCAGTCGATTATAAGCAACAAAAGAAGTTAATCTTCAACTTATCTGTCTTACTAGCAAATACAACTCGTTTGGTTTGTTTTTAATTATTCTAATAAGCTCTTTCGGTGGGAAATGTGTGTTGAGGATGACTTCTTGTTGCTAGAGAGTGACACAACACGACTGAAAACAATTTCTACAAATCACTGATCTTCCCTCGTGCTCATATGCTTGACCGAATACTTTTCCGTATTTAACTCTACATTGCTAGTAGCTATTTTCACTTCGCCTGGATGTATTTTTATCTGTCTTACGACGTGTGTTTACGGAAAGAAAGCCGAAAATAGAGTGACTTCTAGCTTATTCAAGATGTCGTCGAGAAAGAAACAAGTAAGTGCAAAATATCATACTAATTGATAAATGAATGTATTCAGATTAACTGACTTAGATATTCCTAACCTAAAGCGTAGCGAATTATACCTTAGTAGATAAAAACCTTTCTAAACTGGTTGGTTTATTATTTAGGATCACCCAAAGGCTTCTGCAATGAAGGAGATTTTGAAGGAAACAAGAAATAATTTTGTTAGGGTGAGTGGTTCTTAATTCGAAATCTTCTTTCCCTAAGCAGATGTGATTATCGTTTTGTTTATGCTAATATTGCTTCACCAAATCTCACCTTCTTAATCCTAACACACTGCTTTAGGCGTTTGGAAACAGTCGTGGGTTGATTTCAACACGGAAAACGTGCAAAACTACACACTGCACATTCAAGTTGATATCTCGTTTAATATTCCGAGGTTTTTTTTATCAAAAACTAAAATCATTCTTACTATTTTCGGACGGTATTTCGTTCCAAGGTCATTTTGGATAACGTTTGTTTTATTTTCAAATAATAATCACTTTGTATATAAAAGAGTATGCTATGAATTCAATTAGACAAAGAAATGTCTTGAAAACTGACAATATTGAAAGAGCTGGTCGACAAGTTGTCAAAGATAGCGCTCGCTATTTTAAAGCCGAAAAAACGTTACAATTAATGTACAAATTTGTAAACTTGTTTTTATGAAAGTAAATTGTTGAATTGGACTGAAAAAATACTTGTTAAGACTCTCATTAATAGTTTAGAATATGAGGTGATCATGTTTTCCAATAAGACGTCTGACAGTCGATCACTACTAATAAAAAGAACGCAAACAAGTCATTTCAATGGCTTTTGCAAAATTCTACACTATCAAATCGATGACGTTGGCGATTTTAACTGATAAGTCTTTGAATATTAAATAGAAAAACACTTCATTTATAAATGCATGTTTTGGTTATTTTTATGAAGGTTCTTTAGAAGCGAAATCTCAATAATAATGAGTTGTTTGCTAACGGTTAAGATTGGGAAAACAATGCTTCAACGTTATGTCAACTATTGTGACAATGAAAAAAGCTAATAACTTTAACTTTGAAATGTTTTTCAGGTTATTCTAAAACCAAATCTATCTGTATACATTAATAAGTCATTTTATCATATGACCCGTATTTTGCCCGGCGCGCGCTCTTAAGAAAACCTTCGGAAAAAGTCACGTGATGGGGTCAGTACGGCTTTTTTCACCTGGTCCGAACTAACTACGGACCAGGTGGAAAAAGCCGTACGGACCCCATCACGTGACTTTTTTTCGAAGGTTTTCTTAAGAACGCGTGCCGGGCAAAATACGGGTCATATGATAAAAACACGTACGGACCCGCTACTCGAAACATCACAACAAAAATGGAGCGCGCCGGGCAAAATACGGGTCATTTAGTGTGTCGAGGATGAAACTTTAGTGAAATAAAAGTTTCTTTTCGGGTTAAAGTTTTTGTACTGAAATTGATTTAGAATTCTTTGTTGCTGTTTTTATTATTTCATTGTTCATATCTAGACGAAAGTAACTTACTTTGCAAAGAGAAGTGGAAAATACGGAAATGTTTGTCAAGCAGGGGACGCCGAACCTATCATATTATTGTATTATTTCGTCCGTCTTGTTCAGTTCAAGTGAAGTTCGACGTTCGTTCACCATGCCTAGTTACCGCGAGGGCACTCGAACCGTGAACACACACTGAGTTTTTTGTCGTTACTTTTTTAACCCACATCCCTTGAGCGAATAGATTCGAAATAATATTTGTTATGAATACTTAGTGTATTTTTAAACTGAATGCTTTACTTCTAGATGTTCTGTAGCAATATAGAATGTTCAGGTAACGGCTGATAAAAACAATTGTTCATATGGTTCAAGTGTCCTTTAATACTGTAGGTTTCTATAGGTATTCGTTAACAGTGTTTCGACTTGTTGTTGTTTTCTCAGTTATGTGATCTATTGGAAAAGGTGGTCGATTTTAATCACAGCCCGACCAGTGAGTCAGCCAAGAGAAAACTAGATCTGGTAATTACTGTTTTGTTAGCCAATTGTTTGTAACCAAATAAATACTGTTTTATTGACCATTCTGTTTCTTATTCAATAATTTATTCAGCTTTCTAAAGGCCCTAGCAATTTTGTCGCGCGACAAGAGCTGCAATTTCAATGGCGATTTTATCGCAGATTTGTCAACGCTACTTTGAACATGCTCGAAATTTAGTGCAATTTGCTGCGATTTTCTGTCTCCTAAATTCGATTGTATTCGAAATTGCGGCGACAAAACTGCGATAACATCGCCATTGAAATCGCAGCTCTTGTCGCGCGACAAAATTGCTAGTGTAAACGGGCCTTGGATTCAAATAACCTGTTTTTCTTGTTTTAATTACTTATGAACTTGTTTCTAACAGGAAGTCGAAAGAATTAAGAAGTTATCCGAAGAATGTCAGGTATAATAAACAGTTCAAAAGAACAGTCAAATTTTCTTAAATTTCTTGCAATATTTGAACATCGTAGACGTAGTTCAAACTTACCGGCGAACCTAACACAAATGATGCTATACACTGAATCGAAATATGGCGGCCAATTTGAATAACAATTCTTCATGACTGCCCAGCCTCGCATGCATGTGAAAACTCTATTGTTTTCCAACGTGAACACGAGGCTAGACAGTCAAGAACAATAACAGTACGCCATATTTCGATTCGGTCTATTGTTTGAAATCATTTGCACCAGATTCGTCACATGTGAGATGCGACGTTTGAACGAGGTCTTAATTTTCTTTTTGAAGATGTTCTTATTCTTTCTTATTTTTCATTGACAATTTTAGTCAGAAGCAACTGATCTAACACCATTACCAGCGGACGGTGACCAGAGCGAGATGGCAGAATATGGTACGCATTCCCAGCATTCATTGCTGTCCACTAAACAGAGCCGCCAATACTCTAGTTTCATGTTATCTAGCACCGCTGTACAATTTAACAGAAGGCGCATTTGCACAGGGATAATCTCAATACTCCAGTTTCATGTTATCTAGCACCGCTGTACAATTTAACAGAAGGCGCCTTTGCACAGGGATAATCTCAATACTCTAGTTTCATGTTATCTAGTACCGCTGTACAATTTAACAGAAGGCGCCTTTGCACAAGGATAATCTCGATTCGGAGTAAATTCCTAGCTGTCCACCACACAGAACGGTCATATTTCAAGATATAACTTCATTTATTCATTCATCTCACTTTTTTAATTTATTTATACATCCTTCCATTCATCCACTTGTTGATTCATTCGTTCGTTGATTCATTCCGAAATTTAATTTCAATTATTCATTTATTATATTATTTTGTATAATTTCATTCATGCACGTGTTTGTTTATTGACCTATTTATATTTATTTGTGTTGCAGATAAAGTATATTTCCAACAAGTGAACCTTATAATAAAAAGTATTAATTCAGTGAAGAAAGATATTGTTTCGTATCTAAAGGTAATGCTATTAATATTCGCATTTCGTCTTTGATATCTTATTATTTAACTCCCTCGTATTTCTTGTTCCCATGCAGGCCGCTTTTTTATTTATTTTGTGGGTTGGTCCCGACAAAGGGAAGCCCTGGGAACGAGGTTGGCTCGTATTCCAGGAATAAATGCTTTTTCCTCAAAATATAAACAAAAATTCAAAAGTATAGACTCAGCTTAAAAATATAACAAAGGTTATGTACACGAAACTTTAGCTTATATATTCAGGGAATTTCTTCAGTATAAATAGACTTCAAACACTGTAGTCCGAAACTCCTCATGTTTCCAATGGCAAATTTACCGCTGTGAAGATTTTGCCACGCATACGTAGTCGTTTGACCGCTGTGTTTTTTGTGGGTTGGTCTCGACCAAGGGAAGCCCTGGGACCGAGGTTGGCTCGTATTCCAGGAATAAATGAACGGGTTTATATGGTTGTTTACCATTTACATGGAAAATCAGGTTATTTTGGGAACGGGGTATTCCGTTCCACAATGGTAAACAGTTTTCCGGTTTGCAAATTCTACCCCAAACTCTGCTTGTGGTCTACCTGGTTGTTTACCATTTACATGGAAAATCCTGTTATCGCATGGCCGCTGGGGACTAGACCGAGTTTAAAAGTAGAATCGTGCAAATGGTACACAATTTTCCGGAAATTCACTCCAGTCTGGAAAAAATGAGTACCTCTCGAGGAAATCCACTTTTTCCGGTAAATTTCCACTGGAAGATGGTGTACCATTTGAAGTCTGACCGGAATAACCGGATTTTCCATGTAAATGGTAAACACCCTATATCTCTGTAAGATTAACTTTTACATGTTCAGGAAAAGTCAGAAGCAGAAGAGAACATCTCAAAAGAAAATTTCAAACTTCGACGTAAGTACAAAAAATGAATAGATGAAAGAATGAAACTCATAATAGATAAATATATTCATTAACGTCTAAATGATATAGCCAGACACAAGTGTCCTACTTATATATTGGGAGACTCATACCCAAACTAGTAGACTTTCTCAAAGTCCGTTTACGTCCTGGAATTTCGTCTTCGCCGAAATAAATAGTATCCCTAAAGGGTAATCGACTTGTAGCAAGTCTACCAAACTAGCTACACCCTCATTGAACGAATGATCATTCTCTCTGGTTTTTTTGAAAGCCATTTGCATTACGTCCGTAACTTCAGTAAGTTTAAATTATTTTCTACAGTTGATCTACAAAAAGAGCAGGCAGAGTCTATGCACCAGAGGCAAAAGTAAGTAGAGTCTAGCCTTCTCCGCAAGCAACTCCTTTTCCTACCCGTTTTCTTTGTAATGGTTTTATTGACCGTGATTAGTTCCCAGTCTCCTACAGAGTGATACCTGCGTAGGAGGCTGGGTAGAGTCAGTCTTATCAAAACCTCTATTCTCTACTTCAACATAACTTCAGTTTTTTGGGAGTAGATATTACAATTTGTTTAATTTGAATTAAAATTTGTTTGATTTGAATTACAATTTGTTTGATTGTTTGACAGTACCGCCACACAATGGGACTTATGCCGCTAATGACACCTAAGCGGTTCAGCCACACAACAAGACCGATGCCGCTAATGACGCAACATCCATTAATTAGCGTGGGAATATAAATATCACTCAATCTGACTTTTTTATTCACTTGACTCTGAAGATGACTTCTGCACAGGATGTCGAAACGTCAGTCACATCAAACAGCCCTTCTGAGGGCTATATCCACCCGGATGATCCTATTACAAATATTGTTACTTTGACAAATATTGTTACTTCGATAAACATAGATATTTCTATTTCCCAAAAACAGAAGGCATTATTCTTCGTTTGCAAGTGACGTCACCATCAAACCGAAATATTTTTTATTTCTCGTGTTAAAACATGCACTACATATATGTTATAGTTTACTGTTTTAAAAATACATTTTCTAAAGTTTGGGTTTATATAATTGTGTCACGCAGTGCCGGTCACGTATCCGAATCGGGCGATAAAAACCAAGAATAATCTGTGCTTTTTGAAAAAATTTGGTTCATAAAGACTTTTAGCATCTAATTCATGTATATTTTAACGAAATCTTTTAAAAATGATTCAGTTTCCCTCTATATTAGACCTTTGAAGTTTTGTCCGCCATCAGTTGGAGGATATGCGATGTCCTCCAGCATGGCGCGAATAATTCTGCATCCAAATACTCTACAGATTTAAAAATCGGTCAACATACTAAGTTTTGAATGCTCTAAAAGAATATGAATGTCATTTTTCAATTCGACTAAGAATTAAGCTTGTGAAATTTGAGATCGACAGAAATTGGCTTATTATGTCCCGATTATCACGTGGTTGCAAACGAAGAATGCATGGTTATTGTGAAAGAAGAGAATATTAATCAACTTGTTGTACCGTTTATTGTATTCCAGTCACGACTATGCGGTAACAGAGAAGAATACAGTATTAGCGACGTGTCGTAAACTTGGGGAGCAGCTGGAAGAACGATCTAAACAAATACAGCAGTAAGATAAGCGTTTGCCTTCATAGCTTTAATACTTTATATCTTCTCAAAATTGGGGTCCCTGTGCCAAAATATGGGCCGAGAAACATTGGGGCAAAAGCAATAGGCTTACTCCCCTTCGTCCATTTGCAACAAAGGAACCCCGACACTCGGCTTATAAATTCAAATACAGGGAATATTTTGATCTTCTGGGGAGATGAACCAACATAATAATCACGAATTAAAAATCACATCTCAGTAAATATTAACAAGTCTTCATTCAGTTGTTATGAAGTTACTTATGTATTGCCATATCTACAAACACTACAGTCTTACTGACAAATAAATACGTCTTGACTTTAGGCAATGTCCGTGAATATGTATATATATCTGGCCCATCGAGTATATGGCGCACTGAAAGCGGTCTTGTTCAATATTGTGAACCCGCAAAATAATTACTGTGTGTGTTATCTTATTAGGTTACAACGCGAAGGGACAGTGAGTTTATGGCAACGAGAAAAAGCCAAATTAGTCAAAGATATTAATTCAAAGTAAGTATAAAAAAGGTTTTTGAACAAAATAGGTGAAAAAAGGAGTTTCTGCTAAGATGGTGATGATTGTTAAAATTTCAAAATGGCGGCCAAGTCGGCAAGCAAAGCATGGTGGGAATCATACGTGTTTTACTAAAACGTTAAACTTTATTTTCTAGTGAAGAACAATTAGAAAAGGAACTAAAAGAAGTCAAGGAACAGAGCGAGGATACTAAAATAAGGCTAAACAGAAGAATACAGGTAAAAAATTATCGAAAGAAAAAGTGCGTAACGAGCTACATCCATTAATGTATATCCAGTTATTCTACGCTTGGGTTACCTGTGGTTATTTTAGGTTTTGTGTTTTTTTTTATTTTTTTTTTATAGTATCGTTTTGTTCTTACTAAAAGTTAATATTATATTCTTTGTGGTTGTTTTCTATCAGGAATTATCAGAACAAGTCAAGTTTTTGAAAATGGAGCGAGATGTTAAAAATGGCGCTGTTCGACTACACGGTACAGGTATGACATCATTCAACACAGGAACCCCAATCCCATAAAAAATGATCTGTAGACTAACTGTAATGTTATATTGCTTTCAGCTGGCAATGCATCACAAAGTGAGCTGGAGAAATTACGACAACAGTTATTTATGAAAGACAGGGTAAGATAAAACAATTACTCGCAGTATTCAGTCATTTTTGAAGCTACTGTCCTCCATATATGGAGGCGTAGCTTCTATTCTTGTGTCCGTGTGAAAGAGTGTAAGCTGACTATTACGCGTGCGCGAAATTTCCCGCTTGTGTCGAAAATAAAAATGGCGGACGTTAGGCAAAAACCAAGTAACTTGTTTTGCCTCTAGTTTTCACTGCAGTGCGGTATTGCACAAAAAGATCAGTGCCACTCAAATTAAACTAAGATACTTGTGCTATATAATAACATTATAATTATTCTTACTATTTTTTACTTTTAAATTGTTTTTTAAAGAAGCACATTGTAGTGTGCATGACGTTTTAAATTGATCAATCGTTTATTGATGAGTATTAGCTTGATATATATATATATAACACACTTTCCTAAAGAACACCATTCTATTTTACAGTATCTGCTTGTTGCTGAGGGAGAACTGCAAAAACAGCAAAAGTACTTTGTTGGGTTTATAGGTGGAATTAGCAGAGACTTTAGGTACTTGAACTGGTTGAAGTGTTTTTCTTCTCTCCTCCTCTTCGCCTTCTTTTCCTCCTTCTCCTCCTTCTTTTCCTCCTCTTCCACCTCCTCCTCTCCCTCCTCCTTCCCTTACATTCTCTCCTTCGATTCCTTTTCTTTATACTCATTCTTCATCTCATTTTCGACGTCCTTCTGACCTTCTCTCCCTCCTGCTTTTCCTCTTCTTTCCTTCCCTTTCCTCCTCCTCTTTTTCCTCATCCCGCTTCTCCATATTATTCTTTTTCTCTAAAGTCGTGTTGTCTCTGCTTCTCTTTTGTCTTTCGAATTCCCCATCTTCCTTCCTTTCTTCTTTATTTTTCATTTTATTTCCGTTGTTTTACTTAGACTATTCATTTTACCAATGTCATTTATAAATTGTTTAATTAATCATGTTACTTAGAATATTACAAGAACGTAAGAATCTCACCGTTAAAGAGTACAACAAAGACGAAAAAGCGTTTGCTTCTATGTTAAACAAAGTTTACGTCGCGATAAAAGAAGGTAAGGCTTGAGAATTGGTTCTTCACAGCTCTTCACCGTCAAATTAAATCATTAAACATATATCTATGCAGCTTTGCTTCACGGCTTTTTAGTTAGTGATCTATACGGAATTTCTTTTTATGTTTCCAGGGAAACTAACAGACTTTCGAGCAACTTTACCGTCACACTATCTGGGAATTAATGTTGTAAGTACATGGCTTTGTCGGTTAAATATGTTATATCATACATCAAATTAGACAGACATTTCATTCGATTAAAATCTGATGGTAAATACTGAAAAGAGTACAAATTACTGACGTTTCGAATGTTAGTAGTTTTACAGAGCAAAGTCAAACTATCGTACTGTGTTTACTCCAATAGTCCACTTCACAGTTCCCTGTGCCATCTTGAAAGGATGCAGCAGGGCCTTTGCATCGAAGGGAGACGAACGTTGAGCTTGCAATGATAGAGACGCGTGAATAATTGTCCCGCAAGGTGTTACAGCGCGACACGCAAAAGTATGACCACATTTAAAGTATTCGCATACATCTATGCACGGGAGTTTGTACTTTAAACAGACACATTTGATGTGAAGTTGTCTGATTTTACCGAATAAGGCTTGTAAAAATTCGCCGTTTCGCAGCATAAAGTCCGTGCATAGAAGTATGCGAATATATGAAAAGTGGTCATACTTGTGCGAGTCGCGCTGTAAAAGGTCTCTATCAACTCAAGCTCAATGTTCGTCTCGCTTCGATGCAACGGCCCGGCTACCTTTCAAGATGTCGCAGGGAACTGTGGAAATGTCTATTGTTACTCCTTAGAGTCACCAATTTACGCGCAGAATAATTGTACTCCTTCTTTGATTATTTGAGATGAAAAAGACGAAAGATTATACCATTATTACTCCAACTGTTTCCGAAGTAAACCCACACGGTCTAATTGTTATGCCTCTTTGAATTAAACTTTTTGTCCTTCATGATAATTAAGATGTAAAATTATCCTGTTCTTCTAGGATCTTACTGGCCATCCATTAGGGAAGAAGCTTTTTCGACCGTTCATGGACCTTGAAAAACATCTAGAAGAAGTTGACAATTCTGATTTGAGGTATAGGCTTCTTTATCAGTCCAAAGTCTATCTATGTCAAGGCCCGGGCAAACGGCTTCAACATTTGCTTCAACATCCGTTCGATTTTGTTGAAGCCGCTTGCTTGGGACCTTTAAACTCTTTCAATATCAACATCAATTCAACATTGATTCAACACGTTTTGACAATGTTGAAAGGGGTGGCAAACGGCTTCAGCATTGACATTCAACAAAATCGAACGGATGTTGAAGCAAATGTTGAAGCCGTTTGCCCGGGCCTTTGCCGACATAGGATAAAAACAATCTCGTTCCCATTCGCCGTTAGCTCTTACTGCGCATGTTCATGCTCGACGAACTATCTTGGATAGATCGTCGAGCATGCGCAGTAAGATATAACGGCGAATGGGAACGAGTTTGAGGATAAAAAATGTCCAGTGGCTGCTTTAACCTTCACATTATGTGTATCTTTTGTATTCAAAACAGTCTGTGGTAAAGCCTGGTTCACATGTAGTAGCGACATAAGCAATACACGCAGACTCAGTAGTCACATCTATTCGAGAAATGCTTCACTGAGTCTGCGTATGTTGCTTATGCTTATGTCGCTAGTGTGAATCAGGCTTTAGATAATACGGGACAGTTCGGCAAATAATAACAATGTCCGCATATTTTGTGCAGCCTGCATGTAGAGCTGAGAATAACAATACTACAGATCGATTTTCTCTCTTACCGAGTGAAACATAAAATCTTTCAACTCACTAAGATACTATATAAATGGTTAATTTTTTTCTTAACTTTCTTTCATTTGTAGAGTTGATGTCACCCATCCATTACTGATGGGATGGCGAGAAGGCAAAAATGGCTCTTCGACTCTCACTAAACCGACTATTGGAAAATCGGCACAAGGTCAGTGGACTAACGTTAAGCTTGCATGTTCCAGACTAGTTAGTTTGTTCTCACCATCACCCTTCGGCCTCGGCCGAGAGTCCTCCCACAACAGACTTCTTTGTTCAACAGACTTTTTTGTTCTAAGAAAGTTATCTGAATAGTGATTTATATCATTTTTGTCTCATTTTGAACTTTAAGGTATATAGTAAACAGGGGTGGTTCCAGAAATTTGTCAGGGGGTGCCCCAATTTCAAATGAAGGGCTTTTAAGGTATTAGGGGGTATCCGATCCCTGAATGTCTTAAATAAAATAGGGGTAATTGCGACTCTAGGGGGGGGGGGGGGTCTCCTGTGTCACTTGGGACACCCAATAGATCCGCCCCTGGATAAGCGTTCATAAACTAACAATTTTGTGTATTTTCAGTAACTGGCGTTCACCCACAGCTTGTAGACATGAAGCAGAATAGACCTCTAACTAAAGACGCACTGGAACACTTCCCAGAGTGGACAGAAAAAGAGGTAGACATATTCAGTTACCAAAGATGCTATAGTTTACATACTGAGTCAGTTGATTTTGTTTTTTCCCCTTGTTTCTTCCTTCCTTTCTCTCTTTCTTTTTCCCTTTCTTTTTTTCTTTCTTTCTCTTTCTTTTTCCTCGTTTCTTTCTTTTTTCTTAATCAACGAGTGACGCACAGACAGTTTGAAAGTACTGCCATAAACTATTTAAATTTTTCTTTGTGATTTTTATTTTGCAGGTCGAAGACCTATTTGCACAGTTCAAAGCTTTTGATGCTAACGACGATTTCCATCTAGATACACAAGAGGTAACAAGTGATGTTGATGTTGATGTTGATGTTGATGTTGATGTTGATGTTGATGTTGATGATGATGATGATGATGATGATGATAATGATGATGAAGATGATCATATCATCGTTATCATCACTATTATCATGACTGTGATTAATGATGTTGATGCGGCGATGATAGTGATGATAATGATAATGATGATGAAGATGATCATATCATCGTTATCATCACTATTATCATGACTGTGATTAATGATGTTGATGCGGCGATGATAGTGATGATGATGATAATGATGTAGGCGATAGTGATGATTAATGTTGCTGATGGCGGAGATAATCGTGATTCTGCTAATGATGATTATCATATTAAATTATTTTGTTGTTTATTAGCTTCTACGTGCAATACCAGATACTTTAGGAAGAATGGCTACTACAGAAGAAATCAAGGTCAGTCTAAAATATAACATAAATTAAGATATATACCTATTTCAAAAAAGGTTGTCATGTAGGCGATAGGAAATAGGTCATTCCAAGATCCAAGAATAGCTGGAATAACGTGTGTTGTTGCTTCTTATTCTCGCCTCGATATCGTTTATAAGTCCTCGATATGATTATTTGTGTTTACAGCTATTTCAAAAAACGTTGAATACTGAATAGTGCATTCCAAGACCAAAGGGCATTGTGGGTCTCATTGATTCTTAATAAATAATACATATACAGCGATATTTACTCCCTATAACAAGCTCGTATATTGTTTTGAATGGAATGCACTAAGAATAAAATAACTAACTATTATTTATTTTACTTTAAACTATATTACTTGACCCAAAATGCATTTCGGTCTTGAAATGCACTATTTAGTATGCACTATTCAGTATTCTACGTTTTTTGAAATAGCTGTAATTGTATTAATGACCTATCGCTTATTGCCTTTGGTGTATTTACTCAAATAAGCGCTGCATTTTAACGCTATAATGTTATTCTAGAACAGCATTGGAAATAAATTGTTATCAAAATATTCTTCAGTTCAAAGTAATTATATTTTACCGCTCGCCCATTATCTCCCTAATATTCGTAGCTTTGATTAAGAAGGGGACAATGAGTCCGAGAAAAATTTAATAAGCGCGAATAAATACGGTACGTCCTTTGAAAATATTGAATGTAGTGAATTTTAGTCAACCACACGGAAGAGCCGCGAGGGGAAGTGATGGTTTAAAAATACACATTGTTTTACACATTTGTTCTATCTCAGGAAGCAATGATGGAGGTTGACATCGATTCTTCAGGAACTGTGGATTTTTATGAATTTCTTTGCGTTGCAAGACTTATAGCCCAAGGAAAAGGTTTGAAAAATACACTACTTTTTAATGACAGGTCACATTCATGCCAAGCAAAATCATTGATATCAGAACATCCCTCTAACTCTGACCATGCCACGCGCGCGTTCCACATTTAATTTGGCGCCATTTTGTAACTTTCACCAATAAGAAACAAAAATGGACAACTCTTTTTAAATACTTGGAAGACTTTTATTTTACTATAATTAAATACAAAATTTCTTTTCCTCTGTACTTGAAAGCTCAAACGAAAGACAATAGTTCAATTTTTCGCGCGCTTCATAATTTGGTGCTATTTTCAGACTGTGGTTCGACAAGTCAAGCGAAAGACATTCATCTTACTTTTACAAAAGCTCTATGTAGAAAGCAAACTATATATCCGTGTAGAGTGAAGTCATTTAACCCGTGAAATAGATGTTAGACAAATACACCTTAGCAGTCTAGAATTCCATTGTTTTCTTTTGTGTCTATTTGACTATTACACTTTAGCAAGCAATTTCTATTTCACGGGTTAGAGTGGTTTTCATTAACCCGTGAAACACACTTTAGCGTATTACACACTATTACACTTTGGTTGTTTTGTATTTTGTTGTCTTGTATTTTGTTGTCTTACATGACTATTACAATCTATTACACTTTAGCTATTACACTTTGTTTCACGGGTTAATGAAAACCACTCTAAATGCCTTCACTCTATATAATACAAAACTAAATAGTACAAAATAGTGCTAAATTAAACTATAGAAAACAGACAATAGACCAAAGCCAAAACTTAGCAGCCGCGCCTTTATTCGCACGGAAATGAGGCTTATTATGCAAACAGAGAAAAAACATTCCGTCGCTAAGGACAAAACTACAACTTCATTGACAGCATTTTATAGTCGTTTTTCCACCTTTTTCTTTTGTAAAATACTAGAATTTTCAACTAAATTACCGCTTTCTACGTTATATTTTACAATAGTTAGCCTTTTTTCAATTTTTAGTAGCATTTTATTTTGTTTTTGACCTTTACACTGCTCGACTTCACGCCCTTCTGCGATGAAATTATGGAGGAGAAAAGTGATTCAAAGTCAGGTAAATTGATCTTTTTAACTAATTGAAAAAAGTTAGCCTTTTTTAGCCATACATACGACTTCATATAAGTTTTTTAGTTAATTATCTATCATTTTGTTGGATATTTTTGTTCAAATCGACCTCGCTACGGCATCGAGATATGTTGATATTTTTGCCGTCAATCAGGTTACTAATCGCTTGCTAGCACTGTAAACCTTTAATTTCAATTGTTTATGCTTTTTCTTTTTACAATTCTTTGACAACATCGTTTTCAATATTGTTTTACAGATGAAAGAAACAAATAAAACATTCCATGTACCTTTTTCGACAGGGCTTCATTGCTCAAACTATGGTTATAAGAATAGCAGTTATTCGCTTTCCGGTCGAAGACCAATTTTTTACTTTAATATATTGAAGTCAATGCCAATTCTATGGACATCCTCCTGAATATGAATACCTTTTTTTCACTGCCGTTTCTTTCTACATTTCACAATGAACAAAATCAACAAAATAGTTATCCATTTTTTATTAAACTATCTCTCTTTTTTGCTCTAAGGTGGTTGTGATAGCTAATGGCAGCAAAAATGTCAACATATTTCGATGCCGTAGCGAGGTCGATTTGAACAAAAATATCCAACAAAATGATAGATAATTAACTAAAAAACTTATATGAAGTCATATGTATGGCTAAAAAATGGCTAACTTTTTTCAATTAGTTAAAAAGATCAATTTACCTGACTTTGAATCACTTTTCTCCTCCATAATTCCATCGCAGAAGGGCGTGAAGTCGAGCAGTGTAAAGGTCAAAAACAAAATAAAATGCTACTAAAAATTGAAAAAAGGCTAACTATTGTAAAATATAACGTAGAAAGCGGTAATTTAGTTGAAAATTCTAGTATTTTACAAAAGAAAAAGGTGGAAAAACGACTATAAAATGCTGTCAATGAAGTTGTAGTTTTGTCCTTAGCGACGGAATGTTTTTTCTCTGTTTGCATAAGCCTCATTCCCGTGCGCTATAAAGGCGCGGCTACTAAGTTTTGGCTTTGGTCTATAGAAAGAAAATAGACCATTTAGTTTGTGGTAGTTGATGAAGAACAAAAGAAAACAAATGGTTTAGTGTTTATACTATTAGATTGCCTAACTGCACTCTATGGACGATGTGTGATTAAACAATATGTTTATACTATTTGCACTCTCACGTTATTTCTTGTATTTTGTTTTCATTCAAGGTGAAGCCAAGCTATTCAAGAAAAAGACGCTTAAAGCCTTACAGAAGCCTACAATAAATAACAACGATAAAGCGCAAGGATCCAAGCTTTGTGTTGTACAGTAAATGACGTCAATAACAAAATTACGACAATTTATTTATTTCCTTGTTCTATTGCGGAGAAGTAAAAATATTTTTAGTCCGAGGACACTCGAACCGTGAACATTTGGTACTTTTTTAATAACCCACATCCCATATTAAAGCAAATAGATTAAAAATAAGATTTATTATGAACACTTAGTGTATTTGAACTTACCGCTTCATTTTTAGAGGTTTTGAAACAGTAGAAGGTTCAGAAAATAATAACATGAAAAAAGTCAAGTGTTCACGGTTTGAGTATGCTCACTGTATGGAAGATTAAAACCAAACAAAGATGTTAAACATTTACTTGATATCATTTTCGTTGTATTATGTGTTGCAATTGATATCTCTGAACAAAAATGTTAATCAGGTTGTTCAACAAGATGAAAAACAGTTATTGTTCCCTGCTAGCAGAGTCTTCCACAGTTCAAATCGAACTGTGGAAGACTCTGCTAGCAGGGAACAGTTATTGCTGTTGGTATTCAAGAACGTGTAAATACAACTGCCTCAGAAATGGCATTTATTTTATTTTATTTATTTCTCTTTTGTGTATATAAATTGTTAAAAGTATTGTACATTAATTTAATAAATTAAAGTTTTACAATTGAATCTTTTTTTGTGGTTTTTGCGAGGTCAAGTTAGAATTCAATCTAACAAAAAAATGTAAAAAATCAGGGAAAATGTTTCTTTACAAGTATCTTAATAGAAAGCAAAGATGCACTCACAAATAAACATTTAAAAAAATTAACACAAGTTTGTTGTCATTGCTGACTTCACGATCAAGAATGACGAATTTAGTGTCGTTACCGGTATGTAGTTCTATAGTCAAATATAAATAAATACAATGGAGACTGCTTAGACAAATCTTTCTCAATTACACTGGAGTTCAAACCTTCATACTAGAGTAGTTTCACATAAGCGGCCGCTTCTTGTATGCTTGTGTTTCTTATATACTAATGAGGTCGTCAACAAGAAATATAACAAAATAATAACAAATTAACGTGCATACGTTGTTACAAATATATAAAAAACCATGAAGTTTAGAAAGAAAGACTTTAATTGTGTTTCTATTGTAGCATTGTATGCACGTGAATTCGTTACATTTCTTGTCAACGAGCTCATTCGCATATAAGAAACACATAAGCATACAAAAAGTGGCTTATGTGAAACTACTCTACTAACAACATTCATTTTCACCTTTGATACAGACTTAAAATAGTGTTATTGTTTGTTTGCAAAGCCACAATAAGTTTTAGCACTACTTGTCTTGAGTGGTTTTTATTGTCTTGGTCTTGTGAGGTTTTCATTTTCTTGTGATTTTGATGTCTTCAGTTTTAGTATAAGTGAAGTTCCACCATATACCATCTCAATGTGGTCCATTATATTAAATTCAATTTATAACTAATTTTGGCCTACTGTCATGTAGTTTTCTTTGTCCTTCTGAAAATAGAACAAGACTTTTAATAATAATATAACAGTATTATTTAACAATAATTATTATTTGCTGAAGGCGAAGTGATTAAAGGTGAATAAGAAATGAGATGCAGTCAAGGTTATTATACACTGATCCTCAGGTGGATAATTGTCTTAGTATAACTACAAAAATGATTATTTCAAAAAGAACTGTTCATTTCTTATTTCTAAAAGTGTGCCAAACACAGTATGTGACTATTGAGAAAAAGTGTGGATTTCTCAACCAATCACTGCATGCTATTTCCTATAATCCCTTGTGTAATACTGTAAAAACCTGCATATAAAAACCACTATTTTTCGAGGTTAGGCTAAAGTGGTTCTTATATAATTGGTAATTAGTGAAAAATTAGGCTAAGGTGGTTCTTAACTGGTTCTTATTTACAAATTTACAATTTATTACATAATATAAATTGTTATGTAGAAGCATCTGAATGATGCATGTATTCTCATTAACTGATAATACATTTCTAAAATATCTTTCTTGCATTGCATTTTAAATTTGGTCATTCAGACTCAACTTACATTTTTTTAAATGACCAAATAAATCTTGAAACCTTTCATATAAGAACCAGTCTATTTTTTTTTAGGCTAAAGTGGTTCTTTAGGTGCTTAAAAAGCAAATTTTAGCCTAGTGGTTCTTAATCCACTGGTTCTTATATGTGGGTTTTTACTGTAATACTAAACTAAGACGGAAAGGTAAATTGAAAACTGTCATAGCTTGGACCATGGACAAAAATAATATCTGGATTCTAGGCCATGAAAGACCAATGACCTTAAAACTGCAATACACCAAAAGCCCAATGCATAGACCACATTCATAAATACCATAATATGTACTGGAAAATGATTTTCAAGTTAACTAATATTTTAAAATTTTAGCACTGTGACATGAAAGAACCACCTGAAATAGGCATGTTTGGAAGGTTTTGATGCTCTAATTTTTTTCTTTTGATGCCTCGTTTTGGTGTTTTTCTGATTTTTTCAAACTCTTATAGGTTCTTGCAAATTTAATCATTTTTTCTCAAACTTTCACAAGTTATTGTTATGGTGAATGTCTATGATATGATAGCTTTCTTTTTCTTAAAACATCAATTTAAAAAAAAAAATGATAATTAGTGGTGGCCATTTATGAAAGTCATCTATGTAACTTTGTACTTAATAAGACTGTGTAAATTATATTCAATATTTACTACTTACATGAAGAAATCAAGTATCTTATTTGGAAATCTAAATATCTTTTTCACAAAGTCCTGTCGTCTTCTCATTATCTGTCTGTCAGCGCTTACTCTTCTGTTAAATTCACATAACCTTCTATATACTCTTGGGAATCCATAATACTAGAAAACAATACATAAATATTCATTAAAAATTATGAGGACTTTTAGTGAGAATTTGTTATTTGTTTTACATGTGACTCATCGATGAAGATATAATCACTTCCATCATCATCAACAATATTATTATTATCCCCATCACTATCATTAATTTTGTTTTATAAAATATTTGAGATACTCTGCATGCTCTGATTGGCTGGTGAACATGTTTATATCAGATGACTGATGATATAAGCACTCTGGAAGCTGTAGAGTACTCAAAAAGTCAAAAAAACACTCAGATACACTTCATGTTTCTTTATGACTTCTCTCTTGCTTTACAGCTCCCAGTGACAGTGTTTATATCACAGTATAGAGCGGTTTTCGTACTGGCCGTAATATTTACCGCACAGTTACGGTACTGTTATTGTAGAATTTTCAAATGTTTTTATAGAACTTACGGTATGGTTACGGTTACGGTACGGTACGGTCATTTACCCACTCGTACGAAAACCGCTCTATAGACACACAAGCCATTTTATATTACTTAAATAATCTTATTCCAAGTTCTGTTATCATTAATCATGAAGCCGTCATTCACCCTAATTACTACCATAATTAGCCTCATTACTATCATCATGATCACAATCACTATCTTCACCATAAATGGTTTGCATCCATTCCCAGGAGAGTAAATCAAACAAAAACAAAAGGCAGCCATGACAAAAGAAAACTGCTACCATGACTGGTGGTACTTTTGTTCAATTCCTGGGAATGGTTTCAATCCATCTATTATTATCATATTTAGTCAACAGCAAAAGCAGTTCAAATAAAGAGAAACACATTTTAATATCATTTAGAATCAGAATATGTGTAAAGTGCTGAATCATGCACAGATATACCACATATGTAAACGCTATTAAGTGACTTAGAATTTTGCCAAATCAATTGAAAAAATTAAGAAAATCTAAGAATCGTAAGAAAATACAGTTATGTTGTGAACTATAATAACAAATTTACTATTAGATCTGTTTTAGTACCACACAGAAACTGTAAGATTACAATTTTTTTCAGATTAGCATTGTATTAAACAACAACAAACGCATTTTGATTAAACAATGGCGTCTAATTAGAAAGTTGAAGTTGTAGTTCCTTTGCAAATCAGTAAATCTACTTAGTTTTAAATCTTAAAAATACAGAAGAACTACCCAAATGAGTCGGATCACAAAACACGTGTGATCATGACAACATTAACGAGCTTGCATCACCTCTCTCGCCGCTGTAAAACAATATTTTCTCCCGATTTACGAGAAAAAAAACTTACCCTTCCTACAGCATAGACTGTTGCTTTCTTTCCTATCGATATTGCGATGACAGCCATAACTTTTTCGATCATTTTTTACTAATAAAATCTTCATTTGAAAATACGCAATGCAAAGTCACTTTCTGTCCGCCATTTTGTCTTTAGTACCCAGTACCCCGCTGAAAATTGCGTAATCTGGATCAAAAATTTTAACCAATGACAACCGAGGAGCAAAAAGCCCGCGCTTTTGCGCACTTACAGATCTACTAGTAACTTAGTTCTTTTTATTATTTTCTATGACAGAAGGAATAGATAAGAAAATGAATAAAATGGATCGTTTTGCTTTTAGTTTGTATTATTATTATGTGCAATGATGTTTATAAAAATAATGATGGGGATTATGATGATGATAATAATAATGATTATGATGATAATGATGATAAGATAATAATAATGATTATGATGATAATAATAATAATGATTATGATGATAATGATGATAAGATAATAATAATGATTATGATGATGATAATAATAATGATTATGATGATAATGATGATAAGATAATAATAATGATTATGATGATAATAATAATGATTATGATGATAATGATGATAAGATAATAATAATGGTTATGATTGTCATTATTATAATTGTGTTGATCATTGTGTTGATGATCAGGGTAATTATGATAACGATGATCAGGGTAATTATGATAACGATGATCAGGGTAATTATGATAACGATGATGATGGTAATGATACTGAACAGCAATGGTGTTGATGATCGATAATGAAAATGGTACTGCTGTGACATGTACAACAATAGTGACGATCATCATGATACTGCCATGACAACAAGGTAACAACAATGATGATACTGCCATAACAACAAGGTGACGATGATACTGCCATGACAACAATAGTGGTGATGATGATACTGCCATGACAACAATAGTGACGATGATGATACTGCCATGACAACAATAGTGTCGATGATGATACTGCCATGACAACAATAGTGATGATGATGATACTGCCATGACAACAATAGTGATGATGATGATACTGCCATGACAACAATAGTGACGATGATGATACTGCCATGACAACAATAGTGTCGATGATAATACTGCCATGACAACAATAGTGATGATGATACTGCCATGACAACAATAGTGACGATGATGATACTGCCATGACATTGTGACGATGATACTGCCATGACAACAAGTGATGATGATGATACTGCCATGACAACAATAGTGACGATGATGATACTGTCATGACAACAATAGTGACAATAATGATGATACTTCCATGACAACAATATTGACAATGATGATACTTCCATGACAACAATGACAGTGATGATACTGCCACGACAACAATAGTGACGATGATACTGCCATGACAACAATAGTGACGATAATCATGATACTGCCATGACAACAATAGTGATGATGATGATACTGCCATGACAACAATAGTGACGATGAAGATACTGCCATGACAACAATAGTGTCGATGATGATACTGCCATGACAACAATAGTGACGATGATACTGCCATGACAACAATAGTGATGATGATGATACTGCCATGACAACAATAGTGACGATGATGATACTGCCATGACAACAATAGTGTCGATGATAATACTGCCATGACAACAATAGTGATGATGATACTGCCATGACAACAATAGTGACGATGATGATACTGCCATGACATTGTGACGATGATACTGCCATGACAACAAGTGATGATGATACTGCCATGACAACAATAGTGACGATGATGATACTGTCATGACAATAGTGACAATAATGATGATACTTCCATGACAACAATATTGACAATGATGATACTTCCATGACAACAATGACAGTGATGATACTGCCACGACAACAATAGTGACGATGATACTGCCATGACAACAATAGTGACGATAATCATGATACTGCCATGACAACAATAGTGATGATGATGATACTGCCATGACAACAATAGTGACGATGAAGATACTGCCATGACAACAATAGTGTCGATGATGATACTGCCATGACAACAATAGTGACGATGATACTGCCATGACAACAATAGTGATGATGATGATACTGCCATGACAACAATAGTGACGATGATGATACTGCCATGACAACAATAGTGTCGATGATAATACTGCCATGACAACAATAGTGATGATGATACTGCCATGACAACAATAGTGACGATGATGATACTGCCATGACATTGTGACGATGATACTGCCATGACAACAAGTGATGATGATACTGCCATGACAACAATAGTGACGATGATGATACTGTCATGACAATAGTGACAATAATGATGATACTTCCATGACAACAATATTGACAATGATGATACTTCCATGACAACAATGACAGTGATGATACTGCCACGACAACAATAGTGACGATGATACTGCCATGACAACAATAGTGAGGATAATCATGATACTGCCATGACAACAATATTGACAATGATGATACTGCCATGACAACAATAGTAACGATGATACTGCCATGACAACAATAGTGACGATAATCATGATACTGCCATGACAACAATATTGACAATGATGATACTGCCATGACAACAATAGTAACCATGAATATGATACAATCACAATAGTGATGATAATGAGGGGGATGATGATGATCGGCTTCCATAACAACAATAATGATGATGATACTTCTATGATAACGATGATCTGATACTGAACAACAATAGTGAGGATGGCTAAGATACTGGGTATATAACAACAATATTGCCATAATGTTAACGATAATATTAATGATTATAAGAATCATGATTTTCTATTTGCATCTTGAGCAGAAAGGATAATAAAACAAGTGAACATTCAAGACATACCATCATCATAAGTGAACTATATTTTATTAATGAACAATACTAACATTCAAAACATACCATCACCATAAGTGAACTATATTTTATTTCTGAATACTAACATTCAAGATATACCATCACCATAAGTGAACTATATTTTATTTCTGAATACTAACATTCAAGATATACCATCACCATAAGTGAACTATATTTTATTTCTGAATACTAACATTCAAGATATACCATCACCATAAGTGAACTATATTTTATTTCTGAATACTAACATTCAAGATATACCATCACCATAAGTGAACTATATTTTATTTCTGAATACTAACATTCAAGATATACCATCACCATAAGGGAACTATATTTTATTTCTGAATACTAACATTCAAGATATACCATCACCATAAGGGAACTATATTTTATTCTGAATACTAACATTCAAGATATACCATCACCATAAGGGAACTATATTTTATTTCTGAATACTAACATTCAAGATATACCATCACCATAAGTGAACTATATTTTATTTCTGAATACTAACATTCAAGATATACCATCACCATAAGGGAACTATATTTTATTTCTGAATACTAACATTCAAGACATACCATCACCACAAGGGAACTATATTTTATTTCTGAATACTAACATTCAAGACATACCATCACCACAAGTGAACTATATTTTACTTCTGAACAATACTAACATTCAAGATATACATATTGCAAATCTCAGTTTCAATTTCATGAATTTTTGTCTAAAATTAAATAATCTATAAATTACTACAACATTTTTAATATCATACATCTAGATTAAATATCTTTACTCATCCAAAATGATTATTTTTTTAAATATCAATTGATCAACAAGCTTTATTTAAAGAGGGGCAATCATATTTACAGTATAAACCATACTCTACCAAATGGTTGCACATCTAAAAGCTAGTCATGCAAAGTGTTGACTGTATTTCAAATGTCCTACTTAAGACTGTTTTGAGGTCTTGTTTCAAATAACAATTCACTGACCCAGAAAACAAAGCTTATGATTTGTCAAATTCAATGAACTGCAAACAAAAGGTGTGTGGAAGAAAAGAAAAGATCAAGAAGATCAAGAAATGGATCACAGCTGCGGGAAACGGAGACTGACATTAAAAACAGTTGCAAGGGAAACTATAGAATGAAAACAAAAAGAAAAAAACAACAACAATGAAAAATTGAAAAGGTTCTACAGGCAAGAAGAGAATGGAAAATAGGAAAACAAATTGAAAGAAATTGAAAGCGAATAAAAGAAATGTAAAGAAAGATATTATGATTGCATTTTTGTCTTTAAAATAATAAATAAATTATGTTCTGATTTAGAAGAGAAAATTACTACTTAATGCATTAAATTAAGCATAAAAATATTCACAATAGAAAACATAGTGCTAAAAATCCCATGAAATATTTTGTTTTGTGATTTTTGATAAGATGTTATTACCAATGCTGATCAACATAGATCATTGCTGATTGCATTGGTTGAAGGAGGGTCGGTGGAAGTGACGTCACTTTGTCAAGAATGGTAGAAGTCATTTGGTTCAACCTAGGGAAAATTGTAACATAACATTACTACTACTATATGTTGCACAACATGAGTCGGAGCATAAAGATTTTTTAGAGACTTTTTAAAAATACTCTGTATAATGTTTTAATGACATTTTAGAGCATAAATCAACATTATATCCATGAAATAAGATCAAATTGCTACTGTGTAATAGTTTTTTTTGGGGGGGGGGGGGGGGGGGGTATTGTTTACTATGTATTTTTATTTTTATTTTTTTTATATAAACATATTTTATTCAGATATTAACCCCAAGAGTAAGAACTCATCGAGGGGGTCTATATATTATTTACAATAAAGTAAATTAAATGGAGTTTTAGGACTAGAACAAATTACATATAATAAATATAATACAATAAAGAAAAGCTTAAGTGTAGTTATTAAAGTATATGAAAGGCAATAAACATTAAGTTAAATATATAAGTATATTAAGTATAATTTAATTTCACGAAGAAAAATGGCTAGAGTCAATTATGTACTGCTGCACCGCAAAAAATAATGTTTTATTATCAGAAAAAGATATTTCATTTGAACCGTGCAACAGTAAAAAAAGTGTTTTCTTAAAAGATAAGTTACACCAATTATCGATAAGTTGTGCAGCAGAGGTAAGTAGCGAATCACGTTGAGCAGAGTACCTACTATGTATTTGGTGTTTTTGTTTGAGTGATACTGATTATATATTTGTAAAACTGTTTTTATCTTTTTATCTCCTAGTTGCAGTCTTTATTTCAAATTAGGATCTTGATCACAATATATTACAGATGAATCTCCATTCATGAACATATTAAGTTTATATACAGTTATTTCAAAAATTGTTGTCGCAGCTAAAGCATCACTCTAAGACCAAAATGATTTCTGTTTTTTTGTTTTTGCTGCTCATGTATTGAAATCAGACTTGTTTACTAATAACAAAATGTGAGCATCAGTTCACATGCTTGTTATTGTATTACAAACAATTTTGTTGATAACAAGTTTAATTTCAATATATTACCAGCACAAAACCAGCATTCATTTTGGTCTTGGCTTGATGCTGGTTGCATAGACAGTGACAAGAACAGGTTCCCATTTAAATCTGATCTGTGTGTTTAGCACACATCAACAAAATTTGCATAAGTACAGATTTAAATGGGAAAGTACAGATTTAAATGGGAACCTGTTAAAGTTTTTTGGAAAGAAGTACATATCTTACCAGTCTTTCTGGTCTTGTGGAAGCTTAGGTACTGCATCTTTCTTTGGTACATTCAAACTGGACTTCAAAGCTTTAAAGTTGCCTTCAATGTTTTTCCTGTAGTCAGACATACTATTGCCTGCTTGATTGACAGCATGCTGTGGAATCAAACAAGACATTTATTTCATTACCTTTTACTTACGTAAATTTACTTAGATTAGATTGTTTTGAAATTTTTAAATATATATCGTTTTTATAATAATATTGTAGCTTATATCGTTTTATAATTGTAATATCTTTATATAGTAATTTTATGCCTGAGGGCCACCAGTTCGTCAGTGCAAACTGTTATGTGTTACCCTCATAAATTAAAGTTGTTACTTATACTTACTTACTTACTTACTTACTTACTTACTTACTTGCAGTACTTACATACAACAATGTTAGAATGATCATCATTACAACCTTTTTTCATCATTAACATCACTTCATCCTCATCCCATTGTAATAATATATCACTATAGGTGAGTGTAGTGTTTACAAGTGTTGGTATTGTGATGCTAATTTGCCAACAATTTACACAATAGATTTTGTTATTTTCTTTCTTCTAAAAACAATGGTTGGTTGGCAAAACCATAACAAACTATGTCACTCTACGTCTACCTATACTTACATAAAGAAGAGCAGTCTGGTGTGCAATGTATTTGTGATTAGCAAGATTGAAGACATCACTGTTCAACTGCTGACAGAGGGTTGTCATTTGGTTTAACATTGCAAATTGCTGGAAATATCCTGGAAAGTAAGTGATATATACTTTTACAATTAAGAAATGAAATAAGTCTTCCTCGATACAGATTCTCGAGCAGGTCCAAACACTCAACTTTGTCTCATGTTTGGACTGATCTGCTCTCAAATTCTCCAAAACGCACATCTGTTTTCATAAGCGAGTGAAAACACAGAATATGTGTTTCATTTCTTTTATAAAATAACAATTATGCAACACGACAAAAACACCTTATTTATTCATTTAACGATGTCATTTCTCTCTATGTTACATTTCATCGAAAATGACCAATAAGCAAGCAAAAGATCAAATTAACGAAAACAACTTACTGTTGAATGAGTGTGTACAATTGAAAATGGAGTGGGTGTGTTTCATGCTCTCATGAAACACAGGTTTTTGACCAATCAACACGTGCATACTATCCAAATTATTTTATAATAAACATCAATATTGGAATGACTACAAGCAAGATGTTAATGAAGATCAAATTAATTATGATGATGACGCTGACAATAGTAGTGACAATAGTATGACAATAGTAGTGATGATGATGATTGAATTGATGAGAATGAGAACTATGGTGATGAGAACAGTGGTCATGATGGTCAGATGCTAAAAAAATAATGATGATGATGAAAACAGAGGTGGGCAACAATAAGGATGATGGTGGTGATAGTAACAAGGATGATGATGAAGATGACAGTGGTCATGATGCAGGCTGGATGCTAAAAATAATGATGACTTCAGATGACAATATTGGTGATCATAGGGATCGCAACAAAATTAATGATGACAATTGTTGTGTTGATGATGATAGCAATGACAATGATGGCAATAGTTTTGAGAATCATGCAACAATATTAATGATGATGACAATTGTTTTGTTGGTGATGATAGCAATGATAATAGTTTTCACAATCATGCAACAATGATGTTGATGATGATAATGAAAATACAACATTGTTTACCTTCCATAGTTGACTTCTGTAAGTAGAATTGTGGTCTTTCTGGGCTGGACAAGTATGATGTTACTTTTGGGAATAGCACACTAAGTCCTGTCTGTCTCATATACACCTAAACACACACATCAAAAAGTTCAACAAATTAATAAATTGGAAATTTTGCAATATAGTGGTCCCTTCTTTAAACGGTCACCCATTAAGCGGTCACCCTCTATTAGGCAGCCAAAATAAAAAGTCCCAAATCTATTCCTTTACCTATTCTATACCTCTATTCAGTAGCCAATCCCTATTAAGCAGCCACTTGGGAAAGTCCCGAGGGTTAATAGAGGTACCACTGTATCTACAATCTGTGAGCATGATTTAACACTATATCCATTAAATCAAATCAAATTGCTATTGTGTAATAATAGATCTTTTTGGTGACTATTAGTCACTCACAAAACCAGAAAAGCACAAACTCTAAACATTTCACATAAAAAATAATTTTCATAAAATGTTTACCTTTAATGTTGGCTGTGGCTCTGGTAAAAATAGCAACATTCTCCTCATCTTCTCAATAAGAAATTGTGCTGGAAAAAATGTTTAGTTTTGTTATGTCCCTTTATCTATTCCTGTCTTACAGAGAATGATTGAAGTCACCTGGTTAAAAGCCCGTTGAGCAACCTATATCTTGAACATTAGATCATGTGTTCCTTGTCCAAATAGTAGGGCTGATCAGTGCTACTTTAAGGGTTAAAAATATTTCCCCTTCATACCTTGCTATTACCGTGCCAGTAATAGCCATTTTTACTTGGTTTTGATACTAAAATTCAGCTTATTTGCCAAGAACATCAGACAGTCATCCTTTTAATGTTCAGTTTTTCTTAATTTACGCATACTTATATTAAAGGGTCTTTTTCAAAATTGACCAATGATCAGCACCAACCCCAAAGCGGTGTCCAACCCACCACCTCAAACACACCAACTCCCCCCACCCCCAACACCTGACTCCCCAGATAATAGATCCTGTTAACACAATATTATAATATTTACCTTTTGGTTCAAAGTGACTCTGGTATTCTACTTTGTGTCCTCTATCTAGTTCTCCTTTCGGTGTCTTTTAACAATTCAAAACAATGCAGACTGTAATTTCACACCATCTCAAGATACAATGATTGACTATACATGCTGCTATCAATAGGGTATTTTTCACATGGTGATACTATAGTTTAATTGGTACGCTAATTTAATAGAATAGTGAAACTTATTCAATATAAATAAGTTATTTAAGTTAATTATAATTAGAAAGTGAAATACTTTTTTGTTCATTAATTATATAGAAACAAAAAGTAATAGAAAAATGATTTAATATACAGAAACTATAAAATTTCGTGTACATGAAGCATTAGTACAATGAATGATATGTAGTTGTCGGCCTTTTAATATTTAATAAGCATAGTTATTGGTAAATTTCACATGCCGAAGTAAAAAAAAAAACATAATTTACCGTATATTCTTTCTTACAGAGTACTTCTAGCTGAGAACATAACGTCAATAGCTCTAAGGCGACATCTTCTGGAGAAAACTGTACTTTCCACAGAGGTTCGTGAAGACGAACTTCAACTAAAACATTCAGAGTTTCATAAACATGTTCAACTTTGAAGCAAAAACATTTGAATAACACGGAAGAAATTTGCGTAAAATTACAGTGTAAGCGCGCAAAAATAACATACCTTTAAAGGAAGGATCGTATGCAAGGGGCTGACTTAGTGGTGACGATGAAATAGGCATTTCAATGGTCATAGTTTGCCATTAAAAACAAATACATAACTTTAGCAGTGAAGCAGCACAAAAATGGCTGCCAAAGCAACTCCGCTGTACACAAGCATCGCGGATACTTTGCAGAGAGTTGACTTTTACAAACGAAGCTACTGAAACCAAAACAAAAACATTTTGAATAGCTATTACTGCGTTATCATTTAATATACATTGTAAAGGAAATATTTTATAAAGCAAGGATAATATTTTTAGGTGAATATTGTTCAAAACGGCGAGTTTACATTACGACCGTGTTACCTGGTATCTAATCATGACGTCACAAAGACAATCACAAGTCTTGTTGTCACGCTTACATGCAAGTAAACTTTGCTGAAAGTGCGCTCAAGAAAGTTGAAATTGAAGTATTACTCACTTTTGAATGCCACAACGATACTCGTCTGCAATGGCAGGTAAATTTAGGTAAGTATTTGACTGTGTAATATGCACAGTTGCGGCCCAAACGAGCGCCGAGCGTTACGGCAACGTTTTGCCGCTAAGTTTGAATTTGCTTTCGTCGGAGAAAAACTTTTATCACATTCTTTGGGTTCCGTTTGGGTTGGAAATTCAATGGTACTAGAACATTCCAACAGCTGTAATTTACTGTTTTCAATTTATTGTAGTTTTTACCATTAAAACGAAAGCATTTTAATTTTATTAACTTTATAATATTATGATTTTCAAATATTTGAACTTCGGCACTGCAAAAGCACAGATAACCCAAGCTTATGCACTAGTCAAAGTAAACCCCCACCCCCCCCCCCCCCCCAACCCGGGACAGGGTGGGGGCAATGTGGGGCTTGGGATCACTTTTGTCAAGCAATGGTGCCCAAGGGGGTGGGGATAAAGTGTATATTTTACTAGTGTGTTAATATAGTGGGGCATTAGGTCGGGATTGGTTCGAGTATTAAGAGGCGATGTCCATTAATATCAGACATTCGCGGCAAAGCTTGTTTTACCGATTTTGCTCATATTTTAACCATAGGTAGGCCTTGTCATAAGAAACACCACTGTGTCTTTAGTTTTGAAAAAATTTGCTTTTTTGAGGGGAAAACGGGGGAAAACGATTTCGCGCCAAATCGCCCGTCTGAGACCTGTAATTTTAGGTCAACTTTGTCGGCTTCGTGTGCCCAAAATATTAACTCTGCTGACTCAAAACTACCGTTGCAATCTTCGCAATTATCTTAAGTTATGCTCCAAGCTTTTTAAAAAACTTTCAACTGCTTTTATATTTTTTTGACACATTATTTCTGAAGTGCACTAATTACATTATGCAAAATAGGTAAAAAATAACGGGCCTTTTTCCAATGTGCTGACCAAAATTATTCAATGATATTTTGTATTCTGAAAGTTAAAGGGGGAAATATGAGTCTGTGAAAAAATCAGCTTGGGTAAATGTAATGGAGCGAAGTTAGGAAGCTCTAAACATTGAGAAAATATGGCTGCTTTCAGACGAGTCTGCGTGTGGATTAATTAGCGCGTCATATATCAACAAGTAATTAACATAAACAATAATTCAAGTTCCTTTTCTATTCTACAAAATAGCTTTACAGTATCATTTCACAACGAGTAAACTTTATTATCGTTTCCATATAGGGCATTAGCATTACATATTTGGCCTAAATTATGCCAGTTTTGTTGTCGAATTCTACAAGTCGGCGCTTGTCGCCGAATATGCAAATGACTTTGTCGATAAGTGTAAACATCTTTCCAATTTTATGAAGTATTATTTCTTTTCCTTTGTTTAAAAAATTCAGTTTTCCTTCGGATGACCTTTTTAGAAGATTGTGATCTTTATTTGAAAGAAGAAAAAAACACGAAAATATGTTGTTTGTTGTCAGAGAAGGGATGACTAGGCTTAATTCAGAAATTGGCACGAATTGTGCTTTTGCTGCTAAAAGCGATTGTGATCATTAAATAACTTCAGATGCTTAGTTGTTTACGAAGGTGTAGAAATGGAAATTTACTGTTCTTTCAAAGCTGTTGTTGGGGGGATTCGTTACCATGTTCAAAGAAGTCGACAAAAGTCGTGCAGTGTCATTTCTATTCTTGCATGCCAGAAGGAGATTTCTGGTCACGAGCGCGCTTTGCACATGTTTTCAGTTTTCTGGACACGCTAATGAAGTCGATCTGGTTTTAAGCCGAGCAGGATTGTTTACCAAGGACATTGCAACCTGGACAATTTGTCCTCTTCATCGATCAAAGTTAGGTTTGGGCTGGAGAAGGAGGTCCACTGAGAGATGCAGAGTTCCAGTGGAGATCTCTACCCATGGAAAAGGCAAGAGGAAGTGGCCGATGGGAGAAAAAAAGAAAAACGGAAGCGAAGGTGATATTTAAACGAACTGGAGTTTTCGTCCGAGCTGGATAGGTATGTACAAGAAATTTTACGTTATCAATTAGTAGCAACAACATTAAGTTTATAGCTCTATATTCCATTTCCAGGTGTATGTGTGAACTGTAGAAAGCTTCTGCATGATCAAGAAAGAATTGCAAGATAACAAACAAGAAACAGATGTCGCTGTACAACATGACACATGACACTAGTACATACTTCAGTAAGTAAAATCAAATTAGGCGTTTCAAGAAAGAAAGAAAAAATAAGAAAGGAAAAGAGTAGGGAAATGAGAAAGAATGAATGAGAAAATTAAAGAAAAAAAGAAATGAGAGCAAGAGTGAATTGATCAATGAGTAGGCGGATAGGTTTGGATGGATGTGAATGAATGAGGAATTGACCTAATGAATAAAGTGAATGAATGGATGAATGAATAAATGAATGATTAAATGAATAAACAAAATGAATGATTAAATGAATAAACAAAATGAATGAATGAATGATTAAATGAACAAACAAAATGAATAATTAAATGAATAAACATAATGAATGATTAAATGAATAAACAAAATGAATAATTAAATGAATAAACAAAATGAATGAATGAATAATTAAATGAATAAACAAAATGAATGATTAAATGAATAATGAAATGAATAAACAAAATGAATAATTAAATGAATAAACAAAATGAATAAATAAATGAATGAATAATTAAATGAATAAACAAAATGAATGATTAAATGAATAAACAAAATGAATGAATGAATAATTAAATGAATAAACAAAATGAATGATTAAATGAATAATGAAATGAATAAACAAAATGAATAATTAAATGAATAAACAAAATGAATAAATAAATGAATGAATACTTAAATGAATAAACAAAATGAATGATTAAATGAATAAACAAAATAAATGAATGAATGATTAAATGAATAAACAAAATAAATCAACGAATGATTGATTAAATGAATATATGAATAATTAAATAAAAATAAATAAATAAAAATAAATAAATGTATGATTTAATGAATAAACAAAAGGAATGAATGAATGAATGAAAGAATAACTATATATATACGAATGAATGAATGACGTGAATAAATGCTTTTAAAAATAGAATAGACGGACAGACTGATGAGTAAATATTCATTTTTCTATGTTTTAGGATGACGTGGATAAAGAGGTCTCTTTTAAGACAAAAGTCTTAAGTCCTATTGATTTTTAACTTGGAGATCAAGATAGTACAAGTACACCGTGTAGTTCGGAATACACTCAGCCCTGTGCATTTAGTCCAGAAACGCACAGAATTGTTTACCAATGGGATGGGCTCTAAAAACAACGACACAGAGAAGGAGTTTCAGTGAGGAGCAAAAAAAGTACATGTTATAGACATTTTTCAAAGTGGAGAACAGACGTGTTGTTATGAATCTGTCTAGTTTGTAGCGACCATGATTCCTTAGGGGTGGACCATTAGAAGTTGGGGGAGGGGAGGTGGCAATATTTTTGTGTAGGTTATTTTTTTTCGCCGCACAGGTCTTGCACGTTTTTTTTTTACAGGATTTTGTTCTCTGAAATTCAAAGCGAAAACAACTGTTTGTGTTTTGGTTAAACTTTTGAAAAGTCCGTTTTTCCGTTTTATTTATTAGTCCGGTACAACGCGCAGATACTTCGCAGCGATTTGTTTTACTTTCGGGCGATCTGTTCACTTTTTGTCGGGAAAACACACCGAGGTCGATTTTGTTTTGGTATATTTTGTATACTGATACAAAGAGCGTAAGTCTCGGATTTTTGTGTTTTTGATGTCTCAAAGTCTCGGGTTTTCGTGTTTTTGATGCCTCAAAGTCTCGGATTTTCGTGTTTTTGATGTCTCAAAGTCTCGAATTTTTGTGACTCCGGGAGTCTCGGATTTTCGTGCTTTTGATGTCTCGGAGTCTAGAATTTTTAAATACAATAAATGCATGAGCTGATATATTTCTAGAATCTCAGGCTCGGGCTTTAAAATTTAAGCATTCGCTACCCCTCAAGGTTTTGCACGGTTTTTTTTTACCTTGGCTCTGTGCAGGATTTTTTTTGGGCGCATTGGCCTTGCACGTTTTTTATTTTGGGAATTGCCACCCCACCTCCCCCAACTTCTAATGGTCCACCCCTTATGCTATAGTTTACAAACGAGACATTGAACTATATCCTCCTAACCACAGGAATCCCGATGCGGAAAACAAAAGGTTTTCTGCGGAGGGAGCTAGCAATGAACTTATGATGTGACGTCTAAATGCAGTAGGGCAATACTTGTACCTTTTATATCTTTTATTTTTCATATATGTAAATATTGATACTTCCCGTGAAGTTTGGCGTGCGGTCTTTCCAAAGGCCATTTACTGATCGAATATGTAATCCCATTATATCAATTTCAATAAGCCTAGTCATCCCTTCTCTGACAACAAATAACAGATTTTCGAGTTTTTTTCTTTCAAATAAAGATCACAATCTTCTAAAAAGGTCATCCGAAGGAACACTGATTTTTTTAAATGAAGGAAAAGAAATAATACTTCATAAAATTGGAAAGATGTTTACACTTATCGACAAAGGCATTTGCATATTCGGCGATAAGCGCCGACTTGTAGTATTCGACAACAAAACTGACATAATTTAGGCCAAATATGTAATTCTAATGCCCTATATGGAAACTATAATAAAGTTTACTCGTTGTGAAATGATACTGTAAAGCTATTTTGTAGAATAGAAAAGGAACTTGAATTATTGTTTATGTTAATTACTTGTTGATATATGACGCGCTAATTGATCCACACGCAGACTCGTCTGAAAGCAGCCATATTTTCTCAATGTTTAGAGCTTCCTAACTTCGCTCCATTACATTTACCCAAGCTGATTTTTTCACAGACTCATATTTCCCCCTTTAACTTTCAGAATACAAAATATCATTGAATAATTTTGGTCAGCACATTGGAAAAAGGCCCGTTATTTTTTACCTATTTTGCATAATGTAATTAGTGCACTTCAGAAATAATGTGTCAAAAAAATATAAAAGCAGTTGAAAGTTTTTTAAAAAGCTTGGAGCATAACTTAAGATAATTGCGAAGATTGCAACGGTAGTTTTGAGTCAGCAGAGTTAATATTTTGGGCACACGAAGCCGACAAAGTTGACCTAAAATTACGAGTCTCAGACGGGCGATTTGGCGCGAAATCGTTTTCCCCCGTTTTTCCCTCAATAAAGCAATTTTTTTCAAAACTAAAGACACAGTGGTGTTTCTTATGACAAGGCCTACCTATGGTTAAAATATGAGCAAAATCAATAAAACAAGCTTTGCCGCGAATGTCTGATATTAATGGACATCGCCTCTTAAGAAGAGGCCTGGAAACTAAACATTCTCTTAGGAGAAGGACTGGAAACGAAAAATCACTTCAAAGATAGCTTGGGCTCCCTGTGGCTCTATATGAAAGTCAAGGAGCCCCCCACAGATTTGTTGAACCGCAAGGTCAGTCATACAAAACTGGAATGCATTGATGACAAATCGCTGAAAAACAAGGTATTAAAAAGCCAAGCAGGTCGATAGCTTTGTTCCCCCGTGGGGGTTGGGGAGGACTCCCTCCAAAAAATGATAGGGGTGCTTGACGGACGGTTTTGAAAAAGGTACGCATAAATTAACTCAGATAGTGATTTCAGACCCTAAAAGGTACGACCACATTAAAAAAAATTTCAATATATATAATCGTAAGTTCGAAAACTGACCCTAAAAGGTATGGTGCCAGTTCGAGACCCTAAAAGGTCCGTCGAGCACCCCTATCCATTTTCTAAGGGAGTCCCCTCCATACCACCCCCCCCCCTCCCCCCCCCCCCCCCCCCACACACACACGGGCTTTGTTCAGCCAGCAGCAGTCAACCAGCCAGCAGCAGCTAACAGAGCTAAGCAGACTCCTGAAATGTTGTTTGCTGAAGATGAAGATGTGTTTTGTTTGTGTGGTTGGCCAGAGGAGGGTGACATGATTGCTTGTGACAGCAATCAATGCAAGATTGTATGGTTTCATTTCGACTGTGTTGGCATAAATGTAGCCCCACCTGGTCAATGGTTTTGCCCAGTATGCTTAAAATGTTAAAATGTTAAAATTTGAAATAAAAACTATTTGCTATGATGATGACTCAACCATATATATATATATACTTATCTAAAGATAATTTTATTTTTGTTTTTATTTTATAAAAGTGTAAACAGTATATCCGTGAAACACAAAATGCAATTTTGTACAAAAGAGTGCTAATTAAGCTATAGAAAACAAAGGATTTCGTACAAAATCACTTTTTTTTTCACTTATAAAGTTTCACGTATATTCTAACAGTTTTACTCTATTATCATTTTTGACTCCAGGGGGTCGGGGATTTGATTTCCATTTCTCTCCCACTAAGTGGGGTATTTACCAACATTTGCCAAGTCAATTTTTCAAATGCCCCACTTATCCCCACCCTGTCCCGGGTTGGGGGGGGGGGGGGGGGGGGGTTTACTTTGACTAGTGCATTACAATGTGAGGCTACATTTGGACGATTCAATCAAACAACGAAATCTTGAATAAAATGACTAAATTTTGATAAAATCAATTAAAACTTACAGTGTGTATTGGTGGTATTTTTTTCAATCCCTCTTCCGAGTTACAGCTGATTTCAGAAATTTTCAGGGTTGCATTCTTTCTCTTATATACGTATATAAGAGAAAGAATGCAACCCTGAAAATTTCTGAAATCAGCTGTAACTCGGAAGAGGGATTGAAAAACATACCACCAATACACACCGTAAGTTTTAATTGATTTTATTAAAGTTTAGTCATTTTATTCAAGATTTCGTTTTTTTGATTGAATTGAGCCTCTCATTGTAAGCTTGGGCTACCCGTGGCAAAAGGTCAAGAGTTCACAACAAGCTTGTTAATTATTCAAAATAGCAAATATTGCATTCTCTCGATAAAAAGTTTCTGGTGATCAAGTTTAAAAAAAAATTTAAAAGATAAAGTTTGTTTTGTGAAGATTTTGGTCATAAAAGACAAGAGACCCGAGATGGGAAAATGAGGCTAAGCATTAACAGCGCAGATCGAGGAGGAGAGGGGATAACGATAAAACGTCCTCCTTAGAAATTATCTCATAATTTTCCATTATGTCCCAAGGTATTTGGAAAATGTTTATTACCGGGTGTTCCTGCTTCTATCTTCAAAGTTCTACGGGGAACGTCCGGAAGGGAAACAAGGTACTGAATTAAGGAGGCTCGAAATGGTTTCTGTATATATCTATATATATACCTACTTCATATTGCATATTATGCAGCATTATTGTGAAACTATACAGTTAAAGCTTATGGATCTAGAAAATCAATTTGTTTAAAATTATTGCGTTTGACGTTGTCATGACAACAGCAGGCTGCTGTAAAAAAGACCTTATTTTTTTTTTTATTAAAGATGATATCTCCAAATCCTTTAGGTGAAAGTTTTTTTGAACTTGTACATATCTAGTTCCCTACATGTTCTTGCAACTGAGGAAAAATAAAAAAAATCTGTAATGCGAAACCTTTAAAATATTTAAAAAATGATTTTTTCTAGATATAAATGGTTTTTCATTACAGATTTTTCTTAAAAAAGACCTACTAAATCTAAACATTAATTGGAACAAAATGCCAAAAAATAAAAAAAATCTACCATTTAATAGTGTTGTTGTTAATAGAAATACATTTTGTACGCATCAGATGGGGTCTTGTAAAATTGGCGATATTGCGCGCGCGCGCGCGCGCTCGTTCAAAAAACCATTTCGAGCCTCCTTAATAGGTGATGGAGTGAAGAGCTGCTAATTAACATTATGAGGGACGCCTGTCCGTCCATACAACTTTGTATTCGTTTGTTTGTTCATTACTTATCTCAACTCAAACTGAGCAAACTAAAGTACATTGAGAATTATGTCAACGAATTTTGTTTCTCGACATCAGTCGTTTTCTCACAATATAAAGGCATCTGGTTATTTTTAACGTTTCGACTTCTACTGTTAGTTTTCATTAGGCGATAGTGGAACTTGGATGATGCGCCCTGCTGTTGATAGAGCTCTTGTTTAATAAAACCCATTACTACTTTGACAGATCACTATATTGACAAGGATATTGACAGCACTCGAGACGGCGCCCTTTGTTATTAGAGCTGGCTGTGTTGTTCAAACGTTGTCCACGCTAATAGCGTAATTCCAATCGTATCTTGGGGATCAAAATCCATCGAGTACTGGTAGTTCCATCTTGAAGCAAGATTTGTTTTAAACCATAGACGCACGCACTCGGGCTGCGATAGTTGTACCATGGCCACTACAACGCTAGACTTACAGCATTCAAGTTAGTTTGCGGCAAGACACTTTAAAGTATATACTTTCCCCCATAGTCCTGTGGTGGAGTGGTCTTGTGGGAAATCTACAGATTTGTACCTCATCCTTTCCTACTATTCTGGTGATCACAAGAACATGTATTTGTGTTTCCACTACTTGGATCAGCAAATAGAAGAGAAGCCATGCCGTTTTTTAAAGTGTATCCTTTGACAAGTACATCTGTTTATAGCTGAAGTCAAATCACTGGTCATTGTGCGTGGTGATGTATGTTTAGTATCCATGCCGTATTTTAAAGAGTCCATGTTTTCTGTGATTGCATGCTTTCTTAGAAACATTAACCCAGTCTATTTGTCATAAGATGCTCAAGTAGCATGTGCGCCTAATGTTTTCACGATATTATGATTATATTAGGAAAATCACAAGGGTTTATCATTCAAAATGTAATCATAAACATCTTGTCTAATTCTCTCCAAGTATAGTTAACTTTTACAGATATAACTATTTGTAACAACAATATAGAATATTTTACATTCCAAACGCGAGTGTAGACGCATTTTCGTCCCATTACGCGCGCGTGTGAATGTAAACAGTGAATTATTAAAACGTTATTTCTATTGTAAGGCTCAATTATCAGACCCGTTACGAAGTTATTTGTAACCTGAATGCAAGATTGTTGCTGGTAGCGAAAATCATTCCTGTGGTTATATATACTGCAAAGTAAAGTACATTTTTCTAAGACATGTAACGAAATTTTATCTGCAGATCTTTAAGGGCACGACAAGAATTCAAAAAGGCCTTTAATTATGGTTGAACACAGGAAACCCACACGTAAAAACATAGGAAGCCTTCTTTATTGTCAAAATGCTCTACCACAGGAAGCCCACACTGTAGACAGAGCTACATTACCAAAGAAAGCCCACGTCGTAGTGAGAACTATTTCACAACAGGAAGCCCACATCGTATTGAGAACTTCTTCACCACAATATAAATTAATAAATTATTATTATTAAAAAGCCCACACGACTGCACAGACATTTACATCGCCATAGCAATCCACATCACAGAGAATAACATTACCACAGGAAGCCCACATCTCAAACATTGCCACAGGAAACCCACATCGAAGATTGATATAGCGTTATGGCAGAAGCCACTCGTCATACTCAAATGATTTGATTTGCATTTTCTAGATTTGTTGTCCATGTGCGCTTTGTATATGTGTGTGCTTCTCTGTTGGATATTGTTGTTTTACTACAAACAAACTTCATGCTATAGAAGTAACAGAACGGGTGCTACGTAGTGTGTGCGCACTATTTTGAGTTAAAACATTCATGCTTGATTATGCCTTTTAGGTGACGTTGCACAAGGCTTATAATCCAGATGTTCTTTATCTAAGAACCAAATCAAAGTAGTGCCTATGGAGTCAATGTGCTTTTTACATGTCATTGCAAGGTAAGTTGAAGTAAAAATCTTTTAAAATAGAAATAAGTTTGTATGCATGCATGCTAGGGATGCGTCCACGGCGTAAAACCGTCAACATCGACTCGTTTGCAAAGCTAGTCCATCCCCACCAGGGTGAGGACAGTAATTTTGCAGAGTTGGTGTGCGGTTTGTTCGTGCGATGCTTTGCTATTCGTCTTGGCTTTCCTCTCTCTTTCTACGTCCCTCTGTTCTTTCTTTAGCACCCTTATAAACACACAGTAAATCACACAGGTTGTTTGAGTTTTACAAAGGCTTTTATTTATTTCACAAACATTGGAACTAATGCTAAATATCTTTGCTTGATCATAGCTGTATCTTGCTCAATCATGTTCAGCAATGGTCCTGCAATTATAAGATAGATAATTAGTATGTTATACAGTGTGCGTCAACGAGAATTCTTGCTTGAGTAGGTCAATTTCCGAGTTTATTAGTATATAGATTGCGTGACAAACACAACCTATGTTTGCTGATACTGTTTATGTTATTTGCTTCTTTTAGCATAAGTGCGTGACGTTGTGACAATATATTCATACTAAAGTGGAGCCTGTTTGTTCTATAAGCATCGATTACGTTGCGATGTCACACTGTGTTTGATTACCGTGTTGGAGTTGTCATTTCGTATGTGGAGCGCGATACGCATAAGTAATGCGCTCAGCCATGTGCTTCATATGTCAATCATAAGGTCACGTGATAGGGTGCGCGCCCTAGATCTGCGTTTATCTCTCACTCGCAAATTCATTATGACAGAAACTATAAGCTATTTCACGAGGCGAAGCGAAAGTAACAATTATTCGCGCGCTTGTTTCTATCAAACGTCCAACCATATTCTAACTAAATCTTACGAATACATCAGTGCAAGTAAATGTTGTAATCTCGTGCTATGGCAAAACATTTTTTTAGAATAAATAATCTTTCTTGAACCTACATTGTACCACACGATGGATGTTCTCTTCACGTCGCAATATCGCGCTTTTACAATGCAGCGTCAAAAGATTGTAGCAAGTTCATCCGACGCAGACATGGTTGTTTTCTCATGAGAAAGAGCGTTGTTCAGAGTGGGCATTTCTGCCGCATATTTGCAGTGGAATTGTGTGTTATTTGTCAGTACAGATCAAAGAATTGTCAATTCCAAGTTCAAAGCAATAAACAATTATGTTCGCCTACCTTACACTACAAGATGGTACACCAAGAATCATCTAGAACAGACAAAACAAATTCATCTTATTAGATTTCGATAATTTCAGAACTTCTGTTCGAAGAAGTTCTGTGAGCAATTATGTTATGAAAATTGTCAGTTTTAAAGTTAAACCTTTGGGAGGAGGTTTAGGTGGTGGTACTGTATGGTCAGGCATCTTTTCTTGATTCTTTGCTTCGTTAGACTTCAAGGTTGTTTCAATTGAATAGGCAATATGAGAAGAAACGTTCCTCTCGCGGCGCTCTGATACCCAACTGACTGGCTTTTGACACGTAGACGCTTAAAACTGGCTCGCCAAAAAATGCTTGTAAGCAGTTTTTTTTGGTGCGCAAGCGTATGGTGAGCTGTATCATGTTATGTATTGTTATCCAGAATACACACAATACAGCGTCAACAGATTGTTACAAATTCATCCGACGCAGACAATGCACGCAAAGTTTTTTTTCACTTGAGGGATTTTTTCAGAGCGCGCATTTCTGCAGCATATTTCCAGTGGAATGACGTTTTGGTAATTCCTATTAGTATAGATTCAAGAACTGTCAATCCTATTTTCAAAGCGGTTATCGATTAAGTTTGCCTACCTTGACTACATGACGATACACGACAAACCACCTAGAAAAGACGACACAAAATTTGTCTTTTTAAAATTCGTTCAAGTTGAGTCTTCTGTTCGAAGACGTTCTGTGATCAATGATGTTTCTGAAGTTTGTCAGAATTTTAAAATTAAACCTTACTGGAAGAGCACGAACCTTTAGGAGGATCTTTATCTGGTCCTTTTACAGGGTCAGACATCTTTTCGTAGAAGCTTAAAACTGGCTTTCAAAAAACGCTTGTAAGTAGTTTTGATGCGCAAGGGTATTGCGAGCTGTATCATATTATGTATTGATGTCCAGAATTGGTTGTGCTGATACATGTCTTCATGACGTCAAATTGACAGTTCATATAATAGTTTCATTTTTCTTAGATATCTCTGTTCATGTTACAGTGTCTGTTACTTAGTTCTAAATGAAAGGATTTAACTGACAGCCAAACCTTACAAAAATATCGCCTCTTTCCCAAATGCGCGCATTTTCTAAACCATATCATTATTGACTTGACTAAATTAATTAGCATCCAAGACAACTTTAAGTGTAAAACATCTTTAATTTGACAAATAAATTGGCTCACAGTGCTTGCTACAATGAAATTCTTGTTTTTGGACGATTACATGCGTGTCTATAGGCTCTAGGGATTCTATGTGCTGTCTAGGGTTCAACTTTTTCCTGTGCGAATGAATACGAAGATGCTTTCTGTCGATAAAGATAACATAGCGTTAATACTTAGTTTATAACGTTTAAAATGTTCTTGGTTTATAATGAACATTATATATATATATTTATATGATATGATATGGGTTTATGATGCAATAAAGCTGGAATCACTCATTACAGTTTCTAAATTAGAAGTTTGTTATAGTTCTCAACAAAACGCTTGTCAGCATATTTCAAAGAAGAATATAAAATGAAACTAATAAAGATTTAAACAGGGCAATACCTTTTCATAACGGACTAGAACATAAACTATACAATCAATTAATGCGCTCCAATACTCACAAATATGAACAAGTGATGTTTAAGCAGGACGAGAGAAAGTCCAACTATGGAACCATCATGAAATGGATTGTTCTTGGAAATGTACTGAATTTTTACTTGAAGTTTAACGTCTTTATAGGTAATAAATTTAACTTAAGCTTTTTCAAAAACGTATCAGGTATATGTATTTCCAAATGCATTGACTATGTAGTAAAAAATAGATCAATTGTTATTGTACTTTGAGCGAAGATGTCGATCAAAAAGATGGCGGTCAAAAATTGTTCAAAGTTTCATGCTTAAAACCAAAATATTATTTCATGCTTACCTTGCTTTATTTACCAAACCATGACTTAATCTTCTCCCACACTGAAAAATAAAAGAATGTCAGTAAAATGATAACTTTCGAGAGAATATTGATGTTCATATGTATCATGTATGTTCTTTGAGTAATCTGTACGCTTTCGTTTTCATGGTGGGTGCGTTTACATTTACTGATATGAACAATCTCTTACAAGATTTCTTAGGGGGTGGATAGTCATCTGCCTCTGTATCATCAGTGTTTGCTCCATCAGACATTTTAGGCTTTCTATTGGGTTTACAGTGTCCTGCACACAACTTGTTGATTGTAGCGCAATCAAAGCTATGAGTGTACTTCTTGAAATGATAATGCATTGTATTCACAGTGACGCATTCTGCTCGCGACTCGACCAATCGAAAATAACTTTGGATTTATTTCTAGAAGCTGACATAAGCCAATTAAAGCTCTATTTTCGGTCAAAAAATAATTGTTCGTGATGAATGTGGCAGTTTTGATGATGAAAATTGATGAAAAACTAGTGTGGAATTGGAGAAACGAAAATCAGCATATTTCAATGTAGAATATGAAACTAATAAAGATTTAAACCTTTTCAACGTACTAGAACATAAACAATACAATCAATTAATGGGCTCCAATACTCACAAATATGAACAAGTGATGTTTAAGCAGGACGAGAGAAAGTCCAACTGAATTTTTACTTGAACTTAAACTTCTTTATAGGTAATAAATTTAACTTAAGCTGTTCCAAAAATGTATCTGGTATATGTATTTCTAAATGCTACTGTAGTAAAAAGTAAATCAATTGGTTATTGTACATTGAGCGAAGATCAAAGATGGCGGTCAAAAGATTAATATTATTTCATGCTTACCTTGCTTTATCAAGGAAGGTACGACTTAATCCACTCCAACCCTGAAATATAAAAAGAATGAATTCAGTAAAATGATAACTTTCGAGAGAATATTTATGTTCATATGTATCATGTATGTTCTTTGAGTAATCTCTACTCAGTCGTTTTCTCAGTGGTGGGTGCGTTAGCATGTACTGATATGAACAATCTCTTACAATATGGTTCGGGAGGAGGTGGCTTGGGCTCTCCTTTTGTATCATCAATGTTTGATCCTTTAACTTTTTTCTTTTTGTTATCGTCAGGCATTTTAAGCTTTCTATATCAAGATTGACTTGGAGTGTCCTTCACACGACTTGTTGATTGCATGCGATCAAAGCTATGAGTGTATGTCTTGATTCACACTAACGCATTGTGCTCCCGACTCGACCAATCGAAAATAACTTAGGATTTATTTCTAGAAGCTGACATAATCAAATTAAAGTTCTATTTTCGGTGAAAAAATAATTTTTCGTGATGAATTTGGCAGTTTTGATGATGAAAATTGATGAAAAACTAGTGTGGTAGAACAATTGGAGAAACGAAATGCGCAGTTTAAAATAAACACTTCTTTGTACATCTTCATGTTTTGTTTTGTTTCTTCAAAATGTTTGTATCTTAATGACTAGATAATGTTAAATATATTTACCAAACTGTTATAAAAATATGTGTTTTACTAATTTAGAGTAATAGCTAAATGTAAACGGAATAACTTTGACTTGAAAAGGTTGTGCATGTCATGGGACTTATGCGGCCATTTTGTGCCTTCCTTCGTCATGTATAAACTCTGGATAAATTCTCGTTGAAAAAGCTAGAAAAAGATATTAATATTGTGGTGAACTTTACTTTAAAATTTGACCAGCACAAGAGTACGAGTAAAATGTTATCTAAATAAATGTTACGCCACAATAAAGAATCACTAATCAAAGTTAGAGATCATAAAAAGCCTCGTGTAAAGCAATAACTTTCCCCTCCAAAATGTTTCTCGCCTTTTACCTTTCAAATTCAAAGTTCCCTGACCTAATTTATCAATAAAGTTTGTACGATTCATGACAACTAACGAAAAAGGAAACAAAACCTAAAATGTAGGAAATTTTTGACTTTTTATTTTGATGAAGAAACCAAAACTCCCTCGAAGGAGAAGAAGAAGCAAATATGGCGGCCAAATCAACCGCGCTTCAAGCTGAAGTAATGAAATTCAACTTCTACACGCATCTTGACTGGTTTGATCAACAATATGAACTGTTCGTAAGTTAGTTTATAGTTGTGTAACGTTAGAGTTTAGCTTGAATATGAAAATAAAATAGTAATTATAGTAATAGTTTATTGCACATACCTAAAGTAGCAATTTTTTCATCATAGAATACAGCAGCCTGAAACAAAAACGAGTACAACAATAAACACAAGCAATGTTTCATTACTGCCTGATATCATAGACATGAAAACACGATAACTAACTAATTCGGTAGTCTGTAGCTCAAAACGCAAATAGCTGAAAAATATCAGTAAAATGGTATAAAACTTACACGGATCTTTTGGTTGGTGATACGGCGAAGGTTGATGAGGATCATTGCCAGCACCTTTGCGTCCTTAAAAACAACCATCGCAATTAAAAAAAGCAACATATATTTTATTCTACTCGTGAACGAATTACGAGTTACAAAAGAAGGCATTGTGTGTGAGTAGATAGATTGCACATAATAATGTAAAAAATTCACTAAAAATGTACGAAAATATTTATGATATCCAATGAAATATTTTACAGTTTTGTACATTGAAAAAAAGACGAATTACTTATGTACCTTGACCAGAGTTTTGATCATTGGGGTCTGGCATTTTTTCTCCTCGTGTCCTTCGTAAAATTTCGCTGTAGTCGTGAATGTACAATTTCTACTGTGGGAGTCCCTACGGAGTCATTTTTGCGTTCACGACAACATGTGCGTTGCGATCAATTTGTGCGTGATCAACAGCACAGAACAAAAATTAATTAACAAAATATAATGTCAACTTACCGTTTTAAAATCATCACAGAGCGATCGTCGACTATATAGACATTTCCAGTTTTGATAATTTCTAAACTAGACTTTTTATCGATCGTTTCCATCCCATATTGTATTGTCGCTTTTTCGTAAAAACCTAGATCCAGCAGGCTGCACATAAATTATCATTTTGTTGTAAATTGCTCGTCAAAAGTTCTCTTTTCCTCGAGATCTTGTAAAAATAAGTAATATAACACGATGTATTTGGGTCTTTTGTGGCATTAGCCATGTGGGAGGAGCCAAACTGCTCGACTCATTTGTAGGTTAGGAGATTTGATACATGAATCAAATTCGCTGTTCTATCGTTCGCGCATGCGTGTTTTCGACTCTAGCGTGACTTATAATGTGACATTCTTTTGTTTATATAAAAAGGCTTTCAAGCTTGTTGATATTGTTTTGGGTGAAAACTTAACTTATAAGAAATTAAATGCGAGCTTTGGAACAATTACTCCTTAACACTTCAATGAGGTATAATTATATAGGGATTCTAGTATTGTTGCTTTTCAAGTCAATAAGAGTGGATTTGTGCGTGGTTTTGTTTTCTCACTCACCGCCTTGCTGCTACTAATAGACAGTCAATACGGAACAAATTTTATAGTTTAAGGGTTTATTTGTATGGCATTTTAGACACTACTTCTACTTCACATTATTGAACAGGAACCTAAAAAGGAAGAACAATTGCACAAAGTATTCAGATCAAATTATCATGCATCTTTGTTAATAGAAGTGTTTGTCGCCGGTCGAATTCTTAAGCCTACTTACTTTGTGTGGGCCCTGGTGGATGGTGTTCTCGGTTTTGTTGGGGAACTGTCCCTGGCCCTCTTTGTCGATTGGCAGTTTGGTTTCTAGTTGTCTCATTCCTACCTCTAGGACTTGTTATTGTTCTTGGACTGCTTCTAGTATTGCTTTGACCACGGGGACTGCCTCTACAGCTACCCCCGCCTCGAGTATTACCCCGAACGCTTCCACTACCACGTCTTCCACCACGGGAACTGCCTCTACTGTTACCCCCGCCTCGAGTACCACCCCGAATGCTTCCACTGCCACAGCTTCCACCACGGGAACTGCCTCTACTGTTACCCCCACCTCGAGTACTAACCCGAGTGCTTCCACTGCCACCGCTTCGAGAGGTACCTTTATGTAAAATATAGCAAATTCACAACTAATGAGATGTAAATTTTTCAGTTACCTCGCTTAACTAAAAATATGTTTCGTCTCTATTGAAGTGGCGGTTCTTGGTTGTAAGAGAATTAAAATTGTTTGCTAAGAAATTGAACAATACTTCATGCTTTTGAAGCGCTTAGCTATAGATCGAATTAAGAGTAAACGACGCACGTGTGTGGAAACGTTTTGGATCAATTGAAAATGACATTGCAACTAAACCTAAACGACTAAATTCTGATCAGCAATTTCTAGATACGTTTGTAACATATATAGATACTTACTTGTCCTATTTGAAGGCATTTTAGTTATAATTATTACAGCTTCAACACAGGTCTGGTATATCGTCGCGTTGATTTCTGAATTTTGCAAGCGAGCGCTTTTCTCTTGATAATAACGTAATCCGCGTAAATGCGCGCGATGTTGATGTCACGGTTATTCAATATCACTATCAATAACAACAATCGCGTTAACTTGAAATTACTTAGTCGAAATCTATCAAAAGCGGGGATTTTTTTTTTTATGTGTTTCAGTTTATTTATAGTTTGTTCTCGTCGAATGCGCGCGAAGTTGATGTCACGCTTATTCAGTATCACTATCAACAACAATCGAGTTAACTTGAAATTGCTAAATAGAAATCTATCAAAGAGGGGATTTTCTAGTTTTTCGATGTGTTTCAGTTTATTTATAGTTTTTTCTTGTCGAATGCGTGCGAATTCGTGTAATGTTTGGCGAGTAGTTTGACCATTTTCAATATTATTTGGGCTATCAGCTCTTTACTTATGCAGGGTTATTCCATTCTGTTAATATCCATGAATGTTCACAACAGTTTAGATTGTACAAGGCTTGCATAGAATTGCGCATTAATGAACATTTCGTTCCTTAGAATGAATCTTTTAGCGTTATATGATTGATTTCACCTCTTCCTTTTTGCGCGCGCTTTTTGTTCCTCGCTCGCTGCGGTTATAGCACATGTAGACAAACAATAATGGACAATTTTAAACGTTTTACAGTTTATTTGTATCACATTTTTAAGTCTTGCTTGTGTACTTCCAATTATCGATTGGTACTTGCAAACTTTGAGATCTGAAAATAGAAAAGAATTGCATGAAGTATTTAAGAAACATACTTGTTTTGAAATGCGCATAGCAAGCTTATTTGAAAAAAGCGCTACATCGATATTTGCTGTGTAGATGTTAACTAGGTTTAGAGATTCGCATGTATTCATTCGAACATTGCAATGACAAGGAGCTACAAAATTGTAGCGAGAAATTATTTTAAAATTGACAATATATATAATGATACTAACCATCTCGATAACCTGAAAATACGTGAATTATTTTAAAATTGACAATATATATAATGATACTAACCATCTCGATAACCTGAAAATACGTCTCATTGCTTGAATGAACGCTTAGAATTGAGAAAAGAATATTAATTAAAAATTTTGGAAATAGCTATATACAAAACGCATTTGGAAACTTACTTCTTCCGTTTCTTTTCGGAGGTCTGCGAGCAGGATTTTGAAACAGACCTCCTCCACGCTGAAGTCTCGCTATGAACAAATGAAAACCGGTGCGTGAGTAACATGTTTAAATGCAGAACTACATTCTCAATATCTTAGTTCATGCGACGGCTTCTTTGGTTGATTATTCGCTTGCTAAGCACTTTTACACATGAAATGTTTAGACTAAAAACGTATGTACAAATACAAGAACATTTACATATATTGTAAGATGACAAGCATTTATAATATATATTCTGTGTATTTTCAAGAATGTTTTAATTTAAGGTGCTAGAGTGTTAAGTATTTTGCGCGCGCTTTTTCAAAATAGCGATCTCCCTCGGTAGTCACACTACGAAATAGCAACCTCAATCTTCATTGTCAATATACAAAATACACAAAACTAGAAATATTACACAACTTATATCTATATACTTATTTAAGTTTCTACAAATAGGTGGTTTACATCTATAACTACTTACGGCGTCCACGACGTCTTGTTGTTCTTCGGTTTGTACGCCTTCTTCCTGCAACTAAAGTGTGAAATAAGAATTTGTAATTTTTATGGAAAAATACTCAGTTTAGATCCTAGGACAATTTTCTTCTTGCGCATTTAATGACAAATCAAAGTAAATTTGCTATTTATTCTAGTTCAATTACATCAGCAAATTCCTAATACTTTCTTGATATTTATATATTTGAATTTGTAAAATAATTTGTCGAAAAATCATTCCAGTCGTTTATCAACATGTACACCGAAATCAGTTATATAAAGAATAGCTTAATGATGAATATACTTACCTTGGTTACATGGCATTTCAAACGTTTTGTCAGTAAGTGACTTGCTTAACGATGTCAGACTGAAATGAGCTTCTCGAAGAGCTGAGCACCAGTTTTATTTTGATTGGCTGACAAATTGCGTTACAAATAACAGCCTGTCAATCATTTTATGGAAATGTCCAGAAACGTTTGGGGAAATTTTGAAGCGTTAAGTACAAGTTGGCGCGATTTTTAATTTTGTATCACAAAACGCGCACAATAGTTTTTGTGTTTGTTTTTTTCTCGCTTTGCGCACTATTTGTATATGCGTTTTACAAGTTAGTTTTAAATCGTGAACCATTGTAACTCACGCCAATTGAATTTTTTAAATGAAGATTTATTGTTTCATGACACAGAAATAATTACAACATTTATACGAATGTTCGCCGCGTTTTATATCGTTCTTAGTCTGTCTTATAATACTCGCAATCGAACATTCCATAGAATGAACCTTTATATGATTGATTTCACCTCTTTCTATTTGCGCGCGCTTTTGATACTTCGCTAGCTTCTGTGATAGCACAGGTAGACAAATAATACTGGACAATTTTAAACGTTTAATTGTTTATTTGTATCACATTTTTTACATTAGTCTTGCTTGTGTACTTCCAAGATTGGGAGCTTTGAGATCTGAAAATAAATAGATAGATCAATAATAAACAGAACTGCATGAAGTATTTGAAGTAGGCACAGCAAGGTTGTTTGAATAGGACAGCGCTACATAGATATGGCTGTATAGATGTTAATAATTACTCTACTTCTTTTGATTAATGATTCACATATATCCGTAAATCAGAACATTGCAATGATAGTTGCAAAATTATGCGCGACAGTTTATTATTAATATGATTATTTTGTGCTTGTACACAAACGTGTACCAACTATTTTTTATGAACTTAAAATACATACTACTAACTATCTTGATGATGACCTCTTGAAATAGTTCCTAATGAGCTCCCATGCTTCAAGAAACGCAGCTTAAAACAAAAAGAATGATTAAGCATCTTGTAAATTATTGAGTACAAAGAGCATTTGACAACTTACCTCTTCTGTTTCTTTTGGGATGACTGCGCTCAGGGTTTTGAAACAAACCCCTTCCATGCTGAACTATGAAATGATTAAAACAACTGGTGCGTGGGTAACATGTCTTCATGCAGGACTACATTCTCAACATCTTAGTTCATTGCGACGGCTTCTTTGGTTGATTATTTGCTTGCTAAGCGCTTTTACACATTAAAATTTAGACGAAACTCTTGGAAAATACACAAACTCAAGAACATTTACAGATATTGTAAGATGATAAACCTTTGTAATATATATTATCAGTTTTTTCTGCAAGAATGTTTTAATTTAAGGTGCTAGAACGTTTAGTATTTTGCGCGCGCTTTTTCAAAATAGCGATCTCCCTCGGTAGTCACACTACGAAATAGCAACCTCAATCTTCATTATCAATATACAAAATACACAAAACTAGAAATATTACACAACTTATATCTATATACTTATTTAAGTTTCTACAAATAGGTGGTTTACATCTATAACTACTTACGGCGTCCACGACGTCTTGTTGTTGTTCGGTTTGTACGCCTTCTTCCTGCAACTAAAGAGTGAAATAAGAATTTGTAATTTTTATGGAAAAATACTCAGTTTAGATCCTAGGACAATTTTCTTCTTGCGCATTTAATGACAAATCAAAGTAAATTTGCTATTTATTCTAATTCAATTACATCAGCAAATTCCTAATACTTTCTTGATATTTATATGTCGGTAGTCACATTACGAAATAGCAACCTCAATCTTCATTATCAATACTCAACAAAATACACAAAACTAGAAATATTATACAACTAGTATCTATATACTTATTTAAGTTACTACAAGTACATGGTTTCCATAACTACTTACTGCGTCCACAACGTCTTGTCGTTCTTTGGCTGGTTCCTCTTCCTGCTATTAAAGTATAAAATGAATTTGTAATTTCTATGGAAAAACACTCAGTGCAGATCCTAGGCCAATTTTCTTTTTGTGCATTTAATGACAAATCAAACTATATTAAAGAAATCGCAAATTCACAGTACTTTCTTAATATTTGTAAATTATATATTTGTAAAAGAATGCGTCGAAAAATCATTCCATCGTTTAGCAACACCGAGATGTTGTTGTATCAAGAATAGATCCATGATGATACTTACTTTGATTCCTTGGTGACATTTTTGACGGTTGGCCTGCAAGTGACTTCTAAATGCTGTTAAACGCAAATGAGCTTCTCGAAGAGCTGAGTAGTTTTACTTTGGTTGCGTGACGTTTGCATTACAAATAACAGCCTGTCAATCATTTTATGTAAATTTCCAGAAACCTTTGGGGAAAATTTGTTCGACCCTTGCTTAATTGAAACATTTAGTATAATTGCGCGCGTTTTTTAATTTTGTATTACAAAACGCGCACATTGGTTTTTGAAATCTGTTAAACAAGCAACTGCATTTTTGGGGGGTTTGCGCACTATTTGTGTGCGTTTTTACTATTTAGTCTTAGATCGTGAACCATTAATTCACACTGAGTTTGTTTTTAAATGAAGGATTTATTTCGTTTCATGCAACACAGAAATACGTACAAAATTGTTATAAACTTAGAAATATCGAGTACATATACATGCATAGGTAAATCGTATAAAAGCTAGAACTATTCATCAAACAAGGTTAGAGTACTTGCACCCATTAACAATCAAAATCATACTAAACTAAATGGTATTCACTTACTGGAAAAACGTCGAGTGCTCGCACCAGAACATGAGCAATGATAGACATTAAACTTTACCTATAAATTCAGATGTAGCTTTGGATTCTGTTACATAAACGGCACTATGTAATATCAAGTGAGGTACTAGCTGTCATTTGATGACAAGGAAGTACTACTATAATCGTTTGATTTACTTCAACAATTTAAAGTATATCGATAAAATACAGATATATTAACATCTGATAACAACAACTAAGTCTTAACTCAAGCATGCAACATTTGAATAAAGATATTTGCTATCGTTAAAATATTTTATGAACTCTTGAACCTCTTATTTAAATCATGCACATTAAATATATGGTCATAAACAAGTTAACTTGCTGCTTATGTCTTTGCTGTCGTCGCTGAAGAAATAATGCAAAGTATAGTAAATATTTTTAGGTATTGCTCGAGAATCATACATAGTAATGTGCGTCTTTGTAAAACAAAATTAAGCAGATACAAATAATCCTGTTTCGAGTTCTCTATTAATGTTTTCATTCATATTTGGTACAGCGTGGCATACACACACTCAAGACTAACGCACGTATAATCGATGTAAATTCCTAGCAATAATAACCTCAATAATGACGTCTATTTTTGCCCAGTCATTCCGTGTAACAATTATTGAAAGGGAAAATACATGTCTAAAAGCACCAATCATACTTTATTAACCTTGCGTCAAACATCAAAGTCACTATCAATTGTGTACAAACGAGAATTGATGTCATACGTAGCGAAATCTGCGAGCGTCAAGTCATGGCTTGTTAGATGTCATTTCGCAAAAGAGAGCAAAGAATTCATTGATATGCTATTGTGATTTCGCTGTGGTGGTTTTGATTATTCGATGTATCTCTATATCGTTAAACTCACCTCAACTTATTCATTCTCTTTGGACAGATACCCATCGAAGCCCGAAGTTTCTATATTGTAATCTAAGAAATCATAATCATAGCCGTGTTAGTTGACATTTGTCCAATAGAATGGTTTAGTTCAAAACGATGAATCATGGAAGAATCGAGTGAAAATTATCATCAGTATCGTTGGATGTTTTTACTTACGGCCCCCTGGTCTGCGCACTATTATAACATTTCGACATGCTTCTGTCCTCATCGTTATTCTTTGACCCATGGGCCCATCCTCGATAGTAATAAACCCACCTCGGCGAGTTGTGTATACTATGGAGAGAAGAAAACATTACCAATACAATTGTTGCACATGAATTCATCGTGTTTGGTCTACCTCCTGTGCTAGAACGATAGAAAGATGCAGTTTCTTGTTGGTTGTAATATATGTCGATTTTATCGCGGAAAATGGCATCGTTGTCGGGATTAGAGAATGCCATCTTGGTGCTTTTTGGTTTGTAGTTCGTCTCCAATCAAACTTGGTTTACCTTATGAAGTGAATGCGCTCGTAGAAGGGACTTTTTCCGCATATATCTCGCGTTGTATATTGGGAACTTTGAAATTGTGCTGCGTTGCAGTTTACGCGCTGTAGGGAGAATCTAAATTCCATCCAAATTAGTCAGTTCTCTAAAGAAAATATCCCAATGGCGTTGCTTCTTGTGCTTCTTGCGCAACAAAGATTGAAAGGTTGTCTAAACCTATACGTCCATGTTGTTCAAATATCAGCAAATTTGGTCTATTTCAACAAGACGCGCGTTCTAAAAGCTATTGCGCAAACGAATAAAACGCTTAATGTTGTGCAGCGAGTTTGTTTTGACGACTATGAGAGGTAAACAGCCATATTTTTTGTTGCGCGCACTATTTATATCACTCTATTCGACCTTATTCATTCGTACGAGTCTAAAACTGTTGGTTTATTTCACCAGCGCGTAACGAGTAAGCGATTTCAAGTCTCTTGCAAGCTTACAATTTGACATTAAATACAAGCAATTTCTTGCGCCGAGGTAGAATCAAACAATACGTATTTTGGTTACAATGATATTTATTGAATAAAACTCCTAATGTTATTACATGGTGACTAAGGTTACGTTCACAGTACATTACCATAAGTACAGTTTTACAAGATACATCTACTAAGCAATTTATAGTACTGTATATACATATATATATTTGATATCAAGTTTTTGTTATGCCGCCTTTGCTGTCGTCTCTGAGGGAAAAACATAGCAACGTCTTAGTATATACGTTTAGATACATGACAACATATAATCGCATTTGGTGATTTTGATTATTATTTATGGTTATACTTGTTGACTCGCCTCAACTTGTTTGTACTTTTGTGGAAAATAACCAGTGGTCCTCTGTATCTGTACTGTATACTACGAAAACGTAATCATAGCCGTGTTAAATTTGCGCAATAGAACTGTTTCAGAACGATTGAAGAATCGAGTGAGATTCATTATCAGTATTTCACAATGTTTTTACTTACCTCCCCGAGAGCTGCGCTCAATCAAAACACGCGATGGTGTTTCAGTCACCATTTTGATTTTTGCGCTATTATCTGTATACTGTATTACTCTATTGAAGCAACCTCGTCCACATTTGAATTCTACGAAGAGAAGATGAGATTAATATTCCAATCGTTTAACATTAATGCATAGTGTATATGACCTACCCTTCCCGCTTGTACGATAGAGAATTGCAGTTACTTGGTTGTTTCTGCCATACACGTAAACAACCTCGCAGTAAAATTTATCGTTGTCGTCGTTATGGTTGCTCATCTTGGTGCGTTCTGTTTGTAGATAGCTAACGATATCTCCTGATCGAAGTTGGACCAGAGCCTTATATAGTTAATGCGCTGATGAAGGGGATTTTTTTTACCATTTATATATCACGTCATGTATTGGGAACTACAAATTGTGCTGTGTTGCAGTTTTACGCACTGTTTGGGAGAATCTAAAATCCATAAAAATTAATCAGTTTTAGAAAGAAAATACCCCAATGACGTTATTTTGTAGGCTTCTTGCGCGACAATGATGAAAAGGTCGTCTAAAACTAGGCGCATGTTGTTCAATTATCAGCATCTTTGCTCTATTTCAAGTTTGCGCGCGTGTATGTAGTGAAAAACGCTTGCGCAACCGAATAAAACGCTCTATGTTGTGAAGCGAATTCTTGTCAAACTATCAAATGAAAACAGGCTTTTTCCTGTTTGCGCGCACTATATATTTCACTCTATTCGACCTTATTAATTCATACGAGTCTAAAGCTGTTGGTTTATATCACCAGCGCATAACGAAAACTCGATTTCAATTCTCTTGTAAGCTTACAATTTAACGTTAAATACAAGCGCTTAGACGGCATTAAACACTAAGTTTTTGGTGATAATGATATTTATTTGTGAAAAGTCCAAGTTAGTACATAGTGTCAATAATAACGTGTACAAATACAGTTTAATTAGTGCAGTTTTACTACGAGCGATCCAAACAATTAATGTATAACAAGTTACATTATTCGACAAACTAGGATAGAATAAAAGGCTTAAAATTACAAGGATTACATGTATAAAGTTAGCTTGGATGATTCTACAAAGGGACGGTATAGAAAATGCACAAAATTGTCACAATAAAGTTTAGTTTGTAATGTAATTCTTGTTCTGGTTTATAGTGGTGTTCAATGTTCTCATTTGAGGGATGAATACATCGTCTTTCGACTGCTAGTGGTTTCAAATATCTGTATTAAATGTCCATATGTAAGTGAGAAGCCCTTCTCGTCGACCGCATTGTAACAAGCAAATGAATTCCCATTAGTGCTGCGCAATGATGTGTTGTCGTGTGCTTCGTGTCTTTTCCTCCGCCGCTGTCTTCTACTTCTATTCTTGTGATTTCTACTTAACATTTACTGCAAATAAAAACAAAGAAAAGTCTTACTGAAACTTCAGATTTTGAGTCGGGGAAAGAGGGAAAATATCACGATGAATGTGGTTGCGTCTGAGAGATGGTAATTAAAAACAACGAAGCAGATGCAATGTTGCAGATTTTCATGATTAACTAGAACGTATATTTATCAACAAAACATGTGAACATTAAAACGCACCTTCTTCTGCTGTATACTAAACATAGTGTACTAATAGACCGATTCCTATACCTAGGAGAATAACGAAAAGTACAGCTACGCATATAAGTTTGCACTTGCTGTGTTTTGGTGGGTCCTTCTCACTATTTTGAAACAAAGCAGCAATGAAATAGATCACAGCTAGGATACCGAGCGCTGTCACTATTCCTCCCGAGATTATTTCTCCAATATGTTTTCCTGCTTCGGCTTGAACCATTGTAAGTATATATAAATATCGTGAACACTGAAAATCTTCTGTGACGCTTCGCAACTAGCTAATTCTGATGACTATCATTTATATAAGTAGCGCCTATTCGGTAGGGAAAGTACCGGTGGTTCGTTATTACAGCTACTGCGCAGTAATTATCCCCCACAAATATTACCCCAATACTTACTATTATAAAGACCATTATTTCCCCTGAAAGAAACAAAAGAGTAGATTAAAATGGAGTTCGATTTTATGGTGATTTATTATTTTGTACCCACTTTAGTCAGTTGTGAGTGTGACGATTTAATTGTGACGCAGTTTATAAAAAGTCTATCATTTCGCGAGTCAAATCATATGGTATTTCGATGTTATATTAAGTTATAAAATATAGAAAATAAATCAAAATCACTGGAATTGCTGCTTACTTGTAGTGCCGATTTCCATAACGCGCAAACGCGAATATCGCAGAACGATCTTACCTTAAGCTGGAGCGTTCGTCGTAGTGCTTTGAAGTTATAAATTATCTAGAAAACAACAAATAGATAAGTTGGATGAATTCGAAAATCACGAAACAGGACAAAGTAGATTTACTGGTAAAATGAAGACTCAGCAACACAATCGCCACGATAATCCCCAGTATAAAGAAATAGCAACAGCAACATTTGCAGGTACAACAGCCATCCTCTGGAACAAAGTATTCTTCACACTGATGCATTTTTAGAGAAAAAAATAGAGTAAGATATTTATTTTAGCAATTTATTTTGTAGTATTGGTGAAATGAGTCATAGACACCCTGGCTCTCGATATTGATATAAAATTAATGACGTTAGTGAAATAAATGCCATTCAGGAATATTTTTCTGCGAATTCCCTTGTTATTTATAGACCTATTCACAATAGATTCTATCTATACCATATTATTGCCATTTTCTCTTTTCTAGTAAACACGTACCTTATTTACATTGTGTATGAAGCTTCATTTTTTCCCTTTGTTTCTTCATGCTGCGCACTCGGTCGCTGCTAAAGCGCATTGGTAGACGACATATAGAAGAAAATCTAGTATACTTAATTTTCAATTGAGTGGTATATTTCAAGATATTGATTTTTGTTATTCTTGTCTTACTGGACTATATTCTGCGCCCTAACTTGATTGTGATATTTAAAAAGGTGACGACATATTGATGATGTCTGAGTGGTCTCGTGATACTAGCCTCGCGTGACTAGCCCGTCGGTAAATACCCCTGATCTATAAGATTGACAGCGTCCCTGTGTTTGTTTGAACGTGCATAATTTTAAGGTGCGGCAATAAATGCTGCCATTTCTCAAACATCACACTTTAAAATCAAAATCTTCTCACTTGGCTCGATGCACTATTCTTGTTGACACAATCTTTTCGTTTTTATTTTAACTTTTTACGAGTTTAAAACACATTTTTTGGACAATGTGATCGATGCGCAAGTTCTCCCTTCCCATGTATTTCAGTCAGACCACCACCTCAATGATCACGAATCTGCATAAACATGACATAAATGCTGGCAAGCACATTCTTTGGTAATGCGTAATTAGAAAATATACCAAAGAAACTCTTTCTAAACGATTCTTCTTTGAAAAATATTCACTCTAAAGGTCTGCGCTTGTACGCAAATGATGTACAAATGTATATCTATGTGATTATTCAAGGGTTAGGACTCGTTTTCTTATAGATATGTTAATAGCAGATGTTTTGTCAGTTGTGCGTCTTTTGTCAGCTCAAGGGAATTTTATTGGCTACTTAAAATAGAGCTGGCATAGCAACCACCGTGACCTGTCATTCAGATCGACAAATATTTTGTCTTGGCTTGATTAATTATAAAGAAGGGAAATTTCCCTCACAGTACGTGCTATGTGTTGGCTGCATGTGATTGGATAGTACGACATTAGGAATTTGCAAGTAAGCGCGTCTTAAGAAAGTGAAACTCATAACACATCGAAATAGCATTATAACATCAAGGTGTTTTCCCTGTTTGTTCAGTATAAATCTACATCCAACCACTCGCTCTTCACTTGTATCGATCAAACGTTCGAATAACACGATGGAAGAACTCAAGAAGCTACCAAAGCAAGACTTTTATTGTGCTGTCGCTTATACATTAGCATGCCAGCTAACTTCACCGACGCTCTATCAAAATCCAGAATGTGATCCACCAAGTCCTGATCGTAAGTATTATATTGTATTTTATAATGTTTGAAGTGCTCACATAGAATTGCGTACGACTACAAAGCTTTACTGTTAGACCATCGATTTGTACAAATCTTTTGTACAAGAAAATTTCATTCTAGCTTCTGAATCGTTGATGATCGATTATTGTTCGATCTAATTTGTACGTGTTATAATTTGTATGTATTTTGAACGTACACGACGATGATGTTGACTTATTTGGATCGTGATATTCGTATATGATTTTTAAAAATATGATTTTTAGTTTATTAGCATAACGATGTATTCTTTACCATATGTGAAATTATATCTGATCTGTCATATTTGTTTGTAGATTTTGATTCAACCGATGGAGGCAAGCTAACTCAAGTACCAGAATCTCGTGATGAAACTCTTTCCTTGATTGACAAAGACGCAAAGAAGTAATCTCGACTCACAACCACAGAATCAAAGACCTGAAGCCTTTCCTTGATCGATTCAGCCATATCAATCAAGGAAAGAGTTTCAAAACTGAAATGAAACGCTTCTCTTGGTTGTTATGGCTATCAATTACAATCACCTTCGAGACATCGAAAGAGGTTATCGTCGAAAGGCCACAAGTAAATCTCATAGTAGCAAAGGACGCAAAAACCTGAACAATAAGCTAAGAATGTTTACAAATGTAAAATGCTAGTCTGTCTGTACATAGATATAATCTTTGTCAAACGTGATGAATTACAAAAGTGAAAAGAGGATTTGTTTCTTTGGTATAATAGTAACCATGTCAATAATAGTATGATTAATATATTTCATACAAAATACATCGATGTAACACTTTCTAGTAAAGGCAATGGAATTAAGAATTCAAAAAGGCAGTATTTCTCAATCATGCATGTAGGAATATAAAATAGCGTCGTATTATCGCTTCTCACACTTCAAATGACGCATAATTTAAAAAGAAGTCGTGTATGTAAAAACGTTAATTTACTATAGTATATTTATTTTACAATATAAAGGGTTATTCCCAATGTAAAAATTCACTTGACAATCAACTGTTATAACTCGAATAAAATAATTAAAACAATTTACATGTCTGCTTATTTTAAGAATTTTGCATTTAAATTATTTTTATTTATTTCATTTATTTCATTTTATTTTATTTTTTTATTTTTCAACACATTAAAAGAAGAAAAAACTTTGTATGTTATGTTATGCAAATGCGAGCAGAATTTAAAGGGAAAATACCGCATTCTATTTTTGTGCCTGCTCAGCATTTCTGAGTGAGTAATGGCTTTCCCCGACTAGCCGCCCACACGAATATTAGAGTACAAAATATGATTTTTTTTCTACTAAAATTCCCAACCCAGACAAATTATCTTTCATTAATCAATCAATGAGGAGTTCTTCGAGATGTACAAGCGTTTGTAGCGCTGTCAGTACGAACATACGCAAGTTAGAGCGGCTTAAAAATGATGTTTTTTTGCGCTTTCGAGAGACGAGTTTCTACCAGGCGTTCCTTTTTACTAGTCAAAGAAGCTGGGTCCAAAACTAGAAACAATATTCTCCCAAATCTTTGCAACCAGTTCTTGGAGGGCTTTGTTTGGTAATTGTAGTTGTCGTTGTACTGATTGATGTACGTTTTAATGTCCTTAGTTACTAACAATCATAAAAATGGATCTTTTATAATGTGGAGTTGCTATTTGGGATTTGTTTCCCCAAAGGAAATGACTCAACTCGTTTTAATTGATGAGCCTTGAAAGCAAGTAAGTTTTCGATACAAATGTCTTACAAATCTTACTAGAATGTATAATAGGGTCAAATGTTTCATACACTTAGAAGTACCACAAACTTATTTTGTCATTTTATTGAAAGTCCGTGGTTTTATGGCGATTCTAAGTGTGAGTATTTTACTTTAGGGCTCCCTGTGGGTACTCATTTTGCTATGTCAGCATTTCTTCTTTGTTTGGTCCAAACTTAATAGCTATTTGGGGAATTTTCCCTTATCTTTGATCATCAAAAATAATTTGAAAATGAATGTGCATGTGGAGTAAAGTAATCATGATAATTGAAAAAATAAATATGTTACTAGTAGAAAAATATTTTTTGAGTTTATTTAATTAATTATTAAAGTTAATCTTAATATATTCATATGTAGTTTAAAAACTATATTTTGTATATTTTTTTGTACATATAGACCTTTTATATTTCAAAAACGTATTGAAGTGGAAGTTAGTTTACAGTAAAGAAATATAGCTTAGAATTTTAAAATTTTAAGAAACACATTTACAGTTAAAGAAATATAGCTGATAATTTTAATATGAAATGTTTTGGTACTATACACCCTGAAAAACAATTTGCATGTTGTATATATGTATGAGTAATCACAAATCCTTTCAATTGGTCTTGTGCTGTTCTGACAGCCAATTTTTGAAATAAGTAATTTATTATACTGTTGTAATTTGTTTGTTTTTTTGAAATTCCCTATTAGTGTGTTATTGCTCAATTTTATCTTAAAAGGTTTTATTTATTCCATCATCAAGCATGTTAAGGCTTGGTTTGTTTTTATCTCAAACCTAACCATATTTGGTATTGTCAACAACTTTACCACCATTTACAACATTTTGAAGGGGAAGTTTTTGTGAAAAACAAGTCACATGACCTTTATCTGAACTGCCAAAAAATACAAAACTTTAACCTTAAATGGGGAGAAGGTTATTATCTTTACATGAAACTTAATATAGGTTTGGCCTTTTTTCTATAGGTACTTATGTTCAAATCTCTACTCGTTTAGGGGATATTTTTAAACATTTTTTTTTTTTTACTGTGTTTACAGATTTCATTCTATTGCCTGTTTATATCAAACATTGATGCAGCCTATACTAGTTAACTTGTTAGTTTCCATATTACAAAGAGAGGCTATTTTAGTGACCAATTGCTCAAATTTAAGCTTTGTCTCAAGAATATTCTAGTTGAGTTGACTTAGTTCACTGTATGTTAAATACACCTATTAAAATGCAAGAATGTTGTCCTGACTTTTGTATTTCAGTTGCGAAAGGAATTAATTTAAATTTGACAAACCTAAATCACTCAAGCTGCACTATTTCTTCTGTTATTACTCTATAATTTACTAATTATTAATTGCTGAAAACATTCCTGCAATTAGGTGTATTTATTTAATAAGAATAAAAACCAGGGCAATCATGAAAAGCATACTTTATTCACAAATAATTACAGTCATTTTATACAAACAATAACTCTGATAAAACAGGGTTCTATTTCTTTCCTTTTTTCCCTTTCTTCCCAGATTTCTTTCCTTTCTTTCCCTTCTTCTTTTTCTTCTTGCTGTAAGGCCCAAGCTGCCGTCTTACCATTACACCTCTCCACCATGACTGAATCTACAATGAAACAATATCAAATATTGCTAAATTAGCAGTCAATTACATAACGAAAGCAACAAAGATTTAATTGCTGTTTACACACTAGAAGATGGGAAAATTATATGGATAGGCAAATTGGTGTGAAATGGCCAATGTATGCATGATATATATTGATGAAACAAAACTAAAATGTATTGTCTAATAACAATATTTTGTACAAACTTGGATGTCATTGCCAGAGCACAGTTTGACTATAACATGACATTTTGATTCTGATCGAACCGATGGAAGTGCGCTAACTCAAGTACCAAAATCTCATGATGAAACTCTTTCCTTGATTGACAACAAAGAAGTAATCTTGACTCACAATTACAGAATCAAAGACCTGAAGCATTTTATTTATTGATTAAGCCATATCAATCAAGGAAAGAGTTTCATAAGTGGAATGAAACGCTTCTCTTGGTTGTTATAGCTATCAATTACAATCTCAATCGTCAAACAGCCATGTTATATGTACATGCATCAGCTCGTTTTCATGTCTTTTTTTGTCTACATTTCCTTGAGTTCATCATTTTAAATGATTATTAAGAAATAAACTGTGACTATATGTGAACTATATTCAATTAAATTTCAAACTATTTTGTTGTAGTATTGTTTAAATATGCTGCCCTTCAACAATTGTTTATTTGTGACCACAACCTTTTACTTATGTTATTCAAAATGCTTCATGTTTCCATCTCTGGTAACACATATATTGTTAACATGAAGAAAAGGTGATTTTGTTTCCTGATTTGAGGCATGCACTTGAGAAAATTAAATGTATGTATTGCACACAGAGTTAAGTTTACAATATGTGGTGCTCCCTGTGATTACCCTGATTGTCATTCTAAGCTCTTCTGCTTCTAGTTCAGCCTGTCGACGAGCCTTTTCTTTCTCAACTCTATCTTCTATAACCACTTTCTCATACTCAGAATACTGCAATTATAGAATATATACATTAACTTTGGTCCATAATAAATAAAATGGATTACAATACAATACTGACAATGTACTTTATTTTACGAGGGAAAATATGTATTAACACTAAAAGGTATCTAACAAACGGCCCTGGATAGGAAGTAAATAGTGAAACCCAGCACTGGGACCATGAAATGTCCGGTTTAGTGGGGATTCTAGTTTATCAATGTTTTACTTGAACTTATGGGACAATTGGTGATCAAAAGATATTTAGTTTATATAAAAAGATATTACAGTTTTGGATGGCCTTGTACAGAGGGGTTCCATTATATCTAAACCCCTGGAATAAATAGACTAATACACCTTAGCAGTATTCAAAGTAGTCTTGAATGTCTAAATATTAAATTGATAAACAACAGTTGGCGGAATAACTGGGTTTTTTTGTGCTCTCTACAATTTTTTTTAAACATTTTAAATTTCAAACATGTTTTCCTTTTAACTCTAAAATCTCTCTTAGTTTACTTTTGAAGCTTTTAGAACTAGTTTTCTTTGTAGACAGGTTTATTAGTTTGTGGTTTAATTTTGGTGGCAAGTTTGTGTTTGCGAGTTTGTCTGTAATGACCGGTTACTGTTTCATTCTATATAATTGTGTCCCCTTATGCAATGAATCTAGAGTGAATGCATGTTATAAACCAGAGAAATAGATACATGTATTAAACTTATTTACCTTCAGTTGCTAGTCTCTAATTCCATTGTGCTAGGCTATTTAACACAAAGGTTTGGTTCCTTGAACTATATATTGTACAGCTATAATATTGTAAATTAAACTATATGCTGCTAACCTTTTGTGTTAATTCTTGTAGTCTTGCCAAGTCATTAGCCTTGGATGCCTAATAATAAGGAGACATTAATAGTTTAAGAAAATACACCACAGACTTCTATTTAACATACATGTTTCGGCAGAAATGTCCACCATCATCATGCAGTGATTTAATGACAAGAGTGTAAGCGTACATTGAATCAGTATAGACAAAAAATATGAATAACAAAAAGAAAAATACAATGGGTATTTTTATTATTATGATATTAATAGTTGTGATAAATTTATCAAATGAAACTATACATCATTCTATTAAAACTTTTATGCATTCATTGACATGATGCAGTTATTAAAGGTTCTGTCCATTAGTTTTGTTTCATTTTGCTGTAACTATTTTGTCTGGCGTATATATATTTCATATTATTATGTACTGGTATAAACACCTATTTCAAAAATGGTTGTCGCAATCAAAGCTACAGTCCACACTCTGAACCTACAAAGGATATCGGTATTTCTTCTCTTGTTATCCATTTATTCATAGCATATTTTGGTTGTATGTGTTTGTGTTATAGGAACATATCAATTTGCTGCAGTGGTGGATGATGAATCAAACATTTCTTAAAAAACTGTGAAATAAATAAACAAATTCTGTTCATATTACCGACATCCTTTGCAAGCTTCAGAGTGTGGACTGTAGCTTGGGATGCGACTACGATTTTTGAAATAGGTGTATATCAAAATGTTCAATTTCATGCAAAAAGCCTCTGCCTCTGAAGAATTCACATAATAATAATAAATCTGAATAATTATTTGTGATGATGAAGAAAAAATATTTTACCTTTAAAACATCTAATTCATGCTGTTTTTGTTCCACGTCACCATCATATTTTTCCATCCAGTATTCTACTTTTTCCTCTAGAAGCTGTATATAATCAAATATTAAATAAATATTTAGTACAATAATATTACACCTCAAAAGCAGTTTATATAATATGTGGTTTAGATGTATTAGCTTAACCATAACCAACCCACAATTTTGTAAGATGCGCAGGTCTGGGGCCGGTTGTAAGTTATCCGCGGATGAAAATTATCCACTTCATAGGTTTTTTATAGATTTTATCTGCTGAATAATAGGATTTATCTGTTGGATAGCGCTATATATTCACCCTCCGTACAACCGGCCCCTGACCACAATTTTGTAAGATGCGCACAATAACACAAAGGTCTGCCCACAATTTTGTAAGATGCGCACAAATACACAAAGGTCTGCCCACAATTTTGTACAATGCACACAATAACACAAAGGTCTGCCCACAATTTTGTAAGATGCACACAATTACACAAAGGTCTGCCCACAATTTTGTAAGATGCGCACAATTACACAAAGGTCTGCCCACAATTTTGTAAGATGTGCACAATTACACAAAGGTCTGCCCACAATTTGGTAAGATGTACACAATAACACAGATGTCTCATACCACAAATTTGTAAGATGTGTACAATAAGACTAGAACAAATCCCTTGTTTAAAGCTTGATTTATGAAGCACTTATATATCCTGGTTAAATGTTAACAATGCTATTGTGAAGTAGATGTGTAATCCCTTGTTGACCAGTATAATTTTGCATTTACCTGATGGTGTTGCTTCAAATATGCCTCTATCTCTGCATTAACTCGAGCTTCCTCATCTATCTTGTACTTGAGAGTCTGCAGGTAGTATAAAACTTGGTTAATCAAATAAAACTTTGTCAAGATGATAAGACTATTTAGTTTTTCACTCCGGAATGCAACACACAAATTAATGATTCATTACAATCAAGGATACAATATGGTAACACTTTTCTGGTCTAGAGATTCTCACAAGTTTGTACAAAATAGTACAGTTTATTCCACAAGTCAATACATGTTTTGTTTTATGGATACATAGTGGATGTGAAGAAAGATGGCAGTTTTGAAATATAATTGGTGATGTGACAGAAATACTTTTCAAAACTAGCCAACCATAGGGTTACACATATAAGTGCAGCTGTATAATATAGGGTGCACCTTGTATGCACTGAAATATTGAAAGAAAAATACTCAAAACTTAAATAATATTTTTTGTCTATTTAATAGTACCAAAAACTTAATTATTTGATAAAAATAAAATCATAATCATTTCTTGCTTTTTTTTAAATAAATATTGTGTTGTTTGATTTATACTTACTTCAAGCTCCTCCTTTAAATTGTTTTCTGATTGTTGACACCTCTTCATGGTACATGAAACACGAACCTAGTTGGAACAAAATGATGACAACCAAAGTTAGCTTCTATAAACTTACAAAATTGAAAATACTCCAGTGTTGAGTTCTTCACTGCTCAGTAAAAGCCTTAGTCTATAGCTTGTGATATATTCTCTTGCTGTTCTCTACAGCAAGTAATGGTGCAAGGAATGCAAACATCAACAAACAATAGAATACCTCCACTCTTTAAATAATTGACCTTCACTCGAGGCTAATGCTGTGCAATGAAGAACTTGAAATTGGTCCATAACAGCTATAAGCTAGAAATGCCATTTATCAAAGAAAGGTGTGTAAAGATTTCTGGTTAGATGTGCTTGCAGTGAAATAAAGTTTTTTCTAGGGTGAAAAAATTATCATTCAGATCCTTTACTTTCAGTTGTTTGGTTGCGTTTTTGCATTAAATTTTGATGTGGTTTTGCAGTTTTTATCAATTTTGTTTTGCAGTTAAATTCCATGTGCCCTTCTCAAATAATAACTTTACAATACCTCAGCATCCTTCTTGATGTACTTCCCTTCCATGCTTGTTTTTGCTTTCATTTCCTGAAGCTGATCTTTTAGATGTGCTATCATTTCATTCCTTTGCTGGAAAAAGACAGTATCATAACATCAAACACAGAAACAGCACATTCCCTTTATAAACATGTTTTAAAAAGGTAAAATTAATATTACATACAAGGTAGTAGTTCAGTCTATATTGTTGTTTATAGTACCTGTATTTCACTCTCCTTTTCTTTGTTCACTTCTACTAACTGTCTTTGTAAACTCTTCACCAGTTTACGGCTCTCCTCTTCCCTAAACAAGGTAATAAAAGATATGTGTTCACCAAAAACTTCAAAGTTCTACTGTCTGTTATTTAGTTTTTCCCAGGGTGAGGGAAAGGCTACACATTGAAAGGGTTGGGATGCTCATCTAACGGTTTGCACAGGTTATGACCCTTACAGTGTGGACACTCCAACCAGGACCACTTAGACAAAACCGTCCAATCAAAAATCATTTAAACCAGACAGAGATTGAACTGATCATAAGCCAATCAAATTATAGTGTTCTCATGCTCATCATATTCTTGAACTGAAAGCTGCAATATGATTGGGTGATTATCAATTCATCTAAAGTGGTCCCGGTTGGAGTGTCCGCCCTGTAAAAGGTACCAGATCAATTTTGCTGAGGTTGGCTTGCAAACACACAAGTTTTACTCCTACATGGTATCATTTAGTTGTCATCATCTTATGTAATTGGAAACACCCCAATGGGAACTGCCGTTTTCTCTATTGTTTCAATAAGAGTTGTGACGCCCTATAAGAAACTGCTAATCCCTCCATTCCCTCCTCCCCCACCACCAGATATGAGTTTTTAGATTGAGCTTACTTGAGTATTGTTTGCTGTAGTTTAGCCTTCTTTTCCTTTTCCATTGTAACAGCATTTACCAGGGAATCAAAGGTGTTTTTGTTGATCACCTCTGCAAGGGTTTCTTCAATGACATCCTGTAGAAATGTCCTGTGAAGAAAACGCAATTTAATTATATTACAGCGATATTCGTTGTATCGCGACCTGCTGTTTGAAAACTTCGGTTTGATTTGGTCTTTTGTGGACTGTCAATCAACTAGGGGGCGGAGTTATGTAATGGTTAATAGCCGCTGATCATGAGCTATATATAGGACACATGACATTTCCGAGCGAAACATAGATCGTTGTATAATTTACTAACAAATGAAAATTACTCAATAATAAACCACAATAAACTCCAATAAAAGTTTGTAATGTCTGCGTTATTACCTCATGTGTTGCATTACGCTTTGCGAAGTCCAAAAACCCCAATAAATAGACAAAACATTTGAAAACCCCAACGATATAAACAACCCGCTGGTTATCAAACGAACGTTGATCTACTTTGACCCAGGCTCGGCAGCTAAGCTTTTTGCCTCTAAAGGCTAGGTACCTAAGCTAAATTGTCAACGTTCGTTTGATAACCAGCGGGTTGTTGTCGTTGGGGTTTTCAAACGTTTTGTCTATTTATTGGGGGTTTCGGACTTCGCAAAGCGTAATACAACACATGAGGTAATAAAGCAGACATTACAAACTTTTAATGGTCTATATTGTGGTTTATTAATGAGTAATTTTCATTTGTTAGTAAATTATACAACGATCTATGTTTCGCTCGGAAATGTCATGTGTCCTATATATAGCTCATGATCAGCGGCTAACCATTACATAACTCCGCCCCCTAGTTGATTGACGGTCCACAAAAGACCAAATCAAACCGAAGTTTTCAAACAGCAGGTCGCGATACAACGAATATCGCTGTAAATACTTGATGATGCAAATTAAGAGGCATTGTTAAAAGTGGTGATGATGATGATGTTAAAATGGCTATCAATTATGATGATATATTGCACTGGGAATTACCGATCTTCTTGGATTTTCATCAAGTTGTCAGATGATAAAGGGTTTTGTTTGAAACTTGTAGTAACAGCTGCAAGAACAATATTCATATTAAAAAAGTTAGTTAACCTCATATTCAACTATTTGAGTAGATAATATTATCTAATGGGCTCCCTGTGTACATCAACAAATGTGCCCCAGCCTTATTATCAAATGGGTTCCCTGTGTAATCTATTTAGTACCTTGCTTTCCATCTCTAAAATACTGGGCTGCTGATTTCACTCTGGCATCGCTCTCCAGTAATTTGGATTGGTTGTTACTCTGCTGACCTTTGACCTCTTCTCTTTGATTTATCAACTGATAAATATAATATCAAAATTATTATTATTATCATTTCTTATAAGAATAAAATTAGAAACCTATGAAACACATATTAGAATAATAATTAATTAGCAGTCACTGAACAGAACTGTGAAAAAGACTATTGACAATGGGCTACGTATGCAATGCACAAGTTTATAATTTTATGGGGAATTAGAAGTGCATTGCATACGTAGCCCATTGTCAATAGTCTTTTTCACAGTTCTGTTCAGTGACCATGAATAATATTAATAGTTCCAACTCGAGGTTCCAGTTGCTGCACATAGTAAAACTATAAATTATCACGCCCAGCAACTTGAACCTTGACTTGAAACTATCATTTGTGTTCAATGAACGGAACTGTGAAAAGGACTATAATTCCCAATCAACCTTGATTGTGGCAAAACAACTATAGTAATTACTCCAGCCACGGTAAGGGGCTGTTTATATGATGGCAAGTTGTCCCTGCTAGCCGGGAAAACTCTATTGTTTTGTGCCCCCTAGGGAATTTTAAACAATAGAGTTATCCTGGCTGAACAGGGACTACTCGCCATCATGCATATATAAACAGCCCCTAAGTATTAAAGTGTTTTAAAGCCCCAGGTGCATCCAAGATGCATTGCGCGCTTCGATGATTTTCTCACATACAGAAAATAGCAATATTTGTGAAGAAAAGTAATATCCAATTATATCTGTTTCCATCGTTCGTTATAAAAGTTAATTTTCATATTTTAAAAAATATATATATAAGTTAATATCTAACAAAGCTTTCTGGGATAATATTTCAGTCGTTCCGGCCTTTTTTATACTTATATTTGATTTAAATGTCGACCCGACGTCGTGGAAGGTCAGTCGTCTTCCCGGGTATGTTCGACCTATTCAGGGAGATAAAAAATCGCACTTGGCTTCGAAAGAAATGCCAATAGTGTATTTGTGGAAGTCCCACTGCATCGTGTCAACGTTGATATAAGGAATGAAGACTCAACTGCTGTTATAATCCGAAATATGTTTTTTAAACAACACTCGAGAAAGCCATCAAAATGAAACAGTATATTCTTGAATGTATTGATGTTTATGTAATCATTTTTTGAACCGTATGCATTCACGTCGTCATCCTGACCTTCTGCAGTAATATCAATGGACATTAACGTTTCGGATTCCATGCATAATATCATTTTTTTAGTACACGAAACGGCAAGCACTTCGAAGTCTTCAAACTTGACAGCCTGAATCAAACAACGGGAAAAACCCATGAGTAGCCCACATTGCGGGATCGGTTTTCTAACCAATTAGAGAGCGACTTTTAACAATAGATATTTTTAAAACATAAACATACGGCTGCAATGCACCTTGGATGCAAGAGGGCCTTTAAAGTAAAAAAAGGAATGAAAACTAAGAATGGTTGGAAAAGCTTTTCTGAGTAGGTTAGTTCTTGTGGAAGGAATGTACATGCAATGTTTCTATACTGAATGTCCTTACAGATTCATAGCGCATTTCAATTCCTTTTTGGTCTTGTAAAATCTGTCCAAGCTCATCATCAACAATCTATTAAAAAAAGAAAAACACCAATCACTAATCAATCTAAAGAAAAAAGCCTGTTGAGACATACAAAACCCATCACTACCCCCAGGTATTTTACCTGACTGCTATCCATTCTGCCTTCCAAAGAAGACGGCATTATATGACCTAGAATTGCCAGTTGGTCAGCACAGTCCTCAAGCACAGCAGAAATATGAATGGAATCAAGGTTTGACAACATGATTTTTCTGAAAAGAAAGAAATAGAATTGAAAAAGGTTTCTAAGGTTTAATAGACGTACAAAATTCTGTATGGGATCCCTGTGCAGTAGTAAATAGTGTAAATAATGCGATGGATTTCAGCTACAAGCGTTTGTACTTTGTTTGATATTTGTAGTTAAACTGTAGTATGGACGCTTAACTAGGCTTATTTACATTACCGCCACCAAACCAAATCAAAATGTTCACTTCCAAACTGAGTATCATGAGCATCAAGTTCGAAAAATTACTTTTGCTTCTCAAAGCCAAAAAATAGCGAGAAAGAAATAAAAAATATTGTGAACCGAAGGAATTGAATGTTATCTTACCTTTAAGTTAATATTTGCTAAATATTTGCAGTAAATGAGTTAAAAAACTAAGAATTTCTCGCGTTAGTTCTTCGGTCCATGTTCAACATTGAGCTGTTGTCATGGTTGTCTCTGTTTACGTCGATAATTACAACAATGCATTGCGCGTTAAACTTAACCACAGGAAGCCCAATTTTACTAGGTGAAATTTGTAATACCGTAATGTGGGAGCTTTTGAACTATCTAGAATATCCATTTGATGTATTAGATAAATAGATCAAAGCTCAAGATAAAAATGTTGAAAAGTTAAAAAAAAAAAATTAAACAAAGCTGAAGGTTTTATTTTATCCTTTTGGGCTTCCTTTGTGTGCATCGTACAGTCGCTGGTTCCGTCTGTGGTCAGCAGTATAAATTATTTTGGTATGCGAATGTCATACTCGATAAATCCAAGATGGCGGACAGTGATGAAGAAAATGTTGCCGCACTTGGGACGCCATTCGAAGAACTTGAAGAAGACGCTCCAAGAAAAAAACCTGTCCCTATTCATGATCAAGTAGTAACAGATTCACGCGGACGGAGACGTTTCCATGGCGCTTTTACTGGAGGTTTTTCGGCAGGATATTTCAACACTGTTGACACGAAGGAAGGATGGGAACCAAAAACATTCATTTCGTCACGCTCACAGAAGTCTACCGAGAGCGCTGCTCAAAGACCAGAGGATTACATGGACGAGGACGATTTTGGAGAGTTTGGTATAGCACCTAAAAGAGTTGTCACTACGGAGAAGTTTCTGCCAACAGATAAAGAAGGCAGTCAAAGGAAAAGAGTTCTTGGACCTGCTCGTCCCTCGGAGTCTGAGCGAAGTATTGCTGGAGTTATCCAAGGCAATGAAATATTACGGGATCTTATTGTTCCTGTTAAAATGTCTGTTGGTGTCAAGCTTCTTACTCAGATGGGATGGAAGCAAGGCCAGGGGATAGGCCCAAGAGTAAGACGTGTTGCAAAAAATGTACGTCTTCTTAACTACATTGTACATTTATTGTACATTCGACACCAAAAATATATAAAATAGAAAAAACTACTACTTTAACATTTACTCTCATGCACTATGTAACTTGCTTATTGTATAACCTAAATTTTGCTGTTGTATTTTTCTTTTTCATTATCATATCCTAACAGATCTATATTCATCATCATCATCATTTTAATTTATATCATTATCATCATCATTATCACTGCCATCATCATCATCATTATCATTATCACTGCCATCATCATCATCATTATCACTGCCATCATCATTATCACTGCCATCATTATCATTATCACTGCCATCATCATTATCACTGCCATCATCATCATCATTATCACTGCCATCATCATCATCATTATCACTGCCATCATCATTATCACTGCCATCATCATTATCACTGCCATCATCATTATCACTGCCATCATCATCATCATTATCACTGCCATCATCATTATCACTGCCATCATCATCATCATTATCACTGCCATCATCATTATCACTGCCATCATCATTATCATTATCACTGCCATCATTATCACTGCCATCATCATCATTATCACTGCAGCCATCATCATTATCACTGCCATCACCAATACTATTACCTTATCTTCATCACCTCCTCTTCACCACCATTATCATCATCATCACTGGTTGTCATTTTTGCATGGATTTCCATTGGAACCTCAACTGATCAAAAGCATATAACTAGAGTTTCACAGTTATCATAACAATCAATATTGCTATTAATAATTGCTATGCTCTATATATTATAGGCACATGGATGTGCATCGCAGCCAAGTGGCCACAATGATGATGACGATGACATCTATGCTGTTGGCCTACTGTTTGCACCTAAAGACATTCAGTCCACTGAGTATAAATCAAAAGATAATTTACATGGGATAGGTTATAGTGGTATAAACCCTAAGACAGCATTGTTGAATCAGAGAGACTGGCTTGGACAAGACCCAGGGACAAGTAAAGTTGGAATACGAGGACAGGTATGGTTTGCTAATAATAGTCCCCTTCACAGTTCCTTGTGCCATCTTGAAATATTGCCAGGCCTTTGCATTGAAAAAAGACGAACATTGAGCTTGCAATGATAGAGAAGCATGAATAATTGTCCCGCTAGGTGTTAAAAGGTCTCTATCATTGCAAGCTCATTGTTCATCTTGATTCGATGCAAAGGCCCAGCTACATTTCAAGATTGTGCAGGGAACTGTGAATGGGACTATTAAGATTCTAAGTAGTAGTGAGTAAGTACATAAGTAACAGGGTGGTAAAGGGAGTATTAATCAAGTTTCACAGAACATAATATGACCATTTAGCATTTCCAAATGAAAACAAAAATGGTAAATAATTTTTAAATAAATGGCCCATCCACATTTCAGGTAAGTATGTAGTAGGTGAGAAAGTTAGGTGATGAATAAGTAGTAAGTAAATAAATAAATAAAAACTTAGAAAGCAAATGAAAAAGTAAGTGTGTAAATAAGTAACTTTCTTTATTCTTCTATAAGGGGTTTGGTGTTGGTGCTCTTGAAGAAGATGATGATGACATTTACAAACAAGACATTCTTTCAAACTATGACATTGAACTGGGTGTAGAAACATCAAGAAAGAAGAGTAACCTTCATGGTTGGACTGGGCCTCCGCAAACATCTGAGAAAGGTATAGCATTGTACAGTGATCTTGTGTGAATGATTTTAGAATTGAAAAGGTTTATGTTATCAGAATAGCAATTTATGATGGTGATAGTAATATAGAAAGGCTGTTGATAAAGATTGAATGATTTTAGAATTGAAAATTTTAGAATTATTAGAATAGCAGTTGAATGTTATGAAGATGACAAATTTGAAGATGTGGATACTAGTGATTATGATATAGAAAGGATATTTGATGAAGATTGACGTTTTTGATAAATTGATTACATCATAAAAACAACCATAATATTACTGGAGAAAATAAAAAAAAACTATTTCTTATTTTCAAACTAACCAAGACATAAGATTTTATGTGGCAGCTCCACCTCCATACTGATTGATTCTGAAAAAAAATCAAATTGGAATATATAATAGTCTTTTTCACAGTTCCATTCAGTGACCACAATTGATAGTTCCAAGTCGAGGTTCGCGTTGCTGTGCATGATAAATTATAGTTTAGCTATGTGCAACAACGCGAACTTTAACTTGGAACTATTATTCATGGTCACTGAACAGAACTGTGAAAAGGACTATTTGCTATTCACAGGGTTCATGCTACTCCTTAAACTCCTTAAACTCCTTGAAAACTCCTTAGATTTGATTTACATTTTTAAGGGCACTTGAAAAGCCCTTGAATTTTAGAAAATCAGCAAAAACTCCTTAAAAACTCCTTAATTTTAGCCAAAGTAGGATAAAAATTCTAGTATTGCAAATTAAAGTTAAGTAAAAATTCTAGTATTGTACATCATTTTTGTAAATTTGTAAACTTTCGTATATCAAAGTTGTCGCAAAAAGTGCTTAAAAATTACTTTTTGGTCCTTCAAAACTCCTTGAAAACTCCTTAGATTTTGTTTACTGACATCAGCACGAACCCTGTATTCATGATTTAACCATTTTAGCTGTAATCTAATTTATGTTTCTGTCTTCCATCAAAGGGGGACTCTTGTCAGTGTTTACTAGAGTATCAAAGCCTCCATCAAGAAAGGTATATCCACCTCCTGTTGTTCCTAGAGATTTCACTCCACTTCACAAGGCCAGTGCCGAAGCACACAAACCAACACCACAGACTCGGCACTCCTCATCTTCAAAAAGTGTCAAACTAACAGCTAAAGAAAGAGGAGAGGCATTGGGAGAAACTCCCTTACCCACCCCCAGAAAGTCGGTTTTTGACTATATAGCTGAAGATGATAAAACACGCTTGAAAGAGCCAAAGGACACTAGAAAGACAAAACAGCAAAGTAGATGGTCCGTTAGTGGTACTGGCACCTCTATTGGTAATAGTCATGGTGATGGTAGTGGTAGGAGTGATGAAAGTAATAATACTAATGTACCTGGTGCCAGTAAAAGAATAGCCTTTGAGAGCAGTGGGTTCAAACCATTTGCAAAAGAACCTGAAAAACAAGCAAGATATGAGCTGTTTCTGAGTGGGAAGAGTGCTGAAGCAGTGCCATCTGGAAAAGACTGGTAAATCTTTTTACTTTTCTAATATTTGACATTTATTGTCAATTCAGCTTTTGTCCTGTCATTTATTTATTCTTTCATTTGTTCATTCATTCATTTATCCATTTATCTATTTATTCATTTATTCATGTATCTTTTTATTTCTTTATTTATTTGTTCATTTATTTATTTATTCATTCATTTATTCATTCATGAGGCTAATTATTCATTTATTTATTTGTGCATTCATTTATTCATTTTCATTTATTTATAAAATCATTCATGCGTTTATTCATTTATTTATTCATTCATGTGTTTATTCATTTATTCCTTCATTTATTTATTTATTCATTTATTTATTTATTCATTCATTCCATCGTTTATTCATTCATTTATTTATTCCTTCCTTTCTTTATTCATTCATTCATTCATTCATTTATTCATTCAGTTACTGATTTTTCTTTGTTATCTTTTCCCAGCAGCAAGATGACTGAATGGGAACGTGAATGTGAAGCCGAGGAGTTTGCACGATCAGCTGAATTATACCGCCCTCTCAGTCAAACAATGGCAGCAAGGTTTACATCTGAAAAGGAATCAGAGGAGCAACCGAACAATCAACAATCAGAACAAAAAAACGCGACACCAAAAAGAGTCTTCGGTGCGATGACGAGGCAAAGACTTGAGTGGCATCCTGATAGAGTACTTTGTAAAAGGTTTAACATTCCCGACCCCTACCCCGGTTCGGCTGTCACTGGTGTACCCTCTAGTCAAAAGAGGACTACATTCGAAGAGAGATTAGATGAACAAATGAAAGCAATCGATTACCAACCCACTAGTGAAGTTCAAAAAGAAGAGAAATGTGAAGACAGCGTCAAGACGTCTGCGTTAGTTGCTGGATTTGAAGCAATATCGTCAAGAACGCCTGTTACGATTCAGGAGAGTTCTTCTTTAACTGATTCTTCAACAAATCAGGGACAGACGGGGGAGAAAAACATGGCTGAAAGTGATGTTTTAAAACTAGCTTCCATGGACCTTTTTAAGACTGTTTTTGCAGATAGTTCTTCTGAAAGTAATTCGGAAGAAAGTGACGACGACGAAGAAGAAGAAGTAAATCAAGAAGATAACAAGAAGGAAGAAATAGAAAATAAGGAAAAACAAACGCCGATTAATTCTACGTGTGTTGAAAATCCGAAATTTAGTTTTGAAACTCGAGACGATGACATAGTACAGCCCACAAACGAAACCGGGTCAGGTGATGTTGCAATTCTGCAAAGAAATGTTTCAGACAGCAATGCAGCCAAAGACACTTTTGGCCCCGTTCCTCCCTCTGTTAATGTTACAAAACCTTCTTCGAACTCTCAAGACTTTGAACAGTACGGCAGACGGGATAAAAAAGCGAAGCATAAAGTGAAAAAGAAAAAGAAGGAAAAGTCTAGGAAATATAAAGACGTTGATAGTGATGATGATAGTGAATATGACAAGCACAAGAAGAGTACAAAGAGAGATAAAAAGCCACTTTCAGACAACTCAGAAGATGGTCACAGAGAGAGAAATAGATCAAAGGATAAAAAGAAGTCAAGATATTCTGATAGCGAAGAAAGTGACAGCGACGAAGACTATAAAAAACATGATAGAAACAAAAAGAAAAAAGGAAAGAAACCCAAGGAAAGGAAAAAACACAAAACCAAAAAAGACAAAAACGAAAAACATCGAAATAAAGCAGACTTTAATTTAGAAGATTACGAGGAAAAAACAATCGAAAATGTCACAAAGTATTCCCAAAATGAACGCCCAGCATTTCAGCATGAGAAACTAAGTGGAAAAAGCTCAATAATTACTACTAAAGAAATAAAGGAAAGAGAAGAAAACGATGATAATGATGCTCAATCTATAAATAAAGATATCATGAGCAAATTGAAAAACATTCAACTTTTAAAACAAGGGAAACGAATGCGTGCCGCGGATTTCATGTAATTATTAATGTAGACGAAGCGAAATTCTCAGCCTTTTTTTCATTAAAATATATATATATTGAAAGCTAAGTTTACCCGAATTTCTTGTCTATCTGTGTGTCTATTTATTACACAAGTTCATGCTGGCTGTAGTCAAATTCTAAAGAATATACACTCCTTTGAAAACCGGCTTCGCAACTATGTGACTATACCGAAAAGGAGTATGGGTAGTAGTCGAGTCAACGAATTGATTCAACTGCATATATTATTAGCCATATCTCCCCGAAAAAGCCGCTGTCCATAACAGTGAATAGCATCAGACAGTATGTTATCCCAGAATCGGATTTCGTCCACCTGCAAACTATAGTCTAGTGTCTTTTCTTTTCCTCGCAACCCCGCAGACTGCCGGCTATAGTCGTAACGACTCTTGTTTTCTGTTGAAGCCAGAGACCTATAATCAGCTAACTTGTTACTATGCACGTTTCCACCCAATCTCAAACTCATTAATTATTAACGTGGTAACCTTCAAATCAAGTGTGTCAAATCTGATCACATGATGCACCGGAAAGTCCGTCCTAGAGTACTCTGAAATAATTTCAAAAGCACGAACTCCAACTCTTCTTCCATGCTTAATTCAAAACGCTCCCCTTAGTAGTTTAATGCATAAGCAGCTTACTCGGTATGTACTTCATGGCTGAATGCTGTATAGTCGCCCCAACATCCATTTTATCCTTGTTTTACCACAGGCTTCCCAAGTTGGTAGTTCATTTCAGGGAGACTTAGTTCGTTTATATAGGGAAATTTTGAGATCGCTGGACTGGTAGTTCGTTTTAGGGAGATTTTGAGATCGCTAGACTGGCAGTTCGTTTTAGGAAGATTATGAGTCGTTTTAGGGAGATTTTTAGTCGTTTTAAAGAGATTTTGTGATCGCTGGACACATTTTTCTTTAGGGGATGTGTCCAGCGATCACAAAATCTCTTTAAAACGACTAAAAATCTCCCTAAATCAACTCAAAATCTTCCTAAAACGAACTACCAGTCCAGCGATCTCAAAATTTCTCTATGTAAACAATAATAATAATAATAATAATAATAATAATAATAATAATAATAATAATAATAATAATAATAATAATAATAATAATAATAATAATAATTTTTTTAATAATAATAATAATAATAATAATAATAATAATAATAATAATAATAATAATAATAAAAATAATAATAATAATAATATAAAAATATATAAAACTATCTAAAAAAATTACAATTTCGATTATATATAAATATACAAATTACAATGCATTCAATTTATAAAAAGGATCATCTAAGAATGTTTAACTAAATATATACACTATTACAAATCTAATTCTGATCAAACTAATACAAACAAATAATACAGATAAGAATAATAATAATATAAAAAAAAAAATCTCCCTAAAATGAGCTATGTACAGGCCCGCAAATGAACCCAGGCCCGCAAATGATCCCAGGCCCGCAAATGAACCCAGAACCGTCCCGCAAATGATCCCAGGCCCGCAAATGAACCCAGAACCGGCCCGCAAATGAACCCAAGTAAAAATGGAATCTGGAAAGGACTAAAGAATAAAAAAAAACCCACGACAACAAAATTATTATGATATATGATAAATATTGTCAATATTCATTAAATAAGTAAGACAAAAAAAGAACAGTTCGGGCTTTCCAACTAGACTCTATCGATTGTTGCACGTTGATCATATACGCGCATATTTTCAGCCCGTTTGGCTCTAATTAATAAACCTTTAATTATGTACATTATTTAGTTACTTTTTCAATTATTCAGTCTTGGAAAGGTCAGGTTTTTTTCAGAGACTAAAGTAGAGATTTTGATCAGCAGGGTAGTTTCGCTTGTTGTTTGTGACTATTGCAATTTGACTTTGACTCGTGACTGTATTTTACATCCTATTTTGCTTTAAGCTAAGTCATATATTGTAATTGGTTAAATAGCCACTGGTTTTGGTTACTTAGTTCAATAAATTTGATTGAATAAAGTTAACTTTTTCACTTTATGTTCGAACATTTAGTTCTGTTTAGTTGTTTTCGATTTGTTTACTGTTACTACACAGCGTCGCTATGCTGAGCTAACGGTCAAACACGAGTTTGACATAAAACACTGTGGTTATACTTTATCTTACTACATGATTTACATCGGTTTTCATTGTTATTTGTAGGGCTTTATATCGCGTATTACCCCCATTTGAATACCAATGACCTAATCCCTATATTATCCTTGTCATTTCCCGCGTTCTTTTCCAACTTTATATGTAACGTTATTAAAACTTAGAAATGTTCTAGTTGCGAACAATTAACGGATAAAAAATCATCTGATAGAGTGACCCTTTCGAGGATCGAACCCTTTGCTTACAAATCCTGACCCTAACACTTTATGCTAACTGTCCGATCGATGTCAGTTGGTGAGAAGAAAACGTATTCATTTGTTCGTTAAAGTTCATTAGTATTGTAGTGTACAACAAAACTAAAAGCCCATTGTTTGGATTGTATTCTCATGGGAAACTTAAAAAATAATCAGCTTGATGATGCCCTTTGGGACATGAAGTAGTGTGAAAACCTCTGTAAATCATGTAATAAGTCAGATACGGCCCCTCGGGCTTTATACGGCTTATTGCCTCCGTTCTCGGTATTTATCTCTTACATACAAAAATATTTTGACGAGGAACTATTATTTATTCAGGCCATGCTGGCAAAATTCGATCGCTAATATTGTGGTTAAACTTTTGCCAGGCATCAAACAAAAGATATAGGATTAAACGAACAAAAGGGCAATAATGCATTGAATTCGGCTAACTTGTGCTCGAGATTAGATAGAAGACGTATTCCCATGAGATGCAATAACCAACCAATCAGAGATATGTAAGACATGCACTACTTAATTCATATATGTATGCCTATTTTGCCATGGAACTTGTTTTAAGTCATCAACAAAAGAATCATTGTTGTAAGATTTATAACTTCGAAATTCGAATGACTTTGGTGGAGCTTTTGTTACGCCACTTTTAATAAGAAGCGTCATACACTTCAGAACGCCCCTTTTCAAGGTTTTGCACACAAAGCTATCACTTCGACTTTGTGCTCTAACGAGAAACAACATATACACGTCTTGCAAAACTTTGCTACGAAAAGATCGGTAAGTAAGGGAGTACTAAACAATAACGATATTTTTGCACATTTTAATTAGTCTTCTTTCAGTAATATCGCGATAAAGTTTGCTAAATGGTCCTACTGAAATGGTGATGTACAGGCCCGCAAATGAACCCAGGCTCGCAAATGATATGAACCCAGAACCGTGCCGCAAATGATCCCAGGCCCGCAAATGATCCCAGGCCCGCAAATGAACCCAAAACCGGCCCGCAAATGAACCCAAGTAAAAATGGAATCTGGAAAGGACTAAAGAATAAAAAAAAACACGACAACAAAATTATTATGATACATGATAAATATTGTCAATATTCATTAAATAAGTAAGACAAAAAAGAACAGTTCGGGCTTTCCAACTAGACTCTATCGATCGATTGTTGCACGTTGATAGGTCTTTACTGAGTCTACGGGTTTCTAATTGGATCAAAGAAACCTCAAACGAACAGAAAAATGCTAATTTCAACGTATATCAGAATTTTAATATAGACAAGTTAAAACTTATGATATAGTATGTTGTAAAATTATAATAAAAATTGCAATGTTGAATGTTTTTGTCGGTCTGGAAAATTTTAAATATGGTCCAATTACTTGATTGTTGATGGTCTATGTAACTTACATGTTAATTTCCGGTAAAGTACACTTATCATTTCACAACGGTAAATATTTATAAATCGAATAAAACTACTTTTCACAGAAGCAGTTAATGTGCCGATTATATGCCTTTTTGACTAAAGGGTGGACCATTTGACTTTTGAGGGGGGGGGGGGGGGGGCGTGGATGATTTTGTCCTTGCAGGAAATTTCTTTTAGCCCACCATCATGCGCACGGAATTTATTTTATAGAAAAGCAAAGATTTCAGTGGCAATTTTGGCTTGCAGGAATTTTTTTTCGGCGCTCCGGCCCGTGCAGGAATTTTTTTTTCAAAATCATCGTACGTTAAAGTTTTGATATTGATTTCATTTTAAAGATAATAAAAAATCTTATAAAGTCTGTACTAGTTAGCCGGTGTAAATATAGCATAAGAAAATGTTCAGTACTCGGATTAGAACTAGCTCGTTTACATGTTGACATTGTTATTCACATGTTATTCTTTCGTCACGTATTTGCTAAAGTTAGAATATGTTTCATTTAATTGCCAATAGCAAAAATCATAAACAATTATGGTTTTTAAATAGTTACATTTTCAAATACAGTGAACTCTAATGAACCAGTTTAATAAGCTAGTTCATGTTGATACATTTTATCCGCTTGAATAGCAAATTAAAAACAATAATATGGCACATATGGCTATATCGTTCAATAATAACATTTTGTATATTTATTCAATAAAGATTCTTAATAAACAATTCTAAACTTATATATAGCCCTCACTTGGTTGCTTATTTTTGTCTTACTTATTTAATGAATATTGACAATCAATAGTTTATCATATATTATAATAATTTTGTTGTCGTGATTTTTTTTATTCCTTATTCCTTTCCAGATTCTGTTTTTACTTGGGTTCATTTGCGGGCCGGTTCTGGGTTCATTTGCGGGCCTGGGATCATTTGCGGGACGGTTCTAGGTTCATTTGCCGGCCTGGGATCATTTGCGGTCCTGAGTTCATTTGCGGGCCTGTACAGCTACCAGCTTGGGAAGCCTGTGGTTTTACATTGCTATTTGTGTTTCCTACTGATCTGCACGCTTGCGTGACATTATAAGATATTTGTTTTTTCGGGAAAAGAATTATCAAAATTGTCACATCGATATTAGTAAATATAAACAATATAAAATTGCAAATTTCGTAATGACTGCCCTTAAATTGACGAAGTAATGAATTTTTTAATTTAATTATTAAATTAAATTAATTTTTTAGGAGGTTTTGCGAATTGTTTTTAATAAAGAAATGCACGTGTCTAGACTGATAACGAGACTTGCTGTCATCAATCGCATGCTGCACAGGAGAGCTAGCGATGCACGGCAACATACATTTCTTTGCAAAATGCTTCGTTTCAAAAAATATATCTTCGTTAGTTTAAGAGAAATTTTTACGGAACTTTGCAATTTTATTATTGTGGATTTGACAAATTTGATGGTTAGCTCTTTTTGCTTGTAAATTAAATATTTTATAATGCTATGCTAGCGTAATAGAGTGAAGTCATTTAGAGTGGTTTTCATTAACCCGTGAAACAAAGTGTAATAGGGAAAGAGTAATAAAGTGTATTACTGTGTAATAGTGCTAGCTATATATTGAACAAATGATTATAAAACACAAGTGAAAGTGTAATAAAGTGAAATAAAGCATATTACACTAAAGTGTGTTTCACGGGTTAATGAAAACCACTCTAACCCGTGAAATATAAATTGCTTGCTAAAGTGTAATACTCAAATAGACTCAAAAGAAAAGAATGGAATTAGAGACTGCTAAGGTGTATTAGTCTAACATCTATTTCACGGGTTAAATGACTTCACTGTAGTTATTAGACTTATAATATACACCTTAGCAGTCTCTAATTCCATTCTTTTCTTGTGTGTCTTTTTGACTATTACACCTTGACTACCGTATTTAACTTTTTTTCACGGGTCAAATGTCTTCACTCTATTGGTCTAAATTAACAAATGTAAATTAATTCTAAAAAGCCCCGTTTTGTGAGAATGGATTAATAGATTGTATTGTACTGTACTGTAGACGTGTGACGAGGTACCATACGTGACGAGCAAACTACAACAAGCCAGCTCGTCTTCAATTATATACTGTGAAAATGCCAACAAAGGTAATTCGTTTAAGTAAATGATCTGCGTAAGAAGCTAGTAGGCACCAATAATGCATGGCGAGCAAAGAATGGGATTAGAGTACAAACATTAAGGCCCCGTTTACACGAATCCGGATCCTTTTGAAACCGCATACTTTTTGATGCGAATCGGCCTATCGTCCACACGAATCCAGTGAATCCGGTCACCGAAACCGCATACTTTTACTTGAATCCTCCGGATACGCGGATTCGTGTGGACGCAAATATTTCTATGCGGTTTTAGCCGGATCGGAATCGTGTAGACGAGGCCTAAAAAAGTTAATTAATGAATAATGGGTCTTTAGTAAAGTAGCCTGAGAAAACAGACGTTCTTTCGCTCCTCTTCCCCCCGAGTTTCGCGGGGGAAGAGGAGCGAAAGAACTTCTGTTTCCTCATGCTATTAGTAAAGTCGATGGGCATTGTTGTGTAGTGTAGTTGTTTAAAAATGCTCGCCTCTTAGAGTCGCGACACTGGTTCATTTTCGAGTACCGAATTTGGTGTAGATTTTGATTTAATACATGAATGATTACATGCGAACTAATTTGTGAAATAGTATACAAACATTACAGTCAATGTTACTAAAAAAAATAACTAAAAACTTAAAAAAGGTAATCTAGTTATGTAACAAATTTCTTGAAATACATTCAACGCACTTCATGCATGAACTCTAAACTTAATCGTTTGAAAACAATAAACGATTATATAATATATGAATATTCAAAATGAACTTTCGAATCTTTGGTTTCAAAGTTGAAAATATACACCTATTTCAATAATCGTAGTCGCAATCAAAGCTGTAGTCTACACTGTGAAGCTTGCAAAGGATATGATGTCGGTATTTTTCTCGTGTTATCGATCTAGTTTATTCGTAACATTTTGGTTGTATGTGTTTGTGTTATATGACAATAACAAGTTGTTGCAGTGGTAGATGATAAAACAAGTATTTATTTTAAAAACGTGTAATACATTAGTAAATATGTTCATATTGCCGACTTCCTTTGCAGCCTTCAGAATGTGGACTGTAGCTTCGGCTGCGACAACAATTTTTGAAATAGGTGTATCTACATGATTCAATCATAAATAGTATTATGTAGATTGGTTCAATATTATCTGGATACTTCCAAGGCCTTCCAAGTATTTCTATTTAATAGACTGCTTCCCTCATAATTTCAAGCCATCCTTCTTTCCGCTTACAGCGAACTGAGTTAAACTTTGTAAGTAAGTCGTTGAGTTAGTTTGTTGTCAGTTCGTTCGTAAATTGAAGTAAACTGTCCAAATCGGGCCTTTCTTTTCCCAAAAACTTTACGAAAAGTTGCACATTGTAATTCGTTTTCTATGTAATATCATAGTTAATAGAGGGGAATGGTTATTCCCCTAGGCCTCTATAAACTATGGTAATATTTTGGTTTTCTTGTTCTTCTACAACAGTTAACAGTTCTTCGTTGGTTTTAATACTTAATTCGAAAAAAGTTTCTATTTTCAAACAAAATGTCAAACTACTGAGTCAAATTATGTCAAAGCTTCGTTGTTTCGTAACTCAAACGCGTCCCGAAAGCCGTACGTAAGAGCGGGAAAAATTAGGCTTGTGATTGGTCGAAAAACGACATCTTCACATGTGAATTAAAATTAATTCAGGGTCGTGACGAGGGATGTGGGATCGGGGATCACAGAAGAGCTAGGTCAGGATCGTATACACAAATAAATGAGATTCTAACTTTTTTGTGGGTTCAGGGATCAAAATATGTGTTTATAAAATCGTGATCAAAGAGGGGGACATGGGGGTTTGCGGATAGGCGGATTAGGCCATTATTTAGTGCGGATATTCGGATTCTCGGTACTTCTTTTGCGGATTTACGGATTCGTTAGAAGTGGTTAGAATTGTGGATTTGAGCCCTTTCAATACTTACACTTCTTAGAGAAACTGACCTTAGTTGTGACGCGACCTTAATTCCATCGTAATTGTTAGTTGTTAATTGATTTTTTTAAGTCCATTTTCAAATAGTATAGTTCTAAAGTTTGCGTTGTTTTTGTTAATACATTTGCGGATTTTCGTTAATTTCGAATTTAAACGATTTTTCTTGCGGATTTGCGGGTTTCAAAGGCTCCCCATCAAACACGACCCTGTTAATTATTTTTATGTTTTAAAAAGTCATTTTGGAGGGCCATGTTAATGACATTGTCTGTATATTGTTTGTAGATTCTGCATGTTACCGGTTCGCCTGATTCTGAGCCTTACTTCAAGTTCAGTTGTTACCATGTCGGCAATTGCAAAGAAGGTGAAGGACATGAGTTTTACTACGCCGTTATTCATATAAATGGCCTGTGGACGTTTCCTAAAACAGTAAGCGAAGCCACTGAAGCAATAGTTCAAGATGGAGTAACATTGGATAAAGCGATTAGCAAGATTCTTACTATAAAACCTGATGTTATTCTTCACCAATTGCTCTGCAGAACAGGATTTACAACATACAGGTTATTTGACAATATCAGTAAAGAATGCACACATTTTTGTTTTCCCGTGATTCTTAGCGCTCAACTTGTGCTTTTCATGACAACATATACACCTATTTCAAAAAGGTTGTCATCGCCAAAAGCGATAGGCGATAGGCGATAGGCGACAGGTCAAGACCCAAGTGCACTATGGGTATAATCTAAAATATCCACATAAAGGCAGAAAAGATGTGTCTTCTGGGCACATGTTCAGTCCTTTGACAAGCCATATAACTCTCCAGTGGAGATCGTTGTTTAGTGGAGCTGGCATGATTGCAAATTTCACGACTTAGGATTATACCCATAGTGCACTTTGGTCTTGGAATGACCTATCGCCTATCGCCTATCGCTTTTGGCGATGACAACCTTTTTTGAAATAGGTGTATTTTAAAACGACATTCAAAAACTCATTAATAATTCATGAGAAATTTTCAAAAGAAATCGTAACCGTGACGAGTGTTTTAACTGAAGATATAGATTCACCCTTAATTACATAAATTTTAACCTGAATTTTCTCTAATAAAAACACAAAATACAAAATAATATAGGTTGGAAACACTCCTGCTCGTTTATTAAACTATACGTAAATTCAGGCCATTCCTGCTGGTCCGTGCACGGTTTTCTTTTGAAAGAAATCTCTGCCTGAAGCAGGGTAGTGTGCACTACAAGACGGTGTTACGTACGTACTGACAGTTAAGGTGTTTAATAAAGGCATCAAAACGTCAATAACTAAGAGAAACTATACTTTAATGTGTAGGAGTCACCTCTTTGTTTCCATATAGTTAACGTACATTGCGTGTTATCTTTACAATACAGAGCGATGATGGAAGCACTGGATATCCCTTTAATTGGATCGACTGCCGAGTGTGCTTATGTTGCACAAAACAAAGCAACTGCCAGGGCACTGTACCAGCTCAACGGTGTGGCAATTCCAGAAGGGTTTGTTGTGAAGAAAGATGATGACATGCTGCACCATCTAGAAAACCTTGGTTATCCCTGCATAGTAAAACCAGCAAGGGCCGAAGACTCACAAGGGGTTTCGCTAGTAAAGACAAAGAGTGAACTTGACGAAGCTTTTAGAAAAGCGTACGAAGTTGATGACTTGGGCATAGCTATCGTGGAAAGGTAGGCTTTAAAAGAACGGAAAAGAGCGGAAAAGATAGAAGAAATGGGGAGGGGAAGGGAGAAGAAAGGGAAGGAAAAAGAAATCAAGAGGAGGATACAAGAGATGGGAAATGAAGTTGAGTAAATGAGAAGGGAGAAGGGACTGAGCGGGAGATGGTAGCAATCCCTATACGAGGTTGATACGATATGATAACAATGATATAATAATATTCGTTTTCAGATTCATTCCTGGTCGAGAGGTTAGAGTAGGGATCATCTCTGATTCACAGGGTAACCTCCAAATGCTCCCTGTTTTATTCTACCCAAGCGTCGAGCATGACAATATAAGAACAGTAGCTCAGAAATTTCCAATTAAAGGTTTGGCCGAGAAGTACTCTATAGGTGAGTTTATATTAAAACATGGAAGTAACATGCATTATGGAATAAGATAATATCGCGATCATTTTGTGTTTGTGGGATTACAGAATAAAATATGCTTCAAAACCCTGCAGACAAAGTTTGGAAAAATTCCACACTGTTGGGAGCTGCTTGAATTTATATCATCCATAGTGCATTTCGGGCTTGGTATGCAACATGCAACAAGCAACAAATCTTCGCCAACCTTTTTTGATGCTTTTGGTGATTTCTTCATAGAAAACATTTCCCCTGCACCACCACAGTTCATCGACATCAAACAAGAGCCTGATGTCATTAATCATCTGAAAGCGAATTCCTTCAAAGCTTTTAAAGCTTTAAATCTACGAGATTATGCTATCTTTGATTACCGTGTTGACGCAAAGGGTCTCCCGTGGCTACTAGAAGTAAACATGGTCTGCACATTTAGTTCTTCAAGCGTCATAGGATCAATAATGGCAGGACAAGCAGGGATTTCACAACAAGAACTACTGAATCAAATGGTTGACAATGCATTGACGAGGCCTAAGAGGAAAGTACAAAGCATGTGCGCTTGACGAATAGTAACAACACTGTGTCGATGTTTCACGTTAAAAATGGCAACTAGAGAGAAGACACTAAGACCATGAAATAAATACAAAAAAGTTACTAACTAATAGTTTTTATTTAGTGAGTATTTAGCCACTACCACTCAGACAGAAACATCAAATACAAAAGGAAACACAAGGGCGGACAGAGGGGGGGGGGGGGGGGGGGGGGGGGAACTGGGTGACTCCCCCCCTTTTTGCAGTAAAGTCCCGTTTTAGCAAAGAAAAGCGGAAGAAAAACTCTTTATCTCTTTGCGCTCTTGTGTCTGACCGTTATCTGCCAATAGGATATCAAAGTTCACCCCCCCCCTTGTCAAATTTCTGGCTCCGCCCCTGAAACAATACCTCGTTCAGTACAAATTTACTTGTCTTTGGCAGTGACTAATAAGCCGGGTGAACCATTAGAACTTGCACTCTTATTATCATATATCTGGGTTAATACAGATACGTTTGGGGTTTTGCAGAGAGGGCTGGAAGATTCAATCAGCACAGTGCATATCAATTATATTAAAGCAGCCATTGAAGGGTTCCGTCCCACTGTAACACTGAGATAAGAAATATAACACACAAAAAAATAACATGGTTGGAAATTAAAACTGCTTTTCTATTTATATATATATATATTTTCAATAAGTATAACAATTATTTACTTCCCTAGAGAGGTTCCTAGAATTTGACTTTTCTATGTCTAAAATTCTGGATTGGAATATCATGAAAGGGACTGACTAGCTGTTTCATAGCACAATTATTAGCATTTTTACGTCTAAAAATTATCTTTGTCATTTTGGAAAATACAAACAGGACGGCGAAAATAAAAAAACATGTAAAAAATATTATAATCGCTTGTGTATTTATATTAATGTTGTACTGACTGAATCAGTAAAACGAAAGAAAATTATTCTTTGCTTGCGTAGTGACGTAGGCGTTCATCCCTATTAAATTGGGTTCCCTGTGGTTGATACAAGTTTTTAAAAAAACAATATGGCGGCCGATCAAAAGTCAGGGAAGAATTTCCTATGCAGATTTTTGTGTAATTCAACCAGTTTCATGCAAAGTGAATTGCTGGCTTTCTTTTTTATTTTCTTGGCATGCTCAAGGACATTTCTGATAAAGTTCTCGATACGGGGTAAGTAAGGGTTTTTGTTAAAAATAGCAAACTAGTTAGTTCTAAAGTTATCAGATTGTTGTTTTCAGATTTGCTCGTTTACGATCCCTATAAATTATTATTATGATGTTTAATTTCTAATAAATATATAATATATATAATTTGTATATTAATAATATATTTAATTTATAGCATTTTGAGTTTTATCAAAATCCTTTCTCCCTTCCTCTTTTCAACGTCTTGCCATTAAATTTTAATGCCGTGTAATAAGTTATTAATGATTAGTTCAATGCAATAGCTGTTATTACAGTTATATGCAAATGATTTCAAACAATGGATTCAAATCGAGGCTTTCGGGCAAACCTATTGTTTTCGCCCGAAAGCCTGATCGACTTCAACCCATTGTTCAAAATCATTTGCATATAACTGTAATAACAGCTATTAGGGTCATTCCATTTTATATCCCTAAATCATTCCCTTTCATTCCCAGCCGTTTACTCACATTGTTTCACTTTCCCATTTCAACATGTTTTATATTGCTAGATGGTGGATATGACTATCTTCCAGTTACTGTTAATGTGATGGCAGAACTCTGTAAATTTATAGTTTGCCTTGTGATGGCATTTTATATTCTAATATTTCAAGGTAAGACATTATTAAAGGAACTTCTAATAAATTAAAGTAACTATCAATCAATCTAAATTTCTCATGTTAGAGAGGAATATGGCAAACATTAACACTAACACCTTCTTGTTATCTAATAATTTTATTGATCTTTCATGTAATTTTCCATTTGTTTTCTTTTCAACTGACATATATTAAAACAAACAGTAATTTTTGTTACAGTTTTATACATTCTACCAGTTAATTAATACAAGTCCAGTCCTCTAATGAAGATGAATGACGCTTTTTTGTTAGTTTGAATTCACAAATTCAGTCCCTCCATTACAAATTGTATAGGTTTGAAATGCTACAAGGTTTGAATGTACATAGAGGAGTTTTCCACACCACTATCCCCCAGTCTCTCTCTTTTGTAGTCATTTACCACAGGAAGTCCAATTATAGAAGTGGTCAGAGGAGGAGGTTATTTGAAACTTTTTCTGGTTATTTCTTAGAGGGTAAAACATTCAAAGAAGTCTTCCATCCGTCTCATGTGAAGTGGAAAGAGTTCTTTAAGTGGTCTATACCAGGGTTGCTGTATTTCTTTGATAACCTGCTAGGCTTTTACATATTGGTACATCTTCGTCCAGTAAGTATTGGAAATAGATGAATGGGAAGGAAATGTGTTGAAGAGAATGGAATGGAAAAGAGAATAACAGAATGAACATGTGAGCCGAGTTGTGTGCAAAATATTCAACGTAGAGATAGTGAGTGTGAGTGGATCTCCCTGATTAGTAGAACACACTGTCCAGCTAGAAGATTGAGATGTTAAAAAAGTTATTTATTTATGGAATGGTAAGAAATGAAACAAAACCTCTGATGGAATGAAAGTACACATATAGCTACATATTTTGTCTCTGACTTTACAGTTTTTTAAATGGTGCAAAGTAGTTACAAAATATAATATTCTTAAATTTGATTTGAACATGTATATTTTTTATTATGGTTCATGTTATTTTCCTTTTCAGGCAGTGTATAGTCTATTGGGCAACTTTGTCATCATCACAACAGCTGTGCTATTTAGAATAGTATTAAGGTAAAGTTTGAAGATTGAAGTAACTTTGACTTTTAAATTCTTTAGTCTCATAATTACAGTTCAAAAATACTTGTTATTTTTTCAATTTACGCAACAAAAAATTCAACAATACTGCAACACAATATCTTCACCAAACACTTTGAACACCACAGCTTTAAAATTCATAGCACACCACAGCTTTGGAAAAGCAAACGCTGAACACAAAAGGCATTTACATCACCACAACACGCACTTTGAGAATGTTTTCACCGCAATACCACAAAAAATATTCATCAGCACCACAACCCTCCATGTCCCCCTCTTTAAGGAGTGACTTTAACAAAATCTTTAGTCTCATTTATAGAGTTCAAAGACACTTAGAGGGAGCCCTCCCTTTTTTCCCACTCAAATTGGAGGGTCAGGTCCCAGGCGTTCCTTAAGCAGCAATGATACCATGTCTCATTGGAAGCCCGAGTGATCGCCGATATGGTGTCTAGAAGTTTTCTTTATTTTCTACTTTCTTTTGCAGAAAAAAGTTATCTAAAATCCAATGGGCAGCATTGCTTGTTTTATTCCTCTCAATTGTCTCCTTATCAAGTATGAACCAGAGTGATGATCATCTTCATCATCATCATCAAGTCATTCGCCATCACCATCAATTAAAGGACTTTCCAAATCCTTGCCGACACAAAGCTATTGTGCAAAACTCCACAGTGGAAGCCCAGCCCAAAATCTCTAAGTTCAACATTAACGAAGGCCATGTCTTTGTTCTAGTGCAGTGTATTTTGTCTTCACTTGCGAACATTTACAATGAAAAGATCTTCAAAGAAGATGATGGCATGAAACAGAGCATTTACATCCAAAACAGCAAACTTTATTTTTTCGGTATTATCTTCAACTTCTTCACTCTCATACTAATACCAAACTTTCGCAAGCATTTATTTGGCTGCGGGTTCTTCAGTGGATATAACATCCAGTCAACCATTTTGATTTTCGTTACAGCCTGCTTCGGTTTAACTGTTGCACTTATTTTGAAATTCAGGGATAATATGTTTCAAATCATGTCTTTCCAACTTTCTAACGTACTGGTAATCACATCGTCAGTTATGTTTTTTGATTTCCATCCAACATTGGAGTTCTTCCTAGTTGCTCCTATAGTTCTCTTAGCCATATTCATCTTCAATGCAGCGAAAAAAGACACAAATGTCAAACAGAGTAGTCAGCTTGATGAATATGCCTACTCACAATTAGCAAAGAATGACAGCTAGACAATGGATTGGTTTAAAACCATGAACACACTCAAACTTAAACCAGCAAAGAAAATAATAATATAATATATAAAATGTATATTGTACAGTTATGGTAAAACCATAGAAAACAAAGACATTGAATAGATGAATGAATGAAAACCTTATTTAATGATCGAGGGTAACACTAAATAGTTAAAAAAACTAACAAACACATGGCCCTCTAAAACCACACCTAATACTATAAAACAAAGTCTCCCTCACAGCTGTTTTACACTACAAACACCTGCAAGGGAGACTATATAAAACATTGCAAACATTATTTATTGAACATAGAATAGTTTAATTTTCTGAGCTCACTTTTGAAAATGAACAGTGCTATTTGTAATAATTATTGTGTTAATCCACATTTTCAAGTACTCTAATAAACCTGCACATATGGATCATGCTCTCTGGTATTTGAGTCTTCTATTTCATTATAATATATATTAATAACTTTATAAATAGATAACTTTATTTGTAAAGCTCTCAAATCTATAACTCTAGCTTTATTGAATTGAATTTATTTTATTGACTAGAAACATTTTATTTTATTTAACACATTTTATGACAGAAAGAAAATTAATTGGTGGTTGTGAATTTTGTGATTTCTTTTTTGAATATATTTTTCATAAAATCTATAATTTGTGATTCATAGTGTTGATTAGTCTCCCTCGCAGCAGTTATTAGTGTTGGTCTTCCTGTCCCTCCCCACTAAGTGTTGATGAAAATACTTCAATAGCTTAGCTTTGACTGTATAAATCAAAAAATTAACCATTACAATATACCCTTAGTACATTAATTCAACACACACATACTATTCTCTACTTTCATATAACCATAATTCCTTCTGTTTTTAGGAGGATAGATATTGTAATTCAAATTTGTTTGATTTTTATTAGCCTGCTGTGCAGACTCAAATATTTTGAGTGCAAAAAAAAAGAGAGGCTAGATTTGAATTACAATTGGTTTGATTTGAATTACAATAGCTAGCACCCCATAACAGAAGGCATTATGGTTATTGTGAGAGTAAAGAATTTAGAAAGTTCACTTTGGGTTACAGTATGCTCTAAACACTAGTAATGTTTCCTTGATATTTTCTAAACAAAGATCTCCATGAGCTGGTAAGAAGAGTACAGTGCCTCTATTTAGTGTTTGATCTGAAGACTTGACCATTGCGGATCCTGATACAACTAGTAATATACTAGGACCATCTAATTCTTTAATACTATATGATGCTGTTCCTTCAGGAATCTAGACGGAAATAAATCAGAAGAATGTTATTTATCATGTAATAAGATTTGAGTCATTCCACCACAGGGAACCCGGCTTTTGGTTGCTTTTTGTAAAAAAATCGTCTTTGCATTATACGCATAGCTTTTTCGAGATTCCTGTGGTGCCTAGGAGATTAGCCCAACATATCAGGACCTTTGTTAAACAGTTTACGTAATCTATGAACTCCGACCTCTATAAGTGGGACAGTTGATGGCATATAATCAGATCCGTTGGTAACAAATTTAGTAACGCACTCTCTTAAAACACACTAAATAGTGTACTCTTTGCGAGTGCATTACCACCGGATCTGATTACACGCCAACGACTGTCCCACTCACAGAGGTCGGATTTCATAGATTACTTCTCAAACTCATTAATAATTCATTATCTCAGGGACCAATTACAACTTTGTATTTCAGTCACGTGCATAGGTCTTGATACACTGATCAAACACTGATCAAGACACTGATCAAGTCACTGATCAAGTCACTGATCAAGACACTGTATAAATTAGCTTAAAAGTAATTTCTCATTCATCCCAATTTACTCTTTTTTTTCTTTATTCCACTGCTATCTCCTTTTTTACCTGTCATGCCTGTTTATTGACCTACCTACCTAACTAATTGCCTAACATTTTATTTTTATTTTATATTTATTTTTTATTTTATTTTGGACGTCCTGTGACTCGAACCGGGAACCTCTGGCTTGCAATTCTAATGATTTACCAACTAAGCTAATAACGAATTCGTTGAAAGTTTTGGGTTGATGTTATATATTATTGATGTTTTGCTCAGAGGGTGATACTAATTATTTGATAAAAAGTTCAAAATGTTTTATTTAGTGATTTGTTTGAGAAGCCATATCAAAAACTTGTGCTTCGTGTTTGATCAGGGGCTCCAAACACCTCGAAACGGATAAAAGCACTCGGCCTGCGGCCTCGTGCTTTCATCCGCTTCTCGGTGTTTGGATCCCCTGATCAAACACTCGCACTCGTTTTTGATCTATTACGTAAACTGTTTCCAAAGGTCTCCTAGGCACCAGGAATCCCAAAAAAGCTACGCGTATATGCAAAAGCGATTTTTTTAAACTAAGAAACAAAAATCCGGGTTCCCTGTGATTCCACTTGCTGTAGTCATCACTATAATAATCATCATTGTCATCTATTAAAGGCCGAAACACACTAGGCGACAAGTCGCTGCAACATGACCTGGCGACACGTTGTGGCGACAATTCCCCTTGTGTGCACATAGAGTTTAAACAGAAATTTTTGTCCCCGCAACAGAATTATGTCCCCGCGACACGTCACAGCGTGCGTCAGGTCACAGCAGCAAAATGAGTGAAAGTAATGTCGCAGTGATGTATTTTAGAAGCAGTACACACAAAGCGGCGTGTCGCTGAGTATTGTTGCAGCGCCCTGTCACCTAGTGTGTACCGGCCTTAATACCTCTAGTCTCATTACAGCAAAGTCATCTACTGGAGGGTCATAAATGGTAACAAACAGATCCTGTTGGTCTTTGTGCGAAGAGAAAATATTCTCATCAACAGTACTAGGTTTGTAATCTAACATCTCACACAAAGTCTCTGCATCCCTGTATTTTGGAGTTAGTCCTGCTCTTACAACATTGTCACTGCAAGCCATACACTCAATGCAATCTGCAAGAGAACAGGTTTATATCAACCTAACACAAGGACACACAACATACAGCTGATCTCGAAAAGGTTGTCCACCTGAAAAGACATATATACTAAAAGAAATATCACGTGACTTAGGCCGTGACTTACCATATATTCACTTTACGTGCATGTAGAAAGTCAGGTACATTTGAAAGTAATATGGTGGTGAGTTCAAACAAGCAGTATCTTCCCTCGCTAGGAGTACCTGACTTTCTACACTCGCGGAAAGTGAATATATAATGAGTCACATGATATTTCTTTTAGTATATATGTCTTTTCAGGTGGACAACCTTTTCAAGATCGGCTGTATAATATATATCCTGATAGTCACAAAAAAGAGTTGCTCAGACATATATCTAACACACACACCATTCTCTGAGATTTGTTATACAAAGAGATTATTAGGTATTCTTTGAGTTATGCACGTAGAGGTACAAACATTTCAAGTTACACACTCATGAGACAAGCCCATTTTGACAAATATAAAGTCAATGACAAATATTAGCTATGATACTTGAAGTCTATGGATTAGAGTTCTCTAGGCATGAATTGACCCATTCCCAGGACTTTTGGCCTGTCAGGTATTCTTATCACCATTTAGCTACTAGGGAAGCCCAGTGTAAGAAATCTGGTTATTGACAATATTATATGGATAAGACACATACCCCCAGACAGATAAGCATGAGGTAGATTTGGTCCCAAAAACATTGCTTCTCCTGGCTGTAAAACAACATGGTTCAGGAAATACGCACAAAAACAGCCAACATCTCCAGGAAACTGACTATTGAGTCTGAGAACAAGATCTCCTAGGCTAGAGGAAGCATCCTGACCCATTTCTTTCATTTTATTGATCCGAGATACCAGGCCTTGTAGGTTGTCTTGGACATTTTCTTTGGTCTGGTTCATCAATGCTGTAAAAGACTCCTTGAGAGCCTTTTGGGGATCTATAGGAATTAAAGTTACAATGAATTGTCTTTGTAATTAGTGATAAAGGCAAAAACACTAATGGGGATAATAGATGTTACGTCCGTTTAAGGAAAATTGTGACAACTTTGGCATCTTGGCAATCAATCATACAGTGGAACCTTTCCCATGTGTCTTCACCAAGTCAACACACACATTCAATAAATTATAGTATTTATATGGAGAAGTATTTTAGTTGCTATGTTGATTTAAAGCATTGGGTGCAAGTTGCTTCACCAAGAACTCACATGACATTTGTTTAATAGTCTGACATTGACAAAGAAATGCCAAAACATTTCAAGCATAAACTGGTCTTTTGTTTGCAAATATCTACCTTTCAAGAATCATCTATATTATTATATTCACCTGATGATTGCTTAATGATTGATGTCCCTGCCTCACCAATAACTGCAGCAAACTCAGGGATGTTTGTCAAATAATTCCTTATTTCAGCAATTGGTCTGAAGCCACAAAGACCTTCATACACTGTTAAAGCTACAAAACAACAATTGAAGAAAAACTTAGACCTTCAGAAACCTGGTAATATTGCTCTAAATACATCACCATCACCGGTCACTACCATCACCGGTCACTACCAACACCACCACCACTAACATCATAACTCCTATCACCATTAAGGTCTTAAAGGACTCAGGCTGCGAAGGGTACAATTTGAAGAATGATACCTTTTTCGCATTTTGGTGTTATGAAATGATATTTCAGCACATGAAAGTCAAACATAGTACTTCAACTTGGTGCGAGTATTGAGAAGTTACCACGCCCTACTTTGCTTGTAGATGTCTCCATAGTAACCCCACTTTTTTCAATAAAAGTCTATAGACAAGTGCAATTTTCAATATAAAAGCAAACAAACAGCACCACATAATTTATAACAGGAAAATGAAAAAAACTGACCTGGGCCCCATCGAAAAATTAATAAATTACTTATTAACAAAGTCAACACGTGATATTTTGAAGAATATTGAGGCTTTTAATGGGGGCCAGGTCAAACGTTTTTAAAAAAGGTTATATTTTAACGCCAGAAAGTTTCATAGCGTTTCATTCAATATATGGAAAGTCTATAGCATTTAAAGTGGCTAAATTTGTTTTGAGCTACTTCATGACGATATCGTGCAAAATTCACGCTTTTTGGTTGCCATTTTGATTCTCGGCAGATGACAAGTCAATATCTTCACGGTCGAATCAATAACTGTTCGAAATTCTTCCGAAAAAGCTGGACGATTTTGAGCTATTATGCATCGGTTTTGTTCAGAATCCAACGGAATTTCGGGTCTATTTTCTTATTGAATTATTTAAAAAATTTAAGTTTAAGTTGTTGACAATGACTTAAAAAACAATTCTGACCTTTTAAAACATTGAGATTTTTTTGATCCACATGCCTCCTTTCAGACTTTAAAGTGCCTATAAACTGGTCCTAAATAACAATTTTCCAAAAGAATGAAATACTGCGACAAAAACTGCATTTTATAGCAGTTTGAATATGCACAAAAAGTGTTTTTTGGACTTCCTGTGCAAAAATTCAGAGTTTATTGATTTGAGCTGGTGACAATATCGATGACGTATTGAAACTTGCAAGACGCTATCCCAGACACTACTTCACCAATATTGTCACCAGCTCATATCAATAAACTCCGATATTTTTAAACAGGAAGCCCAAATAACACATATTATAAAATGCAGTTTGTATCGCAGTATTTTATTCTTCTGGAAAATTGTTATTTAGGACCAGTACTTTTAATAGAAATAGCAAACAACCAGGGTTTATAGGCACTTTAATGATGATCATCATTCATACTCATTACCGCCTAAACTAATGGCTATTTAGCCTTCATAGCTATGTGATTGGGGAGAGGTTTGGAGTGGACAGAAGGGACTGGCTATCATCCAAGCTATACCCATCTCCTGATGAAGACTAGCATTAGCATTCGAAACGTCGCAATCCAAACCTTCAACTTTTGTGAGACAAATGAATAACATATTTATTTCAAATCGTCAATGAATAATGTTTATAATTTTATATGGCCCATTTAGTTAATCGTCTCATGATCTCAATCTACATAAAATTAATACTAGTACTGACCTATTGCCATCTCAGGTTTATGATTAGGATCCTTGTAGACTTCAGGTCTTTCCGCATGGAGTCTTTCAGCATGCTTTTTATTGGGATGAGCTTGAATAGATAACGACTTATTGACAGATAATACTTTAAGTAAAAATGGAAGCTTTCCTCCAAAACGTTCTGTTACTTTGTTGCCAAGGCAACCTTTATGATTGTCGATCCATGTTGACAAGCTTTGTTTCTCAGAAGAATCCTTCTCTTTCACTTGAGATGGTCCATTAGGATGAGTACCCATCCAAAGCTTAAAAGACATAAAAAAGCATTCAATATGTTTTAGGATCACATAGAATTTGCATTTGGTTGGGCTTCCTGTGGTTATGCTAATAAAGTCGTTGTAATGAGTAGAATTTTGTTTTTATTAGAGCCATGGAATGCTGAAAATGGTCACAATTAATGGAAAAATGCAGTATGTAATGTGATACGGATCTATAATGACTGTAAACATTTACAACATTTTCTTTAAGGCCAAAACTAGGAACATTGGGGAGATCATGGAAAGATTTCTTAGCCATTGTATTAATTTTGTATTAGTGCTGAGTTACCTCAGCATAAGGTTGGTTGTTTTCAACTACAAATGAAGGATCATTCTTTGCCAGTTGTGCCACTGTACTGTTGATTCCTATCTTTCCCCATGCATATGTCTGCACAGCACATTGAAGCTGAACTGGACCTATAGACAGGAAATTGGATAAATAATAATATTATGTAAACACATTTCATTTTATTGCCTATCGTTTAAAGTGCATATGACATGAAATTTTTTGTGGTCGTTTCTAGAAGAAGGATAGGTGCTAAATACGATTCCGATATCGAAATTATGATTAAAAGAACCAATAACCATTTTATATGGTGGTATAGGGCAAGCGTTGCAAACAATATGACATCACAAGGCCTAGTCACATGTTCATTTCGTCGCGCACTGAAGGTGTTTTTCAAAGCACATAGCATGATTAATGAAAACATATTTGTAAGCGCTATTTTCGTTTTGAAATTGTGCTGTATGCCTTGAAAAATGACCATTGGCTAGGCCTTGTGACGTCATTTTGTTTGCAACGCTAACCCTATACCACCATATAAAATGGTTCTTGGTTCTTTTAATAGTGATTTTGATATCGGAATCGTATTTAGCACCTATCCTTCTTCTAGAAACAACCACAAAAAATTTCATGTCATATGCACTTTAAATGGATGAATGAATAAGTGAATGAACAAATAGGTAATACAATCACATTTAATTTGTATACTGTAAAAAAAATGTTAACTTGACTTTACTGATGTTTCAAGCTTTAGCCCTTTGTCAGAGAAAAAAAGAATGAATGAACAAATAGATGGATAGGTGGATGGATGTATATATGTGTTGAGTATGAATAGATGGTTGGATGGATGAATGAATGAATGAATGAATGATTTATTTGTTTATAAGGGAATTTGTAAAAAAGTTGTACAATTACAATATTTCCAGTAGGTACTATTAAAGCATTCATGCACTAAAATCTACAGTGAATAAATTATTCTTTAACAAAATGTAAATCTGGAGGATTCACAGTCTCTGCTGTCATAGTAACCACTATACACCCTCAAGCATGGATGTCAATAATCTTGTAATCAGCTGATGGATTTGAAATCATAAATTAAAACAGCTTCAAGTGGCAGAAATCAAGCTGAACTGATCACATTTTTATTACGGTTGAATTATTGTCATCTATTCTATTTCTTATGACTTCGTTTTCATATTTTTAAAACTGTCACAACACGACTTGAATAGTACAGCACAAAGGTTCTAGAATGCAAAGGACAAACGTAATGACTGCAATAGTTCTGATTATTATTATTATTACAATTCTGATTATAACTATAGAATAAGTCAATGTTATTTGGTTATATCACAAATCAAGATTAAAGTAATATCACAAGCTTCTTTCCTCTATTTTATATTATTATTATTTTCATCACACATATATGCTTATAAATTACTAGCGTACAAACATTATTGCTTTAATAGAAGCATAATTATTGATCTTTGAACAGAAAGATCAAAGTCTTAATTAAGTTACATAATATTTAGATGCATGAAAGATTCCTTCTTTTCGAGAAACTGGGAAACATATTTTTGAGGTGGCAGAATAATTATCAGTGTCTTTAAAAACAATTATAACTGGTATAAACAGAAGCACAAATACCAAAAGTTTAAGATAAAGTCGTAAGAATGATATCGAAATTACAATTCCATCAAAACACCTCACCGTTTACGCCGCTCATGATGATAATCTGCACAATTTATGTTTCCACGTACCATGCGAGAAACCGCTTTTGTCTTGAGCCCGTGCGACGAATCGTAAAATATTACTAGGGGGTGGGAGGGGCCAGTAAAATAGACTTTAAAACATCTTAGTGGTAACCATATTACTTGCAAAGGTAATTTATTTATGGTTTAAATAACGAAGAAAAAAGAACGACTCTCCTGATTTTTTTCTTTTCTGAAAGAAATTATAGAAAGTAAATAATTTCACGATTTGACAATTAGCTACTGTGGATTCCCCCCTAGTAGGGCAGTATAGCAGTTGATCGCACATTTCAAGATGGCGGCAAGTTGGTGTGCTAGAGATTGACAAAATTTCTTTCAAGTCATTTGACAATTTATTGAGGTAAATATTGTATACTTATACATTTTACAAAAAGAAGAAATGTAAGTTTTTCTCCTACTGTTTGATAATAGTGAAAGAACTTCACGATTAAAGAAATAGTTTGTTAATGAAATGAACACGTTTCTGCAGTCCGTTTCTGTAGTTTGCTAATGGACGCTCAATTTTAATAATGCTAGGCTTTCTTATATCTCTGCTAAATTGTGTGCACTGATGTTAGAAATATCTTGACGATTGTTTTTAGCTTTTAACGAGTTATACCGTTATCATGTCAATTAGAAATGTAAACAAAGCAATCGAATATGTGGCGGCCATATTGAATCATGTTAATTTTAAATTTTCTCGAACAATTTGCATTTCAAAACAACGAGTCGAGTCTACAGTTTGCATCAAAGGGATGTTTGAAGTATAGTGAACATCTGCAGTGTAAACTGTCTAAAATTTATCATACTATTTTTCATTTTTTGAACTCAGAAACACCTGCCCTTTGTGAACCATGGCGTTCATGGGTAGCCCTAACGAGGCTGCCATTAAAACACTTCTAAGTCAGTTGATCATGTCTGGCATGCAGCCACCAATGGAAAACCAGAGTATGGACATCAGACTGCTACAAGAGAAGCTTCTTAGATCAAACCGTGATATTGAAGATCTTGAAAACAAAATACGAGAAGAGGATAGACTTTCAAGAGAACGAGAGAGGAGTTATCACGATGACCTTGACAAGAGTGATACAAGAGGACAACACAGGTCAAACTTCTTTGGTGGTGCATTAGACAGTACTGAAAGAAACATGCAATCAGAGTTACCATGGCAACAGCAGGGTAGATGGGGAAATGGTAGTGAGAGTTTCCAAAATGCGGATGAAAGAAGAATGGACGAAAGAAGGAGAACAAGAGAGAGACCATCTCGCTTCGAAGACATCAGCAGTGATACAAGACCAAGCACATCTTCAGACATGGCATCAAGCTTTAGTTCAAATTTACAGTTTCCAAGACCATTTGGTGCAGGCCAAGATCTAATGGCAAGTGGTTCAGGTATGTGGCCTGACCTCGGCATGCAAGGATACATGTATGGTATGGACAGTGCGTTGTATAGACCAGCGTATACTCTAGAACCACGACCTAGCAACCAACCACAGCCATCTACCTCAGAAAAACCTCTTGGCTGCCACACCATTTTCGTAGGAGGTCTTCCTGATAATGTCACTGAAGACATCTTGAAAGAAGTCTTCAGTGCATGCGGTGCTGTTGCAACAGTGAGAATATCTGTAGGAAAAAACAGCAAAAAGTTTGCTCATTTGCGATTTTCTGATGCAGAAACTGTAGACGTAGCTGTTGGCTACAGTGGTTATAAACTGTTTGTAGGAAATGATGATGACAGAACTGGAGGGCGCATACATATTGATTATGCCAAATCCAGAGAAGATGAGAAAGAATATGAAATGATGCTAAGAGCAAAGGAAAGAGAAGCAAGACATATACAAGATAACATGGAGAAGCCACTAGTGTTATTCACTGAGAGTACTGCGTCTGAACTTATGCAAAGTATCCGCTCATGTGCAGGCTTTCATGAGTCTTTTAATACTCTTGCACAGTGGTTGGAAAGAGGGGAATGCACAAGAAGAACCTCATCTACTTTTTACAGCTTGTTGAATGCTGTTCATAGTCACATCAAGAGGCTTGTGAAGGAGAAGAAAGAACATGAAGAGATTGTAAGAAGACAGAGGCAAGAGCAAGAAGAAGGAGCTAAGCTTATAACTGCTCAAGGTATGCTTATTTATTCAACTCAAACATCCTTTGAAATTAATTACTGGTACATCTGTATGAGCATTACTTATTTGTAAATATCTATTTATATCAATTTATATCTTCCTATATTTATATCAACATGTATTTTTATATCAATTGTAAGGGCATCGAGAATTATTGGGATGCACTAGAAATAAATTATTATTATTATTATTATATTATTATCTAGATATTCTGTTGTTAGCAAGCTCAAGAATAGCATGCAATTGCTTGGCAAACTGACTTAAAAAAATGTAACATTGTTCTTCTTGTTGCCTAGTATTTAGCCAGTGAGAACTGTTTTTGTTTTGTAAAACCAATGTACATTGGATTGAAAGAAAAAACTTTTAACTTTTTTTTGTCTTGTGGTTTCATTATAGGTTCTGCTATCATGAAGATATTCAAAGCAGCATCAAAGAAGAGATGCTGGGATCATTTTAGTAAAGCTCAAAGAAGAAACATTGATGAATGGCATCAACAAGTAGGAAAGGTAAGACAAACAAGACCTACTTGTAAGGACCACATTCATATTCAACCCCATTGTACATGCATCTTCTTTGGGTTTCCTGTAGAGAGAGGAACACTTGAGGAAGAAGGGTACAAAAAACAATGTTTACTGACTTATATTGCAAAGGACAATCACTTTTGTTGATGCATACCAAAGCTGCTTTCAATAATTTAATATACATTGTAGTAATATAATTTTACTATAATAATTATTGTCTGAGGAGGGCGGGAGTCAAATGCCGATGTTTACTGAATTCAATTAAAAATGGCCATTGCCAGTATGTATGGCTTAAATTGGAGAGAGGTCAGTTTCCATCTTTTTCCAGTGCTTGTCTGTCAGACAGGCTTTTGACTAACTATCTAGCTGTACTTTAAAGAACAATGAATGTTAAATGCATATCAAAGGAGGGGCCTTTGGCAGTCTATGTGACTGTATATTAAATATAAAAGAGTGAACAGTTTGAAACCAATGGTGTAACCAATGTTGTTTTGTTATGATTGTCTGGGTATAATTTAAAATAAACATCTTTTTTCTGATGTCTCAAAATATATTAGGATGATTAAAGGTGAGTGTATTGTGCCAGTATTTGGAATCATAATATGGTATTATAGTTAATACTACTAGTCTATTGATACAGTCACATACATGCAACATGAGTACAACTCCTAGTCACAAATTGATGGTTCATAATCTCATTGGCTCCCAAGTTTCTATTTTTACAATACATAGACACATGATGACATAGTTGATACAACTTTACTAAGTCAGTATTTACAATAAATGTAGCTATTCCTTGTATCCACTCTAAGGTTTATTGGTACAACGTTAATACATCCAAACAAAGTGTATATCTTTCTTAGCATAAATTGAAAGACAAGTTTCTCTCAGACAAGAAATGGGTTTGTGCAATTTTGTACATACATGTACATCCTTGAGAAAGTGTTGAAAATCCTACCTTGATGGATTTGTCATCTTCAGACAAGAGTTGATTTTGTGTCATTTTGTACATAACCTTGAGAACATGTACTGAAAACTGTAGTACTGTTGTCATACTTCTGAAAGCTACAAGTTACAGTTGTAAGTGTGTCTTTTTAAACCAGATGTCAATGAATGTTGGATGTCTTCCTTTAGGAAATTAAAATAAGCGAGGAAGAACAAATGGAAAAGCGTCAAGAGGTAGGTATGGAGCTTGATGATGAGCAAGAGCAAAGTCAAACTGCATCAGAACGTAGTCAAACAGTCAATGAGGAATCAGGTGAACCAATGGCAAAGCAACCAAAAACAGAAGGTGAGATATAGATAGTTTTAGACATTGAGGCATAATGGTCCTTATGAATTGGGTTCTCTGTGTTGTATAGGTGAGCGTAGTGTTTACAAGTGTTGGTATTGTGATGCTTATTTGCCAGCCATTTTCACAATAGATTTTTTTGATTGTCTTTTTGTTCTAATAACAATGGTTGGTTGGTTGGCAAAACCATAACAAAATACGTCACTTTACGCAACTGTATGTCCACCTTTTGGCAAGTATTAGATCTAAGTTATAGTTTGTGTGGTAAATTGACAAATTATGGGGGCTTGGTGGTGGTAGGTATAGGTAAAAGCAAGTTCTTGGTGATATCTTATTGCTTATGCTATGCATGGAAAGGTAGTATAAGGTTAAAATATTCTAACAAATTTTTAAAAGGGGACAAAGTTTGACATTATTGATTGTAAGGATTCATTACAGGAAAAAAACATATTCTGACGTAATTAAGATCATTCTAATTATACTTTAGTTGAAGGTAGGATCCTTTGTAAAGTTTTCAGAGTTAGCGAAAGATATTAAATTCCATATCAAATTATTTACAGTTTCTTTGCTTTTATCTCATTTTTTCTCTTTTGAATTCTTTCTTTCTTTCTCTTTTTTTTTTCTTTCCTTCATTTCTGTTATTTATTTGTTTGCTGTGTGCACATGTGTGCACATATGATTTCAACAAAATCTCATTTTGGTCACCAACATCAAGGAAACAAATACAAATTATGATTAAAAAATGTGTAAAAAATCAAAAGATCATTCTAATTATACTTTAGTTGAAGGTAGGATCCTTTGTAAAGTTTTCAGAGTTAGCGAAAGATATCAAATTCCATATCAAATTATTTACAGTTTCTTTGCTTTTATCTCATTTTTTCTCTTTTGAATTCTTTCTTTCTTTCTCTTTTTTTTTTCTTTCCTTCATTTCTGTTATTTATTTGTTTGCTGTGTGCACATGTGTGCACATATGATTTCAACAAAATCTCATTTTGGTCACCAACATCAAGGAAACAAATACAAATTATGATTAAAAAATGTGTAAAAAATTATTTGTAATAAAATAATTTGTATTATTGCCTACAAATCAGAAAACATAGCATGTGTTTCATTTGGAATTTTCTACAGACTTCACAAAAAAAAAATATGGACGCAAATGCAGGCTTCTCAAACAAAGCAGTTGAAATGATTGGCACATCATCAAAAACAATTGCAAATAAAAATAATATTGAAATGATATCCAATGGTGTTTTGTAGGCTGGTTAAATTTAAAAAAAAAAATGTCATATTTTTTTGATAAAGAGTCATTTTTTTCAAGTTTCCCTTAGAAATTGTTGTGTTGTTTACAAATCATGTACGTTTCAGAATTAGAGGAAGCTGACACAACACAAGCTGACCAAGAAGCACAAGATCTCAAGTTTCGTGCACAGAATGAAAGCTTGAGAGCTCTGGCAAAGAAGAACGGCTCTCTCATGTGGGAAGTAGAGGATTACAAGAAGGAGATCATTGGTCTAAAGCGGAAATTTGCCACTGTATTTCAAGACAAGGATCTACAGGTGCAAATTCTATGAGTACACTTTCAATATCTGTTATAATTTATTACAGATGCATGCAAAGGAGTCTCAAGCATTGTATTGACCCGATAGCCTCACTTGCATGCATCCATAATAACAGCTTTTTCAACATGCTTTTATAGAAAGTTCAAACAATGTTCTTGGACACTGGATAGAACTCAACTTTGTTGCTCTGCATTCTGCTAGCTGTTTTTCTATCTGTCTGCCAGTGTCCGGCTATCTGTCTTTACAGTCTGTTTGTCTGCCTTTTGTCAGTGTCATTTCTTCCAGTGTCTGTCTGTGGGATAAGGGTTTGATTATATTTCATTTTTTTAAAGATTGCAAGACTTATGACTGCAGTACAAGGATTACAAAGTTTTCTCCAAAACGTGACTTTGAATACTTCAGAGGTAGGCTTGCCATCATCAGTAGTGTCACCCATCATCTTGACCAATTGTTATTGTCATTATAGAGATCACCATAATCTCCATTGTCGACATTATGATCATCATCATTACCATAAGTGATTACAACCACTATTGTGTGATGTAAAATATAGGTTATTATCGTCACCATTATCAGTATCATCATCGTCAACACCATTACCATCATTATCACCACCATTACCATCACAGACCTATCATTATGAACATCATCACCATCATTATCAAAACAACTACAATCACCATTATCATCTTTTCCATAATCACAACCACTATTGTGTGATGTAAAACATAGGTTATCATCATCACCATTATCATCATCATCATCACCGTTATCATCATCACCATTGTCATCATTACCATAATCACAACCCAGTGGCGGATCCAGGATTTTTAAAGGGGGAGGGGGGGATTTTGGTTTTGGATATATAGAAACCCCAATAATGCTGGAGCTATCCCGGACGTAAGATATAACTGCTTAGAAAAAGAGGGGGGGGGGGGAAGTCACTCAATTCCCCTCCCCTGGATCCGCCCCTGCAACCACTATTGTGTGATGTAAAACATAGGTTATTGTCGTCACCATTATCATTATCATCATCATCATCACCGTTATCATCATCATCACCACCATTACCATCACTATCATTATGAATCATCAATACCACTACCATCACCATCGTCGTCATTATACCGTCATCATCATCATTACCATTATCAGCATCACCATTATCAGCATCACCATCATCACCATCGTTACCACCATCACTATCACCATTATCATTATATTGACCACTATTATCACCTTCTACAGTATCACACATTAGTCGGACAATGAACTTATTGCTATCTATTTACCAGATAAACGCCACGAATATAGAAGTCGAGGTTGCGATAGACAGTACAGAGCCTTGTGTTGCCGCTGCAGAACAAACTACAGGCGAACAATCTACAACAGAACAAACTACCGACGAACAATCTACAGCAGGACAAACTACAACAGAAGAAAGTACTGAAGAACAAAAAGAACCAACAGAGCAGGTGACAAATGACAAGGAAGAAAAACAACAAGAGAAACCCGACCAGAAGAAAGCAAAGACTGAAAGCAAGAAAGGAATGAGAACACGAAAAAGAGGAAGAAGAAAAGAAAAAGAAGTCGATGAAGAAGTAAAAGCAGCTGAGCAAGTCATTAACGACGATAGCCAATCCACTGATACAAAAGATGCGATGGAAACAACTTCAAGCGAAACAGAAGGAAGTACAACAACCGCTGGCGTGACAAATGACGTGACAGCTGGCGTGACAAGTGACGTGACAAATCCTGTTAAAGAAAAACAAGAAGTGAACGTGACAGAGAATGTTGCTAACGCCATTAATACTCACAGCGCATGCCACACTGGTGTTATCCGCTTGTCAAGCCAAGAAATGACTGTCGTTGGTCTTCTTTGTTCATATTTGCAAATATGTCCGTATGGGGCCACTTCAGGTCAGGTGCTTCACCACATACAGCGCCAGGTTCCTGGAGTAACCGCGGAAGGACTGGAGAAGGTCCTCAATGGTCTCCCTATGATATTCAAAGGAGATGGTTTAGAGTTTCTAAACAAAACATGGAAGTTTAAACAAGTGTTAACATGAATTAACAATCGAGAACTAGAACTCGTTATAAAAGAAACAAAAAACAAAATACATGCCTGAACCCAGTAGCCTGCGTCACATCCGGACTTTTTCACGGACTTAACCGAGAAAAAGTCCGGATGTGACGCAGGCTAGAACCCAGGTGCTAAAAACCATAAGCCAAAATCACTGTCATTGCTGTAAGTCTTGACTCTAGAGGGTCCTGAAGGGGTAAAAGGAGGAACTGGGATTTATCTTATGTATATGGGAGGCTGGGAAAATGGGATCTCGAGCACAAATAACAAAACTATCAAAAATTGGAAATTGGACTGATTAGGTTTGAGCAAAATATAATTTGAGATTTGAGCAAAATTTGAGCTAGGAAATAGGCTTAGGACCCCTTGTTTCAGGATCCTCAATTAGCCTTTTTCATATCGAGCAAGGAACTAGAACCAAGTTTCTCAAAATCAATTTAATTCAGAAATATACCCCTTCACACGAACGAACCAATACAAATTAGTAAGAATTGAAAGTTTGAACAAGTTTGTGCAAATTGCAACGAAATTATGGTATTTTATATTTTTTCGAAAATACAAAGAATGTATGGTTTGGCAGGACGTTTTGGAAGAGACCATACATTTCTCTGTAATTTTGGCAGAGTTTGGATGCTCATAATTTTTTTTCTTTTTAGCCAAACGTTCTGAAACTTGGTCAATAAGCTTGTATTTGGTTACTCCCCATGAGATGGGGTTAATTTTTTTGGAACCATAATTAAATTAGTTTTTCACAGTCGTACCCAGTCCCTTACTCGATATGGAAAAGGCCAATTAAGAGTGAATGGTTTCAGCCCTTGTTTGCTCATTTCTCTCCCCATTTGACCCACACGCTGAAGATCACTTATGTTCAGGGGCCGGTTGTACGAATGGTGAATAAAGTTATCCGCGGATAAAAGTTATCCACTGCATAGGTTTTTTATAGATTTTATCCGCTGGATAAGGATTTATCCGCTGGATAGCGTTATTCACCCTTCGTACAACTGGCCCCTGGCCTTAAAAACGTTGGTTACAGACAACAACAAATGTCAGCCTCGAACAGACCTGAATTCATCAATGGAAATTCATGATCAAGACTGTATTAACCCAGTTCACGTTTTCTCTTCTTTTTCATCTTCTAGTCTTCCATTTCTTTTTTTCTTGTAAAATTAATGGCTACTGATTAAAACTCTCATGTTTTTGTTTACATATTTTAACTAGGTCATGTCTGAAAGTATTTTTAAATCTGCTTCAATTTACGTGCTGCACAACATGGTTTTTAGTTTCATGGTGGCAGTGTCATTTTTTTATCTTTCTAGAAACAACCTTTGCTCTAATGGAAAGTACTGCTAAAAAAAACATAGAAAATAGACTTAACTATAGTTATTTTAAGATATTGTGTTATCTTTTAGCCAAACTTTAGAATGTAAGCACTAGGACTGTTTACAACCACGTTGAAATATATGAAGATTTAATTTACATATTTGTGTTTAATCTCACATTTTTCTTCTTCTTTCGATTCAGTCTGGCAACAGAAAAACACAAGTAATCTGCGTTTAATCAAGGAAGCTTAAAGCAGATTACATGTAAATAATTCCAAAACATCGTAATTGTAAACATAATCTGAAATAGATTTAATATACAATTGTAGTGACAAAAGAGCACGGTTTGGGGTTAGAGGAAGAAGACTTTCTATAGACAAAACTAAATATTTCCCAATCATTAAGAAATGAAAGTTGTTCACTTTAATACATCGTAAAAAAGAGATTAACTTGCTGCCTTTCCGAACATCAATTCGTTGTTTTATAAGGTAAAAATGGTGAACTAATTAACGTAAAAAAGAATACTTATTCATGTTTCGGACCGCATAAAAATACTACAAATATATGTAGTAATGTTTGTAAGTATTAACTTGTCTTTGTTATGTAGCACACAGTTCCTTGTCAGACATAAAACTTTTGTCGCGTCATCAACTGTGGTCGAATCTAATTGTCTTCAAAGCCTGCGGCTAAGGAAAGGTCGATAACTACCAAATTAGGGCCCGGGCAAACGGTTTCAACATATTTGCTTCAACATCCGTTCGATTTTGTTGAATGGCAATGTTTAAACGCTTTTAAACTCATTCAACATCGATTCAACATGTTTCAACAGTGTTGAAAGAGTTTAAAAGCGTTTAAACATTACCATTCAACAAAATTGAACAGATGTTGAAGCAAATGTTGAAACCGTTTGCCCGGGCCCTAAGATAGCAGCTAGTTTGCTTTGTGCCAGGAGACGATGTGTGTTAAGTTTGGTCTACATTCTTCTAGTAGTTTCGACGAAAACAGCGCTAGAAATCGAGCAATTACCTAGATTCGACGCGGCAAAAGTTCGACGTCGAACTGCATGGATCTAAAAGTATTGATCTACCACACAACAATGACAAAAAGTGACAGACTTTCAATGATACATACTAAAGCTAACTGAAAAAGATGTAGGTGTTGACATTCGTGGAAAAGATGTGACAAATACAATCAAAATATATTTAAAAAAATTCATCCTCTTTCAACTGAGATGTCACAAGTTTACAGAAGTTTCATGACAATATTTTTTTAAAGAAAAGCATGATATGTTTTATTTAGAACAAAATATCATTTTACTTACAGGAGAAAAAAATGACTTGTAGGTATAAATTCAACTTACAATTTGTAAGTTTTTTCGTCTGACTATGAACATAAAATGGCCGACATGCCCTCATGGCCAAACACAAACATCTACTACTGATTTGACGACATCATCTAGTCTCTTTTTAATTATACAGTATAATATAGTTGATTTTTAAGTGATAAGTGTTTGTTTTTTGATAAAATCTTGATAATTACGTATTTAAGTGTTTGCACTGTACTTGAAAAGAGATGTAAAACCGCCAGGGTTCCTTGTTCTACATGTGCTTTGCATGTTGCAATAATCTATTTGACAGGTACAGGTAGAGACGAATAAAAAGAATAATAAGCAGCTTTTCGTCCAAGTTATTTTATTATAACCAACCAATTCATAGAGTGATAAGTGTTTAAAATAAATAGAAAATTGTATATATGTCAATCTCAATTTAATTTGTCAACGCTGTCACATGATGTAACTTGAAACAATCAAAAAACATTTCAGCGGTGAGCAACATTTATATTTCCTTTTGATTCAACTCTAAACAAATAATATTATCTTCTTTTGTCTGACTTTTCTTGTCTGCCCTCAATTAAAACCGCCTTTGTAACATTACCGTGGTAATCCAGGCGTAATTCCCACTGGCGCGAGTTGTGTTTCTTCATTTCGGTTAATTTGTGTCAGCTTTACAAACTAGCGAAACAACTCTCGAAATACTCTATAGCTACATTTATATTTTCGTGGTATTTTCAACTGTAATTTGATCGATTTTTAATTATAAATCTGCCAGTATATAGAACAAGACCATGAATGTAAAACCAGCCAACTAAGAACCAGGTGGCTTGAAACTGGATGTCTTGAAGGGCGCCGGAAGAGAGTTGGAATTATTACAAGTCCCATGCAACACAAATACAACTCCTGATTGATACAGAAGTGGGCGCTTTGTGAACCAAGCTACAACAGAATTCTTCTCCAAGACTTGTTCAAGCCATGAAATAATTGTACAAGGTATTTAGTTATAGCATTTTACAACACATTAATGAACGACTAACAAGCCAAAGATCTTGTTTGTTTGTTTTTATTCAACTTTAATATAGTCTAGAACACACTGGCATAAGTTGTAACTTTAAAATGAAAGCGAACAGAAAAAATGTTATAGTTTCCAACAGAGTGGAATAAATGAAATGGCAGATATTTACAGTTCAAACTAATATGCCATGGAAAACAGTGTTTTTAGCCCATGCATGTTCACTGAAAAAAAACTTGTTATTTTCGTAAAGAAAAGCCGAATTCTTTAACAAAGGTCTTTTGGATAACATGTAAAAATTAGTTCATTTTAATTAGATTTCAGTTTAAATTTTGGAATTCGCGACAATTATGGTTCAAAGACTTAGCGAAAACACGTTCAAGACATAACAAACTGACGTCTTTTATTTTGTCGGATAGCTTCAAAGTGACTAGCTTACAACAATTATAGCTAGAAAAATCCACAACAGGTTCAGTTGACCTGTAACTTTAAAAGCATTACTTACTCAAAATTTCCTGTTCAAGAAAAATACTGTTTTTTTTTTCTGCTTTCTTTATTGCATGTTAGTAACAGAGTTAAACATTTCATATTCAGCTTGTAGTTGTTGAAATTTGTTTTACTCCATATTTTTCAAGGCTTCCATAAATCCCCGTCAATATATACAACTTCTTTGGCATAAAATAAACAACCTGTTTTTAATTAAACAGCCGTTTAAGAAGGCGTGTTTCAGACATCTGTAGTCAGTTGTAAATCTATCATTTTATTTCCGTACATACAAAAACTATATAATTCTTACCTTTCAGTGAAATGATAAATATTCCCGCCCAAGACCGGTGCGCGCACATGGCGAAATTTCATAATATACTTTTAAAAAAATAACAAACATTTTAGGAATTAACGAACAGATAATAGTTGATCTCATCATTTATTTGCTTGGCAATTGAGCATGAACCAAGTTGTTAGCAAAAACTGCATTGTTTCCGCTATTTTTTTTTCATTTATTCTCGATTTTTCTTGTACGAGACGGTCAACTGTCATCTATTTATATATGTACACGCTAATCCAATAGAATTGTAAGAGTACTTTGAATCGAATTGGTGACAATTCGTACACTAGCTCAGTTGATAAAAGCAGACAGAGAGAGACATTTATTCAGTCATTGCGCAAGCTTACCAGTCGACAAAATGTAAGTAAATGCTGATAATCTTTAAACTTTAACTATCCATATCAAAATTTTCCATTCTTTATAGTTTTGCTCATCAAAAAAAGTTGTATTTGTTTAAATTATTTTCGTTTTTTTGACGGCAATCACTAATTCGTAAGTTTATAGAGTTTTATCAAATTACACAGTGAATTATTATATTTGCTAAACTTCATCTAATCCAATTTTCCTTGTAAAAATAAATCTTCTGTGTTTTATTTTCTAATGTAAAAAGATTTTGAGGTTCAAACAGAATTACGCAATAAGATTTCTAATAATTAGAGAGATTTATAGTCGTCATTACGGTGAGCCGTGGGCGTGCTCGATTAGTGTGCGCAAAAGCTTCCATGTATCTCAAATTCGGATAAAAGTCTTTTTATGTGAGAAATAAGAAGCCAAATTTTCTAAAAGTATGGTTACATACATTGGGATTTGCAATTATATTCGCTAATTAGATAAAAGACAAGCAATATTGAAAATATTTTTCTTAAAATAATAATTTGTTATTTATAATAATCTTAAAAATAATTCTTCATTGGATTATTTTTCAGTTATTTAACTGCAAACTGTAAAACAAAGATCAGGCAAAAAATCATGTACTAGTATAAATGGCATCTGATTCCAAAATTGGATTTTTGAACTACAACAAATTGGAATAATTTGGACATACTTGAAAATAAAACGTTTGTTCAAATACACCGCTTCTTTTCATCGGCACTACTGTAATACAAAGCTGATTTGTAGATGAGTTCTCGCCCATAGCAACCACATACTGTTTAGTCGATCGCGCGTAGCACTTTTTCAATCATTCTATATTTGTTCTACAATAATTAAAATTAATAAAATTAGTGTAGAACATTTAGAATGGTTTTAAAATAGATTTGTGTTGACTACGTATAAAAAAAGCTCGCAGGTCCCTTTTTATTCTTATATAGCCCTGTGGATGGTAGTCTGCGTTACAGACCCTTATTAGCGCTCGAAACGTCTCCCGCCAACAAGCTTGTTGTAACGCAGGCTATGTGGATGGACTACTTGTCCGAAACTGCTTGTCTTATTAAAATCATTCCTTTTATATACGTAGTTGACACAAATTTATTTTCTAATTCTCTACTTTCACGTAACCATGATTCCTTCTGTTTTTGGGGTAGACATTGTAAGAGGGTCCTGAAGGGGTAAAATGGGAGCTGTGATTGGCCTTATTTTTGACTGGGAAAATGGGATTGGATGCACTGGGACTGGGATTTACAAATAAAAGAACAATAGAAAATGGGAATGGGATTGAAAACTTGAGCAAAACTGATGGGATCATGTGATTTAATTTTTGACTGGGATTTGGTCCAAATACAAACTGGGAAATGAGATTCAGACCCCTCGCCCCCCTCCCCCCCCCCCCCCCCCCCCCCCCACCCCTTTTCGAAAAAAAAACAGCCGGCATTATGGTTACTGTGAAAGTAGAGAATATATCTTATGCCCTCTTGGATATATAGAATGATGCTATATATATCTATCCCGACGATGCTAATATTCTGTTCTGCATTTATTTTTGGAACACCAGCTATAGACGTTTCCCGAATTCTCTTGGATGACCACCACAAGACAAAGGTTCCAATTCGAGGCTGAACTTGATTCTTTTTTATCAAGGCCAACTTCGACTTGAAACCATTGTTTTGTGATCATTCAAGCGAATTCGGGAAAGGGCACAAAATACAAAAACCAGACACGTTTGTTTTAACAATTTTTATCTCATATATCAAAACGTCCACTATAATATTACAGTGCGACTACTCAAACCAAGGCCACCCACACAAATTTTTCACAAATTATTCAATCCCTATACAAGATAATTCTGGTGTTTTTTGTTGACACTTTGATATTGTATTTCGACAGTAAAATTTTCTGAATCATAAATTTCCCGTAATTCTATTGTTTAGATACTTGGACGTGATTGGATGATTTGTGAAAAATTTGTTTGGGTGGCCTTAATTGGTTCGAGTAGTTGCACTGTAATATAGACGTTCAGCCGCATGCATCTCTATATCATGTATAATCATAACTATTACAATTTCCCGAATCTGATTGGTTGACAGACTGCTCTATTTTCCACTAATCAATCTTGTTTTTGTAATCGGACAGTGTAATCAGATAGTTGGCTGTAATCGGACAGTTGTTATCGGACAGTTTTATGAGCCATTGATTTTACTGCTTTCAGATTAATCAAGCAATCACTGAATTGATACAAATCACTATAGCAACGAAAATTATTCTTAAAAAGTAAGGTTTTTTCAAAAATGGAGGATTTTTTCATTTTTATTAGAAACCCCACACATTTTTCTCTGAAATGGTAATAGTTATGATTAATTGGTAATCAAACTTTGTGCCGTCTAATTCTGTCTGATGTAATCATACGAGTGATTACAAAATTGTAATCACTCGTATGATTACAGACTGAATTGGACTCCACTCAGTCCAATTACCATCATTAATAAATATGTGCGTTTCATAGAAAACTATATTAAACAAACACAGTAATACGACATTACTTATTGAATATGCATCTTACTTTTCCTGCTGGTTTAGACATTTTCAGGCTGCGCAAAATGCAGCCAATTTCAAATAATCTCAGCCGATTTTGCGTCATACATTGACTGTTTAAAGGGAAAAGCAACACGCAACGGTGATGTATATGGTTGCTATGGGCGAGTACGTACTAGGGACAGGCACCATCTACAAATCAGCTTTGCATTAAAGTAGTGCCGATGAAAGTAAGCCGATTATTTGAACAAACTGGCATTTTGATATTTTCAAGTATCTCAGCTGAAATTATTCCAATTTTGTGATCGTTCAAGTCCAATTTTCAGAAATCAGATTCATATTCAGATGCCATTTATATTAGCTACATGATATCTTTGTCTGATCTTTGTCTGCAGTCATTTCACATTTAAATCAAATAACAACTGCATGAAAACAATCCTGTGAAGAATTGTTAATCATTTTTTAATTATATACATTATTTTTTTGATTATTATCAATAACAAATTATGAATTTTAAGAAATATATTTTCAATATTGTTTGTCTTTTTACTCAATTGCGAATAATTGCAAATCCTAAAAAGAGGTTTATCCAAAAATTAACATTAAGTGGAAAAATCACCCAATATTATCAACAGTCGCGCGCGACAAAAACACATCAATGTACCGGAAGAAAACTTACGTGGAAACCATTTGAGTGCATATGGCACATACCATGTCTCGATAAAAGAGCCATTTCTCACAGCCTTGTCCCCTCTCCTATAAAGAAAACCCTTCAGCACATATATACGATTTTTTAATAGAATACTATATGCTAATGTATTTTAACATTTATGCTAATCAAACACCATATTGTCTACGAATTTAAACGAGTGATCTGACGTCCTTTCAAATGATAATAAATGTTTGCAGGCACGCTTAGACATGTTTGGCCCACGTGCCACTTCAAAAACAATAGAAAAACTCCCTTCGTCGTCGTCGTGAATTTGAACTTCGGGTAGTTGTTCTGAGGGTCGAACTTGATATCACGTAGCCTATGACGTGCATTGAAAGCAGATATTGAAGAAAAATAAACTAGCGGAAAAGTTTATGTATTTGGCCAAGGTTAGATTTACACACAAAATTCATTAAAATTATCAGCCTTAATTTCCTATTAACACTATATATCTAAGATACCGAAAAATTGCAATCAATAATTTTAGAGAAAATTTCTGGCAACTCAGTAGTGTTAATCATTCTCCTGTATATATAATGTGATTAATGTATTCTTTATTGCCATCGCCGACTATAACTAGTTTTAGACGTCTGAAAAAAATGCAAACGACCCATTCTTTGGAGCAGTAATTGATCGAACGCAATGATTATCACAATATCTGCTTATTTTCAGATCACGGACGCGACGAAAGATGTGGAAAGATGAGATTGAGTTGAAACTAGCTATTCTTTTCCTAGTCGTTTTAGTTATGGTTATTTTAATGTTTCACTGTTATCGATGGATAAAAACGAGACAAAAAACAAAACTTGAAGATTTGACATTGTTAAAACCGGACAGTAGAACTCCAACTTCAAAACATTGTCCACACACTTGGAAAGTCAACGACTTTTATTTGGAAAATCTCGTCTTTAAATCATCTGAGGGAAAAGATGTATGGCGAGCTCGTTTAAAGAACAGTTTTCAAAGGGTTAACGTCCAACTTATTCCTGGCTGTGACTGTGTTGTTGTTCACAAATGGACATTGAATTTAGTGACGTCTGCTGCGAAAGTTTCGGGAAAACCTAAACAAGGTATTGACTTCGTATGACCCATGTGATGAGGAAAGCCAGTACAGACAAAGAAACATGAAACACTGGAAAACTGGTTTTCGTTTACGTTCAGTTTGATTTTCACGACTTGTTTGAAAAAGAAAAATGAAAGAAAAGCCAATATCACTTCTATAGACACGTTTGTCACTTCGCAGCCCTAGCCTCGATAGCATGTGATAAATGTGTCTGTATTTATGATACAGCCGGCGGCAAGGCAAGGAATGCAAACAAACAAACAAACTGCAAAAGAAATACCACGGGTTTTATCTTTATTCTCTACTCATGTGACTGATTAACTTATAATCGCGCGAGGCAAGACTGTTTCAATAAAGAACTTGAAACTGGTCGTTTAGTTTCAACTTTTTTTCGTTTACAGTTTCCGCTACGATAACATAGTAAAATACATTGAACCTAGAAACTAGAATTTACAGTTTATTTCTATAGCTACGAATCAGTGTAGGCGATGAGGGAAAATGAATAACAGGATCAAATCCACTGAAATGAAAATTGTATGAGATGGAATAACTATCGAAAGTAATCAAATATCAGCAAAACTAGGCTTTTTCTGATATCTTTTGTTTCTTATCAACAAGTGTTGTTGCCATCAACAAGTTTTAATAATACTTAATAATGAAATATGAAATTATGAGAAATATTAATTTATCAAATATATCTTCAAATGGAGCCTAAGGGGCCGATCATTTAACTTTTGAGGGGGGGGAGGGGGGGGGGGTCCGATCAGCAAGAATTTTTTTTTTTCCAACTTCTTTTGGTGGACAGAATATTTTATTTTCTTCTCAATGCTCTGCAGGATATTTATTTCTATACTTTGTAACATCTTTTTCTCCCCTTAAAATAGTGCAGGAATTGTTTTTCTATTTCTGCTGCCGTGCAGGACATTTATTTCAAAATCCCCTCCCCCTTCCCCCTCACAAGTTAAATGGTCGGCCTCTAATGAAAATAGAGAAGCTACTATACAGCCTTCTACCGTTCCGGTTAACAATGGAGGCGCCATCTTGAAAACTTAAAAATGAGCACCGAGTTGCTGTATATATATTGCTACATTGTGGTCTTGAAAAACACTGCAGGGTTCCATGTGAGCCAGTTGTTATAATCAGATAATATGACATTACACCAGCATCGCATCTTGCAAGACCACAGTATGGTGGCTCGGTGCAAACTTCTCAAGATGGTGGCCCTATTGTCAACCAGAACGGAAGTCGATCTGTGTTGCACAGTGTATGTGAATGAAATCATGAGAAAATACTTTTAAATATATACTTGAAGATATGTTTTCTATAAACGACATACATTTGTAAAAATATTTACATACAACAAGAGAGCTCTCTCTCTCTCTCTCTTGCTGACAATTAAACGGACAGTTTAATTCAAAGTCTATGAGAAATAACTGTATAAAATCTACATGACTGCTTCAGTGCTATCATTTGTTAGTAATGCTGTTTAAATCTCATTAAACTTTTTGATATTTGTTTTATTTTTTCCTTGCTTCTAGTTTGTTTGCTTTGTTTTTGTCTGTTTTCTTTTGTCTGAACTTGTCTCGGACGGTTCTTTCAAAAGCAATTCGGCTTCTTCAAACACCTTTGGCCATTTTCAGAAATCTGCAATAAATTAGAAAAGAAGAAAATATATAAATAACCAACTGCCATGTTTATCGTATCAAAACGTTTTGCAAAGTTCTACGTGATGATATATAGAAGGACGTTTTTTTCCCTTACGTTAGCCTGCTGTGCAGACTCTTTTTTTGCGCTCAAAATATTCGCCCAAAACGCAAAAAAAGAGTCTGCACCGCAGGCTATCCTTGGCTATTCAAGCCAGCTTTATCGGTAACTACTTTTGCGACAATTTTAATTTATTTTGATTTTTATTGTTTTCACCGACCGTGCGAGACCTAATATCAGGAGGAGCCAACGATCAGCTGGGACAATTATAACTGTTCTTACATCCCAGCCAGATATGAGTCAATTTGAGTCCCATGCAGGAAACGTTTGGGTTGGCCCAATAATGTTTTCAGGAAATCGAAAATAGATTGCGTGAATAATATTTCCCAGGAAAATATTTTTTTTTAGAACCCAAAAAAAAAAAATGCTTAGCAGTGTTTTCAAATATATAGAGGTGAATAGAATAATGGTCCCGGGTAAAATTTTAAAACCAAGAAAAATGGTTGTCAGTTAAGTGTTGTTTTATAACTGATAAACAAAACATCAATGTTTGAGATTGGTACGAGAAACGGGGCTACCCGAAAATTTACGTTTTCCAGGTAATTTCAGAATGACAGGATGTATATAATAATATATATCTATATTGTTCTTGGCTGTCTAGCCTCGTGTTCAGAATTGTTATTCAAATTGGTCGCCATTATTTTGATTCGGTGTATGGCTTTTCAAGTTCGTTTGTTCTCTAATAATATGTTTTCAGTTATTCTGACGTCGTATTTTTCAAGTTAACCTCATAATTTTACATGCATTGAATGATATTTATCTGCAATGGTTAGACATTAGAAGAATATTGTTTTTAAAAATAAAAATTATGTCATTTTAACCAATTTGATGGGTTTCCTGTGTACCGCTCAATCCAGTCTCTCAGTAGGGTCAAGTGACGCCTTGTGCTTTGTTGTACTTTGGACTAAAAAACTTGGGTGGATAGATCATGAAACGAGTTATCGTTATTTTGGCTATTTTGGCCGTGTTATCTGCAGTTCTGATCCATAAGCTACACGAAAGATTGTATGGGTTACCTATTCCAGAGGGATTAAATCCAAATTCGACATTTGCTTTGCGCATAGTTGGCTTCACCCTTCACTTTAGTCGCGACCTGGTAAGCATTTCTCATTATCTTAGCATGACTTCTTCTTTTAATCTAGTGTGATTTTGGTTCAAACTGTTGTTAAACTTTATTATACTACTTTAAATTCCCAGGGTTCGTGCTACTCCTTAAACTCCTTGAAAACTCCTTAGATTTGATTTACGTTTTTAAGGGCACTTGAAAAGCCCTTGAATTTTAGAAAACCAGCAAAAACTCCTTAAAAACTCCTTAATTCTAGCTAAAGTAGGGTAAAAATTCTAGTATTGTACATCATTTTCGTAAATTCGTAAATTTTCGTATATCAAAGTTGTCGCAAAAAGTGCTTAAAAATTACTTTTTGGTCCTTGAAAACTCCTTGAAAACTCCTTAGATTTTGTTTACTGACATCAGCACGAACCCTGTATTCCGTTTCACAATTTCATTGCATTTATCATTACCTAACCATGACTTCTTCTTTTAATCCAGTGTGATTTTGGTTCAAGGTGGGGTTTGGTTGACAACCCATTTATATGTTGGAGGAACGTTTTAAGCTCTGGCGCAAGACTATCTCTGGGAGGCACTTTCACGGATATGTTAGAGGTCAATGATACAGAAATATTTGGAACAAAAGTAAGGATTTATACACCCGTTAACAAGACTAAGAACAAAGACGAGACAACCGACGAGGACGAAGATAAACTTCTTCCTGCTGTAATCTATTATCATGGAGGTGGATGGACTTTAGGTAGCCTGGGTATGTCAATTCAAATTTATACCAAACCTTTACTAAATGTAACCACGTATGTGTACTTATGAACCTATCAATGTCTTGCTCCAACGGGGGGAGTGCAGGCATACCCAGTTCAATAACCCGACTTTGCCCGCACTCCCCCTTTTGGGGCAAGACCTTGAAAGGTGCATTACTAAATGTAACCATGCATGTACGTGTACTTAACCTTCTGATTTGGTCACATAAACTGATCAGACTTTCAGAGGAGAGCTGGGAAATGAAGATTTGACACAAATCATTTGATTGGATAGATTGTCAGGCTTTCTCTTTTTACTTTTCTCACTTTTCTCTCTTCCCCTCTCGAGCTCCATATATAGTTACCCTCTATGCAGCAGCTAAGTTGAGTTTGTATATTAACATATGCTGTCCTAAACAAGATCTAATCTTGGCACAAATATTCTTGTGTAACTCTGTATATTTTTAAAATGTGTATTTCTTTGTGTAGATATTTATGATGCATACTGCAGAAGACTGGCTGCTACAGCTCAAGTCATCGTTGTTAGTACAGAGTAAGTTGGTGTTGTTTAATTACTGGTTATGATATGGAATTTATATAGCACACTTTTCATGTGAATATAATAATAATATAATAATTTATTTCTTATATAGTGCTTCTTCCATAGATGTCCAGAGGCGCTTTACAATCTTTACAATATAATAGTTAAATATTCACAAAAATAAATAAAATAATAAAATTCCTAAAGTACTAATTTTAAAACTAAGCTAAAAAGTTTGAAATATGATATCATATATATATACCCTAATTAAATTAAATTACATTAAATTAAATTATGTCCAAACGAACGTTTGCCATACGTTTCTAATTTATATTTCGGTACAACTAATTTATTGTCCGATGAGGATCTTAAATTGTGTGTTGGTATGTATACTTGTAGAAGCTCATTTATATATTGTGGTGCTAGTCCGCATAAAGACTTAAACATTATTAACATTATCTTATACATAATTCGTTCTTTCACTGGTAGCCAATGTAGTCTGTAAAGTGCTGGCGTTATATAGTCTGTTTTCTTTGTTAGCGTTACAATTCGCGCAGCAGCACAAATTTACCCATATATACAAATTTATGTTATAGAGTACAAACACTTAAAGTGTGCAATGCTTTGTACTATTTACCACTAAATAGTGTTGATTAAACAATAGAGAACAAAAGAATTTGCATAATTTAGCAGTATTTAGTGGTATTTATGTTGCACACTTTTAGTGTTTGTACTCTATTATATAGGTATATATAACACAATGATTCAAATGTTAGATCTACAATAACAAGCTCTAACATGAAGTATAAACAACTTATTGAATAATTTAACTCAGTTACATTTGAATAATTATTTTATTTCCTATTTAATCTTAGTTACAGACAAGCACCAGAACACTTGTACCCCACAGCATTCCATGACTGTTACAATGTTGCCGTTGGTCTTCTCAACAATGGTTCCAAGTATGGTGTAGATGTCAAGAAGATCATGCTAGCAGGTGACAGTGCAGGAGGGAACTTAGCTGCTGCAGTTTCTCAGTATCTTGCCTATGTTGGGGAAAAGCATTGCAGAAAGCAGTATTTAGCTGGCCAGGTTCGTCACCTGTGAAATGTCTTAACTATAGTAACTCTATTTTTATTAGTGAATAAATTATATTTATTTCGGTACTGTATAGGCCTCAAGACTGGCTATATTTAGATTCATATTTCGCTTCTCTCTGCCATGTTGGTTTTTGTTTATAAAAAAATTAATGTATGCATATATGACGTAGGCAGAGACATCGCAATATGATTGGCTAAGGCCAAATTACTTGGCATGAAATCTGTTCTAAATATAAATGGTCTGGCAAAACGATAACTTCTAAAGGAGATGTGTGAGATATATGCTCAGTGTAATGGGCTCCTGTATATAAGGGGTGGTGAATGGTTTGACGAGACTTTCCAAGACGGCGAGAATGGGCTTTTTAAAATCGAGCCTAAGATTTTGTTGTTATGAAATTTAATGGATATTACGAGATTCCGAGATTCGCATTAAATTCGCCGAGATTCCGAGATTTGATTAACTTGGCAACTTTCCTAGAATGAGCTTGTGCTTTTCTCTTTGTAAATGAAATGGATTGATTGTCTGATTGATTAAAATATGTTATATTATTTTGCAGATTCTGATTTACCCATCTCTTCAATTTCTGAGCACAAGTCTACCATCCCACAAAAGAAATGAGGATGCTGCCTGTCTTTCAACACATCTCATGGCCGAGTTCATTTCGCTGTACCTAACAGGCAACCTAAAACTTGTTGACGAGATACGCGCAGGCAACCATTCCAAACATTTAGAAAATACAACCTACATGTCATATATAAACACCCCAAGTGATGATAGTATTAACAATGAGGAAAAAACTGACAATGAAGAACCCCAGGAAGTCACGGAAAAACCTACTGTTAAAATGAGTGATTTGGCAGCTGAAGCACTTCACCATTTTAAGGGCTCCCCTCTAATGGCCGCAAATTTCCGTGGAATTCCTCCAACCCTTATCGTGTCTGCAGAATATGACCCATTGAGGGATGAGGCTTTTCTTTATGCAAAAAGATTGAAAGATGGAGGAGTAGATGTTTTGCACAAGCACTATAACTCTTTTCATGGATTTGCAGTAACAACTAGTGAGCCTAAGTTTGGGACTCAGGAAGGCTTTGAATCATTGGAAGATGTTTTGGCTTACATTAGAAGAATGAAAGATATGAAAACAGAACCAGTAGAAGAGGAAGAAGAAGAACATCAACACTCATAACAGTTTGATATGGTATGATATGGAGCGGAAGGTAAACCTAGCTCATAAAATGATGGAGCATAAACACTATATCTATTAAATAGAATACAATTGCTACTGAAGAAATAGAAAACGCCTGCACCTGTTGTGTGCAGTTATAAAGCACACAGGGTTGTCAGAACACTAGAGAAGTGTTAAGAGAAGCATGACACCTCAAGTGTTCTGACAATCCCCAAGTGCTTTATAACTGCATACAGCACAGAAAGCAAGTTTTCTATTTCTTTTATAAAATACAAATTGATCAACATGCAAACGCGCGTGCTGTGCTCTCATAAAGCAGGCTCCTCAACCAATCAAAATACGTGATTTTAAATAGTTATTTTATAATGCATAAAAGTTTGTATTTAGTGGCTATTACTCGCTATCAAAAGACAAGCAACTTGGTAATCAGTTATTGTTTCCTTTTGTATTTGTTGTTTCTGGTTGAGGGATAGCTACTTATGCAAATTGTGTTGATGTGAGCTAAACACACAGATCAACCAATCAGAGAAGTTCACTTCAGAAATAATATACTCTGATTGGTTGATCTGTGTGTTTAGCACACATCAACACAATTTGCATAAGTACAGATTAAGGTAGAAACTATTGTTTCCTTTTGTATTTGTTTCTGGTCGAGGGATAGCTTCTAAAATGTCACTAGGTAGAAACTATTAAGTGTTGCTCTGAAACTCTTCTCTGTGATTTGGTTATTAATTGTTGATCCATCGATTGGGCTTTCAAACTCACTGTGTAATGTTTGTGTACTACGTTTCGATGCCATTTTGGCCGTCTTTGATCAGTACCAGAAGAAGACAACCAAAATGGCATTAAAACGTAGTACACAAACATTACAAAGTGAGTCTCAAAGCCCAATCAATGGATCAACAATTAGAAACTATTAGTTAGCAACTATTTTGTTTTATAATTTTATGGGTGTTGTAGGAGTAAAATTAAAGTGCACCTGACGTCCTTCATGATATTTTGCAAATCTGTTGTACGAGGTGTACATAATAAGTGTACTTAATATTTCTTGATGTCGACCTCTCCTTTTTGAGATATGAACATCTGAAATCTGAAAATGCAAATGAGGTGACGTCATCCCAGGAATTTGTCAAAGTTTTGTTTCAAAGCTGACAGCAAGCTTGTTTTTGTAAAGTAGTAAAAATGTTAATGGTAGTGTGAATATTAGTAATACAGATATTGAGCTTTAAAAAATTGCTCTAATTATTTCCACAGAACTTTTGTATATTTAATGAGGCCTGGGATGACGTCACTTCATTTGCATTTTCAGATTTCAAATGTTTATATCTCAGAAAGGAGAAGTCGACATCAAGAAAAATGAAGTACACTTATTATACACCTCATGTACAACAGATTCGCAAAATATCACGAAGGGCGTCAGGTGCACTTTAAGAGAACAATCATTATGATAATGTTTAAACTTACTCACAAAGGCTATTTTCAATAGGGCCCTAAAAATATATGTACAATGTAAAATATATATTTTAGGTATGGAAGTTATATTTTAGTTATCAAATACTTTTAAGAATTAATGACTTTTAAAAAAGGTAAAGTAATTTTTAAACAGAAACAAATAGATCAGATAAGGATTCTTATTTTATTCAAAACAAATATCAGTCAAGGAATTTGTAAAACAAAACAAATGTTGCAATAATTATTAAAACATCGACTAGTTTAATTGTTCTTGTTGTTACTTTCAGCTGTTTTACCACCGCCTTCACTTTGATTCTCGTTTTTTGATTCTTTGGGTGCGGTGTCACGGCGGTCACGCTTTCTCGTGCGGTCACGGTCACGCTCTCTTCTATCTTGGTCTTTTTGGTCACGATAACGATCTCTTTCTTTGTCACGATCTCTGTCACGCCCTCCACCACGTCGGTCACGTTCTCTGTCACGATTTCTATCGCGGTTTTTGTCACGTTCTTTATTGTCACGCTTGTCTTTTTCGCGATCTTTATTCTCGATTCCTTGAGCTTTGTCTGGGCTTACTTTTGCTTCATGTTTTCCTAAGAAAGATGAGAGGGTTTTTTTAACAATATTCAAACCTCCAATTACGACCACCTAATGACCACCAGAGGGGCCGGTTGTACGAAGCCTGAATTTAGCGCTATCCAACGGATAAATCCCTATCCAACAGATAAAACCTATACAAATTATATACACTCTTATCCAGTGGATAACTTTATCCAGGCTTTGTACAACTCCTAGCAATGCACAGCGACTGCCTCTAAACAACGGATAACTCTGCTTTATTAGTTTATCTTTAAATCAGTGGAAACTAGGGAATAAACCGGCTATTGTAGTCGGTGTTTGATATTAACGATAGGCAAAATGAAATTTGTAACACCGTAAAAAATGATACTTACTGACGTTTCGAGCTGTAGCCCTTCGTCGGAGTACCCGTCTTATTCCGTCTAGGGCTGCAGCTCGAGACGTCAGTAAAGTTAAGTTTTATTTTTAAGGTGTTACAAATTAACGATTCCATTCACAGTGTTTGTCACGTGACGGCTGCAGGGGGACTAGTGATCGTCACCGTCAATTGTTGTTTTGTACCTCCTTGCTCAGCACTTTCTGGACGACCTGGTCGTGAGCGAGGTTGATAAATAGCTCTATCCGGACGATCCTTCAAGAAAAAACAAAATGAATAAATAAACCATGACGTTAAAGTGACAAATATTATCCACTGTGGATATCAAATAGATAATCGGTAGTCTCCTGCATGCCTTAAGTTTGTTGTACCGCGACGTCCTGCAAGTCTTCATCAGACTTCCTTTGGGGATCCTTCCTTTTTGGGACGTTTCTCACACTAATGACACGTTAGCTACAAGGACAATGATTCTATGTGGAATCATACCTTATTTTTGACACCGCGATTTGCTTCCCTGTCCCTCTCAATTTCTCTTCTTTTCCTTGCTTCTTCTCTTCTCAGTTCTGCTGCAGCGCGACCAGCATCCTTTTCGGCCTCATTCTTTTTAGGTGACTCCTCCTTTTCTTTCTCTCTGAATCCTTTTCCCGAGCTCTGGCCAGCTTTACTACTTGGTCGGTTTTCGTATGGATGGTTATCGCCACGACGTTGCTCGTCCGAGTACCTGGATCGTCGGCCTCTTTCGTCACGACCCTCGGCATTGCCACGTCTATCGTTGTCTTGGTGATCACGACGGTTTCCATGACGGCGATCGTCATGACGGTGATCGTCTTGACGACTGTTTGACCGGGCGGAGTCTGGACGTTTCTGTCGAAAAGAAAAAAAAGATAAGAATAAATCAAGGTTTGTTCTGTAAAAAATGTTCGCAAATGGGTGGTTAGTAATGATATATGGGCGTGGCAAACACGTGGAATTTCTTTACCTTTCCATCTCTATCCCTTTGATTTCTTTGAGACTTTGTGTCCCTTTCCGCATCCTTCAAAAAGAAAAACATTTTCAAATCCACTCAAATTGAGTAAATTTACAATTGCGACTGTATGGTGTCATAAATTAGTGAATAGACCTAATCGGCTAACGCGTTGCTATGTACGTTTCCACCCAATTCAAAACCACTGGGAATAAAAACATTTGGTCCAAATATTTTCCACGTGACATTGAAATACATAAGACAAAGAATCTTATTCCCAAAAGATTTGAATTGCGTGAAAAACGTACATAGCAACGCGTTAGCCGATTAGGTCTATAAACTCGTCAATGGAAAGAAAACATCCGTATTTCTAATACACTGCTTCGCAGAGATTTCTCAGTTTAAAAAAATTCCTGGACGGGCCTGCTAGATATTATATCGAGCATGCGCAAATGTATGACGACATTACAACGTCATTATATTACATGCGTTGTAACTCAAACTGGTTTAAACCGGTTTTAATATAATTTATTCGTCCAAAGATCTGGATGGGCTTGAGCAGCTCCGTGCAAAGGTTTTTTGTCATTCTATTCTAGGGGGGTTATGGGGGGAGGGGGGTTGGAAGGGACATCTCTGCCAAGCAGGGTATATATCCAAAGGCAAGTTAAGTGTTGTCAACCTTGTGTTCTTGACTGGGCCTCTTTTCTTCGTCTCTACGACCTTGATCACGTCTCCTCCCATCTCGACTATCTGGCTTTTTCCTAAGTTAGAATATCCAACATTTGGTGACTGTAGTTGTGAGTCATGAGTCATTATAATTATCCATCAAAACTGTCATCAATATCACCACCTCATCCATCATCACCATCACTACACCTACCACCATCGCTACACCTACCACCATCACTACACCTACCGCCATCACTACAGCCACCAGTGACCACTATCATCATTATCTTTACCATCATTATCACTATAATTATCCATCAAAACTGTCATCAACATCACCCCAATCATCATCAACTTTATCACTATCATCACTCTATGACTCTCATCACCCTGATCATCACCATCATCACTTTAATCACCATACCCACAACCATGATCATGTTAATCATACCCGCTTTTGTTCTTCTCTTCTCGTTGTGGTTTGGAGTCCTTCATTGATCCTACATTCTTCTTTAATGACTGATTAACAAATAAAAAAGGTTTTTACAAATGAATGTAGTCGATTAATAGAGCACAAACATTATATCCATGACATAAAATAAAATTGCTATTTTATAATAGTTCTTATTTATAGTGACTATTAGTCACTATCAAAGACAAGTAAAGTTGTAATGTGGTATTGTTTCCTTTAGTATTTGATGTTTCAGGTTGAGTGGTAATGACTAAATAGTCTCTAAATAGAAACTAATAAAATTATTACGGTAGTAAGTAACTATTTTCTATTTCATGGTTTTAGTGTTACATATCATTGTGTTCTGTCTTTGATTATATAATACCTTTGGTGCTTCCTCTTTTTCTTGTCTTTTCTTCTGTAATAATGACCAGTGTTAACAGTTTATTAACTATTGGTTTATCAATATTCTCATTCCTTTATTAAACAAGATGTGGGATCAGGGGCCACATGCTTGGGATCAGGGATCATATAGTCTGAATCAGGTGGAATCAGGGATCACAGAAGAGGGATCGGCATCGTATGAATAAATTCAGGGATCAGAACATTTTTTGTGGGAACAGGGATCAAAATGCGCAAACGTTTGGGATAAGGGATGGCAAGTTGACGTGTAAAAAAATTGCGATCAATCCCGAGAAAACAACCCTCGTCACGACCCTGGAAGCTATAATGATCTGAAAAATGTCAAAAATGTCAATGACATAAGACTTAAATAGGACTTTAATTGGGCAAACCTCTTTTCTTTCCTTCTCAATTAGGTATAAATTATGTACCAATAATAGTGTAAAGTTCTATTATTTTATTATTAAAGATAAGTTTACATGTAAATATGCGGGATCAGCATCATCATCATCATCATTATTATTATAGAATTATATCCTACCCTAGCTTCTAGTCTTAATCTTTCTCGGTTGTTTCTCTTGATCTTCAAATATTCCAGAAGAGGTGTAGATTTCTTGTTGCCATTTTCTATGATCAGAGACAGAAAGGTTGTGTATATATTTAACACAATAGATGATGATGCTTATAATATTACAGTTTTGATAATGGTCATGATGATGGTGACGATGATACTAGACTGCAAAACAGTCCAGGCTACTTTTATGCAAAAACTCAGAGGAAAAAAGTTGAAGTTTGATTGGACAAAATTCTGGCTGGGAGAGAATGAGGAGAGGATTATAGCAAGTTTACCCCCTCGCCTCACTCCCTGCTTGTCCCTTAATATTTGTGTAAAAGTAGGGACTGTGTTGCTGTCTATGATGATACTGAAAAGTTGATGAAGCTGTCACTGAGGATGCTACTGCTGATGATGACAATTGTGATAATGATAATGATGATAAAAATGACGATTGTAATACTTAGTCTAATAGAAGTTGATGATAATGATGATTTATCAATTATTAAATGATAATAGTCAGTGACAAAATAATGATGATAATGATGATGATAATAGTGATGATAATAAAGACAAAATAATGATGATAATGATGATAATTATCATGGTGATACTGATGATAGATGATGTTGAATTTTACTATGATGACTATGCTGATTGCTGGTGAATGCTGATGATTGTAATACTGATGGTGACGAGTTATTATAGTAATAGATAACTCACTGTCTTTGCGTGCCTCCAGTTCTTCAAGGTTAGTCTCAATGCTTGGCAGTGGTTCAACTTCTTTTTCAAGCAATTCGAGAAAAGCAAGGTAGTCTTTATCTATAATAGGCAAGATCGACACATCCATTTAATCATTAATATACTGTTTTAATATAGCAACTTCTAAATATATAATATACACATATTGTTTCAATACAAACTACTAAAAATAAATATCTACATTGAAATAATGGACTCCATGAAGCATTGGATTTGAATTGGCCAGTAACAAAACGAGTAGAGGACTGGGTACTAGTTTTCCTAATTAATGTAATTAAGAAACAAACCTCATAAATAAAGAGAGCACATCAAGATATGTTAGATTCCTGAGTTTGGTTGCATTTGGTTGTATTCTGACCAAGATACACCTCATAAAAATGCCTAAAAATAGAAGGAAATGTATAGTTTGGAAGGACGCCTGTCCTTCCAATCCATACATTCCTTTGTAATTTTGGGCAGTTTTGAATGGCTGTAACTCACTCAATATCCAACCAAAAGCAACAAATTTAAGGAATCTTACATATCTTGATCTGCTCTTTTATATTATAAGGTTCATTTCTTAATTACATTAATTAGGAAAACTAGTACACAGTCCTTTACTCGTTTTGTTACTGGCCAATAGACTGGGGCTAGTTGTACAATGTTTGGCACTATACAGTGGTGGATAAATATCCTTATCTAGCAGATAAAACACACTGAATAACTCTTATCCAGTTGAACACCTTATCCAAAACTCATATAGCCACTGGACATGATAAAATGAGCTTATAATTTTTGAATGTGATAAGCAAAACAGAAAAAAACAAACTTGATGAGTATGTTGCATGCATAAATACAACTCCTTTTGGTTGTACAGTTGTTGTTCGCCATTCACATGCTCTCCGTCAACCTTTTTTGAAATAAAAAAACTTGACTTTACTGACGTTTCAAACTTAATTCAGCCCTTTGTCGGAGTAAGAAAGTGACTATACATTTACCTTGTTCTATGGTGTTACACTTTGGATCCTTTCTGTTCTTTTTCCTTGGTGTTCCTTGGTAGGGTGCATACTCAACAACAGCAGGGTAATTTTGACCTGTCAGAATGTAAACAACTATCATACATGCCAATTATCCTAGATTATATGGGTACTTCAAGATTTTGCAAGGCATTTCCTGGTTAGAGCTTCAAATCTCCCAGATAATCAGTATCCCTAGCAATGTTTGTCAATGGTGGAGATTGCAGCGCACATTATTTCAACTGGGGGGGGGGGGGGGGGGGGGTACTCCCTTTGTCCAATTTTTAGTGGTGGTCGGCGGAGGTTTTGAAAACGACCACTAAAGGGTACGCACAGATAAAAATAACTGATAAAGCCTTGTTGTTTTCTACCCCAACAAAGCAACAAAACAGAGTAAAAATGACTCTTACAGGTACGAAATCATGTTATGTAACTGATTTTTGAGCCAGCACCCTAAAAGGACCCTAAAAGGTACGCACAGGAAATATTTTTACCCTAAAAGGTACGACGATCACCCCTACCACTTGGACAAAGGGAGTTCCCCCCCCCCCCCCCCCCCACCCCCACGGGGAGGTATTGTACTTTCTCAGTTAATAAATTTGAACATCATACAATACATACATTGAGCTATGCAGAGTAGTTGTTTTTGTTGTTGTTTTGTTTGAATTACCTCCATCATTTGTGAATGGAAATCCATCAAATTGATCTCTGAACGTTATGATGTCATCTGGGTTGGTGAAATTGATGTATGCTCTTGAAAACCGCACAGGATCAAAACTAATAAACAATGACAAAAAATGGTTGATTCAGATTGTAATTTATGCACAGTAAACTGATAAACCAAAGGCTCTTAAAAATGATTTTTTATTCAAACATTTTACTGGTCTAAACTGTAAACGAAATAGCTTTATTTATAAAGAGCAAAAACAACAATATAGAATAATTAACACAATTTAAAAATAACACTACTTTAAAGATAATTTACTATGCTTAAAAATATATTTTATGTATAAAACTTATTTTACATGTAAGTTACCTTAAATTTCCAGCCACAAAATAAAAGAAATCGTACTCTGGTAAATCACCAATACATTCTTTAAGCTTTTCTTCAGTCAAATCTGGAGGAAGCCTTCGTATAACAACCTGAAATTACCAACGAATTTTTAATATCTTGTAAATGTGAAAAACAAAAACAAAACTTTTTGCAAAACAGAAAATTGAAAATAAATAAGTTTTTATTGAAAAAATAGCAAGTTCGGCATTTTGAGAAGCTAGAGCACCTTTGTAGGAAATACACTTTTCTCTTTTTTACTTTTAGTAGATACTTTCGCCTTTTCCAACTCGGATTTCGCCATTTTCAAACCGCCTTTCCCCTAACCAACATCCGCCATCTTGGATTTGTTGTCCTTCGTGAACTCGAGCCAGTCCCCACGGCCTTTACTAATTTGCATATGTTGATCACTGCCATTGCATTTTCACATGACTTGAAGTGTCCTCTCACGTGAGGTGAAGTATTTTTGCATTTTACTGCTTATATTGGACTTCGATCGCGTTACTCGACCATAACGTCAATGGAAAAGAGCGTCAAGATGAAGAAAAAGGTACGAAAGTTTACTTAAAAGTAGTTTTAATCGCTTAATTTTGCCGTGTAAACTCGAGTTTATGACGAAATGACAATATGTCGGTTCATGTCATGTTGTGCTTCCACTTTCCTACATGTAGGTTCTGCTTATGGGCAAAAGTGGGTCTGGAAAGACCAGTATGAGATCTATTATATTTGCCAACTACATTGCTCGTGATACAAGACGACTAGGAGCAACAAGTGAGTAAAACTTTTAGAGATTTTCATCAGTTTCTTTTCGTCAAATATGTGAACGACCTCCATTTGTTGATTTATTATCTTTTATCGTTGTTCTTATCGTACGGTTTTCTTGTGCTTTTCTACAGTTGATGTTGAACATTCACATGTTCGTTTTCTTGGCAATCTTGTCCTCAATCTATGGGATTGTGGAGGGTAGGTATTTCATTGAATAAACAAGTAATGTGTCTTTGGTAAATACAAAGAGCTAAGTTGTCTTCGTGCATGCTAAAAATAACTTTGTCATTTGTGCAACAAAGTTGAATAAAGTTGTGTTTTATTTATCATTCATTGAACCCTTCAATTTCCGTTTCGACTTCTATATTAATACTTAACCTTAAACTAGATAAATCCTCTTTAATATTATTATATTAAGAGTTTGTCAACTTTAATCATCACAATCAATTGATCATCAAATCTTTTCTCTTTTGAATTTGATAAGGATATCCATAATGCCAGCTCATTAATTGTATATTTGTTTTCACTATTACATTGTTACTCTTGTAATCAACATCATCATCATCATCATCATCATTTGTATTTTCTTTGTGATTTATATATACATTGTATTATTATGGTAAATATAATATTTTGATAATTGATTGCTATTGATGCTTGTAATTTAATTTCAATGAAACATTTATATGCCAAACTGATCAATTATTACAAGTGAACAAAAATGACTGAGTTTGCAAACTGTTAAGAATAAGTACTTTTTAGCGAAACAATGAATTTTTGAAGTGATCAATTAACTAACTCATTCAAGATGGGTTATAATACCATTTTTTTAGAACAAAGCATGATGGGAAAATGAACCTTTTCCTAGAATATATCCCAAATTCTGTGTTTTCTGTACAAAAACTGCTAACATTTCAGTAGCAGATAAATAAAACATTACAAAATGAGTTTGAGATATATTTCAGTGGGTATGAAATAGTACAAGGACTAGTTTCTCCATTATGCTTTGTAATAGGAAATGGCGCTCATGCACATTACATTAAGTCATTATAATCCCTTTCACATAGACAAGAAGCTTTCATGGAGAACTACTTTGCAAGCCAGAGAGACAACATTTTCCGTAATGTAGAAGTCCTGATTTATGTCTTTGATGTTGAGAGCCATGAACTAGAAAAAGACATGCACTACTACCAGTCATGTTTAGAGGCCATTCTACAGAACTCTCCTGAAGCCAAGATATTTTGTTTAATCCACAAGATGGATTTAGTACAAGAAGACCAAAGGGATCTGGTGAGAAATTTGGAATCAATAGTATTTATTATATAATATTTGATATAAATTGCGTGCTCTGATTAGCTGAGAAGCGTTCTCTATAACTCAACAGTTCACGGAGCGTCGAGTTGTTTCATTTTAACTACTGAATATTTTTATAAAAGAAATAGAAAACTCGGCAGCAGTGCTCTATAAAGTTAAAGAGCACTTGGGAATTTTAAGAAGACGAGAGAAGCATTGAGAAGCACTCCACTACGAGTCGTGGTTCTTCTAACGCTTCTTTCGTCTTCTTAAAATTCCAGCGTGCTCTTTTACTTGATAGAGCAAGCTACTTTGTTTTCTACTTTGCATCATGCTTAGAACTCTTAACACTCCTCTCTTGTTCTGACAATCCTGCATACTTTATAACTAGCACATGCACACGCTTTCTATTTCTTTATTAAAGTTATATGTGAGATAGCTTATTAATGTGTATTACAGATCTTCAATGAAAGACAAGACGACCTAAAACGTCTATCCAAGCCATTAGATTGTACATGCTTCAGGACATCCATCTGGGATGAAACATTGTACAAGGCTTGGTCCTCAATAGTATACCAACTGATCCCTAATGTCACCCAACTTGAACAGAATCTAGAGAACTTTGCATCTATCATTGATGCAGATGAAGTGCTACTCTTTGAACGAGCTACATTTTTGGTAAGTTGAAACTAGCCTGGATATGTGTTAGATGCAACTACTTGTATTTGTCAAGCAACATCATTCAAAATAAATCTAAAAAAAGGCTAAAGAAATGCTTACAGGTTTTTTTGAAAATGACAAAACCAACCTACAAAACAGGTTTGGATATCATTCAATTCTGTTGGAAATATAACTAAGTTTGTAACGAAATGAAAAATATCAAATAGAAGGTTGCCCAACAATACTGTCAGTTGCTAAGCTGAAAAACTTGAATTTAATGTGTGAGAATATAGTGATGTATCATGCATTCTAACATGTAATGTGGTGCTAACAGAGATAAGACTGAATTGAAATATGACAGCCTGTTATTGTTCTCCTCTCTCTAGCATTGTGTTCACATTTGAGCTCAATGTTCTGGACTCCAATGAGTTCAATGAGTTCTGGTCAGTCAAAAACATTATTCATATTTTGATTTGGTATATAAGATGCATTGTACTGTGCATTTTGAGACAATGTGTGGATTGTGAAACAATACAAACACACAATATTTTAAGAATAGAGAGATTGTCTTTCTTGTTTCTTAACTATCTTTTAATATAATGGTTTTTTTTTCAGGTAATATCTTTCTGTCAGAGAAAACCTCACAGAGATGTACACAGATTTGAGAAAATAAGTAATATAATAAAACAATTCAAGCTAAGTTGTAGGTATGTGTACAGCAAAGTCAAATACTCTAGATTATTTACATTCATTCAGTTATTCATTCATCTATTTATTCACCTATTCTTTCATCCATTCATTGTTCATCAATTCATCCATCCATCCATTTGTCTATTTATCAATGCATTCATACATTCATTCATCTATCCATTCACTTATCCATCCATTCATCCATTCACTTATCCATCCATTCATCCATTCACTTATCCATCCATTCATCCATTCACTTGTCCATCCATCCATCTATCCATCCACTTGTCCATCCATCCATCTATCCATCCAACCATCTATCCATCCATTTGTCCATCCATTCAATCACATCCACCCTTGGTTTACTCAACCATCCATTCGTCATTCCATTTATTTGTCCACCCATTCATTCATATCCACCCTTTGTCTTTCCATCCATCCATTCATTTATTCATCCATTCATCTATCCATCCATTTGTCCACCCATTCAGTTGCCCAGCCATCCATCCATCCATTCATTTGTCTATTCATTCATCCTTTCATCTATCCAATTTATTTGTCCATCCATCCATTCATTCATATCCACCCTTTGTTTATCCATCCATCCATTCATACATGTATCTAACATTCAATCATCCATTTATTCACCATATTAAACTTGTAATATATAGAATAAACTATTTGCATTTAAGTGCTTTTGTTCTGATGTTAAATGTGTGTCTTTTCAACAGTAAATTACATGCCCACTTTCAAAGTATGGAAGTACGAAATTCTGGCTTTGCTTCATTTATTGATGTTTTCACACCAAATACATATGTCATGGTCATAATGTCTGACTGCTCAATACGTAAGTATTAAGAACTGATAAAACTCATGAATAATTAAATGGAATTTGACAAAAGCAATCATGTTTGTGACTGTTGTAAATTTCGCTTCAGCTTCATCCAGATTTGTATAAGTTCACACTTGAATTGTTTCGGCCAGTTTTACTTTTATCTTGACATGTTTAATAAATCATGAAAGAACTAATGCTGGAGTCTCATAATTACTATACAGTATTCATGTCCAATGTGTATGAGATATGCAGATTGGCCGCTTAGACTGTATACTTTACTTCTGTACTCCTTTAGAGACAAACAGTTTAAGTCAATGTATGCCTTTCTTGGGAAGCCACTAATCATATGCAAATGCTCTGCAAGCCTTACATTGATTTAATATATCAAAAGCACCATATTTATTCAGGGCAAGACTTGCTGGTCATTTATATATGTAATAACTGCTTCGTGAGTAAGGTCTATCATTTGCCAACAGCTCCTAGTCCCCAGCCTATCTCTATCTATCAGATTTTACACAGGAATCCCATCTATGTTAACAGGCCTTATTTATTTTTGTATTGTGCTAGAATTGTTCTATTTCCTTGGTAAATAACTTTCCTCTTTGACCATCACATGTACTGACATGAGTATTTTGTAGAGTTGCAAATAAAGTTTTTTCTTTTTTTTCTAGCTTCTGCTGCCACTCAAATTAACATTAAAAATGCCCGTAAACACTTTGAAAAGTTGGAGAAATCGCCAGTATCAGAAGGCTCCTTAAGAGGAAGATGAAACTAAAGGATAGATCTATATTATACAGAACTACAAATATTAACTGTTAAGTATAAATAAATTCAGGTGCTGTTTATAGCAATATTATTGTTGATGGAGTCAATTCTATGCTTTGAAAAAAACTATTAATAAAATGTATCAGTCAGATGTTGGTCACGCTAGTTTAGGGTTACGGTTTTTTTTCTGCCTAGAAATTTGCATGACTAAAATACATAAGTTTTTTCTCAGTGCACGTTGACAAAAATAGAACATGCTTTTTGAAAAACTAGTAAGGGATAACCCATGACTTGGGAACCAATCAGAGCGTGCAAAATTTGCTATTTTCTGATTTGATATAAAAAATGTAGAAGTATAGGTGAGCGTAGTGTTTACAAGCTTTGGTATTGTGATGCTAATTGCCCTATTTCATTATGACGTCACAATGTGTTTTAGTGGGGGATAGAATCACCGAATACAATGGTAATTTCACTTAAATCTTCTTTCTCTTTGAAAATTGAGCTTCAAATTATCTAATTTTAAGTATGTTATGTGTCTATGTTTATACTTTCATATTTATGGCATTTTGTTGTCATTTCTTTCCTATCCGTCTTGTAAATGCAATTTTATCGTGTATTCTTGTATTGTTGTTATGAATCTGTCCCCCACTGGCGACCATGATCCTTAGCGTTAGAACAAATAGAATATTTTGATGCGACGTCATAATGAAATAGGACAATTTGCCAACCATTTTCACAATAAATGTTTTAATTTTCTTTGTTCTAATAACAAAATATTGTCCACCTATTATATTGCAAAATAGAAACACCAACAAATCTGTGATTCAGAGTACATGTATAAGAGGCTAGTTAGTCTGAAATGGTAGTCATTTAAATTTCAGTATATATTTTGTACATTAATGCCCTTGCTGTAATGAAGAATAGCCTATTACAATATGAACACCCCAACCAGGACCAATTCTTTAACTTGTATAATAACCAATCAGATTACAGCATTTAGTTTGATTGTTTGTAATCAGCCAATGAGATAGCATATCGATCTAAACACTACGATATGATTGGTCAAAATATACATATTGTATAAATATTGTAATCTGATTGGTTAAGTGGTTCAGGTTGGAGTGTGCGCACTGTATTTTCCATAGTTTTTTTTTTTGTGTTCTGTTTTCGTGTTGTGTCGAGATTGCAAATTGTCATTGACGTTTAAAAGATTAACAAATAAACAACAATTTTTAGTAATTATATTATTCGTTGTTCTTTATTTTATTGTTACTTTTTTAACACACAATTAGATATGATTGTTCCTCTATTTACGGCTTTCACAACGGTTTTAGTTTAATTGAAAACTTCGTGTCTTTTCTTTATCTAAACGCTTGAGCGTCGCCATTTTGAAAACAAAAAAAAGAGCTGCGAGAATTGAGAGCCTGGGAGTGATGTTGCTTCATTCAATGAATGAAAATCTTTACTTTGGGCTGTGTTGTTAATTAGATGTGTGTCTTCAAGGCTACTATTCCATCATTATAGATGTCTTTATCTTAACGTTTAATTCATCCTATCGAAATCGTTATCCTATAGAGCACTAAAGCCATATATGGAGGCTTTTACTGACAAATCAAGTGACTGTCTCCACCCCTCTCATATCCATATTAGATGTGTCTTTGAGACTACTATTCCATCATTATAGATGTCTTTATCTTAACGTTTAATTCATCCTATAGATATCGTTATCGTCGTCCTATAGAGCACTAAAGCACACACTAGTGATACATGAAGTGACTGTCCCCACCCCTCTCATATCCAGCTGGGTTGATAGTGTCTAACGCCTGTGTCTGTGGTCTTACAACCCACGACTTCTCCATGTCTTGGTCCACAGGAACACTTTACGCACTGTTTCGACCCTGGCGAGGTACAATTCTGTCGTACTCTATCGAACTGCAGTGTTGGGATGTGTAGAGGCGTCGAGAATGTACTCTTAGTTACCATAGAGGGAAATCTTGACGAAGGACCATAGATCTGCGCACGCGCCAAACCACGTGACCTAGACAGGATATCCATATTAGGAAGGGTAGAGACGGTCGTCATGGTATCCATAGGTGGAATAACCTGTTGCCTAGTAACCTGGTAATGAACTGGGAGTACTTCCTGATCACGAGGTATTGTAGGCTCTTTTCGGTGCTGAGAGGATGATTGGTTGCTGGTTGCTAAGATACATTCAATGGCCTGAACGATGTCGTTGTCACAGCCTTTCAAGATAAGTTCCAGGATGTACCGTCGCAGTGAAGGAAAGATTTTCATCATGACTTCAATGGGGCTGGGAGGTATTGCTAGAGCATTTCGCCTGTTCAAACTATCAATACCATGCTTTAACAGTAAGACATTATAGTCAATGCCGTTTATGAGACCGTTGGGCAGATTACTGCGGCGTGATGATAGGATTGGTTCGCTGTTAGCTTTAGGTGCAAGCACTCTATCCTCTTTAGATTGGTTTGATGGGAATTTTTGTGGAGGTTCGTACTCGTCTTGGTCGGGGTCGTCGGGGTTCTCTCTTTTGATACCGATCTTCATGATGCTGTCTTGAACGTTTTCTGTTGAGGGACGACGAGAAGAAAATGGTTAATGATTACAATGTTTTTACAACTACTTGAAATTTGTTACTAACACGGTACACATTGCCTTTACTACTCAACCTATTACTATTACTAGCACTACCAAAAACAATTTACCATCACCACAACACATTGGCTTTACTACTCACACTATTACTAGCACTAGCACTACCAAAAACAATTTACCATCACCACAACACATTGCCTTTACTACTCACAATATTACTATTAATAGCACTACCAAAAACAATTTACCATCACCACAACACATTGCCTTTACTACTCACACTATTACTATTACTAGCACTACCAAAAACAATTTACCATCACCACAACACATTGCCTTTACTACTAACACTATTACTATTACTAGCACTACCAAAAACAATTTACCATCACCACAACACATTGTCTTTACTACTCGCACTATTACTAGCACTACCAAAAACAATTTACCATCACCACAACACATTGCCTTTACTACTCACACTATTACTATTAATAGCACTACCAAAAACAATTTACCATCACCACAACACATTGCCTATACTACTCACACTATTACTATTAATAGCACTACCAAAAACAATTTACCATCACCACAACACATTGCCTTTATTACTAACACTATTACTATTAATAGCACTACCAAAAACAATTTACCATCACCACAACACATTGCCTTTACTACTCACACTATTACTATTACTACCAAAAACAATAGTCTCCTTCACAGTTCCCTGCGCCATCTTGAAAGGTAGCCGAGCCTTTGCATCGAAGCAAAGGCCCGGCTACCTGTAGATGGCGCAAGAAACTGTGAAGGGAACGATTTTCTATCACAACAACCATCTAGCTACCAACTACTACCATAAAAATTAAACATCAATCACCATAAACCACAACTTCTACCAACTACTACGACCAGAACTACCTAAAACAATTTACCATCACCACAAGCATCAACTACTACCATAAACAATTTACCATCCATAACACAACCCATATGCACTATACATCTACCAACTACTACTACTACCGACCACCACCATCAGACCACGTACTAATTGAAAGTCCTCCAAACTATACAACAACTTATATACTGCTAAACTTTCAAATATACGTCGCATTTGCAATTTTTCCCAACTGCATGGAACGAATTTGTCTATTACAGCGCGCACTTACTTATTTTTACTTTGTTCAACTATGTGCGCGTGATTACACGACCTGCCTTCAGAGGTAGACAAACAGCGGTGCATCAAAGAAAGGCTGTATTTTATATTACAATATCAACGTTAATTGAATTTATGGTTAGCCGGTATTCGGAGGAAAAGGACCAGTGACAAAAGTTAACGAAGGCTTAAGTTTTCTGATTAAAACGTCAGTAAGACGTCGTTCAATTCATTGACTTTGTGTACGGGTGTAGCGTTTATTATTCCATTCACGATCGTTACTACAATACATGTTAGTTGGACATGTTTGCTAATCACATTCAAGTACGAAACTATTTGTGTACATGTAATTACAAGCTTTTGAAGTTTTTGTCAATTCATGTCTATATGTATTCCGTGTCCGCATGTAATTGAATGGCGGTGGTTAGGTCAATAATTGCGATGTTACGGGTAGTTTTTATGGACAGCATTTCCATTCACGAAACCTGCTATGTATTAATAGAACTGCTAATGGGCTCGATTAGATATTTGCTTCGGACACTCCTACTTCCATTTATTCCTTCGCGGTCCATTTAATAATTGGATTGAATTACATTTGGTGATTTATTTATTCTCTCATGCGTGGATTCATTCATTGATTTTAATATTGCTCTTACGTTTATCTATGTGTTCATTCCTTTATCCATCCATCCATTCATTCCATTCGTTCATTCATTCATTTGTTCACATAAATATTTGTTAACCTATTGTTTCATTCTTTCTCATTCATTTAAATTCGCACTATAGTTGGCGATTTATTAATTTCATTATCCGTTCATTCATTTGATTTTGTTTCTTGTATTAATTCCTTCATTCATTTATTTGCTTGATTATTTGCAGCTTCATTCATCACCCTTCCACTGATTTCATTCGTTCATTCATTCGTTCGTTCGTTCATCCATTCATTCATTCATTCATTCATTCATTCATTCGTTCGTTCGTTCGTTCATTCATCCATCCATCCATTCATCAATCCATTCATTCGTTCGTTCGTTCGTTCGTCCATTCATTCATTCGTTCATTCATTCATTCATTCAACGAACGAGTTATTTTTGTGGAGTGTGTTCATTCATGTCTTATTTAATTGATGTTCCCCGCTAATTTACAGATTTGTTTGTTTATTAATTTAGTTGATTTCTTTTCAATCATTCCTTTTTTTGCTTGCATGTTTCTTTTTTCTCTCTTGGTCATCCGTTTATTTTCACATTCATAAGATATTTCTTTTTTCATACAATATTGTCTTTTATACGCACGCCTTATAAACAAGTTGTTAATATAAACAAGCTTGTTAATCTAAAAACGCTATTGTTTTTCTGACCTGTATTGGAATAAATTATGCCTGCATGGAAATACATTTTAGCATAGTGGAGTATTTACGTGTAGTAGCTATTCAATACTAAAAGAAGAATAAACTGCGACACAATAAATTTACAAACGGGAGAATAAATAAATAAATAGCGGTTAATTGTTTAAAAAATAATTAGGTTAAATTTCATGTTAACAAAGAATTACATTTATAACTATCGGTTAAATGGTGCGTTTTCATCTTGTGAAACAGTTGTTTTAAGATGTACAATAACTAGTAGATAGTTTGGGTTGTGTCAGCCGTAAAAACAGATCAGCTAATAATGTTTGAGGAATAGCCCGAGTTAAATTGGTTAAATAGTTGGTGTTTCTAATGAACCAATTAAGTAAAAATATACAATAAAAAGCATGCAGTTGAGTTTGTGTGACTTGTGTCAATCTATCTTATATAGAAAACAATAGTTCTAAAATGTACGAAAACTAGCGGTTAAGTTATGTGCCTGCTGCGTCATTTTATCAGTTATGAAATAATTTGGTATATAGGTATTTCTTAAATAACAATTGAAATAAAAATGTACAATAACTATCGATTAAACTGCTACATGTGGTCTTCGTGGTGATTTATCTACGAAACGAGTTGGCCTGAATTGCAGGTTATTAACAGCAGAGTTAGTCTCCACTATAAAGTTGTACTGTGATAAAATATCTAAGTTACCATTTCACTCAATTAATAATAAGATTTAGACACATACTAAATGTTTCTTTCTACTATAAACAAGAACAAATAAACAATAGTCTTTTGAATGGTTTTCTTACCTTCTTCGCCATTTGGTATTATAGTTTTTTCTTGTGGAGAAGCTGCCATTTCATGGTGTTGTTGTCCATTATATCCTAGTACCTCGCCATTGTGGATAGAGTGATGCATAGCCATTGAATGGTCAGAATTGTCGCTGATGCTATGACCAGTTGTATGGTACCTTAGTAAGGCAACTCTAGCTGCTGTAATTCTCTGTCTTTCTGCGATCAGGATGCACTTTGAGCATACACAGTCCCTCCAACGACAGTAATGCTTGTGACCTTTCAGGTCTGATTCGACGTTGTGGTTCCTGCATCGAGCACACTTGGGGTTTCTTAATTGTGCTTTTGTAGGGAGTTCTTCTGTTGAATCCATCGAAGTCGGACAGCTTGCAAGAATCGGAAATTTCGCTTGAACTCAGTTCGAAGGGAAGAACTTGTAGATGTTTAGAAAATGTATATGTAATTTTGTCTTTCTAGAAATGAAATAACTTCACCTGACAAGGAGTTTAAAAGTTGATTTCTGAAGTGAGCAAAGTTTGTCGTGTCTGACGTTGGGTGCAGAGAGAGATGGTGTCCTACAATTTGTGTTTAAGCTATCAAGTGATGTACATATCGCTTTGAATCGAAATGATATATAAATATCTTTTCTATTGTTTCACTAAAAGCTAGTTGAATTATTTAACTGATTTAATTGTTCACTGAACTAACAAAAGAAAAAAAATGTTTCATTTGTAACACAGACAAACAAATTGGCTGTCATAATACAACAATCGTCTCGATACTGTTTTCATAACATAATTATGAACTCTAAGACATCTTACTATCATTTAAACTAACTCATTTATACTAGTGGAGTTTCAATAAACAGCAAAACGTGTTGAATATTTGGGTGTTTTTTAAAGCCATTTTCTGTTCGGTAGTGCATTGTAAATGGGTGTTTCTCTTCTGCTAAAGTTAGCAGGTAGTCCTTTTGAAAGGTAGTCAAACTAATATAACTAATGACGTACATTACAACTATAGCTCACCAGTTTATTTGCCAAGTTTTTTTCTTTCATCGAGTCGTACAACAATAAAGTTATTTCTTTATATGATTTCAATTTGCCTTTGGAAACTGACACCTTTCGATATGGAACTTGTACAATTCGCGGCCTTGACTACATTTAACAGGTTATTTTTTCGTTGATTTTTTACTCAACCTGTACTACCTAATAATAATTAAACAGCGACAAAAGAAAATAGATTTGTTAAAAAATGTGATAGTTACGGATTAAAAGGATCCAGTGCCTTCACTCTAGGACTAGTAAGGTGTATTAGTCTAATATTTCACTAGTTTAATGCATTCATTCTACTATAAGATTAAGCAAGGTATATTAGTGTATTATATCGATATTTCACTGGTTTTAGTGCCTTCGCTCTCAGTAAGGTGTATTAATCTAATATCTATTTCACTGGTTTAGTGCCTTCACTCTACTAATTAAAGTGTATTAGTCTAATATCTATTTCACGCCGGTTTAGTTCCTTCACTGTACTATAATGTAAGGGGTATATTGGTCTAACATCTATTTTTCACTGGTTTAGTGCCTTCGCTATACTAAGGGACGGACCATTAGATTTTTGAGGGCGGGTTGGGCAAATACCAAAAAAGCACAGCCTTAAAGAGAAAAAAAAATTCGAGCACAGCAAATATTCTGAAAAAAAAAGATCGTGCAAGATGAATAAAAGATTCGTGCACATACTTAGAGTGGGAAAAAATATCGTGCAAAAAAAAATTGCCCACCCCTCCCCCCCTCAAAAATCTAATGGTCCGTCCCAAGGTGTATTAGTCAAATACATCATTAATCCTTCTCAAACTCATTAATAATTCATTATCTCAGGGACCAATTACAACTTTGTATTTCAGTCACGTGCATAGGTCTTGATACACCGATCAAACACTGATCAAGACACTGATCAAGTCACTGATCAAGTCACTGATCAAGACACTGTATAAATTAGCTTAAAAGTAATTTCTCATTCATCCCAATTTACTCTTTTTTTTCTTTATTCCACTGCTATCTCCTTTTTTACCTGTCATGCCTGTTTATTGACCTACCTACCTAACTAATTGCCTAACATTTTATTTTTATTTTATATTTATTTTTTATTTTATTTTGGACGTCCTGTGACTCGAACCGGGAACCTCTGGCTTGCAATTCTAATGATTTACCAACTAAGCTAATAACGAATTCGTTGAAAGTTTTGGGTTGATGTTATATATTATTGATGTTTTGCTCAGAGGGTGATACTAATTATTTGATAAAAAGTTCAAAATGTTTTATTTAGTGATTTGTTTGAGAAGCCATATCAAAAACTTGTGCTTCGTGTTTGATCAGGGGCTCCAAACACCTCGAAACGGATAAAAGCACTCGGCCTGCGGCCTCGTGCTTTCATCCGCTTCTCGGTGTTTGGATCCCCTGATCAAACACTCGCACTCGTTTTTGATCTATTACGTGAAACACTTTAGTGTATTAGTGTATCACTCTTTAATGCGCCTTGATTCCACTGTTTTCCTTTGTTGTTATTTACACACTTAAACTAATACACTTTATTTCACGGGTTAATGAGAACAACTCTATCTATATTGCACAAGTTTATTGCCTTCACTGTAAACAAGTAGATATACAATAGATACATTAGTTTTGCCGTCAAATTATATACAATATTTTGGTTATGACTTAACGCGATTGTAATTGTTAGTCTTTCGGACTGTCACTATATACAAACTTCTTAAAACCAATTCGCACACCAAGTTAACTTATAATCATCGTATAAAGCTGCACCGACCATAATGGTAACGCCGGCTTTGAATTAAATTCGTAGTTAGAGGCGAAAAATTACATAAATTTGCTAAGGTAAATTAGTCTTATAATTATATTACAGGTTTGGTTCCTTGCTTCTTATAATTTTGCCATCCCGCTTGCAATCAAACCAATTAGCAGTTTCTATTAGGGGCCGACCATTTAACTTTTGAGGGGGGGGGGGGGGGGGAGTGATTTGGTCCGTGCACGAAATTTTTTTTAGCTAGCTGGCATGCGCACGGAATTTATTTGATAGAAATGCAAAGATTTGAGTGGCAATTTTGGCTGACAGGAAATTTATTTTCAAAATCACCCAACCACCCCCCCCCCCCCCCCCCTCCTCAAGAGTTGAATGGTCGGTCCCTTATATATTCACGCTGGATTCATTCAAAATACTCCTTTTAATTCAAGCAATAATTGATGAAATTATCCAGTTTAACAATAAAACAAAATCATTAAAATGTCAACAAGAAAAACATAGAAAAAACGCGATAACATATCTTACCAAACTGATGTTACTTACTGACAATACGTACGTCACCCCTCATCATCAAGGCATATCAGGGACTAGAAAAGGTCCAGTGCACGATAAGCTTTGCTATACACCGTTTGATATTGATAATTATTAACTCTTGAATTATATACAGATATAAACTTTTTTTTTATTAATAAAGAACATTTGAACATGGAGTTTCGTGAATTTGTTTTATTATTCAGTCACAATTAATTAAAAACATCCAAAATACTCATTTTAAGACATTTTCGGGTATCTTGCATGGAATATAACCCATCAAAATTCATAATTTGGGGCCATTTTTGTGCATTTTGCATGATGGATTTTTCATGAAAAAATGACCAAAAACGATTATTTTTCATGGGTTATAAACAATGGCCAAAATGATGATTTTTGATGGGTTATATTCCACACAAATGCCCAAATAGGCCAAAATGATGATTTTTGAGGGTTATAGTCCATGCAAAATGTCCAAAAATGGACAAAATCATGATTTTTGACTGGTTATAATCCATGCAAATGCACAAAAATGGCCAAGAATGGGGATGTGGGGGATTTGGGGCCATTTTTCACGCCATTTTGCGCATTTTGCATAACCCATCAGAAATCGTCATTTTTTGCCATTTTTGCGCATTTTGTATGGACTATAACCCATCAAAAACCTTCATTTTGGGCCATTTTTGCGCATTTTGTATGGACTATAACCCATCAAAAATCATCATTTTGGGCCATTTTTTGCGCATTTTGCAAGTCTATTACCCATCAAAAATTGTCATTTTTGGCCATTTTGCGCATTTTGCGCATTTTGTATGGACTGTAACCCATCAAAAACCGTCATTTTTTGCCATTTTTGCGCATTTTGTATGGACTATAACCCATCAAAAATCATCATTTTGGGCCATTTTTTGCGCATTTTGCAATTCTATTACCCATCAAAAATCGTCATTTTTGGCCATTTTGCGCATCTTGCAAGGACTATAACCCATCAAAAACCGTCATTTTTGCGCATTTTACATGGACTATGACCCATCAAATATCATTATTTTTGGCCATTTTTACGCATTTTGCAAGTCTATTACCAATCAAAAATCGTCATTTTTGGCAATTTTGCGCATTTTGCATGGACTATAACCCATCAAAAATCGTCATTTTTGCGCATTTTGCATGGACTATGCATATGTATGACCAGGCAATAATCGTCATTTTTGGCCATTTTGCGCATTTTGTATGGACTATAACCCACCAAAAACCGTCATTTTTTTGCCATTCTTGCGCATTTTGTATGGACTATAACCCATCAAAAATCATCATTTTTACGTATTTTGCATGGACTATGACCCATCAAATATCATTATTTTTGGCCATTTTTGCGCATTTTCAAGGACTATTACCCATCAAAAACCGCCATTTTTGGCCATTTTTCCGCATTTTGTATGGAATATAACCCATCAAAAACCGTCATTTTTGGACTTTTTACACATTTTGCATGGACTAAAACCCATCAAAATTCGTCATTTTTGGCCATTTTCCATGGACTATAACCCATCAAAAATCATTATTTTTACGCATTTTGCATGGACTATAACCCATGCAACAAAAATCGTCATTTTTACGCATTTTGCATGGACTATTACCCATCAAAAACCGTCATTTTTGGCCATTTTTCCGCATTTTGTATGGAATATAACCCATCAAAAACCGTCATTTTTGGACTTTTTACACATTTTGCATGGACTAAAACCCATCAAAATTCGTCATTTTTGGCCATTTTCCATGAACTATAACCCATCAAAAATCGTCATTTTTGGCCATTTTTGCGCATTAGTGTATGGACTATAACCCATCAAAAATCGTTATTTTTGGCCATTTTGCATGGACTATAACCAATCAAAAACCATCATTTTTGGCCATTTTGTATGGACTATAACCAATCAAAAATCATCATTTTTGGCCATTTTGCATGGACTATAACCAATCAAAAATCGTCATTTTTGGCCATTTTGCGCATTTTGTATAGACTATAATCCATCAAAAATCATCATTTTTGGCCATGGTACAAACGAGTGCAAATGGTACAAACTTATGGACAAGAAGAAAAAAAAGGGAAAGAAAGCTGGGAAGAAATCCGGGAAGAAAGGGAAAAAAAGGAAAGAAATAGATCCCTGTTTGACCGGAGTTGTTTGTATAATATGATTATAATAATTTGTGAATAAATAAGGTTTTTATGATTGCCATGTTTTTATTCTTATTAATACATGTACTCCTTATTACAAGAATGTTGTCACATGAAAAAAGAACAGTAATAAAGTAATAAAGTCACTAAATAGCTTGATTGATATGGCTTCATCAAGAAAAGACTTCTGCCAGTTTCTTGCGAGAGATTACTTCTTTGCGTCTTTGTCAATCAAGGAAATAGTTTCATCACGAGATGCTGGTATTTGAGTTGGCTTGCTTCCATCGGTTGAATCAAAACCTACAAACAAATAAGACAGATCAGATATAATTTCACATATGGTAAAGAATACATCTTTATGGAGGGTCGTACAGGGGTATTCCCGTGATGCGTGATTAGCTATTTTTATTTTCCGAGAAACGTGAGTTAACTGATTCTTCTCCGTGGTCCGTGACCCAAATGTTTTGCGTGATCCGTGAAGGACTTGGATCTATAACCGATATTCGTGATTTTGCCACTTATTTGACGTGAGTTTGAGTTAATTGCAAGACCTCCCATCGATTTATTTTATATTTAGTTGATTCAGTTTCTTCAAACACTTTTTTGCCACTTTTATATCGTGCGCTGTAGGTGTTAAATGATGACCGTAGATAAGCAATCCTATTTGACGTCAAAGCCACACTTTGATATGATGTAACATTTGTAACAAAGTTCTAACGTCTAAATATTACAACAGAAAAAAACATCATTAATCTATGATTGGCGCACGATCTAAAATTACGGCATCATGTGTATTTCTTGCACGCACAAAAAATACGATTACTTGAAGTCGGGATCACTTTAGCTAAAACCGTCCTTCAAATATAAACAACATGTTATTGCCGTTTTTGTGATACCACAATTTTGCAGTGTACTAACTCCGAGGCCTCTACAAGTTCCGACGAAAATGCAGATTTATACGTACTCGATGAAAAATGCTTATTTTAAGCAAGAAATGTCACGATTTACCACAATGAAAATTGTATATAAAGATTTAGAGACCTAAAATATGCATTATTGCACGGTTTACCATTTTCATTTTTCTAAAAGGGAAGAAAGACATATCTTTAACTATGTGAAGACGGTAAAGCGTCGCTGACTTAAAAAGAATATGAAATACTTCTTCAATCAATCAAATACCACTTTCCTAGTGCCATGACAACTGTTGTCTTTCATCTAAAGGGGGATTATATTACACATTCTACCTGAAGTTATTGCTTTGATAAGTAACACACATCTATTTAGAGGTAATTTGTATGTATTCTTACTAAGATAAATTACAAAAATTACACTAATATTTTAGCATTCTCCCTTTGTTAGCTTTTTGATATATTCGATGTGGCATTGAAGCGAAGATATTATTGATAACTCGCGTGTTTTTGTTGCTCTGCAGTGATCGATACAGAGATTTACGACAGACGTCTTGTTTCTTTGCGATTTCGAAGACTGTCAGACTCTCTTTGTAATATAGACGTGGTTGAGTACGAATCTCGGGAGTTATCTTTCTCGTAAACAGCATTTCGACGTTTGCTTTTAAAATGAATGACGCGCGCTATTAATTGGCACTGTTCTTATGTGTATTTCTTTTCCTTATATTTAATCAACATTGTGTTTATTGCACATAAATTTTATTCCGGAATGATTTACAGCTTAAATGCTTTACTTTGATATATATTACAAGGCCACTTATGCGCGTACACAAGTTTACCAAAGGAATTGCGTCTCAGACAATCATGTGCAAAATACCTTGGGACATAATCTGGTTTTAACATGAAAAATATTTCAACATCATTTTTCCGTTTCCCCCTCTCCCCCGTTTCAATGTTGAATTGTGGGAATGTGAAACGGTTGTCATTTGAAAGACCAATCAACATTGCTTAGGGGGGAAGGGGGATTGCAAATCAAATTGATAGATTTTGTATATTTTTTGAAACGAAAACGAAAACGCTCATAAAAAAGTGACAATGTCCCAACAATTTTGCACATGATTAGCAAAACATACTTTACTTTGTTTAGCAAAACATACTTTACTTTGTTTAGCTGTACCAAATCATTCTTTTGACCGTAGTAAGTCGATATTTCCAGGCGTCTACGCCACTCGGCATACTATACACACGGCTTGACACTTGTGTTTTTCCGATCGAACTCGGGCTCACGGACAGAATGTCACGAAAAACTACATGTCCGGGAGTCGAATTATTTAAAAATCACTGCAGAATAGCATATTAGTTTAGTAAAACATACTTTACTTTGTTTGGGTTTTCAAAATCATTCTTTTGACTGTAGGTAATTAGAAGAAGAGGTCAAACTAATAATGACAATATTTCCTCTCATTTCCATTTTTTTTTTCCTTTTATGAACAATTTTTAATTACTATTAACAATTGATCCATTGCCAGAAATGCATAACTGCTTTGAAATTGCAATACTTTTATTATTATATTATTTACCATGGGGCTTCCAAAATCTATGCACTTCCATGAGTTTGTTTGTCATTGGCAGCTTTAAGGCCGATTTACACGATACGATTTTGACCTACGACTGTAGTATACGATTTGCCTACAATATGTAGTAGGTACCATTCACACGCGCACGACTAGTCGTATACAATTCTTATACGCCATTGCTAAAATCGTGAGTGATTGGACGAAATACTAGATCCAGCCCTAATATGGGACAAATCACGTCATTTTCCTACGACAAGTCGTAGGGTTTTGATCCTTGGTTCAAAATCCTACTACAAGTCGTAGGTCGCGTGCGTCAGTCGTAGGCAAGTCGTAGGGGCATTTACACGGCACGACTTGGAGCTCATTTGAGTCGTATACTACAAGTCGTACACGACAATCGTGCCGTCTAAATCGGCCTTTATAATACGGGAATCATTATCAAAAAGGTTGACAAAACAATGAAATACTGTCTAGGTAATGTATTTGCAACCAGGCCTGCATACGAATTCGACCAAAGTTGTTAGCCTTGAGTTCGTGCATTTTTGTAATGCGGTATAGTATAAAGATATAAATAAAACGAAGGGAAACCCCCCAGCACGCCGTTTATTCAACCAACATTCGCATGTATTTCGATATTTTTTTATTTTCATAAAACAGTACGTATCGAAGGTATTTGAATATATTGAAAGAAGAAAATAAACAACGGGTTACTACCAAAATTACTCAACTGTTAGCACCGCCAAAAAAACGATCAATCGCGTTTTAAATTCCGGTTAACTCACATGACCATTTGAGGCGCTCCAAATGGTCATGTGACATTAAAATAACGGTATTTTAAAGGTATTTTACGTTATTTTGATGTCACATGACCATTTGGAGCGCCCCAAATGGTCACATGAGTTAACCGAAATTCAAAACACGATTGATCGTTTTTTTGGCGGTGCTAACAGTTGAGTAATTTTGGTAGTAAGAGTGCAATGTTCATGTTCTTTGCACCTTGATTTAATATAAACATGCTTTTTGGAAGGGAATTTAGTCGAGCTTCTTTAATGGAAGGAAATTCGCAGAGTCGTGTTTTTAACTGCGAATTTTCTTTCGACTCGTTTCGACATAAACCGTCGCTATCAAGACATTACATGAAAAATCCAACTCCCCGTTCTAACGCCCGGTTAAAGCTAGTAAATGTGTATCAATGAACTTTTGAAGTCGTGAAGTTGACGGGCGTCCCTAATGGGTGGACCATTTGACTTTTGAGGGGGGGGGATAATTTGGTCTGTGCAGGAATTTTTTTTATAAAAATGCAAAGATTTCAGTGGCGATTTTGGCTTGCAGGAAATATTTTTTTGAAATTTATTTTCAAAATCATCCACCCCCCCCCCCCCCCCCTCAAAAGTCAAATGGTCCACCCCTAATGGCTTCTAAACCTTTGTAAAACCTGCACTGACCAATTATCATTTCGAGGGAGGGGAGCCTCGACGTATTACAAAAAGTTTATTTGATGCTTTACATTTTCAAGAATGATTTTATTTTATTGACGATAATTGTTATATCATGTTGTAAATATTGTTGTATATTGATTTTTAAAAGTTTTTTGGGTTTTAGTTTCGATTTCGATTTTTTTGACCGAAAAAAATCATTCGTACCCTACTCTACTGAGGCAGGATTTGGTGCGCAATTTTTTCCTGTCATGGGTTATGCTAACAACTTGAGCTTGTTAGCTTTGCGCTGATTGGCTAGTTACATTTTCTTGTATCATCTAGGTTGAAACCCAAAAAAGGTAAAGTATGTTTTACTAAACTAGTATGCTATTCTGCAGTGATTTTTTTTAAATAATTCGACTTCCGGACATGTAGTTTTTCGTGACATTCTGTCCGTGAGCCCGAGTTCGATCGGAAAAACACAAGTGTCAAGCCGTGTGTATGCCGAGTAACCTGAGTATCAGGCCCTCGGGGAGGGGGCAGGGAGGGACTGGGGAAGAGAGAAGAGGGAAGAGGAGGGCCTGACACAAAAGCCGTTTTTTCCTGTGTCAAACATTCAGAATATGAATGTTTTTCTGATTGGTCCATTGAACAATAGAACGGAAGTGAAACTCTAGACGCGAACTAATACGCGATCGAAGCGATCGAGGTTGCAATGTTATTTGGTTATTTATATGGTATATCTAGTATTCGTGTTCGAAAAAAAAGCTTGTAATGAATCACAAAGAATTCGATGATGCTCTCGATCAAAGAAGCACTCGAGGTATTCCCTGGAATAACTCTCAAAAAGAAGCAGGAGTTATGCCTTAAAACATCAGATCAAGAAGAAGGACGTCCTCGGTGTCCTTTCAACTGGGCATGGAATGAGCACATTTATCAGCTCTTGCCCAAAGTTTTGAGTAGCCATTGGTTTCAAAAGACAGGGGAAATTAACGAAGTCAATGAAAATCATTGTCGTGAACTGATTCGAAAACAACAGACTAAACGATTGTGTGGTAGCGGCATTATAAATTAAAAGCCGCTACACTAGAAAACATGGACGAGATGGAGGCTAAAAACATCGAGGAGCTAGAGATCGTCTTCGGTAGCGCTGAACGATGGTTATCGCACAAATAGATTCAGGCTTTGAAGTCGGGAAGTCTTCAAGACGTACATTTTCTAGTACTTGATTTGTTTGTGTATTAAATTCAGCCTTCTGCCTGATTCTGAGTATATATTTCAGTGTAAAGTTAAGCTTGTAGATTTAATATTTCAGCCTTCAGTTTTATAACTGGTATGAGATTATGTTATCCAGTAAATGTTTTCATAACATTGTTGTTTCATTAGCGACATTGCTGCTCGTGTTTTGACATGACGACATGACAACCGGAAGCAATTTTGATTGGCTCCTATGTAATATCATGCTGTGGGTCAAGCGAGGGGGCGGAATGGCTTAAATCGCGTTTCGTGTCAGGCTCTCCCTTTCTTCCCTCTCTCCCTTCTTTCTCTCCTTCCCCCCTCCCCTAGAGCCTGATACTCAGGTTATATGCCGAGCGGCGTAGACGCCTGGAAATCTCGACTTACTACGGTCAAAATAATGATTTAGTACAGCTAAACAAAGTAAACTATGTTTTGCTAAACTAGTATGCTATTCTGCAGTGATTTTTTTTTTAAATAATTCGACTCCCGGACATGTAGTTTTTCGTGACTTAGTGTCAGGCACACGAATTATCGAATATCACGATCTAAATAAGTTAACATCATCATCGTGTACGTTCAAAATACATACAAATTATAACACGTACAAATTAGATCGAACAATAATCGATCATCAACGATTCAAGGAGCGAGAACTTTTCTTGTACTTGCGATTTGTACAAATCGATGTCGCAGAGCTTTGTAGTCGTACGCAATTCTAATTTTATATGGGAGTACTGACTTCTCAACAGTATAAAATACAATATATTACTTACGATCGGGACTTGGTCGCTCATATTCTGGATTGTGATAGAGCATCGGTGAAGTTAGCTGACATGCCAATGTATAAGCGACAGCACAATAAAAGTCTTGCTTTGGTAGCTTCTTGAGTTCTTCCATCGTGTTATTCGAACGTTTGATCGATACAAGTGAGGAGCGAGTGGTTGGATGTAGATTTATAACACCTACAAATAAAATCAAACAGTAATCGAAAATAAACAATTCAAGGAGCGAGAATTTTTCTTGTAGAAACGACTTGTACAAATCGATGGAGAAAGTCAATGAGCACGAGGTATAAAAGTGTTAAAAAACACGGTATGATACCATGGTAGAAATGGTTATTTGATACCTGTTTTCGGTCCCTTTATACCATGAGCCCGCAGATTTTTCATGACAGCGGATTTATCTTCTCAGCTACATTTCACCTCGCAGCATTTACAAATAATTACATTTAAAATCTAATATAATATAAAGAAATGCCAAAAAGAAAAAGAAGTACGTTCGATTTTTCGAGTTATGGGGGAAGTAATGAGGAGCGGATTCAGCCTGGATTCGCCTTATTAATTGAAAAAATACGAGCTTTATTGGCATGCTGCTCTTCTAAGAATAATAATATATTTATTATATTAATATATGAAGAGTAGCGCAAAATTCCGAAGTTAGCTCAGGAAGCATTCAAATCCCATTCACCGCGTGGTAGAAATGAACAGGTTTTTGGTGTCTCTATACCACGTCCCATTTCCCAGTCACACCAGCGTTAAATTATTTGATATCATATCAAATAAGTGCAGGTCTATTTCAAATAACAATGTTAGGCTTTCTTTGATCCTTTATATAAAACAGCTTTAGGTTTTCATAAAAATGCAAATGATACCAGAGTGAATCTATTTACACCATTTTCCGTGTGGTAGAAATAAACAAGTTTTTCTATACCATGTCCCATTTCCCAGTCACACCAGCGTTAAATTATTTGATATCATATCAAATAAGTGCAGGTCTATTTAGAAACACCGATGTTAGGCTTTCTTTGGCATTGGAAATTAAATCAGGAAGCATTCAAATCCCATTTCCCGCGTGGTAGAAATGAACAGGTTTTTGGTACCTCTATACCACGTCCCATTTCCCAGTCAAGCCAGCGTTAAATTGTTTGATATCATATCAAATAAGTGCAGGTCTATTTAGAAACACCGATGTTAGGCTTTCTTTGGCATTGGAAATTAAATCAGCAAGCATTCAAATCCCATTTCCCGCGTGGTAGAAATGAACAGGTTTTTGGTGCCTCTATACCACGTCCCATTTCCCAGTTACACCAGCGTTAAATTATTTGATATCATATCAAAAAAGTCCAGGTCTATTTCAAATAACAATGTTAGGCTTTCTTTGATCCTTTATAGAAAACAACTTTAGGTTTTCATAAAAGTGCAAATGATACCAGAGTGAATCTATTTACACCATTTTCCGTGTGGTAGAAATAAACAAGTTTTTCTATACCATGTCCCATTTCCCAGTCACACCAGCTTTAAATTATTTGATATCATATCAAATAAGTGCAGGTCTATTTAGAAACACCGATGTTAGGCTTTCTTTGGCATTGGAAATTAAATCAGGAAGCATTCAAATCCCATTTCCCGCGTGGTAGAAATGAACAGGTTTTTGGTACCTCTATACCACGTCCCATTTCCCAGTCAAGCCAGCGTTAAATTGTTTGATATCATATCAAATAAGTGCAGGTCTATTTAGAAACACCGATGTTAGGCTTTCTTTGGCATTGGAAATTAAATCAGCAAGCATTCAAATCCCATTTCCCGCGTGGTAGAAATGAACAGGTTTTTGGTGCCTCTATACCACGTCCCATTTCCCAGTTACACCAGCGTTAAATTATTTGATATCATATCAAAAAAGTCCAGGTCTATTTCAAATAACAATGTTAGGCTTTCTTTGATCCTTTATAGAAAACAACTTTAGGTTTTCATAAAAGTGCAAATGATACCAGAGTGAATCTATTTACACCATTTTCCGTGTGGTAGAAATAAACAAGTTTTTCTATACCATGTCCCATTTCCCAGTCACACCAGCTTTAAATTATTTGATATCATATCAAATAAGTGCAGGTCTATTTAGAAACACCGATGTTAGGCTTTCTTTGGCATTGGAAATTAAATCAGGAAGCATTCAAATCCCATTTCCCGCGTGGAAGAAATGAACAGGTTTTTGGTGCCTCTATACCACGTCCCATTTCCCAGTTACGCCAGCGTTAAATTATTTGATATCATATCAAATAAGTCCAGGTCTATTTCAAATAACAATGTTAGGCTGTCTTTGATCCTTTATAGAAAACAGCTTTAGGTTTTCATAAAAATGCAAATGATACCAGAGTGAATCTATTTACACCATTTTCCGTGTGGTAGAAATAAACAAGTTTTTCTATACCATGTCCCATTTCCCAGTCACACCAGCGTTAAATTATTTGATATCATATCAAATAAGTGCAGGTCTATTTAGAAACACCAATGTTAGGCTTTCTTTGGCATTGGAAATTAAATCAGGAAGCATTCAAATCCCATTTCCCGCGTGGTAGAAATGAACAGGTTTTTGGTGCCTCTATACCACGTCCCATTTTCCAGTTACACCAGCGTTAAATTATTTGATATCATATCAAATAAGTCCAGGTCTATTTCAAATAACAATGTTAGGCTTTCTTTGATCCTTTATAAAAAACAGCTTTAGGTTTTCATAAAAAGGCAAATGATACCAGAGTGAATCTATTTACACCATTTTCCGTGTGGTAGAAATAAACAAGTTTTTCTATACCATGTCCCATTTCCCAGTCACACCAGCGTTAAATTATTTGATATCATATCAAATAAGTGCAGGTCTATTTAGAAACACCAATGTTAGGCTTTCTTTGGCATTGGAAATTAAATCAGGAAGCATTCAAATCCCATTTCCCGCGTGGTAGAAATGAACAGGTTTTTGGTACCTCTATACCACGTCCCATTTCCCAGTCAAGCCAGCGTTAAATTGTTTGATATCATATCAAATAAGTGCAGGTCTATTTAGAAACACCGATGTTAGGCTTTCTTTGGCATTGGAAATTAAATCAGCAAGCATTCAAATCCCATTTCCCGCGTGGTAGAAATGAACAGGTTTTTGGTGCCTCTATACCACGTCCCATTTCCCAGTTACACCAGCGTTAAATTATTTGATATCATATCAAATAAGTCCAGGTCTATTTCAAATAACAATGTTGGGCTTTCTTTGATCCTTTATAGAAAACAACTTTAGGTTTTCATAAAAGTGCAAATGATACCAGAGTGAATCTATTTACACCATTTTCCGTGTGGTAGAAATAAACAAGTTTTTCTATACCATGTCCCATTTTCCCACCATTTTCCGTGTGGTAGAAATAAACAAGTTTTTCTATACCATGTCCCATTTTCCAGTCACACCAGCTTTAAATTATTTGATATCATATCAAATAAGTGCAGGTCTATTTAGAAACACCAATGTTAGGCTTTCTTTGGCATTGGAAATTAAATCAGGAAGCATTCAAATCCCATTTCCCGCGTGGTAGAAATGAACAGGTTTTTGGTGTCTCTATACCACGTCCCATTTCCCAGTTACGCCAGCGTTAAATTATTTGATATCATATCAAATAAGTCCAGGTCTATTTCAAATAACAATGTTAGGCTTTCTTTGATCCTTTATAGAAAACAGCTTTAGGTTTTCATAAAAATGCAAATGATACCAGAGTGAATCTATTTACACCATTTTCCGTGTGGTAGAAATAAACAAGTTTTTCTATACCATGTCCCATTTCCCAGTCACACCAGCGTTAAATTATTTGATATCATATCAAATAAGTGCAGGTCTATTTAGAAACACCAATGTTAGGCTTTCTTTGGCATTGGAAATTAAATCAGGAAGCATTCAAATCCCATTTCCCGCGTGGTAGAAATGAACAGGTTTTTGGTGCCTCTATACCACGTCCCATTTCCCAGTCAAGCCAGCGTTAAATTGTTTGATATCATATCCAAAAAGTGCAGGTCTATTTAGAAACACCGATGTTAGGCTTTCTTTGGCATTGGAAATTAAATCAGGAAGCATTCAAATCCCATTTCCCGCGTGGTAGAAATGAACAGGTTTTTGGTGCCTCTATACCACGTCCCATTTCCCAGTTACACCAGCGTTAAATTATTTGATATCATATCAAATAAGTCCAGGTCTATTTCAAATAACAATGTTAGGCTTTCTTTGATCCTTTATAGAAAACATCTTTAGGTTTTCATAAAAGTGTAAATGATACCAGAGTGAATCTATTTACACCATTTTCCGTGTGGTAGAAATAAACAAGTTTTTCTATACCATGTCCCATTTCCCAGTCACACCAGCTTTAAATTATTTGATATCATATCAAATAAGTCCAGGTCTATTTCAAATAACAATGTTAGGCTGTCTTTGATCCTTTATAGAAAACAGCTTTAGGTTTTCATAAAAATGCAAATGATACCAGAGTGAATCTATTTACACCATTTTCCGTGTGGTAGAAATAAACAAGTTTTTCTATACCATGTCCCATTTCCCAGTCACACCAGCGTTAAATTATTTGATATCATATCAAATAAGTGCAGGTCTATTTAGAAACACCAATGTTAGGCTTTCTTTGGCATTGGAAATTAAATCAGCAAGCATTCAAATCCCATTTCCCGCGTGGTAGAAATGAACAGGTTTTTGGTGCCTCTATACCACGTCCCATTTCCCAGTTACACCAGCGTTAAATTATTTGATATCATATCAAATAAGTCCAGGTCTATTTCAAATAACAATGTTAGGCTTTCTTTGATCCTTTATAAAAAACAGCTTTAGGTTTTCATAAAAAGGCAAATGATACCAGAGTGAATCTATTTACACCATTTTCCGTGTGGTAGAAATAAACAAGTTTTTCTATACCATGTCCCATTTCCCAGTCACACCAGCGTTAAATTATTTGATATCATATCAAATAAGTGCAGGTCTATTTAGAAACACCAATGTTAGGCTTTCTTTGGCATTGGAAATTAAATCAGGAAGCATTCAAATCCCATTTCCCGCGTGGTAGAAATGAACAGGTTTTTGGTACCTCTATACCACGTCCCATTTCCCAGTCAAGCCAGCGTTAAATTGTTTGATATCATATCAAATAAGTGCAGGTCTATTTAGAAACACCGATGTTAGGCTTTCTTTGGCATTGGAAATTAAATCAGGAAGCATTCAAATCCCATTTCCCGCGTGGTAGAAATGAACAGGTTTTTGGTGCCTCTATACCACGTCCCATTTCCCAGTTACACCAGCGTTAAATTATTTGATATCATATCAAATAAGTCCAGGTCTATTTCAAATAACAATGTTAGGCTTTCTTTGATCCTTTATAGAAAACAACTTTAGGTTTTCATAAAAGTGCAAATGATACCAGAGTGAATCTATTTACACCATTTTCCGTGTGGTAGAAATAAACAAGTTTTTCTATACCATGTCCCATTTCCCAGTCACACCAGCGTTAAATTGTTTGATATCATATCAAATAAGTCCAGGTCTATTTCAAATAACAATGTTAGGCTTTCTTTGATCCTTTATAGAAAACAACTTTAGGTTTTCATAAAAGTGCAAATGATACCAGAGTGAATCTATTTACACCATTTTCCGTGTGGTAGAAATAAACAAGTTTTTCTATACCATATCCCATTTCCCAGTCACACCAGCGTTAAATTATTTGATATCATATCAAATAAGTGCAGGTCTATTTAGAAACACCAATGTTAGGCTTTCTTTGGCATTGGAAATTAAATCAGCAAGCATTCAAATCCCATTTCCCGCGTGGTAGAAATGAACAGGTTTTTGGTGCCTCTATACCACGTCCCATTTCCCAGTTACACCAGCGTTAAATTATTTGATATCATATCAAATAAGTCCAGGTCTATTTCAAATAACAATGTTAGGCTTTCTTTGATCCTTTATAAAAAACAGCTTTAGGTTTTCATAAAAAGGCAAATGATACCAGAGTGAATCTATTTACACCATTTTCCGTGTGGTAGAAATAAACAAGTTTTTCTATACCATGTCCCATTTCCCAGTCACACCAGCGTTAAATTATTTGATATCATATCAAATAAGTGCAGGTCTATTTAGAAACACCAATGTTAGGCTTTCTTTGGCATTGGAAATTAAATCAGGAAGCATTCAAATCCCATTTCCCGCGTGGTAGAAATGAACAGGTTTTTGGTACCTCTATACCACGTCCCATTTCCCAGTCAAGCCAGCGTTAAATTGTTTGATATCATATCAAATAAGTGCAGGTCTATTTAGAAACACCGATGTTAGGCTTTCTTTGGCATTGGAAATTAAATCAGGAAGCATTCAAATCCCATTTCCCGCGTGGTAGAAATGAACAGGTTTTTGGTGCCTCTATACCACGTCCCATTTCCCAGTTACACCAGCGTTAAATTATTTGATATCATATCAAATAAGTCCAGGTCTATTTCAAATAACAATGTTAGGCTTTCTTTGATCCTTTATAGAAAACAACTTTAGGTTTTCATAAAAGTGCAAATGATACCAGAGTGAATCTATTTACACCATTTTCCGTGTGGTAGAAATAAACAAGTTTTTCTATACCATGTCCCATTTCCCAGTCACACCAGCGTTAAATTGTTTGATATCATATCAAATAAGTCCAGGTCTATTTCAAATAACAATGTTAGGCTTTCTTTGATCCTTTATAGAAAACAACTTTAGGTTTTCATAAAAGTGCAAATGATACCAGAGTGAATCTATTTACACCATTTTCCGTGTGGTAGAAATAAACAAGTTTTTCTATACCATATCCCATTTCCCAGTCACACCAGCTTTAAATTATTTGATATCATATCAAATAAGTGCAGGTCTATTTAGAAACACCAATGTTAGGCTTTCTTTGGAATTGGAAATTAAATCAGGAAGCATTCAAATCCCATTTCCCGCGTGGTAGAAGTGAACAAGTTTTTGGTGCCTCTATACCATGTCCTATTACAAAAACGATATGTGTCATGTTAAAAAGCCAACGTACATGACGTAACTTTAGTATACAAAATGTATTTCTTTATTTTATATTGTCAAAACAATCAATATAGGTTGGTTATGTTAACCATGCACCAAAAACAAGTTCATGAATTTACAATTTCTTTAAAATAATTTCACTTAATTTCATTTTTTAGTTATTAATTTAGGTTTTAAAAACATTAATCCTTCACCCAATTAAAAACGATTATTTGTTCAAAAAACTAGTTTCGTCTTAGTGCCTTATCAATTCAATATTTAGGTTAAACCTAAATTAATAAATGAAATGATGAAATTTTTTAAGTCCTTTATCGATCAAGTCATCAAGAATATCTCAAAATTTCACTTAAATTATGTATTGTTATTCATAGTATAATACAGAGACGATTTCCAAGTTAGTTTCCAAGTTAAATTTCCTTTTTAAGAGTGTTTAATGATTATTTGGAAGCGTGGTATAAAGGAACCGAAAACAGGTACCAAATAACCATTTCTACCATGGTATCATACCGTGTTTTTGGAACGTTTCTTAAGGGTGAGCACTCGTGACTTATGAGTTTGGTCAGCGGTTTTCTACTGAAATGTTTCCTTTGGCTAGCCGTCACAGCCGGAATTTTCTTAGCCTGCGTAGCAGTCCCTCCGTCAAGAGAATGAGGGCCTGCAGACAAGACCTGGTTTTTTGATTATCCGCCCCCTAATTAAAATTCAATCCTGTTAAATATCACTGTCAAAAGCAATCCAATCAAAATTGACCGGAAATCGAGAAAGTAAATCGATTGACCGGAAGTTCAAAAATAACGGTCGATTCTCAACGAAAATATATCAGAACTTTGCTAATTTTAACCACCTAAATACGGTGTAAGGAAAGTTAATCATGAAGAACTGTTGTCGTAGCTAGATTTCTCAGAATTCTTCGCGTGATCTGTAATTGTTCTTGACTTGAAATGTGTAATCATTAACCCGTAAATAATGACTGTGATTTTACTTCAACTTGCTTGAACTGGCTCGCTATATTCTCTAAAATCCTTCTAATCTTTCATGTCTATGGAAAAAAAAATTCCTACCAGTGGATCGATCAAGCTATGATATATACAATTAAATGTATAATTGAACAGATTGTATTTATAATTCAACATGAAATAACTTTTAAAACATATAATTTGATTTCATTCTGTTATCAATAACGTCTGTGAAGACGAATATTCCCACAGAAGTTCTATTTTTAACCTCCTATTGCGACGTAGCAACCAATCAATTGAGAACTTTGCATACTGATGATTGACATGCATGGCATCGACCAATGAAATTCTGCGGCCACTGGATGGCCGCACAATAACCAAAAAACCGGGTCTTGTCTGCAGGCCCTCATTCTCTTCTCGCCCAAGCCCCCTCGGAGGGACTGCTACGCAGGCTAGAATTTTCTTCTTCAAAATGTTTCATCATATTACGATGTTCAAAACTTTTTATAAAAAAAAAATCACTTCACTTTACACACAAAATTAACTTCTTGAATTTGAGTTATGTTTATGACCGTAACTGCTTTGGATGACCGGCGAAAATCCGATGCCAATTTGTTATGATTTGCATGGGTTAGCTCATTATAAAATCGTTATTTTATTTGTGCATGTTGTTAATTACACCATATTTAAAAAAATTTGACGGGGCAAACGGCGATTGGCGATTGGTGATTGCACGACCGAAAGGAACTATGTGTAATACGAATTCCTTCTTATTCGTTTCTAAATTACCCAAACAATGCCTCCACCGTTCAGCGAGACCTTCGAGACACCCATCTATGGTCATCGCTGAACGGTGTTTGTTTTAGAATGGAATAAGAAGAAATTCGTATTACCCACAGTACCTTTCGGTCGTGCAATCGCCAATCTCCCCGACAACCTTTTATGAATTAGTTGTATATGTATGGATGACAGGATCGAATCATAATACCGTATTATTATAACTATGGAAACGAAACAAACAAAACAATATATGAAAAGCAAAACAGTCAAACTGGATTCTTGAAATTCTCACACTTATGTAAACCAGTTTTCAAAAACGCAGTCAAGAAAGAAATGGAAATAAGTAAAACTTTGTTAGGAATTTATTAAAGTGCAAATAGTATATCAGTGAAGCATCAGTAAAAAGCAGTCGTAAACTGGGCGAGCATAAGAGGCGACACGGGTGAAAACGCACTGCGTACGCTCGGAAGTTAGGCAGGAATTTCGTAGACGCGTATAAAACCATTGGAGATTTACCGGCGTTTGGTAAATCTTTAAAGTTAAGGCCGTTCGTGGAAAGTTAGTGCTTATTTTTTCCTAAAGGCCGATCTACACGATACGATTTTGACCTACGACTGTAGTATACGATTTGCCTACAACATGTAGTAGGTACATTCACACGCGCACGACTAGTCGTATACGATTCGTATACGCCATTGCTAAAATCCGGTGAGTGATTGGACGAAATACTAGTTCCATTCCTAATATGGAACAAATTACGTAATTTTCCTACGACAAGTCGCAGGGTTTTGATCCTTGGCTCAAAATCCTACTACAAGTAGTAGGTCGCGTGCGTCAGTCGTAGGCAAGTCGTAGGGGCATTTACACGGCACGAATTGGAGCTCATTTGAGTCGTATACTACAAGTCGCACACGACAGTCGTGCCGTGTAAATCGGCCTTAACACATCACATACATTGTTTCCTTTTTCTGATCAAATAATACAAGACAAAAATTCGCATAATACATACATACCACACGAAAACACGAAACCCTTTGTAAAATCGTCAGTTAGAATTTTGTTTTGCTTACGCATGCGCCGTGCGTTTTTAACCCGTTTCATAAGAGGCAGCAAGTTCATGCACCAAAGGGACGTGATAAATATATATAATAAAACTTTATAGGGGTTTCACGGGAAACAACTCTCTCGATCGACCCCATTTTGCAACTGTTGGCGATGCGACAAAAATTGCTTCCGATTGGCTTATATCAGCCGGAACCGGTGCGCGCACGAAATCACATGGTCGGGATAATAGCGCAGAAAACAACCCCAGGCCTAGGGATGGCAGCCTGAACGTCAATAACACTACTAGGGCATTAGACATCTTTTCAGGTTACCATTGCAGTAGAGGCACCACATGCAGTAACCGACATGGTCAGTGAAGCAAAAGGTTTAACGTGAATACTGAATTAAATGTAGAACGCAATGCTATTTAGAATGGAGGGGAGAGGATAAAAACCACTGGGATATAACTAGGACTGTCCACAAGTTGCTCGACAAGTTTTGGGCAACTTTTCCGATTTCGAGCAAGTTGCTGCTGTAAAATCAAAACAAACTTTTCTACAAATACCAAGAAAATATTCTAGATTTATCTTAAGACGTTATATTATTAAAGCTGACGGAATTCTATGCCATGAAATCATCAAATTCATAAGAAACGTCAAAAATCAACTTTTTAGCAACTTTTAGATTTTTGAGCAACTTTTAAGCAACTTTTTGTTTTTTGAGCAACTTTTTGTGAAATAATTAGCCATTTTTTTTACTTTTTGGAGGAACTTGTTTAGAGCCCTAGATATAACCAAACATTCAAAGGAAAAAACTAAACAGTAAATTTACAGAAATGCGGGACGATAACGAAACTTATAGAATATAGAAACCAGATGCGTGAGATCAATAAATATAGGTATCAAAATACTGATATAAAACCACTGATGCAAATAACTTGAAAAAATAACAGGAACTAAAAACCAAGTTGGTTTTCAACAAAACAAATTATGTAGACTAAATAAGATAATTTTTCTAATATTGGTTAGTTTTTAATGTTGTGAACAATATTTATGATTGGGATATTGATTTTATAAAGAATTTAATTCCTTTAATTTTCAATATTTTAGACGTTTCGTATTTAGCTTCGGATCTATAGCACGCAAACATCATTATTTCTAAAAAAGCCTATCATGTTGATGGGCCCAGTAACTATATCACACAGCGTTTATTTAGTAGTAGGCATAATAAGGTCACTCCCTACAGCTCAGTTTTGTGCAAATGACAATAAGAGCAAGCAAACAAATTTAGTAGTTAAGTATTATTAAGTTTTCAGACTTTTCCATTGAGATATTTTTACTTTAATAAGGAATGATTCCCCGCTGTTGCTGAGTGAATGTTAAGTCAATTTTGCTGAAAACACGAACTATTTGTCTTGCAATAGTTCTAAACAAGTAAGCTAGTATTCTTATGTTTCTTGCACCTGTTCGACGGATGCGTTTTCACTAGCCTCCTCCGCAGGCATCTCTCTGTAGGAGTCTGGGAACGAAGTCAGTCTCCTCACGGTCAAAAAGGCAAAGGAAGCCCAAATTTAGAGAAAAGGAGTTGCCTGCTGAGGAAGCTACGTTTTCACTAGGGCCTTTTACATGCGTAACCCGGGGGTACTCCCTTTGTTTGAGTGGTAAGGGTGATCGGCGTTCGATTTCGCAAATGATCCCTAAAAGGTACTATATAGTTTACTCGCTAGTTTCCACCTAAAAGGTACGCATAAATCAAGAGAACTCTCAAAGCATTGTTGATTGAGTTTCAACACCTAAAAGGTACGACTGTGCGATGTTCTTGGCAGATAAGCCTGTTTTTAATAACAAAGCAAGGTAAAAAAGCATAAAGCAAAAAGCAATTAAATCTGCTGATTAAAAAAACGACTTACAACTGGGCCCAAGTGTTCAATGTCCGATTTATGGTAATCCTTGTTAAATTCTTCTCCTAAACTCACGCAGACATCGAAATATATAATTTTTCATCAGAAATCCGAAGCTTTTTATTTTTATTTTTTTTCGCGCGCACACCATCAAAACGTTTTACGTGGGCGCTTTTTGCCGCCATTTGTTGTCATGATATGGCTTCCTTTTTACCATGACTCTCGACCAATTAATTACCGTAGTCAGCTGTCTAATCAGCTCTTATATACCACGATATGACGTCAACAGATCACACTAAGCTTTGTTTACACTCAGCTTCAAATGTGGGTAGATAGTTGTTGTCATCATGTCGTGGCATAAATAAGGAAAAACCACGCTTAAGTAAACTATCGGGAATTTGTTAATATGTTGCTAGCACATTTTATAAAATGGATAGCATCCATCACTGATATATCATTAGATAAACCAAAAAATCTAGACATTTGTATGTGATGTTTAAAACATGAGCGGTCGTGTTGTATCGGCAGATACAGTCACAAGCCGAAGGCGCGCGATTGTATAGCCGATAAGGCTTTGTATTGCAGACAATAAACATTGATAGATAGATACAACACAGACGCGAATGTAATTTATAAGGTATAACGTTAAAACGCAATTTATAAAAAGTTTAGTTTAGTTATTTCATATTTTGTCAACATTTATAAGTTAAATGTAAATCTCGTCGACGAATTTCAAACTAGACCTAGTCGGCATACAATTCAGGATATTTAACAGTTAAGTTTTCAAAGTCTGTCCGTAGTTATCGGTAGATATTATAAATAGCTATAAAAACAATGCATTTTTGCAATGAATCGGTGATAGCGCTCAGAGTTAATCTTTTTTAAACTTTGCCACTGAGATTGTTGACCTAGATAACAGCTTTAGAGTGGGCTATGTCGTTTTAAAAGTTTAGGTCGAGTTTTCCCAAAATTAGGCTACATACAAATTAGGCGGCGTTATCATTTGTCTGCTAAAATATTATCGTAACTGTAATAACTTCTGTAATACATTTTGATATGCTTTTCCTGATCAAGGTAATTAATAACCTCCGTTATCGTCCGCCCTCTGTTGTTGTAAAACCTCTTTCATAAATACGTAACGGAAAATGATTTTTCAAGTAAACAGATATTTGAATATTTTAGCACTGTCATATGAAAGAACCACCTGAAATAGGCATGTTTGGAAGGTTTTGATGCTCTGGCTAAAATACCAAAGAAGTTATGCTCAATGAAAAATGTAGAGATTTGTATGTAATTTTCTGTCGAGGCCTTCGAAGAGATAACCAATTATCTCCATGTATATAGTACTTATATAGTATATAGTACAAACTTTACACCAAAACTTATAGTAGCTGTTTTTAAAACTTCCTTCATAAAAAGTCTTATGGCGATCAAAGTTTTAAAGTCGCAGCACCGAAACTATGGAAAAGTCTGACGCACGAATTACGAAATAATATTACTATTGACACATTTAAGAAAAAGATAAAAACATTACTTTTTAAAGAAGCTTTTACTTAACAGACTCATTTTGAGACTGTTTTTTGATATATTAATATTAAAACTTTCTATTTATAGATACTTTTTAATAAAGTTATGGACGCATTACAAAACAATAATAAAGCAAATACATAGATAATTTTTACATTTATAGATACATTTTAGAAAATGAAAAACATTACTTAAACCCCATTTACACGACATCATTTTTGGGCCCGGCACTCCTAACTTTTGGCACGCGTATCTTACTTTTCTGGCACGGCACTCGTAAAATTTGCCGTGTAAACGCAATTCCAAGCGGCCCGCGTACCTGCTTTTTAAGCGTGCCGAGACTACATCAGGTAGGTAGTCTCGGCCCGCCAAAACAAGGGTCCGCGTACCTTAAATGCGCCTACGAGTTCGAATATCCAGCGGAAATTATACAGAACATGCTCACTCGTTCTTGATCGTGCAAAATGGCGGCGTCTACTTGCAGTTCTACAAGTGGAAAAACCAGAGGAAAAACGTGGTCGGATGAGGCCACAAAAACTTTAATTCAATTTTTGATTGAAATTTAATAAGTAATTTAAATGTTTGCTTGTGATTGTGCATGGTCTGACACACATTTCTAGTAAAAACTTCAGGGTTTGCATAAATTAAATACCGATCTAATTTGATATAAATGACACTCGCATACTCTCTGAAATCTGAAAATACTTTCGTCTACCTCTCCATCCAATTCCTAATTCATTTCTGTGGCGTGCGCACACATTCATTTTACTCAAAACCTCTGGTCGACACTCAAAAATTCCTATACAAAAAATTAATTTAATAGTTACTTAAAAGAAAAAAATAGGTGATATTCAATACTATACACAAGATATAATTAACCTGCTCTACACAAAATCATGATCAATTCGACCTCTGTTTTTACTTCAGAATGACTCATGTAGTTGCAACTGCTTCATATGACCCTTGCTCAGATATTTTTTGTGCAAACTGACTGCAGGTCTTTCATGCAATTCACATCTTCACATTTACCGCTATTTTGTACTAATTTAACTTTTTAACTGGACATAAAATGCACTACCAGCGGAAATATTCTATGATTTTGTTCCATGAGACATCACTTTATTCACATCGAAGGATACAATAGAATACTTTATTTAAAGAGGGTAACACTTAATATCTAAAGATAATATACACATGGCCCTCAAAATAATAACAATGAATAAATAAATAAAAGAAAGCAATTTTAACTACCCTAGCTGATTCTAAGTGAATTGGAATAAATAGCCTATCTAAATAACAATTGAATTCTATCTATCTATGTAAAGAATATCTAACATAAACCAAAGTGCGTTGTTTAAAGAAACCGAAGTGCGTTGTTTCTGCTCTCTCTGATGAGCGTCAGGTAAAATACTAATAAACATTTACAAATTCATTTTTAATTGTACGATTTTTAATTTGCACAAGTAATGATACCGTGTAAATTTGAATACAAAAAAGTCGCACGAGATCTACAAACTTTACAAATTTTCGAAATTTCAGACTGCAAAATTAAGCCGAAAATAGGTCAAACTTTGAACGGATGTCACGTGAACGCTTTAAAATGAAACGACCTAATATTGCCCATATGATTACTTGCTCATGACTACCTTCACCATGCAAAGTTACATGGGGTTGTATCTGACCATTTCTGAAAATACTCGAAGCTTACGTGGAACGGCTCTTACTACAGCAAGGGCTCAGGAAATCAGGCGGGCCATTTCAAATTTTTGGAGTGCCCAATAGATAAACTGGCCCGTCTACATTTGTCGTGTAAAAGCGATTTTGACGGACCACAATCGATCGGCCCGCGTACCTAAAGTTTGGAGTGCCGGGCCAAAAGTGATGTCGTGTAAATGGGGTTTTTGTTATTGTAATTAGCAATATTCACTTATTTTTAAAACGATTTAATATAACAGTTTTGTAATCAAAAAATATATATATTAGTTTATTTATTTCTCATTCATGTAAAGCGCCATTGAGCTAACGGAAATGTCGCTATATAAATATTCATTTATTATTATTATTATTATTATTATTATTATATCGCCGTGATTTATCAGGCTTTCATTTAACCATGAATTTTAATAACCTCCGTTACCATAACCCAATGTTAAGAAAATAGAAAAAATCTACGTTCAGTTTTGAGTTAGTAACTGACATTTGCTATTCGCCATTCCTAAATTGCGCAAAGAATTGGGTCGAGTTGTCATCGTAAAGCATTTTGGGTCTGTTCTTGGAGACGCTACCAAAACATTGCTTTTAAAACCTTCGAGTGAATGTTGGAATACTGAGACGAAAAACTATCATTTTAAGTCAGAAAAACAAGATATTCCTTGAGCAGAACCACCAAAGCCATTACAGCTGTGTTCGAAAGCTATTTCGAAACGCTGGCGTTCGCGTAGAAGTGCAAAATTATCCGGTAATCGAACGAGCTAATTCGAAGGTGAGGTCAGGTCAGTTGACATCACCGAACCCCTGTAGCTAAGGGAGCATTCCTTTTTTTAGGAGGGGGGGGGGGGGGGGGGGGGGGGAGGGGGGTGGTCTGGAGGAATTGGAGGAATCAAATAGTAAGCCCCCATAGTAAGGCATTGAAATTTTTTGATAACCTCTAATAAAATTTTTTAGTCCCCCCCCCCCCCTTTGATTCTAGAAAAAAAAACTAAAATATACCTTTTTGACTTTTGCATCTGAAGCGTACTCGTGCCAAAGTGTCAAAATTTAGAGAAACGTTATTTTCATCGAATTTCCAGGAGCATAAAAACAATTTTTGTTTTAAATATCATCTTTTCCTCTAGTAGATTGGTACCATTTAAATTACAGCAAGCTTTTAAGACATCATAAGAGGTTTATAATGAAGCTTTTGGAATAACTTCATTTAATTGAGTTGACCTTTCTAGATTGTGTTTCCTTTTATACATTATCTTATTCATGACCCCCCCCCCCCCCTGGTTCAACATTCAGAAAAAATGTGCCCCCCCCCCTTTTTGTCTAGTAATTTTTTAATGACCCACCCCTCCGGACAACCACCCTTCCTAAAAAATAAATTCTCCCTAAAAATAGAAAAGTTGGTCTAGCTTTTTAGAGCTTTTTTTTTTTGTTAGCTTGTAAAAAAAGGAACTTCAGGAATAACGATTATTAGGAGTTTTTTGCTCCTAAGGACAAATTGAGATAGCAACATAGTTGATATACAGATCCAAATAAGCCTGCCTTTGATGTAACATCTTCTTTAAAAAGTAAAATAAACCCGGTAATGTGTCTTTGATTTCATTGTTGTTTTCACATGATTTTTACATTTTATTTCCACATTTTGATGTACTTTTCTTTTATTAATTCCCTTAACTTTCATCATACCACCTTTTGTTCCACACTTACAGTCGGTTCATACACATCGCTCTTGCATTAAACGCTTATGAACTCAATGTATATTTCTTAAAATAACACCGGATATTTCTCGCATTAAACCGGGACTTACACCACCTACAACCTAAAGAAACACTTCTACATAAGCTTTTAAAAAATCACATAATATATATTTCTTAAAAAGAACACCACCTACAACATACGCAAACACTTCTACATAAGCACTTAAGAATTACATATATATTTATTAAAAAAAGCAATTACGCATATACTTTATAAAATAAAGTATGACTCGTACATAATTTCAGAACTTCTAAGAAGAATAAAATAGGCAAACGCTTCATATACATTTAATAACAACACCCACAATGCACACACACTTTTATAGAAAAGAACAAACAACAACATGTATTTCCTACATACAAACATATTTTTTATATAAAGGAATGAAAACTTTTAAACATATTTATATATACTTACACATACATTTCCTAGAGGAAACATAAGCACTTAAGAGGTACATATATATTTTATAAAAAAAAGTTGGGCAATTTTTTTTTGCACGATTTGTTTTTCCCACTCTAAGTATGTGCACGAATTTTTTTTTAATCTTGCACGATCTTTTTTTTTAAGAATATTTGCTGTGCTCAAATTTGTTTTTCTCTTTAAGGCTGTGCTCGAATTTGTTTTTGGTATTTGCCCAACCCCCCCTCAAAAATCTAATGGTCACATTTTCAATGAACGTCCTCTTTTCTCCTTCAAGCGTGATCGTAATATTCGTAATTTTCGAAACGTCAGTAAAGTTAAGTCAACATTTTTTACGGTGTTACACATTTCATTGTATTACCTATCGTTTATATCAAACACCGACGCAGCCTGCTAGTTTACTCGCTAGTTTCCATTTATTTTTAGAATGATAATTACATACCACACCCCGTTCCTGTGCATGCGCAGTCACTGTTACAGCAGCTGTTCACTTGGTGACGTCAATGAACGTCCTCTTTTCTCCTTCAAGCGTGATCGTAATATTCGTAATTTTCGAAACGTCAGTAAAGTTAAGTCAACATTTTTTACGGTGTTACACATTTCATTGTATTATCTATCGTTTATATCAAACACCTACGCAGCCTGCTAGTTTACTCGCTAGTTTCCATTTATTTTTAGAATGATAATTACATACCACACCCCGTTCCTGTGCATGCGCAGTCATTGTTACAGCAGCTGTTCACTTGGTGACGTCATGTTATAGTTGACAAACATGCATAGGCCGGTCTGTATTCTATACCAGACTATGTGCGAGTGTGGCCAGGTTTTACGTCATGTTTATTGACATTTTTGCTTGTGTATGGTTTTCAGTTATCTCAGTGATCTCGATTCCTGCAAATATTCTTGTTATCACTATTATTCATCTCAAAAACGATTGCTTGGATTATTACCACTTGTTACTGATGATACAATGTTTTAGAGACATACTATTCAACGTCTTGGTAAACTTCTACACAGTCGCCTCGTTATCCAATGGCAAGATCATCTTTGGTGAAAATCAATGCCGTTTGTCAGCTTACTTCTCGAGGGCTTGGTATTTCGGGACTGCATTAACTCTGAGCGCTATCACAATCGAAAGATTTACCTCCATTAAAGACTGTCTGAGTCACGACGAAAGAATAACTAGAAAGAGATTGTTTTTTGTTATATTTGGGTTGATTGTGATGCCCATTCTTGGTGGTCTTCCGATGGTGTTAGGAATAACAAAGTTTCTTTGCTTGACGACCATATACGGATGCAAGAACAAGAAAACTGGACTTGATATCAACGACACAGAAGTCCAACTTCTTGGCTTCGGTATCCTGACTATGTTTCTAATTTTACCAATGTTTTCTATATTTAGAACTAGCAGTAAAATGATTATTTTAGTGAGACGTCACAAGAGAACTATCCAACTATGTATTCCGGGGGAAATAGCTCCTGGAAATGACAGCGAAACGCAAATACAAACAAACGATGCGAAACATAAACTTGCAGTCTACATCCAAAAAACGCGGGATATAAATATTGCTAAGAACGTGTTAATCATTAATGCTGGATTCCTACTTTCACTATTACCAGTATTAGTACTTAAATTTTACGCAAGAATTTGGGATAAAACACTAGAATCGACTCCAAAAGTACTTTGGTTGTTGGTTTACTGGTTAAATTACTGCTGTGCCATTTGGAATCCAGCGATTAACGGACTTAGAAGAAAAGACTTCAGAAGTGTGCTTAAAAAGATATTCAAGAATCCCAAAACACGAAACTCTAAGCATACATTTCCTTGCAGAGTTGAGAATTTTCAAATGAATGGACGTGGACCTCAATTTTATGCCGTTAATGAGGCAGTTTCACAAAGCCCTGATACAGCAAACATTTGAATGCATGCACATCTACTGATGTCTTGTAAGAATCGTGTGTCACTGAGGACCAGTTCAAACGTCGAACTTTTGCCGCCTCGAATTTAATAACGTTCGAGTTTTCCTCGAAACTAGTAGAAGTATGTAGTCCAAACTTTACACACAGTCTCCTGGTACTAAGCAAACGAGCTGATATCTTATATGGTAGTTGTCGGTCTTTTCGTAGCCGCAGGCTCAAAGGCAACTAGATTCGACGCGACAAAAGCTTTACGTCCGAAATGGTGCCATAAAGGCCCGGGCAAACGGTCAGTTCAACATTTGCTTCAATTTCCGTTCGATTTTGTTGAATGGCAATGTTTAAACGCTTTTAACCTCTTTCAACATTGTTGAAACGTGTTGAATCGATGTTGAATTGATGTTGAAAAAGTTTAAAAGCGTTTAAACATTGCCATTCAACAAAATCGGATGTTGAAGCAAATGTTGAAGCCGTTTGCCTTAAGCAAACATCATGTAACAAAGTTAAGTTATTTACAAATTACGTAGTGGTAAAAGTAAATAGACTACATTTAATCATGTAAGTATTAAGAAACGGATTAATTGTAATCACTGATTTTCAGTCAACTACTATATCGTCATATGGTAAATAATCAGTATGTCATCAAGTGCTTCAACATAACTTGATTAATAGCAGGTGTTAAGCTTGGAAATACAGATGAGTTTCACTGTAAACCCACGCAAAACCCTATTCTTAATGCTTTCCGTTTATACTTTTCTATCCTTGAAGTGTATTTCTATCGATCAAGTGTATTCGGCACGGCTTGTTAACAGCTAGTCAGCATATTAAAAAGCGAGTCATTTCTAGATAATTAAGGGGTTTCGAGAAAGTAAAATCTTAATTTTAACTATTATCAACATAACTTTAATTTTCTTTTTTTCTAGTTTTCGTATCTGATTCGCTTGTAAATCAGTATTATCCGCAGTATTTAGATTTTTATGATTGTAGATAAAGTATATATTATTTATGTATTTAGCTATATTTATTAATAAGTTTCCATTAACAATCACCTTTGTATATATTATACACAAACATATTATTCTCCTCTGACTCGAGAAATATTGATTATTATCTCGACTTTGTCAGAATTTTTCACCGAAATTATCTCAAGGTTGGCTTTTAATTTAAAAGCCGTTAAATAATAATGTATAAAAACAAACTCTCGTTTATAATAATTAAAATATTTATTATCTATATAGCATAAATTGACATGTAATGATATGATCAAATGTGCTTTATACAATTTACATAACTGAACAAAAATTAAAAAAAAAATTAAAAAAAAATATTGTGATGAAATTCGCGTTATAAGCTAATCTACGCGTAACCGAATAAATTGTTCACCGAAACTGGAGGTTTTGGTATACGATCTCCTGAGAGACATATACACTTTTTGCAAGCGGGACTTTTTGAAAACGGCGGTTTTTGACGGTCTCCAGAATAGAGACATTTTTTGAAACAGGCACTTTTTGACAACGGGGGTTTTTGAATACGGTCTCCAGAATAGAGACATTTTTTGAAACAGGCACTTTTTGACAACGGGGGTTTTTGAATACGGTCCCTAGAATAGAGACATTTTTTGAAACCGGCACTTTTTGACAACGGGGGTTTTTGAATACGGTTTCCAGAGAGACACTTTTGAAAGCGGTTTCTACAGTAGATCCGGTAGTGTGGGCGTAAAACTTATGTTCCTTTGTTATTGATAAATTTGTTTTTAAATTTATCCAGCATAGTATGCACTGTGTCTTAGTTTGAAATGAGTTTTTAACTCCCTTCATAGTGTGGTCTTTTGTTTTGGTGGCGTGTAAAACGAATTTCTATATGGAGGCATAAATATTTGATTGCAAATCTGCCATCAACATTTGTAGCCAAAGTGTAGTAGTGACGTGGTTATGTTAAAGAAAATGAGAAAACAAAAGTAAGAAAAGCTTTCAGTTGAAAAGGAGGCGAGAAAGGTATCAAATGCAGTTCCTTTAACTAGTTTAATTTTCGTCACATCTGAACTTAAAAGTCATGAACACTCATGGAAAAACTCGCGTTCAAAAGTTTCTCTTTTCAATTTATTTGCTATACCTTTTCAAATTTAAACATCCTGGGAGGTTTTTCAGACACTTATAAAGTTCACTCTTGTCTTCGTTTTGAACATTTCAAAGTGTTTACCGTTTGACACTCGGCGTGTCTTTCATGTTAAGGTCAAATTCTCGCTTTCTGATTGTTATTTAAGGATTTTCAGGGAAAAATGAATTCAAGGGCTATTCAAGGAAAACTCGAATTAACAAAAATAAGAAAAGCTTACGCAAATAGATTTCAGCCGAAAAGCAGGCGAGAAAGATATCAAATGCAGTTCCTTTAACTAGTTTAATTTTCGTCACATCTGAACTTAAAAGTCATGACAACTCGTGGAATGCCTCAAGGTTCACTTATAGGGCCAACTCTCTTCCTGACGTTTTAAGTTATGTTTAATAAACAAACAGGAGTTTTTTATCAACATTAATGTAGAGAAGGTAGAAAAGCTTAAAAAATATATTGATTTCACCATTAAATGGATCACTGAAAACTACTTGACTATAGTAAAAGGACTTTCAAGGAAAACTCGAATTCAAGGGGTTTTCAAGGAAAACTCAAATTCAAGGGCTTTTCAAGGAAAAATCAAATTCAAGGGCTTTTCAAGGAAAAATTAAATTCAAGGGCTTTTCAAGGAAAAATCAAATTCAAGGGCTTTTCAAGGAAAAATCAAATTCAAGGGCTTTTCAAGGAAAACTCAAATTCAAGGGCTTTTCAAGGAAAACTCAAATTCAAGGGCTTTTCAAGGAAAAATCAAATTCAAGGGCTTTTCAAGGAAAAATCAAATTCAAGGGCTTTTCAAGGAAAAATCAAATTCAAGGGTATTCCAAGGAAAAAAATAAATCAAGGGCTTTTCAAAGAAAAATTGAATTCAAGGGCTTTTCAAGGAAATCTCGAGTTCAAGGACTTTTCAAGGAAAAATCAAACTCAAGGGTATTCCAAGGAAAAAAAGAATTCAAGGGCTTTTCAAGACCAAAATTGAATTCAATGGCTTTTCAAGGAAACATCAATTTCAATGAATTTTCATGATAAATCATGGTTGAATTCAAGGACAAAAAAGGCGTAAAATTGATTACTGTCACCCGGTAATTTTACAATCTTTCCCTAAAATGTGTCAATGTCGCCGAATGTAGCCCAATGTCGCTTTGTGTAGCGGAGACAATGGTCCCAGAAATAAACTGTATTTACCCATAACTCCTTTCGGTCAAGGGTACACAATAGATCCCGTCACCACCGCTTGACAACCTCCTTCAAATAGCTGTAAGCAGGCCTTTAAAGCTATAATTCTCACCACAAAGAAAGCGATTTTCATTAGACTTATTGAATAACCGTAAAACGGCTGAAAACTGCCCTTGTATCAATTCATTTTTTTATTATTTCATATTGGCTTAAAAAATGCATTTACAATTTTGATTTAAATTCTGAGACTGAAAAATTTCAATAAATTAAATTATTTCTTATTAAAAATGATTAAAATTACTGTAATTGATTGTTTTATTTCTTACAGTATGTAGGATTCTTCCGTCTACTGTCTTATCCTTCGTATGGCACTAGTGGTGCAGCCATAAGGGATTTTCTATTGAGAAAATATGGTATTAAATTCAACACATTGACAATAAAAGGAATAGGCCTTTAGCACGATGACGTCATTTTACAACCAGTACCAGAATTTATTTCTTAAGCAAATCTTTAATCTCTCTTGTGAATACTGGAGCATTCGACATTAATTATTTAACAAAAGAAAGTAAGCATTCTGGTAGTGGTAGTTAAATGACGTCATCGTGCAAATGGCCTATTAGCCGCCTTAACAAACAACTTCTGGATTGGGTTCCCTGTGTCAGGTATTTAGATTAATGGGAGAGGAAGAGGAGAAACGTTTTCTCATCTATCGGTCCAAGTTCTTGAAACTGGGAAATTTAAAGAAACATTCAAACTTTTGTTCAATTCGTCAATGCTGGAGCGAGTTAATTCTCGCAAAGGCGTCTGGGATTGTAAAATGGAACGCACCAATAGCAAATGGCTTCCCTGTCCCACGTAAGGATCGCAAGTGCCTTTGCGGTACTTAAATTGCACCAGGCCCATAAAAAAAAAAAAATAATAAATCACTTTTTTAACGTCTCAATGTATTTAGCCAGTGGCTAATTGGGGAGACTCAGACACACACTCACTACCTCTACGTTAATTATTTTGCACACAATTCAGCTCACATGTTCATTTTTGTGGAGGGAGGAAAACCGGATAACCCGGAGAAAAACCCTCGTGGCATAGGAGAGAAGAACACATCAAACAAACTCAACTCACATATAATCCATGCCCGAGCCGGGACTCGAACCTGGACCACAGCGGTGAGAGGCCAGCGATTTAACCGCTAGGCCACCCATGCCACCCATCTCGACTTAGCCTGCTATGCAGCCGCTTCTTTGTGTCGACACAAAGGAGCGGCTACATAGGAGGCTACATCTGGACTCTTCATTAGAGAATTGGATGTAAGTAGGACAAACCTTATTTGAATGCGTTCACATTTTGGACATTTTCCTTCGACATAACAATCTTTATGGAACGACGCTCTACAACCTGAAAGAAATAAAGAAAAGATAGAAATTATAAGTTAAAATAATCATGGTCTCTGAGGCATCACCAACCACATTCATGACAGGAAATATGCGCCTACATACATAGTCTTACTAGACATTTCTCGTGTAAAAATTGAGATGTATTTTCCTCAGTTCCTTGTTATCCCTGCTAAGGAGAGACATTTACTTGTACCTCTTAATACTGAAATGATCCATTATTGAAAAGGGGAGAGATAAGATTGATTAGAAGAGAACAATATAGTATAAAAAATACAAAATTTACTTGTATCCAAATCAACATCTTTGTCAGTATAATAATTTCTTATAAGTCGGTTGATGCTTCAAAACGTCTTATTCACGCGTTAATTCTCATTTTAAATAAACTAAAAAAATCGTTGTTGATCAAAATATAATCCTTTTATTTTTTATCAGCCGGACGCCGTCTTGAAAACGTACAGAGTATACAAATTCTTGCAGAATAGCTTGCTAGACGCAAATTTACGAAAGAACACTATTTTCGCTCCCAGACTCTCCAAATTGGGAACGCCGGTGTTATGAATAGAAGAGCTTTGGGTACAAGTTTGTCGTCATATCTTACTTGTGCACTGTATTACTCTATCCAGCTGGTAAGGGAAGATGACGTCATCGCCATTACGGCAGTATTCACAGATAAATCCTTTTGCTTGACATAACTGGGAAAGATGAAATTAAGTAATGAAAACACAAGCAAACGCTTAATGAATGGATGAATGGATGGTTGGATGGATGAATGAAAGAATGGATGAATGAAAGAATGGATGAATGAAAGAATGGATGGATGGATGGATGGATGGATGGATGAATGAATGAATGAGAGAATGGATGGATGGATGGATGGATGGATGGATGGATGGATGGATGGATGGATGGATGGATGGATGGATGGATGGATGGATGGATTAATGGATGGATGAATATTTGAATAGATGGGTTGACAAAAAAAATGAATGAACGGATGAATGGATTGATAAATCAATGGATGCATCAATGAATGAAATAATCAATCGATGGTTAGATGACTAAGGAAATATGTACATCAGTGAGTGGAAAGACCTACCGGACATTCATCGATGTGAAGCAAGGATTGTGATACTAGACTTTTAAAATACGATAGCAGCTCTCCACTTTTGACCTGAAAATACCATTAAAAAAAACAATTTAACATTGTCTATGTGGCGATAATGACAAGAATGATGATGATGATTATGATGATAGCCATGATAATTATGACAATAACGAAGACAACGAAAATATTGACAATAATAAAAAAGACAATGAATGAAGTAGATAATGTTGATGATGATAATGAAGACGATAATGGTGATGACTGATGTTGTTTATGATGATGATGATAATCATGATGATGGTGACGATAATGTTGATGATGATGGTAATCAGATGACTGATGATAATGATGATGATGATAACGATGATGGCAGTGATTGTGACGATAACGATTTTGATGATAAAGATGATGATGACGATAATGGTCATTAGATGACTGATGATGATGATAACGCAGAGATGATAACGATGATGGCAGTGATGACGATAATGATGTTGATGATTAAGATGATGCTTATGATGATGATGACGATAATGTTGATGATGATGGTAATTAGATGACTGATGATGATAACGATGATGGCAGTGATGACGATAATGATGTTGATGATTAAGATGATGCTTATGATGCTTATGATGATGACGATAATGTTGATGATGATGGTAATCAGATGACTGATGATGATAACGATGACGGCAGTGATGATGATGTCTATAATGTTGATGATGTTGGTTATCAGATGATTGATGATGATGATGATGATGATCAAGATGATGATGATGATGATGGCAGTGATGATGACGACAATCAAAATGTTAATGATAGTTACAGTTATCATACATACCTGTATAAGGTCTTGTAAAGAGTACAGATGCTCTTCACTCAGCAGATGATCAGGAATACGCGAAAATTCCTGCTGTAATCTATAAAAACAACGGATGAGATAAAGTTAGAACTGTAGATTGTTTTACACACCCCTAAATAGTATCCACAACTCAAATATATCTTCATCATAATCTTATAAAGGTAATTGAATAATAGTTTTATTATATTAATAACAGTACATGGTTTACAGGGATTTCTACCACTGAGGAATATCGTATTTAAACACCTGTAAAAATACGATAAATTTAATAATACGAAACAATAATAATACGATAATAATTTTTACTTATATAATAAACAGAATGGTAATTATATAATGAAATTTGTAACACCGTAAAAAATGTTGACTTAACTTTACTGACGTTTCGAGCTTTAGCCCTTCGTAAATATATATATATATATAGAGAGAGAGAGATAGAGAGAGAGAGAGCAATTTACAAAACGTAAACAACTCACACCATCATGAAACTCCTGCCAGAAAGTTCTGTCTATATTAATCTAATTTATATAGTGCACTTTACGTCAACACGTATTGAACAAAAGCGCTTTTAAGAAAACAAGAAAAACAAATACAAGAAAATATAAAAACAACTCCCACTCATACCCCTCGTGCCAGACATTTGTTTATACGTAGCTGATGAAAAACTGAGTTGTTTTGTGTACGTGGGATATAGAACTTCAATTGATATATAAATTCATTATAAACATTTCGGCCAGGCAAATCGGCCATCATCTGTAGTTTTCTAAGTTGTTGTGATCCCTGCTTAGAAGTAGCCCTTTCCATTATTATTACTCATTTTTTTTACCGCCAACCTAACAAAAGCCCCATGGCCATAACTTTTAGATTACACATATAATTAGTTCAATCTTTGTGAACATTTTACGCCCTTATTGGAAGCCAGTATTTTTTTAATGAATAGGTTAGCATGCCTAAATAAAGTTGATCTCATCTCATCTAATTTCTACTTACTGCTCTGACTTGCGGCACGCTTGTGCAAATGACTTTAGGAAGTACAGCTGCTTACGAAGATTCTACGAAACGAAAATAATAAAAAACAACTGTTAAAATACTCGTCTTTGTTTCGTTCCTATTTCGCCACGGTCCATTAACCAGCAGGGGAATGGGAGCAAAAATATTCGGTTTCAAAGCCTGCACTATTGATATCCAGCGGTAAACAATGCGTGACGTCAATGTTCATTTACTTTTCTCCTTTTTGGGTTTCCTGTGGTTTGCTGTGTAGTGGACGGAATGAAACACAGGAAACCCAACACAAAGGTAGAATTGCGATGAGAAGGGTGTTATGATAGTAATAACCTACCTTTATGTTGTCTAAAATACGGACTTTATCATAGAGAGAATGGTTGAGATCCTTTATGTTAAACAATGGATCCGTATGGATTTTATTGAGAAGATCACAAGCAAACTTGGACACTTCATATCTGTATATTAAAGTTAAAGGCAATACATTCTGGTTTGATAATAAAGGAAGAAGGACGGAAAGATATCTGGACAGCAGTGAAACACAGAAGGACAGTCACACAGAAATGCAGCTAGTATATAGAGGTCAAAACATTTTTTGTAAGATAAGTGATACTAATACTAGAACTGTTTAATTGTTTAAAGCAAGGATACTTTTTGAAGTCCCAACGTCTTATAACCCTCGCTGGAATCACCATCAGTGCGTTGTGATGGCAACTACTACAGAAATACTTGCCCAGATAGTGACAGTATCGAAACCGCTTCATGTAGCCTGAAAATAGAACGAACATTTACCTTTAAATCATGTTATATATACACCTATGTCAAAACAGTTGTCGAAGAAAACGGGGAACCGGCAGCGATTGCACGACCGAAAATAATTGTGGTTACGTATAACACGACCTCATGTTCTCGCTACAATAAAAGGGTTTTCATTTTTTTCTCTTTCCATCAGTGCTCCGTTTAATGGATATTTAAAGCAACTCAAAGCTACACTGAGAATGGAAATAAAGTCGAAACAAGTTTGAGGTGACTGGGGATCTATCTTGGGACCTCTCGAGAGGTGGGTCAGTAAGTTCAGTTCAAAAAACTGGACGTGACATTTGATTTGCTCGTTTTTGCAGTATAGAGTACAAACACTAAAAGTGTGCAACATAAATACCACTAAATACTGCTAAATTATGCAAATTCTTTTGTTCTCTATTGTTTGATCAACACTATTTAGTGGTAAATAGTACAAAGTATTGCACACTTTTAGTGTTTGTACTCTATCATCTACTAGTAAAATAGAGTATTTTATTGATGAAAAAATGATTTACTAACTTGGATCAACCTGCATCCCACAGCCAACACAGCGGTAGTTCTGATCAGCCATTTGCTGTCTTCGCCTGAAACAACAATAGCAAATAATTCATAATTTCATAATTTCACAATTCACAATTTTCTCTATTTAGTTGTCTTCTAGACTGCAAAACAGTTCCTACGTTTACGGCGAGGAACTCCGAGGAATTGTGCCGAGAGAGAATGAGGAGAGGGGTGTCGGACCAGCGGGGGTCCTCGGCCAAAACTTCACTCGCTTTCTCGGAGTTTTCGCGTAAAAGTAGGGGCTGTTTTGCAGTCTAGTTGTCCTCTAGGTTAACAAGCAATAAAAATAACGTTTTTATGTACATCTTGTGATTAAGTTAGACAAATATTGTTCAGTTCTAATATTGTTTATCTCATGAAGTTACTGAATAAAGTTATATGCTGTAGATATCCATATCTATGTCATCTGCCCGCCTAGACTAGCAATGCTAACAGCTGGTCAAGATTTATCTCGGTACAAATAATATTGGACTTGACAAGAATACAAGATGATGAAAGAGGAAGGATTAATAAGTCAATTTGACTGATAAGACAAGTATTTACCTGGGCTGCGCTGGGATATGGAAAATAATTTGAAATCGTGGCGGCGCCCACTCGAAGTTTCCACGCATACGACACTGCAATAGACCAACAGAGAAATAGAGTTCAAACATTGTTTTTTTTTGTTTCTTAGATCACACAGAATGCATGAAAAGGAAGAAACATAAAAACGCCACCACCACCAACAACAACATCAACACCACCAACATCAATACCACCCCAAACAACAACACCACCAACACCACCACCAACATCAACACCACCATCAACACCACCACCACCACAACCACCAACAAAATCAACACCACCACCTCCACCACCAACATCAACACCACCAACATTAACAACATCATCAACAACGTCACCACCATGCAATAACAATATCACCACCACGATCATCATCTAGAATAACAACAATTGCTACAACTACTACTACAACAACAACAACAACAACAACAGCGACGACGACAACGGCGAAGATAATGATATAAATAGCTACAGACACAACACCCATGGCAATTGCATCCAGTGAAAGCGGAAACAACAATACATGTATGAACAAAACAACAAACAACATCATCACCATCAACATGCAACAACAAAAACGACATTACCACCACCACCAACAACAACATCATCGCCATCAACAACAACATGCAACAACAACACGGACATTAGCAATAATAATGATGTAATACACATACAAGAGTGGGTTTACGTCTATCTTGTACATCATCCCCTTCTCGCACACCATCGTCAGGATCGACCGAGAAAGCATTCGGTAATGGAAGTAACGACTGTGGCACATCGCTCTCTGACACAAGCCATTGTAACTCCGACGCAGCTGGATGCTTCTTGTTGGCAAATTTCTGCAGCAGACTCTTAGCGACTGCCTCGGCGGACAGGGGAGGTGAGGCGCTCGATTCAATGCTTGATAGATCAAGTAAGGCAGGGTGTGTCTCAGGTACAAGTGTTGTCTCTGATGCTGATAGATTTGATAAGTTGGTGATATGTTCTTCTGAGATTTCTTCCCAATCAGGGTCGATGTCGTCAATGTCAAGACAACTGGATTCTGCGTAAGTGAAAACGTCACAAATTTTTATTTATATCATACTAACTTTAACTGTTTATTGGCCGAAAAAAGACTGAGAGGGGAGGGGGTTATTGTATACCACAGGAAGCCCAAAAGACGAAGTTATATTTCAGTAATTATCCTTTGACGGCTCTGTTGACTTATATCGTTCCCGGTTAAAAGTTAAAGACAAAAAAAAGTACATTGTGGGTGAGTGAATAAGCGAGAGAATGGATAAGTGCGTGACACCAATTCAAGGTATCGTGTTTTATAGGTAACGATTGTTTATAAGAATTTAATTACGCAGAAAGACACAAAATAAAAGGAGTTAACCCAGATAGCACGGATCTAATGTACAACAATTGTGGGATCCCTGTGTACTTACTAGACGAGGAAGACTTGGTACTATGACCAGAGCTGTGATTGCTAGCTGATTTAGGAGTCTCGTCACTAAAGGCTGGCTGGAAGCGTAGTTTCTCTCTTTTCTTCTCTAAACGTCGTCGTTCTATTTCTAGTTTCAAATGCTGGATTTCTTCGTCGTCTTCGTCTTCATCGTCGTCATCGGATGCAATAATCTGGTCGCATTTCATCTGAAATAACAATTGAGTGTGCAAATCATGTGTCATAAATCATTAGTGTGTGCAATAACAGGTGTACAGAAAACACTTCAGGGGAAGGGCTTGAAGTAAAAACTGCGTTTTTTGTTTTTGTCTTAAGCTACGGTAATACGAGCAACAAATTTGTCCAACTTGTCTCGCAACATGTTGTCGCGATGTTGCTCGTTTTTCCACCCGCGTACCAACTTGTCTCGTGTCAAAATGACTTGATGCAAGTTGAAAAAGTTTGTTGCAGAAAGTAGAAGATCGTTCTACTTTTTGCAACAAAACTTAATTAAAATGGTACGCGGTTGGAAAAACGAGCAACATCGCTTTCCAACTTGTTTTGCAGCGATGTTGCGAGACAAGTTGGATGAATTTGTTGCTCGTATTACCGTAGCTTTATTCTCACCTCAACTAGTCTCCCCCGCAGCCGTTTTTAGTCTCGTAGGGAGAGAAGTGGACCGTAGGGGAGTGGAACGAGACTAAAAAACGGCTGCGGGGGAGACTACACCCCAAGAAGCTGAAACCCAACTGGACGACAGACGTCCGAAGCCTCAGTGAGTATATCTACCTCTTTGAAAGGTTTCCAATCTAATGTTTTACTTCACTTGTTTTCTTAGAAATACTGACGTAGTCCACATAGAGATTAATACATGGGTGCGCAGAGATATGGAATTGATCTTCGAGTATTCAGCTCGATATCTCACAAATGACCGCAGCGAATCTCTTTATCATATAACATACATTTTTTTAAAAGAAGAAATCATTTTAAAAACGTAAAAAAACCATAGACATTTTTGAAAAATAGAAACATCAACAACGGACACATGTGTGATATGATTTTTATCAGTGTGTGAAATCCCTATAAAACACTGTATGTTATATAATAAATCAATTTAACAACGAGTTGTTACTTGATGGATGTCTTACCTGTTCGATTGCCTGTATTAACGCCTCTGATATACTGAAGTGAGCATTTTCCTGTAAAAACATAATGGAATGTTGATATATGGCACTGATACACAGAGAAAGGGGCCCGATACAAGGTAATGAGAGGAAATAAGAAAAAGAAACTAATAGAGAAGAGGATAACAGAGAAAGAAGAAAAGGAAGGGGAGAGATGAAGAGAAGAGATAAAAGTAGATAAGGAAAGAAACTATTTGCTGCGAGCCTCAGTGAGCAGCGAAACTAATCCCGACCAAAGGCTCGATAGCTGAGACAATGTTTATGAAATCATTATACAACTCGCCGACAACAATCACCCTGGGCTCGACATCAGGAAGCCCAAGAAGCCGAATTTATTTGGATTTCTCGCACTTCTACATCGATTTACTCGTCCAAATCAGCGTTGGCTTTGGGTACATGTATATGGTTTGTTCAAGACAATAAACAATTTCTAGCTGTTATTTTCTAACGTTTTTACGGAAAGAGTTTTTCTAAAACATGTCAATATCAGACCGTTTTTATACTCGAGTACTCGATCCTCGAATTCCCAGAAAGCAGATTAATCAGCCAAGTAGATAAGAACAACGACATGAAAGCTGGACTATTCCAATACAAACTGCCATCAAAGCAAAGAAACAAGTAACTAATATAATTATACGTTTTTTGATAACTATCAATATTTTCAAAACATATAAATTCATCTTTTTAATAGTTAATCTACATGTACAAATAGGCCTTCTCCGGTTCATAAGATCGCCCAGAACGCCTTAAATCGCCTAAGAATTTAAGAGCTTTTTGCTAAAATCGCCTTCGATCCACACAACTGCATGTAGGAAGCCAGGCTGATCAACCTAAATGATAAACCAATTCAATAACACTAAAAATTTGCAATATTTTGCACTTATATCAGTACTAAATATTATAACACAAAACAAAACAAACAGACCTCACTCTAAAACATCCAGTTTAAATGACTCGCAGCATCTCACTTTCTATTAGAAACAGCTAGTTTATAGGATAGGCGGCTAAACCGAGAGGGACTAAGAAAGATAGAAAGGAGGAGGAGGAGGAGGACGAGGAGGAGGAGGAGGAGGAGGAGGAGAAGAAGAAAAAAAAGAAGAAGAAGAGGAGGAGGAGGAGGAGGAAGAGGAGGAGGAAGAGGAGGAGGAGGAAGAGGAGGAGGAGGGGAAAAATACAATATTATAAAGTAGACGAAATGCATTTCTTCCTGACCTTTTCGAGTTCACAAGATGACAAGTCTTGCAGTGCTAACTTGGATGCAAAAGACGTCACTTCTTCATGCGGTGATAATGGATCATAGTGATAAAATTCAACTACAGAGAGAGAGACACACAGAGAAACAGACAAGTCAACATCTATAATACATATACAATGCCACAGTAGAACATCGAAAATGAATAAAATACAGTAATAGCCCACGTATAAGAACCTGGGTTTTAAGAACCTGAGGCTCCACATTAGATCCTATTAAGGTTTAAGTACCATATATATAAGAACCTATTTAGGCTAAATTGAACTGAAATTCAGGTTCTTATACGTGGGCTATTACTGTATTGCAGGAACGATATCATATGGAAATAATACAAGAACAAGTCTGAGTACTTCCAGAATGTGAATCTGATTTCTGCCAAACAGTGAAGACGTTACAACTGGTGTCATCAAGGTAGTCTATAGTAAACTATGGTTAAACTTGCTAACGTTTCGTTCGTTTTAATGCACTTTTCTTCAAATGCCGAGGATGATTTGCATATGACAGTAGACAAAAGTAAAACAAACAAACAAAACAACAAACAACCAAATAGACAAACGAATAAACAAACAAACTGACCAACCGACAGACAAACAAACAGACAAAAAAAAAACACAATCAAACGAACAAACAATTACCTGAACTTTCTGGAAGAGATGAGGATAACCTAGATTCACTCTCAGTGATGCGTTTAGCTTCTTGCTTTGCATGACTGGGTACCTCCTTGCAGCTTTGCTGTCTTTTAGTAGTTTTGATCAGCCTCGTTCCATCAGACCTCGACCGTGAATGACCAAGAGCCTTTTTACTTTTATACTCAGACGATGAAGGAACTACTGAATCTAAACTATGTTGTGAAGTTTTTATGGAATCTTTACTATTCGTTGTCGTTTCTGAAATGTTTTTGTTTTCAATCTCTTTAAGTTCTGCTTCGCTCAAACTCGTGCTACGTCTACGCTGCACACATGTCGAGTTCCCTTCAAACCAACACGACGTTGGACTAGAGCATCTCTCGTCTCCCTCCATCACTGCAGTAAGGGCGACTTGTGCTAAAGTACCTCGATCAATATTATGCTTACGCTTCTTCGAGTCAGCAAGTTTGAGTTCTTTAATTTGTAATTTCTCCTTTGCTAAAAAGATTTCGTGGTTGTTTATTAAGTCCGTTGGTGTTTGAGTCTTATCGTTGTCTAAATCATGTGTATCATTAAATGTTTCTTGGTTCACACAAAGACGTTCATCAACAGGTATTATGTTTTGAACTGCAATAGTTTTCTCGTCTTGTTCGCCACTGTAGTTAGTAGACATTAAAGGTCTTTCAGTTTTTAAGCGTTCTTGTCTATTTATGGGAAATTTTGCACTTTCGTATCCATTTCCAGTGTCCAGTGAATGGTGGACATGGTTCGAGATAGATTCTTCTGACCTTTCACTATCTTCATCGCACATATCGTTTTCTTGGACCTTATTTCAAAGAAAAAACAATCACAATCAGAGAGTCTACATTAGAAAGAGAAAACTAAAAACTGCCATACGACATGACGTCATTGACGTGAAATAACCACGAGATAAACACAGTTAACATTATAAAGTTTATGTAGTATGCAGTTATTCTGTCGTAAAAGAACGATAAAAATCAATCAATAATCAGATTTTGTAGAATTTTTGTTTTTATGTGATTCCCACTTGGAGTTTTTAAAATCGTTTTGCGGATGGATTTCTTATGGAGAAATATAAATTCCTTTTTTAACGATGATGATTATTATTATTATATAATTACAAATAAAGCAGATTTGTGTGGGTACAAAATAAAACTCAGTTTCATGTTATCGAGCATGACTGTACTATTTGACAAAGGGTTCATTTGCACAGGGTTAGTAGTTTGAGTCACATTGGGACTTTTTCTTAGTTAACAAACTAAAGTCTGGATGTGACGAAGGCTAAGGGGAATACTCAATTCAGAGAAAATTTCATTTTCTATTGTTAAGCATTTATATTTTCCCATGCTTTGCAAGGAATTTGTCAATATCCCTACAAAAAATTAAGATTTGGTCTGTGCAAATGCGCCTTTTGTCAAATAGTACAGCAGTGATAGATAACGCGAAACTGGAGTAATGACATGCATGTGCCTAAGGCGAGTGTTGTTTAGCAACTCAACTGCATGCCATTCATACATACCAGTATATTGCTCAATTGGGTGATCACACCAGGGTTATTAGTCTGTATGGCTTGAAGACACACTAATAATGCTTGACAATACCTATGACTTCTTAGAAATGCACTATCTAAACACAGAACACAACAAAAACAATATATTTAAACAATAGAGTAGTTGAATCGAGGGCATTATGCTGTAATAGTTGCCCGCGGAAACTGAGGAACATCTAGTTTCCAAGGGCAACTATCACAGCATTATGACAGAGATTTTAACTGCTCTATTATTTTTATTAATCAACAACCTGCTTTGTTTTCTCAATCAGCGGGCACTATGCCCTGATAGTATCCCTCCCCACCGGGCACTATCACGTTATGTGATCGCCCCTCGACCAATGAGAGCGGAGGAAAATTGTTGTTGGATTATAAAAGCTCATAGTTAGTCTCCTTAACAACAGCACATATTTGTGTAACTGTCCTATAAAACTAGCTATAACAGTAGAAAATGCACAATTTACCATCAGGCCTTTACCTTTTAGTTATATTGGGTAGAGGGAGGGGTGGGAGGGGGTATGTTAATAGAGGTTTGAAAAATAATTCAGTCTACCTCAACACAGGAATCCCAACACTGAATTTTAAACATTTTATTGGAGAAAAAATAGAACCTATATGCAAATACAGGAATCCCAATACTGCATGAATTTTGAATATCCTATTTCAAAAACAGTTTATTAAAAAAATAAGAAATGGGCACTGTAATAGATAGTGGTATTTGCTGGGTACTTTAGAAACAATTGGAGGAAAAACAAAAAGGAGAGGGGGGGGGATATTTTTCAAGCCTATAAACATTTGTGAATACACTGATTACCATTTTTCCAGACATAAAAAATCAATTACAGTGCGGATACTCAAACCATGAACACTTGACTTTTTCCACGTTATTATTTTCAGAACCTTCTACTGCTTCAAAACCTCTAAAAATCAAGCAGTGAGTTCAAATACACTAATTGTTCATAGAAAATCGTATTTCTAATCTAATGTGGGTTAAAAAAATAACAAAAAACTCAAATGGTTTGAGATCCTTACTGTAAAGTTGTCTTTTTTTTTTGTTCCCATACCTTCATAAAATTCCTCAATAAGCTGTTTATTGTCTATAATATCTGTTAATTGTGATAGTAATGTATGCTGCACTAAGGTGTCCTTCAGCCATGTTTTTCCAGTGTACTTTCCACCAAGAATGCCTGCATTCTTCAGGACCACATCGTAATCAATTGGCTCACCAAAAAAATCCTGTGGGTATGAAGATGGTACGATATATGTCATTATAAAATCCTGTGGGTATGAAGATGGTACGATATATGTCATTATAAAATCCTGTGGGTATGAAGATGGTACGATATATGTCATTATAAAATCCTGTGGGTATGAAGATGGTACGATATATGTCATTATAAAATCCTGTGGGTATGAAGATGGTACGATATATGTCATTATAAAATCCTGTGGGTATGAAGATGGTACGATATATGTCATTATAAAATCCTGTGGGTATGAAGATGGTACGATATATGTCATTATAAAATCCTGTGGGTATGAAGATGGTACGATATATGTCATTATAAAATCCTGTGGGTATGAAGATGGTACGATATATGTCATTATAAAATCCTGTGGGTATGAAGATGGTACGATATATGTCATTATAAAATCCTGTGGGTATGAAGATGGTACGATATATGTCATTATAAAATCCTGTGGGTATGAAGATGGTACGATATATGTCATTATAAAATCCTGTGGGTATGAAGATGGTACGATATATGTCATTATAAAATCCTGTGGGTATGAAGATGGTACGATATATGTCATTATAAAATCCTGTGGGTATGAAGATGGTACGATATATGTCATTATAAAATCCTGTGGGTATGAAGATGGTACGATATATGTCATTATAAAATCCTGTGGGTATGAAGATGGTACGATATATGTCATTATAAAATCCTGTGGGTATGAAGATGGTACGATATATGTCATTATAAAATCCTGTGGGTATGAAGATGGTACGATATATGTCATTATAAAATCCTGTGGGTATGAAGATGGTACGATATATGTCATTATAAAATCCTGTGGGTATGAAGATGGTACGATATATGTCATTATAAAATCCTGTGGGTATGAAGATGGTACGATATATGTCATTATAAAATCCTGTGGGTATGAAGATGGTACGATATATGTCATTATAAAATCCTGTGGGTATGAAGATGGTACGATATATGTCATTATAAAATCCTGTGGGTATGAAGATGGTACGATATATGTCATTATAAAATCCTGTGGGTATGAAGATGGTACGATATATGTCATTATAAAATCCTGTGGGTATGAAGATGGTACGATATATGTCATTATAAAATCCTGTGGGTATGAAGATGGTACGATATATGTCATTATAAAATCCTGTGGGTATGAAGATGGTACGATATATGTCATTATAAAATCCTGTGGGTATGAAGATGGTACGATATATGTCATTATAAAATCCTGTGGGTATGAAGATGGTACGATATATGTCATTATAAAATCCTGTGGGTATGAAGATGGTACGATATATGTCATTATAAAATCCTGTGGGTATGAAGATGGTACGATATATGTCATTATAAAATCCTGTGGGTATGAAGATGGTACGATATATGTCATTATAAAATCCTGTGGGTATGAAGATGGTACGATATATGTCATTATAAAATCCTGTGGGTATGAAGATGGTACGATATATGTCATTATAAAATCCTGTGGGTATGAAGATGGTACGATATATGTCATTATAAAATCCTGTGGGTATGAAGATGGTACGATATATGTCATTATAAAATCCTGTGGGTATGAAGATGGTACGATATATGTCATTATAAAATCCTGTGGGTATGAAGATGGTACGATATATGTCATTATAAAATCCTGTGGGTATGAAGATGGTACGATATATGTCATTATAAAATCCTGTGGGTATGAAGATGGTACGATATATGTCATTATAAAATCCTGTGGGTATGAAGATGGTACGATATATGTCATTATAAAATCCTGTGGGTATGAAGATGGTACGATATATGTCATTATAAAATCCTGTGGGTATGAAGATGGTACGATATATGTCATTATAAAATCCTGTGGGTATGAAGATGGTACGATATATGTCATTATAAAATCCTGTGGGTATGAAGATGGTACGATATATGTCATTATAAAATCCTGTGGGTATGAAGATGGTACGATATATGTCATTATAAAATCCTGTGGGTATGAAGATGGTACGATATATGTCATTATAAAATCCTGTGGGTATGAAGATGGTACGATATATGTCATTATAAAATCCTGTGGGTATGAAGATGGTACGATATATGTCATTATAAAATCCTGTGGGTATGAAGATGGTACGATATATGTCATTATAAAATCCTGTGGGTATGAAGATGGTACGATATATGTCATTATAAAATCCTGTGGGTATGAAGATGGTACGATATATGTCATTATAAAATCCTGTGGGTATGAAGATGGTACGATATATGTCATTATAAAATCCTGTGGGTATGAAGATGGTACGATATATGTCATTATAAAATCCTGTGGGTATGAAGATGGTACGATATATGTCATTATAAAATCCTGTGGGTATGAAGATGGTACGATATATGTCATTATAAAATCCTGTGGGTATGAAGATGGTACGATATATGTCATTATAAAATCCTGTGGGTATGAAGATGGTACGATATATGTCATTATAAAATCCTGTGGGTATGAAGATGGTACGATATATGTCATTATAAAATCCTGTGGGTATGAAGATGGTACGATATATGTCATTATAAAATCCTGTGGGTATGAAGATGGTACGATATATGTCATTATAAAATCCTGTGGGTATGAAGATGGTACGATATATGTCATTATAAAATCCTGTGGGTATGAAGATGGTACGATATATGTCATTATAAAATCCTGTGGGTATGAAGATGGTACGATATATGTCATTATAAAATCCTGTGGGTATGAAGATGGTACGATATATGTCATTATAAAATCCTGTGGGTATGAAGATGGTACGATATATGTCATTATAAAATCCTGTGGGTATGAAGATGGTACGATATATGTCATTATAAAATCCTGTGGGTATGAAGATGGTACGATATATGTCATTATAAAATCCTGTGGGTATGAAGATGGTACGATATATGTCATTATAAAATCCTGTGGGTATGAAGATGGTACGATATATGTCATTATAAAATCCTGTGGGTATGAAGATGGTACGATATATGTCATTATAAAATCCTGTGGGTATGAAGATGGTACGATATATGTCATTATAAAATCCTGTGGGTATGAAGATGGTACGATATATGTCATTATAAAATCCTGTGGGTATGAAGATGGTACGATATATGTCATTATAAAATCCTGTGGGTATGAAGATGGTACGATATATGTCATTATAAAATCCTGTGGGTATGAAGATGGTACGATATATGTCATTATAAAATCCTGTGGGTATGAAGATGGTACGATATATGTCATTATAAAATCCTGTGGGTATGAAGATGGTACGATATATGTCATTATAAAATCCTGTGGGTATGAAGATGGTACGATATATGTCATTATAAAATCCTGTGGGTATGAAGATGGTACGATATATGTCATTATAAAATCCTGTGGGTATGAAGATGGTACGATATATGTCATTATAAAATCCTGTGGGTATGAAGATGGTACGATATATGTCATTATAAAATCCTGTGGGTATGAAGATGGTACGATATATGTCATTATAAAATCCTGTGGGTATGAAGATGGTACGATATATGTCATTATAAAATCCTGTGGGTATGAAGATGGTACGATATATGTCATTATAAAATCCTGTGGGTATGAAGATGGTACGATATATGTCATTATAAAATCCTGTGGGTATGAAGATGGTACGATATATGTCATTATAAAATCCTGTGGGTATGAAGATGGTACGATATATGTCATTATAAAATCCTGTGGGTATGAAGATGGTACGATATATGTCATTATAAAATCCTGTGGGTATGAAGATGGTACGATATATGTCATTATAAAATCCTGTGGGTATGAAGATGGTACGATATATGTCATTATAAAATCCTGTGGGTATGAAGATGGTACGATATATGTCATTATAAAATCCTGTGGGTATGAAGATGGTACGATATATGTCATTATAAAATCCTGTGGGTATGAAGATGGTACGATATATGTCATTATAAAATCCTGTGGGTATGAAGATGGTACGATATATGTCATTATAAAATCCTGTGGGTATGAAGATGGTACGATATATGTCATTATAAAATCCTGTGGGTATGAAGATGGTACGATATATGTCATTATAAAATCCTGTGGGTATGAAGATGGTACGATATATGTCATTATAAAATCCTGTGGGTATGAAGATGGTACGATATATGTCATTATAAAATCCTGTGGGTATGAAGATGGTACGATATATGTCATTATAAAATCCTGTGGGTATGAAGATGGTACGATATATGTCATTATAAAATCCTGTGGGTATGAAGATGGTACGATATATGTCATTATAAAATCCTGTGGGTATGAAGATGGTACGATATATGTCATTATAAAATCCTGTGGGTATGAAGATGGTACGATATATGTCATTATAAAATCCTGTGGGTATGAAGATGGTACGATATATGTCATTATAAAATTCATGAATAATTCATGAGAATTTGACAAAAAAAACACGTCTGTGATGAGGGCTGTCAATCTTATACAGAGTTGTCCTGATTCGCATAAGTTTTAACTTGGATTTTCTCAGGCTGAATTACTTTTATCTTGACAATTTTAGTAAAATATGAAAAACAATATTTCATAAGTACTTTACAATATTTGCGATCGATCTGTATGTGATACAGTAAAAACCAGCATATAAGAACACCAATTTTTGGAGTTCAGGCTGATTTTGTTCTTATTTAACAGTGTTTTCTGAAAAATCAGCCTGAAGGTGTTCTTAAGGTGTCCTTAAAATAAATGTTTCTAAATTATATATTATATAGACTATCAATTCCCGACTCCAAAAAAGAGTTGGGCGAGTGGTACTAGAATGACCGCGAAGGCCTGGGCAAAGCAAAATGGCATCTGTAGCGAACCTTCACAAAATTCTGATTGTACTGCGAGTAAAAGAATTTCTTTACTGAAGATAATACTCCTGGGGCTTGTTTACATCAATAAACACCAGATGAATGAAATGTGCCACAATTGAAACGATGATTTCTGTGTAGAGGTTCCTTTACGACCGAAACAACGCAACAACTTGGTTAAATTTCGACAATATTTTGGGTTTTGTTTGGTGATATTTATCGGTTAATTAATTATCCCTTAATTCTTTATCTGATAGAACAGAGTTCATTTTAGCTCTTTATCCTGTAAATTTATCTTCGTGATAAGAAAAAAGAATCTATAAAACGATAAATATCAACAAACAAAACCCAAAATTTAGTGGAAATTTTACCAACCTTTTCACAAGATATGGCTTTCTTTCGGTCGTAAAAAAACCTTTTACTCGCAGTGCAATCAGAATTTTGTGAAGGTTTGCTACAGACGCCATTTTGTTTTGTCTACCCAAACAATTTGCCCAGGCCTTCTCAGTCATTTTAGTACCAGTCCCCCAACTTGTTTTTGGAGTCAGAATACATGTAGATGATATCAATGTGTAAGTTCAAAAATGTTATTAATTAAAAACAAATCTTGACTCCAATAATAATATCAAAACAGTAGAAAAATATTGATCTTATTTTTTTTAAGAACACTTTTTAATTTTTCAGGCTGATTGTGTTCTTATTTACATGGTACTTAAAACGCCAAAATTCAGGCTGGGTGTTCTTATATGCGGGTTTTTACTGTATAGAGTGGCTTGCCTTCAACTGGCCACTGTATATCTCATACAGATCAGGTGCTCATATTGTATATATTACTTATAAAATTCATGAATAATTAATGAGCAATTGACAAAAGAATTCACGTCCGTGACGAAGGTTGTATATCCGATACAGATTTGTCCTGATTTGCATAAGTTTTAACTTGAATTTTCTCGGCCAGATTTACTTTTATTTTGACAATTTTAATAAAATATTAAATAACTAATGTTGGAGTTTCATAAGTACTATACAATATTCGTGTCCGATCTGTATGAGATATACTGTAGCTCGTCTTTGACTCACCACAGACTGTATATCTCATACAGATCGGCCACTCATATTGTATATATAGTACATACAACACTAGTGTTGTATATCCTGATTTGCATAACTTGAATTTTTTTGGAAAGAATTGATAAAGATGGGGGCCTTCCTTTAAATAAAACGAAAAATAATAATCTACATTGTCACCATTATTGAAAAAAAAAAAACAGAATAGATTTCACAATCCTTCAGCACAACAAACAATGCCACTACAAGAAAAACACAAAACAATCACCAAACTGAAAATATCATTGCCACTTAAAATATTTTTTAATGATTTTGTCTTTACATATATAAGTCTATAAACCCATTGACCCTATCAACCCTGTTTGGATAATTAATTATCTAATAATCACCCAACAATTACATTCTACAGGAATATCCAGCATGGAGTATTTGAAGAAAGGTTTACAAGTAATACCAGTGAGCCAACTTATTGTTTCAAGTTTATGAAATTCTACTCTCGTTAATTAATATTTTAAAATAATTGATAATTCCGACATTAAAAACAAGCCTAACCTAAAATGTATCATTATACTGGTATTTATTGATAAGCATTCATGTATCATAAGAATCAAGTCTCTCTTGAATGCGCTTCACTGCTACGCAAGAATAATTCTAATGATGAAAAATCACGCAACAGGTATGAATTGATTTTTAAATATTAGACAAGTAAAAAAGAATACAAAAACTTCTTAGGAGAACATAACACACTACAACGTATTTCCTACTTGAGGAATTATATCTCCAAAGACTTCTGGAACAATCTTTATTGTTATACAAGATACAACAACGCAAACTTTGTGATCAGTCGAAAGATCAGTCATTGCATTGCCATATAGCGTCGTTTAAGACTTCTATCGATTATATAACTTATAGAATTCATAAAGATAGTTCAAAATAACGTTTACGTTGTGAATTTGTTTAATTAAAGTAACTTCAACGATAGTGGCTTTAAGCCAAAGTTGAACACTAACCTTATGGGACTTTAGGCCATGACGAAATATCCGTTCTAAATCTTCAACGATTCGATTTATTCCTCCATAAGTCGACCAAATATTAGCATTTCTACTAGCTAACAATACATCAGCAGTAGATTTTATTCCTGACAGGAGAATCCATTTAGTTTCTTCTTGTTTTGATGAGGACCCGCCATCCGCCATGTTTGTTTTGTCTCATACTTGACGCAGTCTACTCTCGGTTGGTTCTTATGCGAGTAGACTGGGTCTAGTAAACGAATGTTTACAATGAGCAAAAGTAGTTGCCAAGGATTTGTGAAGATTTAGAACACGGAAAATTATTGAATTTTATAGGCTTTGATTACTTTTTATATTGTTGCAGTTAGTTTGATATTGTTTAGGCATTGTTTATGGGAAAACATGATGAAGAACACATGATCAAAACGCGATGCGGCATTAAAATGGCTTCCGAACATCAGCACTGAAATGGCTTCTTGGAGTTTGAAAAAGTTCATTTGACTTTCTGAAAGGTAAACAAATATTTTGTTTTTATTCATTTAGATATCAGAAGAACTTCTGATTTTCAAAATTATTAAGGACCCTAAACTCGCATTAGAAATAAATTGGCTTGTTGAAATTCTTCAGTAGAAAACATGACAAAAATTTAGCTTAAATTACAAATTATCGGACGTGAATTATCGGGCAATTATCCATCTTGTTTAGATAGCTAGTGTGTTACGAATTAAAGTTATATATAGTTTATTGTTTCTAGCTGATCAACCATCAATATGCCAGCCAAGAAAAAGGGAGGAAAGAAGAAAGGCAAAAAGAAGAAAGAGAAGAAAGGACTCAAAGGTCTCCTGAGTATTGCAGAGTTACTCAAGTCTGTACGACAACAATACGAACTGAAATGTAAAGAGACAAAAAGCTATGCTCATCCTGATGTGAGAAAACTGCTTAATCAGTATGGAGAAGACAATACACTCTTGGCAAAGGTACTCCAGCAAAACTACATATAACAGGTTCCCATTTAAATCTGTACTTTCCCATTTAAATCTGTACTTATGCAAATTGTGTTGATGTGTGCTAAACACACAGATCAACCAATCAGAGAAGTTCACTTCAGAAAAAATATACTCTGATTGGTTGATCTGTGTGTTTAGCACACATCAACACAATTTGCATAAGTACAGATTTAAATGGGAAAGTACAGATTTAAATGGGAACCTGTTATATATACCTCCATATATATAGTGCTTGCCATTTTCTTTCAATCGGCTGACTAAGAACTGACCTACTAACTGACCAGTCAACAAGCATTTCATCCATAATTATATAATTATAATCAACATTTAAAAAATGGTCAATAATATTCCCTGCTATCACATGAGGCTCATTTTTCCACCTACAAGTCGGTGGAAAAGGGAGCCTAGCTGTGCTAGAAGGCAATGGATGGCATTTCTTTTTTGTCCATCTGAATCTTTCTCTCATGATCCATGTTCAACCATTGGTTGAATTCGGTGTTCTTTGCATCAGTTAGTGTGTTATGGCTATTGTCACATTTTATGTAAATTGATAGACAAGTTGCATGCCAGCCAAACTATTTATTCAGGCCTGACCAGTTGGGTTAGTGGGATCATACCCACACAAAGACCCAATCTTCCACTAAGATATCTGAATACCTAAAATCTTTTTGGAAATATCTCAGATGCTCTTATATGAAATAATAAGCCTTATGTGATGTGATTATGTGATCGATTATTTCAGTTCATCTTAACCAAAGGCCCTCCTGATGAGTTACCAGTGAAAGTCCCTCCACTTCTTGCTGCTCTCAGAAGTACCCGTTATGTATACACCAAGGAGTTGTATATCTGGGATGTACCACTGGCGCATGAGGATGTTGCATCTCTTGCACTCTTCCTAGAACAGTCAATGTATCCAGTGAATTATTTAGAGTTAATGGACTGCTCTATAAATAGTTATGCCATTGAGAGGTTCAGCAGGTATGATGAGGGACTGTGCTTTATCAAAATCCTTTAGGGACAGACCAGTTGAAAGCTGATGGGGGTGGGGTGGGATTTTTTAACTTGCATGAAATTTGTATTTGTCCTTCTGTTTGAGAAATAATCTTTTTTTGCATGTGAAAGAAATTGTTTGCTTTCTTTTTGACTTAAAAAATTAAGACTTGGTACCCTGGTCACCAGAGGCTTGACTACATGTAACTCTCTCCCTGATTTGTATTTTGATTTTGAGCCACGAAGCGGCGAGTGAGCTGGCTCAAAATACATAGCAGGGAGAAAGTTAGTCAAGCATCTGGTAACCAGAGTAAAGACTTGGTGATATTACCCTTCATTTTCTAAAGCAGTTGTTGTTATTGTTAATAGTCCCAATCACAGTTCCTTGCGCCTTCTTGAAAGGTTACCAGGCCTTTGCATCGAAGGTTGTTCTGCAATGATAGAGACACTTGACTAATTGTCCCAAGGTATTCAAAGGTCTCCATAGATGCATTGTGGTCTTGCTCCGATGCAAAGGGCTGTCTGCCTTTCAAGATGGCGCAGGGAACTGTGAAGGGAAATATTATCATATATAATGATAATGTTCATGATTTTATTAATGTTGCCAGTGATGATAATGATGATGGTGATTGTTGTGCCGTCAATGATATCCAATTATTATCACTGATCAGTTATTTTTGTTATTTCATGGTAGATGTTTTATTATGAGTAATCTTACAGCATTGGTTTTGGATTTTAACAAGTAAGTACACTGTATAATATGCCCGGGGGGGACTCCCTTAGAGAATGGGTAGGTATGCTCGACGGACCTTTTAGGGTCGCAAAATAAGACCCTTAGGTACCTTTTAGGGTCTCGAAATGACGCCTTACCTTTTAAAGACAGTTTTCGAACATTATACAAGATTATACAGGTCAAATTGAAATGTGGTTGTACCTTTTAGGGTCTGAAATCAGTACCCGAGTTAATATTTGCTTACCTTTAAGGGTCATTTTCAAAACTGTCTGTCGAGCATACCGGGAGTCCCCCTCCCCCCCCCCCCCCCCCCCCGGATAATATGTTAAATATAACAATGAGTAAACATTGAATATATTGAATAAACAAGCAGACTTTAGACTAAATTTGTAACCATACAAATGTATTTAATGTAAAGGTTTGGTGATGAAGGATGCATTGGACTATGTAAAGGATTGAGAGCAAATGGAACCCTACTGAAACTAAGTATGAATTACTGTGAGCTGGGACCACTTAGTGGAAAGGTTCTTGGAGACACAGTATCAAACGCAGCTATAAGGTACATCATACAATATTGTATTTTTGTACAAATAAAGACCTTATCAATAATATATTCTTACTCTGGAAAATGGGGACTTGGCTAATCATGAAAAGGAGTATAGTTAGCTATATATCTTGTAGCCTTTTTTAGTGCTGGGCTCCTATCACTAAAATTGGCCACGAGGAAGACTAAAAATGTCTCTAGTTGAATTACTAAATATGATTGGTAACTTTGGGGAGACATGTGCTGATTGTCAAGTAATTGTAGTGGCCACTTTTTAAAGACTCACTTCCATTTCTATTTCACTTGACAATCAAACATTAGGTGATGGCAGGGATTGGTCTAAACTTCTGTCAAAATAGAAAGAGAAATAATAGCTGTTATTACAGTTATATGCAAATGATTTTGAACAATGGGTTGAAGTCAAGGCTTTCTGGCGAAAACAATAGGTTTGCCCGAAAGCCTCGATTTGAATCCATTGTTTGAAATCATTTGCATATAACTGTAATAACAGCTATTATATAAGCATGCAGGGAGGAAAAGAAGGTAGAATTCCCTGTGCTTCTTCTCATCTTCCCCTATCCCTTTCCTTCCCTTACATTAACTCCCCATTCCTATCACACCTTCCACACCCTATTCCTGCAAGGTATGCAGGCTAACTAAATTTCTGTCTTCTCTTTATTGATGTATAAATATTTCATTCATAGTGACCTTTACCTTGACGGCAACAAGCTTGGCTGTGATGGTATCATTGAGCTGCTAACCCTATTTGCTGACAAAGCTGAGATGGAATCGATAGAGAAGAAACAAGGAATGGAAGAACTACCAGAAATTTCAGTACAAAACACGCTAGGTTTACCAGTTGCATCAGCAATGGGATCATCATCAAGACCTACATCTGCTATGTCTAGTAAAAGTGCTAAGCCAAGCAGTGCAAGGTACATATACACCTATTTCAAAAATCGTTGTCGCAAACAAAGCCACAGTCCACACTCTGAAGCCGGCAAAGGATGTCGGTATTTCTTCTCTTGTTATCGATTTATTCATAGCATATTTTGGTTGTACGTGTTTTTGTTATATGACCACAACAAGTTGTTGCAGTGGTAGATATAAATACGAATATTTCTTTAAAGAACGTGTGCAATAAATCACAAATCAAGTCCATGTAATCGACATCCTTTGCAGGCTTTAGAGTGTGGACTGTAGCTTCGGCTGTGACGATTTTTGAAATAGGTGTATAATTAAGGAGGGACACACATTCAATATCCCATCTCCCGTTTTGATTTAGATCTGTTTCTCCCTACTCCTCTATTTATTTCCATTTATTTCACCCATATCCTAGTCAGAGGTCAGTTAAATAGTGTTTCTCCCTTCTCCCTGTTTCGTTCCTCTCGACTCCATAAGCTAAATTCCAACAAACGATCAAAATCACAAACAAAAGTATGTTGAAACCTTTTTTTAAATTAAAGGGAGTAAATAGTTTTGTAACTTAGTTTAGTACTTTTGTTACTCCAATTGTAACGTTATTATTGTCTTTCTTTAATCCCCAGGTCGGCACGATCAGGAACTGGAAAGAAAGGGAAAAAAGGAAAGAAAAAGAAAGGTGGAAAGAAAAAGAAAGAGCCGCCACCCCCTCCCCCCGTAGGTCCATGGATAAAGAAACTACACATTTTAGACAATGGCATTGACGCATTTGGCAGTGCATCGACTCTGGGCCCTATCATGTGCATGAAAATGTTTCGAACGTAAGTTCGTATTGCGGTAACTACAAACTCGCAAAAACGTAGCTCGTTCCGCCGCATTTTAAAATTCAGATTTATGATATTTGTCTTTTTTGGGCGACGACACACTAGGTACACACAAATCGCGACAAATCGCTGCAACGCGCTTCGTATGTACTGCTCCGAAAACACGTCGCCGTGACACTACTTTCACTCATTTTGCTGCTGCGACCTGACGCACGAATTCAAAACTCTATGTGCACACGAGGGGAATTGTCGCCGCGTCGTGTTGCAGCGACATGTCGCCCGAGTGTGTACCGGCCTTTATGGCTAGTAACAACATCTTGATGCAACTACAACACATGAATATTGCGCGAATTGTTTTATGATTTTGTCTGGGGATTTTATGGCTAGTTTTACTGAACATATCGATATCCGTGAATTCAAGTAAACAAGTTGTTTTTGATTAGCGATGTTTTCGTATTCTCTAGATTGATAACCCACTCTGAAGGACTACAAGAGATCGATCTTGATGATAATCTCATTGGTGATCTTGGTGGCAGGGAAATTATGGAGGCTTTGATGGATCGCAAAGAAGGTACGGCCAACTGAATTATAGGATTTGCCAACAAACCTTTGTTATTAGAACAAAGAAAATTGTTTAAATGGTTGGCAAATTAGAATCACAATGGACGACTTTCATAAATGGCCGACAATAACCATCATAATTTTTAAAATTGATGTTTTAAGAAAAAGAAAGCTAACATATGATATACATTCACCATAGCAATAACTTGTGAGAGTTTGAGGAAAAAACGAAAAACGAGGCATCAAAGGCCTTGGCAAAAAATTACATACAAATCTCTACATTTTTCATTGAGCATAACTTCTTTGGTATTTTAGCCAGAGCATCAAAACCGTCCAAACATGCCTATTTCAGGTGGTTCTTTCATATGACAGCTAGTGCTAAAATAATTGTTTTTGTCGAGATTGTAGCTCATTACGTAGTAGTTATTGTATAGGTGAGCGTAGTGTTCACAAGTGTTGGTATAGACCATTTTCATAAATACCACAATATGTACCAGAAAATGATTTTTCAAGTAAACAGATATTTTAATGAGACATTTTTACCATATACGTTGATTTGATATTTTCAACTCCAACTTTACTTGTTCGCAATTAATATTACCCCCTTCCCCCTTTATGCAATGCTGGCTTTCAGTTTGTATGATTGCGTGATGGCAACCAGAAGGGGAAGTGTTTTTAAACACAATTAAATTGAAGCCCAAAAATCACGCACCCTGGTAAACAACTACAGCACCAAAGCGATACTGACGTTTCCTTCAGAAGTCTATAACCACTCACTTTTACTGTGTGGTAAACTTCTTTTTATTGAAAGACAAACTATATATTCACTGGTATTTTCTTTTTTAGCGGGATTGAACTCTATGAAGATAAGCGTAACACACCGTATGAACGGCAGCACTTTCTCGACTATCATGAAACTAGGAGCTGGAATGAAGAAGAAAGGCAAGAAAAAGAAAGGCAAACCTGGAAAGGTAGGGCAATTGTGATATTCAGAATGTCAAGTTATAAGACGAAAAGAAGCAATTAAACCAAAAATGCGTTTCGATTTATATTATCTCGCGCTGTTTTAAAGCTTACCGAGTTTAATTTCTTATTTTTATTTTATAATCTGTTGAGTTACTGAATTATTCAATTTTCTTTATCCTCATAATTATTATCTTTTTCTTTTCTAGAAAAGAGTATAAACCCTTTAGTTGAAGATATATACAACTAAAACTTCCCTGAAATTGAAGACGAACTTTTCGTGGCGGGAAACACTGTATTGGCTTCCTCCGCTATCCACCAATCAAAATCCAAGATGTCAAATTCCTTCAAATCATACACCCTGTCAAAATATTTGATGCACGCGCGCGCACTTCTGACGGGACATTAATTTGTATATAAAACCAGTTACTTTTATTTTTGTATATTTATAAATACATAATATCATTACACTGTCGTTCACTGTATTTTCTAATCTGCAAAAATCCAGGGTCAAAGCGCAAAAATACATTAAACCACACACTCCAGCAAGTAACATGCATCCTAAAATGTACTGTCATTTAAAGATACATGTTAGCAAATTTCCAGCTATTTCGACAACATTTACAATACATAGATATTTTCAAGAATTAAATTATTTCGCAAATTGTTTAGAATCCAAGGGGGTGAACAGGAACAGTGTGTTGGTTTTGTACAACTTCGTTAGAAATTTTAGTCATTCTATCGTCAATACTAATTCGTTCAGGATTGCTGACAGACCGTAGATTAGTGAAGACTCTATCGTAAGCCTGTGGGGAAAAAAAATTGCGTTAGAAACCTTTTTTAAAAAACTGGTTTAACGCACGTTAAATTTAATCCAGTGGGAATGGGGAATACTGTTGGAGCGGGTTTTATGCTACTGGGAAGACGGTACTGTCGCCGCGCGCGACACGGTTACCGAATTTTGGCGGGAATCAGTTTAGGATTATTAGATAGATTTTTGTTACAGTTACAAACACACACCGACTATTTTCATTCGTACCGCGAAAAGTGTTGTTTTAATCAATTTAACAAACCTCATCACAGAATGTTGTACAGAGTAGACTCTCGTGTTGCGCTGATGATACGTTATTTTGTAATGATCTTGATGCTCTGCAAAACCAGAAAGAAATGATTATCAAACTAGTGGTTATCAAAGTTTATTTTAACTCTGGCTTCTAGATGAAAAAGTCTTATTCAAGAAACGCAATAACTTGCTCTTAAAACTAAAGATATATGAGAAAAATATCATATGCCCCTGGCGGGAATTGAACCCCACGGTTTCGGCTTTCTAGTTGGACGTGTTACCACTACATTACGCTGGATACGCAGCCGGACAATGTAGTATAGAGCAACTGTGGGGTGCCCCAGAGCGATATTAATCTCTTAGGTAAATTTGAACACCGTAAATGGAAACGCAGAAGTGAAGTGAATAATATTATGCTCTTACAACTGGTTTACAATCATAGCCTGTGCAGCTCGTAGTAAACCAGTTTTGTTATTTGCGTTCACGTAAATATTTGAGAGTTTAGTAGGAGCTCCAAGTATCTCAGACACATTTAAGTACCTTGATAGTACTGCAACCATCCCGTAAATATCCATCGTTGCATCGGCTAGTCGCTTTAATAAAAATTGTTTTTCTGAAAAGAAAAAAAGAATCAGTCTAAGTTTCTCTCAGGATGAAACAGGGTGACCATAAAAGACTTACCCATAATGCCTTTCCCATGCTTCATAAGAATACGTTCTACAGTGGCACCAAACTCACCAATAGCTTCAGAAGCCTGTAAAAAGAACGCATTTGATTGATTAACGTCACATAGAAGTCTGCGGTCAAATGGCTACACGCACACCTCATTGGCATATTATTTCACACATATGCTCATTTGCATTATAAAAGTGGGTTATACAAATACGCTCTAATCATCGTTATTATCATTATCAATTTGATCGCAAGCTAATTGTTACTATTAACAAATTATTACTTCAACAATCGCCCGGCTAGCTCAGTCGGTAGAGCATGAGACTCTTAATCTCAGGGTCGTGGGTTCGAGCCCCACGTTGGGCGACAGTATTATTTTTTTATCATCTTCTTTTATAATAAAGTTTTAGGACGCTATAAGCCTTACTTTTTGAGCTGATGGCTGCAAATCCGCATGTACATGTTCGTCTAGTGAGGGACCAGATTTCATACCAACCATTCTGAAATGAAGGGAAAACGTTTATCAAAAATAATAGGAAATATAATGGAATTTGTAAAAATGTTGACTTAACTTTACTGACGTTTCGAGCTTTAGCCCTTCGTCGGAGTAAAAGAGTTAGACTAAGAGTTACTCCGACGAAGGGCTAAAGCTCGAAACGTCAGTAAAGTTAAGTCAACATTTTTTACGGTGTTACAAATTTCATTATATTACCAATCGTTTATATCAAACACCGACGCAGCCTATACTAGTTTACTCGCTAGTTTCCATTTTTAATCAAAAATAGTCTCCTTCACAGTTCCCTGCGCCATCTTGAAAGGTAGCCAGGCCTTTGCATCGAAGCGAGACTAATGTAGAGCTTGCACTGATAGAGACACGTGAATAATTGTCCAGCAAGGTGTTAAGTCTCTATCATTGCAAGCTCAACGTTCGTCTCGGAAAAAACCTGGTTGATTGTGATTAGAAAAAATGTTTATTTATTTATTTATTTTTAATTGTTTATTGATTTGGCATATAAGGAAGAAACACTACTCACCGTTTAGATCGCTTGGCTCCTTCAGATAACAGCATTCCAATGTTGGCAGGGTTCATCAATTTCTTCTGTAATTTCTTAAGATGTTTTCCAGCCCCCTAAAACAGCGACGGGTTTTCAAATTAAATGTTGTTAAGGCCCAGGCAAACGGCTTCAACATTTGCTTTGGACAACATCCGTTCGATTTTGTTGAATGACAATGTTAAAGCAGTTTGTCACCCCATTTCAACATTGTCATTGAAACCATTTATTCCCCTACGTTCAACATCGTTCAATTGCAACAACCATTTTACAGCATTCAACAACATCGAACCAATGTTGAAGCAAATGTTGAAGCCTTTGCCCGGGCCTTTACCATTGTCACTCACTCATCATCATTTATTCACTCATTCAACTATCCATTCATTTTCCATTCGGTCATCATATTATTCACTCTTTTATTAATTCCTTCATCCATTCTTTCATCCATTCATTTATTTCCGCCTTATTTCACTATTCTTTCGTTAATTAATTCAATCATTTACAGTACAATATAAATACCTGAAGTCCAGTCAAAGACGTAAACAGCCTCAAAATATCATTAGTTCCTTCGAAAATTCTAAAGATTCGTAAATCTCTCATGACTCGTTCGACTCCACAATCCTGCAAAGAAACAAACACCATCATTCGAGTGTACGAAAGATGTTTACACAGGAAGCCCGCAAATAGAGTAAATATACCATTACCTTCATAAATCCCATGCCTCCTAAGATTTGAATAGTCTCATCTGCTACAAACCAAGCAGCTTCCTACAAACAGATAAAGATAATTGTTCTTTTTAATCTTTTGGTTTGTGTTCGTGTATTTGTGGAGCTAGAGTCAAACAGCAAACAAAATCCACAATAATGATGATGACGATAATAGTTGATATTTATAACAATGATGACAATAGCTAATAATGATGATGATTAGTTATGACAACTTTTATACATACAAATAATATATGAAGTAAGGTGATATAGTGATATAGTGATCATCAATCATAAAATGTTGATGATGTTTAAAATGATGACTGCGATGTTGATGCTGTTATCAATAAAACCTTACCGATGCATATACTTTGCTTATCGCTGCTTCAATTTGGAATTCTGTTGAACCTTGATCCATATTTCCACTGATCATGTACGCCATGGACTGAAATGATAGTTAATGCACGGTAATGGTTACCAAAAAAACTAAGTAAATTGATGCATCCACAGTTACTCAGAGCTTTATGTGTGTCATCGCTACTCACATTTCCTGCTGACACAATTGAGGCTATTTTTTTGTATACACCTACTTGCAGTAAGGTTGTCATACAAAAAAATACATTTGTTATAAAGAAAATAGAACATTTGTGATTTAGTACGATAGGAATTGATTAAAAGACAAAAGAAGATCACTCAAGCTGAACTTTCTCTTTTGTCTTTTAATTAATTCCTTTCGCACTAAATCACAAATGTTCTATTTTCTTTGTGACAAATGTTCTATTTTGTATGACAACCTTACTGCAAGTAGGTGTATCAAGAAGATAAAGGATGCTTGTTTTCTCTTGCCAGAACATAATAAATGAGCCTCTACATGTCTTCATTACACAGTGAATGACTCAGACATATTGAATGACAAACTAAATAAACTAAAACAACGTGTGATGCAACACCTTGAAAGAAAACTTCTCAAGGGAATGTACCAACTAGTTGCATATGGTTAAAGGAGAAGTCTTTCTGCTGACTGTCTGATATATACTAAATGATTCATGATTGGCACCTTACCTCGGTAACGTATTGAGTGATAGCCATACGAGCAATCTTCTCCTGAATCACGCCATATTTTTCAATCTTGTCACCAAACTGAGTACGATTGGCAGCATGGTCAACCTGTAGACAAAGATTGTCGTTAAAATATTGAATGAAGAAAAATGTTTTATGTCAAGAACTAAAAGATTGTCGTTAAAATATTGAATGAAGAAAAATGTTTTATGTCAAGAACTAAGCAAGAGCAATTCCTGAATGTACTTGAAGTACATGTACTTGATAATAAGCTCACAACCACTCAACTCAATTCACACAGACAAGATGGCACAAACTTTTAATCAAGGAAGATGTGGTAAATTCCCATACCAGACCATGCCAGACCTCGATCAAGTGCTGGTTCTAGGTCGTACACAAGGATGTGAGTCTTCCTACTTACTGCTTTTGTGATGAGTCCTTTCATTGTACCAGATAATGCAGCAGCCATACCAAATCTGCCATTGTTTAAGATGTTCATGGCTACTTTGAAGCCATTTCCCTCACCTAGGACATAAAATTGTAAAATTATTTAGCTTGGCTGTAAAAAGTTATATTAGAATTGGGATAAAAAACTTTTATTACATTCATAAAGTAAGTCAGTCTAAAAAGATAGGTCAATAAATAGTAAAACTCTTTAGCTTGGATGTAAAACACTTTATTAGAATTTGGAAAAAAAATGTTGCTTACATTCATACAGTAAGTCAGTCTCATAAGATGAGTCAATAAATCAGTTAACTAAACATCTTTATTTGATAATATATAACAACAGAATGATAGTTACCTCCCAGGACATTTTCCACAGGAATTTTCACATTATCAAAATAAACCTGAAAAAGATTCACAAACGTATTTACTTATTTAGGTATAGGAATCATTATTTCAACATTTTCATTTTCATCAGCTTAAGCTACAACATCGCCTGTATTTAGTATTTTTACACACACAAACAATAATGATTTTTATCATACATATTAAAACATAATTTACCTCAGCTGTATTAGATGCTTTGATGCCCATCTTCTTTTCTGGTGGTCCGCTGTAGAAAAATAGCAGAGTATAAGCAATATGTCTTAATTTGATAAAAAAGATGGGATTCAAACCCCCACCTTCACATTACTTCCCACTGAAGTAGAACAATCAAGAGTAAACATGTCTTCAATAAAAAAGATGGGATTTAAACACACAGCCTGCCCTTTGTACATGTAAGTGGAATGCTCTACCGTTGAGCCACAGTAAAAACCCGCATATAAGAACCAGTAGATTAAGAACCATTAGGCTAAAATTTACTTTTTAAGCACCTGTTAAAAAACAACCACTTTAGCCTAAGAAATTAGACTGGTTCTTATTTGAAAGGTTTCAAGATTTATTTGGATTTATTATATTATGTTTATTTTTTCACAAGTTTAAAATTATACATGTACAGTACTGACTATTACTGAAACAGTATTTTTTCTTTGATTCTTTCCAAAAAAAAAGTTATGTTATGTATATGTTTGCTGTGAGCTGCAAGGTGAGCAGCGACACTAATCTCAACAAACGAGTCTCGAGTTACCGCAGACCGCATTGTCAGCAGGCGCACGTTCTTATGCCAGTTCGATTCTCGATTTTGGATGTCCATGGAGATGATTTCCCACGTGGCTTTAACGTTACGTGACCTTGCGTGACTGGCTCTCGAGACCGCAAACCGCATTGTCAGCAAGCGCACTGTCATTGAAGATGTCTTTCATCTCTCCATCATTGCGTAACCGTCAACGTTTTGGCCTGACAGTCTTCGTGTTTATATTCGTGTCTTAATTTTCGCCATTTTGTAGAGGAATTTGTTTGCATATTTGGTAAGTAGTTGGCGATATAAAAATGTATAGTTCTGCTTCATTTGCTGATGGAAGTATTCATCAAGGTCACAAACTTTTTAGTGACACATCTAGAGGCAGACAATGTACTTTTATGAGTCTTTCAGCATTGTTATGTGCTCAGTCGCTGCCAATGCCGCTCTGGACAACCTAAGTCATCGATCATATCTTATTTTATACTATGATGATACTATGATTTTTCTAAGATCTGTATAGTTTTGACCCATTACACTATCGAAAAATTATGTAGGTTGCCAAGTTTCAGTAGCAAAGAACTGTTTTCTTGGTAAATTTATGTTGACTGATTCTGTTCTAATATGGGTGCAAAATTTCCTTTTACCATGGTTGAATGTGCAATAGTATATATAGTACATTATAATACATTCCATAACAAAAGAACAGAACAAGAGAACAAAATTCTGGTCCATCAATCTTCCCTTTCATGTTGCAGAGAATGAGGTAGGAGTGCCTCCAAGATAGGCTCAGCAGCACTCACTTACAAAAGTAACAACTAGTTATATTAAGTAATAAAAACACTATATAATGGAAATGGTTCTTACTTTGTAAATAAGAACCAGTTAAGAACCACCTTAGCCTAATTTCTCACTAAATACCAATTACATAAGAACCACTTTAGCCTTAACCTCGAAAATAGTGGTTCTTATATGCGGGTTTTTACTGTACTGGGTCTTTATGGTAAGCTACTTAAGTCTTGCATGTTGGCTTTTATATATTTTGAAAGTCCTGAAGAGAATTACCGTGTTTAAATAAAGTTAATTCATTCAATTCATTCATTTTTTATGTGACAGACCAATGTATGGTTTTGATATTTAAATCAGTAAAACAACTTCACAATGTGTTGAACTTACTTTGTTACTCCTCCAAATGCTCTCTCAACAATAAATGCTGTTATTTTGTCTTTGGTTTCTCCAGTTGCTGGATCTTTAACTGGTGTCTAAAAAAATAGAAAGTCAATTAGAGGATATACTATTAGCCATTATGGATTTTACATATTATATCAACATAACCACAGGAAGACCAATATGGAGAGCTAAAAGGGAATCATTGTAGAAGACTCTCAATAATTACTCATTATTGTGAAGAACCTTCAGTTGTTTACCTTAGCAAAGACGGTAAATATGTCAGAAATTCCACCATTACTTATCCTGTAAAACAAAGATTTGATCAGTCATTTCATAAGCCCTTCTTTAAAACAAAACATGTCACACAGTATTTCAACCAAGTTTCCAGAAAAAGTACATTAATAGAGAGTAGTCCTTTTCACAGTTCCGTTCAGTGACCATGAATAATAGTTCCAAGTCAAGGTTCCAGTTGGTGCACATACCAAAACTATAATTATATCATGTGCAGCAACTGAAACCTCGACTTGGAACTAGCATTCGTGGTCACTGAACAGAACTGTGAAAAAGAATATTAAATTAATCAAGTCCACCAAACAAAAATTTCAATTGAACATCAGTCTGAATGTCTCTCTTTGTGTGCCATCATTGCTAGTTGCCACATAGAGCGGTTTTTGTATGACTGTGAAAAAGGCACGGTTTCCGCACGGCACGGATACGGCAGAAAATTCGAATGTTTTTATAGAAACCACGGCAGTGACACCGCAGTCACGACACTGCACGTCCATTTCACAGTCATACGAAAACCTCTCTAATGATACAGCTTTGCAAGCCTTGACTACTCTATTCTGCCATTGATGGTTGACACAGCTGTTTTTCTAAAAAGATGGGACTTCCTTCTAAATTCCTCATAATACTGTTTTGTCATCTGATTCTTTGTCAACTAGACCTTTTGTGTTCAACTTAAATGTTGTATGATAAAACCTTTACCATATTTTGCCACCATTTAGTATGTAGTGTTTGCCATCTTTACTCAATTCAGCTCTTGTCTTGATTGACTAAAAAAGCATAACATTGTTTCTTAATATCAAAGAAATGCAGATAATTCCTGCTTTGCAAGAATAGCTCTACTATGTATACATATGTTATTATTCTGAATGAACTTTAACCTGAATTTGCACAACATTTAGGTGTAGGGGTAAGGGGAGGAAGAGGAGGAAGAGGACAAGGAGGAGGACAAGATAAGGAGGAGGAGAAAGAGAAGGAGAAGGAGAAAGAGAAGGAGGAGAAAGAGAAGGAGGAGAAAGAGAAGGAGGAGAAAGAGAAGGAGGAGAAAGAGAAGGAGGAGGAGAAGGAGGAGGAGAAAGAGAAGGAGGAGGAGAAGGAGGAGGAGAAAGAGAATGAGGAGGAGAAAGAGAAGGAGAAGGAGAAAGAGAAGGAGGAGAAAGAGAAGGAAGAGGAGGAGGAGAAGGAGGAGGAGGAGGAAGACGAGAAATCCTGTACTTACAGCTGCATCAGAGCCACTTGAAGGTTCTGTCAGACAAAAAGCAGCGTATTTGCTTGCACCAGAGACCTAGAATAAAAACCATTGAATTATTGAGGATAAAGTGCAATGAGAAATGAGAATGAATGAAAGGATAAATGGAAGGGAGGAAGAAAAATAGCTGAAGAATGCATTGCATGATATTTACCTGTGGAAGATACTTTTCTTTCTGCTCCTGAATTCATAAACAATTTCAAACAATTGAAGTAAAAATCATTCACATATACATCAAAATTATAAAATAAAAAAAAGTAACCATTATTAAAAATGTATTCATAACAGGTTCTGGACATGGTGTTGTATTTTTGTTATGTTTTTCTCATGTGCATTTAGCATTCCATATAACATTGAAAACTGCTTTATATTAATATTAATGTTAAATTAATAATCTGCAAATACCAAATACAGTTTCTGTACCACTTTTATAGTTTTCTCTATTTTGACCTTTACCTATACATTTTCGCTATAATTATCCCCTCCCCCTCCATGCAATGTTGGTTTTCCTTGATGACTGCCAGGCCAACATTGTGTAGTGGGGGGAGTGGCTTTAAGAACAAATTGAAGCCCAAAAAGCATGCACATTGTGGTTTAAGACTAATGCCCAATTTTCAAAGCAGTTGTCTCACTTAATTTTTGCCATTCTCGTTCCCAGAGCCCACGGTCAACTGTCCAGCGGAAGGTTTCACCTGAAGGGCTCTGGTTCAATCCAAAACTGAAAACAGGGTTCTCTGTTTCCGGTTTTACTGCGCATATGTGAGAGGATTCCTCCAACAGAGCACAGGTAGCCCAAACACGTTTTGATTTCCCTTTAGAATTTGCACATGGTCTCGAAAATGTGACCTAAAACTACTTCAAACCACTAATAATTTGAAAAAAATCCTATAAGACTCTGTTCAGATAGTTAATGAACATTTTGAACTAGAATTGTTTGAATAAAAGTGCGTTTTAGGGTGATTTAGGAAAGATGCGCAACTTCGTCAAACACTAAATCACAAAAAAATAATATCTCTAAAACTACTAAACCGATAAATAAGTTTTTCTTGTCAAATCATTTCAAATAAATTATCTATCGAAAGCCGTTTGAGTTGTGTTTATTGATTTTCTTTACACCGAGAAATAATTTTTTAAAGTTCATCAAGTTAGCTGTGCACTTTCGAGCGGTAACAATTTTTTTTTTTTACCTTCCAGTGTTTTTTATCCAATCACAAATCGGTTGACTTTGATGAGATTCAACTTCCGGTACTTATTTAAAAAAAATTCAGCCAATCAGGAAAACTTCCGGTTTTGGATTGAACCAGAGCCCTTTGGGCGAAACCTTCCTCTGGACGGTTGACCGTGGGCTCTGGGAACGAGAATGAATTTTTGCCAAAATTAATAAATAAATAATAAATTAATAATCTGCAAATACCTTGTTTCCAAACAGTAGAATTCCTTTGAATCCAATTGACTGATGTGCACCAAGAACAATACCAATGGCCAGATCAAATGTGCCAACAATCTCTACAAGTCTGGCATACTGAAACACACATCAATCATATAAAATGGATAAAGCCTTAAAAGGTTTGGGATTCCTGTGCATATTTAGGTGAGATTGGAGGACTGGGAAAGATTGTTTATTTTTCCACAGGAATCCCAATAAAAAAAGGATTAATAGCCTTTTGACAAAAAATAAATAAATGAAAGAACAACCAAACAAACCAAATTGTATACCTGTGTGTTGGTAAGACCTAATCCTCCCATATCTGTTGGAACCTGCAAAATATAATAGATAGTTTAATACTGGTAATGTATGATAATGATGTTGATACAACGATCACTATACTAATGATCATATAATGATGACAATAAAGTTATAAACTATGAATGATAGTCATGTTATTACCTGAAGACCAAATGCACCCATTTCCTTCAATCCTTCCATAACTTCATCACTGACTTTCTCATCTGCATCACTCTTAGCAGCATCATTGACTTCCTATTAACATTTTGAAAAACTAAAGCGTTAAAATGATTATTGAGTGAATGAGTTACACCAAGTAATGTTTATTTCTGTGATTGTTTTCATGACTTTTTAGTCTTGAGAAAGAATGTTATAGTTGAAATCTTAAATACTGCAGATAATTTCAAACTTCTGCAAGCTCAGGTTGTCAATGCATTTTTCCAACAATCCATTTCCTTAGTCTTCACACACCAAGGCAATCATAATTTGTATAAGTAGTTTTAATTACAATAGCTGTTATTACAGTTATATGCAAATGATTTCAAACAATGGATTCAAATCGAGGCTTTCGGCAAACCTATTGTTTTCGCCCGAAAGCCTTGACTTCAACCCATTGTTCAAAATCATTTGCATATAACTGTAATAACAGCTATTAAAATAACTGTATGGTAATATCAATAGTTAGTAATAATAAGAATGTATAAAATAACAATATTGAAGAGAGATAATGGATCAGTAGTGAATGAGGACCAAACATTGTTTTCTCACCTCAAAGAACTTCTGGACTGGATCCACAAAGGCTTTCAAAGTCTCTTCTTGCTCTTCATTTAAAACTGAAAAATAACACAAACATAATAAACAGATGCATGATCTAGAGGAATAAGCAGATTTTGACTAACACATGTGCCAGGGAGGATGACAAAATAGAAAAAAATATTTGATGATTAACTATGAATTAACTATTTATTAAGAGTGAATGGTCTGATCCCAGGTAATCGATGTAGATGAGGCATGATCATCTGATGGTGTTGATGTCTGACGTTTTGACAACCTGAGCGGAAGTCATCTTCAGAGTAAGTCTTTTAGTCTTTTAGTCATTTTGTTTCTTTACTCTGAAAATGACTTCCACTCAGGTCGTTGAAAAGTCAGACATCAACACCATCAGTCTTTCTCAAGACTACACCACCCCAGACTATCATGCCTCATCTACATTAACTATTTAACAATTAGACCTGCAGCCCGAATGGTCTACGAGTCAATAGCCCGCGAGGCCGAGTCTTCGAGGCCAAGTGGGCTATTGACTCGTGGACCATGAGGGCGAGAGGTCTAAATGTTTTAGTATAAACCAACTAGTAGGTCAAACTTTGCCATATTTTGAAAGAAAAATAACATTTCAATCGTTTTATTTTGAAAAAATGACAGATAATCGAAAGTGAAAATACCGAGCACGCGCTCAATGACGCGTGACGGCAAGTGAAAATGTATTCAAAACACATCGAAATTCTCCACAGTTTTAGTCATTTTCTTGATCAAGACTTTTGTTTTAACGGCTGAAAATAGCATATTTTTACTGCTATAACTACTATACATATTTGAACAACGGAGGAAAAGTCCAAGAAAAGTTTTTTAATCTGGCTTTCTCAATCAAACTGAAGAATCGTGTGATGGCGTCAGTGGCGCACGCTCTTCAAGTCAAAATTCATTCACAAAACATCAAAATTATGTGCTTTTTTGTCATTTTCTTGCTCGTATTTGCAATTTACGATTTAAGGAAAAGCATTACATTTAGTACTAAGCTATTACAAGAAATAAAAGAAACAAGAAACGTTTTCAAAGTTTACAAAACCGGCTCTTTTCGCTACTAGTGGTCTATCACTCAATAGCCCATTAGTAGAGTAGCCAATCAGAATGCAGGATACGTGATAGACCACTAGTAGGTTTATACTAATTCTTGTTATTATTTATCTATTTCATTAGTAGTTGTATATTTACGGTCTAATATTATTCATTTATCTTGACCGCTGTCTATCTTGTATAATGCATTAGCTTTACTGAGTATTAAACAGGAACAAGGGTACTGTCACCAAAATCACATCCCTTTACAATCCATGCAAGAGAGAAACAAGAGAGAAAACAAATAAAACATCTAAAGACTTTACACAAAAATAAAATATGAACTTCACAATTTGGTTGTCATGCTCATCAATAGGGATGAAAACTATAGTCCACCCTGAATCAAACCAGCGAAACAATATAGCCCACAATCTTGAAGTCATTTGTCTAGTTTACCTTGTGGAAATGGGAATACTTGTTCAGCTTGAAACCTGCCTTCGAACAAAGCCATTGCAAAAGACTTGGACTCAGACTCTTCCTGGAAAATATAACATACCATGAATTTGTCATTGCATTGAATTACTTCAGCTGTAGTCAATCACATTGTTCTTTGTTTGATTTTGCTTGTTAATGAATACTTTACTCACTCAAATAGAGCAAATGCAATTGAATGATGACATAAAATCAAATAGTAATACTTAAGGCCTGGCTAAACTAGGATACATGAAGCGCGCTACATTGTCGCGCGCTACATGTATCCTCAATGTTTCTCAGTTTAGCCAGCTCGAAAACATTGTAGCGCATGACAAATTTTGTAGCCGGGACACAAAAAATGTTTCTGGGAGAGAGCAGAAACATTTCTTGTGTCCCAGCTACAAATTTGGCGCGCGCTACATGCGAATGCGATGTATCCCAGTTTAGCCAACCGAGGCGACATGTTGCTTGCCAAATTTGTCACGCACTACAATGTTTTTGAGGTGGCTAAACTGAGAAACATTGAGGATACATGTAGCGCGCTACATGTATCCTAGTTTAGCCAGGCCTTTAGTGCAATTTTATGCTTATTCTAATGTTTAATTAGCACTGTTTAGTACTACTTGTTTCACGGGTATATTACTCTATAATTATACTTGTTATATTTTATTGTTCAACTGTATTTGCCCTAAAAGTAAAAGTATATATATTGATCTATTAAAGTATATCTATTGATAAACGTGTTTGCTGTGGCATATACCGATGCATGTATTTATAATTGGCATATCATTTGATAGCACACCTTTGCTTCTGTAGCATACTGTCTATGTAGAGTCGTAACTGTTGGTTTCACTGCAGAAAATCTAAAAGAAATAGATAACCATTACATTATAATCCTATAAAATATAAAAATACAACAAAAAAATAATAATGTTAATGTCATTATGATCTCTAAATGCTGAATGTCTTTATGGTCTTAATACTACGCATCATTAAGGGATTTTATCACAAACCAAAATACAATTAACTTCCTTGTCATTGTAATTGCCACCAAGCAGTAAAACTGTTATGCAATGTACTACTATGGTCGACATTTTCCAGTGATCTGGACTTATTCGACTAAACAATTCTATGCATAAAACTTACAAGTATTGAAATAAAACCCTATTAACAGTGACTTTAAATAAACAAAATTAAACGAGCTCACTAGAATTAAAAATATTGAAACAAAAGCTAGTTGAGAAGCCGACCGGCTTCGAGAACAGCGTAAACGTATAAAACTTATATTCTTCGAAGTTAATTTTATAGTAATATATTCTTACTATCACAATGCTCCCAATATGATAACAGCTTTAATTATTTTGGGCAGTGTTGATGACTTAAACAACGATAAATAAAACCCTTGTATAATATTATGTTCATTAGATAAAATAGCGTGTTTTTGTTTTGTAAAGTTGTCTTGTCTTATATATCACGAAAATTTAACTGACCTTTGTGACGATCTGACAGCATAAATTATGCTTCTTGATAGACAAGGGAGTCTTGCAATGCTAGTACACTTTCCTCTTAGCATTTTACCAAGTTCAAAGGAGTTTTTGTATTAATTTGAAGGGTATTTTGGTAGTTTGGTTCGCAGGTTTGTGTTTCGAGCATGCGATCATTGAAATACGTCATGAATCAACTAGAACCAAGTCCACTCCGTGTTCCAAAGTACAAAGTTCAATTTATCGTGCACAGGGATCCCGATAGACAACAAAATTGTAGAGTTGTTATAAAAAATATTTTTTCGTTTGTTTCGTTTGTTTATTTATTTTTATAAATCTTTACATAACAGAAATATAATCGCCTATAAGAAAAGAGCTTATATTGTTGTTCCTTGGGTTTCCTGTGGTTTATTTAACTTTGCGGGGTTCCTATAAAAATGTTTATTTATTATTATTTATTATTATTATATCGGTGTTGCATGAAAAATACAAGGAAAGCATTGACAGCTAATCATTAACAATGTCATGAGACACTACATTGTACTACCGCTGACGTGATAAAATTGCATCGCGGGAGGGTGTCAGACATCGCCCGGGATAAAGTGACGACCTTTGAACTTGTATATGCAACACAGTTGTCAAAATTTGAGACAATGGCGCAATCAGCTACGTACGAAATTCCAGAAGAAGACCTAACTGATTCTATGAAAGCCTTAGGCAGCGAAGTACAACTTACAACGTTTAAGACAAATCTACAAGATGGTCTGTCACAAGACCACCTTTGTCAACAGGAAATGAGAAAGCTTGGGATAGTATGTGTAGGATCCTGCAACTTTTGGGACAAAATTGTGTACATTCGACACTTTTTCAAAGAGAAACCAAGTGTGAGTGATAGCAATTGTATTCTCGGCGTGGAAACAATAGAAAAAGATATAACATGGGACAAAGAAAAAGCTGCGATTGTTTGCATGAAAGATGACATATCAAACAAGCAGAATTCCTCACAAAGTGCGACAGAGGAAAAGCAAAACGAGCCTTCTTCGAACAGAAATAAAATTCCTCTTCAAATTCACATTTCCGTTCTTGGGCAACGCTTGCCTGACAGACTAGCAAAGGTCTACTTAAGCCGACGGGATTCTAAAGTTGGAATAATTGGAGCTGTTGTGTTTTGTGCAGCAAGCAACACAACATTGCACTCTGCAATTGAATGGAATAACGTTGTGCAAGACGGCTTACAGCCTTACAAGAACATCCCCATCGTTTTGGTTGTAGAGAATATGAATGAGTCTGTTAAATGGATCGGTGAAGGCAACTTTGTTGAGGATCAAGAAGCAATGGACGAGTATTGTACTAAGAATGGTTTTTCTTCGTGGATGGAGATGGTTGACAGTGACTGGAAACTTGGCGAGAGGAATGTATTTGGCCGTGCAGTAGAGACCATTTTGAAACATGAAATGTGTGGAAAGAAGGATTCCACAAAATGAAACTTGACTTATGGGGGTATATTGCGTGACGCAGAATTACAGAGAGGTTGCGTGACAAAGTATGTGAAAGTTGTTACGTGACACTGTCAAAGAAAATAACAATAACAAAATGAAAAATAACAACAAAATGAAAAATAATAACAAAACGTTCTTTCTTGGATGGACATAATTGCCACGACGTTTCAAGAACTATGTAGAATAATTTAATTATTATCCATTCGACTTAGTTCTACGATTCTACCAAACCAAGCCGATGGTTTTGCTAGTTTGCTCAGTTTGGTCTTGGTCGCACGGACATATAGTCATTTTTGGCCTCTTCATTTAGCTGAATATCAATATTGTTTATTAGTCTTTTTTTAAATCCCCATCAATTCTTATAAATATTACTGAATTTTTTTTACTCGTTTTAAATAATTTTAATAATCCAATTGTATAAGTCCAAAATATCGTTGTTTCTCGATATACCCGTGTTGTTTAGCTAAAGGGTTCGATTTTGTTCAACGCTGTAAGATGGTTGTTGCAATTGAACGATGTTGGACGTAGGGGGATAAACGGTTTCAACATTGCCATTCAAAAAAATCGAACGGATGTCGAAGCCGTTTGCCTAGTCTCCCTCGCAGCCGATATTAGTGTCGGGCTTTCTGTCCCTCCCCACTAACGTTTGCCCGGCTCGAAAAAATGATGAGTTGGGCGCAGGCTGGTTTTATCGTGAAAACGGGTACGGGAGGGAATAGTTTTATCGAGGTCACATGATTTATTGGGCTCCCTGTGGTAGGCTCTTGAATGAATTAATGAAACAAAATCCCGCAAAATGAATGAAACAAACTCAATATTTTGAATGCAATCACAAGATTTATTAGTAAAAACAGTTTTGCATTACATTTTAGTCCCTTAATAGTGCTCAACATGTGCTCTAGTTTAGAAAAATGAATCAGCAGAATTAATTAGTCGTTTTCTTGCTTTTCTAACAATTGTACCAACAATTGTACCTATTTTTTCAAAGTATACCAAAACTTTTTATTTATTCCGATATTGTTTTAATTAGAAATGTCATGTTAGTTAATATCAAAAAGATCCAAAAAAGATTTATCAAAACATTAACCTTCAAAAATACAATTATTTTTATCAGTATGTACGCCAAGAAGGCGTTTTTTTTCCGACCTCGTCATGAGGATGTGTTATTTCCTATTGTGCCTTTTTATTCATTATGCAGTTTTACGAAATCTATTTGTGCAGTAAATTATCAAATCCCAGGTTATACGTTTGCAGTGCAGTTTCCAGCTGGTACAGATGGCTGGTCTTTTACACGAAAGGTTTTCCTTGTCGGTCAGTCTTCAGCTCACAATGGCCGTGGTGGAATGGACAGTTACCAATCTTTGCCGCCTCTTCACAGCTTGCCTTTTGCAACAACTAGGAAAAGAAGAAGGAAAAGCTTATTTTTCACATCTTTATCATCGTTGTCATTCTCTTTCTATACTTTAATAGTATATTGGGCGAGAAGAAGGTCATAAATCTAACAATTTAAAATTGCTTTTTGTTGGTTTTGTCGCATTTCCAGACAAAGTTGGTCACCCGCTTGAAGCTTACAAACTAGTGTCGCAAAGTATCATGGATAAGTTCAGTCGGTGTCGCAAAGCATCATGGATCAGAGTTCAGTCGGTACGCCTTTCTTGTAGGTAACTCAGTCATAGGACTTTCTCTTCACATGGTGACAAAGTTTCTCGGAAAGGGTATATTTTTTGAAAGTACTTACGTCACGGGCTTTCTTGTTCTTTTCTTTGCCTTTACATTGGTCACGCATTTGACCTAGTTTGTCCTGGAACTCTCCAACATCCTTTACGGACTTGAAAGGACAGCCTCCCTTGAAAGCTGGGCATCCTTTTCCAAGGCCCTCTAGCTCAGGTATTTTGTAAGGGCACTTCTTTCCCTTGTCAAAGGCTTTGCAGTGCTGCTTCACGTACTCCATAGTAACGGTGTCAGGTGTCTAGAGGCAAAAGCAAATGTATGTTAATCAGTAGCGAAGATGATTTCCAGAGAGGTTGCTGACAAAACTCTTCTAGGTTCTCGTTCTATAAGTTATGTATAAACAAATCCATAGCAGCCGACAATTGCAAAATCAAAAACTACGGACCACAACACAGCAAACAAGAATAAAAGCATGCAGCAGCACTCGCATTGAGAACAACATCAATGTCAATGCCGGTCATGTCTATGTCTTTAGATAACCACAATTTAGCAAAAGCAACAGGAATTGGATTCCAACTTAAAGTTCTATCCCGCGTAAAACAACGCCGTCACTGACAATAGAAACAACTCTAAATAACGGCAACATGCAGCCGCATCGAGAACAATATTGAAAAAAAAAAAACCAGGAATAACAGTAACATGATGTAACAGAAACAGGGGCGGATCCAGGATTTTCAAAAAGGGGGGAAATTTTGGTTTCGGATATATAATAACCCCAATAATGCTGGAGCTATCCTATCCCGGACGTGAGATATAACTGCTTAGAAAAGGGGGGGGGGAGTCACCCAAGAAGAGGAATTGGACAACAACTTAACAAATGTAATTCCATCTACTTACCACAAAACGGCCATGCAAGTCAGTTTTCAGACAGCAGCCAGACTTGAAGAATGGGCAGTGACCATGTTTGGCAACTTGTTCACCATTGGCTCCATGAATCAACTGGAAGGGTATCAATAGTGTCAATCAAGAAGAAATAAATTACCAACAAGTACTGCATATCAAATCAAAGATAAACTATGTGTTTCTAAAGCTGAGACGGTTGACACCGCCAAATATATCTTTATCTAGTCGAAGGATTTTATCTAGTTGAGGTTATACATTTGTCTTAAAGTGCAGTCCAAAATTTGTTTAAATTATTGTCATCAGATATGGATCAACTTTTCTTTTTTTCATTTCTGAATGGAGTTGGGGGCGTAAAATTATCACTGATGACGTGACAAACCCTGTCCGTGACAAACCCTGTCTGTAATTGTGAAGCGCAATAAGTCTGGTGAAATGCGTTTTACCATAAAACACTCCTCCGAGGGAAACCTTCCTTAATTACTTTTCTTTTGCGTTGGGTTTCCTGTGTTATGACAAAATAGAATCGGGGGGAGGGGCAGAGAAAGAGAGAGAAAAAAGAGAAGGGGTTCCCGCCTTTTCTTCCTCTCGCCCAGTCCCCCTCTTCTGACAGCACAGCGATCCCGAACCAAGGAAAAGCAAAAACGTCCCATTAAATCAAAGTAAATTACTTACTTCCATTGCCTTGTGGTTGTTGCACGTCCCTTTGCAGTTGTCTCTCATTTCACCCAGCTTGGCCTTGAATTCTCCAATAGTCTTTACATCCTTGAAAGGACATCCACCCCTTTTAAACTCAGGGCAACCTTTAGCAAGACCCTTTAGTTCTTTGAGGTCATAGGGGCAGGCAGAACCTCCTTCAAACACTGGGCAGTGGGCTTTCACGTAGTCCATGGTGACAGTATCGGGAACCTACAGGATAGTAATAAATAAATTAAACGTTTGCAAGCAAAGTCTTAGACACTCAAGGGGTTAGATACGAATGATAGATTAACTAAACAAAGTGACAATGACGGTGTTATGGACATGCAGCTGGGCTTGGAGAAAGGTGCTGGTGATGACAATGGCAATGACGATAATGATGATAAAGATGACAATGATGACAATGATAAAGATGACGATGATAAAGATGACGATGATAATGATGACGATGATAATGATGTGATAATGATACTAATGATGATGATACTACTAATGATGACAATGATGATAGCTACATATCACTCGTTACCTAGCCATTTATTACTTACAATAGGTTTTCCTTCGCGATCAGTACTCAATGGACATCCAAACTTGAAGAAAGGACAATGACCAATCTTTGCTACTTCTTTTCCATTGGCTGACTGGATAATCTATACAAATAACGATAAACAACTTTTAGAAGTACAAATCCAACCAATATTAATAAGCTCTGAATAGCTCCCGCACAGAATATGGGAGACAAGTAGTGCTAGTTTTTCACCCTCTTTTCAAAGTAAAGCCAACAACGTTTTATTTATCAGTTACAATAGTCCACAAACCCATTTTCCTCAAGGTACATCCAGGATCACATACTTTCTCGTATTTTAAAAACAGTTAATTTCGGTTGTTTCTCCAAACAAAAACTCGCGATCAGACCCTTGTTTTGTGTCACAACCATATTTGATTGTCAATCATCACTTAATGTATATTTTCGGCCCTCCTTTCTTCCCATGAACGCTCCTTAAGTTATCCTACTTGTCATACCTTCAAGGCTTCGTCGTATTTAGTCTTTCCTTTACAGACATCTCTCATTTCTCCAAGCTTTCCTTTAAACTCGCCGACAGTTTTCACTCCTTTGAAAGGACAGCCATTTTTGAAGGCGGGGCATCCTTTTCCAAGACCTTTCAGTTCTGGAACGTTGTAAGGGCAGGACTTTCCTTTCTGGAATGCTGGGCAGTGTTCTTTGATGAATGACATGGTGAACTGATCTGCGATCTAAAAACATTAAATATATTAGACTTACTCCACTCTAACAAGCCACACAATAAATAGTAATACCTTTTAGCAGTGACAATATAGATTGCTCAGAAATGGTCATGTCAAGAACCGTCCATAATTCTTGTACGTCTTGAGAAGAAATGCCCCTCAAATGTTACTGACAACCGTTTTAAATTAGATGTACTATTATAACAGTTTATTTACGCAAGCACTCAGTCGACTGTTTTTTTTTTTTTTTTGTGGTGTTACCCATAATCCTCATCGGTCTTGAGAGAAGGAAGTTTTAGTTTTCCTTCATGGCAACGTTTCAGTTTAAGCTAGCGTTTAAGTTTCTGCGACGATCATTATCATACACAAATGTTTTGAACTATATGTACAGTTGATTTTGTTTTACTTACGATGGGTTTGTCATTCTCATCGGTCGACAGCATACATCCAAATTTAAAGAAAGGACATTGACGACCATATTTGGCAACCTCTGCTCCATTGACACCGCCAATCATCTTAGAAAAAGAAAATAAACACAAGTTGGTTATCAAAAGATTGTCAGCCGTGCAAATACAGTGGTACCTCTATTTAGCGATCACCCATTAAGCGATCACCCTCTAGTAGGCGGCCAGGCAATAAAAAGTTCCAAATCTATTCCTATACCTATTCTATAAATCTATTCAGCAGCCAACCTCTATAATGCGGCCACTTTTGAAAGTCCCGAGGGTGACCGCTTAATAGAGGTACCCCTGTATAAAATATACTCAATATTGATATCCCTCAATCTCGGTACGGCCTCGTCGGCTCCGAGATGATGTACGGCTCGAATTTCGTGGAATATTTATTTTTAAAAAGCAAACAGCTAAGTACGAAGTACGAAGTACGAAGTACGAGCTATTTGTTATATATACACCCGTTTCAAAAATCGTTGTCGCAATCAAAGCTACAATGACACTATGAAGCCAGCAAAGGATGTCGGTATTTCTTCTCTTGTCATCAATTTATTCATAGCATATTTTGGATGTACGTGTTTGTGTTATATGACCATAACAAGTTGTTACAGTGGAAGATGATGAAACAAATATTTATTGAAAAATGTGTAATAAATCACAAATTCTGTTCATATTACCGACATCCTTTGCAGGCTTTAGAGTGTGGACTGTGGCTTGGTTTGCGACAACGATTATTGAAATAGGTGTATATACAATTGTTTCCTTAGAAACACTGACGGCGTATATTCTCCTCGTTATCGTGTATGAATGTACTTCTAACCAGTTTTTCTAGTATCAGCTCCTATAAACTTACCGACAATGCCTTCTTGTGGTTAGTAGTTCCTTTGCATTGGTCTCTCATCTGACCCAGCTTTTCTTTAAACTCGCCTATAGTCTTGACATCTTTAAAAGGGCAGCCATTCTTGAACTCAGGGCATCCTTTACCAAGTCCCTTTAGACATGGAATGTTATAGGGACAATGACGACCCTGCTGGAAGACTGGACACTTGTTTTTGATGTCGTCCAATTTGACAAAGTCAGTCGTCTAAAAATGAAGGGTATAATTAAACATGAATACCAACAAACACACACAAAAAGAACCAAACAAAAGAACAAACAATTAAGCAAACTATCTAGCAGACAAACAAAAACAAAAAACGAAGAACAGACACAACTAAAGAGAACAAACAGCCAAACATATGAAAAAAGAAAACCAGAAAAATTTACAAACATTATTCAACAGACAAATAAACGACTTTAAACGTAAACTTAATAAATAAATAAATAAACAAACAAACAAGGCCCTACTGAATATCGCCTTTGCGAGTAGGTTCCCTCATTAAAATTAGCATTATTTATTAGTATTAAATATCAACAAAAATCAAAAATTACTGAAACAAGATACACAAAACGATAGGATCTTCGTCTTTTATCATACATACAATGGGTTTCCCATTCAAATCTTCCTTTAGCAGACATCCATACTGATGGAATGGGCAGTGGCCATGTTTAGCGACTTGCTCTTGGTTGACGCCATTGATAATCTGATGGAAAAAAAAAATCGTTTCAATACACTCAAACTACTTAAATCACGTATTTGCTTACGCTTAGACACGTAATTACGTATCGTCGTAACGTTTACGCTTCTATATACGCCTAGGACTCAATCTCTACATTTTCAAATGATACCTTTGTCTTATTGGTTGGATAGCAAAGGAATAATGCAATGAAACAACTAAACATTCTAGCTAGACCATTAAACACCTCTAAGGCCTCTTCTACACGAATCCGATCTGGCTGACACCGTATAGAAATATTTGCGTCCACACGAATCCGCGTATCCGGAGGACTCAAGTAAAAGTATGCGGTTTCGGTGACCGGATTCACTGGATTCGTGTAGACGATAGGCATCAAAAAGTATGCGGTTTCAAAAGTATCCGGATCCGTGTAGCCGGGATCTAAATTACTGAATTAAAGATAACAAAAAAAGCAATTTTGCTAAACTGCTCTTTCAATCAATATTCCTTATATAAAAGGGTTTAATAACTGTTGAAGGCTATACTAAGTCCTCGAGCCGACTATTTACAAAGCATTAGCAGTTAGCAGTTCTGTTAATAACAACTCACCTCAATTGCTTTGGTGTAATTGGCATGACTTGTGCAGTGGTCTCTCATTTTACCCATTTTCTCTCTGAACTCACCAACATCTTTCACGCCTTTGAATGGACAGCCATCTTTGAACTCCGGACATCCAGCTGCAAGACCTTTCAGTGCTGGAACATTGTATGGGCATGCTTTACCACCCTCAAATACTGGACACTTTTTCTTGATGTCATCCATAGTCATGTAGACCGAGTCCTAGAGAACATATCATGAGATATTATTGCATCATCATCAATTATATTACAATTGCCATTATCATGACCATTTCTCATCGCCATCATTCATATTACAATTGCCGCAGCAGTCATTACCATTTCTAAATCATCATCATCATCACAATTTCTCAATCATCACCATATTTTATATGTCATTCATCATTTCTAAATCATCATCAACATTTGTATTATAATTACCACTATCATCACCACAATTTCTCAATCATCACCATCACCATATTTTATATATGTCATTCACCATTTCTAAATCATCATTACCACCATAATATATTTATATATAACAATTACCATAACCATTTCTAAATCATCACCATCATCCTCATCACCATCTACATCATCTTTATTATAATCGATATCATCTTATTTCTCATGCAGGTGCCATCATATTCGCATTTGATCTCTAGCAAGCGGCGACGGGATTCCCAGTTGCATGCTTCACGAAATATTTAAAAGTAATTCGCCGTCGCTCTACAAGAATGGTCGTTTCACAAAGGATCAAAGGATCGCGTTGGACCTTTTTCAACGCCGAAAACCGCTGTGACTAGGTCAAGCAGGAATACTTTCCAGCAGATTGTAACAAGCAAACATGGAATACTTTGCATAATACCGTTTAAGTTTATATTTCATCAGCATGGGATTTATTAATCTACGTGGGGGATGTCTATAAACGATAGGCAATGTAATGAAATATGTAACACCGTAACAAATGTTGACTTAACTTTACTGAAGTTTCGAGCTTGCGTCAGTAAAGTAACTGACATTTTTTACGGCGTTACAAATTTTATTAAATTGCCTACCGTTTATATCAAACACCGACGCAGACAATACTAGTCTACCAGCTAGTTTCCATTTGATGTCTATAGATATTATTCCATGGAAAGTGCGCGCAAGACACGCTCATTCGTGTTTTGATGCTTCGCAGCTCGTCAATAAAAATCGTTCAAGCACTTTCTATGGCGTATGTTGTTTATTTCATAGATACCGAGATTCGATCTAGAATGCCCTTTGCTTGCTAGCTAGCGCCGTTTGATGTCTCGCTATCATCATGCAATGATAAATCAGAATCGAAACACATTTTCTGAGAATTATTATATTTGCTTTTTTTAAGAAATTAACTAATAGACATTTTGTCATAGTGAAAAATCATCATTCACGTTTCTGATACGACAAAAATTGCATACGATTTTTATGCCAGTAAATCTAACTATAGATCTATTAATGCAATAAAAATAGTTACAAAACTCACTGGAAATTCGCGAGCATTGAACAAAAGAAATTATAACCGTGGTGCAGGTTGTAAATTTGAAAAACGTGCATCGCAACTTATATAAAAATTCGGCCATGTACTCTCTAATGAGCTTTCATTGTTGGTTAGAAATGATATAGATAAAAAAATTATAGTTGAATAGCGTTCAATATGAAAATGTTTGGTCTCGCAAATTGCCTTGAGGCCAGTGATTAACACCGATTAATTCAGTTTTGGTAAAAAAAGGAACTAATATTGTCTGGTACGTGATATGAATAATCAAGGAAACCACAAAGTAAAACAAACTATGACCCATTTTGTCTGATCAATTTCAATAGCGCAGCGCGGATGGTCTAAATATACATTAGATGATTAGTGCGAATCTAAAAACTGTGGGCATCCAGTAATATTTTAGAAACCATCTATCGTCAATTGATCAACCTGAAACAAATCTGCAGTAACTGCAAGAAGTTCGACTGACTTGAATACAGATAAACTTCGTGTAGTTTGAGAGTCGTTTCACATTGTTCAACGAATAAGTAAACGGTTACTGAAATATTTATCGGTGCAGACGGATTTTCGATTCACAATGTAAATGTATAGGTCAACTTTTAGCCACCTACAAGACCCTGATTAAAACCAGGGGGTATAGTGTGGGGTTTTTTTTTAAATTTATTTTTAAATTTTTCTTTAATTTTTTTTTGTTAAATTTAGTTTTTTTTAATTTAATTTAATTAATAACCCAATTAAATTTTAAAGACTATCGTGTAATCAAAAAAAGAGAATGCCATATAAGTGTTTCCATAAAAACTTTAAACTAAGCCAACTTCGCAGCATCTCACTTTCAATTTGAAATAACTAGTATATATATATATAATCTTATTTTGATTTATTGCATGTCAAATTTGTTATATTTCGTCCGTCACATATATATTTTAATAGGCAAACTTTCAAACTAGTCGAAAGTCAAATTTAAAATTTCTCTTGTAAATTATAAGTCATTTTCCGCCGTCTATGAAAAGGGTTCGTTATAGAGACAACACTACTATATAGTACATGCGTTTATAGCACATATTATTGAAAAATAAACAATTCCATCGAAAAAACTAACTATTTAGGATGTCAGGTTTGGAGTAACTTCAAATTTCCCGGACACTGTATGCAGGCTAAAGCCTGGTTCACACTAGTGACATAAGCATAATATGAAGGCTTTGCTCATTTGCCGCACTTGTCTCATACCTAGTCGAGAAATAGGCCTCGCCGAGTCTAAATACGTTTTTGTGCTTATGTTTATGTCGCTAGTGTGAATCAGGCGCTTAAAACCTAACCCTTGAAGAGAATAAATGTAATATTTTGATTTTCAGTATTTGAGTAGACGCACTAAATCCGTGAAACAAATATTACTAATTACTAGTAAATAGTGTTGACGAGACAATAGCTATTAAGCTAAATGCAGGTTAAATAAATAATTGTAAAAATTATTTCTTCTTTAATAAAATTGAATTGAATTGAATTGAATTGAAAACAAAGGAATTAGCATATTTTAGCACCAATTTTGTACTGTTTATGCTTCACGGATTAAGTGCGTTTACTCTAAGACCCCGTCTACACGGATCCGGATACTTTTGAAACCGCATACTTTTTGATGCCAAACGGCCTATCGTCCACACGAATCCAGTGAATCCGGTCACCGAAACCGCATACTTTGACTTGAATCCTCCGGATACGCGGATTCATGTGGACGCAAATATTTCTATGCGGTTTCAGCCGGATCGGATTCGTGTAGACGAGGCCTAACATTATTCAATGTATAACAAATTAAAAAATATATATATAAGATAGCAAAGTAACAAAGTAACAAAGTCATAAACACTCAGTATGGGTTCGTTTTGGCAACATTTTTGGAAAAATACATCGGTATCAGTTGTGTGTCCCTATGATGTCTTTATAACTTTAATTGCGTAAAAGCGTATTTGCGTACAAAACTAACGTCAAATTGTGATTCTATTACTGATTTCAGTTAATGATTATATAATACCAAGTTTTTTATATATTAGCGCTTTTCAAAACGTCCATGACCTGGCATTAAAATGTATTATTGCATGACAAACTAAATGCTCACCATTGCAGACTGTGGCCCAAAAACTGGCTTTCCATCTTTGCCAGTATTGAAGGGCCAGGAACGAGCGGCGACAGGGCACTTCTTTCCTAGTTTCCTTTCCTCGTTATATTCAAGCAATATCGCTTGTTGGATAGCGTGTGCCATAATTTTCTTGCCATTCTCATCATCTGGTACTAGCGATGCTAGAACATCGGTCACGTCTCCAAGAGTCTTGCATTGCCCTGGCTTCACAATACAGCCATGGTCAAAGACAGACGACTGCGCCATCTCTTCTTTAAGACCAGTAAATGGGCATCGGTTTTCTTTGAAGACGGGGCATTTTGCCTTTACCTCGGCCACAGTAGTTTGCTGTAAATGGAAACATATCAAATTTTACTCTAGCTAAAGTACCACGTTTGACAAAAACATTACGAAATTTCGTTATTTAACGCGCAACATAACGGGCATTGTGCATTTTGTTTCACTTTAATCGGAGTTTGTTACATGTACCATAGATAAAAATACTGACGGCATAAACGGACAGTGCATTTTTAAAACTTCGGCAACCTTTTTGCCTTGTACTCTAGCTAAAGTACCAGGTTTGACCAAAACATCATGAAACTTCGTTAGTTAACGCGCAACATAACGCATTTTGTTTCACTTCAATCTGAGTTTAGAATAGAAATCCCTTACCCTAGACATTTTGCTTGAGCTCAGAGCTTGGATAACTGGATTGAATGTTAAGCTTTTCTCTGCCTGGTTCAGTTCTTCGAACGAACACTGTCGTTGCGACTGAAACAATAATCTGGTAGGTCGTGGCTACATTTATTTATGTATCTGCGGGTCTCGTGATTGGAACCAAGGGGTCACCGTTCATTGATCTGATTGGCTGCCAATGTAGAAACAACGTCATGTAGGCACTGCTCTGTTTATCATGCACGGCGGCAATGTTTATTCCCATGAGAATGAACACCTTTGTTTGGAATGTTCTGGAACACATAAAAGCGAGGGCAAGGGAACCCAAGGAAAAAGAAAGCATTGTACAGTAAACTTTCTGCCACAAAATAACATTAATAATAAGTATCCAATACCCCACTCCTTCGCAATCCTAGTTCGCAATCCTTTCATAATAGACATAATTAGCCAACGTGTGACTGCATGTTTTTGTCATGGTATGTATGTTTGCACCCAATTCAAAACCTCTGCGAATATGAACTTGTTCCCAAACATTTCTACGTGATATCGAAATACAAAAGGCAAAGAATCCTATTCCCAAAAGATTTGAATTGGATGAAAACTTATATAACAAAGGTGGTTACGTAATCATAAAAAGCGCCACACTGTGTGACATATAATTTTTCAAAGAAATTATAAAATCATCTGTGAAACTTGCAGGCATTACTATGTAAATAGAATGAGACATTAATAAGATTATAATGTAGATGAAATAACGAAATTCCTGGAGATTTAGGGATTAGTAGAATGGTAAAAATAGCCACGCAAGTCACGGGCATCAGTTGGGAATTGAAGTCACGTTGCATTAGGTAAACAATTCTATTTTTAGAGCAAATGACATAACTTTTCGAGAAAGGGCTTCAACATTTGCTTCAACATAGGTTCGATTTTGTTGAGCGCTGTAGAATGGCTGTTGAACAATGTTGCCGAACGTAGGGGCAGTTTTTAAAAATGTTTATTTGAATACAATAAGGCTTAATGGTACTTTTGTACATTCATAACAAATTATGTCTATATAGTAGTACGTTAATACACCGAATTTGAATGTTGTTCACTGTTTGCGTTCTGATCACGTTTTTCAGCCCCATTACATAAGAGTTCAGGTTCACAAATTTCGACCTTCAGACTATCCTGAGAAATATTGCTTTACATTTCCTGTACAAAGCTTAAGATCAAAGAGCAAAGAGTGAGAGTTAGTGGTACGCACGCATTAAAAATATAAGGCTCATTGAGAACCCTCTCGATGCTGTAGACAGTTGTGTAGAAGACCGTAGTATGGTTGTTGAACAATGTTGAACGTAGGGGGCAAACGGTTTCAACAATGGCTTCAACATTGCCATTCAACAAAATCGAAAGGATGTTGAAGCAAATGTTGAAGCCGTTTACCCGGGCATTTAGCCAAACTACAAGCTATTCATGAAAATGTTTATTTGAATACAATAAGGCTTAATGGTACTTTTGTACATTCATAACAAATTATGTCTATATAGTAGTACGTTAATACACCGAATTTGAATATTGTGTTAATATTTATTTTTTTCAAAGTATACCACGGGCTGTAGGATACTCTTTGCTTCGAGTCGTGAGCAATGTTTGTTAGTGGACTAAATAAAACACAACATACTCACTTGAGGATAAATAAAACATGAATTTACTGTCGTTTGTGTTCATTTTCCATCTGTGTTTAAACGATAACTAGCCTAATCTACATTTAACTAGACGATCATGGGGATCGTGAAGTCGGGCTAGGGCTGCGGGCTTCCTGTGGTGCAACTAAAGCAGTGGCCAGGAACAGAGAAACACAGTGTTCGTTCGTATTTCACGATTTTAGCATCTTGAGTAATATTTTTTTTGTGGTGCCAATCTCAAAAGTTAATAAATGTTATAAATTTTTTTTGAAAGCAAATCGCTATTGAAAATGATACCAGATCACGTCGAAATTTATTAGTTAATTGCATATTGTTTAGTTGCATTTCTCAATATGACAGCCCTTAAATTCACCACGTATAATAGTCATTATCCAGCCTCTAAAAAAAATTGTAATAAAAATTACTACCACTTCAAAATCCCTCACTAGTGGAGTTGTAACTAGAGTAGCTGAATGAAATAAATTGACCCAATAACAACAAAACCCTTGAATTTGCAATGAGTTGAGTGATTGAAACCACATTTATTAACATGGCAATGTATTCTAGATGTCATGGGTACTTTCTTTTGCAATATACTTACGGATGACCTTTCTTAAATTCCTGCTTAATTTTCTTCATTTAATATACGTGTAAGTTGTTTAATTGGGATTCTGCTTGGTTCTCTATCACGTTGAAGTACAGCACGAGGTTTGTTTATTACACATTCCACGGCATATTCAGAAGCAGGAAACTTTGCAAATCGAGACCTCGGACATTCTTTGGACATATAATCTTTATTAATTACTCGTGCCCAGGCCTATGGCCGGCACGAGTCTTAAAATGCAACGCGTGTTTTTTTATTTTTATTACTCGGGCTTTCCAAAGGAAACCCGAGTCTTAAAATGGGCTTCAATGTTTTTTTTTTTTTTTTTTTTCTTGGGTCGCAAAACGCCGTCTAGTCGTCACCGCGCATGCGTATGGTCACAGCGCATGCGTAGACTGGCCAATACGAGCACATTGATATTTGATTCGTCGAAGGATTGATTTTTAGGTGGAATATTCTCATATTTTATGCGCTCACTCCACATGATTCGCAGTAGAATTACACTTAAGTTTATGTCGAATGTTTTCGGAAAGGGTCACTGTGAATTTTAATAAAGATCATGCAATTTACGGGCTAAATAAGCGAGCCAACTTATTATGATGGAATTTATCGAGAAATCGTCCCACAGGTAGCCCAAGCATAGAGTCAGTACAAGGGAATGTATGGTGAATTGTAATTTTAACATAAATATGTCAATAAAATTTCCCTTTCTTACATGGATGTTTTTTGTGGTCTCTGATAATGTCTGTGAAGAATTTTTGGAAAATTTGATCAATTGTACATCCCCTTGTTAATATCAATATATTAACAAGGGGATGTACAATTGATCAAATTTTCCAAAAATTCTTCACAGACATTATCAGAGACCACAAAAAACATCCATGTAAGAAAGGGAAATTTTATTGACATATTTATGTTAAAATTACAATTCACCATACATTCCCTTGTACTGACTCTATGCTTGGGCTACCTGTGATCGTCCCTGCTATAAACTCATAATGCTATGGAATTGATTCACAACCAGTTACAAAGGACGAAGCTGTTACTACTGGATATTTAACTGTATTGTAAGCATTCTTAGAGAGTACAATACAGCGCACTAGAAGTGAAGACAACAACAGTAGTGATGTTTAGGGTAAATATTTTTCTTCTTGTAATTATTTCTTTTATATTTTTGATTAAAATAACGAGTTTATCTGTCAATAGTTTAGTTTTATTGACTATACTATTAGCTCGTACAAGCTTCAGATCCGCGATTGATTGGCGATTGCCGAGCGCTTAGCTTCTCGGCAAAGAACAACAAACTTATACGCAAAACTTTTAATCGCTTCAACCTATTATCTAGCAGTTGAACGATGAAAGTAATATTTCTTTGTTTACAATATGTCAGATAACGTGACCGATTTTAAACATCAAGGTCAAGCTCGACAACAACAAATATAAAACAGCTGAAATCAGCCTCTCTGAAAACTACATCCAACAGCCTAAATTAAATCGCCTCAAATATAACACCAATTGCTTTAGTGACTAGTATCTATCTTGCTTTTTCTTGCGTTTATTTTGCAAGAACAACTTTTATAATAACACTGTTTCTAGACAGTCTTTGAGCTCGCATGTATCACTGCACGAACCGAACATCGATATCCAGGTAAAAGCAGTACAGGCAAGCGGATCACGGACTCAAGGAACGGACCAAACAGAAAAGGAGGACCAAAAAAATAACTTTTTTTTCGCTTCAAATCATCTCAAGCTAATCCAAGAAAATGATTACATAATCGTAATGAAGCCCGAGTTCACGCAGTTATGCGTCTAGTTATTTTTATTCTTTGTGGTTTCCATGTCAGAAGTTGTACTTCGGAAAGCCCGAAGGTACTTTCGGAAATCCCGAAGATGTCACGAAGTATTTTGATTGGTAGACCGAAATGCAATCAGCCAATCAGATTGGATCATGACTGCATCAAAGGCAAAGCGACCAAAGCCGACAAAGCCATGCTCCATGCAAGTCTGATGGAATTCTGTCCGCCATTAAACAGTTTTTGCAAACATGGATAATTTGGACCAAAAACTAACACTTTTTATTCGTTTGGGCATTTTTTTTTTTCATTAAATTTTATCACTTTCAGCACAATCTCGTTTTTTTTTAACAATAATAAATAATTCGAAAACTTTTCTTTTTATAGATGTTTTTTTACTAGCATGGAATTTTACATATAATTATTTTTCTGTATTATTAGAACTATTTATGATAAATATATAAATTGTATATATGTTTATCAATTTTGTTATTTTAATTATTGTTAAGCTTGCTCAATTCGTCTGTATTAATTGTTATTATTATTATTTGTTTTTAGATATTGACACCCCTTCTGGTTGTGAGGGAACAGCAACGGCTGTGAAAAACAACCTGGCCAACAAGTTACATATGGCCTCCACCCCTTCTGGTTGTGAGGGAACAGCAACGGCTGTGCAAAACAACCTGGCCAGCATAGTAAATATGATCGAAAACCCTTTTAGTGTTCGTGAAGGAACAGCAACAGCTGTGAAATACGAATCATACTTATCGCAGTATTATGAGCAAAATGATTATGATCAAGAAGCCTACAAATACAACTTATCAGAATTGTAAACAACATGTCATGTGTTTATATTCTACTGGACTTAACAAAGGAAACAGTGTTCTTGCTCACACCAGATATCCTATTGCAAGCATAATGATCTTTGGTATTGTTTCTATTCTAATGATTGTTATGTTGTACTATGTACAGAAACTGTATTTAAATATTACACAAAACATTGACAAGAATAAAGAGTTTATTATGAAATATCAAATGGCTTGTTTTTTCCATTGCAGTTTATATCCAATATGTTATGCCCACAGATTTATCAGATTTGTGTGTTCACCTTATTCAATATTAGTTACCTGAAATTGTCAGTCTATTTGACATGTTGCATTTGTTTTGCGATTTGTAACAAACTTATACAAATACACTATGCCACTTTTTCAAATGTTAGTTTTGATAATTGTTTTTCAGAGGCAATACTGAATCCATCTGTAAAAGTAACCGAAAAAAATAGTTTTTTAAAGTTTAAAATTAAAATTTCAACTTCAAATATCAAAACCCTAAATTGCATATCTGAATATTCCGGACCATACGTACTGTGACATATCGAAGAGGGGGCTTTCATTTAAGGCACCTTTCATATCGAGGGGGGAGGTGGGTACGTTATTTTCAGAAGCTATATACTGGGGTTGCCTCCTCAGACATCTCTGTGATCCAATTTGGATTCGGGTTTCCTGTGCTGCTACTAAAGAGGGACTAAGCACTAGTTAGGCAAGACAAATGTGCCTCTCCCCCTCCCCTGCTCAGTTTTTCTCTTCACAACAGAAAGCCCAATGAAAAGAGATATAAGAGATGCCTGCATAGGAGGCTAATAGGGAGGGTTGTTACAAATTTCATGCTGTTTTATAGCCTTATAGGGGTTTTTTAAAATCTGGACGAAACTTATAGGGGGGGTTGGGGGTTATGATAATTTTTGCCAACCAGGAAGGGTAATATTTGGAAAAGACAATCAGTGATTTTGCCAACCCTCTGTACGTAACTTTAATATGCATTTAATACTATTGGACCATACTGTATTGTCAGTCGGGCATTACAAGCACCCCTGAGTTACTCAATCACACCAAGGCACGAGTGAACGCTTCCTCAAAGCGTCTAGTTGTATTTACATCAACAGACAATTGTACAGCTTTTTCAACAAATTACAATCGTTTTCTAACGATATTAACAAAATGTTCATGGACTGTTGTATTCTTACATATACGAGCGACACGAGCAAGATAAGACTTAAGCGATTAAAATGCTAAATAAAATCGCCTTTTTATTTAACATTATTACGAAAACATCTTCATTCAATAGGCTTAATGAGCTTACAATAAGTAAAAAGCAAGTAAATAACATAAAAAAGTTTGTTATTTTGGTGTCTTCAGGACTTACATATAAATACAGTAGGTTGTTGTTTTCCAATATTAGGGCGGACTTGTTCAAACTCACGTCTTGTCTCAGTTCGACCTTGATCTCTTCGGACGATACCTTGCTGCTTTCCATATCTTGTGAGGAATTCACTTCAGTATAGTTCGTTTTGTCACTGTCATTTGTATTGTCATTTGGGATATTTTTGCTATGATCATCAACGATCTGGTGTGAACTAGTGAGAACTATGAGATCATGGTTGACAAAAGCACCATTTGGGATCCCTGTGGTCGAGCTCGTAAAGCATCATGGGGGACTATACGCGACGTAGACAGACAGACAGACAGACAGACAGACAGACAGACAGACAGACAGATAGATAGATAGATAGATAGAACTAAAGTCGGGCCGCCTATGGCTAGCCCGACTAATGAGTGCTTCCATAATTTAGTTGGGGTTGCTTTCATTTGAAAAGTATGAAATGACACGACACATACCCTTGAAAATGTCAAAACTTTTTTTTTGTGATAAGGTTTGCTGTGGTGAAATTTTATCTGAAATGTCTTTCGTACGGCATATGTACTTAAACTAGACGCCCAGATTGAGCATTTACTCGTGCCCTGGATGCACTGATGATGAAAAATGAAAATATGAAGATCAATGTTTGAGTGTTTTTTATAAACCTGTGATATAATTATATATTATTACGCAATAGTGGAGTCTAGTGTCATTGTTTTCCTTTTGTAATTATCGATTATTGAAACTGAGGGAGGTAGATCTGTAGGCTGCCCCAGGAACACCTGACTTTATAACATAGATGGTATATTATAACATAGATGGTATATAACGCACGCTGTGATTGGCTAACATCTATGAACTAGATTTGGATATACCATAGATTTTTGCTCACGTCAATTTTCATGTCAACGCGAAAAACAATCTATTTTCACCCGGCGTTTTTTTCGTGTTTTACCCTTGCAAAAAATGGACGAATTTCCTAATTTTTTGCCTACAAAATGAACTTTTGGACTCTCAATCAAGTTCAGTAACAAACCATCTATGAACTATCTCTTCTATAATATAGACAACGTATTTTTACACACAAAGGTTTATATAGAAGGAAATAAGTTATTCATCGTGGAATGTGAAATTAAAAGGATACTTAATCAATTGTCTCACGATTGAGGTCATTGGTAGAAATACCGCGACGTTTCGACTGCAATCTGCTAGTCTTCATCAGGCGATGGTGTAGACTGGATGATGGTTGTCTTATATACTTTTCGTCGGATTATCGGCGCTGTGATTGGCTGACGCGTGATGTCACAGCATGCTTCTTGATTGTTGGTTTATATATTTCAAATAAAGTCTGTTTAAAATAATGAGGCATCAAAATAACCTGGAATGAAAGGAAAATGCCCAAATTGGCACAAACATATTGATCCAAAAGTCCAGTCTCTAAAACAAACTCGACAATATCCAAAGAAAAACTGACAGCATTCACATGAAGTTTGGTTTGAAAAGCGTCCACTCGGAGTAAATAAATTAGACAGCATGATGAAGGAAATTAGCAAATGCTACCGAGTTGTCTCGTGTCAGTTTACACTAACCATTCCTTGATGCTGGAGTCGCCAGCAGAGGTATAATGGCTATCTCTGGCCAAAGATGTGTACAAAGGTTAAGCCATTACAACACTCGTCCGTCGACTACACAGCTTCATCATTGCAGCGAAGTGCTTTCAAGACGCCTCGAGCAAAGTTCGTCTTCAGGTGATCAGTATTGTCAGTCAGCCTTTCCTTCAACTTCCTCCAGTAGCAACGGCAGCTCAAAAGAATAATTGGCACCTTCATGAAGTGCAAGGAAGAGCTCCACAACATATCGACAATTGGTTCCTTGTTCAACAATTGCTCTTTTGAAAAGTTTGAATTTGTCTTCATCCTCAGCTAGTAAATAACTCAGTTTTAGTTTGAAAACTTACACTTTTGATATTGTCGAGTTTGTTTTAGAGAATGGACTTTTAGATCAATATGTTTAAGACAATTTGGGCATTTTCCTTCCATTATTTTGATGTAAAATGACTCGGCACTCGCTATTCATTGTGAATAGAATTGAAAAATTTGTCAAACTGGAAACTTACCGAGTTTGTAAAACGCCAAGCGTGCGTAACTTTAGGAGAATTTGTCATTTGGACAAACTTGAAATATAAAAACCTTTGTGTGTAGAAATACGTTGTCTATGTTATAAAAGAGATAGTTCATAGATAGCTGTGCGTATATCCAGTTCTACATGCACTTGGGAGGTTGCTTAAGCACTCAAAATAGCTAGAGTGGAACTCCGCTTCGCGTCGTGCCACTCATTACGCTATTTTTCGTGCTTAGCAACCTCCCGCGTGCATGTGAACTGGATATACGCACGCTAGTTATGAACTATCTCTTAAATGAATGTTTGCTGGATCCTACCTACAGACTCGTCAACACAAACAAAATGACTCAAAATGTACTACAAATTTTAATATAGTTTTTAAAATCTATGATAGAAATAATATATGTTATTTACCGGCTGGGAGGTCCGTATAGTGAAAAACTGCCCGAGGTCTTGGATGTACGGACCATTATTCTCTCTCTATATTAAATTAATGTTTTTGATATTTTACGACGCGCGTTGCTTTCAAATGGCTTCCCAGTAGTTTTACTGAAAAAGAGCGGGTTGTCAGAAACCGGTTTTCATTCAGTGTGACGGCGCCTCGACAAACTTACAGAAATTTTAATGCCAAAATATTTTAAATTACTGCAGCTTTCTCCATCATTCCAAATCAAATATCGTTTAAAGAGAAAGGGTTTTGTTTATATCTCAACATCAAAGAAAGCCAAGAAACAAAAAACAAGTTTTACAAAGGATTTTAGCTGACACGAACGGAACACTGAGTGAACCAAGATGGATGTTGAAACGAGTTGAAATTCGTCGTTCTTGTGGACATTTGCATCAAGAAAAAAGCCTACTGAATCTTATTTTTTCGATAAATGATAAGAAATAAGAAATTTAGTCGAAGTCACCGACAACTGCTGAAGGAATTAATTTGTCTGTGTCGTAATTTATGAAGAAGATGAAAGTTGAAAGCATTAGGATCGCTGACAGGACTTTGAATCAAGCAAATCGACCTTTTTCAAGATTGTTTATCCTTTTGTATGCAGAAAAAGAAAGACAAGAACACTTCCTTACTTCAAAAACGTTGTAGACTTTGTACATAAACTTCTCGTGAATTTATAGCATTTTAAAAGTGACTGAAAAGCAACGGCATATCTCATCAAAAGATAGCTCAATTCACCGCCGTGTTGTTTACAACATAGTTAATAATCTATTAACTATGTTTACAAGGAATGATAAAAACTACAAGTATATTTTTCAACTACTATCGAGGTATGTGAACGAGCTTTATATTCTTTAGAAAATTAAAAAAAACTTTGTGTATTCTCTCGTGAGTTTTTGCAATATTGATTTGATTTTCTCAACTTTTGCTTGTCAAAATGTTTGCAAAAACAATGCTTGCCACGTAGCTTTTAATTTTCTCTCAGTCGGTTATCGCATTCTGTCAGAGTCATTTGGTGAATTCAGAATTCTAGATCTAGTACTATTTTGATCGATAAATGATTACCATAATTAACAATTACCTATTAAAAAGATTTTTCAAATTTTTCAAAAATTAATATCGCTGGGAAGAAATGGTACCAACGAACAGGATACCGCGGACCGGGCAGATCGTGAAAAACTGGCCCGCTCGCTAGCCAATCACAGCGCGCGAATCACAGGATACCGGACCGAAAAAAATTATAGATTTGTTATCTATTAATATATTTAGTGCGTGTGTGGTCGATCTAGATACGTTTTTGGGGGGTTTAGAACGACCGATTAAACAATCCAAGTTATTGTTTACATGCAGGTTAAGCACAGGGAGCCCACTCAGAGACTCACGGATGATTGGTTTACTCCACGTTTGTGTGTCAAGATTGAATATCGTCTTCAATAAAATCCCTTCAAAACACAAATGTCTCCTATTTTTCTGTAATAATACACGTTTTGGATGATCATTTAATGTCCCTATATGAAAATTTCTTCGAAATTTTCGGGATGACACGAGATTCAGTTGAATACTTAAAGGCTTATATACACGGGGAAATATAACTTTTGGGCTTCCTGTTTTAGCCAGGGGACCGCGCTCTGCCATCGGACGATAGGACTGATAACAAGTATGTTCAAGATGGCCGGTTTGTTATCGTTTTAATCAACACAGAAGGAATATGAACACAAACGCCGGACAGTAAATTCATGTTTTATTTATCCTCAAGTGAGTATGTTGTGTTTTATTTAGTCCACTAACAAACATTGCTCACGACTCGAAGCAAAGAGTATCCTACAGCCCGTGAGTATACCAAACATTTTTATTTATTCCGATGTTGTTTTAATTAGAAATGTCATGTTAGTTAATATCAAAAAGATCCAAAAAAGATTTATCAAAACATTAACCTTCAAAAATACAATTATTTTTATCAGTATGTACGCCAAAAAGGCTTTTTTTCCGGCCTTGTCATGAGGATGCGTTATTTCCTATATTGCCTTTTTATTCATTATGCAGTTTTACGAAATCTATTTGTGCAGTAAATTATCAAATCCCAGGTTATACGTTTGCAGTGCAGTTTCCAGCTGGTACAGATGGCTGGTCTTTTACACGAAAGGTTTTCCTTGTCGGTCAGTCTTCAGCTCACAATGGCCGTAGTGGAATGGACATTGTCCAATCTTTGCCGCCTCTTCACAGCTTGCCTTTTGCAACAACTAGGAAAAGAAGAAGGAAAAACTTATTTTTCACATCATTATCAATCGTTGTCATTCTCTTTCTATACTTTAATAGTATATTGGGCGAGAAGAAGGTCATAAATCAAACAATTTAAAATTACTTTTTGTTGGTTTTGTCGCATTTCCAGAGAAAGTTGGTCACCCACGTGAAAGCTTACAAACTTGTCTCGCAAAGCTAAGTATCATGGATCTGTTCAGTCGGTGTCGCAAAGTAATATGTTTCAATATGTCAAATATTACTATCAGGAATACTACAAGCGTGTATATCAGTACACAAGTTTTAATCTCAAGACATGTTCATGACAAGAACAATACAACTAGAACAGGAAGCACGTGACCTCACGTCACGTGTAATATTAGATGTTGTAACATGGATCAGTTCAGTCGGTACGCCTTTCTTGTAGGCGACTCATAGGATTTTCCCTTCACATGGTGACAAAGTTTCTCGGAAAGGGTATATTTTTTGAAAGTAACACAGCAATCCCACAATAAATGAAGTACTTACATCAAGGGCTTTCTTGTTCTTTTCTTTGCCTTTACATTGGTCACGCATTTGACCTAGTTTGTCCTGGAACTCTCCAACATCCTTTACGGACTTGAAAGGACAGCCTCCCTTGAAAGCTGGGCATCCTTTTCCAAGGCCCTTTAGTTCAGGTATTTTGTAAGGGCACTTCTTCCCCTTGTCAAAGGCTTTGCAGTGCTGCTTCACGTACTCCATAGTAACGGTGTCAGGTGTCTAGAGGCAAAAGCAAATGTATGTTAATCAGTAGCGAAGATGATTTCCAGAGAGGTTGCTGACAAAACTCTTCTAGGTTCTCGTTCTATAAGCTATGTATAAACAAATCCATAGCAGCCGACAATTGCAAAATCAAAAACTACGAACCACAACACAGCAAACAAGAATAAAAGCATGCAGCAGCACTCGCATTGAGAAAAACATCAATGTCAATGCCGGTCATGTCTATGTCTTTAGATAACCACAATTTAGCAAAAGCAACAGGAATTGGATTCCAACTTAAAGTTCTATCCCGCGTAAAACAACGCCGTCACTGACAATAGAAACAACTCTAAATAACGGCAACATGCAGCCGAATCGAGAGCAGTATTGAAAAAAAAAAAAAAACAGGAATAACAGTAACATGATGTAACAGACAACAGGGGCGGATCCAGGATTTTCAAAAAGGGGGGGAATTTTGGTTTCGGATATATAAAAACCCCAATAATGCTGGAGCTATCCCGGACGCGAGATATAACTGCTTAGAAAAGGGGGGGGGGAGTCACCCAATTCCCTTCCCCTGGATCCGCCCCTGAGGAATTGGACAACAACTTAACAAATGTAATTCCATCTACATACCACAAAACGGCCATGCAAGTCAGTTTTCAGACAGCAGCCAGACTTGAAGAATGGGCAGTGACCATGTTTGGCAACTTGTTCACCATTGGCTCCATGAATCAACTAGAAGGGTATCAATAGTGTCAATCAAGAAGAAATAAATTACCAACAAGTACTGCATATCGAATCAAAGATAAACTATATGCTTCTAAAGCTGAGACGGTCGACACCGCCAAATACATCTTAATCTGGTTGAAGGATTTTATCTAGTTGAGGTTATGCATTTGTCTTAAAGTGCATTCCAAAATTTGTATTAATTATTGTCATATCATCAGATATGGATCAACTTTTCTTTTTTTCATTTCTGAATGGAGTTGGGGACGTGAAAATATCACTGATGACGTGACAAACCCTGTACGTAACAAACCCTGTCTGTCTTGTGAAATGCGTTATGCCATCACACAGTAGCCTCCTCCGCAGGAAACCCTTCCTTTTGCGTTTTTCAATACTTTTCCTTTGCGTTGGGTTTCCGGTGTTATGATAAAATAGAATCGGAGGGGGAGGGGCAGAGAGAGAGAAAAAAGAGAAAGGGTTCCCGCCTTTTCTTCCTCTCGCCCAGTCTCGCTCTTCTGACAGCACCAAGAAAAAGCAACAAAAAAAAAAAAGACCTAAGGAAGGGTTGCCTGCGGAGGCGGCTACATTACACAGTACATTAAATCAATGAAAAGTACTTACTTCCATTGCCTTGTGGTTGTTGCACGTCCCTTTGCAGTTGTCTCTCATTTCACCCAGCTTGGCCTTGAATTCTCCAATAGTCTTGACATCCTTGAAAGGACATCCACCCTTTTGAAACTCAGGGCAACCTTTAGCAAGACCCTTTAGTTCTTTGAGGTCGTAGGGGCAGGCAGAACCTCCTTCAAACACTGGGCAGTGGGCCTTCACGTAGTCCATGGTGACTGTCTCGGGAACCTACAGGATAGTAATAAATAAATTAAAAGTTTGCAAGCAAAGGCTTAGACAATCAAGGGGTTAGATCCGAATGATAGATTAACTAAACAAAGTGACAATGACGGTGTTATGGACATGCAGCTGAGCTTGGAGAATGGTGGAGGTGATACTGATGACGATGATAATGATGACGATCACGATGACGATGATAATGATGTGATAATGATACTAATGATGATGATGATGATACTACTAATGATGACAATGACAATAGCTACATATCGCTCATTACCTAGCCATTTGTTACTTACAATAGGTTTTCCTTCGCGATCAGTACTCAATGGACATCCAAACTTGAAGAAAGGACAAGGACCAATCTTTGCTACTTCTTTTCCATTGGCCGACTGGATAATCTATACAAATAACGATAAACAACTTTAGAAGTACAAATCCAACCAATATTAATAAGCTCTGAATAGCTCCCGCACAGGATATGGGAGACAAGTAGTGCTAGTTTTTCACCCTCTTTTCAAAATAAAGCCAACAACGTTTTATTTATCAGTTACAATAGTCCACAAACCCATTTTCCTCAAGGTACATCCAGGATCACATACTTTCTCGTATTTTAAAAACAGTTAATTTCGGTTGTTTCTCCAAACAAAAACTCGCGATCAGACCCTCGTTTTGTGTCACAACCATATTTGATTGTCAATCATCACTTAATGTATATTTTCGGCCCTCCTTTCTTCCCATGAACGCTCCTCAAGTTTTCCTACTTGTCATACCTTCAAGGCTTCGTCGTATTTAGTCTTTCCTTTACAGACATCTCTCATTTCTCCAAGCTTTCCTTTAAACTCGCCGACAGTTTTCACTCCTTTGAAAGGACAGCCATTTTTGAAGGCGGGGCATCCTTTTCCAAGACCTTTCAGTTCTGGAACGTTGTAAGGGCAGGACTTTCCTTTCTGGAATGCTGGGCAGTGTTCTTTGATGAATGACATGGTGAACTGATCTGCGATCTAAAAACATTAAATATATTAGACTTACTCCACTCTAACAAGCCACACAATAAATAGTAATACCTTTTACCCGGGGGGGGGGGGGGGGGTACTCCCTTTGTCCAAGTGGTAGGGGTGATCGGCGGAGATTTTGAAAATGACCCCTAAAAGGTACGCACATATACAAATAAAGCAGAGTAAAAACGACTCTTGGAACTGATTTTTGAGCCAAATCTCTAAATGGACCCTAAAAGGTACGCACTGGAAATATTTTAACCCTAAAAGGTACGCCGATCACCCCTACTACTTGGATAAAGGGAGAAACCCCCCCCCCCCCCCCTCCCGGGACCTTTTAGCAGTGACAATATAGATTGCTCAGAAATGGTCATGTCAAGAACCGTCCATAATTCTTGTACGTCTTGAGAAGAAATGCCCCTCAAATGTTACTGACAACCGTTTTAAATTAGATGTACTATTATAACAGTTTATTTACGCAAGCACTCAGTCGACTGTTTTTTTTTTTGTTTTTTGTGGTGTTACCCATAATCCTCATCGGTCTTACGAGAAGGAAGTTTTAGTTTTCCTTCATGGCAACTTTTTTAAGCTAGCGTTTAAGTTTCTGCGACGATCATTATCATACACAAATTTTTTGAACTAGATGTAGAGTTGATTATGTTTTACTTACGATGGGTTTGTCATTCTCATCGGTCGACAGCATACATCCAAATTTAAAGAAAGGACATTGACGACCATATTTGGCAACCTCTGCTCCATTGACACCGCCAATCATCTTAGAAAAAGAAAATAAACACAAGTTGGTTATCAAAAGATTGTCAGCAGTGCAAATACAGTGGTACCTCTATTTAGCGATCACCCATTAAGCGGTCACCCTCTAGTAGGCGGCCACAATAAAAAGTTCCAAATCTATAAATCTATTCAGCAGCCAACCTCTATTAAGCGGCCACTTTTGAAAGTCCCGAGGGTGACCGCTTAATAGAGGTGCCACTGTATAAAAGATACTCAATATTGATATCCCTCAATCTCGGTACGGCCTCGTCGGCTCCGAGATGATGTACAGCTCAAATTTCGTGGAATATTTATTTTTAAAAAGCAAAAAGCTCGAAAAAATCTTACAATTATGTATTTTACGTATTACAACTTGTTGTCTTTCAATTAGACGCAAATGAATAAAACAAACAGCAAGACATTGAAAAACGCACATATTGTACATATTATTTCAACTTTTATATCAGCTATTTGTTATATATACACCCGTTTCAAAAATCGTTGTCGCAATCAAAGCTACAATCACACTATGAAGCCAGCAAAGGATGTCGGTATTTCTTCACTTGTCATCAATTTATTCATAGCATATTTTGGATGTACGTGTTTGTGTTATATATGACCATAACAAGTTGTTACAGTGGAAGATGATGAAACAAATATTTATTGAAAAACGTGTAATAAATCACAAATTCTGTTCATATTACCGACATCCTTTGCAGGCTTTAGAGTGTGGACCGTGGCTTGGTTTGCGACAACGATTATTGAAATAGGTGTATATACAATTGTTTCCTTAGAAACACTGACGGCGTATATTCTCCTCGTTATCGTGTATGAATGTACTTGTAACCAGTTTTTCTAACCAGTTTTTCTAGTATCTCCTCTAAACTTACCGACAATGCCTTCTTGTAGTTAGTAGTTCCTTTGCATTGGTCTCTCATCTGACCCAGCTTTGCTTTAAACTCGCCTATAGTCTTCACATCTTTAAAAGGGCAGCCATTCTTGAACTCAGGGCATCCTTTACCAAGTCCCTTTAGACATGGAATGTTATAGGGACAATGACGACCCTGCTGGAAGACTGGACACTTGTTTTTGATGTCGTCCAATTTGACAAAGTCAGTCGTCTAAAAATGAAGGGTATAAATTAAACATGAATACCAACAAACACACAAAAAAAGAAGCGAACAAACAATTAAGCAAACTATCTAGCAGACAAACAAAAAAAACGAAGAACAGACACAACTAAACAAGAGAACAAACAGCCAAACATACGAAAAAAGAAAACCAGAAAAATTTAAACATTATTCAACAGACAAATAAACGACTTTAAACGTAAACTTAATAAATAAATAAACAAGGCCCTACTGAAAATCGCCTTTGCGAGTAGGTTCCCTCATTAAAATTATCATTATTTATTATTATTAAATATCAACAAAAATCAAAAATTACTGAAACAAGATACACAAAACGATAGGATCTTCGTCTTTTATCATACATACAATGGGTTTCCCATTCAAATCTTCCTTTAGCAGACATCCATACTGATGGAATGGGCAGTGGCCATGTTTAGCGGCTTGCTCTTGGTTGACGCCATTGATAATCTGATGATGAAAAAAAATTCGTTTAATTGCACTCAAACTACTTAAATCACGTATTTGCTTACGCTTAGACACGTAATTACGTATCGTCGTAACGTTTACGCTTCTATACGCCTAGGACTCAATCTCTACATTTTCAAATGATACCTTTGTCTTATTGGTTGGATAGCAAAGGAATAATGCAATGAAACAACTAAACATTCTAGCTAGATCATTAAACACCTCTAAGGCCTCTTCTACACGAATCCGATCTGGCTGAAACCGCATAGAAATATTTGCGTCCACACGAATCCGCGTATCCGGAGGATTCAAGTAAAAGTATGCGGTTTCGGTGAGCGGATTCACTGGATTCGTGTGGACGATAGGCATCAAAAAGTATGCGGTTTCAAAAGTATCCGGATCCGTGTAGCCGGGATCTAAATTACTGAATTAAAGATAACCAAAAAAGCAATTTTGCATGCCATACAGCTTAACAGCTTCAACTAAACTGCTCTTTCAATCAATATTCCTTATAAACTATTGAAGGCTATACTAAGTCTTCGAGCCAACTATTTACAAAGCATTAGCAGTTAGCAGTTCTGTTAATAACAACTCACCTCAATTGCTTTGGTGTAATTGGCATGACTTGTGCAGTGGTCTCTCATTTTACCCATTTTCTCTCTGAACTCACCAACATCTTTCACGCCTTTGAATGGACAGCCATCTTTGAACTCCGGACATCCAGCTGCAAGACCTTTCAGTGCTGGAACATTGTAAGGGCATGCTTTACCACCCTCAAATACTGGACACTTTTTCTTGATGTCATCCATAGTCATGTAGACCGAGTCCTAGAGAACATATCACGAGATATTATTGCCATCATCATCAAATATATTACAATTGCCATTATTATGACCATTTCTCATCGCCATCATTCATATTACAATTGCCGCAGCAGTCAATACCATTTCTAAATCATCATCACCACAATTTATAAAACATCACCATCATCATCACCATATTTTATACATCCAATCTCGAAAAGGTTGTCCACCTGAAAAGACATATATACTAAAAGAAATATCACGTGACTTATTTTTAAATTCACTTTCCACGCGTGTAGAAAGTCAGGTACTTCTAGCGAGGGAAGATACTGCCATTTTGAATTCACCGCCATTTAACTTTCAAACGCACCTGACTTTCTACACGCACAGAAAGTGTATCTATAGTGAGTCACGTGATATTTCTTTTAGTATATATGTCTTCTCAGGTGGACAACCTTTTCTAGATTGGCTGTATATATGTCATTCACCATTTCTAAATCATCATCACCACCATAATATATTTATATATTACAATTACCATTATCATCACCATTTCTAAATCATCACCATCTACATCATCTTTATTATAATCAATATCATCTTATTTCTCATGCAGGTGCTATCATATTCGCATTGGATCTAGCAAGTGGCAACGGGATTCCCAGTTGCATGCTTCACGAAATTTTCAAAAACAAATTCGCCGTCGCTCTACAAGAATGGTTGTTTCACAAAGGATCAAAGGATCGCGTTGGACCTTTTTCAACGCCGGAAACCGCTGTGACTAGGTCAAGCAGGAATATTTTCCAGCAGATTGTAACAAGCAAACATGGAATACTTTGCATAATACCGTTTAAGTTTATATTTCATCAGCATGGGATTTATTAATCTACGTGGGGGATGTTTATAAACGATAGGTAATGTAATGAAATATGTAACACCGTAAAAAAATGTTGACTTAAGGTGGCTGGACCCAATAATTTTTCGCGAGTACCGTCCGCATTTGAAGCTCCAGTATAAAAACGCGTTGAGTTCGATTTCAAATCCACTTGAACACATTTCTTTCATAAAGACTGAATTATGATTTAGGATGTTTTTTTGAGAAATCGGACATAATTTCAATTGATTATTACGAAATATATGTTTTAGCCATGAGTTCAATATTAGCCTTTAAAGTCATTTTCTAACAAAATGCTTCATGCTGCTTACACCTTGGTTATACCATAATCTTATTTTGATTTATCGCATGTCAAATTTGTTATATTTCGTCCGTCACATATATATTTTAATAGAAAAACTTTCAAACTAGTCGAAAGTCAAACTTAAAATTTCTCTTGTAAATTAAAAGTCATTTTCCGCCGTCTATGAAAAGGGTTCGTTATAGAGACAACACTACTTGATAGTACATGCGTTTATAGCACATATTATTGAAAAATAAACAATTCCATCGAAAAAACTACCTATTTGGGATGTCAGGTTTGGAGTAACTTCAAATTTCCCGGACACTGCATGCAGGCTAAAGCCTGGTTCACACTAGCTAAATAAGCATAAGCAAAATATGCAGGCTTTGCTTATTTGCCGCACTTGTCTCACACCTAGTCGAGAAATAGGCCTCGCCGAGTCTAAATACGTTTTTGTGCTTATGTTTATGTCGCTAGTGTGAATCAGGCGGTTAAAACCTAACCCTTGAAGAGAATAAATGTAATATTTTGATTTTCAGTATTAGAGTAGACGCACTAAATCCGTGAAACAAATATTACTAATTACTAGTAAATAGTGTTGACGAGACAATAGATAACAAAGGAATTAGCATATTTTAGCACCAATTTTGTACTATTTATGCTTCACGGATTAAGTGCGTTTACTCTAACATTATTCCATGTATAACAAATTTAAAAAAATATATACAAGATAGCCTTGTAGCCGATGCAGCCGTCAGTGGTATGAAAAAAAAACCTGAACTCAGTAGCTACGACATTTTAATGGATGGTATTGCGAAGTTATTCTTGTCAGTGTGGTGTCTTTTGTGTTTGCCCATGTGTAAAGCGCACATGACTGCCCATCCCTAAAACCATGTATGATTAGGACCCCTAGCTTCCACCGAGACCTTCCATAACAAAGTAACAAAGCCATGCATAAACACTCAGTATGGGTTCGTTTTGGCAACATTTTTGGCAAAATACATCGGTATTTGTGTGTCCCTATGATGTCTTTATAACTTTAATTGCGTAAAAGCGTATTTGCGTACAAAACTAACGTCAAATTGCGATTCTATTACTGATTTCAATTACTGATTATATAATGTTCAGGTTTTTACATTAGCGCATTTCAAAACGTCCATGGCCTGGCATTAAAATGTATTATTGCATGACAAACTAAATGCTCACCATTGCAGACTGTGGCCCAAAAACTGGCTTTCCATCTTTGCCAGTATTGAAGGGCCAGGAATGAGCGGCGACAGGGCACTTCTTTCCTAGTTTCCTTTCCTCGTTATATTCAAGCAATATCGCTTGTTGGATAGCATGTGCCATGATTTTCTTGCCATTCTCATCATCTGGTACTAGCGATGCTAGAACATCGGTCACGTCTCCAAGAGTCTTGCATTGTCCTGGCTTCACAATACAGCCATGGTCAAAGACAGACGACTGCGCCATCTCTTCTTTAAGACCAGTAAATGGGCATCGGTTTTCTTTGAAGACGGGGCATTTTGCCTTTACCTCGGCCACAGTAGTTTGCTGTAAATGGAAACATATCAAATTTACGAAAACAAAAGATTTATAAGCAAGTTTATTGAAACTTTGGTACAAGAATGATGTACATGTGTAAACTGCAATAATTTAACTACAATAACAGATCATAACAAATTATTTTCTTACATGAACTGATGAAAAATAAAAATGCTGACGGCATATACGTGGACAGTACATTTTTTAAACCTTGGCAACCTTTTTTGCCTTTTACTCTAGCTAAAGTACCAGGTTTGACCAAAACATCATGAAACTTCGTTAGTTAACGCGCAACATAACGCATTTTGTTTCACTTCAATCTGAGTTTGCTACATGTAGCATAGAAATCCCTTACCCTAGACATTTTGCTTGATCTCAGAGCTTGGATAACTGGATTATATCAGAATATTAAGCTTTTCTTTGCCTGGTTCAGTTCTTCGAACGAACTCTGTCGTTGCGACTGAAACAATAATCTGGCAGGTCGTGGCTACATTTATTTATGTATCTGCGGGTCTCGTGATTGGAGTTCATTGATCTGATTGGCTGCCAATGTAGAAACAACGTCATGCACGGCGGCAATGTTTATTCCCATGAGAATGACAACCTTTGTTTGGAATGTTCTGGAACACATAAAAGCGAGGGCAAGGGAACCCAAGGGACCTTGATAAATTATCACTTACAATATATATGTACAATATATATTTATTTAATTATAAGCTGTTCTTCCCTAAAAAAAAAAAGCATTGTACAGTAAACTTTCTGCCACAAAATAACATTAATAATAAGTATCCAAGACCCAACTCCTTCGCAATTCTAGTTCGCAATCCTTTCGTAATAGACATAATTAGCTAACGTGTGACTGCATGTTTTTGCCATGGTATGTATGTTTGCACCCAATTCAAAACCTCTGGGAATATGAACTTGTTTCCAAACATTTCTACGTGATATCGAAATACAAAAGGCAAAGAATCCTATTCCCAAAAGATTTGAATTGGATGAAAACTTATATAACAAAGGTGGTTACGTAATCATAAAAAGCGTCACACTGTGTGACATATAATTTTTCAAAGAAATTATAAAATCATCTGTGAAATTTGCAGGCATTACTATGTAAATAGAATGAGACATTAATAAGATTATAATGTAGATGAAATAACGAAATTCCTGGAGATTTAGGGGTTAGTAGAATGGTAAAAATAGCCACGCAAGTCAGGCATCAGTTGGGTTAAGTCACGTTGCATTAGGTAAACAATTCTATTTTTAGAGCAAACTAGACGCTCTATGAGCGTGAAGTCGGGCTAGTTGAGGATTATGCAGTTTAGTCTATTAGCCCGGTAGGAGTGGTGGGACCCAGTTTTTGACAGCTAGAGATAACTAGAGCTATAACACTGATTCCCCTTGGATATACTCTGAAGATATTAATAATCTTTATGAATACTCCAGTTTCGAGATCTCTTTTACTCAGTGTTAGCCTACAATTGTGTGTAAAATATGCAGAAATTTAGATAAAACTCATGAGATTTCGATATATTTTTATTGTCTTCTATGCTCACAAATTTCTTTCATTTGCACGGACTGTTACTGAACAAAAGAATTTATTATATATCCTATTCAAACTCGTTTTCTTATTGGTCGAGAGCACGTCACGTGGAGGGAAATAAATCGATCTATTCCCCGCGCGGGTAATAAATCCACGTGAGAGGGGAATAAATCCACGTGATCAGGTCAAAGTCCATCGAAAGTTCGTGTGGCGCGTTTGCAAACTCAATGTAACCACCAATTTAAACTCCAACTTATAAGTAAACAACAAACATTTTCACTTAAAATAAAACATTACATTATTGTCATTTGACATTTTTTGGTCGACTAAAAACTTTGCAATATCATATTTCAATTTTCTCCACGCTTTGTAATTCATAACGAATTTTTTTTCGTAAATAAAACATTTTCAAAATGGCCGGAGTAGACATTTTTCTTCGTTTGAATAGGGTATATATACGGTGGCCCACAAGGGCAAAACACAACTAAATGTTTGGTTGAAAACACAACAATCTTTCGCAGGACACAACAATCTTTCGCAGAACACAACAATCTTTCGCAGAACACAACAATCTTTCAATCTTTCACAGAACACAACAATCTTTCACAGAACACAACAATCTTTCGCAGAACACAACAATCTTTCGAAGGAATGGTAACTAGCGCGGACCAAGAAAAAGCGCTCAAGAAGGATCTTGGGTAAATTTTCTTTCCTTCTCTCTCTACGCTGCCCGCCATGTTTTGTGAGAAATGTGAACTTTGGCTTCAAAACAGTTGTAAATTTTGTTCCAAATGTGGTATAGCAGTAAAATCTACAGGTTCAACTTCACTGGAAAATTTCGAGCGATTTAAAGCAAAGAAGTCGGAGGAAGACGAAAACACTTCACGACGAAAGGCCGTTACTAAAAAACAGAAGATGGAGAATCAGTCTCCAGTTATTATAAATATAGGTATGTCACCAAGAGCGAGGCAGTTTATACAGCTGTCAATCAAAAGTAATCAGTTGATACCTTTAGTGTTCTAAATGGAGGCCTGTGAAAAAACATATTTTACACATTTGTGTGTGATGTTTGATGGCCACATAATTATAAAAGATGCTGTAAAAATCTTTTAAAGCTATCGTTATCTTCAGGAGTGGTGTTCCTTTACTACTGTTTAAACGTGTAAGATATATATCACCATTAAACCATGAATTCAAATTGTTTCTGTTTGTGTTAAATTGCTCCTGCAGTACTATGAAACATAACCCAAATAATAATGAACGTTTGTGGTTATGCTATTATTAAAGAGTATGACAAAACACTAGCAAAGATTAATTTATGCACTGTTGTGTGAAGCAGGAATTTATAAGTATTGTTTCAGCTGTTAAGTGTGAGCATTTCACTGTGTTTTCGTTTTGTTTGTAAATAAATAAGTGGCACATTCATTAAAAAATAATGTTGCAAATTCCTATCATGTTTCAAAAACAATGTACACTTGATCTTTTCATAGAGCACAAACACTAAATTTATATGAAATAAAATCAAAATAGTTTAATATATAAACTGCCTACATGTAACAATACCTAGTTACAACCACTTCATAATTACAATTTCATTTTGTTTCATATGTATAGTGTTTGTAATCTATATTTACACTTTGTTTCATGTTGAGTTAGCTATGTATGTATAAAAAAAATCAAATAAATGTATCTTTATGAATTATTTTGACTGAATAAATAAATCTTTGAACAGTAACTTGTTGATAGAACTTTGTCATCTTTGCATGCAATCTCCAGAAGTCTTTGATAAAATTAAAGTTCAAGTGCATCTTCAGCATCAATAGGATATTGCAATTCAGTGTTATCTAAACTATTCAAAGTATTCTTGATAGCAGCTTTTCTCTTCCTCATATGTCAAGTTATCCCTCATAGACTTTATCTCATCACCTGAGATGTCCCCTCTATTAAGCAAGGATGGAAAATTTCTCTTAAAGTTGTATTTCTTAAGCCTGTTCTTTAGCGTTCTGAGAGACATTTTGATGCCATGATGTTTTTCCAAAAAATAATGATGGTAATGTACTTAAACCCTCTGGAGAAATGATACGAGATAATGCTTTCTTAATCTCCGTCATTAGCTGAGTTGTTGGAAGCCATTTTTGTTCAGTTATGTGCCTTCGATCAACCCAGGCTGCTTAGCGTGGTAGAGTGACTAGTCACTAGTCCACCGAAATTTTGTTGTGTTCTGCGAAAGATTGTTGTGTTCTGTGAAAGATTGTTGTGTTCTGTGAAAGATTGTTGTGTTCTGTGAAAGATTGAAAGATTGTTGTGTTCTGCGAAAGATTGTTGTGTTCTGCGAAAGATTGTTGTGTTCTGTGAAAAATTGTTGTGTTCTGCGAAAGATTGTTGTGTTCTGCGAAAGATTGTTGTGTTCTGCGAAAGATTGTTGTGTTCTGGGAAAGATTGTTGTGTTCTGCGAAAGATTGTTGTGTTCTGCGAAAGATTGTTGTGTCCTGCGAAAGATTGTTGTGTCCTGCGAAAGATTGTTGTGTTTTCAACCAAACATTTAGTTGTGTTTTGCCCTTGTGGGCCACCGTATATATAATAAAACACTTAATGACTGATCCCTCGGGAAATCAGTTAGTTTTGTTTCCCTCGAATCTCAATGTTTCCCTCGGCCGGAGCCTCGGGAAACATTGGGATTCTCGGGAAACAAAACTAACTGTTTCCCTCGGGACCAGTAGTCATTAAGTGCTTAATATTACATGGTTTTGAGGCTAACGCTGAGTAAAAGAGATCTCGAAACTGGAGTATTAATCTTAATTGTCTGTTCAAGACAAATTTGCAGAATGTAGATGAAAAATATTACAGAAACACCGTATTTCATGACTTTAACGCACTGTTCCCTTGAAATACACTAAAAGCGCTTTATAAAGTGAACTGTATAAATAGTACAAATACCTGATGACTGACTACGTAAAACTGAATGTTGTAAAAACAAATCAAAGGCCCCCTATGGCAAACTCGTGGGTCATTGTTAGAACATTTTCAAAGCGCTTAGTGTTTAGACCACTTTTAATGTTGACTTTGTAAGTTATATTTAAAGAATCTCACAATTTCATATGAAAATAATGATGTTAGCATATTGAAAAGATATGGCATTGATTTCAAACAAATAAAACTTTATTTATAATAGATTTGAAGTTGATGTAATTCTGAACTTTCTATAATAAACGTAAGATTATCATTAAATTACAATATATATATGTATAAATCTTAATTGGAAGGCCTACTCCGGGCCTTAAAATCGCCGTAATTTTAGGCGATCTAAAGCGATTTTAGCAAAATGTTCCTAAACTCTAAGGCGATCTTAGTCGATGTTAGGTGATTTTAGCAAAAAGCTCTTAAATTCTTAGGCGGTGTTAGGTGATTTAAGGCGTTCTCAGCGATCTTATGAACCGGAGAAGGCCTATTGTACATGTAGATAACTATTAAAAAGATGAATTATGTTTTGAAAATATTGATATTTATCAAAAAACGTATAATTATATTAGTTACTTGTTTCTTTGCTTTGGTGGCAGTTCGTATTGGAATAATCCAGCATTCATGTCGTTGTTTTTATCTACTTGGCTGATTAATCTGCTTTCTGGGAATTCGAGGATCGATTTGGCTCGAGTATAACTGACTGTCTGATATTGACATGTTTTAGAAAACCTCTTTCCGTAAAAACGTTAGAAAATAACAGCTAGCAATTGTATAATGACTTGAGCAAACAATATATCCAAATCCAACGCTGATTTGGAAGAGTAAATCGATGTGAAGTACGAGAAATCCAAATGAATTCAGGTTCAAATCCAAGATGGCGATTTGCTTGGGCTTCCTGTGGTACTAATTTGCGCATGCTCATGACGTAAGGTGGTCAAAACGCGACATGATACATAGATAGATAGATACATACATACATAGATAGATACATAGATTGACGAAACTGCAGAACTAAAGTCGGGCCGCCTTTGGCTAGCCCGACTAATGACATAACTTTTCGAGAAAGGGCTTCAACATTTGCTTAGGCCTAGTCTGGGACCTAAACTCGCCTTAACTCGCAGCGAGTTTGGGCGAGTTAAGGCGAGTTAAGGTGAAAATCAAAATTTCAATGCTGCGAGTTAAGACGAGTTAAGTCGAGTTAAGGAAAAATCCCATAATTTGGAGTGACACTAAAAGAACATGACTTATATGTGTATATTTCAGCTTTGTAAGATGAGGTTAAGGCAATTCCCTGTGCATTATGACATTGAGTAATTTACTGCGAGCTTGTGCGAGTTAATGCGAGTTTGTGCGAGTTAAGGCGAGTTTGCGCGAGTTAAGGCGAGTTAAGGTCCCAGACTAGGCCTTTGCTTCAACATAGGTTCGATTTTGTTGAGCGCTGTAGAATGGTTGTTCAACAATGTTGCCGAACGTAGGGGGCAAACGGTTTCAACAATGTTGAAATGAGGTGGCAAACGGCTTCAACGTTGCCATTCAACAAAATCGAAAGGATGTTGAAGCAAATGTTGAAGCCGTTTACCCGGGCATTTAGCCAAACTACAAGCTATTCCTGAAAATGTTTATTTGAATACAATAAGGCTTAATGGTACTTTTGTACATTCATAACAAATTATGTCTATATAGTAGTACGTTAATACACCGAATTTGAATATTGTGTTAATATTCATTTTTTCAAAGTATACCACGGGCTGTAGGATACTCTTTGCTTCGAGTCGTGAGCAATGTTTGTTAGTGGACTAAATAAAACACAACATACTCACTTGAGGATAAATAAAACATGAATTTACTGTCGTTTGTGTTCATTTTCCATCTGTGTTTAAACGATACTACTAGCCTAATCTACATTTAGCGAGTGCTGCCATAATTTAGTTGTGGTTGCTTTCATTTGAAAAGTATGAAATGACACGACACATACCCTTGAAAATGTCAAAACTTTTTGTGATAAGGTTTGCTGTGGTAAAATTTTATCTGAAATATCTTTCGTACGGCATATGTACTTAAACTAGACGCCCAGATTGAGCATTTACTCGTGCCCTGGATGTGTACAGGCCCGCAAATGAACCCAGGCCCGCAAATGATCCCAGGCCCGCAAATGAACCCAGAACCGTCCCGCAAATGATCCCAGGCCCACAAATGAACCCAAGTAAAAATGGAATCTGGAAAGGACTAAAGAATAAAAAAACCCCACGACAACAAAATTATTATGATATATGATAAATATTGTCAATATTCATTAAATAAGTAAGACAAAAAAGAATAATTCGGGCTTTCCAACTAGACTCTATCGATCGATTGTTGCACGTTGATATGAAGCTTTAACAAATATGGTCTTTACTGAGTCTACGGGTTTCTAATTGGATCAAAGAAACCTCAAACGAACAGAAAAATGCTAATTTCAACGTATTCATATATCAGAATTTTGATATAGACAAGTTAAAACTTGTTGTGAAATTATAATAAAAATTGCAATGTTGAATGTTTTTGTCGGTCTGGAAAACTTTAACTATCGTCCAATTACTTGATTGTTGCTGGTCTATGTAACTTACAAGTTAATTTCCGGTAAACTACAACAACGGTAAATATTTATAAATCGAATAAAACTTCTTTTCACAGAAGCAGTTTTTCCCAACTTAATGTGCCGATTTATGTCTCTTTGACTGACGATGAATCTATATGCATGTGTTCAGACTGTTTAGTGAATTGTTTCGGTCGGTGTTGCAAAACACTTTACCTGACCATTTAATCGGTTGTATGAAATAACCCGGTGAATCGCCATAACAAAGAATACTCGCTTATACATGACAGGCTAGCACGCGTGTTCGGTTGGGTCTTCAATTTGTTCGTTCTGTTGTAACTCTGGTTTTATCGACTACTATGAAATTATTTATAATACTTGTAATATTGTTCTTTGTTTACACCGCAAACATAGCCAGCAATGAAAAGGAAAAAGAATAGAAACAAGTAAGATACCGGTTGACTTTATCAAACCAAAACACTTTAGAACGATTAAAATATGATCGATCAAATGATTATTAAGTTAATAGAGGGAACTATCAAATCTAGCTATATCTAAATGGAAACTAGCGAGTAAACTAGTATAGGCTGCGTCGGTGTTTGATATACTATATCAAACACCGACACAGCCTATACTAGTTTACTCGCTAGTTTCCATTTAGATATAGCTAGATTTTTCTAAAACGTTTGTGTGTCAAGATTGAATATTGTCTTCAATAAAATTCCTTCAAAACAGAAATGTCTCCTATTTTTCTGCAATAATACATGTTTTGGATGATCATTTAATGTCCCTATATGATAATTTCTTCCAAATTTTTCAGAATGACAAGAGATTCAGTTACCCTGCGAGCAGAGGTTCCTTTCTCTTACCTAACTCGTTCTAGGTAAGAGAAAGGAACCTCTGCTCGCAGGGTAAGATTCAGTTGAATACTTAAAGGCTTATATACACGGGGAAATATAACTTTTGGGCTTCCTGTTTTAGCCAGGGGACCGCGCTCTGCCATCGGACGATAGGACTGATAACAAGTATGTTCAAGATGGCCGGTTTGTTATCGTTTTAGTCAACACAGAAGGAATATGAACACAAACGCCGGACAGTAAATTCATGTTTTATTTATCCTCAAGTGAGTATGTTGTGTTTTATTTAGTCCACTAACAAACATTGCTCACGACTCGAAGCAAAGAGTATCCTACAGCCCGTGAGTATACCAAACATTTTTATTTATTCCGATGTTGTTTTAATTAGAAATGTCATGTTAGTTAATATCAAAAAGATCCAAAAAAGATTTATCAAAACATTAACCTTCAAAAATACAATTATTTTTATCAGTATGTACGCCAAGAAGGTTTTTTTTTCCGGCCTTGTCATGAGGATGCGTTATTTCCTATATTGCCTTTTTATTCATTATGCAGTTTTACGAAATCTATTTGTGCAGTAAATTATCAAATCCCAGGTTATACGTTTGCAGTGCAGTTTCCAGCTGGTACAGATGGCTGGTCTTTTACACGAAAGGTTTTCCTTGTCGGTCAGTCTTCAGCTCACAATGGCCGTAGTGGAATGGACATTGTCCAATCTTTGCCGCCTCTTCACAGCTTGCCTTTTGCAACAACTAGGAAAAGAAGAAGGAAAAACTTATTTTTCACATCATTATCAATCGTTGTCATTCTCTTTCTATACTTTAATAGTATATTGGGCGAGAAGAAGGTCATAAATCAAACAATTTAAAATTACTTTTTGTTGGTTTTGTCGCATTTCCAGAGAAAGTTGGTCACCCACGTGAAAGCTTACAAACTTGTCTCGCAAAGCTAAGTATCATGGATCAGTTCAGTCGGTGTCGCAAAGTATCATGGATCAGAGTTCAGTCGGTACGCCTTTCTTGTAGGTGACTCATAGGATTTTCCCTTCACATGGTGACAAAGTTTCTCGGAAAGGGTATATTTTTTGAAGGTAACACAGCAATCCCACAATAAATGAAGTACTTACATCAAGAGCTTTCTTGTTCTTTTCTTTGCCTTTACATTGGTCACGCATTTGACCTAGTTTGTCCTGGAACTCTCCAACATCCTTTACGGACTTGAAAGGGCAGCCTCCCTTGAAAGCTGGGCATCTTCTTCCAAGGCCCTTCAGTTCAGGTATTTTGTAAGGGCACTTCTTCCCCTTGACAAAGGCTTTGCAGTGCTGCTTCACGTACTCCATAGTAACGGTGTCAGGCGCCTAGAGGCAAAAGCAAATGTATATTAATCAGTAGCGAAGATGATTTCCAGAGGTTGCTGACAAAACTCTTCTAGGTTCTCGTTTTATAAGTTATGTATAAAGAAATCCATAGCAGCCGACAATTGCAAAATCAACGGACCACAACACAGCAAACAAGAATAAAAGCAGCAGCACTCGCATTGAGAACAACATCAATGTCAAGGCCGGTCAAGTCTATGTCTTTAGATAACCACAATTTAGCAAAAGCAACAGGAATTGGATTCCAACTTAAAGTTCTATCCCGCGTAAAACAACGCCGTCACTGACAATAGAAACAACTCTAAATAACGGCAACATGCAGCCGCATCGAGAGCAATATTGAAAAAAACAAACAGGAATAACAGTAACATGATGTAACAGAAACAGGGGCGGATCCAGGATTTTCAAAAAGGGGGGGAATTTTGGTTTCGGATATATAAAAACCCCAATAATGCTGGAGCTATCCTATCCCGGACGTGAGATATAACTGCTTAGAAAAGGGGGGGGGGGAGTCACCCAAGAAGAGGAATTGGACAACAACTTAACAAATGTAATTCCATCTACTTACCACAAAACGGCCATGCAAGTCAGTTTTCAGACAGCAGCCAGACTTGAAGAATGGGCAGTGACCATGTTTGGCAACTTGTTCACCATTGGCTCCATGAATCAACTAGAAGAGTATCAATAGTGTCAATCAAGAAGAAATAAATTACCAACAAGTACTGCATATCGAATCAAAGATAAACTATATGCTTCTAAAGCTGAGACGGCCACACCGCCAAATACATCTTAATCTGGTTGAAGGATTTTATCTAGTTGAGGTTATGCATTTGTCTTAAAGTGCATTCCAAAATTTGTATTAATTATTGTCATATCATCAGATATGGATCAACTTTTCTTTTTTTCATTTCTGAATGGAGTTGGGGACGTGAAATTATCAGTGATGACTTGACAAACCCTGTACGTAACAAACCCTGTCTGTAATTGTGAAGCGCAATAAGTCTTGTGAAATGCGTTATACCATCACACAGTAGCCTCCTCCGCAGGAAACCCTTCCTTTTGCGTTTTTCCTTACTTTTCCTTTGCGTTGGGTTTCCGGTGTTATGATAAAATAGAATCGGAGGGGGAGGGGCAGAGAGAGAGAGAAAAAAGAGAAAGGGTTCCCGCCTTTTCTTCCTCTCGCCCAGTCTCCCTCTTCTGACAGCACAGCGATCCCGAACCAAGAAAAAGCAAAACAAAAAAAAGACCTAAGGAAGGGTTGCGGAGGCGGCTACATTACACAGTACATTAAATCAATGAAAAGTACTTACTTCCAATGCCTTGTGGTTGTTGCACGTCCCTTTGCAGTTGTCTCTCATTTCACCCAGCTTGGCCTTGAATTCTCCAATAGTCTTTACATCCTTGAAAGGACATCCACCCCTTTTAAACTCAGGGCAACCTTTAGCAAGACCCTTTAGTTCTTTGAGGTCATAGGGGCAGGCAGAACCTCCTTCAAACACTGGGCAGTGGGCTTTCACGTAGTCCATGGTGACAGTATCGGGAACCTACAGGATAGTAATAAATAAATTAAACGTTTGCAAGCAAAGTCTTAGACACTCAAGGGGTTAGATACGAATGATAGATTAACTAAACAAAGTGACAATGACGGTGTTATGGACATGCAGCTGAGCTTGGAGAATGGTGGTGGTGATACTGATGACGATGATAATGATAATGATGACGATGACGATGATAATGATGTGATAATGATACTATAATGATGATGATACTACTAATGATGACAATGATGATAGCTACATATCGCTCGTTACCTAGCCATTTGTTACTTACAATAGGTTTTTCCTCGCGATCAGTGCTCAATGGACATCCAAACTTGAAGAAAGGACAATGACCAATCTTTGCTACTTCTTTTCCATTGGCTGACTGGATAATCTATACAAATAACGATAAACAACTTTAGAAGTACAAATCCAACCAATATTAATAAGCTCTGAATAGCTCCCGCACAGGATATGGGAGACAAGTAGTGCTAGTTTTTCACCCTCTTTTCAAAATAAAGACAACAACGTTTTATTTATCAGTTACAATAGTCCACAAACCCGTTTTCCTCAAGGTACATCCAGGATCACATACTTTCTCGTATTTTAAAAACAGTTAATTTCGGTTGTTTCTCCAAACAAAAACTTGCGATCAGACCCTTGTTTTGTGTCACAACCATATTTGATTGTCAATCATCACTTAATGTATATTTTCGGCCCTCCTTTCTTCCCATGAACGCTCCTCAAGTTGTCCTACTTGTCATACCTTCAAGGCTTCGTCGTATTTAGTCTTTCCTTTACAGACATCTCTCATTTCTCCAAGCTTTCCTTTAAACTCGCCGACAGTTTTCACTCCTTTGAAAGGACAGCCATTTTTGAAGGCGGGGCATCCTTTTCCAAGACCTTTCAGTTCTGGAACGTTGTAAGGGCAGGACTTTCCTTTCTGGAATGCTGGGCAGTGTTCTTTGATGAATGACATGGTGAACTGATCTGCGATCTACAAATATTTTAGAGGAATTACGTTTTTCTTTCGTTAAATAATATATTAGACTTACTGCACTTTAACAAGCCACACAATAAATAGTAATACCTTTCAGTAGTGACAATATAGATTGCTCAGGAAATGGACATGTCAAGAACCGTCCATAATTCTTGTACGTCTTGGGAAGAAATGCCCCTCAAATGTTACTGACAATCGTTTTAAATTAGATGTATATATATAACAGTTTATTTACGCAAGCACTCGACTGTTTTTTTTTGTGGTGTTATCCATAATCCTGATCGGTCTTGAGAAGTTTTAGTTTTCCTTCATGGCAACTTTTCAGTTTAAACTAGCGTTTATATAAGTTTCTGCGACGATTATTATCATACATGGCCTGATTTTCAGAGCGGGCCTGGGTCCTACGCTATCGGTTTCTCCCCAAACTCGCTCGAGAAAGCGATAGCGTAGGACCCAGGCCCGCTCTGAAAATCAGGCTATATCATACACAAATGTTTTTTGAACTATATGTACAGTTGATTATGCTTTACTTACGATGGGTTTGTCATTCTCATCGGTCGACAGCACACATCCAAATTTAAAGAAAGGACATTGACGACCATATTTGGCAACCTCTGCTCCATTGACACCGCCAATCATCTTAGAAAAAGAAATTAAACACAAGTTGGTTATCAAAAGATTGTCAGCCGTGCAAATACAGTGGTACCTCTATTTAGCGATCACCCATTAAGCGGTCACCCTCTATATGGCGGCCACAATAAAAAGTTCCAAATCTATTCATATACCTATAAATCTATTCAGCAGCCAACCTCTATTAAGCGGCCACTTTTGAAAGTCCCGAGGGTGACCGCTTAATAGAGGTACCACTGTATAAAATATACTCAATAATAATATCCCTCAATCTCGGTACGGCCTCGTCGGCTCTGAGATCATGCATTACGGCTCGATTTCGTGGAATATTTATTTTTTTAAAACAAAAAGCTCGAAAACTTTTACAATGATTGTCTTGCATCGACGCAAATGAATAAAACAAACACCTAAAAATTTGAAAAAAACGCACATATTATACTTATTATTTCAAATTTATTATACGAAGTATGAACTATCTTTGTTATATATACACCTATTTCAAAAATCGTTGTCGCAATCAAAGCTACAATCACACTATGGAGCCAGCAAAGGATGTCGGTATATTTTTTCTCTTGTCATCAATTTATTCATAGCATATTTTGGATGTACGTGTTTGTGTTATATGACCATAACAAGTTGTCAGTTTACAGTGGAAGATGATGAAACAAATATTTATTGAAAAACGTGTAATAAGTCACAAATTCAGTTCATATTACCGACATCCTTTGCAGGTTTCAGAATGTGGACTGTGGCTCGGTTTGCGACAACGATAATTCAGTGAAATATACAATTGTTTCCTTAGAAACACTGACGGCGTATATTCTCCTCGTTATCGTGTATGGATGTACTTCTAACCAGTTTTTTTAACCAGTTTTTCTAGTATCTCCTATGAACTTACCGGCAATGCCTTCTTGTAGTTAGTAGTTCCTTTGCATTGGTCTCTCATCTGACCCAGCTTTGCTTTAAACTCGCCTATAGTCTCGACATCTTTAAAAGGGCAGCCATTCTTGAACTCAGGGCATCCTTTACCAAGTCCCTTTAGACATGGAACGTTATAGGGACAATGACGACCCTGCTGGAAGACTGGACACTTGTTTTTGATGTCGTCCAATTTGACAAAGTCAGTCGTCTAAAAATGAAGGGTATAATTAAACATGAATACCAACAAACACACAAAAAAAGAAGCAAACAAAAGAACAAACAATTAAGCAAACTATCTAGCAGACAAACAAAAAAACCCGAAGAACAGACACAACTAAACAAGAGAACAAACAGCCAAACATACGAAAAAAGAAAACCAGAAAAATTTACAAACATTATTCAACAGACAAATAAACGACTTTAAACGTAAACTTAATAAACAAATAAATAAATAAGCCCCTACTGAAAATCGCCTTTGCGAGTAGGTTCCCTCATTAAAATTAGCATTATTTATTATTATTAAATATCAACAATAATCAAAAATTACTGAAACAAGATACACAAAACGATAGGATCTTCGTCTTTTATCATACATACAATGGGTTTCCCATTCAAATCTTCCTTTAGCAGACATCCATACTGATGGAATGGGCAGTGGCCATGTTTAGCGGCTTGCTCTTGGTTGACGCCATTGATAATCTGATGAAAAAAAAAATCGTTTCATTACACTCAAACTACTTAAATCACGTATTTGCTTACGCTTAGACACGTAATTACGTATCGTCGTAACGTTTACGCTTCTATACGCCTAGGACTCAATCTCTACATTTTCAAATGATACCTTTGTCTTATTGGTTGGATAGCAAAGGAATAATGCAATGAAACAACTAAACATTCTAGCTAGACCATTAAACACCTCTAAGGCCTCTTCTACACGAATCCGATCTGGCTGACACCGCATAGAAATATTTGCGTCCACACGAATCCGCGTATCCGGAGGATTCAAGTAAAAGTATGCGGTTTCGGTGACCGGATTCACTGGATTCGTGTAGACGATAGGCATCAAAAAGTATGCGGTTTCAAAAGTATCCGCATCCGTGTAGCCGGGATCTAAATTACTGAATTAAAGATAACCAAAAAAGCAATTTTGCATGCCATACAGCTTAACAGCTTCAACTAAACTGCTCTTTCAATCAATATTCCTTATAAACTATTGAAGGCTATACTAAGTCCTCGAGCCAACTATTTACAAAGCATTAGCAGTTAGCAGTTCTGTTAATAACAACTCACCTCAATTGCTTTGGTGTAATTGGCATGACTTGTGCAGTCGTCTCTCATTTTACCCATTTTCTCTCTGAACTCACCAACATCTTTCACGCCTTTGAATGGACAGCCATCTTTGAACTCCGGACATCCAGCTGCAAGACCTTTCAGTGCTGGAACATTGTAAGGGCATGAGTAGTATTGTTTGGATGATTCGACCCCTTTTTTCGAGCGACTAGGAGTGAATTGGAGCGAATTGTGAGTGACCACATAAATTAACTTGAGTGTCTGACTTAATTTATTCAAGTGACTTAATTTATTCAATGGTTTGACGTCAAACATTGAGTGAATTGGTGAATTAATTTATTCAATCGTCATGGTAACCCAATAACACAAGCGGGCAAGTCTGAACTGTTCTTTTGTTCCACAGAATAGATATATAGCGCGGGAGTTTTGAAATTATTATTTCTCTTCAAGAAATATTTATTTAAGCTCAAACGAAGTTACTACTGCAGAGAAAATGGCAAGTTTATTCAAGCTAGGTGAGAGAGGTTATCATGCTACCGTCAAAGAATTCCAAGGAAAGATTAGAGTGCATATCCGAAAATATATTGATATCGAAGAAAGAAAAAACATTCCTACGAAATTTGGAATTGCACTATCGATCGAGGAGTTTGAGGAACTGAAAAAAGTGATGGACGATTTAACCGAAATGTTGGATGTTATGATTGATACTTGTTCAATGACCACACAACCAGGAGATGACGAAGAATTATTGTCAGCGATTGAAAATGAACAACCAAATCTACCAAGGAATCAAAGTACACCAAAAAACTGTAAAAGACCTGAAGTAATAAACGAACCACCGAAGAAAAAACTATTTACGAATGCTATCTCTTGTTTTAGAACCGGAGGAAAACTTAAATCTTCATTTAGAAACTAGAATTGATTACTTGTAAATCCTTTTTGATATATAAGTCAATGTTGTGTAATTACCTGTAAGTTTTCTCAATAAAATACTTTTATAAAGTGAAAAAAAAAAAAAAATTGTTTTATTTATTTTCTCTATGAATAACCAACTCTGTTAAACATTAAGGACAGATTAAATTTTCTGTTTAGATTTAACAAATATAAAACTCCCTTAGTTTGCAAAAAACGTTTTTTACAAATTATCATAACAAACATATTGATAAAGCAATGACGCTCATTACTCATTTTTTACAAACAAAAGTTCTTTATCTAGCCTGGATATACCAGCTTAGTTTGACAATTGCTAACAACGTACGTCACATATTATTTACAAAACAAGCGTGAGTTTGCTTATACTCACTTTAGTGATAACCATATTCTTAGTTCATACTAAATAAGTTCTAATGGCGGGATTCTACTTTAACACTGCTGATTGTGATTTTTCATTGGTGAGTAAACTTTATCAACTTTCAATAATAACATTCTATCTTAAGTAAAAAAAAAATTAAAACATTATTCTAAAAGTTTTGTTAATTTGTTTTCAGTTTCGTGAATACACAGCCACCCAACTGGTCGACCTTGGAATAATCGAACATCCATCATTTGACTTAGATGAATTTGTTTCTAGTCAGAATCAACTAAATGATAGTTTTACATGTGATCTCGACCTTGGTATAACCGAACAGGCATCATTTGACTTAGATGAATTTGTTTTGAGTCAGAATCAACTAGATGAAAGTTTTAACTGTGACCAGTTTTTTAGTAATGTGTTTCCCGAAAGAGAAAAGGTTGCAGAACCACAAATCGTGAGTATTAAGATTTAAATCAATTTCAACTTCAAATAAGATAAAACTAAACAAATCATAAGTTATAAAAAATTAATCCCAAAGTTCTTCAAAGAAATGTTCTTTTTCATCGAAATAAGTACTTGTTCCATACACCTCATCATCATCATCTTCTTCTTCTATTAATTCTTCTTCTGTATACCTACCTTTATCCATGTAGTACCCTTCACTGTCTAATGCTTCTTCTTCTTCTTGTTCTTCATCTTTAATTTTCCCATCCATACCAAGTCGTTCCCAAATCGGGTAGGCAGTTTTTAACTTAGATCTTGTTATCACCACTTTCATAGCTTTAACTTCTCTTTTTCCACCAATTGCAGTTCCTATTACGTAATCGTACTCTTTCCTTAGTATCACTTTATCGATGTAACCATCATAGCCGTTATCAAGTTGTACTAGTAATTTGTTATTATCTTCTCGGGCTTCGAGAATCACCTCCCATATTAGTTCGAAAATTCTTTCTTTTGGAATTGTAAACCTTGATTTTTCCGGTTTATACTCAATGTGACGGTCCTCTACGTGGTGACGGCCTTCTTCATTGATAATCGCGTTGTTTAAAAATAGTGTTAAAGCCATGTTCGTTGCAGATAATCTAACAAATCGATATGATAAATCATAAGTTCACTTCTTTTTATATCCATTTTGTTTTCGGTCTTTCTCTTTCAACACTAAATAAATGTATTGTTTGTTAATGAACTATTGTTTTACTAGGACTGTGATGATATTCCAGATGGATTCTTTGAACCATGGTCTGACTGGGAAATCGATTTAGTAAGTTTTTGATTACTTTATTTTTTTTTTCCTTACTTTATTACCTTCCTTGACGAATATTTATTCTGATTATTTAGGAAAGGGTTTCTATTCCTCAAGTAAGATTGGAAGCATCGGGAGTTATTCGTCAAAGAGAGGTTAGTATTGTTTGAGAATTGTATAACCATTGTTAACTAATTTTGAAATGATGCTAATAATACTACAGTGATTATGTAACATCTTTATACAAATGAATCTCTAAAATATATCTATCTCTCTCTCTCTCTCTTTCATACTCTCTTTCTCTCTTATATATATATTCTGCAAAAATGAATTCTTTGCTAAACTTTTGTCTTACTATTAAATTAGGACTATCATGATGAAATACCACTTGAATTCTTTGAACCATGGTCTGACTGGGAAATCGATTTAGTAAGTTTTTGATTACTTTATTTTTTCCTTACTTTATTACCTTCATTGATGAATATTTATTCTGATTATTTAGGAAAGGGTTTCTATTCCTCAAGTAAGATTGGAAGCGTCGGAAGTTTTTCATCAAAGAGAGGTTAGTATTGTTTGAGAATTTTATACTCATTGTCAAATAATGTGTTGTGATGCTAATGATGATGCTAATGATGAAACAATGGTTATACAAGATATTTATCCATAGTATAAGATTTTATTTTGATTCTCAATAATTTTTTTTTTTGGTTTATATCTCTAGGAAGATGATTTTACCCCTTCTCCCATTGAAGTTGTGTTCCACGAAGAAGTTGATCAGACTGGTGCTGGTAGTGAGGTATTTAATTTTTGAAATAACTAATAAATACACTAAATATTTCTCTTAGTTTTCAATTATTGATTCACAGATTACTCACCTAATTATGTTCATCCTTTATTCTCACCGTGGTTTCTCTAGAATTACATATTTATTTATTTTTTTCGTTTACATTTATTTATTTATTCATTTATTAGGGAATCGGTGAAAATTATGAATGTCAAACTTGCGGAAAACTCTTCAAACGTGAATACAATCTTCGCCGCCATAGAAAAATCCATGATAAGAAAATCAGCTTCAAATGTTCAACCTGTGAGAAAAACTTTAATCGAAAATCCAATCTTCAGCGTCACGAGAAGATTCATAAAAGAAATGGAGTTGTAAGAGAATATTCCTGTAACAAGTGTGATGCAAAATTCCAAAACTTGGCTCCACTGCGTGTTCACATAGAAACCGCCCATCCAACACCGTCGACTAGTGGTATCAATGAAAACACCGAAAGCCTTTCAAAAACACCGCCGTCGGTGCCTAACAACAAACGAAAGAACGATACGCCTACAAAATCCAACAAGCGAAAGAAAACAAATAATGGTAATTAGTTTATAGTTCGATCAGCTAATGTTTTCTATTCCTTCTTTCACTCTCCTTTTTTTTTTTCTTTCTTTCTTTCGTTTATTTTTTTTTTTTTTATTTATCCATCCATCCATCCATCCATCCATCCATCCATCCATCCATCCATCCATCCATCCATCCATTCATTTATTCATTTAGTCAGTCAGTCATTCATTCATTTATTTATCTATTTATCTTCAGTAACCAATGATAATCGTAGTGAAAATCTTTGGCCTCAAGACCCAAACTCCATGCCGCCAACACTAGTGCTGGATGTCAATGAGGCAACCCGTGCGATATATCGCAAAAACTGGCGCCACATCCGAACTAGATTTGCTAGAGGAAGACCAATCCAGGACTGGTACAACTTCAGGGTTGATACCCTTGACACAGAGGAGCTTAACCAACAACTACATCGAATCCTTGCAGATCAACCCACAGTATTTCGCCTGAATATTTCATTTGGTTTTGTGTTACGCAACAATGAGAGCGGCGAGCTACAATACCACCACGCTTCAAACAATAACACTCGGGCCTTTGACGAACCATTCCTAATCTCCAATGCTAATGATCTACTACAAGCCTTTGAGACCTTGAAAAATCTTGATGTGTTAGAGTTGTTACGTCAGAAAAGGCCAAATAGTAAATGGGTAGTCAGCAAGGTGACTAACATATGCTTTTATGTTACGAAACTAAATGACCACCCTATAGGCAGTTCTACGTTTCTACCTAATTATATCTTGACCAACAAGGGTCTTGTGGCGCTGGAATGTAACGATCGCTCAGGTGAATCCTACCGAGATCAGTTATGTTTTTTCCGTTGTTTGGCTCTACACAATGGTTGTGATATTAGAAACTTGGAAAGGGATACCAAACATTACTTTGACCGGTTAGTAAAAAATAAATAACTAAACCATTAAAAACAAAAAGGGATAATCAAAGTTGATTTGTTTAATCATGTTTAAATTTGTGTGGTCATGTAAACAAAAATCTATATTTAACACAATACTAATATTTTATACCCATTGTTTTCAATTATGAACTTCATTCCTACTCTCGGTAAATTTCTTATCTAAATAATTATGTTGTTTCTTAGTTACTTTTCTAAATTCCTCCTTTTTTTTTTTCTTTTTTTTTTTCCTTAGATATCATCAAACCGGACCGTTCAATGGTGTACAGTTGAAAGAATTGGTTGACCTAGAGAAACTGTTTGAAATCAACATTGTCGTTTACTCCCTCCAGATAAATGATGACGAAGATGGCGCCATTGAAAGACCAGAAATTGTTTCCCGTTTGATCCGTCGCTCGCCCTGTCATTATGGTAGTACGATGTATTTGAATCTCTACGATAATCACTTCAGCTATATCAAGAACCTATCCCGGTATTGTAAATCGTATCAGTGTTCCAAGTGTGGAAAGTATTGGAAACAGGGATTCAGGTTAAACCGCCACGAACGCAAGTGTGAAGCAAAGGTTAGACTGCAATTCCCTGGTGGTGCATACAACAATCCAGCGACCATCTTCGAACAACTGGCCGACGAGGGTATTGATGTTCCTGAACAACTAAGATATTTGAATTACTTCGCCACTTTTGACTTTGAATGTTTCTTTAGTAAAGAACAACTCCCTACAAACACAGAAAAACTATCCTGGGAGAACAAACATGTGCCACTCAGCGTCAGTATTTGCTCCAATGTACCTGGCTATACAGCTCCTAATTTTTTGATCACAGAGGGAGATTCTCACGAGTTACTTAAAGAATTCATTGATTACTTGGTGGGATTAAGTGAGGAAAGTTATCGTTTGTTATCAAATGACTTCGAAGCTGTATTTGCGGCCATCGATGAGAAGATTGGGTCTAATAGTATGGATGATAATATAGAAGAACTAGCTGCGATGTTAGTGGAAATGGCGGAGGAAGAACGGCAGGAACGTGGAATAAGTGTGGTAGACAATGATGAAGATGAAGAAGAAGAGATTGAATCAGAGAACGACGAAGACCGGGCCTTTATTAACGACGAATGTGATGGTGATGATCAAGATCTCAACTTTTATCGTATCCTAGATCAGCAACTTGGAGAACCGATTTTGGTAGAAAGGGGTGTTCAAGAAAACAGCGAGAAGAAAAAGCATCCGCTGGTTAAATTGAAGGTAATTTTAATGAAAATATACTAATATAATGTACTAATTCATAACAAGTATCTTACTTACGTACTAACTTACTTATAAACACCTTACTAATTTACTAATATAGCACTCACATTCATCTCGGCATAAACTATTTACACATTTTATGAAATAAATATATCTTAATATATCTTAGGTGAAGTTGGAGGCCTACCTAAAAGAGTTACCGATCCTTGGGTTCAATTCTGGTAAATATGATCTGAACGCCGTGAAAGAATTTATACTACCTTACTTAGTGGAGAATGAAGCAGTACAATTTACTATCAAGCGCAACAACAATACCATGTGTCTCAAAACAGAACATCTCAAGTTCCTAGATATTACAAACTACCTTGCTCCTGGGTTTAGCTACGCACAGTTTTTAAAGGCTTATGAGTGTCCAATTTCTAAAGGTAAATATATATATATATATTTTTTTTTCTTTCTTTCTTTCTTTCTTTCTTTCTTTCTTTACTCATTCATCCATTCACCCATCCATCCATTCATTCATTCATTCATCCATTTTTTTTCATTCATTATTATTTTTTTCTTTATTACTCCAAGTTATTTATTTATTTATTTATTTATTTATTTATTCATTCATTTATTCATTTCTTTCTTTCTTTATTCATTCATTCATTTATTCATTCATTCATTTATTTTTATTTTTTTATATTATTTTTTTTTATTTATTCATTTTAGGTTTCTTCCCCTACGAGTGGGTTACCAGTCTAGATAAGTTAGATCATCCTTCCCTCCCACCACACCGTTCGTTCCATTCTTCTTTGACGAATAGTAACATCTCGGTTGAAGAGTATCAGTATTGTCAACGTGTGTGGATAGAACAAGATATGCAAACGTTCCGCGATTTCTTAGAGTGGTACAACAATCTAGATGTTGAACCCTTTGTGATGGCTGTGAAAAAAATGTTGATATTTTGGCGTGAAAGGGGGATAGATATGTTCAAAAATGGAGTTTCGGTTCCCGGACTGACGTTGAAATATCTATTCAATTTTCTTGATGAACAGACCTACTTTTCCTTATTCAATGAAAAGAATAAGGATTTGTATGATCTGTTCAGGAATAACAACACGGGTGGACCCAGTATTATTTTTCATCGCTATCATGAAGTGGGGAAGACTAAGATTCGTGAGGCTGAGATGACCGCTAAGGGATTCGAGGCCAAGCCCTGTAAGAATATTGTTGGTTACGACGCCAATGCTTTGTACTTGTGGGCTATCATGCAAGATATGCCTACTGGGTCATACACACGGAGGCGAGCTGAAACTCAATTCAAACCAGAACATTCGAGAAGAATGGCGGATGAGTGGTTGGCGTGGGAAGCTAATCAGCGCAACATCCATATCAGACATCAACTAAACAACAGTGAAAAACGTATTGGTGCCAGACGACTACCGGTAGATGGGTTTGATAGAGAAAATCAGACAGTATTTCAGTTCCATGGGTGCTTCTTTCACGGTCACGATTGTGAGTTGAATAGAGGTAAAGAATACAACGTGGTTAGAAAGAAACCAATGGTGGAGTTGCGAGAAGAAACTAGTGTAAATACTGATTACATCAGAAAAGAGGGTTACCATGTTGTTGAACTATGGGAGTGTGAGTGGCGAGAAATGAAACGAACGAATTCTCTCCTTCAAATGTTCTTGTGCTCAGAGTTCAAACGTCCCTTGGACCATCGTTGGAACCTCACAAAGGAACAGATATTATTATCTGTTGTGAATGATTCCTTGTTTGGAGTGGTGGAGTGTGATATTCGAGTACCAGAACATTTGAGAGATAAATTCAGTGAAATGTGTCCGATATTCAAGAACATAGAAATCAGTCGGGAAGATATCGGAGAATGTATGCAACAGTTCGCCGAGGAACACGAGATGATGTCAAGACCACGTCGAAGCCTCATCGGTAGTTACTTTGGTAAAAATATCCTATTGGCTACACCCCTCCTCAAATGGTACTTGAAACATGGTCTTGAGGTGACCCATATACACCAAATAGTTGAGTATACACCCAAGGCTTGTTTCAAGTCATTTGGGGAGGCGGTATCCGATGCGAGAAGGGCAGGGGATGTTGATCCTAGTAAAGCTATCATCGCCGATACCATGAAATTGGTGAGTTAATTGAGATAAAATTCACAATTATATAAATATTATCTATACTAATAAAGAATTGTATTGCAGGTTAAATTGAAATATAAACTTTGATACCGTTGATTAATTACATATTTCTTTTTTATTTCTATTCGTAGGTGGGTAACTCGAGTTATGGTAAGACGATAACCAATCAGCTAAAACACCGAGATATCAAGTTCTGTGATGAGCGAAAAGTTTCCACACTGATAAACTCACCGTTTTTTCGTCAATTGGACCCCATTGATGTTAACACCTATGAAGTTCAATCGGCGAAGAAACGGATCAATTTGAACCTACCGATTCAAGTTGGTTTTTTTGTTTATCAGTATGCAAAACTGCGAATGTTGGAATTTTATTATGATATGATGGATCACTACTTGGATCGAAGTGACTTTCAATACTGTGAAATGGATACGGATAGGTAATTATTTATATATGTATATTTCACACACACACACACACAAAATGTTACATACTATGACAGGGGTTGGGTTAAACTTACTTTAGCATGAAAATCATCAATATTTATATAAATGGTTTTTTTTTTTCATTCTTTTAGTGCATATATCGCCATTTCCGGAGAAAGTGTAGAAAGTTTGGTGAAAGATGAACTTAGAGAAGAATTTCAAGTGGATAAGAACAACTGGTTTCCACGAACAGATAAAGCTGAACACCGTGCCTATGATAAACGAACACCAGGTTTATTTAAAGTAGAATGGGAAGGAGAGGGTATTATAGGACTATGTAGCAAAACCTACTACTGTTTCGGTTCATCTGACAAGTTTTCCTGTAAAGGAATAAATAAGAAAACAAACGAAATAAATAAGGAAAAATACTTGAATGTTCTTTTAAGTAAACAAAATAGTTCTGGTATCAACAAAGGATTTCGAGTTGTAAATAATACTATGCACACCTATACTCAAGTCAGAGATGGTTTTAGCTATTTTTATCCTAAACGAAAGGTTTTAAACGATGGAATTACCACCATTCCTCTAGAAATTTAAATAACTTTTAGTTTTACAAGTTGTTTTGATATAATCATAATGATTATTTGTTGTTGTTTTTCAAGCAAAACTTATAGGTATCTAATTCAGTGTTTAGAATGTGATAATTATCCTACAAAAATAGACTATTGTAAATAATCGATTGTCATACTTTAGTGAGAACTGTAACTATACTTATATTAAGAAATGAAATGGTAATATTAAACTGAAGTAATATCAAAAATCACTTCCTCATCTTCATCTTCTTCTTCTTGTTCTATAGTGTTGTTTAAAACTTCAAGTTGAAAATTGTATCTTGTTTGTATTTTCTTTACAACCCGAGCGCGTATTTTCATTATACCACAAGTAATTAATAGTAAAACCAAAGTTCCACAAGAGCTTGCAACGAGCCATTTGATCCAGTCAGATATAACATGACTTGAATTGTAATGTTCCATAGTAAATTGTGAAGTTGTAAAACTAGTTGAAGTTGGAAGTTTAGAATAGAAGCTTACTGTAGTATTAGTAGTAGTAGTAGAAGGAGAAGTAGTCTGTGTTGAAGATAGCCACGCTGTTACTGGACAAGAACTAGTGACATTTATTTGTAGTTTTAAGATGCAGTTGCAATTCAGTAGCGGGTTGTTTCTTAAATCCATCCAAATGATTTGTTTGTTTATACCACGATCCAACGATTCACAAGTTAAGTTGTTCTTTTGAAGTATTATCAAGACGATTTTTGAATGACTTGAACTCGGTAAAGAGGGAATCAAAGTTAACTGTTCTGAAGAACAATCCATGATGAGTTCATCGTCTATTTCAAAACATTCGCATATCCCACATGAATAACCGCGAGTAAAAGTAATACCAGAGAGTAAAAGTAGTGCAACGAACATCTTGATGTTTAGTAGCGCAGTGTTAGTGCTGAATCATTGAAATTCGATAGGCGCGCTATCCGGTTTGAATCAAACTGTAGAGATATCTTATTACACATGGATTCAAGGTTAAAACACCCGTTTGGTGCAATCATGGCAGGGCCCAGTTCTTGCGGAAAAACGTGGTTACTACGGAGGATATTAGAACGAGGAGAAGAAATGATTGATGGTTCACCAGAAAATATTTTATGGCTTCATGGCATGCATCAACCAGCCCATGATGAAATGACGCAAACTATTCCTAACATAGAGTTTATTGAAGGTTTACCAGGTGATTTAGAATCGAGAATTGATCCATCAAAAAGAAATCTCATAGTTATTGATGATTTGATGAGTGAATTGAGTAATGATAAACGTTTAACGAATATCTTCACAAAGGGATGCCATCATCTAAATTTATCTTGCGTGTTTATACTTCAAAACATGTTTTGTCAAGGCAAGGAAATGAGAAATATATCTCTCAATGCTCACTATTTGTTCATTTTCAAATCACCTCGTGATAGCAGTCAGATCACTCATTTAGCAAAACAAATGTATCCTGGAAATACTAAATTCATGCAAGAAGCATTCACCGACGCAACCGCTAAGGCTTATGGGTACTTGTTTTGTGACCTCAAACCTGAAACAAGCGACGAGTTTCGTCTGAGAACCAATCTCTTTCCAGAAGAAACACAATACGCGTACGTCAGAAAGATATAAAAAGCTAGGGTTTAGTCAGAACAGTTCAGTTGAACATGAGTCGCCGTGCTAAAAAGAACTATCATCATCTCAAAGTCTTGGCTTCAAGCAAACCACATCAAGTTAAAGCCATTATCAAGACCGCTGATGATCCATTGATTCACACTCTTTGTGAATGCATTTACAATTTGTTGCATTCTAACCTTTCGATTAGTCATCAAAAAAAGAAACAACTGGGCCCCTATAAAAAACAACTGATCAAGTTGGCTTCTAAAGGAATTCCATTGCAACAAAAACGTAAGCTTCTAGTTCAAAAAGGGGGGAATTTCCTCTCTCTTTTACTGCCAACCGTCATCACAGTTTTGGAGAGATTCTTAAAATGAATCATGCTAAAAAAATGGTTTTGGTTCCTGAGAACACATTGGAAAGATTACAACAGCGACAAAATGTCAACACAACTCCTCTTACGGCAAGATTGAATGGTTTGGATAGTGATATCAACGATGTATTGAAAGATAATAACCTATCCGAAGATGAAAAAGTAAGACAATATAGTCAAGCGTTAAACAATTATCTGACTTATTATAATCAGAGAAAAGGTGAAGCAGTCAATGTAAAAATTCAACAACCCCCACCACCACCAGTAAAGCTACCTATTCCAGAACGTGAAGTTGAAAGTGAAAACCATCAACCACAGGAAGCCCGTGATGAATCAGAAGAGAATGAGAGTTCAATGGAGCGTAACATTATACGCGCTTTACCCAAAACACTGAAAGAAGTCGGTAAACTGATGTTGGAAACGATCAAAGAAAATCCTGAGATAATGAAATGGGACGATCGTGGACAGTTAATTTATGAAGGAAAACCACTGAAAGGTTCCCATATTACTGATTTGCTGAAAGATTCATTAAGATCTAACAAAGGTGTAGCTCCTTTAGGTTGGGAAATGTTTACCCGAGGCCTTGCTAAGATGAACGCACCTGATCATCTTGTAAAAAATAGGCAAAGAAAATCAACGCTTAGACAATTCAAGTCTGGTATTCATGATCAAACACAAGAGAGAAACGAATCGTTTACTACCCCTATACCGAAAACTCCAGGACCTATAAGATCAAGATCGCGCAACAAACAAAAAGAACTTCGCCAACGTTGGCTTGCTTTTAATGGATGATTTACTTGTAATAATATTTTCAATTTAATAAAAACCATGATATATACTAAATGTGTTTTTTTATTGTGTTTAGAAGTTTGATGCTTTACAATATTTTTTATGGATTGAATTAAATAACCAAAGTGTTTTACAATAAAGTGATAGACTAATCGATCGTTAGTTGGTGGTTGATTAGTAAAACGATTTGCAATAGTTTTAAGGCTAATGTTTCGACAACGATTGACTAGATAGTAGAGACAATAGTGACCACAAACGTTTGAGTTTAGGGCTTGAAGTTCACGCGTGTTGTGAATCCAGGTTTTACAGTTATTTTCTAAAAACAGTTTAAAGTTCAAGCGATAATCTTCAGGCTTGTGACCATAAGAGTCAAAAAATTCCCCATTTTGATCTTCATCAAAGTAAAATGCACACCAGTGAGATCCAGGTTGATCGTGATCGTCGACGTTAGCTACAAACGCTGCGGGGTAGTATCCAATGTGTGTTGGTAGTCGATCTGAAGGGTAGACACCTTGAAAGGCTGTTCTTGTGTAAGGAAGGTTTTTCAATACAACAGCAATCTCTCTGGTATTCATTTAACTTGCCCAGTTGAAGGTCACGTTTCTGTTGTTATCAATCTCGATGAGAGAATCAAATTCAGCAAAGAGAATAGCGTTGACTGTTGTCGTCAGTGGTTCTGCAAACTGAATGCCAATGCGAAGATTCCCTTGTTTTATAGGTGAAACGTGCGGCCCGGTCGAGAGGTCTGGGGTCAGGTCAAAAGCATAAAGAGTATAACCGTTAGCATAATCGTTGCGGTCAATTTGAAGCCCTTTATCGTGAAATAGATTCCCAGTGCCAAGAAACAAACTCATGTAACCTCTGAGATATTGTGATTGTTCAAAGTTGAGTTGCATAGCTTTCATAGGAGTGGATTCTCCATTGATATAGACGCCGACTTGTGTGGCCTTGAAGTGTTGAAAGTTGAACGGATTTTTATTGAACGAGCCATTAAACGCAGTATTTTCAACTAAACCAATAATAATGCGTTTAGGGATTTGACCTAAAAACACATCATCTGGTGTGAAAGTCATCTGACCACTAGAGATGGACATGGCTTTACATTCGACTCTGCAGATGGGATAAAGTGCTGGGGTCTGACGAAGTGCAGCAGCAATACCCAAAAATGTATCGCTGTGAATCTTTACTTTGCGAATATGAAAACTTGCTTCTTGAATCACAACTTTATAGTCAGCTCCGGCAGAGGAAGAAAGAAGGCAGAATGTGTTTTTACTTCGATTCAATCTGATGCGAATCGTGACGCCATTGAGGATCAGCCGATCTTGATAGAACAAATCTTGATGTAATGGACCCATCATCTCAATAGTAGAACTATTTTTGCAATAGTTGTAGCGGGTGTGTAAACCCATATTTCTTGTTTCTTCAGCTGCTAGAGGATCATTATTATCCAATCTTCCTGGAGTATCTTTGTAAAACAGTTCTGATTGAAGTTGTGAGGTTTTAGCATCGGTTCCATAGGTCAAGAGTGTAGTAAGCATAGCTCTATAGGCGTTAGTGTTGGTTGATGAAGAAATCAACTTATCATTCAATGTGACATCTACTTGACTAAACAGGGACTGTAGGAACAGATTAACTGGTCCAACTTTATCGTCATCTACTAAATTAGCACCGTTAGCCTTGGTGATTTTAACCTTGAGGTAAAGCCATGACCCTTTCAAATCGGTTAGTTCATCACCACTTCCGGGTATGCAAAATTCAATCGGGGCGGAATCGGTGATGTTCGAGACTGGAAAATATTCAATAAACTGACCACGGTCAATGTTCGATTGAACGTGAGGTGCCAGAAACAAATCCAATTCAGACTTGTTACACATCTTTGCTTTTGGATGACTCATGGTGGAAAATTAGTCAAAAAAGTTGTGTAATTGATTTTTCTTTGGAGGAGATGTTTTCCGCTTCTTGGCTGAAGGCCGACTGACCCGCTTTGCTTGCGCTCTTCTTTTTGAAGGTTTACGACCACCTCCGTTTTGAGTTTGCGAAGCATCATGGGATGTTAACGCACCAACAGCTTTTTTGCCTCTCTTTTTTAGTGAATCCCCGACTGAATTTCCCTCGATAACATCTTGTGCCACGCCCAATCCTTCTTTGAGTGCCTGTTTGCCAACATTCTTGATACCAGATCGTAAATGAGGTACTGCCCATCGGTATAACCCTTTAAAGATAGAACCCAGTCCATAACCGTGTTGAACCATACCTCCGTGAAAGGCTGGGAGATGCCCACCTTTCTGTTGCGCCTGCTCAAGGTAATAGTTCTTAAAATATTCTGGGTTCGATTGTCTCATCTTGATCAATGAAAGTAAGGTGAAGCTCTCCTGAGATGAAGTGTTATCAACAACCGTCCAGTTTCAAATGGCACAAGATCACCAGAATCACGCCTTATATTGACCTCAATAGTGTCAAATTCTTTCCTGCTGACCGGTAGATACTGTGGGCTCACAAAGGTTCTGGTGATTTGTTGACCATCTTCACCTTCAACAGGAACAATTCTCAATAAAGGAACTTGGGAATTACCAACACACTGTGATTCTACAATATCACAGTAAACGTATAGATTGTGAAACCCGTGATCCATGTCAGCTTCGCGTTCGGCTGTTGTGGTTTTGTTATACGAAATTTCAGAACGGAAACCTAGCATGACACCGATCTCGAAAAAGATAAGTTCTAAGTCATTTTGAAGATGAATCGTCACTTTTCTATTGAGCTTCTGATAGGAAAACGAAACATCGTTTTTGTACTGAGATTCTTGAAGTACTCCATTCATTGCTTCAATGATCTTTTCAATAGAAGTATAGTGACCCGGCGGGAGAGAATAACTGTCAAGTTGCTCAAGTTGCGTTTTTCTGATATAAAACTTATTCCATTTCGATTTCTCATGAACGTTGTTCCAGGTATGGGGGTATTGAATTTCCGTAATAGCTACTTCCCAATCATCTACAAGTTTGATAGCTTGAGGGAGTTTGACTCGATACTCTGTTAGAGTATTATCGGGAAAAATATCCATAGAACTATTTGAAGGCAGCCAGAGAAAAAATTGTGTTTTCTCCATGATGGCCGATAAGAAATGATTGATCTTATCAAAAACAACTGAATATTTATAAGCAATAATTCTTTATTTTACAATAACCAATTACAATGATTGCATATCACTAGCTGGTACCCAGGAATTAAACTTATCTGGATATCCCTTCCATTTCACAAGGTTTTCCACTTTTCCTTTCACTTTACGCTTTTTTACAATATATTCTATCTTATAAACATCATCTTCCTTTTCTACTTTCTGTAATTCTTGTTCATAAAAAACTCCTTGTAAAACTTCATCTTGCTGATCCTTGACTCGATAGACTGGTGGACGCCTTGGTAACCGCTCGCTGATGGTGAATAGCTCCATAGTCCAGTTGGGAGTATAACCCTTTTCAAAGGTTCTCTTCGTTTTACTAATCCTTACTTGATCGCCAACCTGAAAATGAAATCTTGGTATTGGTGCTGCAATTGATTTACCATAGAGAGTTTTCCATACTATAGCTTCATTCCCTTTATTGACCTGGCTCGGTTTCATCTGAATACTTCTGTGAAAACTATTGTTATAGGATTTGAGAAGTTGTGGTAGCACCTTAATGTAGTTCCAAGTGTTTTTAAAAGTGAAGTAACGGAACATTTTATTTTTGAGAGTGCGATTAAATCGTTCAACAACTGAGGCTTTGGTTTCACTATTTGTAGCAAAGAAATGAACGTTCTTTTTCTTCAAATAACTTTGAACTTTGCGATTAAGAAATTCTAATCCATGGTCAGATTGTAGCTTAGAAGGAATCCTTCCTGTCTTGAACAGTTTCATTAACGCTTTTGTGAGTTCTTCACCTGACTTGGTTTTCAGTGGAATAGCAAAACCATATTTTGAGAGAATATCAATGACGGTCAAGAGATAGTGGTAACCCTTGTTGTATTTACTCAATGAACTCAGGTCTACAAGATCGGCTTGAAATTGATCATCTTTTCCACCAACAATCACTCTATTTTTCGTAAACTTACGAATGGCCGGTCGGTGTAGAGTGTAGGTTTCTTGTTTTTTCATCCATTCTTTGACTTGTTTACGTGTGATCTTCTTGTGCCCCTGTTCTCTTGCAACACGGAAAACACCCTCTGGTCCAGAAAAACTTCCTGCGCTTTGTAGGTTGTAGTAAATGTTGTTTAGAATCTTTTCCATCACAGAATTCAGAATTTTCAACAATAATTTGACCACCACAACAAGCCAAGATGCAACGGGTTTTGTTAAACAACTGTTGTAGAGATAGTTGAAAGGAGGCAGGCAAACAACCCATGTTAACTTTACGATGCGTAAAATGAAATGAAGTTCGAATGAGATATGTTCGGCTTTTATCTCAAATAAAAATGTAAATCTCGTTCCATTCTTTCTCGGTTAGTTGTAATTCTTCTATAAATCGGAAAAAGGCTAGTGTTCTACCCATATGACCTCTCATTTTTCCGTAGTCATATATTTGTTTTAATTCACTTACTCGATTAATAGAAAACGTTTGAAATTTTATAGTCATTTCATCAAATTGTATTCCAAAATCAATGCGAACAGCTAAACATCTTAAAAAGTGAAAATATAATCTAGAATAAATTAAACCCATGTTAACTAGAAGAAAATCAAAGGTAGAATGAATGTTTAAATATAGTTTATTGAATATATATGTTTATACAATAGATGAATTATGTACATATTAATGAACCATTGTGTTCTATCCTTGGTTATTAATGTTCATGCGTTCTTCACCTTGGCTGTTACATTTATCAGGATAGGCAATCGAAGAAGCTTTAGTGATAGTTTTTCTTTTCCCATAGATCTTCAGGTTTCCTTTGACTAAAACTTGCAGGATCTTCTCGATTGGTTTACCCGATGGCTTGGCATAAGTTTCTATTTGATAGTACATCAGGTAGGCAGATGTTGTTGATAGTTTATAAAGTTCTGATATGTAATCATACCACGATGAATGTATATCAAACTGTAACATATGAGAAATCTCTTGAGCTAAATTCCAGATGCGGTTTGAATCTACGACTTGAATGGCTTCGTCGTGGAATGAGTGCCAAGCCTCCTCCTCATCGTTGACAAGGATCATACACAGATGATCCTTCTGACTTGGCCAATTGAACTCACATCCTTCACATTGAATTGACTTCCAAATGGCTTCATGACAGAGAGAAGCATAGGATAGTTGTAAAATACTTGATATTAATTCCAGTAGGAAAGCACGCTCGGTAGTTTCGACTTCGTCAACTTGAACTTTGGAGGTATTCATCTTGCAGGAAAGGTTGAAGGCTAATAATAATTTCAAAACGCCCGCGCTATATATCTATTCTGTGGAACAAAAGAACTGTTCAGACTTGCCCGCTTGCGTTATTGGGTTACCATGACGATTGAATAAATTAATTCACCAATTCACTCAATGTTTGACGTCAAACCATTGAATAAATTAAGTCACTTGAATAAATTAAGTCAGACACTCAAGTTAATTTATGTGGTCACTCACAATTCGCTCCAATTCACTCCTAGTCGCTCGAAAAAAGGGGTCGAATCATCCAAACAATACTACTGGCATGCTTTACCACCCTCAAATACTGGACACTTTTTCTTGATGTCATCCATAGTCATGTAGACCGAGTCCTAGAGAACATATCATGAGATATTATATTATACGACAAAATACGATTTTTGCCAGTAAATCTAACTATAGATCTATATTAATGTAATAAGAATAGTTACAAAACTCGCTGGAAATTCGCGTGCAGGTTGTAAATTTGAAAAACGTGCATCGCAACTTATATAAACATTCGGCCATGTACTCTCTAATGAGCTTTCATTGTTGGTTACTGAGAAATGATATAGATAAACAAATTATAGTTGAATAGCGTTCAATATGAAAATGTTTGGTCCCGCAAATTGCCTTGAGGCTAGTGATTAACACTGATTAATTCAGTTTTGGTAAAAAAAGGAACTAATATTGTCTGGTACGTGATATGAATAATCAAGGAAACCACAAAGCAAAACAAACTATGACCCATTTTGTCTGGTCTGATTTAATTTTAACTTCAGTTTCAATATCAATTTCAATTCCGCACTGACTTGCTTTGATTTGAATTCAATGGCTAACACCCCAAAACAGAAGGCACTATGGTTCAAGTTGTGAAATTAGAGAATAGTCTTCTAATCTTTGCTCATTTGCCGCACTTGTCTCACACCTAGTCGAGAAATAGGCCTCGCCGAGTCTAAATACGTTTTTGTGCTGATGTTTATGTCGCTAGTATGAATCAGGCGCTTAAAACCTAACCCTTGAAAAGAATAAATGTAATATTTTGATTTTCAGTATTAACATTATTCCATGTATAACAAATTTAAAAAAATATATACAAGATAGCCTTGTAGCCGATGCAGCCGTCAGTGGTATGAAAAAAAAACCCTGTACTCAGTAGCTACGACATTTTAATGGATGGTATTGCGAAGTTATTCTTGTCAGTGTGGTGTCTTTTGTGTGTGCCCATGTGTAAAGCTCACATGACTGCCCATCCCTAAAACCATGTATGATTAGGACCCCTAGCTTCCACCGAGACCTTCCATAACAAAGTAACAAAGCCATGCATAAACACTCAGTATGGATTCGTTTTGGCAACATTTTTTGCAAAATACATCGGTATTTGTGTGTCCCTATGATGTGTTTATAACTTTAATTGCGTAAAAGCGTATTTGCGTACAAAACTAACGTCAAATTGTGATTCTATTACTGATTTCAATTAATGATTATATAATGTTCAGGTTTTTACATTAGCGCATTTCAAAACGTCCATGACCTGGCATTAAAATGTATTATTGCACGACAAACTAAATGCTCACCATTGTAGACTGTGGCCCAAAAACTGGCTTTCCATCTTTGCCAGTATTGAAGGGCCAGGAATGAGCGGCGACAGGGCACTTCTTTCCTAGTTTCCTTTCCTCGTTATATTCAAGCAATATCGCTTGTTGGATAGCGTGTGCCATGATTTTCTTGCCATTCTCATCATCTGGTACTAGCGATGCTAGAACATCGGTCACGTCTCCAAGAGTCTTGCATTGTCCTGGCTTCACAATACAGCCATGTTCAAAGACAGACGACTGCGCCATCTCTTTTTTAAGACCAGTAAATGGGCATCGGTTTTCTTTGAAGACGGGGCATTTTGCCTTTACCTCGGCCACAGTAGTTTTCTGTAAATGGAAACATATCAAATTTACGAAAACAATAGATTTATAAGCAAGTTTATGGGAACTTTGGTACAAGAATGATGTACATGTGTAAACTGCAATAATTTAACTATAATAACAAATTATTTTCTTACATGAACTGATGAAAAATAAAAATACTGACGGCATAAACGTGGACAGTGCATTTTTAAAACTTCGGCAACCTTTTTGCCTTATACTCTAGCTAAAGTACCAGGTTTGACCAAAACATCATGAAACCTCGTTAGTTAACGCGCAACATAACGCATTTTGTTTCACTTCAATCTGAGTTTGCTACATGTAGAATAGAAATCCCTTACCCTAGACATTTTGCTTGAGCTCATAGCTTGGATAACTGGATTGAATGTTACGCTTTTCTTTGCCTGGTTCAGTTCTTCGAACGAACTCTGTCGTTGCGACTGAAACAATGATCTGGTAGGTCGTGGCTACATTTGTTTATGTATCTGCGGGTCTCATGATTGGAACCAAGGGCTGGGTCACCGTTCATTGATCAGATTGGCTGCCAATGAAGCCACGCAAGTCAGGCATCAGTTGGGTTAAGTCACGTTGCATTAGGTAATCAATTCTATTTTTAGAGCAAATGACATAACTTTTCGAGAAAGGGCTTGAACATTTGCTTCAACATAGGTTTTAGGATTTTGTTGAGCGCTGTAGAATGGTTGTTGAACAATGTTGCCGAACGTAGGGGGCAAACGGTTTCGACAATGTTGAAATGAGGTGGCAAACGGCTTCAACATTGCCATTCAACAAAATCGAAAGGATGTTGAAGCAAATGTTGAAGCCGTTTACCCGGGCATTTAGCCAAACTACAAGCTATTCCTGTATTTCAGATTGCAGTTTTTAAAAATGTTTATTTGAATACAATAAGGCTCAATGGTACTTTTTTACATTCATAACAAATTATGTCTATATAGTAGTACGTTAATACACCGAATTTGAATATTGTTCACTGTTTGCGTTCTGATCACGTTTTTCAGCCCCATTACATAAGAGTTCAGGTTCACAAATTTCGACCTTCAGGCTATCCTGAGAAATATTGCTTTACATTTCCTGTACAAAGCTTAAGATCAAAGAGCAAAGAATGAGAGTTAGTGGTACGCACGCATTAAAAATATAAGGCTCATTGAGAACCCTCTCGATGCTTGCATCTTTTCTTGATACTAAGGGCCGGGCTGTTTATATGATGGCGAGTTCTCCCTGCAAGCCGGGATAACTCTATTGTCTTGAATTCCCCGGGGAACACAAACAATAGAGTTATTCCGGCTAGCAGGGATAACTCGCCATCATATAAACAGCCCCTAAGGTACTGATTTGGGTATATTATTGATCAGTTTTAATAAAACACTGACAACGAGTCATTTCTAAAAGAAAGAGAGGTGCTATACAAGAAAAAATAATTTTGGACTACAGTGGTACCTCTATTAAGCGGTCACCCTCTATAAGGCGGCCACAATAAAAAGTCCCGAGGGTAACCGCTTAATAGAGGTACCACTGTATTTACGCAATTTAAAACAAAATTGGCAGTTCAAAATTCCAATTAAGTTTTTACGCTGCCGTCCATAACAAAAATCACTAGGTACCCGATTGAGACCTCTTAAATTATTAAATGTTTGTACTCTCAAATAACATGGTTATGAATGTTATTTTCGTCTAATGAGCCAAGAAAGCATTGTTAACGTTACAGTTTTTGTTCCAATCCTACCATCAACTAAATGCCAGACAAAATCACTGTTGGGCAGGGCGTTAAGTTAAATTCGTATTTTGAATAAAAAGAACCTATAACTGCTTAATTACTGTTGTTGATCTAGACTGCTGTCTAGCAGGTCTTATCAAGCGGCTTTTTTATCTAATCTTACTTATCTAATTTGTTTAACCTTTTAACCTATAATTGTGCATTTAGAATACAGTCTGGAAAAATTCATGCAGGATTGCAGGCATGATAGATTCTCAGTTGGAAAAGAGTAAATATAAAAACAAACTAAAGTCTCGACAATAGGTCGCAATGGGGTAAAACTGTAGGGAACTCAGCCTGCAAAGCTGCGGATGAAATTTTTTGGCTGTACGTGTTTGTGTTATATGACCACAACAAGTTGTTGTTGTGGTAGATATAAATACAAATATTTCTTTTAAAAAACGTGCAATAAATCACAAGTTATATCCATGTAACCAACATCCTTTGCAGGCTTTAGACTGTGGACCAGTAGCAACGACAACGGTTTTTGAAATATAGGTGTATAACTAATTGCAATTACTTTTGTAATTTAGTGGGAAAGGAATTGATCTAAAAACGACAAAAAAGACCACTCAAGCTAAACTCATTTTTGTGGTTAGTCTATCTATAAGATAGGTAACCACTATGTCATCGTGCAGTGTAAGTCCGAGTGTAACTTCTTAACGGAACCAATCAATATATATTCAAAAACTTGGCGTGACGTCACAAGTTTACTACGCTAGCACAACCGGTTAACGCGATACACTGGAAGGGTTAAGAGTTCGAATCCAACTGACATTATTACTTTTGTTTTTCCTTTTTCTCTCTTTTTTTCTCCTTTTTTTCTTTGATAGTTTGTGATACTTATTTATTGGTTTGCGATAGAGAAACTTTTTTTAAACAAACCGGGTCTACCATTTCTTCTATTTCAAGAAAAAGATTATTATGTTTCAGTTTCATCTTCATCTTCACTTGAATCATCTTCAGTGTTTATTTTGTCAAAAACAATGTTGTTGTTGTCATCATTTGTTTGTGACTGTGAAGTTTTGATATCATTATCAATACTTTCAATTTCAGGCATTTCTACAATAGATTTGTTCCTCGGAGCGTCATTGAATTTCTTTGTCCGTGACCACTCAACCAAAATATCGATAATAGACGAGTTAAACTAGAAACTTACTTTACTCCGACGAAGGGCTAAAGCTCGAAACGTCAGTAAAGTTAAGTCAACATTTTTTACGGTGTTACAAATTTCATTATATTTAATACCTATCATTTATACCAAACACCGACGCAGCGTATACTTTAACCTGAGTATCAGGCCCTAGTTTCCATTTAGTCTAATTTTAAAGTGGGGGGGGGGGGGGGGGGGGGGGGGGGGGGTGTGATTTGGTGATTTAGCCCGCTGGCATGCGCACAGAATTTTTTTGATAGAAAAGCAAAGATTTCAGTGGCGATTTTGGCCGTGCAGGAAATTTTTTTAGGCCCTTCCGGCCGTGCAGGAAATATATTTTCAAAATCCCCCCCCCCCCCCCCCCTCAAAAGTTATGATGGTCGGCCCCTTAACTAAACAAGTGAGAGTAACCACATGAGCTCATTGAGCTCCTTTAATTACATTTCCCATACATTTCTCTACAAACGCCCATAGCTGTATCTCATGCAATATTAAACCAATCAACACCAAACTGCAATACATTGTCAAGTTTTTGACATAGTTTATCCAACTTAATATAAGAACCATGTTTCAAGATTGAAAACGAGGATTTTCTAAATATAGATATTAGTTTAAATGTCAATGTTGTCAGACAACTTGACTTTGGCATATACTTATGCAATTTTTTTTCATAAATTAAGAATAAATTTAAAAATAAAATAAATAATAAATAAATAATAATAATAATAATAATAATAATAATAATAATAATAATAAATAATAATAATAATTAAAAATAGATTAATAAATAAAAAAATATTAAATATATAATAAATAATAATAATAATAAATAATAAATAGATTAAAAAAATTTAAACATTTTTTTCCGCATGAGCTCCTTGAGCTCCTTTAGTTTTTTTGTTATGCCTTTGTTCAGTTTTCTTATGTTACACCATTCTTGCAAGTAGGTGTATAGACCACTTTCATCAGTAAATACCATAATATATACCGTAAAATGATTTTTCAAATAAACAGATATTTTAATATTTTAGCACTGTCATATGAAAGAACCACCTGAAATAGGCATGTTTTGAAGGTTTTGATGCTCTGGCGAAAATACCAAAAAAGTTATACTCAATGAAAAATGTAGATATTTGTATGTAATTTTCTGCTGAGGCCTTTGATGCCTCGTTTTGGTGTTTTCCTGATTTTTCAAACTGTTATAGCTTCTTGCAAATTTAATCGTTTTTTTTTTCAAACTTTCACAAGTTATTGTTATGGCGAATGTCTATCATATGATAGCTTTCTTTTTCTTAAAACATCATTTTTTGTTTTTTCAAAAATTATGATAATTAGTGGCGGCCATTTATATGAAAGTCGTCTATAAGGTTACTGGCGATGTTTGGAAATATGCTTAAAAGTGCAGAGATTTACTGCAGGGCGGACATTTTAATTATAACAGTTTGCGCATGCGATTGATTCAAAGGTTGAGTAAAATTTGAGTGTAATTTAGTACAAAACGACTCTGAAAAGCATCAGGGTTAAGGACAAAATAAAACTATTCAGTGTGGAAACTAAAATTTTGTTTTGAAATTTAGTGCTATGCACAACAAAATATGCTGCTGAGAGGCAAGGTTCTGCCCGCAAAGTCTAGAAATTTCTGAAGTATTTTTTCCTTGTAAAAGACAATGCATAAAATAGAAGGTTATATATCTTATCTTAAGTATTCCATATTATTCCATATATAGAGGATATTACACGGTGGCGCGAAGATATGAACTTTATTTTCGAGTGGTGAAAACAATATTTTACGAGCGAGCGTAGCGATCGAGTAAAATGTTGTTTTAACACGAGAAAAAAAAAATTCATATCTTCAAGCCAACGTGTGATGTTCTTTTTATCATATGGACAAAAAAAAATGCGGGACATTTGGTACAGTGAAAATATAGTGAAAATATGGAAAATACGAGTGTTTTAGTTTCCGGTAAAACACTATTTCCATATAACAATATTCTATATTATTCTATATTCCATAAGTATTTTGTAAAGCTTTGAGACTTCGTGTAAAGCTATACATTTATTGTTATTATTACTGATTATTAATTACTTAAGCATGCACTGATGGCCAGGTAAATCGTTTGTAACCGAGCCTGCTCCTCAAACCACAAAACTTGTTAGGATTGAGCCCTTGCATATCTGCAATGCGGTGACGCGCAAAAAGTAAACAAACTTCAATCCAAAGTTCCATGTGGCGAGATAACTTTGCCCTAAAGTCATAGTAATTTTTGAAGTTTGTGGAATTAAACTTCAGAATATAATTCGCAAGCGATAAACAAGGCAATTATTTTATAATTGACGGATATTTAAAACTAAAATTACAAATAGAGATTTTCTTTCAAACAATCATTAGTTAGGACTTTATGCAAATATCGTCTAATTCATTCAATAATCTTGTATTTGTTTTAACCCGTAATTATAATTTCAAGTTCTGCATCGATAATTTCACTAGTACAGTTTTTTGACGAAAACGCCCGGATTTTGAAAAGTCCCAATAAACGAATTTTTTTGCTTGCTTAAGACTAAATACTAACTCAAAAATGCCTTGTTAAAGTATTTTTGTAGAAATTCGTACGCGAAGACCGATAAAATCGCGATTTGCTATTGTATTTTTGTAATCAGTAATATTACACCAAGAGGAATGGGGTCGAGTGACGAATGACGTCATTTACTCCATGGTTTCACAACAACACTCGTGGCTTCAAAGGATATGCGCCGGAATTATTATAATCAAGAACGTTTATAAAATGTCAGAAGATTTGGTGAACTTTTTTTCTCTATTTCAAGACAATCACAGGATTTGAAGATCAGTCGTGGAGTACTTGACGTCATAAGTCACGCGTCACGCAATTACCGCAGGTCAGATTTCATTTGGCCGTGAGTTTGAGTGGCGTGTTTTCAAAGCCTTATTTCTCCGCAATAGGTGAATTTTAGACTATTTTTTTATACATAGTTCTTAAGCAATCACATTATAATAATATTAACCTAGACAAATTCGTTTATTGGGACTTTTCAAAATCCGGGCGTTTTCGTCCAAGTGCTACTTTAAAGTCTATTCATAGATGAAGCACAAGCCCAACCTGGCCAGGACATGAAGTGAATAATTTCATGGCCGTATTGTGAGGAAAACGTTCGCTTCAACAACGTCCTTCAAAGGAACGACTAATAGAAAGAGTTAGCAAATTAAGCCCGCGTTGTACGAAAATTATTTAAGGGAGGAGTACCTTGTACATTTTATCAAATCCGCTTTTGAGCCTCAAGTTTTAAGATTATTATGCTTTCAACTTTTAAAACATATAAATCAGCCTCATTTCTTTTAGGTATAAAGTATCTATAGAGTTTTTCCACATTTTATGCGGTTTTCGATGGATTACAAAATTATAGAAAGCTCCCTATCCCGGTCAGGCGAGCATTAACGCCGGCACTAATATTTTTCCCTCGGGGTTACGCTAACAAGTTGTGCATGTTCACTTCGCGTTGATTGGCTAGCTCCCTTTGAAGGATTTACCTAGTATATGTAGAGAACAACTTCTACAAAGCATTACATTAAAGTAAACGTTTAGTAAAAGCCTGATCAATGCAGGAATTAGTGCATGCTTGAGAAACAGCGGGCTTACACTTTAGAAAAGAATCGTAACTGAAGCACACGAGATCCAAAACGAAAAAAAACCCCGGACTTTGAGAAAGTCTACGTAGCATGTAAAAGCAAGGATTCTGCTCCGGTTACAGTATGCTGGGTAGAAGAGGTCCTAGAGGGAGCTAGAGGGAGCTAGAGGGATTCCATTTCGAACCTCTGGTACCATATTGCGTACAAATGCATATCACTTTTTTCATTGAGGTTTGACGTAAACAGGTGGCACCACTGCCACCTAACCATAAATACTTATATTTGTACATTACTAGATCAATTTTAAAACATGATATAATATGCGTGGTTTTGAGGGCTAACCTATGCATCCTTATAGGCCTACATTGGCCTCTATAGACAAGTACATCTAAATCGATGAAGAACATTTACGCAGATATTGGGATATATCATCGTCATCATCATCACCACCATACCCCTACCACCACCAATGGCAACAGCAAAACCATTATACCACTACATACTACCACATCATCATGTCCTCAACGCTATCATCGTTATCATCACCACCACACTAGCTACCACCACCCCACAACCACCATCAACAATAACAAACCATTACCACCACAACCTCTATCATGATTGTCATCAACGCTATCATCATTACCACACTAGCTACCACCACCCCACAACCACAACCACCACCAACAATAACAATAACAAACTATTACCACCACAACCTCCATCATGATTGGCATCAACGCTATCATCATTATCACCATTACCACACTAGCTACCACCACCCCACAACCACCACCAACAATAACAATAACAAACCATTACCACCACAACCTCCATCATGATTGGCATCAACGCTATCATCATTACCATCACACCCTTAGCTACCACCACTGCCAACAACATACCACTATACTACCACAACCGCCATCATCATTGTCATCAACGCTAATTATCATCAGCTTCACCACCACCATACCCCTCGCACCACCACCAACAAACAACAGCAAACAACAACAAAATACCACTACCACCACAACTGTCATCATCATTTTCCTAATCGATTATGATTATCATCGTCATACCGGGTTTAATTTCAAACGTTTGATTGCTGGACTCTGACTTCATGTCCTACTACAGTTCTGCATTCTACTCGACTTTCAACCGACGGTGCAACGGCTCTACCCGATACCTTTGACGCAGTGCAAAAACAACAGAAACACTTCTTTATTTCCCGAACAACAGTCTCATTAGAGCAGGCATAAATCAAAGGGCTTATGCCACCATAGGCGAAAATAAATATAGAAGCGTACGATTCACACCAGTAGACCGGCTTTGGAAGAGGAAGTCCCAGGCACCACCATACAGTTGATACACAATACGGCATCCAGCAAAAGAGAAACAAGAACGTCACAATGATCATGAGAGTAGTTAATTTTCGACGTGTTTTTAGCAATCCTATGTCCGTTGCCTGGGAAATTCTATTAGAGATCCAGAGCCTGTAAAACAACCGACCATATACAGCTATTATGATAACACTTGGTACGAGGCATACTATAAATACGGTTATGATTTCTGACACAAGTTCGCTGGTAGGACGCACTACTTCAGGCGTTTCTCGACAGAGTCTAGAGCTAGTTTTAGACAATACAGTTACAAACTTTGGACCGCTTAATAACGCTGCGAAGATCCACGAACAAGCAATTACAATTTTTGCTGTACGTTTGTTATCGTGTTGATGATAGAAAAAGGGTTTCATTATAGCAAGGTATTTATCCAAGGCGATAGCAGCGATGGTAAAAACCATGACAAACGACATCAAAAAGAACAAAATGTCGTAAACAAGGCATTGGACTTGTGTCGCCGATTCCTGACTAAATACTCGCAGCAGCTGCCCCGCTCCTTGGGCTGTAAGACAGAATAGAATATTAACTACTGCTCCGTTGATAATATACATGATGGCCGGCTTACGACGAAGTACTGAAGATTTTAGGATGATTGCAAGAACTACCACATTTCCCACGAAATTGAAAGCCATCAATGTCCACAAAGCTGGCAGAAAGGAATTAAGTTGTTCAAGTTGCATTTTGAGAATCACTACAAGTTTTGAACACCTTTTTTCTTAATATCTCACATCCACTTTAGACTATCAAAGACAATAGAGTGTTACGGTAACTATAGTCGTTTCCTGCAATTCTACATCGGGTTCAACTCTGACAGTGACTTTTCATATGAAATTTGGCATAATCAATTAGATGACGGAGTGAGGTAAATGTCTATTTTTTGAATGAAAGCTGATCAGCTGCGCAATCGGTCGGAGTGAAAGTATCCCATCCAGTTACAAAAGGCAGTACTGAGCAAACGCGTTTTATAGTCTGTCTAGGCTCTTATACTTTTTGTAAGTGAATAAAAAAAAATGATTTTGGACGCCCTTCAGGCAAAGTTAATTGCTGTATTTAGGGAGATGGCCAATAAAACTGATATATTTGCATATTATATTTCCCAATAACGGCGCACGATACATGATAAAAATCATAAAGAATTTCTAGAAATTCAATGCTTATCTATACAAATTTTCAAAAATTGTATGAATGAATTGAAATCGAATGAATTATCATTCTGATTTCAAAAATTCACACAAAAAATCTACATCGATGATATTTCACGAATAGAAATGATGTCTTGCTGTGCAAACTTTAAAGTCTAAGTAGACTGAGTGGACAGCTGAATAAGATCGTTCTGTAAATACAAATACGGATTAGTTACTTTATTTTTATTAGAAAATTGCCTTGAATAAGTAGTGAAGTCTCATAACATGTGTATTTTAATATTGAACATATATGAATACCGACCTTTCGAAGTACAAACACAAGCGCACCTTTCTTGAAATGTGTTTTAATGATTTCCAATAAAATCTATAGATATGCAAACTTTTTTCATACATCAAAATATAAACATGAACAACTCATGCACGGTGACGATTTTGAAGTTGACAAAAATGAATTCAAACTTCAAAATGGGTTCGGATGACATCGAAATACAGTTTTTTTTTATCCATTATTTTTCGTGTGAAATGTATCAAAGAAGATTATAAAACTAATAATACCAAAGATAAAATCAATACTCTCCTAGATATGGGGAATACACTTATTAGTTAAACGTACTTAATAAAAATGCCAAATTAAAAGGAAGGCAGCTTAACAATTACAGAATTCACGAGAAGGTGTCATTATGCAAAGTCGAAAGTATAAAGAATCTAATTAAATTGCCGACAGCTTGTAGGTATTAAATTTTCTAATTATAGACAAATTCATTGATGGCCTGAAAGTGGTAATCTGGTTTGTGAAATCAGACAAAAATGCAATTAAAGTCGATTCTACTTTGAAGAAAATTCAGTTTAACATTTGATAAAAACTTAATTAGTTGTTTCTGTGTAACAATAATCATACACATCACATTGAGGCTCCTATTTGATTAAACTTATTTCTAAGAAATGAGATCTTTCGTGTCTCTGTGTAAAGTTGATTTGATCTTCTATTAAGTTCAACATGTTTAGACCTATCCTGTACTTAGTGACAAGTTTGTAAATATTGATTAAAAAAAAAAGATTTCCAGGGGCGGATCTAGGTGTCCATTCAGGCACCAGACACCCCCTAGCGTCGCAATTACCCATTTTCATTAAGAGCTTAAGAGCCCTTCATTTGCAATTTAGACACCTCCTGGCAAATTTCTGGATCTGCCCGTGATATTATCCTATGTACACAACGGACTCAGATTAAAAACTCTTAGTCCAGATGGGGTCTTCCGTTTACTACTTGGACTACTTGTTTTTTTTTTTTAATCCGAGTCTGTTCAATTATGCCGATACGATATATTCATTTCAACACTATATATTTCTGAAGTCTCAGCCATAATCGTTATCATAACATCATAATTGTTATTGCTATCATTACAATCTATAAAATCAGTTATTATTATTATCATAAATACCATTATTATTGATTTTATTATTGCTATTTTATTTGTATCATCAATCATTAGTGTCTTTACAGAGGGTCCTGAAGGGGTAAAATGGGAGCTGGGATTGGCCTTTTTTGACTGGGAAATGGGTTTTTGATGCACTGGGACTGGGATTTTCAAATAAAAGAACAATAGAAAATGGGAATGGGATTGAAAACTTGAGCAAAACTGATGGGATTATGTGATTTTACTGATGGGATTATGGGATTTTTTACTGGGATTTGTTCCAAATATAAACTGGGAAATGGGATTCGGACCCCTCCCCCCCCCCCCCCCCCCCCCCCCCCCCCCCCCTTCAGGACCCTCTTTACATGTATCAGAAAATTTAGTATTATCAAGTCTTATTTAGTAATAACAGAATTTCACGAACTTTTGGTACTAAATATTATCAGTATTACAATTATGAAAATCTTATGAACTATTTGTAATCACTTATTATTATCATATTATATATCACAACATTTAGAGTTTTAATCCATAAAATCAGCATCATCAATGCGCACTTTTAAAATACCCACGGGCAGCTAGTCATATTAAACATTGATAAAAGTCATAAAATGTAGTAATATGACACAAGGAATAAACATACCTTAAATGGTTCGACTGAAGTAGAATCGGGGGAAACCTGGAGGTTCTAGATGTCTCAAGTACTTGTAGCTGGATTCAGTCAAGCTGTCAAAATGATCAAATGTAAATTCTCTTTGTTGCGCTCTAAACATTTTGATTTCGTTTAGAAATGTGTGCCTTATAATAGATCAATTTGAACTCTTAAATTTGATGCTTTTAAGCATAAGCACTACCCCGATAATAATTAAGAAAGCGAAAAAAAAGTCAAAGTCTCAAAAGTCGTGTTACGTGTCCGCCATTTTCTTTTTTAAAATTCTGGCGGGAAAGTTGACGCGCGCGCAAACTTGCGCAACTTGAGTCCAGGCTTCCTCTAAAAATGGAAATCGCTCATTTCCAGGCCTTCATTTCCAGTTGACAATTCGTTGCCTGGTTGTTTTCGCCCTAAATACATTAAATGGACCACTGCTGAGAGGTTTTTATGTTGTTTCGATCATGACATGGACAAACACACTTCTGTTAATCTCTTTATTCTCGATTTTGTTGGCTAATCTAGCAGTTTGCAGTGATGATTGGAGTTACACGAACCCCAATGGCCCAAGCACATGGCCCAAAACCTATCCAATATGTGGTGGGAAAAAGCAGTCTCCAATTAACATAATCCCCAAAGACTCTCCTTTTGATGGCTCAATTAAAGAGTTGGCCATCAACTACTCGCCATTCACAGAGTTAAACGTTACAAATAATGGCAAGGCAATTACAGCTAGAGTTTCTTCTAGCGACGCACTCAACTTTACCGGTGCTGGGCTACCGTCAACTTACATATTGGAGCAATTTCACTTCCATGTTGGCTCTGACAACTCTCAAGGCTCTGAACATCAAATTAAAGGAAAGAAATATCCAATGGAGATGCATTTAGTGCACTATGGTGCGAGCAAGTCGCCCAGTATTACTGCTGCAGTGATGTCTGTACTTTTTACTGAAGAAAAATCTGACAATCCTGCTTTGAACAAGCTGATAGAGAGTCTGCAAAACTGTTCATACTTAGGGCAGAGTACTCAATTACCGTCGTTTTCTGTCAGAGATATTCTACCTAAAGATACTTCTGTGTTTTACCGCTATTCTGGATCGTTTACAACACCACAGTGTAATGAGAGTGTTGAATGGATCGTGTTTCATCAGACGGTTTCAATTTCTACCAGCCAGATACAAAAATTTCGCAACGTCTTTTCAAGCACAAAGCAGACTACTAAACCTTTGGTAAATAACTTCAGACCCGTTCAGCCTTTAAACGGCAGGATTGTGCAAAGAAATTTCGGTATGATATTTGAGAATGAGTTTATTTATATGCTATAAGTATTTGTTTGATAGTCTGTTGAAGTAATTATTCATGAGCAGGTGTTTGTGTGCACAATGTTGAAAAAGAAACCTGCAAAAACATCTCTTAATTAAAAGTATATACATATATCTTAGAAAGAAATCATTGACACTTTCATTATCATTTTATGTTCTTGCAAAGACAGTATCCCTTTCAGTGATTAAAAACAAATATTTAACATTTGTCCCTTGTAGATTATGCAACTAAAAGCTGCAAAGTTTTTTGTACAATGATTGTACTCTTTTTCAATGCACTAAAAATTCACTATTCACAAACGTTTCTACAAAATTATTACTTTTTATTGCTGTTTCACCAGATCATCCAGACTTTAATTGTGGCAAGAAGTCCAACCTGACTGCTGACTGCCGCCAAACTATAGATGATCATGATGTTTTCTATGAAGTCCAAATCAACCCGTGCACACTGCCGGTGTCTGTTGTTCTTAAGATTAGTTCTCCAAGTATGGGTTTTAATACTGAGAAAACATTGAGTGAGGACCTGAAAACTCCTTTAATTATATGTAAGTCTCTGCTGGGCTAATAGATCATTTCAACCTCGGCCTAAATAGTATATATATATATATATATATATATATATATATATATATATATATATATATATATTTGAATTTTGTTTAAAATGTCTTTAAAAATTAACATAAAAAGTTTTTCAACAATTTTAATTTCCTTTTGTACTGTTTATCACTTACAGTAACCTGGTCTATTATCTAAATAATATATGACATACTGTCAAGGCTGAGGTTGAATCAGAAGGTCCATTCTAATTGTAGACTGACCCAAGATATGGTATCCAGCTTGAACAACTATAATTTGTTCCTGTCATATGTGCTTATGTTAGAACAATAGTTGTTTTAAAAATAAATATGGATTTGTAATCACCAAAAATTATTGTGATATTGAATAATACATGTAATATTTACTTTATAAATATATGTGAAGATCATCTTATTATGCTTGATATTTTGCAGCTAATCTAAAGTATGGTGCAAGTTTAGAAATGCATTTCCATGCAGATGGAGCCAAATCAGGTCAATTGCATGTCACTGTAAGTAGCTTCAAGCCTAACAAGATTGAAAGTTTCCTTAGTAACAACTTTAAATATTATAGACTGTTGTACAAATAGATTGATACTAATTAAAGTGGATAAATTTGTGATATAAAATATGATATTAGCATGTCTGATTTAATATGATTTCTTAGTGCATTTCACAATAGAGAACAAACATTAAAAGTGTGAAACATAAATAATACTAACTAGACCCTGGCTTTCAGGGTTAACTTGTGCCCTGGGAAAGGACAGTGATTACCATGGTCATGAATATGGTCATGAACAGCATGTAAATTGTGAAAACCCAGTCCAGATGTTGACTCTCTTTGCACGCGGATAATTCTGAATGGATCAGAAAACAATAGAACAAAGAAATGCAATGCTATTTAATAAATATTTGTTTTCAATGAATTACACTGATAGCAAGTTGGAACCGAAAAACAAATAGTTGTATTTTCAATCAAATATTTTCTATCAAGTTATGAATTATTTACTTATTAGATCAATAACATGAAGCTTGTAGCCTGAGTCGGCAAGAAAAGTAAACTATTGACAGATAAACTTGTTACTTTAATCGAAAATATATATGAAATAATTACAAGAAGCAATATATATTTATCCTAAACAACACAGTATTATACTGTTGTTGTCTTCACTTCTAGAGCGCTGTATCGTAGTCTAAGAATGCTTACTATACTGTTAAATATCCATTAGTAACAACTTCGTCCTTTGTCATGTAACTGGTTGTGAATCCATTACATAGCATTATGAAATGATGGGTAAAAAGTAGTTTCTGCTAGCAGAGAAGATTTTTCGATAAATTCCATCATAAGTTGGTTCGCTTAGTTCGCCCGTAAATTGCATCGTCTTTAGTAAAATTCACAGAGTGACCCTTTCCGAAAACATTCGACATAAACTTAAGTGTAATTCTACTGCGAACCATGTGGTGTGAGGGCATAAAATATGAGAGTTCTTTCACCGAGAAATCATTCTTTCGATAAATCAAATATCCATGTGCTCGTATTACAATATTCCCAATCCCACTTGGTTCGTGCTGGCGAGCAGAGGACTCGGCAACCTACATAGAAATGTTCTGCATTTTAAGACTCATGCCACGGCCAAAGGCCTGGGCACGAGTAAAAAGTGATATTTTATGCTCATTCTATTGTTTATTTAGTACTATTTAGTACTAATTAGTGATAATTTTTTCACACTTATAATGTTTGTACTCTAACAAAAACTTTATCACCAGCAGTCTCTAGAATTTAAATAATTATGCAACTGAAAAAAGATCAGATAAATGGTAAAAGCTACTCAGAATAGCTAAAAAATCAAGCTAAGCAATGACTAGCATTTTGAAAAGGACAATTGATTGGCATTCACAGGAAAAAAAGAGAAAAATTACAAGACTGTAAAAATATAATGTGATTATAGAATAATGAATTCTAAGATATTAATTTCATGAACATTGTTGTGTTTCCATCTAGGTTTATCAATTTCCTCTGGCTCAAGCTACCAAAACAGTTAAAGTTATTGATGAGTTTTTTCAAGTTGAGGGTGTCTCCGTCTGTCAACGAGGTAAGTCATCAAAATACCTCATCCCATAGCAATAAGGCTCATACTTTGCTTCATGTTAAATAATTTCTATTATTTTTTTTTGTCACTGACAAGAGACAGGAAATCTAATATGCTAGACATATAGTTGTTGTTGTTGGTCACCCTGTGGTAACTAGACACAGGTATTCCAAAAGGTTTAGAGCTAGTTGTTGTTGTTGGTCACCCTGTGGCAATAAGACGCAGTTATCCCAAAAGGTTTGGAGCTAGTTGTTGTTGTGGGTCACCCTATGGTATCTAGACACAGGTATCCCAAAAGGTTTGGAGCTGCTGTAGTTGTAGTCTCCCCCGCGGCCGTTTTTAGTCTCATTCCACTCCCCTATGGTCCACTTTTCTCCCCACAAACGGCTGCTCACTTGAGTGCAACATTCCATTCTGAGTCTCGACCAATAGGAAACAGGCTTCTATATACTGGAAACCTTTCCCCAGACTCTCTCTTTGTTGTTATAGGCAAAATAGCTTGAGTTTCAAAATGTTTCAAAATAGCTTGAGGGTTGTCAAATGTGTTTACCAAAGTGTGTAAAAGATTCAATTCTAACGACCTCTAATCATCAAAAGGAAGCTATGGAGCAAGTAGTTTTGAAAAAAGGATGAAATTGTTAGTTTGCCGACAGGGTTCAGGAAATCTGTTATTTTCTAAGCATTGCCAATAGTTTTTGACGAATATACTGGCCTTTATTGTCACTGATTGAAGATCAAATACAACTTAAGGCAGATGGGTATTGCATCCATTAGTTTGAGCGATGTTAGCACAGAGAAGGAGATTTGAAGGATCGAAAACGGTATTTATTCTACATTTAATACATAAAACGAGATTAGAATTAGCACAAACCGATACATCAACTGTCAAGTGTTTTACCAATGAGTCCTTGAAGGTCAAAGGTTTAAAAAACTTTACCATTACCAGATTTGAAAATGCGAATGCGCTTCTTGCAATCATTAATTGTGGCTGTGCAGATAATACAGTTTGTGTCACTATTATGTATTTTTGGGGGGTTACATCCATTCACGACGAGTAAATTGTAATATTTATAGTCTATCCTTAGAAACACACAAATGACACATGGCTCGTATTTCTGCTGCATACTCTCACCGATCTAATGAGTGTTGTGATTGGTCAAGTGTATAATTACGAAATCAGATTTAATTGGATTTAAAAACAATGGGAAAGGAATGTTGCACTCGAGTGAGCAGCCGTTTGTGGGGAGAGAAGTGGACCGTAGGGGAGTGGAATGAGGCTAAAAACGGCTGTGGGGGAGACTACTGTAGTTGTTGTTGTTTTGCATCTGTCTAGACACATGCATCCCAATCTTTAATTGTTTGTATTCTCCTTTTTTCTCAAGGCAACTGCACAGTGGATACCTGGGATAAACATTGGTGTTCAAGTAAAATTGGCATTGACAAACCTCTTTTAATTGGCTTTTCTTCAACACTCAATGGTGCATGTGGATCTCCTAGTGTAGCTGTAGATATATATCGTAGTGAGTTCATGAAGCAATCATGGGTTATGACTTCAAAGCAAGAGTTCAAAGACAAACAGACTTATCTAGTCAACCTCACTAATTCTTTGGTTGGTAGTAAAAGTTTAAGAATGAGGAAAGCTGTAGCTGTCGGATCAAAATGGACTTCTGTTTACTTAGAGGCTCATGTTGAGAAATTTTCTGGTGGAAAAACAAATTTTGAGGTAAAACATATTTTTTTGTTAGAAAGAGACTTATGATAACTCAAGTGAAAATGGTCACAAATTTTTCATCGAAAAAACCCGGCCAAGACTTGATTTGTTGTTGTTTGTTGTTCTTCATTCATGATTATTAGGTCATGCTAAATAATCATTGATTTCTTTGACTCATCCTTCCTTCCTTCCTTCCTTCCTTCCTTCCTTCCTTCCTTCCTTCCTTCCTTCCTTCCTTCCTTCCTTCCTTCCTTCCTTCCTTCCTTCCTTCTTCTCTGCCTCCATTCCTTCTTTTATAAATATTCATTTATTTTTCCAATGATTTATATCTTAGTCATTTTTCATAAGCCAATCAATGAATATAGATGTATTGTACCTTTTTAATTGTAGGTTTACCTCTTAACTAAAAGTAATGGTGGCCATTACCTTGTCTTCAACACACAATATATCAATCCAAGTGGTTTGTGTAGCAAGAAAAAATCAGGTAAACACACTGCTGCATAGTATAGCATAGTATAGTGATCATTTTAGTTGATGCATTATATGTATTACAATAAATTTATTCCTCTAGAATAAGTCTGTTTTATAATACTATCCATTGTATTTTCACTTATCTTTGTTTTACAACTAGTGTTATTTATAAAGTTATTGTGATCTACAGGGTCACAAGGCAAGAAGGTAGCTGTTGGTGTAATTATTGTGGTTGTACTGGTTCTTATCATTGGCGCTGCAGCCTTTATACTGTACAAGAATCGTAGGGCTTACCAGGGACATCGACCAGCTTTGGTGGATGAAATTGAGGTCGAAGATGCTGATAGGCTTTAATAAATTAATCGTTATTTTTTATATGTTGAAATTCTGGTACAAAATATACCAGAAGTTAAGGTCAAAATAATAGGTCTTTGAAGTCATTGCATCACAACCTTCAACAATGAAGACATTTTGTTTTCTAAAATCATCCTTTGGATCGGAGCTTACACAAAAGTTATTTGCTATGACCTCTGCCACCAAACTGATTGGTCAGAAAGACCCAAAGTTAAATTAAAATTCAGTATTCGCTGGTCACAACAATTCCAGCTTTAAACAATAGTAATAATGAATGTATGCTGCACAAGTTAAAACGCATACCGTATCATGCACAAGTAGAAAAATATGTTGTCTATTCAACACTTTAACAAGAATAAGTGAGATAAGAACAGAGTTGGCTCTGCTCACTTGGAACAGTGGCTTGGCAATTAAATTATTGTTTTAGTGGAAATTAAACCCACCTCTAATTTTATTGAAGTTTTTCTACATTTCTGTGATTATAAGCACATGCCGATTGCAATCTATTGCTTAGAATATAGCAAGCACTAATCTAACAGTTTGAAGAATTAGGATGTGTATATGGGAAATTATTGTTTAAGTGGAAATCCACCTCTAATTTTATTGAAGTTTTTCTTCATTTCTGTGATTATAAGCACATGCCGATTGCAATCTATTGTTTAGAATATAGCAAGCACTAATCTAACAGTTTGCAGAATTAGTATATGTATATGGGATTCTACTGTTTTTCTATTTTATTTGTTTGGTCATATTCACATGTGAATATTATAATGAATAATAACATCAATAAAGCGTGGAAGTGCATATGAACAATGTGGATCCTCATTTGTAAAAGCTACAATAACCTAGTACCAAAATATTTTAAAAAACATTTCTTTGGGTTAGGATCAGAATATTACAGCGAAAATTGTTGCAGAAAAAAAATGAAAAAAAAAAATACAAGAAGTTTTCACTTCTGTTTTGTGTAACAACAGCATGTGAGACAATTTAATTGCATGGTGCAACAGCACCTTATGTCAAAGCAACTGGTTTTTTTTGTGGGGGAGGGGTGGGATGCTGTACAAGCAGTCGGTGTTGGTTGATGTCTCATAGTAATCGATACCTCTAGTCTTTCAAAGATTTATTTTAATTCCTTATAACCAAACCCTAACAATAATAATATAATTGCATTAATTCCAAGATAGTAATACAGCTTACTACAATTTGTGTAGAGATGATTATGACAAATGTAATGAAAAAAGCCCTACTTTGGATAATTTACTTGACATGTGTTATGATACACAATAGAACAAAAACACTAAAACCATGAAATATAAACAAAATATTTACAAACTACAGTGGTACCTCCGTCACCCATTAAGCGGTCACCTTGATTAGGCGGCCAGAATAAAAAGTCCCAAATCTATTCCTACACCTATTCTATACCTCTATTCAGCGGCCACTTTGGAAAGTCTTGAGGGTGACCGCTTGATAGAGGTACCACTGTAATGGCTTTTACTTAGTGACTATTTAGTCAGTATCATTCAACCAGAAGCATAAAATACAAAAGGAAGCAGTACCTCCTAACAACTTTACTTGTCTTTGATAGTGACTTATACTCACTAAATAAGAACTATTATTACACAGTAGTAATTCTATTCTATTTCATGGATATAGTGCTTTTCCGGAAGTGGGCTATTTCTATGTTAGAGTACAAACACTAAAAGCATGCAGTATTTACACACTACATGTACAATAGCACTTTTTCACAACAAACAGCAATTAAGATAGAGTGGTTTTCATTAACCAAAGTGTGTTTCATGGGTTAATAAGAACCGCACTAACACTATTTACTGCTATTATCATACGCTTATAGTTGCATGTCAAGTGTTTTTACTCTAACCAGGATTAAAATGAACACTAGTAGTTAAGAAAAGACCAAATATGAATATACAATGGAAATATGCTGTATTGTACAATCTTGTGCTGCTTTGTTTACTACTAAGATATTCACAAAACGATTTTTGCGATAGGAATAGTCCCAGAAAGAAAAGAAAAGAAATGTCAAGGAGTAAGAAAAATATTTTTCAAAAGGGGAAGAAAAGTGTGATAAAAGGAAAGACAAACTGGATGTTTTATCCAGACTTGCACACAGAACAGTTGTTATATTAAAGTACAGTTATGTGTAATTGAGATATATTAGGACAATTGATTCAAGTCGAGGCTTTTAAAGGCTATTTTTTTTGTTTTAGTCCATGAGCTGTAACTTGAATCCATTGTTTGAAAAAATTTGCATATAACTGCTATGGATCAAATGCCAATATGGCTGCCAAGAAACAGTTCACTGAACATATTTATAGTTCACTTTAAATTATTTGGATTCCAAATAGCTTCACTTAAATTATATTTATAGCAATACAACTTTCCAAAATTATATATTTCTGCTTGCTCTTTCTGATGGTGATGCTTAGGTTTTCATATTTGAAAGTCTATGACAGTCTTATTAGCATCGATCAGTCTATTACACTTTATTATCCAACTAGTCATAGACAAGTAAAAATATCGCAGGAGTACTGGATCAAGTAAAAATATCCAGCGATATTTTTACTTGTCTATCTAGCCCTCAAGTAAAACATTATTTTGCATTAAAAGAACAAAAACCTTTTAATAAATAACTTGTTAAACAGTTTAATGTGTAAAATGGCTGGATATTTTACTCGTTAACATGCATTTTGACTCGCCCGGAGGCTCGTCAAAATACAGCATTTCACTCGTAAAGTATACAGCCATATTACACATCACACTGTCTAATAAGATATATGTATTACAACTCAAAAGGGTTATTCAATAAACTGTTATTAATAGTAATGGCAAAAATAATAGAATTCTATCTACCTATACCCATAAAACATTAAAATTCTTAAATGTATAATAATCTAGTGTTCATCTTAATAATAAAGCAATGACTAATAATAATAATTGAAACATTAACAATACAATATATATCTTAAATATACAAGTGTCCTATACATAACATACAATGAAAGAATATAAACAAATAATACATAGGCATACCACTAAACCACAACCAAAACACAGTTAGATTCATTCCCAATATGAGAATCCAGTTAAGCTTGTTTTTCTCTCTCTTACAATACAAGCAAAGATCAATAGAATAGTTTTCTGTACAGTACAATAAAAATCTGATTTTTAAAAAGCTGCTGGAAATTTGATGGGAAATATTGAATTTAGTTATGACCCCGTAACAAATTAGTTGAAATGAAATATGCACACTAATTTGAATATAGCTATTTTTCTTGACTAATTCGTCTCCGTCATGAGGGTTTATATACACTAATGTGTTTCTACATGAGCATCAAGGCCACTGAATGTTCTAAAACAATGGTGGTTCAAATTTGTTTACAGGTTTTGCATAAGAGTATTGCCTATGTATTGCGTCTTTTACATCTACTTCAGTATTTCAACACCTAGCTAAAAACACACTAACGTCACGAAGCTCCACGCTGCTTGGCAGCCATAAATTCATTATAGCTAACTGTTACTTTTTCACTTTGATAGCGAGTAACTTTAATAGAGTTGCGCACTTCAGGACTTATAGCACCCTTATATCCACCTTTTCTAAGAAGAGAGTCAATTGTTTGAATTTGTGTCCAACCTGTATTGAAATAAAAATGCCTTAGTTTGGGGTTCCTGTGTTAAAGAACATAAATACATACTTCAATCTTGGGCTTCCTATGGTATAATCAGTTAAGGCATTTTTTCAATTTTGGGCTACCTATGGTATAATTTCTTAAGGCATTTTCAATCTTGGGCTTCCTGTGGTGTAATTTGTAAATACAATTTTTTTTAATCTTGGGTTTCCTGTGGATACATTATTATTAGCTAAAACTGACATGACTTGGGGTTCCTTAGTCTCCTCTGTTTCTTCCACTCTTTTTAATATTTCAAGCTTCCTGTCTCATGAATTTCTCATGAATTTCAATGCTAGATACATCAATAAAAATTCCTGTGTTATCTACCTTGTTCCTTTGCAACTTCTGGTAGGTATGTTGCTGTACGTTTATGACCCTTTTCATTGTGAAATTCAATTCTAAGACCATGTACACCAGTCTAGAAAAAGATTGAAAATGATAACAATGAGTTCTATCTACAATTCTATACCTTGTACTTTATAATAATAACATAATAATAACTAACATTTCTATAGCGCCTATCCAATCCTGTCCTAGGTGCTTTACAATGTACACAAAAATTAGATGGAGCACTAAATCATAACTGGCAGCCATATTGGCGCATACAATTGTCATTCAATACATTTATTGCATACATTCAAAGGTTCAAAGGTTTTTATTTACCACATACATACAATAAACATTTACAATGAAGAATGAAAAAAAAAATAGGTGGAGGGTGCAAGAGAGACAACCCGAAGGGTTAAACAAAGTACTCTTGCACCCAGGACTAATTAACAATTTAATAGTATGAAGCGTGGAGATTGCATAAGGCAATCAAGCTGTAAACAAAGGAGTGATACATATATACATATATATATATATATATGACATATATACACATTATATTACAAGTTTACAATTCAATTAATTTTTATTATTATTATTATTTACAGAGAAAGAAGTGAGGCTTTCATTTTTTTCTTAAAAATACTAAGGGATGAAGAATTTTTTATTTCTAGGGGAATGTCATTCCAGTTTCTGACTGCTGCATACTGCACACCAAATTGACCATAATTCAAATTTTTACAAGGAAGAAAAATATTTTTTTTAGTTTTGGATCTAGTATTATACCGGTGTGAAAACTGTACATCATTAAAGTAATTAGATGATGTAATTGGTAATAGATTATTTAAATGTTTGTAGGTCAATTCAGCGAGCTGTGATTTTACTATTTCAAAGATATTTACTATTTCAAGCTTTTGAAATAAAGGTCTACTCGGGGCTTTAGAGTTAGAAAAAGTAATGATTCGGACGATTCGTTTTTGCAATATGTAAATTGGTAGGATTCTTGATTTATAATTGGAACCCCAGATAAGGGTTCCATAGGAGATATATGAATAGACAAGGTTATAGTATAAATTTTTCAGTATATCTAAGTTAATATAATGTCTAGCTCTGTAGAGAACTCCTATTGACTTTGCAATTTTACGGCATAATAAGTCAACATGAGTACTCCAAGTTAAATTTTCATCTAAAATAAGTCCAAGAAATGTTATATTGGTAGTTTTTGTATAGGTTGTCCTAGCGTTAGAGTTAAGTCTGACTCGTTAACCATCACATTTCTTATTCGTTGTTTTGAGCCAAAATGAATATATTTTGTTTTGGTAAGGTTTACTGTTAGTTTGTTAGCACGAAACCAATCTTGAAGATTGGATAGATCTTTATTTAAAGTTGAAACAATTTTTCTAACCGATTTGTTACTGTAAAGTAGGTTCATGTCATCTGCATATAATACACTTGGTGAGCAAACTTAGTGGCAAATTGAGAGTCATTTATATAAATAAGAAATAACATGGGTCCAAGAATTGATCCCTGAGGAACACCATAAGATGTAGTTAAATATTCTGAATTTTCGTCATCGATAGAAACATATTGTAAGCGATTGTTCAGATAACTTGCAAACCACTTAAGAGTATCATTTTTTTATGCCATAATAGGATAGTTTATCTAACAAAATGTCATGGTTAACAGAGTCAAATGCTTTTGAGAGATCCAGAAAGATGCCTACTGCAATATTACCTGAATCAATAGCATTTCAATAATTTTATTTACAAAGTCAAGAATTGCTAAAGTTGTATTTCGTTTTTTCTAAAACCAAACTGAAATTCAGAGAGTAAATGATTTTGTTCTAAATGATCTGTTAATGATTTACAGATAATTTTTTCAAATATTTTTGAAAGAGTTGGAAGAAGGGATATCGGTCTATAATTAGATACTAGGGATTGTCACCCTCCTTAAAGAGGGGAATGACTTTAGCAATTTTCATTTGATCAGGAAAAATGGAAGTGTTTATGGAAGTATTTAAGACATACGTAAGCGGTAAGTAGATAAATTCTGCTGCATTTAAAAGATATCTTATAGGGATGCCGTCATGGCCAGTAGCTTTAGAGGAGTCTAAACTAAGAAGTTCATCCAAAACATTAAAAGGCGAAATAGGAGTGAAGTAGAGATCATTAGAGCAGGACACTTTCAACCAATCTGTGTAACTATTCTCACTAGGTGGGGTGTTGTTTGCCAATGTTGGTCCTATGTTTGTGAAGTATTTGTTCAAAACGCTGACTATATCAGATTTTTTAGTATAGCATTTGCCGTTGTATAAAAGGTTATCGATGCTTGATGAGCGAGTCTTTTTCTTATTCAAAATTTCATTAATAACTGACCATGTTGCTCTTATGTTCCCTTTCGATATTTATAACATTGACTTATAATATTTTTTTTTGGTAAATCTTATTAGGTGATTAAGCTTGTTCCGATATTGAATAAATTTATTGATATATTTTGTTGTTGGACTCTTAAGTTTCGCCCTATAAAGTTTGTTTTTTCTTTTAATGGACTTCAAAATACCTGGGGTTAGCCAGCCATTTTGTTTGGATTTGAGCTTTATTTTAATACTTTTAACGGGAAAGTGTTTGTTGTACAAATTTGTGATTATTTTCGTTAAGCACGAATATTGATCGTTTGGATCCTTAATTGCATAAAGGACTATCCTGTCTTGGAGTGACAGGTCACGAATAAAGTTTTCTTCTCCAGCTTTGGAGAAAACCCGTTTCTTAATTTTTGTAATACCTTCCATGGGCTTTGCACCATATTGTAAAACAAACACTGGGAGGTTGTCTGAGATATCAGTATAGAGAATACCCGGATGTATGTTGTCGACTACATCAAAACTGTTTGTGTAAATATTGTCTATTAGAGTAGTGCTATGAGAAGTAATTGGTTTTACTATAGTGGGAAAAAGAGAATAGGTCAGGAGATTATTAAAGAACAAATTAGTTTCTTGGTTATTTTCACTCTTTAAAAGATCAATATTAAAATCGCCAGCAATATATATATTTTTAGAACTATTTTCTAACTTATCAAGTGAATCAGAAAAAGTCTTAGAATAATTATCTATATTTGTGTTGGGGGCTTATATGTAATACGCCTACTAGCGTAGATAAGTTGTTTCTTTTGATTTCTACAAATAGAAATTGGGATTCATTGCTGTTGTAATTCAAATCGTTGCGCACCTTAAAATTATAATTCTTATCTATATACAGTGCAACACCGCCAACGCTGTCCTCATTTGGTCTATTTAAGATAATTGGCTCATGATATCCAGAAAGAACAAATGATCCAAGATCGTCATTGCTTTTAAGCCAAGTTTCTGATAGAGCGATGATGACATCAAAATGAAAATTAAGCGAGGCGAGATAGCAATCAAGATCATTAAAATGTTTACGAAGACTTCTTATATTTAAATGAATCAAGGAAAATTTGATAGGCTTTCTTGTAAGAGTTTTGAAGCTATCCTCAACAAAATATTTGCATTTCTCAGTCATCGAGTCAATTTTAGTAAATACTTGTTCGTCAGGATCACAGAAATTATCAACAAAGTTTGCTTTTGATCTTAAAGAATCATCAATTTTAAAGGGATTAAAAGATAAAGAACTTATATTTTCTAAATTCCAATGAGGACTGTGGCCGTGTCTTAATTCAAATAATGCTAAATGGAATTCACTCTCTTCTAAAGACACAAAAGGTAGCGTTTCCTGGAGACATCTTGTGCACAAATAATTATCATAAGAATGGCAGTGTTGATTAGTGGCACTAGATGTTTTGAGTTCTTTTGAATTAATTAGGCACTTGAAACTTTCGAATTTGCATAGGGTTTCTTAAAACAAATTGTACATAAACATCTAGGCATTATTTATATTAAAAGTTTCAAAAGTGAAAAAAAATTCAAGATGAACATTAAAAATCTTAGAAGTATTATCATTAAACTATATAGAAATGTAGCAATAATTATCAGAGTTTGATTTAACTTAGCTGTTTTTGCTTGCATTATAGTTCCACACTAGGTTTCTCTTTTGATATCGTCGCATTTCGCATTTCCTGTAGGTCGCTGTTTGTAGTGTTTTTCGGTGAATAAAACGGTGTTTTGATGGATCAGTTGAACGATATCCAGCTACTGCTCCAAAGGCACCAAATGGTCCATAGTGGCTTGGCAATTCAGGACGACGATCTTTGATGATTAGTCGGTCCACATTAAAGTAAGCTATCTTCCCTGCCTTTTGTGCTTCCATAAGTTTTTCCTCTTGGTCATGTCGTCTTTTCATTACTCTGCTTGAGAAATCTTCATTAACATATTATATTCCAGTACCCTTTAATTTATAACCAGATTTGAGCACACTTTATAGCGCAGAAACTTTACAACAATTTGTCTGGATGGGTTTGGCTTGCCAGTTCTGTGCGCTCGTTCGATTTTGACATCTTCTGGTGGAATGTCCATTTTTGTTAGGACTTCTTTGACTTTTGTTAAATCTGTATCATCCCAAGATTCATCTTTATCTTCCTTGATCCTGTTAATTCTTACATTGCTTCTACGGCTTTGGTTTTCAAGATAATCTAATTTATCCTGATTTTCTTCTATGGATTTTCTAATTGAAGCTATGTCAGCATCTAGGCTTGATACGTTTTTTAACTGATCTTGAGCTTCGTTCACTTCTTTCTGAGTGTATTCTAAACTGACTTTGATGGTTTGCACTTCTTTAGAGAGATCGTCAAGTCTTTTATTGAAGCTGTCCATTAAAGAATTAACTAAGGACTTGAAACAGTCTTGTTGGATCTGCATGAATTCTTGGATCTTTGTGAATTCAGACGTGTTTAAAGATCCCGCGTGGTCGGCCATCTTGCTGACCTTCGATGCTGGAGATGATTCAATGCTTGACGTAGAACTTGTTGGTTCTCTTGATTTTTTTACTTTGTGTTTGCCCATATGAAACTAGCGAAGTTCTTAAGTATTTTAAATGCTTTAGGAAGACATGAAATTTAGAAATTATTGCGAAATTAGATTACAATCGGGAGCGTTCATTATACAACCGTCAACCGTCCAAGCCATCTTTGTTAATTTAATCATTCAATAGTTTGTAGTTATTTTGCCCATTTTTCTGTACTAAATTTGAGTGTTTAATAATGCATGAAATCACAAAGTCAGTTATATCAGATGTATAGTTCTAAATAAAGATAGACAATAATAAATAATATGATACTTCAAAGTGATCACTTAGAGTTCAATATGATTGTTATCATACAATAGCTGTTAGTCATTGCCGTGGAATACAAAACAATAGAACTACCCTGGCTGGCAGGGTCAATACCCCTTATAAGCCTAGCTGGTACACAGTACTGCATCATAATCGTAATCATAATCATAAGCAAAACAAAAGAAATTAGAAAAGGAAACAGGAAACTTTGGTCTTTGTTTTCTAATTCCCCAGGGGATAATAAATCTTTTGTTTTCTTGATTATGATTATGATGCTTGTGTGAAGCAGACTTTACTCTGTTCTTGAAACTAACTTTCAGTGTTCAATATTACATGCAATCCTTTAATTATTAATGCCAATATAGAAATGAAAACCAATTAGAATGATCACTGATAAGTGACAGTGTTATTGTACTGGTAACTCACCTCCCAGTCTAAATAATTGACACCTTCTTCAAAATTGGTTAAAACAGAAACGGAGCAGTGTAAATTAGGTAATTCATCCTTAGTAACAGGTGAAAAACGGCCATCCCTTAAGGCACTAGGAAAGAACATTGTGCAATATGTTAATGATATGGATTGATTTGAATCTTTTTTAGCATGATTTTGCTACAAATTATTTTCATCTTGTAGCCACATAATTTTGATTAAAAACTATCTATCTATGTAAGACCAGGTAACTGCTGTACAGTTGATATTACCCTGTTGAAATGAAATGTTATTAGACAGGTTCTTCAACAAAGTTACATAGCAGCCATAAAGCTGAAATGTGTAAATTAAACAATTAAAAAATATGTAAAATATAAAAGAAAGCAAACAAAATTAAACAAAATTTCAAGTTATAATTACGGTATATTGTTTAACGAGCCTATACTTAACAGTAAATCGTAGTTCCAGAGGATATCTCAATTTCAAAGGCATCAGGTTCTGATTTTAATTAATATAGTTATTTACAGGACATGTACATGTATACATGTAGATTTATTTAACAAAAAGATTAGATGCTTTATAAACATTTCAAGAAAACACGAAACATTTTGAACAAAAATTTACATAATCTTAAAACACTTTAACTTGGTAACAATTTCTGATCAAAAATCATTGCCAATTGTAAAATGGTGCCTGATTTCATTAGAACTATTTTGGAACAATTTGCCTTGCCTACATTTTAATAAAAACACTAGACTGTTTCAAAGTCAAGGCCAATCAGAACAATACAAGCAGAGTTTCTTTATTACTTCTATTTGGGTTACAAATAATTATAATTGCAGTTCAGTCTCAATGGTTGTTGAATTTTTCTAAACATCAGTTAGGCTATTTCACTATGATCTTGAATTGCCTGGCTTGCTTAATTTTTTTTGTCATGTTTTTGTTTGTTTATTTGTTTGTTACTGATAACAACTAAAGATATAGCATTTTATATTCTATAGATCAATAAAGTTTGTCAGAAAAAAATGGTTTTGCACATAAGTGAACACTACGCAATTTTGTTTGTCTCTTAAAAGTTCCTAACCAAAAAAAAAGGTCTTCGTACATAATATATTCTTATCAAATTTATCGATTTTACTGATTATCTGGGAGATTTGACGCCGAAATCTTTGAGGCCAGGAGAAACGATCCTAAATCTTGAGACTCCCGGATCATCCAGGAGAGTTGACAGCCCTGTATGTAAGTAGTTGACTGCTTACCTAGATAATGTGTATTCTTTTAAGCCTGAATGAAGAGGCATAGTGGAAAATGTTCCTATACATCCTCTAAGTCGATGGTCATGACCAATTTTCCATGTAACAAATAAAGGGCTGCAAAAAAACAACAAGCCAACAATCAATACACAAATCATTTAAAATATGGGGAGCTAAAAGGTTTTTACATGTTAATGGAGAATTGTCTACACTATACCATTATTTTATAGCTTTAAATTTACTTCTCATTCGTTTTGTCAATTTTCATATCATTATTGTACAGCACTTTTGGGCTTTTTATAAGGATAAAGCGCTATATGACTAAACTACGTACATTGGTATTATAATTACTATCTAGAGAAGGAATTGTTTTGGGTTTAATCATATGATATACGTTTCTTTGAGTAAAACTGATAAACTGACAATAGTTTTCAATATTTCTCTATATCATGGACAGAGACTTCACAAATAATGTTATTCAGTCTACAGTTTATTTCTGTTATTTTATCGGTGAAAAGATATTGAATAATTTCCCAAACTGAAAGTCCTCAATTTATTCAAAAGTCATAGTGAATCAGATGTCATATGCTAGCTCTTGTCAACCATATACAATACCATCTCAATATGGAGACTTTCATTGTGTATATCTACTAGTGAAAATAAACTAAAGATATTCAACTCAGAGTGATAAAAATATAATATTTATTATCAAATAGTGCATGAAAATACTTAGATTTTGGAGCGCCCATAAAGGTTATTTAAATCTGACATTTTGTCATGGAACATTTCATAGACGGTACTGAAGCTGTTTGTTATGATTTGTGTGGAAGTGGTTAATTATTGTAATGATAAGTTTTTGTTATGAGTAAAAAAATATTATAATTATAATAATAACTACTTAAAGGAAAAACATACAGTAACCTGGGAAAGACTTGAAGCTCCAAGTTAATTTATTTTTTACTTTAAAAAAAAAAAATGTTTCATAAATGGAATTTGTTTATTATATATACATACTTTTAATTTGATAATAATATGTTGAACAACTACTGAATGTTACATCTCATTTCCACTTAAAAAAATAAAATGTTTCATGTTTCAAAATATATTTTTAATTTGATAATAATATGTTGAGGAACTTCTGAATGTTACATCTCATTTCTTTGAGATAGAAAAAGAAAGACTTTTTATATTGATCGACATTGATCAGCAAAAACAACATAAATTATCAAATTCTGGTTTTTGAACTATTTCACACAAATCCATTTTTGTGTTGACACTTGAGGACTGTCATATTTTAGAGTTTCATTTTTACTCAATAAATTTCTGCCTGACATCCAGAGTGGCCAGATAAACTCCTTAAAAATGTGTCTTTTGACTTCAATGGTTAAACGTCTGTAACTCTAGCAACCATTTGTATTTATAAATAGGTTATAAGTACTTCTGGTCATCTGTTCTGAACTTGAACTTCACAGTAATAGGCCGGCAGGCTCCATGGACAAAAAAATAAACAGAAAACTTAGGGTCATGCAATCAATACAACCTATAGCAAATACATGATTCTTGACATATAATTTTCCATTTTCAAATAAATCTTAAGTTTAGAGCGCTCCAATCTTAGATCTTTCACATTTACATTTAGATCCAGAACATACAATTCAGCTGCATTATAAATGGACATTTTTTTATTTTCTTCTATTACCCAAATGATTTAGAACTTGGTATTTTTAGATATATAGAGCCATTTAAAAAGGAAGTTAGTAAATCTATAGGGTTAAAATATTGGAGAGAGAGAGAGAGAGAGAGAGAGAGAAAATGGAGATAACAAATTAGAATAACAATCAAATACAAGAAAAAAAAATATGAATTATAACATTCATTTTCAAAAATGAAAATCCCAAGTAGATTATTGTTTAAAATTTGCCTCAATTCAAAATATTTCTAAGTTGTATATTTTTCATGGGAATACACAAATATAAAAGATTCAATATGAAAATAGCTTTAAATTAAAGGTAGGAAACACCAAACACTTTAATATTATAAATGGAACCTAATAAATGGTTTTGAAAAAATGACTGAGCCTGGCCTAAATATCACCAGAATTATATAGTGACCCCAAGGCCAAGGAAACACAATCCAAAATTGATATTTGTTGGCAATAGAAAGAAAGTTTGAACATAAAGAAATGAAATTTGGTATTCAAATGAGGACATGATGAAGTTGCTAATTCAAACAAACGAAAAATACAAAGGAAAAAAAGTAATTTAAGCTTAATTTTATATAGCAGTGTGAAATGACCAGAATAAGAATCAAATTCATCTTCTTAAAACGAAAACAAGTCTAAGGTTGTGGTTTAAAACGATTGCTATTTAAGTTTGAATATTTGAAATTTATGTCACACAACGATATCTCATCGAAAGCCAAATCTCTTGTACAATATGTTCATAAGTTTTGAGTTTGTCATGCAACGTTTAGCAACACAAAATAAATACAATAGAAAGAAGGGTTTAATCGCGACGAAAACCGCACTAAGGCTTTGAAATATGTTATTTCAAGGAATTCAAAGTTTATACGATAAATATGAAGCATTACAGCTTTAAAATATAAAGAAAAAATCGCTCCTTTTTGTAGGAACACAACACAGGGGAATTTTTCCAAGTCTCCCATCTGGAACTAACTGCATTTTCAATGTCGCGCAATAACAACAAAGTTACTCTGTTCACGAGTGCAAACGAAAGCCCAAAACGCATTAGAGAAACTAAAATGCCATTCTAGTTTAAAGTAAGAGTTACATAATTCCTCCACGGCATGATTTAGGAAGAGTTTTAGACCAAAACATCACAAACACTTTGATGGAATACTCACAAAGCATCGTTGGTAAATGTCGGCCGAGGAGGCTCTTTCATGCGATATAAATGACTAGCTAGTAGGTCGAAACAGTAAAATGCCATTTCCTTAGATATTATACGTCTTCTATAGCCATTATTATGGACTACTTGGCGGTTAGAATTTTTATAAAAGTTCATATTTTCGCTGTCTCTGTCCGCCACCAGCAATGTTTGACAGCAATAGAAAGGCATGAGATTTACTGAGCCTGCACGCAAGACCACATGCGGTTAAACTTTAAAGGCTAGGCAATGACGTCAATTCTAAGGGCCTAAAATATTTCTTGAAAAATATATTTTGTGAAAAAACATTATCTTTTCTCGAAAAGTTGGTTTTAATATAAAAATCCCCATACTCGGTAAATCTGAACAGAATTGTGAATTTAACTCAAGAAAGAGGATTTAATAGTTGTTTGTTTGATAGTCACGTAACAATTAACACTTGTTTCAAATGCGAAGTTATTTTGTATTTTGAAAATATTCTGAATCCAGCTGATAAATATGACAAACAAATAGGGCTTTTCAATTTTCATTAAAAAAAATAAAATATCTTGCCATTTTAAAAATAGTAACAATACTGATTTGTATTCGATTTGCGAAAAAGACAGTTTCCTGTGCAAATGTTGATGTCATGATAACCTTTTCGCCACAAAATATGTTTTGAAAACAAATAATAAATATAACGGAAGTTTACTGTCTGTTGAACTTCCGCTGGTAATAAACTTATCCTTGCCGGAAGTAAAATAGTCGTGAGCTTTACTTCCGTTTTCAGACACGAGTTTTGTTGATATCCCGTCATGACCAGCGGTCGTGAATTGTTGAGCAAGAGTGGGCTATGGAGGAACTAGCGATTGAAGTTTGCGGGAAAAACGGCGCTTACTACAAGGTGATTATACCGTTATGCCATTTTTTCAATTGTACGAGTTCTTTATATTGATATTCTTTCGTTTTCTTAGGGTTATGTGCGAAATATTCATCAGGATCAAGTCAGCATTGCTCTTGAACATGAGTAAGTTGGCGAGCAAGTTGCGCGCGTGGTGACAACTTGAAACGCAGAGCTGTTCAAAGTTGATGAATAACAGCTGGAATTTCTAACAATATCTTGTATCCTTTTAGTTTGAATAATCCGAAAAGAGTCCCTTATGAAGAGGTCCGATTACCGCCTTCTACAACGCAACGAAAGGATCTTTATGTGGACGATGAAGTTGAGGTAACGTTGTTGACTATTGCGTATCGTGCATGCAAACTGTGTGAACCCAAACACGGATTGCGCAATTCTTTAATCACATTTACGCGCATTTTAAATTTAACATTTTCATCGCTGTGGCCTTGTTTTTCGTACGATATACAAATAACACTAATAAGGAAGGGTATTTGTACTCTTATTTGGGATTAAAGTAACAGGGGTATCTGTTATTGTGTAACTCGCGGGAAATTACTTCAAAGTTGTTTATGTCTTTGGCCTCACGTGGACCTGGGGCAAAGCATTGACGGCCGCTTACAATACACTCTTTTCAATTCTCGTAAAAATCACCTCCACGCAAATATTTTCTCGGTGTTTCTTGGATATTTTTTTCGATTTTTCCCTGCTGTTTTGAGTTATATTTTCGATGTACGTGAGAATTCACAGGGAACACATGATCGTAATTAAGTCGACACCCACCAGGGTTTTTGATGGAATTTATTTCACACACCACATAACTACTTTTTTTTTACTTCTTACAATGAAAATATAAAGGTTTTCAACACATGAAAAATGTTTCTACATTTAAAACTTGTAATGATAAGGAATTAATACCAAACTTGTAATTTGTTTTCGTGTTTATACATTCTTTATTTTTTATTTATATTTTAGGTATTTTTCGGTTTATTTTTATTTAATTTATTCCTAATTTTTTTTGTCAGTTAACTTGTTTATGCATGCCTTCATTAAAGTGTTAATTTATAATTAGATTACTTCAATTATTATATTTATGTTAATTATTATATTTTGTTTATTATTATAAGTTTATTTCAAAATCTATTGTAATTAAAGTCGCTCAAAGAGCGCATGTGGTTACTCTCAATTCTGTGTAAATTGTTATAGAAAAGAGATTACTGCAGTATGACGTCACACAAAGTTTTTTTATTTGTTGCAATATTGAGATTAAAAGCAACGGTTTAACCAATTTACTATATCTATTTCGAAATCACTAGGAAATCCTGCAACGTGATTGGCTCACAGGAGTGCGATTTGTGCTTGCATTGAATTGCACTATTTTGAGTCTGAATTGCATATTTTTTGAAGCATTCAATCACTACACTAAGACAAACAATCAGATTTTGTGAGTATAATTATATTAACAATCAAATTACATCTAATTATTCACTAAGGATCGAATTGACAATTTATGAAGTACATTGTTGAAAATGTTTTATTTCATTTGTAAAACATGTACAAACTGGACACATATCTGCGTGAGCTCGGGCTTCATTACGATTACGACATTACGATGTAATTATTTTCTCGGATTAGCTTGATACGATTTGAAACCAAAAATAACTTTTTAAATGTTGTTGATTTATTTGTATTATTTTTTCAGCCGTCTTCCTTTTCCCTTAGGTCCGTCATTCCGTCAGTCCGTGATGCGCTCGTCTGATTTTTACCTGGTTCGAACTTCGGCTCATGCAGTGATACATGCGAGTTCAAAGAGTGTCGAAAGAAGACAGAAACAGTGTTATTAAGTTGTTCTTGCAAAATAAACGCTAGAAAAAGCAAGATAGATAGTCACTGAAGCAATTGGGGTTATATTTGAGGCGATTTGGGCTGTTGGGTGTAGTTTTCAGAGAGGCTGGTTTCAGCTGTTTATTTGTTGTTGTCGAGCTTGACCTGGAGGTTTAAATCCGGTCACGTTATCTGACATATTGTAAAGAAAGAAATATTACTTTCAACTGCATATACATAGATTGCTATTAAATAGGTTGAGCTGCTAGATAATAGGGTGAAGCGATTTAAGTTTTGCGAATAATATAAGTTTGTTGTTCTAGGCAAGAAGAGCTCAACAATCGCAAGTTTCAATCACCGATCTAAAGCTTGTACGAACAGTAGTCAATAAAATTAAACTATTAAGTGACAGATAAACTCGTTACTTTAATCAAAAAACAGTCGGAAGAGGTTTTCGTGCAGATCGCAGTTGTTATCATGGCAGCTTATAATTAGAGTTTTGGATTATTCGGCATTGGTTGTGACGGCATCCTATTGTGACGTCAACTGTAACGGACTTGCTTGCTTGCTTGCTTACACTACGCGATAGCATAGTGGTACTCTGTCTTTAAGACGGGAGTAACCACAAAAATGGTTGGCAAAATAGCATCACAATATCAACACTTGTAAACACGTCACTCAACTATAAACTTGTTTATTAAAGATATTTTCAAGGGCCAATGACGATGAGCCATGTGGTTGGTGGCCAGCAAGAATTATTCACAAGAAGGGAGAGGTATATATACCAATTGAATAATTATTATATACACCCTTTCCGAGAAACCTTGTCACCCGTGAAGTGAAAAGCCTACAAGCTAGTGGCACAGGGGGACTATGGGTAACCTATGTAAATTTTATTTGGACACATGGATTTCATGGCCACATTGCTACACTTGTCAATCTGTTATTGAGAAATGACCGATTTGACCTATCAAACAACACAAAAGGCGTTCCGAATGCTTATTTAGTTTCTGAATTGATCCATGATCCTTTGCACCACTAGCTTGTTTGTTTTACGACGGGTGACAAAATTTCTCAGAAAAGGTGTATAATAATAGTTAATAAATATGATATATAATTAGACGTAAGATAGGAATGGATTTATGATATTGTATGTTTATTTGTATTATTTGTATGGATTTCTAAATTTATAATATTGTATGTTTATTTCTAGTTTTATGTGGTTCAATACAATGGTTGGGATGCAACATTCAATGAAATTGTACCCAGAGAACGCATTAGACCATCTACTGACAAGTAAGAATTGTATTTATTTATTTGTATTTATTCTGAACAGTTTAAGGGACCGATCGTCCCTAACCTTGTTTCCCACTTATACCCATGCCATAACGAATTGCTTCAACAAGAAATGAAATTTGATATAGTGAGGTTTTGATATTTTAACAAAACTTTTGAATAAGAAATAAGAAATTTACAAAAGAAATCATGACCATGACAAGTGTTGTATATTTGATACAATACTAGTGTTGTATATCCTGATTTGCATAAGTTTTACTGAAGTTTTTGACTCTCTGCGGAATCAGAAATTTCAACGGTTTGTTGTGAAACACGTTTTTAGCTGCCGTCAATCAAAACTAATTATCGGTGGCTAAATAAATCCTTGATTGACGGCAGCTAAATACGTATTTCACAACTAGCCATTTGAAATATCTGAGTTCTCAGAAAGTCGAAAACTGCAGTAACTAAACTTCTCAGCGAGATTGACTTTAATCTTGAAAAGTTTGGTTAAAATTTGAAAGAACTAACCTAAACGCCTTCACCTTGTGATTTTATATGCTGATACAACATGTCACTCATGTTGTAAACATTAAATTTTAAATTATTATAAATGCTGTTAAAATGGTTAAAATGTATTTATTAATTATTTGTTTTTAATGTTATTGTCCTTTCATCCTTAGTGGACCAATCTGTAGAAACATGTATTACAAAGTTATGATTGATGTTCCTCCAGATCTAAGAGCAATGTGAGTATACTCTTGCTGGATATTTCTCTCTTGATTGAGTTGTGCCATCAACAGACAAGTATACATGAACCCAACTTGAACTAACTACATCTCAAAATTGTCAATAAAGTCCCTTTCGCTGTTCTCTGCGCCATTTTGAAAGGTAGCCATGCCTTTGCAACAAAGCTAGATAAACATTGAGCTTGCAATTTTATTATAGGAAGCTTTTTAAACATGTTGGATAATTATTTACATATGTCTCTATAATGGCAAGCGAAGTCACTGCCGGTCTCAATTCAATGCAAATGCACCTTTGGTGCAGAGTACTGTGAAAAGTATTGTTGTAAAGCTTGTTTGTTTTATTATTTTATTCCTCAGATGTAAAGATGACAATCACCATAGAGAGTTTAAAAGACAGTGTAATGCAGCATGTGTTGGATATAATGATAACATGAATGTTCTTGTAGTCCTGGTAAGTACCTACCTACCTTCTTACCTTAATCACATACCTTTCTATCAATCTATAGATAATGTAATGAAATTTGTAATCTGTAATCTGTAAAAAATGTTGACTTAACTTTACTGATGTTTTGAGCTTTGGCCCTTTGTCTTTTACTCCGATGAAGGGCTAAAGCTCAAACGTTAGTAAAGTTAAGTCAAATTTTGTTTACGGTGTTACAAATTTCATTATATTACCTATCGTTTATATCAAACACTGACGCAGCCTATACTAGTTTACTCGCTAGTTTCCATTTATATTTCTATCAACCTACTTAACTACCCGAACACCTGCCTACACGTCCACCAGTTTGCCTCTAATTTATGGATTGATGTTGGCTTGTTTTCAGTCAAGATCTGAGTTACCTGTCAAGAGAGCTGCTATGTTGAGTGAGATGCATTTCAGAAGTTTACGAACAAAAATGCTCCTTCAGTGTTGGACAGATGAAACTGCAAGACAGCTAGAGGTAATTATTTGGTGATTGTATAATGAAATATTATTAATAATGTACCAAAAGAAGTACGACAAATTACATGATGTTTTTTGTAGAATGAATAAATGGATAACGCAATGGATGGATGAATGAAAGGATGAATGAATAAATAGTATTTAATTTTATATAGCACATTATGCCATCATCAGAGACGTTATACCATGAAAAAAAATACACTTGATTGTACCAAAGAGGATATATTGAATTCATAACTGTTTTTTTACCATAACTTGTAAATTTCTCGCGCGCTGATTGGCTGAGAGCCATTGTCGATTACAGTCCAGACCTGCTTGTGCTCACGACATCTGTGCGCGAGCGGATAAAACGGTTTTCTTCAAAGTTTGTAAAAAACTAATCGCTGCGCTCGTGGTTCCACTTGAGTTTTGATCATTTGTGACATAATTTTGATTGCTGATTACAGTACAGACCCATAGAAAACTGACTTCAATTGTTAAACATACACTCACTATCAATTTAATGTCAGTTATCCATCATCTTGTAGGTTTCATAGTGTTCACATTTCCCACACACTATCCAGGGTCTTTTAAGTTACAGACTTACTCAAGATTTTTATTTGTCTTCAAAGGTGGCCAAGAAACAAATGGGTATATGTGATAAGCTAAAGTTACCTGAACATCTCATGGGACTTGCTATCGGTGCTCAAGGAGCAAACATCCAACAAGCAAGAAAGCTGCCTGGTATCATGTCCATTGAAGTAGATGAAGCCAATTGTACTTTTTGCATCTGTGGAGAGGTACAACCTGATACTGCTTTTAAAATTGCTACTGCAGTTTTCAGCTCAGACATTCCTATGGCTTGTTGTGAAATACATCTTTGGCTGCTGTTAGTAACTTAGCACCTTGTTTCTGATTGACAGCAGCCAAAAACGTATGTCACAACTAGCTGTTGGAATGTCTGAGTTTGCTGGCAGTCCAAGTAATAGAGTCACAAATCCATGGTATTCTTTATTTAGAGGGCTTTCATTTATTAGTATTTGGGGAAGGTCGACAGTATTGAGGGGAGTGGGTGGGGGTGGGTCATGTTATCTTCAGAAGCTACATATAGGGGGGCTGTTACTAATTGTAAGCAGCTTTAGTAATAAACTGCACAAATATAGGGGGTTATGATATTTTTTACCTACCAGGAAGGGGTGCGTAATATTAATATACACTAATAAATGAAAGCCCCCTTAATGGAGAATACAATGGATTTATTTTTTATTTTGGAGTCTATTGTGTTTATATTGAATTACATATTAGACTGTGTCTGGCACACCCAGGAAGTTGATGATATAAATGATATATTAAGTACTTATTGACTGAGTGGGAGGGCTGTACGGGAAAATATTTTGGCTCGCGGTCATGACGTACGGAACGAGCGCAGCGAGGTCCGTACAAATGACCAAGAGCCAAATATTTTCCCATACGGCCCGACCTAACTCAGTCAAAAAGTTTTTTATCATATGACCCACACTTTTTAATTTAATGGCCATTTTTGTTGTGATGTTTCGAGTAGCTGGTCCGTACGTGTTGGTACGGACCAGGTGAAAAAAGCCATACGGACCCCATCACGTGACTTTTTCCGAAGGTTTTCTTAAGAGCGCGTGCCAGGCAAAATACGGGTCATGATAATAAATATTATTGTTGATGATGTCATCATGATAATAGCCATTGTTGCAACTAACTCATCATGTTTCTTTCTTATTTCTCCCAATAGAATGAGGCAATTATCAATGAAGCTAAACGTTTATTAGAGTTTGCAGAAGAAATTGTTTATGTTTCAAAACCACTTGTAGGTAAGTATATTTAAGCTTTTTTTTTTTTGTAATAACTTTGATTATTTTTGGCCTCCAAAGTCCATCAACAGCAAAATGAACTGGATATGAATGTATAATTTAGTAAAAAAAGGCTCAGGGGAGTAGATTGTTGTTGTACGTTCAGGCTTGACCTTTTTGTAATGAAAAGCACTTCAGATAGTTTTCTGTTGTCTCTAAGATTAGATATTGTTTTCAAAGCTCACCTTTGTGCTGGACTGAGGAGCTCAACTGTAACAACAGTATTGCCATGTAAAAACTCAACTGTAACAAAATTGTTATTGGTGTTGTCTTTACCAGGAAAAGTTATTGGCAAGAATGGACGTATCATACAAGACATGGTGGACAGGTCTGGTGTTACCAGAGTCAAGATTGAGCCTCCAACAGAGAATGAAACGGAAGAAGAAAAATCTGCCAAGGTTTGTAACTCTGGACTTTTTGTGTTACATCTTCTCTTTGGTTGAATGTGTAGAGTTCACCTATTCAAACGTTGATGTTTCTGTATGTTTTCTCTTATCAGAAAGAAGTGTCATTCCTCTTTGTTGGAACTAAAGAATGCATAGCTAATTGTCGAGTAATGCTTGACTATCATCTTTCACATTTGAAGGTAATGTTACCATTGATTGAGTCATTTTCCCACATACGTGCAAGACTATGCAGGCAAATAGTCACTCTAAGCCCATTGTTTTATTTTCTTATATTCTAATACAAACTAGAATGTGTGTTTATTTGATATAATCCATTTGACTTAAATGAATTTGTTTTTTGTGTAGGTGCACACATTTTAGCTTTATTGTCATTCTCTTTCCTATTTTGTTTATTATTTTTTTTATTGCACTTTGTAAATTCAGGTATTTTTGGAATGGTAATAAAGCAGATTCAATCTAAAACTAATTCTTTTCTTGTTTTGTAGGAAATAGAGAACATGAAACGAGAGAAGGAAGGTTTAGATCAACAATTACAAAACATGGGCATCAGTCCACCTACTGGGCCATCATACATTCCTACCCCAGCAGAAATGCGCAGTGGTACAAATCTTGTGATTCCAGAACCTAGCAATAGTGGAGGACGAGATAGATCAATGACCACAGAGAGCTATGGCGGTGACTTGAATGAGGCACTGTCTATAAGTACCAACCCTGGTCAAAAGGGTAGATTGAATACGACAGTCAGGATACGATCCAGTAGTGAAAGTGAAACTAACCCTGAAGGTAGTCGCCAGGTTAGTCACTATGGTTACTGCTCATAACATTAATTAAAGTATTAGTACCACCAAGGAGATTACACTGTGGCAGCTGCCCATAAACATCGATGCTTTAAAAAAACTGATGTCAAAACCTGAGTTCATTGTTCTGAATTCTTAAGCCTTTATTCACTGGTGCCAAAGTCGCAGTTGATGGATTCTTGATAGAAGCTGAACTTTTTAGAAGAAACTCTTCTTGTAAACTCTTCTGACTCTTCTTGTTTACTTGTACTTTCAAATTGTATACAAAAAGACTCAAATATGTATATTTGATTTATTTGTTGATTGCAGAATTCAAGCAAACGCTCACTCACTCCGACCTCAGAATTGAAAGGTATCCAAGAAGAGAGTGAAGAACATCACCATGGTAACCAATCTGGTGAGTAAAGATATGCTTTCTTTGTTACTTTGTGGTTGGACATAGTTTGAAGTTTTATTTGCTTTGTCTACGTGTTGACAGGACACTCAAAGAACACACATGGTAAGAAACCTTCTCCTTGGTTCATGGGTCCAGCAAAACACACTGACGGTGATGGTAAAGATGACAAAAATGATGGCAGATCACATAATGGCTTCAATAGAGGATCACGGCAAGACAACAGAAACTGGAACCAAGGAAAGTCCCAGTCCCGCCAACAATTTAACCGTCCCCGTGGTAACAGCGGCAGTAATCAGACTCAGCTAAGACCAAATGCTGGAAGTCTGGGACAGAACTGGAGGAAACCTGACAGCACTCGAAGGAAGAGTGACGATGCTGAGAAATTAATGGATAACAACAAGCAAGGTGGTCAGAAAAGCGAAGGAAAGGAGAATACTAACGATGTAAAACAACAAAAACAAAATGGCAATGATAAAGAAGAGAAGGACAGTAAGAAAGAGGAGGACAGTAAGAAAGAACAGAAGGACACTGAGAAAGAGCAGAAGGACACTAAGAAAGAACAGAAGGACACTGAGAAAGAGCAGAAGGACAGTAAGAAAGAGCAGAAGGACACTAAGAAAGAAGTTGTAGAGGAGAAGTCAACAGAATCGTCAGAAAATACAACTCAAGACAAAACCGAATCCAAGTCAACAACATCAGAAACAAAGTGAAATGGATGGGAAGCAAAATAAGATGATCAGATTGTAAGATAGTTTGATTGATAAATAGGGTAGTGTAATGGTAAATGAACTAACAACAAATGTCTTGTTGCAGGATATTTTTACTGTTCTTATCTACAACTGCAGATCAAATTTCTGAGTTGAAAAACGGAATACTTTTTATGTTTGTTTTAGAATATCTTGCTTTTTTGAGCTCACACAGAGTACAGGGATAATGTCTCCTGTGAAGAATACTTTATTGTGAGTTTACAATGTTAAAAGGTGTCATTTATGTCTTTTAATAGAAAAGAACAAAGTAAATATCTGATCAAACCTTGTTTTCTTCTTCTGGAAATCTGTTTATTACTAACTAAGGTGAATCTGGTTTGCAAATATGGCACCAAATTCTAGGAACAAGTAATCTTATAGAATCAAAATTGGTGTATTTTAAAGTAAGATTTCAGTGCAGGTGTATCCATTTTAAATCTTCAGCTCATTGATCACTTTATTGGTACAAAAACTCTTACATTTTCAGAACAAAATGATTAAAATGGACACTTTTACAAAGTTCCACCTACTGAAATGTTTTTAATGAGTTTAAAACTTTTTAGAGGATTTGTAAGTTCCAAGAAGAGAGCATGTACAAAAACCTAGAAGTTCTCGTCTCAGATATTTAAATAGGTTATCACACTGGGCTGGCAGTGTACTGAAATCGGCATTTTAAGCGTGATTTTGAATAACTTTTTATAGTCAATTCCGATCAACTTGAAGTTTGACATGTGAAAAGTACACACCAAAAGAAAATTTTTATTCTTTTCACTTTTACAAATGTTACGATTTTTGGCAGAGAAATTGACGTCACCAATTTTAGTGGGAAATTGAAATAGAGGGTTATGCAAAATTTTAAAATGCGCATTGAGATATGTTCAAAACTGAAGAGATAACAGTCAAAGTCAAATTTAATCAAAATATATGATTTTTTGAAGTTTAAATTTTTTTTTCTATTTTACACAAAATAGCAATTTTCAAAAAATTATAACTTTAGATTAAATTTGACTTTGACTATTATCTCTTCGGTTTTGAACGTATCTCAATGAGTTGTTTCAAATGCGCATTTTAAAATTTTGCATTACCCACGTTTTAGATTTTCCTCTAAAATTGATAATGTCATTTTCCAGCCAAAAATCGTAACATTTGTAAAAGTGAAAAAAAGAAATTTTTTCTTTGGGTGTGTTCTCTTCACATATAAAATTTGAAGTTGATCGGACTTAACTATAAAAAGTTATTCAAAAACACGCTTAAAAACACCAATTTCAGTACACTGCCAGCCCAGCGTGTATTTTGAATGCCATGTTGTTTGAAGTCTTCAGCTGATTATTCAGTGTTGTTAAAGGTGTTTGAGTGACAACTCCTTGCATATAAGTATTATACCACTCTATATTTTTCATTTTTCAAGTGATCATACACAAATAACCAATATGAGGCTCTGGGAAACAATTAATGGTAGTATTACTCATTGTTTCCCCAGAGGCTTGTATTCATTTGTGTAGGAAAAAATATCTAAAGAAACTATCCATGAAAAGCTTTTCTTGGGGTTCCTGTGGAAGGAAGGATTACACAGGTAGCCTAAAAGACACTTGAACAAATTATTCAACTTTCAGGAAATAGCCTGAATGTTGAGATATAAGATCAATGTTTGTTTCATACAAAGCCATTCCTTGGTCTAGACTGCCTGTCCACATATTGAAAACTATGCAGTCTTCAGTATACCGTACTGGTAATCTGGTACTTTGTTTGGCACACTTTAATATCACTTATTGTTAAGCAAAGAAAAAAAGAACAAAATATTATAAAAAACAAACATAAAAACACAAATCGTTTCACTATGAATCAAATTTATTTTGTGTATCTAGAATGATTTATTTGATTTAATAAAGTCACCAATAAAGGCAAATTATCTCTGCTGTTTGCTTTATTGTTTTTTTTTTTAACCCAATCATCATTTATTTACTCAACTGCTATGATCTACTCCTTATTTTGCTATACCCCCCTCCCCACCCCCTTCTTTCTCTCCTAAAAAAATAAAAACAATATTTATTTATTCAAAATAAAATTTAAAACAACAAGGTTTTTACTAGACATTTCAACCTTGTCATTATATATTTTATTAAGAAAACTTTAAAAAACAAACATCTTATTTATTTAATGTTTTGTTTAATTTTGTTATCTCCTGTTAATTAAACGCTGACAGCAATACTCGATCATAGCTACTGATCCACGTACATGTATTCATTCTCCTTCGTTCTCTCACACCCCAAAGCCCATTGGTAGCTCAGCATATCTTTATTTATAAGTAATACATTCCTCAGACTTATTGAATTTAATACTAGTAATGCTTTGGGTTGTTGTACAACCAACATATGGATGTCAAATATGGAAAGTGTATTAAAGTCTAGTTATTTATGTGAAATTGGTAACAACAAAATAGGTACATGACATTTATCATCTTAAAGACTTGTGTCATAAATATTTATGTCATTGTTATTTTTGTGCACAAAATACAAACATCTCAAAAACATTTCTAAGAATAATTTAATTCATTCATTGATATTATACATCTTACACGTTTTTTTATTCAATCGACATCCTCAACTTCTTCTACTTCCTTTTCCTCTTCAAATTGTACCAGTTGTGCATTGCGTTGAACTGTCCCATTTAATTCACATAGAATCTTCTCTATCTTACCAGCCTTGGGTGCCTTGATGGAATACTAGAAAAGACAAATTGGTATTTATTGCTAAACTCATTGCTTCAATACCTCCATCTCTGATAAACCTTTTGGTCTTGTCTGGCATATAACATCATCTGGAGCAAAGCTTATGTCAAATAAACCAGTCATTGGCTGGTTTGATATTAGCTCTGATTCCAAATTTTTGCGAATCACATAGCAACCATTTCAGCTATAACACATAGATGAAATATACAAAAGTAAAAATGCAGAGGATTAGCAGCATAATTGTTTTTTACTAGAATATGATATACATTACACTTTGTAAAGTGGACAATATCACAATCTGTTTCACATGGGTCTTTTGGATGTGCTTCAACCACATGGCCCTAAATACTTGGCTATACTAGATACTGAAGGATGATGTAAAATATACATGTTTATGTTGCATTACCCTTTAGCCACACCCTGTCAGACCACTCTCTCATACACACATACCTCCATTTTCATGGCTTCCATTACTACAAGTACATCACCTTCTTGGACAGATTGACCAGGCTTAACAAGAATCTAATGAAGGAAACAGAAATGATGAGTATGATCCCCGTCATCATTACTATCATAAATATGACCTTTATTGCTATCAACATAATCAAAGTCATTAGCATCATTAGCTTCACCATCATTGCCAATATCAACATGATCACAATCCATATCATTACCATAATTAACAGAATCATTATCTCCACCATCATTACCATCATAATCACTATCATCATCATTACAATAATCATCATTAACACCATCATAACAGTTACCATCATTGTAAAATATAACCATCATCACCATCATAATCCTTATTACCATCATTACAATTGATATCATCATCTTCATCATCATCATTGTTTTTTTCACTGGAAATAACTGGCATACCTTCACAATGTTGCCAGGCATTGGTGCTTTTGCTCCTCCACTACCACCACTGGTAGCAGTGCTTCTTAGATACTTGGGAACAGGTCTGTCCAGTTTGTAGTGACCATCCTATAATAGAAAATTTAAATATTTTATGTGTTTACAAGTTGGTATTAAATCGTGGAATCTTTTTTCAACAATTTTAATGAGTGATAATCACTACATGATAAGGAATAAAAAGTACAAAGAAAATTTACAACACTAAAGATTTGGATCACCTAAAAGGGAAATATAACATTTTTGTAACAGAGGTCAGATATGATGTTGAAGTATTGCAATAACATACCTTGTTAAAAACATGAAGAGTTCCATCCTGATCAACTATTGATGATTTCATTACTTTGCCATTCACAGTGGATGTCAGATTTATCCTGTCCCCCTCCCTCTGTAGTTTCCCTTCAACATTGTATTGTTCACCTTCGATCTACCAAGAAACAAAATCCAAACACTCTTGTGAGCTTGCTTTGATTAACACAAGGAAGTGGTCTCAAAGTCAATTTAGTCCCATAATCATTCAGACTTATCAACACATCATCATAATCACCATTATGATAATCATTTCCATCAGTATCATTAATCATCATCATAACCATCATCATTCCATCAGTATTGGTCATCATCATCACAATCTTCACCATCATTATTACCATTTTATTTATTTTCATCATTAAACAAAGTCATCATCATCATCACCATCACAATTAAATACTGTATGTATTACCTCCACAGTGTAAGAATCTTTGCTATTATATGTCACTGACATATCTATTTCTGAAATAATAACATTTTTGAGCAGCATTAGAAAATGTGAGGAAGCATGGCTGCCTATTGGAATGCTGACACTAAACCCATGAAACCTTAGTACTTATTAATACTGAATAGTACTAATCAAACAATAGCAAACACAAATATTTAGTATGAATTAGTATTTTAATGATACTATTAAGTAATATATCAAACACGAGAAAGAGTGTTTCATCAGGTTTTCAAACACCGAAAAATGGGTTGAAAAACGAGACGCAGCCGAGTTTTTTTGGGCCCATTTTAAGGTGTTTGAAACCTGATCAATCACCCTTTCGAGTGTTGGATATTACTTCTCAAATTATTGGATAATTATTGGAGAAATTCAAAGCGAAGTTGGCTTAATTTTATGCAAGTGTTTCATCAGATTTCAAACTCCTTCACGCTAGTGATTTTGTCTTTGTTTTCTCTTCATTAATTATTCATGAGTTTTAAAGGTACAAATGAAAGCTAGCGAGTAAACTACTGGTAGTATAGGCTGCATCGACGTCGGTGTTTGATATTAACAATAGGTAATATAATGAAATTTGTAACACTGTAAAACATGTTGACTTAACTTTACTGATTTTTGAGCTTTAGCCCTTCAACGGAGTAAAAAGCAGGTACAAATTATTGTTAATGTTTTTTTCTTTAATGCAATCACTCTCTTATTATTAATAATGATTAAATAATTCTGGATGCTATTGAATGTTAATAAGATTTCATTTAATGGGTCAATGCAAACTCACTTTGTTCTCCATTATTCAACCTGATCTTTCTCTTGTGTTGACGATTGATCCTGAATCCTGAACTAGATCCCCACAAGCTAAACCCATCTGATAAAAGAAACACATTTATCATATTATGCACACAATTTATTTATCTAATGCTATTTCATTTGACACTATTCATCCATTTACTTATTAAATACATTCTTACTCATTTGAAAATTACTTAGAAAAAACATTTCCTGAGTTTTGAGGAGAGAGCTCAAAAAAATAATATACTAAGAACATTTTTCTGACCCATGGACAGCTTTTCACTCAACCAATATTTAGAAAAATTTTCTAAAGTAATTCTTGTACCAAGTGTCATATTTATATTATATAATTGTTCATTTTCTTCTTTGCTCATATCTAAGGCATTATTGTATACAAACACTTCCAAATAACCCCACACCCACCCTGTGGAGATCTCTTGGTTTCTTTCTGTTCATATTCCATTAGGATCAAACTAAGAGCTGCCTGGACAAGGATTTCATTAGATGGTGTTTTTCTGTCTGTAAATAGTTCAGAATAATGCTCCTAAAAAATAAAAATTGAAAATACATATATAATAAGTTGGAAAAGTGATCAAATGAATTATAATTGTCAATCATCATCATCATCATCATCACTATCATCATAATCTTTGTCATCTTCACCATCATGACTATCATCAACATCACCATCATGACTATCATCAACATCACCATCATGACTATCATCAACATCACCATCATGACTATAATCAACATCACCATCATGACTATCATCAACATCACCATCATGACTATCATCAACATCACCATCATGACTATCATCAACATCACCATCATGACTATCATCAACATCACCATCATGACTATCATCAACATCACCATCACCATCATGACTATCATCAACATCAACATCATGACTATCATCAACTTCACCAACACCATCATGACTATTATCAACATCAACATCATGACTATCATCAACATCACCATCATGACTATCATCAACATCACCATCACCATCATGACTATAATCACCATCACCATCATGACTATCATCAACATCAACATCATGACTATCATCAACATCACCATCACTATCATCAACATCAACATCATGACTATCATCAACATCACCATCACCATCATGACTATCATCAACATCAACATCATGACTATCATCAACATCACCATCATGACTATCATCAACATCACCATCATGACTATCATCAACATCAACATCATGACTAACATCACCATCATGACTATCATCAACATCACCATCATGACTATCATCAACATCATCACCACCATCATGACTATCATCACCATCATGACTATCATCATCATCATCATCATCATCATCATGACTATCATCATCATTGTTATCATTTAGCTGTATTGGAACAGAGGGCCATAAGATGTCTCCAACTAAGTGTGCCGAGGGCAGTGCGCACAATGTCATCTTCTGAGAAACAATTGTTGCAGTCAATCCATTCCTGGACGTAACGAGAGACAAATTACAAACTAGTTAGCATACAAACCTTGATGAAATCTGTATGAACATCCCCAGCTTTAAAGAAACTGTTTTCGCATAAGCTGGTCAGAAAACCAATATTGGTGCTGAAGCCAACAATCTAAAAACAAGAACAAAAAAAAGGTTATATCAATACTTCAAAAACTCATTAATAATTCATGAGAAATTTACAAAAGAGATTGAAACTGTGATGGGTGTTTTATTAAACTGAATATAAAGATTCACCCTAATTCACATTAAACAACTTAATTTCGGTTATTAAACAACAAACAATGTTGGTGATTGTACACAAGCTTACATGGTATTGAGTCAGACAGTCCCTGAGTAAGTTAAGAGCTGACGACCTGCTTTCTGACCAGACCACAAGCTTTGCAATCATAGGATCATAGTAAATAGATACTTCGTCACCTGAGGAAAAGTAAATTTTGTAAGAAAATATTTGTTTTTCTTTTTTATACATTTTTGTTTGTTTGTTTGTTTGTTGATTTGTTATTTATATGTTGTTTTATTGTTTATCATCTATTATTTTTGACAGCAACTTTGGGTTTCCTGTGGTATTACCTTGTCTTACACCAGTTTCTATTCTAATGTTTTGGGCTGCCTGTGGTGTGGTCATGTGTTTGATAGGCCCAGCTCCAGGAAGAAATTCTCTACAAATAAGAAGAAAGACATATTTTGATGAACTTTAAAATCACATACAAACAAATTTGGTTAAACATGTGAATTTTTTGAAACAGAGTATTGGTAATGTTGATGAGTTGCTACATTCAACTATTCCCCAGTTAGAAAAATTGTCTAATTAATCTAATAAATTATTTGCTAAAATAAAGGTCTCCAGGATGTTTTTTTAATATAATTTAATATAAGTTATTCAAAATGATATTTCTCAATAATTGTTAAGGAATAATGATAGGATGTGAAATTCACAGAAAACTAAGCAAAGTAAACAACTGCAAAAAAAAAAACAATTTTTCAGAAAAATGAAAGGATTTGAACCCTGCAGTACAAATTAATATATTTAATGTTAAGAAAAAATAGCACATAATAATACATGTAAATACTGATTAGAGAATGCACCTTTCAGGATCTTCAGCATAAAGTCTTGCTTCAAATGAATGACCCTGTAATTTAATGTCTTTTTGCATGAGTGGAAGGTCTTCTCCAGCGGCTACCTTCAACTGCCATTCTACCAGGTCAAGGCCTGTTACCATCTCAGTCACTGGATGCTCTACCTGGTAATCGGAATAAAAACATTAATTATACTTAGTATTTAATGAAATTCATGAATAATTAATTTGAGAATTTTACAAATTAAAGAAATCATATCAGTGAGTGAAGGTTGTATTTAAGATACAAAATCGTCCTGATTTGCATAAGTTTTAGCTTGAATTTTCTCGGCTAGATTTACTTTTATCTTGACAATTTTAGTGAAATATGAAAGAAATAATGTTGGACTTATATAAGTACTATACAATATTTGCATCCAATCGGCCGCTCATATTGTATATATTATGTACAAAGTTTTCGAAAACATTCCAAGTTGATCAACACCATCATTATCATCATATCATATAATAATCATTATCATTATTAATCATCATCATCATCATCATCATATCATATTTATCTGCTGATGTGGACATCATTATTGCCTTTCATCTATACCTGCAATCTTGTATTCATTTCCATGAAGAAAAAGTCTTGATTTTTATCCATTATGAATTCAACAGTTCCTTATTGAAAATATCAAAAACAAAAAAGGATGAAATTTAAAAAAATAATAGTTGAACATAAATGAATGAATGAATGAACAAATTAATTAATTAATTAATTAATGCATCTTTTATTATATTATGAATCAGGAGCTTATTTTAATACATACATCAATTACATCATCACTATACCTGCACCCACATAACCAACAGCATTTGCAGCTTTTACTGCAGCTTCTCCAATCTTCCTTCTAACCTCAGGGGAAACCCCAGGTGCTGGAGCCTCCTCAATGATCTTCTGATGTCTTCGCTGTACACTACAGTCTCTCTCATACAGGTAGACAGTGTTGCCTTGCTTATCTCCAAACACTTGTACCTCAACATGCCTGATAAGAACAGAAAAGAATGTCATCATCATCAACAATATGGTCATCATCATCATCATCAACAACAACATCATCAACAACATGGTCATCACAACAACATGGTCATCACAACAAAATGGTCATCACAACAACATGGGCGTCACCAACATGGTTGTCATCATCATCATCATCAACAACAACATCATCAGCAACATCATCATTATCAACAAAACTATCATCATCAATATAGCTGTCATCATAACAACATGGTCGTTATTATCTTCATCAACTTCATCATCATCATCATCATCATCAACAACATCATCACCAACAACAACATGGTCCTCATCATCTTCAACAACATCATCATAATCACCAACAACATCATCATCATCAACAACATGAACATCATCATCAAGAACATCATCATCAAGATCATCACCATTCTTTATCATCATCATATCTTATAAGCATTATCATCAGCATCATCAGACCTTGTTAGTTGCATAATTATTATTACTATCAGTCATTGTTTTCATTATATTATCACTACCACCTTTATCAACCCTAATAGCTACCTTGGTGTTTCCACAAATTTCTCTACAAGCATGTCATCATTATTAAATGATTTTTTAGCTTCATTCCTAGCAGATTCCAATGCACTGTCAAAGTCTGCTGGTGTATTGACAATCCTCATTCCCTAGAGTAAATGCCGAAAGAAAGAAAGGAAAGTGTGAATGAATGGATGAATGAATGGAGGGATGGATGGATGGATAAATGAAAAAAACAAATGGATAAGTAAACAAACAAACAAATAAAAAATAAATGAATAAATGAATGAATAAATATGAGAGTGGATGAATGAATGATTGGATGTATGAGTTATTAAATGGAAGGATGAATGAATAAACAAATGGATAAGTAAACAAACAAACAAATAAAAAATGAATGAATAGATATGTTTACTTAGTAAATTAATTGATTAATTAATGTGTAAGTGAATGAATGGATGAATGAATGAGTGAGTGAGTGAGTGAGTGAATGAATGAATGAATGAATGAGTGAGTGAGTGGGAATGAATGAATGGATGAATGAATGAAACAAATAAATGGATTGTTAACAGACAAACAAAAAATGAATGTGTTACCTTTCCCCCTCCACCCCTGACAGCTTTCAACATCACAGGGTATCTAATAACACAAACAAAAGATATAATCATCACCATCCAACCATGTAACTATGGTAAGATTTCATTATTTGAATACCCTATTCTCTCCGACTCTTTCCGAAGTCTCTCATCTGATTGGTCATCACCATGGTAACCTTGTATAATTGGAACACCAGCCTCATCCATGATCGACTTTGAAGTACTGATAAATATAAATATTGAATTGCATTAATTTCACTTGATTGTATACGTTTTACTGTGACTCGCTGTACGGTAGTCACTTACTAAAACTTTTGATGAATTTTTGAAATTATTTTGACATTTTTCCATCTCAATGGACCAATCAGGTACAAGTTTATATCAATAAGCGGAGTTTATATTGAGATGCAAAGACTTTAGAAACTTTGATGTCTGTATAATTGGTCCGATTGAGATGAAAAAATGTCAAAATGTCAAAAATTTATCAAAAGATTTTGTAAGTGACTACGGTACAGCAAGTTGCACAGTAAAAGTCTTTTTGTCTGAGACAATGTGTAAATATTGCAAGACAAAATAGAAATTTCTTTGAAACCTGGCTCATGGCCCATGTTGTTGAAACATCAGTCACTAGCAACAGCCCTTCTCAGACTATTTACTATCAAATAAATATTAAGCAATATCTATTTATTGATGTTAACTAACCTTTTAATGCCCATATCTCTTATAGCTGATGGAGGAGGACCAATGAATATAATGTTTTCCTTTTCACATAGTTCAGCAAACTCAGGGTTCTCTGATAGGAATCCATACCCTGGGTGAATAGCTTGTGCTCCTGTTGTTTTAGCTACTTCAATTATTTTGTCCATTTTGAGATAACTTTCACCTGATGGAGCTTTTCCAATATGAAAACATTCATCAGCCTGAAATAGAATTAGTGGTGAGATATATTATTGGGTTCCCTGTGTTGTGTGGTCACATATGATTTTGGGGTCCCTGTGTTATGTAATCACTTAAGTGTGAAAAACAAATTTTGTAAAAACTTGGTAGAACTTGTGTTTGGACAGAAATAAACTTTATAAATACTATTTCTTTATTTTTGAACATATACAATAATTATTGCATCGTGACTGCAAATACCAAATTTCAATTTGATTTTAGGTTTTTCCAATTCGTCATACAGTTTTGAGACAGAGCTACAATAGTCAGGCAGATAAAGTCGTTTTTTTTGCCCGAACCTTGCAAATCTGTGTATAGTATTTTATTGCACTAAAATATTGTCTAGGTATCATAGAACGCTGAATCATCAACTGTCACTTCAACAGCCTTGGGGAATTTGATATATTGCGACTTTTTGTTAGTCCCATAATAATAATATTCCTCGATCTTCGTTGAAGATCATTTAGGCGCCCCTCTACTAGAGTAGGCAAGACTCAACAAGGGTCTGTAGGTTTCTATCAAAACAGGCCTTTCTGATTTCTATTTTGTCGTTCATATATTTTCTATATACAGCATGTTCCAAAGTAAGGAGTGGTTGACCACGTCTCGAGTTCTTTTCATCTGTAAAAGTTAGTTTCTTTATATATCTTGAATTCGGTGATCGGATAATATGTGAGAACCATTTGAGTTGCTGTCTATAAACAAAGTCTAATAGTGAGGTTGCACCACTGTAGATATAGATTTGTTTGTTTGTCAGTTTATATGCCATGTCAAATTTCTGTTCTTCGTCATCAAGTGGGAGGTTCTTGTCAAGAGGAGTGAGCTTTCTGGAGGTATCGCCTTTTACTAGATTTCGTAGCTGTCTACAGTAAACACTGCTTAGAGTCTTTAGTGATGTAGCTGTAGTCGACCAAGTTTGACAGGCATATGGTAACTTGCTTCTAACTAGGGAATCAAATATCATCCTTCTGGTCTTTAAGGTAATTGAATGGTTTTTGTAGAAGGTTTCCTCAGTGTGGTAGGAGTTGATAGCATTATGTTTCCTTTTAAGGAGCTCCTTAGTTGATGTATATGGTTGATTATACTGAAATATTTGTCCAAGATACGTAAATGTTCTAACATTTTCAAGAGAAAATACATCCAGAGTACAGATAGACTTTGGGTATTCATCATCATTAGCGAACTTGTCAGTCATGACCATTGTTTTAGTTTTTTCGAGGCTCATCTTGAGACCAAATCTTGTGCATAATGAGTGCATGATTTATAGTGACTTTTGAAGCTCCACTGATGACTTTGTTAGTATTGCCAGATCGTCTGCAAAGCCTAACCATAGTAGATGGAGTGTTCCAGAACTTTTCTCTTGGGATCCCTGTGCTCTGTTCGTGGCTTCATTAGGGATTCTGTAGCGTATTTCTATGCCCAGTTTTTGAGAGAATAAAGTCTAGATATAGATTAAAGCAGTTTGGGCTCTCACATCCTCCCTGTCTACAAACTATAAGCATGGAAATAAGGCTGAAACCGGAAGTCGTTCCATTTCTCTGCAGAAAAATCTATGATAAAAGTTTATTATAAGCTAGATAACATGTTTCCAAACAAATTATTACTCAGCTCCTCTTATAGACGGTTTAACTTCTATGCCTCACAAAAATAATGCCTGCGTATCGTAAATGAAAACCAACTGCGTTGCATGTTTATATACAGGCCAATAGGCACTTCTTAGTTTTTGCCCAATTGACAAATTATTAGTCAAGGTAATTCCAACTTCTATATGCTGTTTAAAACAACAGCAACCGTACTGTTTGTTATACCAAATTTGAATATACTACAACCGTGTAAAATTCATGTCAGAAGGGATAAGTAGAGATAAGGGGAAACGTAGTTGCAATTCTTGCCTTGATAGCCGAGATGTATCATAGATCGCAGACTAGCCTAGAGTTGCAAGTATTTCTTTTGAGGGAAGTGCATCCTGCCTGAAACAAGCGTTTCAAGCGGTCTGCAAGGGAAAGGGAAACGGAAAATTAACTGTAACACGACCAAATTTTTTCTTTTTCCTGCTATTTTAAAGTTGCACTAATATACTCAAACCATATAGAGCTGAGCTGAATATTAGTCAGTTGTTGCCATAATAAATCTAGCCCATATGTCTGTAGTGTTATTAGCCTGAGGCGAGAACATTCCTATTGCGAGAAAGAAAAACAAATTTGTTTGTGATATTTTCCAACAAAATAAATGACTGAGTCAAGAATAAAAGCCAGCAGCAACAACTAGTACAAGGTTGTGCCTTTAGCCACCAACAATCGAGGTATTCCAGAAAAATATGAAGTGCTAATGGAATAGCTTGAGTATAGTCTGCGTAGCAAGCGTTTCTTTGTGGGAGAAGGAAAAAAATGATCTTAGGATACCTGTGGTGCAAAAAGTTGAGTCGGGAGAAAATAAAAACACATTACACAATCAGCTGAATTTTTTTTTGTGGTCAATGTACAAAATCATTATTGATGAAGGCTATGACAATTTAGTGATGGAAGAAATTCTGTGATAGTTGATTTCATTGCATAGAAAAATATGATTTCATACCAAATCAATGCTAATTTATGCATATCTAAAAATCCTTATAAATCGAGTTCCCCAAGACTGCAATCTTGACAGTTGCTGGATATATGTTTATTTGAATAAGGAAAACTAGAATACAACGTAAAAATTACTATACACCTCGATGCATACCTCCGTGCCAAATCTGCCGGACTACAAGTACATTGACTGGTAAAGTCATTAGTTTATTTGATGTAAGCTCCCCCTCAAACTGATTGACAGATTGGATCTGTTGCTGCACCCATCCCTTTATTTGTTTGCTTATTCAAGACATTCATTCAACCATCCATTCATTTATCCATTCATTTCTGCATTCATCCTTCAATTCATGACTCATCAAAACAACTATTTTTGCATTCATTCATCAATCATGTATGCATCCATTCATTCATTTGTCCATCCATTCATTTCTGAATACATTAATCCATCCATTACCCATTTATCCACTCATTCATTTATCCATCCATTCTCCCATTCATTCATTCATCCATCCATTTACTTTTGTATTCATTCATCCAATCATTCACCAACATATATAAATTCATTTATTTATCCATCCATTCATTTATCCATCCATCCATTTATCCATCCATCTATTCATTTATTTATCCATCCATTCATTTATCCATCCATCCATTTATCCATCCATCCATTTATCCATCCATCTATTCATTTATTTATCCATCCATTCATTTATCCATCCATCCATTTATCCATCCATCTATTCATTTATTTATCCATCCATTCATTTATCCATCCATCCATTTCATTTACTTATCCATCTATTCATTTATTTATCCATCCATTCATTTATCCATCCATCCATTTATCCATCCATTCATTTATCCATCCATTCATTTATCTATCTATCCATCCATTCATTTATTTATCCACCCTTCTATTCACTCATTCATTCAATCATGCATGCATTCATGTATTCCATATCACTATCAAAAGCACAAATATCCCAACAAACCATTTCCACATGTCTTGCATTGCGATCCGCATCACTGTATACAGCAACTGTTCTCACACCCATCTTCTTTGCCGTCTCCATAATACGACATGCTATCTCGCCACGATTAGCAATCAGTACTTTATCTATTGGTTTGATTTCTAAATAGAGAATAAATAGACACTCATTTACAAACAGCTGAAGTAAACACAAACTTTGCTATTATCTTTTTTTTAATTTTTAATTGATTTTAGATAGATTTGTTTAACTATTTTAATCAAACAAATAGTGTCGCAGCAAACGGCAACATAAATGTGATATTTTAGGATTATATCATGTCAGAAAGAAGCGGAAAGAAGATGAAATCATTTAATTAAACGTAAAGTGAAAAAGATTTATAAATAAAATATGACAAGGTAGACATTGATAACTGGTCATAGCTAGATTTCCTTCCTGTGTATTTTGTAACTATACTATACTATCTAACAGACATGACACTATTAAAGAAATAATAATAATAACATAAAAAGAAATACACAAAATTTTTAAAATGAACATAAAATACCTGTCGATAACGACCTCAATACACGATGAAAACATGGATTCCTGTAACAAAGAAAGGCATTACTAAAATCCTCATATCATAGGCTATAACTTTAAGAGAAATATATAAACGCTGTCTGCCTACCTTCCATAATTCAGCCATCTTTTCCATAATTCCTTTCCCACCATCGTGGCCGCCATCTTGAATTTTAAAGAGTAACCGCTAGTCAGTTTGCTTGCGGGCTAGTTTGACCTTTCACATGCGGTCGACTGGGTACTAACCTGAATTTGCTTAGCGACGTTGTTAGCTGTTGCTATGAAGAGACCAAGAAGTATTATGGGAAATAAACATGGAGGACAAGAAGGGGAGAAAACACAAGCAAAAGAATTTTAGAATTTCTGAATATTAAAATAACGATAACAAGGATATATATAAACCAGATTAAATATTTGATATACCACAACGAGTAGAAGGCTCAAGAAAGTTCATCATGGGACATAAAGTGGACGATTTACAATCTCAACCGAGGTAAATGTTTTGTTTTCGATGGTTTCTCTTTGATTTGTCGGTCATGAAATAGAGCTTACAATTATTTGTGTTTATCCTCTAGTTTTACAAGAATGCAGGCTACAAGGATAATAGAGAATTCTTGGTGTTCCTACCGTGATAGACAGATGTTTAAACTTCTAAAATTCGCTATCTGTGCCGCAGTAAGTACTGAATGCTATGAGCTTCTGTAACTTATCAAGCTTAGTTCATGATCACGTATATATTGATATTCCACTCATTGCTTGCTCTCTTTAGGAACATTCACTAACCTTATCTCCTCTTGAAGCTGATTTACTGAAAGACCCAGCTGTTCAAGCAAGAGTAAGATTCAGGTACAATGAGTTAAAGAGTGCATACCAAATTCTCTCCTCATTCCAATTTTATTACAATAACTTAAACAATCACTTCTTATTTTGTTGCTCAGATTTGGAGGTGAGGAATTCCCTCCAATCATTATATTCAAGGTGTATATTCATACTGGAGGACAAGGATTAAAGTACATCAGTGGAAAGAGGTTGATAAAACCCACATCTCAGGTCAGTAGATAATGTAATTTGCTAAACATATGACTATGCTACAAGTAGGGATTCCTTTTGATCTTTTTCTCTGGTCGAGACAGGAAGGATTAGGAGATTTAGTTTGCAGGATAAGCAGTAGTTGTGGATCCAGGAATGCGCGATAAGCAGAGGTGACTGTTCTGCTCACTTGCCATAAACCAAATATAAACCAGCTTAATTATAATGCGTTGCTTTGTACATCTTGAACCAATTCAAATCTTTTGTCTTATGTATTTTAATGTCACATGAAAAATGTTTGGAACAAAGCATTTTGTTCCCAGAGGTTTTGAATTGTGTCTAAATGTATATAGCAACACCTTAACAGATTTGGTCTATAAATAATATCACCTTGCATGCCTTACAGTGCAACTACTGAAACCGGAACCACCCAAACAAATGTCAAAATAAATAGTTTTTGAGATCAAACGAAAAACTTGTAGAGGGTTCTCACAGGCTAAGATGTTTCTTATTCAATCTTTATCTATTCCTTTCACAAATAATGAAAATTAGTAGCATTTTAAGCAAAAAAGTCAAACATTTGTAGAGATTCTATTTTTCATATTCTTGATCGTGATTGGATAATCATGTTTTAGTAGCCCCGGTTTCAGTAGCCACACTGTAAATTCTAGCAAATTGTACAGACAAGAAAATATTATATAATACTACAGTGAAAATTGTTGCATTCTCAACATCTCTTCTAAGTAGGTTTGACAATAATCTTTTGTTTTACAGGCTGCATGTGATTCATTACAGTTGATGGGAAACAGAAAGTTCTATGACCAGATGACAGCTGACTTGTGTCAGCATGAAAAAGACAAAATAACTGATGAAATAGATATTACAACTATGAAAGATTATATGAAGGTAGCAAATGAAGACTTTTGAATCCAAAACCCATGATATGGGTTTTTATTCATTCATTCATTTATCTATTTTAATAATTATCTATTTATCTATTTTAATAATTATCTATTTATCTATTTTAATAATTATCTATTTATTTTCAGTTACTTATTTATATTTATTTTCAGTTACTTATTTATATTTATTTTCAGTTACTTATTTATATTTATTTTCAGTTACTTATTTATAATTATTTTCAGTTACTTATTTATAATTATTTTCAGTTACTTATTTATATTTATTTTCAGTTACTTATTTATATTTATTTTCAGTTACTTATTTATATTTATTTTCAGTTACTTATTTATAATTATTTTCAGTTACTTATTTATATTTATTTTCAGTTACTTATTTATATTTATTTTCAGTTACTTATTTATAATTATTTTCAGTTACTTATTTATATTTATTTTCAGTTACTTATTTATAATTATTTTCAGTTACTTATTTATATTTATTTTCAGTTACTTATTTATAATTATTTTCAGTTACTTATTTATAATTATTTTCAGTTACTTATTTATAATTATTTTCAGTTACTTATTTATATTTATTTTCAGTTACTTATTTATAATTATTTTCAGTTACTTATTTATAATTATTTTCAGTTACTTATTTATAATTATTTTCAGTTACTTATTTATATTTATTTTCAGTTACTTATTTATATTTATTTTCATTTATTTATTTTCATTTATTTGTTTATTTTCATTTAGTTATTTGTTTATTTTTAGTTAGTTATTTTCAGTTATTTATGTTTTTTATTTATTTATTTATATTCCTTATTGTTGTGTTGTTCCAGTATCTTTGTCACCTTGACGAGACACCAGCTGCAATAGGTGGTAAATCAAACTTATGGAGAAGGCTTACATTAGATGGTAAATAGTATTTCAATTGATGTTGTTGATGTTGTTTTCTGATTAGCTCAAAGGTACATAGTGAATTACAGACAAAACATCCAACATTTGACCTCCACTGTTTGGTTAATGTTTGCAGTAATCCCAAGACAGAATATAGTTCATGACATTTTCAGTTTTGTTTCGTCTGGAGTGGCATCACCACGTTTAGTAGAGGAATGTCCAGACTTGCTGTCAATGTATCCCGTCACACAGGCTATTCAAGTTGCTAGGATACAAACTATACCTCATTACAGGTATTTGACAATGATGATGATGATGATCGTGACTATGATTGGCGATGTGATGATGATATGATGTACAATGTAATGACTATACCTCATTATAGGTATTTGACGATGATGATAATGATGATGATGCTGTTCGGGACTATGATTGGCGATGTGATGATGATATGATGTAATGAGACTATATCTCATTATAGGGATTTGATGATGATAATGATGATGCTGTTGTTCGGGACTATGATTGGAGAAGTGATGATGATTGTATTGGTGATGATGATGTTGGTTGTGATCATGATGATGATGCTGATCGTGACTATGATTGGCGATATAATGATTATAGTATTGGAGCTAGATGATGACGTGATCATTATGATGATGTAGGTAATAATGGGGCTATTACTGCAGTTTTTGACTTTCTGCAAACTCAGACATTAAAACGGCTGGTTGTGAAATAATCTTTCGCTGCTGTAAATCAAAAAAATAAAAGTTGCTGATTAAATAGCAGCAAAAAACGTATTCCACAACAAGATGTTGGAATATCTGAGTTCGCAGAAAGACGAAAACCGCAGTAATGACTAGATGGTTGGCAATGTAATGATGGTGATTATGTATTGTGACGATACTGCTGGTGCCTATGTGATGTAAATGACAGTGAATTTTTTAACCACTCATAATCTTGATGGCCCCATGTCTTTATTCTATCAGACACAAAAAGAATATAGACCTAAGTGGAGGTCAATCAACTGCAAGAAGAACAAGAAAAGCAAGGGAAAGAGTGGAAAAAATGAGGAAGATGTATGGGAAGGAAAGCCCCAACAAACTGGTAAGGTTTTAACAAGATCTTTTGTCCTGTGTTTAATTTAAAATAATTAATTTTATTTTAAAATATTTTACAAACCTAAGTCAACTAGAACAGTACTTAGCCAAAACTGACCAATATTGTATGATAGACCAGTTTTAGTGGTTTTCATTGCACAGCCGTAGCCTTGATTGTAGGGCAATTAGTCAAAGAGTAGAGATAAAACATGTGGTATTTCTATTGATGTTTGCATTCCTCACTTACCACAGCCTTTACTAAATACAAAAGATATACTTTATCACATTTTATCAAGGCTTAAACTGTGCAATGAAGAGCTCAAAACTGGAGTTTTTTTTTTTTTTCAACAAATTTATTTAGTGATAACTACTAAGTACAAATTAAAGAAAATTTACAACTCTAAACATTTGGATCGCCCAAAGGAGAAAGCGCGAACGGGACTCTAAGTCCCATGCAAGGCGTATTCTAAAGGGGGATTATGAATGCATTTTACATCACATGACATATCACAGGATAATGGCACTACCTCATTTTTTATAACAATGATTGCATACTTATATTATGATACATTGTATTTTTCAAAGGATGGTTATGACCTTAGAGCACCCAGAAGTACTCCAGATCTAACCAAGGGAACTTATCATGATGATCCATTTGAAAGAGACGACTGGGAAGAGGAAGGAGACAAACTTTATGAATGGGCACAGAATCTATCAATGGACGAATTAGGCATCACATCGCCTTGATGCTTCAACTTAATTGTGAATAAATAATGTACATATCTTTACGAAACAAAATCAATTACAAACAAAGTGTACATAAGAGTTTGTAACACAAGATGAATGAAGTGGGACCTTTATATCAAGAATTGTGTTACAACCTAAAACAGTTTTCTATTTATGAAGAATTGGAAGGGAAATGATGGAGAAATCATTCAGGGAATTTATTTTATACTAGTTAGAATTTTATAAGCTTGTGGAATGTAAAATAATATTGATGATACTAATATTGTAAAGTTAAATTAAATTAAAAGAAAAAGTTTTATATCAAAGTGTTTTAATTTGCACATTGTCAAGTAGACTGATATAATAATCTTGTAAGCTTGTTGTTTTAAAGACTTGCCGCAGGCAAACCAACCAGAATTTGGACTTCCTTTCTATCCAGCTGAGTTGACCTTTAGAACAAACACAAGGTCAACCAATCACAATTGAGGATTCAACATTGTACTTTGATTAGAATTTGCCATAATATTCTGCCAAGAGAATTTATGAAAATATATGAGTTCTTCCTTCTTTAAATTAATTGTAAATGCTAGTCAAACTCATGGTGGGATTATATTTCAATCAACAAGAATAGTCTACATTGTATACTTGGAAAAAGCTCAAAAGTTGCTAACCAAAATTGTGACCCATAATTCCTTTCGGGGAAGGCGATCAACTCAGCTGGATATTGGGATTCCTTTGACGAGAAAAAAGAAGATTAGGACTAGGGACGAAAAGCTGGAGGAAAAAATAGGAAGGGGTATAGAAACAGGAACTCTCGCCTTTTCTTCCCCTCCCCTAAATTTGTCCCTCCCCTAAATTTGTCCAAAGTCCTTTCTCGGCCGTCCCACAGGAACCCCAAAAAGCAAAGAAGCGTTAAAAGGCGAGAAGTTGTCTGTAGAGGAGGCTATGTTCAGATATAAAATGCATTCATTAATTAACGTAAGATATTTTTATTACATACTTCATGGATACCTTAAATTTATAGACATCTGCATACAATTGAGCAGTACATTGCTAAAATCCATGAAAAACAAGTAACTGTGGAAACACATAATCATCAGAAGGTAGGACTTTACCAATGAGATAGCTTACTATATATGTACAAGTCATTCAAATGGTTTTCAATCTATAAGCTAGAGACCAAGTGAAAACATTCAGGCTAACATGTTAACCGTTAAATAAGCTGAGTTTACAGTATTAAACACGTAAGGCTTGTGAATTTGGCAACATTTCAAAGAATCCACTAAATTATATCTGTCTTTAAAAATTACAAATGTTGAGAACATTGTACAAATGGAGACTTTCTACATAAATTTACACATTTTGACAATAATATTATTTGGGTTGTTTTGTGTGAAACTTGGTGACTTATGCACCTTACCAAAAGTCTAGATAATAACAGTGTTACATTTTGGACATTACTACGAACTCTTATCCTTCCTTTCACTCAGACAAAGGGTTACAATCAGCGTGATCAAATGGAGCTCTCTTTTTTACAGTGAATAAGTTACAATTTTTACTCTCAGCACATATTGTTTGATCTCAGCCATTATAAGGCTTGGCACCAGGTCGAGAAGCCTCTTTCTGTAGCTCCATTTCTATCTTGGCATTGACTTTTTCCCAGTCAACTTCAACCTATAAAGCAATGGTAAAACCATTTATTGATTGATATTGTATCATCATTATTGTTACCAAATGTGATCAATAATACCATGATCATTACTATCATTATCATCATGACCAATGCTTCACCACTATCACTGTCATTTATTTCATCTTCATCAACACCAGGGTGGTGTCATTGTCATCACCATTATTATCATTATCATTATCATTATCAACACCACCAGTATCATCATCATCACCACCACCATCATCATCATCACCATCACCATCATCATCATCACCATCATCATCACCATCATCATCACCATCATCATCACCATCATTATCATCATCAACACCACCAGTATCATCATCATCACCACCACCATCATCATAATTATTATCATCACCAAAATTATCATAATCATCATCACCATCGCCATCTTCAATACCACTCTAGATCACTACTACCACCATCATCATCATCACCATCACCATCATCATCATCACCATCATCATCACCATCATCATCATCATCACTGTACTTGTAACATGTCATCTTACATACCCCTTGAGCATACTGTAAGAATCTTTTGTTTGTTTCCTTACGAGCAAAGTTATCTAGACATTTTTGTCTGAATGCAAGTACAGTGTCAACATGTGTTTTATGTTTGACAGCCAACTCAAGAGCCCTACAAAAAGAAAAAATAATAATTTACAGTTTGCACTTTGCACTTTGCTTTTAAGACAGCATATCCATCACACCTCTCCTCCTTTTCACTAGGACAAAAATTCACTTGTATCCCCCAGAGTTTAAATTGCATATAAATTAGGACTGTTTTACACTCTAATATTGATAATACCGGTCGTCTCCTCAATTTTGCTTGGCCAAAACTTCCCTAGTTTCCCCCAAAGTTTTGCGTAAAAGTATGAACTGTTTTGCAGTCTAATGTTGATAATTATATAAATTTATAAAGGGTATTTATATTCTATTTTACATAACAAGATATTATCAATTTGATAAATATTTTATGTACCTGTCCCAGTTGAAGAGGTCAATATGCAGCTGTATTGCTCTATAAACAAGACCTGCTTGTAGTAGTATTGTTTCAGCTTCTTGAGTCTGTCGACAGAACAGGGCCATGGCAGCATTACGTCCTTCCTTGGTAGGAATCTCCTTGATATGATTGATGTACTGGACTTTATCAGCCTGATAAATGATTGATTGATGATAAAGATTAATGTCATTAATTGAAATGATGATAGAGATGTTGAGGATGATGGTGGTGATTGTGATAATGATAAAGGTGATGGCGATGATGAGGATAAGGATGGAGATGTTGCAAATGATGGTGGTGATAGTGATGATGACAATGGTTATGATGGTGATGATGGAGATTTTTCAATTGATGGTGGTGATAAAGATGATCACAATAGTTGTGATAGTGAAAATGATGATGCTGCTGATAATGGTGATATTGATGATGGAGATGTTGATAATGATGGTGGTGATAGTGATGATGACGATAGTTGTGATTGTGAAGATGGAAATGTTGATGATGGTGATGGTGATGGAGATGTTGAAAATGATGATGATGATGATGATGATGATGATGATGATGATGATGATGATGATGATGATGATGATGATGATGATGATGATGATGATGATGATGATGATGATGATGATGATGATGATGATGATGATGATGATGATGATGATGATGATGATGATGATGATGATGATGTTGATGGATACATGGAAGACAATGGTATTGTTAATGATAATGATGGAAGTGATGATGACCACAGTGATGATAAGTAAACAAGAGAAATGATAGAAAGATGATAAGCTATCTAAACTATCTATGATTCAATCATACTCTTTAGGAACCACTTAACCAAATGCCACACCTTGGTGCCTCATTTCTTAATAACAAGTAATGTTAATGTTAACATAGAGCAGTTTCACATAAACATGGAGAACCATACCTCATCTATAGCTGCATATGCTGTCTCTGCAGTGTTGAGATCCTTGGCATAAGCAGCCATGGTTGCCAAACAAGCCCATAACGCAGAATCCTTAATAAAAACAGGATAAATATATAGAGAGAGATATAAGATATTATATTATATGAACACAGCAGAAACTAATGAACAAGTTCAGTAGATATATCACCAACAATGCTACAGCATGATGAGCTAAACTATAAATCACCATTTATGTTTTCAAATTGTTTTATGAATGGACTTTTGGTCTGAAAGATGAATTTCCATGGAAAGCTGTCTGGTTTTACCAATGGTTTGCCAATTGTATGAATTTAAAAGTTTGTTTGATAACAATAAGTATATGAAAAATGTTCATGCATCCTGCTGTAACTCTTTTTAGGTTTAGAAGTATGTCTGAAATTACCTTAACAAAGCGACACAGTCTGACAGCATCTTCCCATTTAGTGTTAGAGCAGTATTTATGCAGCATAGCTGGATATGGTGAAATACTGAAGGAACAATCAGCAAATTAAAAGTTACCATTAATTTTACAAGATAATTAACTAACGAACATGTGCATTGACTGGTTAGGAAACATGTTATTAAAGTCATATCACAGATGTTGGAAACAAAACAATTTGATGACTATATATAGTAACATACTTACATTGTATTGCAGAGAGATCCATCAGCTCTTCTCATTGTGCAATGGTTGTCAATGAAGTTGATGATTTGAGGGTTTTTACCAAAATCACTACAAATTCATGGAGGATAATCAATAAATGAATGTATTGAGTAAATGAAGGAAGGAATGAGGGAAGGGAGAAAGGAGTGAAGGAATGAAGGAAGGAATGAAGGATGAAAGGAAGAAAGAAAGGAATGAAGGAAGAAATGAATGAATGAACAAATAAATGAATGAATATTTGAATATTAACAAATGAATAAATGATAAAAGGAAGGAAGGAACAAAGGAAGAGGGATTGAATCAAGTGACTGAGTAAATAGATACCACAACATATATACCTAGAGTCTTTTTCCAGTAATGTCTTTGGTAGTATATCCTGGTCAACCAAGACTGCAGTAGGGTAATACCAGACAGTGAAAGTACCATCTTGAAATGCAGCCAACATGTTGGTGTTGTCATTCCAGGCCATAGTTGTAACCATTGTACCTGGACAAAAACACTATATACATCAATGATTATATCATGGAAAAACAGTTCATGCATGTTGAACTTTGAAAATGACATGCTGTAACATGGAAATGACATGTTGTACTATGAAAGTGATATGTTGTGCATGTACTGCAGCTATGAAAGTGACACATACTATAAATGCAATTGATGATGATGATGATGATGATAATGATGATGACATCTGATGATGATGATGATGATGATGATGATGACAATGATGACAATGATCAATGACATACATGCAGGGCTCGAAATAGCTCCCTGCCAATGGCAAAATGACAGGCCAATATTTTAATGTTTGGCAGGCAAAAATAATTATGAACTGTCAAATAGATAATGTTTCTTTATCTGGAAGTGGGAGGCCAATTTGTTTTTCTATTTCAAGCCTTGTACATGATGACGATGTTAATGATAATGATGTTGATGACAATGGTAGTACCCACCTAATCTAACAAACTTCCCAGCAGCCCCAATGTGCTTTACAGGAGCCAGGTACATGTCTCTGTTTTTGTCAATAATAGCAAGCTGTCTCTCATTGGTAGGACCACATTGACTTAAAGCAATGTCCATAACTTCCATCTAATTTACAAACAAAAAGGTAACATCTTAGTTAATACAGCTTTATTAACTATCATTAATGGTAACAGTCATTAAGCAAATAACAAATAAATAAACGAGGAATGAATTATGGATGAATGAATGAACTGATGGATAGATAAATGAATGAATGAATAAATAGATGGAGGGATAAATAAATAAATGAATTGATGAATAAATGAATGGATGAATGGATGAATGGATGAATCCATGGATGAATGAATAATTAAATGGATGGAGGGATGGATGGATGGATAAATAGATGGATGAATGAATGAATAAATGGATGAATGAATTTGATGGACAGACAGATGGATGGACGAATGAATGAATGAATAAATAAATGAATGAAAGATGGATGGATGGATGAATAAGAATAAGTATAAGCAGAAATACTAAAAATATTGTAAGTTCAACATTAACTTTTAATTTCAATGTCCATAATTATTATTACTCTCACCATATGTGATAAGGGTTCACCGCTGCCAATAGGCTTACCACTGAGTGCTTCAAACAAGTAAACCACTACAAAATAACACATTATACATTCAATATGTTGTTGGTTCAAGCCATTGAAATTAGTATACTAAAAAGTTATAAATTATTTTACTAAACTATAAAAATTACAAATATGTGGGATAATAATGGGAAGAAAATGACAACCAAATATTATAGTACCAGTAAATGTTAAAATGTACAACCCAGCTCATCGTGTCATGATATTGTTGTGATGAAATGTTCAATATGATAAAAAAGCAGTTAACAGGTTCCCATTTAAATCACACAGATCAACCAATCAGAGAAGTTCACTTCAGAAATAATATACTCTGATTGGTTGATCTGTGTGTTTAGCACACATCAACACAAGTTGCATAAGAACAGATTTAAATGGGAACCTGTTAGTTGTGAAGGAAAGAATAATATTATACTTACATTTTTCGTCCTTGCGGTCTTTGATGGCAATAGTATCATTACTAAGAGAAACTGTTTGGTCATTCAAGACATCTGATCTCAAACCCTGGATCTTTGGTGCACTAATCAGTCTTCCCTCGTAGGAATATATCTGTAGCCCTGCATCATCCACTATAAGGAAACATCTAGGGAAAGATACAGGATGGACACATATTTTAGCAAAATATCAAATGATGTTGATTACCAAGGCAATAGTAATGATGACGCAGTTCTGATGACATCAATAATGATGATGATGAAAGTTGATGATGGAGATGATATTGATTATGGAGATGACGATAATGGAGATGATGACGATGGAGATGATGATGAAGTAGATGATGATGATGATAATGATGATTGTGATGATGACAATGATGATGATGATTGTGATTGAAATGATGATGACAATGATGATTGTGATGATGACAATGATGAAATGATGATGACAATGATGATTATGATCATTGTTGATTATGGAGATGATATTGATTATGGTGATAAGTAAATGATGATGATGACAATGATGATTGTGATGATGATTGTGATGATGAAATGATGATGATAATCTAGTTAATAATAAATGTTTATTGATTCAAATTCTTCACATAATTATCTTACTTTTCAGTGAGAACAATCAATGTGATGTTGCCATTCTTCAAGTCAAAGATCATTGGAGTATTCCAGTTCTTCACGCTATAATCAAAAGAAATTAATATAGAAATTATATACTGGTATGATACTAATTAATAAATCACCCAAACTGCATAACATTTGGAAGTTAATACACTAAATCAAACATTATTATTATTCTTGTCTGGCTAGCATCTCATATAAATTATGTGAAAACGCCATTGTGTTCCAAGGTGAGCATAAGGCAAGCCAGTCAAAAACAATAGTTGGTTTATGATAATAATAATTGACCAATGAAATACAGGGTGAGCATAAGGCTAGCCAGTCAAAAACAATAGTTGGTTTATGATAATAATAATTGACCAATGAAATACAGGGTGAGCATAAGGCTAGCCAGTCAAAAACAATAGTTGGTTTATGATAATAATAATTGACCAATGAATACAAGAGGTATAGCTGACCTGTAGATGTAACACTGTGATGAAGTAGCTACGACTAGGTGATCAAAACCCAAGGAAGTCTTTATTATACGATCACGGAAATCTGTACACAACAAAGCAAATAATTAACTAACACTAACATGCAAAAGAGTGAATGGTCTGATCCCAGGTGTAATCGATGTAGATGAGGCATGCTAGTCCATGGTGGTGTAGTATTGAGAAAGACTGATGGTGATAATGTCAGACAACAACACCATCAGTCTTTCTCAAGACTACACCACCCCGGACTATCATGCCTCATCTACACCAACATGTTAGTTAAATTAACTGCAACAAAATAGAAAGAGGCTTTTGCTTTATCTGCAACATGAATATTTAGTTTCACTCTTGCAATAGCACTATAAAAATAATGGGCGGCCTAGCAGTGAGTGTGCTGGACTTTCAGCACTATGACCTGGACTCGATTCCTGGCTTGGGCAACAGGTGAAGAGTTTGTTTGATGTGTTATTCTCTCCTATATATACCACAAAGGTTTTTCTCCTGGGTTATCCAGTTTTCTTCCCGCACAAAAATCAACATGTGAGCAGTGTTGTGTGTTGTAAATATTGATCATGAATGGAGTGGTAGTGAGTGTGAGTAAGCCACACGGAAGAGCCCCGTGATGAGTGATGGTTAGAAAATATACATTTTTAAAACTAATATATTCTTTATATTTATAGGATAATCACCATACCTAATGTCTCCTTTGTATCATTGATTACATCTCTGACTTTGATACTTTTTTTCTCTGTGACAGTTACCTCAAAGTTTTTCCACTCCAAACGTCTACAAAATAAGAAAGTTTCATACATTTATTATCACTGATAATACTCAAAGTAATGGCATGCTATTTATAGTACATACCTTTCAATGACATGGGCCAAGATGACCTGCCCATTCCCACAAGCCCCTGCCAGTTGGGTTCCATCAGTAGACCAAGAGATGTTAAAAATAGAACCAGTGTTAGGCTTTTCTAGAGAATACGACCACTACAATGAAAGGTTAATAGTATAAACATGAGGTCATTTACCATCAAGGAGTAATTAATTTGTATCATTAATACTATAAAACAGTGATTCTTTGGTTGATTGATTGATTGATTGATAAAATGATTAAATGATTGGTTTATTGATATTCAATTTATTGACTAATTGATTAATTTATTGATTTATTGATTGATCAACTGATTGATAGATGATTGATCATTGAGTAATGGAATGGAATAGAAATGTAAGAGTATTGCTCTAAAAAGGTATTATTGAAAGATGAAATACAATAATTATCCTCCCTTTCAATTGTCAGTATATATAAGATGCTTACTCCTGTTTTATCACAAAGTCGCAATGTGTTGAATGATCCAACTCCAAACAATTCACCTAAAAAAATCAACAATTAATGTTAGTTATATAGATATGACACTGATAATAATGATAAAAATATCAAATGAATATATTAGTAACAATATTGTAATCATGATGAAAATAATAATCCTTTTGGGATTAGAGTGATACATATGATGATGATGATTGACTAAATGATGATGATGATGATGATAGTATTTTTTTTTGTTATTTATAAGATTCGCCACTAGGCAAGGATAAACCCACAGAGAATATCTCCAGTAACGGGTTCCCAAATTCCAGTGTACGTATGAGAGTGAGGCAGTCACCGAGGGTGGTCACGGCCAGATATTTGGTTACGTCCTCAGTGGTTCTTTTACGTCCACCTTGTAACATAGTCAGAGTGAAGGCAGACGGGACCTCAGGCTTTACGTCCTTATCCGAGAAGACGAGGCACTGAGAGAGTAAAGTATCTTGCCCAAGGACACAAGGTAATCGCCCGGGCCAGGAATCGAACCCAGACCATTAGGCCCGGAGTCCGACACGCTGACTGCTAGCTAGGCCACCACGTCTCTTGCAGTAATAGTAATCATGATAGGGATGATTGTGATGAAAGTGATGATAATGTTGATGATGCTAATGATTATAAATGATAGTAACAACAATAGTAACTATTAAACCCTGTTTAAACGGGCCCAACATGTTGGACCAACATTGTTGGATGATGTTGGATGGGAGCCGTTCAAACAAACCCAACATGTTAATATGATATGATTTGTTGAACATGAGAACAATAAAATTGTTAAAAATGATGATGACATCATCAAACATACCGTCTGGTGCCCATGATGCACTAGTTATTGGATAGTCATGAGGGGAACTAGAGTACATGATCCGACCATAGTTATCCCACACCTACACATCAATCAAATATATGTTAACTAGTACTCTCTGGTATACACCTGATTCAAAAAAGGTTGACCAAAAATTGGTGGTTACACGACCGAAAGAGACTATGGGTAATACCAATTTCGTCTTATTCCATTCTAAATTACCCAAACGACGTTCAGCCTTAGATGGGTCTCTTGAAGGTTTCACTGAAGGCATGTGGAGGTGGAGGCATTGTTTGGGTAATTTAGAAATGAATAAGAAGGAATTCTTATTACCCATAGTTCCTTTTGGTCATGCAATCACCAATCGCCATTCGCCTGATAACTTTTTTTGAATTACAGTTGGTGTGTATCACAATTCATAATGCAACTTGTATTACAGACAAATCGATAAAAGATTAAATATAATATATTTATATTACTATTAAATTGAAATATGACTACTATATCTCTTAGAGCAGTTTTCACTAATCAGTGAAACATTAAAGTGTATCACTCTTTAATACACCTTAATTCCATTGTGTTCTTTTGTTGTTATTTGACTATCACACTTAAACTAATACCTTTTGTTTCACAGGTTAATGAAAACCACTCTATTGTTTTTGACTGACTAGCATCATGTTCATGTTAGAGCACAATAGAGTTTCACATGACAATTGTATAAGAGGCTAGCCAGTCAAGAACAATAAGTGTTAATCAAATTGATCACAATTTGGTGTAGAGTTCATTTATGTTACTCTAAACCTTTCAGTATTTGATATTTATCATTCATAATAATAATCATTTATTTATAAATGCAGTGTAAGATACTAAAACATGTTAATATACCTTATATTTGCAGTCTTCACCACCTGAGATGATTAAATTGTTTAAAGGGTTCCAGTCAACCTTGAGGACTATACCATCATGTGCTTTCCACTACAAACAAACAACATACAAAAATATTGAAGCAATGTTTGCCAAAATCTGACATCAAAATGTATTTGATGCATTCAACTGCTATATAAATAGACACCTTTGGGTGTCTCTTATAGCAAGAGTCTGGAAGAACAACATTTATAAGTAGCAAGAGTCATTTTCGGGCCATTTTCTGAAAGAAGACATTTTATGAAGACATTTGATGGGATCCATCTCTAGTCAACAATCATAATGAAGTCTCCTCAAAAAGTAATAATCACTTTTCGATCCCTATACTCATAAGGAGTCCATTGCATCCCAACCTCCAATTTCAATAACATTTTTGTCTTGTTTTTCCAGTCTGTCCATCATTCATGAGAGAGGAGCTTGAACAAAATTGTCACGTTATTGGTTGATTTGAGGTAAGCCCCACCTTCAAACTGACCGATGGATGAGAAAAATCCCAAAACCAAAATAAAATTCCTCATTATTACTTGTTGTGCAATGCATAGTTTCTGGCTGTAAAATCAAAATTCAACACTTGATTGATCTATTTTACAAACAATATATACCTGTATAGGTTTAGCGGCAGCCTGAAGTGGTTTTATAACCAATTGTTTGCCATTAGTGTACAGTATCTGATCTGAATCAGGGCTCCATGACACAGAATACACAGGTGTTCCTTTGATAGACACATGCAACATTTAGTACCAAAATATAACTTGGTTGGTTTAATTATTTATAAGTAGTATGGATTTTGTTTGTTGATGCTTGTTGGTGTTTGTTTATAATTTTTTTTTGGGGGGGGGATTTTTTTCTTCTGTGTTTAGGTTTTACATAGAAGCATTCCACATCTTGAAATCACACTTACCAGTCTGCATAAGTGTTGATCTCAGCATTCCACTTCTTGACCAGATTTTGACTTGGCCATCCTCCCCAACTATAAAAACAACACGCTGACAAGTTATCATTAAACATGTAAAAATAACAATATTTATCATTACATTGTATTTATACCTGTTACCATGGCATTCCCATCGTAACTCCATTGTCCAGACAACACTGCACCTCTGTGAGCTTCAACAGATTTTTCAACTCTGCCATTGCGTGAAATCAAATGGAACTTTCCTAAAAACACAGAGAATCACAGACATTGAATGGAAAGTAAAGCTTCACTTTTTGTATAGAAATAATAGTTAAAAATGATTCCCCAAAAAAATATCAAGCACATGCAGCTTTAAATTAACCTTGAAAAAAACTGAATAAAATTCTTGCACAGCCTCAAGGGGGGAAAACAGTCTGCCTCAATAGATTACTATCCTCCATAGATCTGCCCTTGATCACTTATAACATGCTTACCATCAGTTGATGTCAAGACCATGATATCAGACTGGCTTTGTTTCTTGCCAGCAATAGACTTGGGATACCAATGCAGATCAGTAGGAAAGACATCTTGAGGTAGTTTAACTAGCTGTGACGTCTCTCCAGATAATAGATTCCATCTAAATACTGAATGATCATCCCTGGAATCACAATAGTAATCAAGTATTATAAATATTATTGACAAACAATCTATGGGTAATGCTTGGCTCCCTGCTATACTTACTGGAAGTAATACTCTTAGCAAGTCGAGCACAAATTTATCAACACAAAGTGAACACAGCACTGGTGGAAAAAGACAGAGAGTGTGACATCAAAAGAAAGTGGGCGTGACTTTAAAAGAAAGTGGCGCATGTTCTTAGCATAAATGTTTGGACCCATTCCCCAGTTTGGTGGTTTTCATAGTAGTTAATGTTATCATAAACTATTATTATAATTATTACATCATAAACAATATAGTACAAATCTTATTGTAAAATCTTGAAATAAGCTTAAGTTATTAAGTACCTATTTGTCTTTTTGGAGGCTTATTGTTTTTGTAAAAATTATGCAGAAAAATTAAGCTGTTTAGCTTTAATTAAACTTACCCACTAGAATACAGTTCGTCTGATGTTGTCCAGCCAACAGAACTTACAAGTTCTTTATCTAGAAAACTGTCAAGAAAAAAACTGCAGTAATAACAGAGGATTTACAAAGGAGAGAAATAAACTTTGTTTACCTCGCATGTCAAAAGTTTACTGAAGCTAAATATATCATTAAAGAATGCACAAGAAAAATCGAGTAATTCATCACATATATGTGCAGTACCAGCAAGGATACGTTTTTGTTCTTTTTGAAGATGTATTTTCAATCTCATGATTCAATATTTCTGATGTTTTTCTTTGATATCCAAGCGAAAAGTTCAATTCAGCTGGTCGCTTAGTCACCGTTGCCAACAAACAACTTAATTTCCTTCAAGTTCAAACCATTAAGTTATCCTAGTGTTTTCTTCTCTTTTTACTCCTTTATTGTCGAGAAAATCTTCTTTTTCGACTTCTGTAAACGATGGTTTATAAGGTTTTGTGTTATTTGGACAGAAAAGGCGCCAAAGTCGGTTTCCAAAAATATTATATTATCAGCGCCGCCATTTTGAAAATGGAAATCAAAAACCGAGTAACCTGGCCTAATATGCCCACTCTGAGTATAGAGTGAGGGGAGGGGAGGGGTAGTGCTTGACCTAAATATTTTTTCCTTTCATTTCAACAGAATTATGGAATTTTTTTTTTTGTGACAGACCTAAATCCTAAATCATTTTCATTTTGTTGCTTTGGACAGCCCCCGTTTGGAAATACTAGAAGATGGTTTACAAAAGTAGGTTGCAGATTGATTATCTTCGATCAAGAGAACATAAATCGTTTAGTACTAGGTACTTATGCATAAATACTTATGCCCTCTCGTTATCTTATTTGCCTTTTTGAAGAAAGAGTAGATATAAGGGGCTGTTTATATGATCGAAGGTGAGTTGTTCCTGCTAGCCGGGATAACTGCATTGTTTTACATTCCCCTGGGGACACAAAACAATAGAGTTATCCCTGCTAGCAGGGACAACTCGCCTTCATATACACCTAATCCAAAAAACGTTGTCTGGTCCGCCGCACAGTCCTCGCGCCAAGACTGTGAAAGATATTGGTTATATCTAATCAGTAATTAATTTATTTGCATGTTCACACTCTAGTGTGGTACTTTTTTCAACGAAATAGTGTTGTGCCTACTTTTATTTTCTTGTTTTATCACTCTCATAAAAAAATATTCACTGTGTTTTCCTTCACGGTCTTGGCGCGAGGACTGTGCGGCGGACCCGACAACGTTTTTTGGATTAGGTGTAAACAGCCCCTAAGCCCGTTTCCGCAAACGTTTTTAAACGGAGTTTAATGAACAGCCTTTCTCATTAATAATTCATTTACCCCGGCTCAGCCCTGAGGTTGCAGTTCAGGAATTTCAGCTTTGTACTAATAATATTTCTATAAAGTGTTTATTTTTTTTTTTCTTCTTCTTCTTCTTCTTCTTCTTCTTCTTCTTCTTCTTCTTCTTCTTCTTCTTCTTCTTCTTCTTCTTCTTCTTCTTCTTCTTCTTCTTCTTCTTCTTCTTCTTCTTCTTCTTCTTCTTCTTCTTCTTCTTTTTCTTCGTCTTCTTTTCCTTCTTCTTCTTCTTAGACATTCTTCTTTTTCTTCTCCTTCGTCTTCATCAGTTTTCGTCACCTTCTACTATATTTTTCATCATAGCTTTTAGCAATTCAATTAAATAATAAACTGAAAATTTATTTACCTATAAAGCATATTTTCTAGCTGTTGATAATATTTTTGAGTAAATGTTCATTAAAACCGCCCTCAAATTTATTTGTATCAACACTCAACACTTGAAAAATAATAATAATAGGAGAACTTCGTACGTCAAAATTGGTTTGTTTATAAGGCGTGCAACGTGACCACTTGCCCTTTTCAAAAACACTTTACTGAGATATATTAAGTATAGCCTGAAGTCAAATAACGATGGATGCCTTTGTCTACAACACAAAAGGCATTTTGACAATAAGAAATCTTGTTTGAGTCATATCTTAGGTCCATATTAGGTTTATCAACACTTTCATTGTCAAGAAGGACTTCAAGGTTTTGACGATTAATTTTGAATGAGAGCATCTCCTAAATAAAAGCAAGCAAGTTTTTTTTATCTCTCTCTCTCTCTCTTCGTGAATTTGTATTTTCCTTTTTCTTATTTTTCTTATAGTTTCATTACATGTGTTTTTGTCATTGTGAGTTTTTTGTGCTTTCTTTCTTTCGTTCTTTCGTTCTTTCTTTCTATTTTTCTTCCTACTTTCATCTCTTCCTTTCGCTTCCTCTTTCTCTCTTTCTCTTTTTCTTTGCATTTTCTTTAGGTTTTTTTACATGCGAAAAAAATTGCTTTTAAAAGCAGCATCATCATCATTAATATAATCACACAACAATATAATCACACAACAATATAATAATCTATAATCACTATAATCACACAACAATATAATAATCTATATAGTAGCAGAAGTTCTGATAGTAGACGGTTTGTTTTTGTGCGTGTGCCGAGCAGTTGGTACAAAAATCCCCTCGGGTTATAAAAACATGTTTGTTGTGACCTATCTTTTTCCTATAAGATTGATAACAAATAATGTTGTTTAAAAACAAAAAATAGCTAGTGTAGAATTGATAAAATTGCAGGAATATGAATTTCTTGAAGAAATTTACTTTGTAAATTAAAGGAACCCTGAAACGTTCTGCTGCAGAGGAGCTATTTTTAAACCCAAACTGCGAAGGGAGAGGGCCCTGGGAACGAGGTTGGCTATTTTAAGCTCAAGTTCAATTCAGCTATGTTTTAAATGAACGCAATTTCCAAGAACGTTTTACTGATTAACTGATAGTTTATTTGTTGTTTACAGAAATCAGTGGTTAAACTTTGTGTGCGTGGGAGAACGGCTTTCTGCGTAGGAATTCCATCTCTATTTGTCATTTTAACAATCAACTTTCGAGATAATTTGTAGAAGTCACGCGGCCCTAAAAATAACCTTGAGTTTAATCCACGTGAGATTAAAATAGGACTATCTAGAACTTTCCTCAACTTTTAGCATATATAAAGTAACATGTAGGCGTTTGTATATCAAATTCACTTGATATCAAAAGAGTAAAAACATTTTGAGAAGAGAATGAAGATGACAAAGATGGACTCAGTTGCAAATGACGAAAAATGGCTGCTTAACATGACGTTCCAACAAATAAGTTTAAAACAGAGTTCATCCGTTGATGAGAAAACAATTTGCTCGAATGAAAGAGTTCAATTAGAGACAGATATAAAAGAAGAATTAGTTTACTCTGGGCTTAAGCAAACTTCACAGCTAGCCTCGGAAAAGGACTTTCAAACGTGGCTTTGCTTGTCTGAGGGCGAAAAACTATTAAGCTTATCGGCCATACTAGATAAAGGACAGCGAAGTCAACGGCAAAAAGAGAAGCCAAGAAAAACAAGAAAAGTAAGGAGCACTTCGCAAATGACGATAGGAATGAAATGGGATATTGTTGTTGTCAAAGAAGCGATCGAACAAAAAGCAACTCACAAACACCAAAGAGTCGAAAAAGAGACAGTCACTTTTAATATGGAATTTTTTGTGAAGTTTTCACGAAAAGAAGATGAAAACTAAAGTCGACAAAAGCTACAATTGTGGAACTTTTAGCGCCAAATAAAAAGAAAAGGATAGGCACTGGCTTCATGCGCCAAAACGCGCAAAACATTGAAAAAATTCGATCTTAATTATGAACTGGAAACGAAATCCAAATGCAATGCACTTGTACAATTGTATCCCATGCAGCGAAAATGTGTCAAAAAAAAAATCATTCTATAAAAAGTAAAAAGAACTTTATGTATATATATTGTATAAATAGCAATCTTATTTTTATAAAAATCTCGCAAATCTCGCATGTCAAAGGTTTATTTCAAAATAAATATCCAACAAAATATTAATGACTTAATTTATCTTTGACATTGAAAAGACCCTACGGGGATGGGAATTTTCAAAACATATTGTAAATACGGAATACAAGGACATTACGAGGATATTATTAGAACCAATCAGAGTGTGCGAAATTTGATATCCACTGATAGAGACCCAGAGGGGATGGTTCTGTTTTAGTTTAACTGTTTCAGTTTAAAGAAAAGATTTATGGAATATTAAATATAACTAGTCTCTCGTCGCAAACCAATCAAATGGTTGTATTCATATAAAAAAATCACTTTTTTAACGTCTCAATTCTTCTAGACTGAACACGTGTGCCCTACTAATGGGGAGACTCAGACACACACTTACTACCTCTACGTTTAATTATTTTGCACACTATTCAGCTCACATGTTCATTTTTGCGGAGGGAGGAAAACCGGATGGAAAACCGATTTGGAAACCAACACTATATGAATTGATGTTTTTTCAGAGTAAGCCTTTATTTTCATTCTCCTTTTACTCTTACATTTGGCTGACTAACGGCCTATGTTCTTATTAATCCAGTCAGTAAAGGTACTAACACGAGCGAAAACGGAATAGCGATTAGTCATACATTCGGTTATCTCAGCCCAACTAATCACGCCTCGTAGTACCCACTTCCCCTTTTCCAAACACGAGAATGCTCCTCCATCGTCACCGCGACAAATCGAATTACCCTCTGCTCCTGCACATACCATCGTGGCCTTATCGAACCATTTTGGCCAATGTGCAAAGCATGTTTTGTCATTGGCTATTTTTAATTCTGCCTCTTGTAGAATATTTGCTCTGGAACTGTCATCGGCTCCAATCGTCCTTCCCCATCCTGATAAATAGAAACAAAGACTGAGTTGTTGAGGTGTAAAAGTCTCATTAATATCCGATAATTATCAACACCGTCATCATCAGTGTCATCGATCGCCATCATTGTTATTAATATCATCTTGTAAATCATAAATACGATTACTGCCCCCATCCCCCAAAGGGGGTGGGGGGGGGGGGGTACTCCCTTTGTCCATGTGGTAGGGGTGGTCGGTGGAGGTTTTGTAAATTAACGACCCCTAAAAGGAACGCATGTACAGATAAAAATAACTGATAAAGCCTTGTCGATTTCTACTCCAACAAAGTAACAAAACTGGGTAAAAATGACTCTTACAGGTACGAAATCATGTTACAAAACTGAATTTTGAGCCAGAGCCCTAAAAGGACCCTAAAAGGCACGCGCAGGAAATATTTCTACCCTTAAAGGTACGCCGATCACCCCTACCACTTGGACAAAGGGCCCCACCCTCTACGCCCTTGGTTTGACCTGTTAACAGTTCGCTACTATATACTGAATCGATCGTAAAAATCACCATTGTCACTATCGCATCTGTGTTGTTTTATCAGGTTTTCCAAACAATCTTTTAGTATTATTCTATCATAACAATTAATATACATCAGCATATATCACTGTCACTATCCACTCATCATGTATTACCTGTAGCAAAGCAACTCTTTCCAGCACTGTCCCTGTCTCCTTGTTTGGGTAGTTGAATGGTCTTAACTTTGTCATTTAATGTTATGGATGTCTTCAGGCGAACTAGAGCCACATCTGATTTCGCAGTCTTACGCTCGTAATTTGGATGGGTAATTATTTCAGCCACTTCATGTGTCTTTTCGTTACTTGATTGCACACTTCTATCGTGTTCCCCTGTAAAGTATTTTATTAGGTTTTGTTGCATGTGTGAGAATACCTTATGCATGGGGCTGATCTATAGGAGCCGGACACCCCCTAACACCTTATAAGAGCCCTTCATTTGCAATTGGGACACCCCCTGACAATTTTCTAGATCCGCCCCTGACCTTGGGTTTAACGAGTTGTGGTTTGTTCAACCTCTACACGATATAAGTGTTTTTGAATTATATAAGGACGAATAATTGTAAATAAAATAGTAAAATCTATATGCTCAGTATACAAGTCAATTGCTAATAGGGGTAGGGGTGATCGGCGGAGGTACGTTTTGAAAACGACCCCTAAAAGGTACGCACAGATTAAAATAACTGTTAAAACCTCGCTGATTTCAACCCCTAAAAGGTACGACTGTGCGATGTTCTTGCCAGCCAAGCTTACTTTTAGCTACAAAGTAGAGTAAAAATGACGCTGAAAGGTACGGATTCACGTAACATAACTGCTTTTAAGCCAGAACCCTAAAAGGACCCTAAAAGGTACGCATAGGAAACATTTTCAACCCTAAAAGGTACGTCGATCACCCCTACCACTTAGACAAAGGGAGAACCCCCACCGGGGATTCTGATTAGTTGCGTTTTAAAATGATACTTATACATACCAACAACTACAAGGATTTCGCTAGGAGACTTCTTTACTAAGCAGTGCGCTGCTGTCAGTACCCAGTCCTTTGTAAGAATAGATCCACCACAGCGGTGTATGCGAGTACTCTCAAGCTGAAGGGACACCATCCAAGGCCATTCGTGAGCGTTTGCATTCTTGCCATTCACGATACGCTTGTATGATGGGTCAGCTAGCTTGCTGCTCTCTGAAAAGAAACATTTTCTACATATTTATATACCATTTCGAAAACAACATGAAACAGTGAAAAGTAAAAAAAAAGAAGAAAGGTGATATCTGCTGAAAATGAGAATAAGTTAGAGGATGAATTGCGAAAAGGAAGAATCAAAATGATGGCTGGTAAACAAAAGAAGCAACCTAGCAGAAGGCAAAGAACAGGAAAGGCTGAGAAAGCAGAAATTGAAAAGAACGACAGAAGGACACTTGAGAAGGACAGAGTGGTCATGGTAGAACAAAACGAAGAAAAAACAGAAAAGGAAGTAGCAAAGAAAGCGATAAACAAGGTAGACTAGGAAGATTGGAAGTAGAAGATACTAAACATGATAATAATGACGATTTAGTAACAGTTGGATATACAGTGATCGAGGTGTGTTGTAGAGGAGTCAAGTAGAAGAGATGAGCGAGATGATAGGAAGTATACCTGAACAAGTAAAACAAACTCAGTAAAAAGATAAACATGAAGAAAATATGAAATGTGAAGTTTCAAAAGTGGTTTAAATATTACCTCCAAGAGATGCAGGAACAGCTTGCGACAAGTAAAACAGTGTGCACAGTATGAGGACGACCTTCATCGTTGATGAACAAACTACAACTGTAACGACTCGACTATCGATAGAACGATCTATTGATATGCCATGATAGTATCTATCCTTAAATAAAGCTTATTCAATTGATACAACCTTTCCGATAAACTTTGTCACGGGCGAAAAGCTTTCAAGCTAGCGGCGCAATTTTCTTGTTATCTAAGAAATCAGTGAAACTACTGGACATTTCTCGATAACACATTGACAAGTGTTGCGATATATCCATGAGTTCTAGGAAAGATTTCACTTCACGTTGACAAAGATTCTCGGAAAGGTACGTATATAATCAACATATCTTATACCAACATATATCTACATATCTTATATTGCTAATTGCATGGGCAAATAAAGCCTCTTGTTTCGTGCATGGGATTATCTATTAACGATGTCTTTTGAAAGCTTTGCAATTAGCTATTGAAATCCCTGCAATGACCTAATAGATAAGAAAATCAGGCTAATTGCCCGCGTTTGTCAACATCAGTGTTATCACTAATAAATCATCTAAACCAGTTTTCCAATGATGAACAATGGTACATAATTGGTTCATATCTAAGGCAGCTGGTCCAGGTAAAACAAAAAGAAACAGCCCCCCCCCCCCCCCCCCCTCCTTTCCCACAGCGGAAGGGTGTACCTACATTAGCTATACGGGTACGTGCCACCGGTCCAAGGGTATTGGCTTCACCGTTTTTGCCCTTGAACAGAATCTTTATGTTAAAATTATGCTTTTATTCAGTGGCAGTGTTGTTCAAACTTATTTCATATATTTGAAAAATTCAAATTTCATGTGGCAGATCAGATCAGCATATTTTCGCGAAACTAAAGCTTTAACGACTTCACGAAAAGAGCGATATAATTACACTTATTTCAAAAATCGTTGTCGCAAACAAAGCCACAGTCCACACTCTGAAGCCTGCAAAGGATGTCGGTATTTCTTCTCTTGTTATCGATATATTCATAGCATATTTTGGTTGTACGTGTTTGTGTTATATGACCATAACAAGTTGTTGCAGTGCTAGATGATGAAACAAATATTTCTTGAAAAGAAGTCTAATAAATCTCAACTTATGTTGATATTTCCGACACCCTTTGCAGGCTTCAGAGTGTGGACTGTAGCTTCGCCTTGACAACGATTTTTTAAGTAGGTGTATATTTCATGATAAAACTATCATATTTTAAATCTTTATTGGATAATATCATTTTTTTAAATGTTTATTCAATTGATATCATTAAAATATCTTATACTAATTGCACAATAACTATCTTTAAAATGAAGCTTTTCTATATATCTTTTTCTATGAAAACCAAGATCTACAAAACAAAAATAACTAGAGATTGGAGAAAAGAGCAACTTCTGGGCTTCTGGGGCTGGTGACGTGGTTGATGTTACTACGGATGGTGAATCATCCAGGCGTTAAACAAAACAAGATGGCGACCGAACATATATATATATCTTATTAGACAGTTTGATGGGTGATATGGCTGGATATATTTTACGAGTGCGACGCTGTATTTTGACGAGCCTTTAAGCGAGACAAAATGCAAGTAAACTAGTAAAATATCCAGCCATATTACACATCAAACTGTCTAATAATTTATGATATTGAAAATTTGCAGCGCAATATCTCGGAAACGAATATGGTGACCCCCATTTTTTATTTTTAAAATTTCTGAAGAATTACAAATTAAAGTTGTGTGTGTTCAAAATTTAAAGAAAACGTTATGGTTAAATATTGAATAATGCGCATATTTGCATGAAAACTTCAACCTTCATCGGTCGAAAGCGTCACCGAATGTTGCACGATGGCGACGAATTTGAGTCAAAAACAAAGGGTTGGTTGTATTTATTCACTAATATTTATACATAACATTTATCTGTAGGTTATCAATCGTTTGTCTCAAGAAATGTTTGGCAATCCATTCGGTTTTTCTATCAAAAAATGACTTTCTTGCTCGAATTGTTCGTATTGCGCGTAAGCGATTTTTTTTACAAAGGCTGCACTTTGAGATCATCTCACTCCTAAACGTGTACGGTGACCCCCATTTTCTATTTGCTCATTAAACTTGTGGGTCACTTGTATGATGGTCGTACTTCAACGAAGTTTGACGAGAAATCTATGGTTAATTTATTTGCCCGCGAACGTCCTTGATAAAAATGATATGTGAATAAAACCACCCTTAGCAACGCAGCGTTGCTGTGGACGCTCTGATCTCAGAAAAAGTGACTGTAAAATAAACTTTAATCTATCTCTAGTAAGTATATGTCATAACATTTCGAGAAATACTTTTGCGATATGCATTATTTTTAGATTAAAAATTGGTGGTTGGCCCGTTGGAAAACACTCCTGAGCCACCTTAAGATGTATGCGTGCAATTGTTGCCGATCTTTTTGCCTATTTATTCATATTCACTTTCAACAGGTTCGCGTAAATCAAAATGGCGGTTTTTACGATAACGGTGGCCATTTGCCAACACTTTACACAGAACGAATTTTAAATTTACATCATGATAGCCATAGAGAAATAGCGAGACAATTCAAGTTCATGTAAGCTGGTCCTCCGTTCAGAAATGTCGTCGCTCTAGCAGCGAAACAAATACTACCATTAGCAAACTCAAAGTCTGTCCTTTATATACCATCAATAAGTCGATATCACAACTTCGAAATACATATCGAAGTCATAGAGCCATTTCCATAAACCCGTGAAACACACTTTTATAGTGTATTACTCTTTAAGGTTTATTCTAACTAATTTGAGAAACAACACAAATAATTGATGAGACGTACTCTGGTAATGAGAGTGTAAATAGACAACATTTAATTATTTCACAGAGAAAACTACAAGTAATAAAGCCTGGTTTTCACTAGCGACGCAACGCAAGCGCAAACGCAAACGCAAACGCAAACGCAAGCACAAGCATGTGAAAACGAGACGTGAATAAGCGCAAGCGCAAACAAACTATTCACTAGTGCCACGCGCAAGCACAAGCGCAAACGCAAGAAAAAAGGAAAATTATTGATACCTTGCGCTTGCGCGGGCGGGTTTCACCACGAAATAAGGCCTCTTGTGCTTGCGCTAGCGTCTGCGCTTGCGCTTGCGTCGCTAGTGAAAACCAGGCTTAAGAGAGTGATATACATAATAAAAGAATACAGTATTAGTACTACTACAGTACTAATGCTTGCATGTGGCAGAAATCAAAGAAAAATAGAGATATTGGGAAAGTAAATAACAATATTTTACGGCTTAAAAAAACCTGATTTCAGACCTAAAAGTAGCGAAAGCGATTTGAGAAACTGTTCGTCTTTTTTCAGGGCCTGGATCTTTTCAGATATTTATCAGTCAATACATCTTATCTAAAACGAATGCATTCATATGAAAAGCGTGACGCGAAGATCATTATAGAAACTTAGAATTATAATGAGTCACACAATCTTCAAAGCCATGCATATAAGAGTTTCAGTTTTGTCACGTAATCAGTTAGTGCCGTCCATAACGCTCACGTCCTGGTGATCTGTCACGACGTGGTGGAGAGCGTGACCTTGATCGTCGTCGATGTTGTTGTGGTGGAGATCTGGATCGAGAACGTCGAGGGCTGTATCCCCCACCACCTCCCCTGTAAGGCAAACATTTTAAAATGTCAGGAAGACTCTTCTTATATTAAAACCAAAGTGTAAATAAAAACTGTAAATCATTTTAATATTAATAATTCTATGTATAAATTGTAATATTCAAAGAGAGCAAATAAACTAAACTAAACTAAACTAAACTAAACTAAACTAAAGAGTTTTATCAGGTAAAACAGATAAAATGTATCATACTCAGTAACAGAATTGTTCACGGAGTTGTTAATTTTAAGTAAGAATAGAATTTGGGATGTAATAATAACAATAACAATAATAATAATAATAATAATAATAATAATAATAATATTAATAATAATAATAATAATAATAATAATGAAATTTATCATAAAAATGTTCATCTCAAGTTAGCATAGAAAAGGAAATATCGCCTGTAATGGTCTTTCCTTATCTCTTCTTTGCAACTCTGCATATACTGTCGAGCTACTAAGACTACCTATAATTGGGGCAAGGCGTGGCCCTGTACTCTCATTGTTACTAGTATGTTACGCAAAAAATTGTAATTCGATCAGAATGAGTGTTGTGGCGGTGAAAGAGGAATCAAGAGAGATGCAAACAAGCAAGGGGGAGAGTACCATAACCATATCTTTGTCATTAGCTCTGCATTCCCTTTCCATGTACCTCATACTCATACTTTTATTCAGTACAATAATGTGATATGTACACTTAACATTCTTGTAAGTGTCTGCATAAAAGTATGGAATATTGTCATGAATAATGTAGCAAAACCAGGAAAAGACAGAAGAAACAACAAGAAAAATTGCAATTATATGGTTACTCACTTGAATTTTCTGGCACGTCCACTATAAAGTTCTCGACTGAAAAATGAAACACAAATATTATTTAGCAGGACTTAATGCAGTGACTTACAACTGACCATCTCAGTTGACATTACAAGGCATCCTAATCTCCATCTTTGTTCAAGTTTTGTTGATACAACTGGCCAAATCATTTTCCTTCAACACTTATTTTCATTGATTGTTTCCATCATAACAAATAATTGTTTTGACATTTTTAAAACATAATACAACACATGAATGTCACATTCATATTATATCACATTCAGCTATTAGAATGCAGTATAATTTATAAAAAAAGACATTACAGCACACAATCTCTCTCTCTTTTCATGTTGCCAACACATAGTTTAAACACACTCTTGACCAGAGGGTGGCGGTGGTTTGGGAGTGGTTTAGGGTAGGTGAACCCTTCTGCACTCACCGCAGATTTCCGGACACAGGCCTCATGTGCATGAAGTTACAAAAACCACCACGCGAACACTCTCTATGACAAAAGAACATAGTATTTAAAGGATAAGATCCCTAGGTGTGCCACTTACCGCACATCCTTTGATATGGGTCTCAAATGCATGAAGTTACAAAACCCTCCACGTGTGCATTCACTGCGTAGGGAGTCAGGCAAAGAAACAGTTTTACCATACTAGATTAGCTGATATATATATACATGTATTTACAATTATTACAGTAGACTATATTCAAATGGTGTCATGATATTTGTTGGGTGAATCAACATTATTTGATAAAATTTCACATACTTTGATTTTAAAGTTCAACTACTTCAACTGATGCCAAAATTATCCAAAAACATCCAAAAACAACTGAGAATATACACAATGTGATGTTAACAAATGTTTTTTTTTTGATTGTAATACTTAAAATGTTTTAAATTAATGTGAATGAAATACATCAAGATTAAACAAGAAATATGTAATCCTGTCTTAATTGTTTTTTATCTCAAAATTGTTAAAAAAATGTTTTGGTGGCCTCAGTTGAAACAAATTGTATAATTGTATAATAGTATGATAATATAGTATTTTTAAAAGCTGTACTTTTTTGGTGTAATACTTATTAGTGTATATACTTGTATTGTACATTTTTCTATCCAGTCAATGTATTGTGAGTGTTTGTTTTTCTAAGATATTTTGCACAAAAAAAAGAATGCTTACCCCATTTCATATTGTCTGCAGCATGCTTCCCTGGAGATCAAAATAATTCAATTAAAACAACTACACTATTAATTAACTACTAAACGCTATAATACTAATATTTATGGCACAAGACTGGCAGTTAGGGGGGAATTATGGTTGTGGTTCATTACCTGAAGTCTGTTACAGGGGATAGTTCTGCATAAACAGGTTGACCTGCAAATAAACAACAACAAAAACCTCAATATATTCAAACAAAACATTTATGTTTTTCAGTCTTTTTGCCTCTATGAATATATATTTAATGTGGCTAAATGTAATTTAGGCAATGTTAAACTAGAGGCAATTGCTTGCATCTTAGGATCCCAGTAGCCGAGTCTTTATTCAAACGATGGTCAGCTGTTGTTGTTTGTGCTGGGGTCACCCCGAGCTGTGCAGGTGCTGCTCTTGAGCATGCTGCTCAGATCTTGTTGATCCTCGCTGTGTATGCATAATTTTGCTGCTCCCATGGACGGTAACCATGGTTGCTGCTTTGTCGCCAGTAACATGCATGTCCTTGTGAGGCGACATTGAGGCACCCAAGCCCAACCTTATCATTGCTGATAAGTTTAAAGGTATATAAAACAGCTTGCATGTCTAAATATTGTGATGTAAACATGCTAGGAGCTCTAGAACAAGAAAGAAGTAGAGGCGTAACCCATAGTTTCTTTGATTTCTCTGTCCTCTTTTATAAACAGAAATAAGTTTAACAATAATTTTTCCTGAAAGTTATTTTCTAGAGGATTATATTGGCCAACAAATCAGTCATATTCTTCCAAATGCAACTTAAGTTACCTCAAACTTTCAAAGATATCTACATTGGAGATGGACAGTTTAAAGTCTCACCCTTATAATGAATGAATAGAATCTTACCATTATACCATCTGTTATTGAGATCTTCAACTGCTTTTTCTGCATCTTCTTCGTAGCGAAACTTGACATAGACGTTACCAACAAGGTGGTCACCAAGGTTGTCACAGACGTTCATTTCCTCTATTTCACCATACTAAAAAGAATATGTAATGTTTACAACATGAGTGGCTGTGTTATATCAGCAGATACACAGTGAGTGATTGAATAGTGGATAAAACACAGATGCAAATGTTGTAAACAAACCATAAAATGTCTAGGTCAGCTCTTTTATATTTTACCTAAAATTTTCAAGATAAAAGTAAATCTTGCAGGGAAATTTCAAGTTCAAAATTATGCAAAACTGGATGTATCAGATTTACAACACAGTTATCATTTCTTTTGTAAATTTCTCATAAATTATTGATGAAGTTTATATGATTTAGATATACTAGTTGAAATATGGAATACATTTATAATTTCAACACAGTCAACTTTATTACCTTCTCTTCCAGTTCAAGGAAAACATCCTAAGAAATAAAATATAAAGTTAGCATTTATGAATTCCTAGATGCCATGCAAATGCTAATAAAATAAACAAATAAATAAATAAGGATATAATATTCTTGTTCTGACGTTTCGGAGCTATCACGCTCCATTATCAAAGAGTAATAACAATAATGTAAGGTTAGATTATCTGCGTTCTTTGTAAGCGAACTCCTTACATTATTGTTATTACTCTTTGATAATGGAACGTGATGGCTCCAAAACGTCAGAACAAGAATATAATATCCTAATATTCAGTCTCTTCTTTACTACATTATGTGTTTCAAAATGGTTATTCATAAAATAAATAAACAATAACCAAATTTAAAATCACAATAATGAGAGAGAGTATGTTTTATCAGTGGGGATATAACAATCAGAGTCAAAAGAGAGGGTTTTTAGACAATAAAACATTCCTTTATGTGACTTATCAAACTCAAACCTTTATTTGACATTTTTGTAAAACAAATTATTCTGGTGTGTTATTGCTGTTAAATAGATACTATGTTCATTTAAAACAAGCAAGAATCATGCTAGTGTCATACAACCAGTGTTATTACAAAACAATTATCATATTAAAAGTCATACCTTGAAAAATCTGTCATAATGTTCCTGAGCCTCGACATCAGATATTGTACTACCTAATACAAAATATGAGACACACATTATTGAGAAAGATTCCTAGAAATATGAATAAAAGGTTCTGCCTTTATTAGTTTGACAGTCAAAATGGATTGATGAAACAAAAATATAATGTCAGCTACGAAAATTACATTTTATAAATATGAACAACACATCTAGCTGCAATTTTGTAATGTCTAAAACAACAGGTTTTGTTTCAACTCTTTGGCTAATTTGAGCCATAACAAATTGGGCTACTTTAAAAAAGATATTACATTAAATTCAAACCAAAATATGAATACTTAGATTTAAAGTAATCTGCCAAAACAAAGATAGTTGTGATAGTATGCTTTAAAAATATCACCTTCAAGAACAGACTATCACCTCTTATCTTATTTTCCTCGCACTAGAAGAGAATGGAACACTTTACCAGAGGACATTGCTCCAAAAACCAGCGTAAATGCTTTTAAGAAAGCAATAGAGAACACTGTTTGACATTTTATTATTGTTATTGTCATTTTCGTTATTTAGTTGTTTTTAAGACCTGTAAGGATTTTCTTATATAAAGAGACAGGGTAACACAGAAGAAGAAGAAGATGAAATGATGTTTTGTTTTGGGTACCAGTACTCACTTGTGCCATCAGCTACTTGAGCTGCACTCTGTGGGTTTTGATACATGTTTGGGAGAAGGATAGTCTGATAAAATAATGTATTATTGGTTAGTTACTGCATGGTCATCATTATCATCATTGTTGATCATCACCATGGTAATCATCAACATCAATGATTGTTATCATGGCCATCATCATCGTCATCACAAATTTAATCACTATCATCATTAATTGTCACCATGATCATCATCACCATCATTATCATCACTATGGTAATCATCATCAATGATCACACCATGATTATCATTACCATCATTGATTGTCACCATAATCATCATCATCCTTAATGTAGTAATAAGATAAACCAATGATATTCACAATCATAGTTTACCTGGCTGAAAGTTGGTTTGTTGTGTAATCTGGAACATCTTTCTCCATGACGACATGCACCAATTTTGAAGTAAAATGAGCAATTTACTCTAAGAAAGAATAGCAAATAAATACAAATACAATTTACATGCATGTGAACTGAAGTAAGCTGTTTCACACTAGAAGACGGACAGACAAACCATTTTATGACGGCAATTCTCTTGTGTGAAAATGGGACAAACACAATTTGAGACAAATAAGTTATCTGATTTTATTGAATTCTCTACACCAAATCGAAATATGGCGGCCAATTTGAATAACAATTCTTCTTGACTGCCCAGCCTCGCATACATGTGAAAACTCTATTGTTTTCCAACGTGAACACAAGGCTAGACAGTCAAGGACAATAAGAGTATGCCATATTTCGATTCGGTCTATACTTTAGACAAACAAATTTTAAGGACAATTTGTCGGTCAAGACGATTTGACCCTAATGTGAATAGGGCCAAAAGGGCCAATTTTTAAATATTACTGATAGTTGAGATTGTTATTATTATTTTAATCACCATCATCATCAGCATGTCTAGTCTACAATGGGGTAGGAGCGTGATTCAATTTAGAACAGAGTGCACGAGGTAAATTTGTCAGGTTTGAAAATGAGCACATTTATAGCTGGTAAACAAGATGTTGTACAGTCAACCCTTTCCTTCTGTTGAAAGATTATTCCTTGTAACTTTAATGAAAACGAATTTTATCCAGTAGAAACCCTTTCAACACAAAACAACAATTTCAAAGATGAACATGTGTTTCGATGTCAACTCTGACAAAGCTGATGAACGACGATTTTCAATTCGCTTTAAAACTACTGAAAAACATATATCATTGTTATTTTTGTGATTGGATAAAAGCAAAATAGTTTCTCTATACAACAATACTCCTTATTCAACTCTAAAGCCATAATATTTAGACTTACTTGTCTTTCTCTGTGCCAAAAATGGACGCCAAATATTCCGCCATTTTGTCTCGCCGTACTATGATACCCACAATGCATTACGAATCTAACCAGGTAACACAGGAAACCCACTCATAACCCAAACCACATCATTAGACCAATTTTGTATTTCCTTTCTTTTCACTCAGTGAAGGAGAAAAGTAGACGATGATTATATTTTTGACAAATTCTTTATTAAAAATATAAATAAAGAAGTATATTTACAATGGCCTTTACATAATAAAATTTTCTTGGCAGCTACATACTAGATTTCTATAATTTACAGTTATAGCTTGCATCCCACTATTTTATTTTCATATTCTTATCCTGGATAGGTTTACAACAAATAACTAACAAATGGCAACTAATTATACTAAGTTGTGTAAGAATGTTTTCAATTGGTCATGTCCCATCATTCTTGATAATAAATTGTTCAAATGTTGAAAATCAAAAAAACCTTTGTAATTAGTATTTATATCAGTGGCTTTTTACATTAATATGCACCAGAGATAACCTACATTCATCACAACCATTTTTAAAATTCTGAAACCTCCAAAAATTCACTCAAATATACATAATCTAGTGTTTGCATGCTTTATCATAGAATCCATTAATGAACGACCCTAATTAATCGTTTTTCATAAGTCAACATTAAGAAATTTGATTGTTTAATAGCAGGCAAAACTCCTTCTGGTTGTGTAGATAGTACCTTCTTATAAGAAAATGGGTGCAGAACAGCATTCAATAGACCTCTTTACCTCCGTATGCAAATTGCCCATTTCAGACCATGTGACATTCTCTTGAGAATTGTTCTTTTCTGATGAACGTGTTATAACATTTACATGTGAAAGACGTGATATGAAATGGGACAACAAATAAGGAAGGTTAAGAGGTCTATTGTGAATGTACATTAGGGTTTTTTTACTCCAAAAAATGCTATAGAGGGATTTCATGGCAGCCATGTTTGTGGCCAAGTACATTTGGATGACAAAAAATTTCAGTTCATTTGAGAGAAAAGCTCATTGTTTTGACAAACATGGCTGTCATGAAATCCCTCTATTTCATTGATATATTTTTCAGTATGGGTATTTTCTGTATTTTTTAAGTGTATTATTATTTTTGTGCTGTCTTGTTTATCATGGTTGCCCAAGTGGAATAAGGAAAGAGATTTGATCACCAAAGGCTCCCCAAGCAGCTCGGTTATTTTGATATATTATAATCCATGTTGTCAGTCCACCTATCCATATCGCCAGTCCTATGCCTGACTTTATAATATCTGAAACAGAGAAAAATATATCATAAACAAATGTACGCTGATTATCAAAAATAATTTAAGGGGGGAGGGGATTGGGGATATATCATCCTTAAACAAAAGTCAAGGAAATTACAAATTATTAAATTGATTACTTAGTACATGTATATGAAACATAACTGTAAAAGAACAATAGGCTATGTACATTGATATAATCTATTTAATGTTTACATTTAAACACAAATAAACATGTTTTTTTCGCGAAAACAGATTACATGTAACTAGCTTCACTGCTTAGAAATTACAAATTACTGATGTCAGAAATCAATAATTATGCTTTCAAACAACTATACCTCCTTTCATTTTTGTTTGACCAGGGAAAGAATCACGACAGAAAGCTTCTCTGAAGAACCAGATGACATTTACAAACCAAAGAAACGGTAGGAATGCTAGCCCACCTAGAAGAAAACGTCGAAAAAAAAAGTAACTTATTAGAGAAATGAACGACACTTTATCTAACAAAAAACATGATATTACAAAGAAATATCTCCGTTTTTTAGACAACTTACCTATAGTGTATTTCCTACATAGTCTAACTTTCTCGTCGTCGGATACTTTTCGTAAATCCATGGCTTAAAGGTGTATATTTTTGAAGAAAAAGTACGACTGTTCTGTTGCTCACTTCCCTTTGATCTTTTTTCGTCGATGTCATTACATTACCCAAGATACACTGCTCACCACAGGTAGCCCATTTTCAATGATACTTAAATAAGCTTTTACTTTCTAATAAGAATCAACCTAATATGATAAACTGAGATAAATTAGTGATTATGCTATTCAACAATATGTATTTGACTATTCATTTTTTGAATTTTAATCGTCAATTTTGAAAACTTTCAGATTTTATGTTTTGGGTTTCCTGTGGAAAATTAACTAGTTTCTAGTCCTTCTAGTTCGTTCTCGTCCAAGATGGAGGACGACAGAGGTTTTGGAGGAAGAGGAGACAAATCAAGAGGAAGAGGAGGAAGACGACGAGAGAGGAGTTACAGAGATAGGCCAACTAGGGTATTTTTTAACTTCAAATCAAACTTCCCATCCCCATTCCCGTCCATTCAAAATAGAAACTTTGTTGGACATTTTAATTGAGAACATATCATTGGTATTATATTTTATTCATTGTGTTTCTTTCATATTCTAAGGGCAAAGGAGAAACATCTTCACAGCAACAAGCTGCTCCAATGAAAACACCAATTATCCTTACCAAAGCTACTGAAAAAGTGAGAACAAATGAACATATTGAGTCAGTCTTACATATATTATATCCCAAACAATTTATTTTGTTTTAATATATTTTCAAATTATCTTCATTGTTTGGAATTTTTGTATTCAACATTGCACAGAACCAAGAATCACCTGTCAAACTCCTTCTGAAATCAAGGTATTCCAACTAATTGTTTATTTCCTTCAATAACATACCAACTATATAACAATTTATCTAAATAATACTCTTGGCAGAGATCCAGCTGTTTCTGAGGAAAAGACTTTGCCTGAAGCACCTCCACCAGCAAGTATTATACCAACAGTACAAACAAAGCCATCAAGAGCGGAAAAACACCCCCAGGGTGTTGATGAGAGGGGAGCTGTTGGTGGTCCTGGAACAATATCTATCCAGAGTATACAACGAAAGACAAGTAATGCAGGTATACATAATAAACATACATAGTCTATTTAGTAATTACGTTATCAGAAATGAAGAGATATGGAAGGGAACAAAGTCAAAGACATTACTGGGAAGATACAATACATGCAAGAGCAGTGGGCAGGACATCTAGCTAAAATGAAGTACAACATAAAAGTCTTTGTTATTTTGTGCTTTAGGGGGCTTTCACATTAGTATATGGTGGGTCACATTATTTTTGGAAGCTATACAGGGGGTTTTGTCACTAATTATATCCAGCTTTAGTAATAATTAAACTGGGCAAATATAGGGGGTTGTGATGTTTTTTACCAACCAGGTAGGGGGGTTCAAATCCCCTCCCCCCCATACACTAATAAATGAAAGCCCCCTTATTATAGTCAAGCATTCCCTATCAAAATTTGTAAAGTTATTTTTTTTATCAAATCATGCCAGAATTGTTGAGGTGTTGATATTTTGCTTCAGGTGCAACTGTATCTGGCAGTGTACCAGAGGGTCTGAGTACTAGTCTAGCACAGCTAAGAATCAATAATGTTGAAAGAGAAGTCTCCCTTCAAAGTATCAAGATGCTAGATGAAAACTTACACTGGACAGATTCCGCATTAGATGTAAGTATCAGATGATGATGATATGGTGTAGTTATGGTGCTGATGATTATGGTGATGATGAGTATGAAGATGATAAGGAAGAGGAGGGTGATGGTAGTGATGATGATGATGAAAATGATTTTGATGGATGTTGGTTATAAAGTTAACCAATGTGACGATGGTGATGAAATTGATGATGATGGTGGTGATGGCAGTGATGATGATGAAGACGATAAAGAAGAAGAGGAGAATTGTAATGATGATGATGATGAAAATGATTTTGATGGATGTTGGTTATAAAGATAACCATTGTGACGATGGTGATGAAATTGATGATGATGGTGGTGATGGCAGTGATGATGATGAAGATGATAAAGAAGAAGAGGAGAATTGTAGTGATGATGATGATGAAAATGATTTTGATGGATGTTGGTTATAAAGTTAACCATTGTGACGATAGTGATGAAATTGATGATGATGGCAGTGATGATGATGAAGACGATAAAGAAGAAGAGGAGAATTGTAGTGATGATGATGATGAAAATATTTTTGATGGATGTTGGTTATAAAGCTAACCATTGTGATGATGGTGATGAAAATGATGATGATGGTGATGGCAGTGATTATTATGAAGATGATAAGGATGATAAGGAGTATTGGTAGTGATGATGATGATTTTGATTGATATTGGTTATAAGTTCACCAATGTGATGAAGATGATGATAATGATTATGCTGCTGCTGATGGCTATTGATTATAACGATAGTGATTGTTGTGATGATCATGATCGTCTAACAGATGATGATGATAACAGTAAGAATGATAATGATGATAGTCTTTAATTACCTCAGGTTCTGGCAGATCAATCAGATTTCCTTGTAGTTGGTGCTATAGGATTACAAGGTGCTGGTAAATCAACCATCCTATCCATGATAGCTGGAGCATCACCTAAAACAGATCCAAGGTACAACAATTTAAACAATTTAAACAATCATACACACATCAAGTCTGTAGTCATAACTTTATTCCATTGATATAGTCAATAAATACTGGTAAAACTACATGTTACTTAGTTTCCTACATATTTACTTACTTACTTACTTACTTACTTACTTACTTACTTACTTACTTACTTACTTAGTATACTTACTTACTTACTTACTTACTTACTTACTTACTTACTTACTTACTTACTTACTTACTTAGTATACTTACTTACTTACTTACTCTCCATAATGCCTGTTAGCATGTAAGACAGCATGTAAGGCCAATGATTCCCAGCTGTGTTCCAGGTGTGACCTAGTTCTGACTCTACCAGTAAAACTATCTTTTGTTGTGAAAACGGAACATTGACTTGACTGATATTTTATTTAATCAAGTTCATATATTTTTGTTTGATTTAGGTCATATATTTTTACACCTCAGTCAAAACAAACACAGGTAAATATTAAACTTTTTATGATAATAATTAAAATTCTTGAATAAATAAACACCATGAATTCCTGAAGATTTATAGATTCCTTTACGCATTGCAGGAAATAGGAGCACATCAAACAAATGGCCTGAACATTGCCGTTACTGCAGAGAGAGTCATTCTCCTTGATATACAGGTACAGACATAAAGAATATTATTTTAAATTGTAGTATGCACCTCTTCTAAAAAATAGGTCATTGCAAGATTCAAGACTAAAATTATATAGACTATAAGTTAGCAACTATTTTGTGATTATTTCATTGTTTTAGACTAAGTGTTTTATCACTTAATAATGAACATTTCTTTTGCTTTTATCTAGCCATTACTGAGTCCTTCACTTTTAGACCATCTTATCCATCATGATCGCAATATTCCATCTGATTACTCTACACCAGAAAACTACCATGAGATGCAGGTACTGTGAAAAATATCATATTTCCATAAACTCATAGAGAGTAAATGTAGATCTAATTTATTGAACTGTTATCTATTTTGACAGTCTCTTCAAATTGTGACTTTTCTATTGACCGTCTGTCATGTTATCCTGGTCGTACAAGACTGGTTCACTGATGTAAATCTTCTAAGGTAATTTTGCATTTATCATATGGCATCAAAATGATGATGATGACAATGATAATTATGATGATGATGATGAAATTGATGACAATAGGAGAGTGAAATGAGCGCACCATTGACCTCAAGTGACTCAATGACTGTCACAAGTTATTATTTAAAATAATGACATTTTAAAAACCAACTTCTTACATTTTATAGTGCACTAAATTGACTTTGTTTTGCTTAGACTTTTAAGAAGTGCTGAGATGTTGAAACCCTCATCTGTCCCTCATTCAAGTTCTCATGAGTCATCAGGGTTAGTGAGTTAGTGTAATTATTGACTTTGTTAGATGATGAATAAAAAAGTTAATTATTTTCCTTCAGTGGTTCAAATGCTGCTGATAGTGCTGAAGACCATTACCCGGAAGTTGGTGAGAAAATATCTATTTATTCAATTATTCATTTGTTTATTCATCCATTCATTTAGTCATTCATTCATTCATTCATTTATTTAATAATTCATTCATTCATTTAGTCTTTTATTCATTCATTGAGTCATTTATTCTTTCATTCATTCATTTATTCATTTTATTGCTAATTTGTTTGAAACTTGGTCCAATTTCCTCTTTTTGTTTCAGTTTTTGTTTATAACAAGGCCACCAGAGAAGACTTTGATCCTGAGAATATCAGTGCAGTACATGACATCACATCAACACTGTTTCAGCATTCAAGACTAAAGCTAAGAAGTAACTAGTATTGTTAAAATTTTAAATTATTATTTAATTAATCACATTAATCATTGTTATAGCTGTCTATTTGTCAAGCCTGTCAACATCATCACCAACATCTTTATCATCAAAACTGTTTAACTAAATACAGGATCTAACAACCTAAATTATTTTGACATTATATGAATTAAGTTTTTTCAAAACTTTATTCTATCAGGTGGAATGTCGCTGTTGGGATCTGGTATTCTTCCATACAACACCCTTCTATCCTCATGTGATGACGTCAATGTTCACCTTGTACCTGCATACGAAGCCTCCACAAATGGACAGCATACAGGTATACAATAGGTTACTCATTAAGACCTTTTTCAAATGTTTAGTTGTTAAATGATTTCTGGCTGACAGTGTACACCTTAGTAATTGAAAAAAGGTTCACTTGACATTCATGATCAAAAAGTAGATCATAGAAGAAGTGACCGATAGGGATAATTTTATAAGAAGTGGCACTATAATAGTTACTATAGATGTAATAATTACATGTACCGGTATGTAACTTGAGAGACACCATCTCTGAACATTATGAACATTTTGTTCAGAAAATATAAGTTTAATTATATAATATATTACTATGAAAATCACTAGAGTGGTTAAATGTACGTTGAAAATTTGGCCTTGGGGGTGTGTTGTGTCTTTTTGTACCACATGACCAATTTTGAGCAAAATGATTGGCCAGAAGCGATCACATGGTACAAAAAAATTGGTCACGTGGACGGAATTTTTGGGGCATGATTACCAGTCTAATGATTTCCATAGTATTATGTTTCTATTATCTATTGTTACTGTGAAGAGGCTTAAGATTGTTCATGTTTAATTTACATCTCTGTAAAACATTTTGTTTGTTTCTATAGGTAATGGAATACTACCCTCCTATAAAGGATACCCTGGGTTTGAATTGGTTATGCAGACATTGAGAAATCAGGTAATACATGTCAAACTTTTTCTCAGTTAAGTCCATCTTAAATGTCTGTTGTAGCATAGAAAAAAGTCTGGTTGTGTCACAAGTTAACCCAATGTTAATTTTATTCATGTTCTTTTAATCAGGTTCTCAGTTCACTCTTCACACTAGACGTTTTTTATGAAGCAGCTAATCATATGCAAGTGCCCAGCAAGTCCATGCTTTGACTAATTAATAAACCAAAAGCACAATTTAATGAAGTCACTGTTTCAATGAGTCAGAGTGAGGCTTAATTGTCAGGCATTTGGAAATAGCTGTTATTACAGTTATATGCAAATGATTTCAAACAATGGATTCAAATCGAGGCTTTCGGGCAAACCTATTGTTTTCGCCCGAAAGCCTCAACTTCAACCCATTGTTCAAAATCATTTGCATATAACTGTAATAACAGCTATTTTTGGCTGCTTTATGAGAAAGGTAGAAAGTATGATTTTCGAATCATAATTTATTAATTTTTGATTGTTTTCTCTGTAAGGTTTTCTCCACTCACAGGCATCCTCTAACACAGCACAATCTCACAGAGAAAAACTGGTAAGATGATTTTAGATTATAGATGGAAACTAGCGAGTAAACTAGTATAGGATGCGTTGGTGTTTGATATAAATGATAGGTAATATAATGAAATTTGTAACACCGTAAAAAATGTTGACTTAACTTTACTGACGTTTCGAGCTTTTCCAGATATTTTACTTGGTATTTCATTAGAGAGACCAAAGGGCAAATATTAAACTATAAGTATGACTAGTATGGCCTTGCTCCTAACCATGTCATATTATGCCGGTATGCTTCAACAAAGCCATCTCTTTAAACAAAGCCAATTGGACAATGATAGATTTTTCCTGAAAGCCAGTTGGCTTATTCAAATACATCGTCTACAATGTTAGATTTAAAACAACTCGGATTAATCCACAGCCAGTTGGACATTGGATATCCACGCTTGTATTGATATGTATTGATAATTTGATCTCGGTAGCGCTACGTCATCGGTATGGAATTTCCCAGGTCGTTGCTCAGACGTTAGTTTCGCAGGGGACGATGAGCGAAACAACGTCTGTTTTCTCAGGCTATCCTTGAAATCAAGACCCCTTCATTCAATCAAATTGAGGTTTTAAATTTGTGACCTATTGTCTTATAGGTTTCACTATGCAGCAAGATCATGGGACACCATCCGGAAGTCCAGCTTGATCTCAGAGTACAACAGGTTATTGTCCAGCTAGACAGTATCACCTCTCTCTGCAAGACAATCAAGCTACAAACAACTTGTAGTTGATGCCCTCTGCCTGGGATCTTGCTGAAAGACATGGCTTTTACAACCATCTGCCACAAGATGTTTCCAAGCACATAGTATCAAACTAGGGAAATATTTCATTGATAAATGATATTTGTCAGAACATGCAGTAGGACTCTTGATATTCTAATAAATAGTGGTGGTTTGAACAGTGCCATAACATGTCATTTCAGTCCCAGCATGCAAAAGTCAGCACCAGTTATTCACTGATCATTGTAACGACCTTGGATGAGATGTTTTCAGACTTTAAATAACATGTCCAAAGATTTGTATGGTATTTTGTTTAGCATTCAGTTTTAGAGTGCACAACTCTATCAATTCTTGAACCAACTACTTACTATTATACAATGTGCATTCTAAAATATTAAACATGGTAACTGTCACTGAATAAAACCATTAAAAACAAATTTGTTTACATATTTATTTGTTTATTGATTAGTGAGTTTATGTTCATTTTTCACAGTAGCAAATCAGAAGATAAAATCTACAGTTACAGTCTAAGTGACAGGAAAAATAAATAATTTTTCATACAAATAATCAGATGAAAGAAACAAGAACTGTATTCTGTCATTTATAAATCACTGAACAATCTAAATTATATATACTATTGATATAAGAATTCATATGTTACACAATAAAGACCAGTTTGCTTGCTGGTCAGTGTTAAGCATCAAGCATGGGGCTTCTTCTTTCTAGAGGACTTGTGCTCTTTCTTGCAGTTGGTGTGGGGGTCCTCAGCTTTGTAGGAGAAGCACACTCAGGCGTTGGTGTTCTCAATTTTGTTGGCGAAGCAGCCTGTGGCGTTGGTGTCCTCTGTTTTGTAGGGGATGGTGTTCTTGCTTGATATTGATCAAACACAGGAGATGTTGACTTTGCTTTTTGGGGTGAAGGTGTTCTCATTTTGGTTGGGGATGGTGTTCTCTCATCTAGCATCTTGTCAACCATAGCCTGTAAAAGTCATCCAACAAATTTAATTCAGTTATTTGAAAGTGTTATATGTCTTACCAGTGACAATTCACAGTTCCCTACACCATATTAAAAGGAAACCAGACCTTTTGCATTTGGGCAAGCCAAAAACTGAGCTTGCAATGATAGAGACATGAATAATAATTGTCCAGCAAGGTGTTAAAAGGTCTCTATCATTGCTAGCTCAATGATTATCTTGCTTCAATGCAAAGGCTAGGCTGGGTGGATGGGGTCACTCTAGTACAGTTCTCATTCTCTAAGAGAAAACTTCAATTGTCTCCAGAATTTTTGCATAAAAGTAGGGAAAGTGTTGCAGTCTAAGTCGAGGGTGGTCAAGGGGTGACGTGTGATTTAGGCTAAAATAAGTGTGTGATTCGTGACAATAACGAACAATTTAGTTGTTATATGTGAATACTATGTTGAATGTGACTTAAATTTGTATGTGATGCATGAATATCATAAATATCGATTCATGAAACGTGATGACAACCCCCCCCCCCCTCCCCCTTGGCCACCCTCTAAGTCCCCCTGGGCTATTAGACTTGCTGAAAGTCTTAGTTCACCTTTGTTTTGAGTGTCTTTGTTCTTAAAGGTGGATTTTGCATTTCCCATGTTCCTACAAACTCTCCCCATGGTGATTTGGAGGAGCGAGGGATACCTTCAAGAATATGCCCACAGTCATTGCTGATGATTCTTGTGAATCCTTCTAACGTTGATGGTCTCTGGAGTGACAAAAACAAACAATAACATTTGATTGTTTCACATTATTTTTGGTGTGTGTATGGGAGCTATAATTTTCTTTGATAATGATAATATTTTTTGTTTAATTTATACTTGATGCGTTTATATACAGTAAAAGATAAAAAATTGGAAAAAGGAAAAGGGTTGAAAGTCAAACCGGCTATACAAAAAGTGAGATAAACATAACTTCCAGGGAAACTATTCTTGTGGTGAAAAAATTTGCGCTAAAGTTTAAATGACTTCGACCACGTGATCAAACTTCTTGATTGTTTACATATCAATGCAATTAACATATATTGATATATTTACTATACCTCTTTGAAGTTTTGGGGCACTTCCCAGTTTTGCAATCGTTTGGCAGCAAAAGCTTGTTCGTACTTTAAAAAGAAAGAAAGCATAGTTTAAATTTTGATGCAGAAATAATTTGTCTACCGATCGATCATCAAGCCGAAAGATGGCGATTGACGACGCGATTGACTGTGTTGATTGATTTAATCAGAAGATAAAACCAACATTAAAATTTAACATTAAATTTTAAGCCTTTCTATGGAAGAAGTATTTAATCTATTAAAGAATTTTGAACTGATACGGGCGTAAGAGCACAATCAACCTTGAATGCTGAGAAGAATTTGCAGAATTAGAATTAGTCGAAGGAAGTTCGAGCATTTTGAGCTGAAATATCGTAGATTGTGTTCAAAACTAACCTGATTTGCGCTGAAGTGTGTTGACATGACTCCTTTGTAGTGATTTCTTGCTTTGAACACTTGAGTTATCCTAAGGAATTATAAAGAGAAGGGTAAACTCGGCCTTGGGAAGAAACTAGATCAACAAAGTGTTGTCGTTTCTATGACAATAAACTTCGTTTACCCGAATTCACTCCGAGTGCGCTCCGAGTTTGTCCGCTACACTTCCGGTAGTAAACTGCTGACAAGCACGTGAATATTTCCATATTTTAGCCGCTCGAGCGTCGGCGAAGGTCAGCTGTGAAAAATTGGTCCCCTTGAATAATTTTACTTTTATCACAATTTACGTTTCTTCGAAAATCTCTTTTCATCACACAAGAAGACATAGAAGAAGTCAGAAGTGGCAAAGTATGATTTGGTGGTGTTGTATTGTTATTTTGACAACGTTAAATGGCGCGATTGTTTGTTTTCCCCTTACGTAGGACAGAGTGAATGTTATTTATATTTTTCATCCTATCGTCTTGCTTCTACCTTTCAGCCTTGGTGTACCAAAATATAAACTAATGGAGTGACTTTATTTTCCCTGGCATCTGAAATTCTTCCTTAACCCGTGGCTTCCCGTCAGACGATCAACTCCTTCTCGGATTTCATTTCTAAAATTTTGTAAACCGGTCTACATGCAATTTTGCACATAACAACTGCAGTTCACCATCAAAATGGACGCAAGATTTCAACATCATCAGCACCGACGGAAGGTTCCTCACGGAATACGATTCTTTCAATGGCTTGGCAAAGACAGGAACAGATTGTAAGTTATATGTTCGTGTTTAGTGTGAATGTCAATTTTACTTTTATAGAAATAATTTTAAAACATGAAAAGTAAACAAGGTCGACGGGGTAACTAATGTCACTATTAAGAATTTATGTTTAAATGTTGACTTTCTGATTGAATGATTCGTGTGTTGAGCCATAAGAAACAGTCTTTTTAATTTCGTGAAAATTAAAAAAATATACATTATCTCATTTCTCCCTTACCACAAAATCACCATGATCACGAACTGAGCTTCCCTTTGCCTAAATGTTCGTTATTTTCTGCTATGGCATACCGTATATTTTGATCAATTCACTGGTATTTCGAAACGTCTGGCCTTGTAACTATTGCATCCGTGTGGCTCAGCAATCGGTTTAAACATATACCACTTTTATAACTATAAATAAGCTGCATCTCAATTTTCTCTGCTCAACTATTAGTTTCATGCTAATTTCTTACAGTGTGCTAATGTTTTGTTCATTTTTAGTTACCGAAGCCTCACTCTTATACTGACCTTCCTGGCCTATACCTCTTACCATTTGTCCAGGAAGCCTATCAGCATTGTTAAGGTAATCCATCTTTGATAGATCTAGGTGTATCATGTACATCAACACTAGTGAAGCCGACATGCTTATTCAAACTTTGCATAGCACTAGAAGACATTTCATGGTTGCTTCATTGTCAAGTCATTAAATGGAAACTAGTCACTAAACTAGTATAGGCTACGTCGGTGTTTGACGTTTCAAGCTTTAACCCTTCGTCGGACTGAAAACAGGACGAAGGGCTAAAGCTCAAAACTCAGTACAGCCTGTAAATGAACTGTAAGCAATGTAAGAAGTATAAAATCAATCAACAAATAATGATTTATAGAAACACTTTGAAATTTCACAATTTATAGTTAAGGATACTGTGAACCTGCCAACAATTTGTCTGATTTTTTTTTTATTTAAAGATTTTCACGTTTATAACATAAACTTTTGATTATTGAAACAAAAAAATCATAATGTTACACACTTCCAGAGATATTAAAATAAATTCGTTTTTATGGAAAACAAATTTACTTGAAAAGTGACATTATAATCCTATAATCCTATTATTGCTTGGTTCGTTTATGAGATATCATGTTGCGTTACTTTTCTAAATTTCTTCATAATTTTAGATGTTTCTTGATTTACTTGCTTTACTATTTGATTTAATCTTATATTTGTTCGCCATGTTTACCGCTTTGTGCTCTAAAAAGTATTTTATGAGCATTTGTTATCTGATTTATAAAAAAGTCCTGCAGAGTATTAACAAAACAAAACAGGAAACCACAATCTCTATTGGTTGATTTGTGACCTTTAAGTGACCTCGCTGACAGATAGATGAAGTGGGTGTCAATGTTTACAAAACTTTCAAAGCCCGATTTCTAGCTTTTAATTTTGCGCATACTAGTCAACTTTAAAAGGATAACCTTCAAAAATTACGGTCCAAAAATCTTTGAAATTAGCGCAAACACTACTCAACTCATCAAACTTAAAACCGTTTGAGCGTTTACTGATTGATAGCGTGTTTTTTTTATTTATGAAGTCGAATATTAACTAAACATTGAATATTTACGTTTCCTTACTTAGCTCTAAATAACTTCTAAACTAAGTAAAATATTGAGAAACGCTCACACGGTCTCAGAGAACAATATCTGCTGACAAATATTATGCATTAAAATTCAGCAAAAGACAGATAGTTTTTCCAGGTTATCCTTTTAAACAAAGACACCCGATTTCACTTAGAGTCTTTCTCACGCACTACAAATAAATTTTTTACAGAAAAAAACTGCATAGACATATTCTTTGTTTATTAAGCTTTAAAATGATGTATAATGTCATAAAATATTATTTAACGCAACGCGAAAATAAATTTTTAACGAAACGTACCTGTGAAGGTTCACAGTAACCTTAAATTCTTATGAATGTCTTACACACTATTAACTAGGATGAACCACAAGCTGAACCATGAAATGGTGTATTTGTGCAGTTCCACGCGAGAAGAACAAAAAATATGATTTTTCAAAACAACATTTTAATGGATTAATGATATATAACATACTTATTAGTGTTTACTGTTTGTAGAAAAATGAGTCATAGCTTTACAACATGATTGCTTTCTGCCAGGGGGGTCTCAATCTGTACGCTCCATTTTTCTTTCAAATTATTAAAATATACTGCCTATTTTATATCAGGGGAAATCAAACTTATATATTTCCAAGAGCACCTAACACTCCTATAAGACAATGTACCATACTTAAGTGTAAATATATGTGACATAAATTTTTGTGTCAGGAATTTCTAAAAATAGAATAGGGTGTTGTCAATCTTTGTCACGGACGTTACGTAACGTCCGTGACATTTGGAATCATTAATTTCTCTCAATAAAAAAATACAGTGATGATAATTACAGGAAAGGTGGTGTACTGTAAGATATTAAATAGGAACACTTTAGTAAGAGAAAAACTTGAGAAAGTTGCAAAGCCAATGAAATACCTGAAGACAAAGTTTGTCACGGACGTTACGTCACGGACGTTACGTCACGGACGTTACATTTTTAAAACTTGATCTTTTAAACACAAATATTGAATGTCAATCAATTGTCTTGGATAATAGCAGCTTTTTTCTTGGATTGTAGTGCAATTCAGCTATTTTCCTTTTCTAATTCTTTAAAAATTACTGAGTGTTTAATAATTAACCTATTATTAATTAACAGAGCATGCTTGGTGACATCCATACAGATCAGAGCATGCCCACAAGTGTAAAATTGCTGAAAAGCTTTTAATTTTACAAGTATGATTGTAAAAAGTATATAGAATGAATAAAAACAAATAATTTAACCCAAATTTTTATTACAATTCACACTATGTAAAGTCTGTGACATTACATGTAACGTCCGTGACAGCATATATACTGTTATTTTAAAGTTTTGGCAATTATGATGACTTTGAAATAAAGAGAATTAGTTAAGGTAGTCTCTGTGCATTACCATTTGGGGGGAATTGTTTCAGAAAACTTTTACGGTTCACAGAAAATTTCATTTAATGTAACTGCATCAGAGACTGTGGTTGATATTTCTGTAACGTCCGTGACGGCCAGTTTTTTCTTTGAAATTCAAGCCTTGGTTAAATGAAAATTGGGAATTGGGAATGAAAATTTGACAAGTATGACTATAAAAAGTATATAGATTGAATAAAAACAAATAATTTAACCCAAATTTTTATTACAATTCACACCATGTAACGTCCGTAACATTACATGTAACGTCCGTGACAGCATATATACTGTCATTTTAAAGTTTTGACAATTATGATGACTTTGAAATAAAGAGAATTAGTTAAGGTAGTCTCTGTGCATTACCATTTGGGGGGAATTGTTTTAGAAAACTTTTACAGTTCACAGAAAATTTCATTTAAAATAACTGCATCAGAGACTGTGGTTGATATTTATGTAACGTCCGTGACAGCCAGTTTTTTTTAAAAAGTCAAGCCTTGGTTAAATGAAAATTGGGAATTGAACTGCCCTACATAATATTCTGTATGTAAACAGGGTTATATATTAATTATAGATCATAAACAGTTTTTAAACTAAGGAACAGTGAGTTTTGAAACTGATCTCAAGTGTCTAAATGGTAACGTCCGTGACACGGAATTGCCCATTTACAGAATTACTGCAGTTCTCAGCTTTCTGTGAACCTGACATGTATTCCAATGGCTAATTGTGAAATTTGGTTTTGGCTGAGGTCAATCAAAAACATAATAGGTGCAGAATGACTTCTTCTTATTAGCGGCAGCCAAAAACTTATTTCACAACTAGTGTTTTGATTGTCTGAGTTTGCAGAAAACCGAAAGCCGCAGTAAAGGACTTATGACTAGGGTTTGTCTTTTAGAGGTTCACAGAAAACATCAGGCTACTATTTTGATATATCTATTGAAAATATATTGATCTATTGATAATATGTTGATATATCTATTCTTAAAAGGGTTCTCTTGGAGGAGAAAATTGTACGTCTGACTCAGTTAAACCACTCAGTGGATTATCTCATCTGTATCATAAATATCATACTACACCAAATCAGACAGGTTTTACAGGTCTGACAACATCATGTCCGTCATGGGCACCCTTTGGTAAGTAGAACCATGATGTCATCAACCAGAAATACTTACACTGAGAAATGTCATGAGTATTCATATTATCCCAGTTATAAATTGTTATACTGCCTTCAGCCTGGTTCATACAAGGGACATAAGCATAAACATAAGCAACATACGCAGACTCAGTGAAGCATTTCTCGAATAGGTGTGAAAAAAGACAAGTGCAGCTAATGAGCAAAGCCCAACTGAGTCGATCTGTGTATGCTGCTTATGCTTATAATGTCGCTAGTGTAAACCAGGCTTTAAAGCAAACATTACTAACATTTGATGTATTCAAGCTGTTATTACAGTTACATGTATAAGCAAATGTTCTAAAACCACAAATTAAAGTAGTAGCTCTCAGGCAAAAACAAAGACTTGGTCCAAAAGCCTGAAGTTGAATTTCTGTTAAGATGGAAAATGCATCTTGTAAAAACTACTGCAATAGACCAAATGAGCTAACGCGTTGCTATGTACGTTTCCACCCAATTCAAAAACTCTAGGAATAAAAACTTTTGTTCCAAATATTTTGGACATGTGACATTAAAATACATTAAGACAAAGAATCTTATTCCAAAAGATTTGAATTGGGTGGAAACGTACATAGCAATGTGTTAGCCGATTAGGTCTCTTCATTTTCACCTGTTATTAACATAACATGAAGGTCATTTAGTCTGAGCAATAAACCTCAAAGCTCAAGCCTGGTGTTTGTCTTGTTTGCACAGATTCATCAGATAGTAAAGAGCTTCTTGGTGCATTGGATCTGGGTTTTCTGTTTTCTTATGCAGTGGGTATGTTTGTTAGGTAAGTAATAATAAAATAGGAAAAAAACACTAATATTTAGTGTTAGTAGTTCAGTCTCCCAGGAAATTGACAGCACACAAGAAACTTTTTCCCTATCCTCACTCCCTCTGTCAATCAAACCTCTGTCTTAACAGTATTTAAAGTTACTAAGAATGGAAAGAGGTCAAAACAAGTGTGAGGCCAATACAAACTCAGAACCATTGAGGACTTATCAACTGGGCTTGTTTCTTAGGTCATCTTTTAAAGTCCCATTCCACAATTAACCTTTGTTGTACCTATCTACAACGTGATTGATGGATCAGAAAAACACTGAATATTAGATTAGTTGATCCACAATAGACAAAATCGGCTAACATGTTGCTATGTACGTTTCCACCCAATTCAAATCTTTTGGAATAAGATTCTTTGTCTTATGTATTTCAATATTTTTGTTTTTATTCCCAGTGGTTTCGAATTGGGTGGAAACGTACATAGCAACGTGTTAGCCGATTAAGTCTATGCAAAACCTCTGGGAAAAAGAACTTGTCTTTCAAAAATTTCTATGTGATATTGAATTACAAGAGACAAAGATTCTTATTCCCCAAAGATTTGAATTGTGTGAAAACATACACAGCAATGTATTAGCCAAATAGGTCTATTTGCTAGTATCAATGCAATACGTTTTGAAGAGGCTAAAATGATCTACCATTTGTTTACAGTGGATATATGGCTGAACATATGGATTTGAGGATATTCTTAACAGGTGGCATGATCACAAGTGGTGTTTTTACCATTCTCTTTGGACTGGGATACTTTTGGAAAATTCATAGTTTGGCATTTTTTCTCACAATGCAGGTAAAAATATCCGACCCAAATATTGTTGAAATATTTTGTTCGATTTACGTCATATTATGTGTGGTGTAATAACCTTTTGTGTGTTGTTGCTTTTCTCTATAGATTTTTGCTGGATTCTTTCAGGTAAGCTGTTCAATTCAAAAATGAGAATTTAACAATAATAATTTATTAATTTGTATTGCACAAATTCAATCTTTACAAATTTTCAAATGCGCATATTTTCAAATTAATCAATTCATTACTTTGTGAGTTATCATAAACTTCATCTTGAATAAAGTTTTGTTTCTAAAGTCCTCAGGCTGGCCTAGTGTTGTAGAATGTGTTGGAAATTGGTTTGGAAAAGGAAGGTAATGTAATAGCCATGAGTAATATGTTTCATTTTATCTGATGTGCTTGCTTTTTTCAATATCATCTTTAGTTTGAACATTTTAATCTTAACTTCACCACGAGCTTAGTTTGAATAAACAGTACAGGTCTACTACTTGTAATTATTAACTAAGATTGTATTGAATGAGAGTTGTTGGATTTTAAGTAATGTATACAATATGAGCAGCTGATCTGTGGGGTGAGCCATTGTATATTGTATACAGATTGGATGAACTTATAAAACTCAAACCTTAGCTCTTTCATATTTTACTAAAATTGTCAAGATAAGTAAATCTGACCGAGAAAATTCAAGTTGAAACTTATGCAAATCAGGACGAAATCTGTATGAGATTTACAGAACTCCTCACAGACATGATTTCTCTTGTAAAATTCTCATTAATTATTCATGGATTTTATGAGTGAGTTTATAGATGTGAGTTTCTGATTTGTTGTGTATTATGTAGGCGAGGTCTCATCATGGGTATATGGAACTCTCATACTTCAGTTGGTAACATTGCTGGCTCAGCTATTGCAGGCATTTGGGCTGGAAATCAATGGTAGGTTTGAAAATATTTTTAGTCTTTCCATTTTCAAACTCAGTTATTATGATTGTACCAGAATTCATGAAGTTATTCTATTTAGGGGCTATTCATTTATTGTTCCTGGAATTATTATCATTGGAATGGGTATTATGGTGTTTCTATTTCTTGTCGTTGGTAAGTATTCCTCATACAAACATTAATTACATTACAACCAAACAAAACTAGTTTCCTCTTAATTTCCTTTTGTTCTTTCTCCTTTCCATCCCTTTTGTTCTTATTCTCTCTTTTTTATTTTCCATTTAATATTTCTTTTCTTCTCTTTACATCCATTCCCTCTTTTTTTTGTTTACCCAGCATTTTTCTTCCTGGCATTTCCGTCTTTTCTTTTCTGTTCTTTTCTCTATTTCCTTCCCTTTGTTTTCTTCTTTTCTAACTCTTCTGTTTCTATTTCATTTCATCCATTTCATTCTCATTTCTTCCTTTCTTTCCTTCTCATAACCTGTCTTTCTTAAGTTTTTAATTAATAGTTTTCTCATTTTTATTAGAAAGATTTTATCATACTTGTATTTTGATCAGTTTTGTAATAACATTTGTTTATAGATCCTTCTCATGTTGGTTGTTCCCCACCTAATCATCATGCGGAGGTATTTGAACAATAAGTTATGTTGTGTTGTTCTTAAAACCAAGTTAAGCAAGTTTCCTTGACACCCCTAAAATAAGAAAAACTATTAACTTTTACTTGATCTTTCATTGCTTTGATTGTTAACTATTTTTAGACTGAAATGGCTTGACTGAATGCAGTCTATGTATTACTAAATACCTCTGGGTTTTTTAAAGAATATAACCTAATGATTATATTTTTTTCCACAGAATAGTAGAATCATAGCTTATGTCGATAATACAGAGGTAAAACATTATCATATTTTTTTTCCATTTTTTTATTGGCAGTTATGATTATCATATGATTATATAATGCAGATATCATTATTATTGTGAAGTCACTTTTATCATCATAAACTTTATCGAAAATGCTTAGTCCAATAAACATACAATAAAAGAAACTGACCTTGTATCTATCAGTACAATTTATTATAGTTGAAAATCTTTAAACATCTTAAACATTACTAAAAACCATTAGTACTTCATTATGGCTTGAAAATATAATTTCTTTGACAGTGAAACTATTATGTTTGTTTTATTAGAATCCAGAAGAAGCAGGTTTATTGTCAAATTATGCACCAGAAGGGACATTTGCCAACTCTGCATCAGTCAGTTGCTCTGCACCTGGAATGGTATGGTATTCCTATATGATTCACCTTTTTCAACCAGTAAAGCCTGATTCACACTAGATAAAAACTTATGAAAAATTTTTACTAGTGAAAAATTTATAGTAGAGTGCAGACACTATGGCCGTGAAATATCACCAAAGTTATTTGTTGCTAACTTGTTGTTAGTTAGTAACTATTTGTTACTATCACTCACCAGAAATACACTGGAGACACTAAATACACAAGAGACTTGGACCATGGACAATGACTTTAATGATTTCATTACTTGAAAATACGTTTTATTGTCTTAATATCTATTGTTTGTACAATGTTTTGGTTGAGTGATAGTGACAAATAGTTACTAACTAACAACTAGTTAGCAACAAATAACTTTGGTGATATTTCACGGACATAGTGTCTGCACTCTATATAATTATGTAAAACATTAATAAAATACTAAATTATTGTACAATGTTTGCTAATTCTTTTGTTTAATATAGCACTATTTTGTACTATTTAGTATTTGTATTTCATGGATATATTTTTTGCACTCTATAACTTATATTAATTTTGTTTTTATTTATCGTTTTAGTGTTTTTTTTCCCCGATGTGTAAGAAATTCTAAATATTTTTTGTAAAATAATATGGTTTGGTTTTCCTTTTAAAAATTAGAAAAAAGTTGGTGAACATGGTGCAGATTCTGAAGCCATCAGCTTCTTGAGAGCTCTTTTAATTCCTGTAAGTAATTGCACTTAAATAGATGATATTGAGTGGTAAATACTGGTAGTTACGGAGGGCCCTGTTCTGCAGTCAGTGGTCACAATTTTTGCTTTATGTAGTTTAGATGAAGTTAAGAACAATTTTGATTTGGCCTGTAAAATCAATCAGTAAATCAATCAATCAATAAATCAGTCAGTCCGTCAATAACAACATTATTTAGGGGTCTTTTCATTTATTAGTGTATGGGGGGGGGGGGGGGGGCGGCAATATTGAGGGAGGGGGGCATTTTATTTTCGGAAGCTATATAGGGAGTGTTGTTAATAATTGTATGCAGCTTTGATAATAAACTAAACAAATGTAGGGGGAGTTATGATCTTTTTTACCAACCTAGAATGGGGGTTGAGTAATATTTGGAAAAGACAACAGGTGATTTTGCCAACCCCCCTTCCCCCCTCCCCCCCTCCCCCCATACACTAATAAATGAAAACCTCCTTATAGACAATAACACTTGATAATTTGAACACTTGAATTTGAATAACTTATGAACTTATGGCCCTTGAAAAATAACAAATAAAAATATTTATGTCATTGATGTCAACTTTTGCAACTTTTTACATCTTATGGTTCTCTATTTCTTGTAGGGTGTCATAGAATATTCTTTGTGTCTCTTCTTCGCCAAGTTAGTCAGCTACACATTTCTCTTCTGGTTGCCATTTTATTTGGAAAATACCAGTAAGGCTTTGCCACTCATATTTTGCCAAATATTAAATTTATTTACCGTTGTATTGCAGGTTTTGATCATGAACATTTTAAAATTGATTTTTATTGCTTTAGAAATTGGAGGCGTGGAATATGGGGCACAGACTTCAGCAGATTTATCAATATTTTTTGATGTGGGAGGAATAGTAGGTAGGCATCTTCCTTTCCTATTCATTTATTCCTTCATTCATTCATTTATTCCTTCATTCATACATTTATTCCTTCATTCATACATTTATTCCTTCATTCATACATTTATCCCCTCATTCATACATTTATTCCTTCATTCATACATTTATTCCTTCATTCATACATTTATCCCCTCATTCATACATTTATTCCTTCATTCATACATTTATCCCCTCATTCATACATTTATCCCCTCATTCATACATTTATCCCCTCATTCATTTATTAATTTATTCCTTCATTCATTCATTCATTCATTATCTCATTGATTGAATGCATCCATTCATTCATCAATGTGTTAATCTATCCATTCATACATTGATTTATCCCATTCATTCAATCATCCATTCACCCATTTAAAGGGCTACTGAAGTACCTAAATGACCCATTTTGAAGAGAAAATGCATTAAATTTAAAACTCAAAAATCGACTTTTCAGTGCAATATTATGTTTTTAGATTCCCGAATTTTCCATTTGAAATACCCGCGTTGACCTCTATGTAAGCCGCCATCTTGCGAGCCAGCAATTTCTCAGCGGACTCTCCCTTGACGTCATAACGTCAAGCTAGCTCGGCTAGCTCGTGTTGGAGCTCGTTGAGCTTGTTTCGATGTACGAATGAGTGATTGTTTTCTTGTTTTTCCCAACAATCTTTTATGTTGGTTTTCCGAAAATGGTGCACTGTTGTGTGCCGAAATGTACAAACTATTCTGCGAAAACGAAGTCTGTGAGTTACCACATAATTCCAAGGGATTCTAAACTACAGAAAGCTTGGATTGCTCGGCTGAGACGTGACAACCTTCCCCCGCTAGAAAACTGCTATGTGTGCAGTGATCACTTTGAAAAAGATTGTTTTGATTTAGACTTGAGAGAGAAAGTAACTGGAGAAAGAGGGAAAAGACGTTTGAAGCCCGATTCTATCCCAAGTATCTTCAATTTTACAACTTCGAAAAGACCACCGAAGAGAAGGTCCAGTACAGAGAATCGTTCATTTCAAAAACAAAGAAAACAGGTAAGAGCAGATTATTTTCAATGCATGTTATTTAGTCTATTTTGGCATATGTTTTTTTAGTCAAAAGGAAGTTTTAATCAGTCAAAATGACATATTTGTAGAAATGAATACGAAACCATGATAAATACTCGAGTGAGTCAACACTGCAAAAAGTTATCATCCACTAGAATCCCAATTACTTAAACTTAGGTCTACCCGGTAAGTAGTAAACTCCAACTTAAATTCAGTAGCGGTTGTACTTGATCCAAGTGTATTCTCACTAATTTTCAGTGATTTGTTTCTTGAAAGAGTTGAACCTGGACTTGTAATAAGTGATTTTTTTGAGCAAATATTGGCACTTGCAAGTGAACTCTTTTTGCACATATCTCGAAACACAATATATTCGTGATTGAATATATTCGTGATTTAAATTTCACATATTTTGATTATAACCTCTAAAATGTGCACTTAATAATATTGCAATAAAAAGTCAGAAGAATGCACTTCAAAAAATTGAATAAGATTAGACATTTATTATAAATATAAAATTTCATAGATTTACTCACAATTTAATCTAAATCCAAATTATAGAAAAAGATATGTATTTTTATGGTCGTGTATTTGTTTTGGATATTAATCTTTGAATTGTAAAAAAAGTTGGCAATTACAATAAATTAATATATTTTATTTTTGTATTTTAATTTGATGTTTTTGTATTAGTTAGGTGTATTCAAATGATTGCAATTGTGATAGTGTCCTCACATGAAAAAGAACATTAGTTATTAAATAAGAAATGAATACCAAACGAAAGAGCTTAGTTTGAGTGATCTTTTTTAATTAATCCCTTTTCCAACAAATTGCAAAAGTAAGGACAACTTTTTTTGCTATTTAGTGTGCACACAAGCAATAAATATACTAGTCATCCCATTGGTATTGAATTATTTCTTAGCAACATTTACTTTCATAATGCACATAGTTTTCTCATATACCTTATTTCTTTGTTGTGATAGGTTTTAGAAGAACTACTCATTCCCAGCACTAAATCAAGTACATGTACTGATGGTATTACCAACAATAATGTTCAAGTAAATACTGATGATTTACTTGCACTGGATGATGTACCAACAGCAAACTTAACAAGGGATGTTGGCACTCAATGTTGCCTGGATCAACAAATACAATACATTATTAGAGCTAATGCCTCAACTCAGACAGACAATAAATCAGATGAAGTAGATGAACCTAACAACTGCATGCCCATAGAAAACCCTGTGTATGTTGCTTCATGGCTGGTAAAACAAGACCATAGTTATGCTAAAAATTATACATGCAATGATATTGAATCACAACCACAATCAGTTCAGCCTAATGAACTCTCACAAGAGCTGCTGGATAAGGAAGAAGAGACAAATATTGATGTGGACTTAGATGATGACAACAATGACCAGGATTTCACTTTGCCTCAAGACTACAACACATCCACTGATACTGACACTGATCCTGGAATAATGGAAAACAATTTTGCTGAGGAAGCCAAGTATTTAGTTTTTAACTCCTCCTTGAGACAGTTGTTTAAGTACTGCATGAACTGTGGTGAAATTGTGGTTGATGTCAATTATTCTTTCACTGGAAGCCTGGTCTCTGTCACAACGACATGCATGAAAGGACATGAAGCTACATGGAACTCACAGCCAATTCTCAACAACCATTCTCCTGTTGGTAACCTTTTGATTTCATCTTCAATTCTTTTCACAGGGAACACTTTCGGTAGCATCAAGAACTTTGCTTCTTGCTTAAATCTGAAATTTTTAAGTGAAAGAACATTTTACCACATTCAAGATTGTTACTTGTTCCCAGTTATAAATGACATGTGGAGTAAAAAACATGAAGAGGTTGTTCAAGATCTGAAGCAAAAAGATGTTGTGAAGTTAAATGGAGATGGACGCTGTGACAGTCCTGGGCATAATGCAAAGTATGGGACTTATACCTTCATGGACAGTGACACCAGTAAAATAGTTGAATTTAAAGTAATACAAGTAACTGAAGTTGCTAACTCTAATGCTATGGAGAAAAAAGGCTTTGAATGTTGCCTTGAATCACTAATTGATGTACAAGGAGTGTCCATACACACTATCACAACAGACCGCCACCTTGGTATCAATAAGGCCATGAATAAAGAACACCCAGACATAAAACACCAGTATGATGTTTGGCACTTTTCCAAATCCATTGTCAAGAAACTTAACAAGAAAGCCAAGCTGAAAAGCAATACAGAACTTACCCAATGGATCCAGTCTGTATCTAACCACCTCTGGTGGAGTGCAGCTACATGTGGAGGAAATGCTAAGCTTTTGGAAGAAAAGTGGCTATCTATACTGAATCATATCTGTAACAAACACTCATGGAGAAGAAGGCGTGGGCAGTTATACCACAGGTGTAGCCATGCACCTCTTTCACAGGCACAGAAGAGGACAACTGCATGGTTAAAACCAGAAAGTTCAGCATTTGTTGCTCTGGAGGGAATTGTCACTGATTCAAAGATTCTGTCAGGTTTAGCAAAACTTACAGATTTTTGCCACACAGGGAATCTTGAAGTATACCATTCAATGATGCTCAAGTACCTTCCAAAAAGGGAGCACTTTTCTTACAAAGGAATGGTTGCAAGGACTCAACTTGCAGCCATAGACAACAATGAGAATGCTGGGAGAGGCCAGGCTGTTATACGGAAAGGTAACAACATTGGTGAGGCTAGATACAGGAAGTGCTTTCCTAAAGCCCACAAGCGCTGGGTGGTAAAGCCTATCATGCAAACCAAGACCTATGCCTTTTTACCAGAAATGCAACAATCTGTTTTAAATAATTGCCAAGATGGTACTGTTGTTGGACATGCAGCAGAAATTAACCTACCACATAACATTGCCAGTGAACCAGCCCCTGAAAAGCAGGAATTGATACGTCGGCATCGATCAAGATTTAATAAGTAATTTATCCCGCACAATAGAAAAAAAACACAGCCAAACAGGAAACAGTATTCAGCCAAAAGCAATATTCAACTAATCATTCCCATGGAACATTGCAGCTATAAGCTCTGTTTCTATAGTGTGGGAGAAAATACTTATTATTTAGTACTATGTACATTAATAATTGTGCATGAGATTGCATTGATAGAGACAGTCATTGGTACACACGTAGGACCACTATTTTATGTAACTTAAGCTGCAAGTATTGTAGTTTTTAATCCAATGTTGAAAACATTATTTTATGTTGGTGACAAACTTTCCCTCAATTTGCTGAGTGGTATGTGACAAGATGATGTAAGTCTGTTCTCTTATTGATCACAGTGAATTTACCAACCAAAGCACAAGAATTCACACAAGTGTTTTGAATGTCTTACATTTGATGGTTATTGTACAGTAAACACGTGTAAGTACTAACAATTTAGGCAAAATAGGTCCTAATTAATCAGGACTATTTGTGCACAGGCAGCCCAAGCAATGCACTTTTACAGTAGAGATATGGGAGAAAAAAATCCATATTTTTTATTGAAATAAATTTGAACATGTTTCAATCCTGTGTTGTTGTTAAATTTATTTGTTATCATTCTGAACAACAAATACATTAACAACAACACAGAATTGAAATATATTCAAATTTATTTCAATAAAAAATATGGATTTTTTCCTCCCATATCTCTACTGTAAAAGTGCATTGCTTGGGCTGCCTGTGATTTGTGTAACAACACTGACCTTAAATCTATTTGGATGTATTCAAACACAACATAATCCCCCATTTTGGCCACAGCACTGTTTCATGACTGAACAAACAGGTTCTTATATTTTGGGGTATTAAAATCCAAACTTCCTGCTTAACTGTTCTTAAATCACTCATCTGTGGGTGTTTACTGTATGGTTAAACTTAAATACAGTAAAAACCCACATATAAGAACCACTATTTTTCGAGGTTAGGTTAAAGTGGTTCTTATCTAATTGGTATTTAGTGAGAAATTAGGCTAAGGTGGTTCTTAACTGGTTCTTATTTACAAAGCAAAAACAATTTCCCTTATATAGTTTTTTATGTAATATAAATTGTTATGTAGAAGCATCTGAATGATGAATGTATTCTCATTGAGAACTAACTGATAATACATTTGTAAAACATTTTTCTTGCATTGATTTTAAATTTGGTCATATTCGAACTCAAATTATACATTTTTCAAATGACCAAATAAATCTTGAAACCTTTCATATAAGAACCAGTCTAGATTTTTAGCTTAAAGTGGTGCTTAAAAAGCAAAGTTTAGTGGGTTTTTACTGTATTATTCATGAGAAAAATGAAAGCCTTCAAAAATAAAATCGTCTTCTAGTCCGGGCGGAGGGAAGTGGGCTCTTATACACATTACTGCACAAGATGGCATGACAACACGTATATCTTTCCCTAGAAAGCCCCAGCACCATCTAACTAATTGACGATATGCAATATGTCTCAACTGTTTGTGTTCAGGTCCTTCATAGGCATCTGCATATTGTTGTTTGTACTGGAACCATGCTGTCTTCAATACCCATTTGTTTAAACACACTGATTTAAATCCAGGGTGCTGTGTGATACAGGTTGGGATTGCTTCGTTTACAAACATGGGTCCATCATTTGGGAGGCTCTTACATGTAGTAATAATGGCATTGATTTCTTGGCAGCATATGCACTCTTCTTCTCTATCCATAACTGTGCAGTTATCACATTGACACCTAACACAACAATAGTTAATAATAAACATTAGTTAAACAACTCAATAGATTCTGTTGCGGTTTTCAATTTTTTCATATGTTAGTTATTATATACAGTTTTTCTTTGAACACAATGCAAATTGTTTAATTATAAACAAAACACATAGCAGTACTGTATATAAATGAATAAAAAATATTCCCCTTGTCTGTTGACTATATTTCTTAATTTTTGCTTTGTTGTATTTTGTTAAAAGATTTGTACGCTGTTTATTGTCGCTATTTTTTTGATTGATTTAAATTACTTTGATGAATGTGTCACCACTGATTAAATAGATGAGGAAAATGCAAGACTGAATAACAATCTAGAGGAATTAAAGGTAAATGTTTTATTTATTTATTAAATTCTTATTTATATCTTGTTGGAATATACTAATAAGCAAATGTGTGAGATTTTCACTATCAAAAGCATATGAAATCTACATGTCGAATTTACATGTCGGATTTCAATTCGATTTCAATTAGCTTTATATGAATAAAAATAGCTAGATAAAGTTTCAAAATAACTAACTAAGGGAACTAAATGTAGTTTATATGTATTTTAAACAATTTTAATTGTTTTAGTATTAAAATATAATTTCCTCGATTTCGAGATGCCCTATTTTGTATTTTGACAATTTCATTAAATTCCTTTGCTTCGTGACTCGTATTAAATCCTCGAACTATGTACATTGAGTGACCAACATCAATTTTATTTCCAATCGATTTTCTAAAAGGATGATTAACAAGGTAGTTTATAAAACTGACAAAAGACTCAACGACTTGTTGTCGATAAAAAGTAAAAAAGACAGCCAACCGTGATACTACAGTACATATAGATGGTGCCATTCAAAGTCATACGCTAGCATAAAAAATACTTTATTAAAGGCTGATACGTACCATTCTGAACTTGTAAGTCGACTATCTTCAGTTTCATCATTACTTTGTGAGATAATTGCTTCTTGCACGCTGTTTTCGTCGTTTGAAAGTTCCAGTTGCGGCTCGTATTGGTATGGTTTAATACCAAACTCATTACTATCCTCCACAAACTCCTCGAAATTGTTATCGCTGCACGATGAAGAGCTAGTAGATTCTATAGATTCAGAGTCTGTACTACGATCTGAATTCATTTGTAGCAAATTATATTTCAATCTTTCCCCTCTAATCGCGATTTTTCAAAGTAAGTTATATCCTTAAATACAAAACTATTCACTTTGCAAGCACCACTGCAGTCTGTGACGTTATGACGTCACGCCCCTGTTTTTCTGAGCCCGCGATAAAAGTGCAAGATGGCGGCTTACATAGAGGTCAACGCGGGTATTTCAAATGGAAAATTCGGGAATCTAAAAACATAATATTGCACTGAAAAGTCGATTTTTGAGTTTTAAATTTAATGCATTTTCTCTTCAAAATGGGTCATTTAGGTACTTCAGTAGCCCTTTATTATATTCATTGTTTGTTCATCCACTTCATTCATACCTCGTGCAACAAAAACTTAATTAATTAATTTAATGATCAATTAATACTGCTTTATTTGTCAGGTGGTATAATCGCAGGAGTTGTTTCAGACAAGACAAGCTGTAGCGGCATTACTGTTGTAGTCATGCTGCTGTTAGGAGGTCCCATGGTGAGATATTGATTTTACTTGTTTTACAAACAGAAACTGATTTCTTTTATTCTCATTCAAAACTTATCACTTTTTTGTGTTTTTAGCTTTTTATATACAGATTTTTTGCTAATTCAAGTATTGGTGTAAATATAGGTAAGATATTACTTATCACAGTCAAAATCATCATCACCATCATCACTGCCATCATCATCATCATCATCATCATCATTACTATCAATATCATCATTATCCCTGCCATCATTGTCATCTTTAACCACCGTAACCATCACTACCATCATCATTATCGTCATTGTCATTATCATTATCATTATCATCACCACCAACCTATACTTATCCTCGTCATCATGACCATCATCAGCATCATTATCATCATCATCACCACCACCACCACCACCACCCTGATTATCATGTTATAATAATAATAATCATCATTTCTATTAATTATTGATTTCATTTTGTGACTGTTTTCAATTTCCATTACAAATTTTGCTCCCTCTTTGATTTCTTTATGTTAAATCTTCCCAATCCTTAGCTCCTTAGTAACCTCACATGTTGTCTATTGTTTTGTAGCTCTAATGTCATTAGCAGGAGTTCTTGTTAATGGTCCATATGCACTTATAACAACAGCAGTCTCTGCTAACCTGGTATGTCTTAGTATGTTCACATAAATATTGAGTTTTAGGATTGTCACTGATTCTTGTTAAACTATTTTAGACATTTCTACTCAAAACAAATTTGAATTAACCCCCAAAAACAGAAGGTGTTATTAGGGTTATGTGAAAGACTAGAGAATGCTTATTTTTGTGCTTATATTACACCAATTTACATTATAATTTTACATTACATTATTGTGTTATAGTGTTGTTTTTTTAGCCCTGCATTACTTCCCATAGATAGTACTTTATGTCTAATGTATTGTCCTGCCACAGGGAACCCATGAGTGTTTACAAGGTGATACTAAAGCCATGGCAACAGTTACTGCTATCATAGATGGAACAGGTTCCTTTGGTGAGTCACAGCTATTTTGTGCATTACATTTCTGCAAATGAATCCAGCAACAAAATCAATTGAATTCAACAAAATCCAGCAATGCCAAAAAAGCATGAAAAGATACTACATTGTGAAATGAAATATTAAGTAATATTGCACAACAAATTGCCCAATACTGCAAAGCCCTACAATCCCTTCAAAAATGAATCCATACTTCTGAAGAGCCTTTAATTTGATAGTCATGTGGGAATAATTTAGTAAGATGAGGTAGTTTGTCCTCTTTTATTCCGTCAAAGGTCTAAAGCTCGAAACATCAGTAAAGTGAAGTCAACATTTTTTTACGAAGTTACAACTTTTATTTTATTAGTCAGGCTAGAGGGCCTGACTCTAGGTTTACCTTTTAGTCAATGTATGTATGTATGTATCTATCTATCTGTCATGTCGCGTATAGGCCCCATGATGCTTTGCGAACGAACACAGGAAGCCCAAAGTAGAATTGTTTAGCCGGCCTGTGTTGATTCTATCACTAGCCCGACTTCACGCTCCTAGAGTGTCTAGTTACCTATAGTTTGTTGAGCTGTTGATAATGAAACTGCCTTAACGCTGCCGTTGTGCATGATGTAACAATATAGTTTTTATATGTGTGTTAAGGTGCTGCTCTTGGTCCGCTATTAACAGGAATTATATCAACAACTGTAAGTCATTTTCATCTCTTGAAACAGTTCCTTTTAGCAGTTCTATTTATGAGATATTAATTGCAATTTATTTTCTCAGGGATGGAACAATGTGTACTATATGTTAATAGCTGCTGATCTTGCTGCTGCCTTAGTAAGTCACACATATTTTAACATACATTATTTATTAATAGTTATTTTTTATGTTGTTTCTTTTTGTTTTGTTTGTTTGTTTGCTTGCTTGCCTGATTGTTTGTTTGTTTGTTTGTTGGATTACATGTCTGTTTGTTTGTTTGTATGTTTGTTGCCTTAACTGTCTGTTTGTTTGTTTGTTTGTTTGTTTGTTGGAATACATGTCTGTTTGTTTGTTTTTGTGTTATGTTTATTTTTCTTTGTTTGAATATTTGTTTGGATATTTTTTATTTTTGCAATAATGTACTTAAATCATGTTCTGACTTTTCAACAAATATGTTTATTTCCCACTAGTTCCTAATGCGACAAGTTTGGTTTGAACTAAAGACAATTCTACCTTGTCTAAACCCTATAAGGTACATATATAATGACATCATAGATACAACATGACGTCACTAATGATATTGACAACCTTATAACATAACCACCTGCAATGAATATGTCTAACATGTCATTAACATTGTTTACGTAAAGTAGAGATTAACACTACGACAAGTGACACGTTATTCTTTGTTGTTTTGTTTTCAGTAGTTGAAATTATAATTTTTAACAGTATGATAAGTAACAGTGAACATGAAATAAAAATTGTGAAATCCATTTCAAAATTAATGCTTTTATTGAGCATTTGGAGTGGTTTTGCTTGACATTTATGTGGTTTGGCTTGACATTTATGTGGTTTGGCTTGACATTTATGTGGTTTCGCGTGACATTTATGTGGTTTCACGTGACATTTATGTGGTTTGGCTTGACATTTATGTGGTTTCGTGTGACATTTATGTGGTTTTGCGTGACATTTATGTGGTTTCGCGTGACATTTATGTGGTTTGGCTTGACATTTATGTGGTTTTGCTTGACATTTATGTGGTTTCGCGTGACATTTATGTGGTTTGGCTTGACATTTATGTGGTTTCGCGTGACATTTATGTGGTTTCGCGTGACATTTATGTGGTTTGGCTTGACATTTATGTGGTTTGGCTTGACATTTATGTGGTTTCGCATGACATTTATGTGGTTTCGTGTGACATTTATGTGGTTTCGCGTGACATTTCTTTAAGTGTTAATGACAATGTTTATGACATTGGTGCTATTTTGATTTATTATGTGTGCTTTGTTTATAGACCAAATCGGCCTTCAAGTTATTCTGTAGCAGAATCAGCCCACTTCAACAACAGCATAATCAAGTAGACAAAAACAATCATATTTAGGTACACTGAACAGATAGCAAAATTATGGCCTTCCACGTCCATTATACAAAGACCCAAGGCCCTTTGATATAATGACCCTTCAATCCCCTATTGGCAAATAAATCAAACATACTGTAATTTTAGACAAGAGATTCCAATCTGGTTATTGGAATCATACATGAAGTTTGTATTTTTACAGCAAGCATATTTTTAATCCATTTTTATAAGAAACAATGATAAGAATAAGTTATAAATTATAATTGATGGCTACCACAGGGAGTCCATCAAGTGAAACATTGCCAGAAATGCTTTGATTATGGGATACGTTTTTATACCGAGGATATCGTTTATTGTATGAGGACAATTTAAGTTGTGATGTGAGTCCTTTCTCTTTCTTTCCTTCAAATTTCATTCATTTGTCGGAACAACTTCGTTTGCGTTAGGACTTCATTGCTTTGTTTTGTAAAGTTATTATATGAATAATATTACTCAAATTGGGGAGATTTTATTTTAATTGGGGAGATTTTTGAAAAGTTTAACAGTTAAACTGTTGAAAAGTATGTCAAGGCAAATAAAAAGTTGCAGTTAAAAATAATAAGTGGTATTTTCTTTATTGTTCTTTTGCTTCTTGTTAATTGTTGCTTTGTTTTTGTTTGTTTGTTTGTTTGTCTTTTGTTTGTTGTGTTTGTTTGTATGTATTTGTTTGTTTGTTTGCGTGATTGTTTTTGTTTGTTTGTTTGTCTAATTGTCTTCATGTGTTCGTTTGTTTGTTTGATTGTCTTGTGTTCGTTTGTGTGTTTGTATTTGTTTGTTTTTGTCTAATTGTCTTCATTTGTTTGTTTATTTGTTTGTCTCCATGTGTTCGTTTGTGTGTTTGTATGTATTTGTTTGTTTGTGTGCTTGTTTTTGTTTGTCTAATTGTCTTCATGTGTTTGTTTGTTTGTTTGTCTTCTTGTGTTCGTTTGTGTGTTTGTATTTGTTTGTATTTGTATTTGTCTGTGTGTTCATTTGTTTGTTGTTTTATTTTATTTTCACGCCTTCAAGTCAAACTTATAAAACCATATAATACAGTCTGGTCACAGGCAGCCCAACTATTCTCTTTGAGGATTTTTTTTAATGACAATAGAGTTGTTTTTAACCGTGGCTTAACAAGCAATTTTTCGTCAAAGTCGCGCGGTGTTGAAGAGGGAGGTATTTTGATAGTTTCACACCTTGTTTCAAGATACTACTTTCTTCGATCTTTTTGTCGTACGTGCGATTCCGCGCGACCGAAAAATTGCTTGCAAAAAAGCCACAGGAATCCCATCCGCGAGCGTTCAAACAAATACACCACAGGAGCCCCAACCGCGCGCTAAATATGTATTTCGCTCGGCGCGCGGTTAAAAATAACTTTATTGTCATTAAAAAAAATCCTCAAAGAGAATAGTTGGGCTGCCTGTGGTCTGGTCACCTTGTTCTCCACTACTCAGCCAACACGCGCTACTCGCTCGTACCTCTCGCGCGTGCGTGATGTAATTAATCTACTACGTGACGTCACAATGGTGATGTTATACTGTAGTTTGTAAAGTCGGGAGCCGCATTTGTTGCTGTAAATTAGTCCGATTTGTTTAAATCATGGGTGGAGGAGCGAGCAAAATCCAGCCATACCCCCCTACCCCTCCAGGGGGTAAAAGACTAGAGCTCGTTCCCGCCAAAAAGCTTTTGGTTGACATGGAGCCAAAAAAGATGTTGTTTCTTGGTGCTAAAGAAGGAAGTCTGTCCATGTTGATGAAAGCGGTTGAGTTGGGAGTGAATGCTGAAGTTTTTGACAGTATTACAAAGTAAGCGAGAATTCTAAATGTCTTTTCGTTAATGGTGAAATGTTCACCAATATTAAAGAAAAAAAGCGCGAATCTAGTTCTTTAGAAACCAATACTGACGTTTCTTGTTCGCTGTACTATTTGACAAAAAGCGATTTGCACAGGGAAAGCTACATTGAATTCAAATGCTTTTCTATAGTGCTTTGCTTGAGTTTGTGAATAACGTCTCAATGTTTTTAGCCAGACCGGCACAAGTGCCCTACTAATTTGGGAGACTCACACCCACTACCTCTACGTTAAAAATTTTAGCACGCAACACCGCTCACGTGTTCATTTTTTCTGAGGGAGGAAAACTGGATAACCCGGAGAAAACCTTCGTTGCAGAGGAGAGAAGAACACATCAAATAAACTCGACTCACATATAATCCATGCCCGACCCGAGACTCGAACTTGGACCACAGCGTTGACGGAGGCGTGGTAAACCACTAAGTCACCCATGCCACCCACAAATCGAGGCTTAGCCTGTACAAATGCGCCTTTCGTCAAATAGTACAGGGGTGTTAGATAACGTGGAACTGGAGTATTTGTATTATTGACCGCGGACAGTTAAAAATGGGAGGTTAAAAGCTGTTTACAATGAGCACTCAGTTTATGTCAGCTCCTTTATGAAGACACTGCGTCACTACTGCCGAATATAGACTGTTTAGTGTTATCCTCAAAGCTCTTCAAAGATAACTAGCTGTAGATGTAAGTGACATTTACCTTGTGTCCCGCGTATTAACGAGGTTGCTTGCTATTCTTCGCTTCTCTGTAGCATGACCCCTCTACACTATGCAGCTCGTTATGGGCAGGATCATATCATTGAAGCTCTAATCAAAATGGGTGCAAAGACTAACTGTAAGCAGAAGTACGGCTGGCGTCCTATCCACGAAGCAGCCATGAATGGCAAACTAGAATGTCTAGATCTTCTTCTGAAATGTGGATCTCATGTGAATGCAAAGACTGGTGTGACTGTTAAAGGCATGACTCCTCTACATTACGCCTCCAAATATGGACATTTAGAATGTATAAAGGTAAAATTATTTTCCAAGAATCTTAATTATTATTATTAATAATTGGCGCAACTAAAGTGACTTATTCACCGTACAAAAAAGGTAATACTTCAAGGTAGCCGGGCCTTTACACTCGACGGGACAATTAATTATTCACGTATCTCTATCATTGCAAGCTCAACGTTCGTTCCTTTGTTCGCGCAAAGGCCCGGCTACCTTTCAAGATGGCGCAGGGAATTGTGAAGGGAACTGTCGTTATATACAGTGGTTTTCGATGTTCCGAGAACTCTGAGAATTGAAACTTTGAGAATTGAAACTCTGAACAATAACTGAACGTTTACGAAAATATTCCGGGTAAATCATATATCAACAAAACAAAAGCATTTTGTTCCTTTGCCTTTTTTGCTTTGTTTGTTTTCTTGGAAAACACATTCAAACAAGCTTGCGTCAATCTTTTACACCCGGGGGCTATACTCCCTTTGTCCAAGTGGTAAGGGTGATCGGAGTACCTTTTAGCAGGTTAAAAATATTTCCTGTGCGTACCTTGTAGGGTCCTAGCTCAAAAATCAGTAGGAGTACCCCACGGGTTTTTACAACCTCTCTTATTATGAGCTAGACAGTTTGCGCAAATAGTAACCAAGACGATTACAGTTACTAAATGTCTGATTTGGTTTTAGTTGCTAGTAGCCAATGGTGGCAAAGTGAACAAAACAAACGAGTACTACGAAACACCGTTACATATGGCGGCCATGCGCAATGAGCCTGAATGTATGGAATTTCTCTTATTGAATGGTAAGTTTAACACAGGAAACCCAACTTTGCATTCAGTCACCATAAAACACAGGGAAACCATCGTGAAGCTAAACTTTCCATGCACAAGAGAAGATAACGGAGATATATTATATACATCATGTGTTGGAGCATGTGCACAACATGACAATACACAATACACACAAATACAGTACAATTCAAGTACGATACATGAAGTACCTACCTGGAGTATGAACTATTTCATTGCCATCCGCTGGATGGCCAATATGCAGGCTCGAGTTCTTTCCTTAGATATTTCGTCACTGTATGCTAATCATTATTTATAACCCTATAATTTATCCCATTGTAAGTATAAATATGTTTCATTTACTCGATAAAGACATTATTATTATTGATATCAAGGCCGAACGTTGCGTGATAATAACTCTCATGATAATTGATTTGTCACGATGATTTAAATATTTCAGATGCTAATATCAAAGCCAGAACGTTGCGTGACATGGACGCAGCATTAATGTCGTCAGTCGTAGGCTCAGTACCATGCCTCAAAGTCCTACTACGTCACGGTATTGACATTAATGCCAAATATGGTGCAGGATATACTATGATGCATAGCGCTGTGCTGAACGGCAGAGAAGGGCTTGTAGATGTCCTGATAGAAAAAGGAGCAGACATGGAACGTAAAACTTATGATAAAAAGCTCACTCCTTTACATCTGGGGGCAAAACAAGGCCAGGTAAAGTTACGCATAAATTTATTTATTTATTTATTTTTGCGGCAACATTTAATACTTGAAATATCATTTTCAAATCCGATTCCATAAGTCAGTACCAGTTCGCTATTTTTCAAATATTTTAGAACTGACGTCATCATTGGGCAAAAAATATTGTAGCAGTGTAAACTGGGATTAACAGAGCTAACTAATTAATTGCACTTTGTTTGATAAATGATCCAAATATATAGAAGGATTTTGTTTGCTTCTTCATTTTTAACAAGGGAAATACATCGTGAATTTAAAGCGACGAGCAAATGGTAAGGTAAAAAAGCCTCTGCTAGCAGGGTAAAAAGTGTCACATTTACTTCTAAATTATTATTTCCATTCTACTAAAGAGCCCCTCCCAGGGGGGTGCATGCTCCCATGTTCCCTTGATCTTTTTGCATTTTCTCCCTTGTTTCCCCATAAGTAAAAAAACTGTTTCCCTGAAATGTTAATTTTACCTCATGATCCCATGAATATGTTCCCTTGTTCCCTGAAAATAATTTGGCAGTATCCCTTGTTCCCCTAAAATAAATGTGTTTATTCCCTTGCTCCCTAAAACCCCTGGGAGGGGCTCACTAATCACACACAATTAACTTGTTTTATTTCCAACTTACAGACTAGATGCATGAAAACACTATTGAAACATGGTGCTAAAATCAACGCTTTATCCATCAAGCAGTTCACGCCACTACACCATGCTATTAAACGATATCAGCGAGATGCTGCTGCTCTTCTTATCAAGGAAGGCGCCGACATCAACCCACAGACAGGTAACCATAGATACATCAACCCACAGACAGGTAACCTGAAAGATAGCCAGGCTTTTGCATTGAAGCGAGACGAACGTTGAGCTAGCATTGATAGAGATACATGAGTAATTGTCCCGTAAGGTGTTGAAAGGTCTCTATCATTCTCAGCGTTCGTCTCGCTTCGATGTAAAGACCCAGCTACCTTTCAAGATGGCGCAGGGAACTATGAACAGGACTATATTGCTAAGGCTGTCGACAAGACGAACTCAACTTTGAACTTGTACACTCCCAAATTAATGATTGGAGATAAATTAGATATGGGATTAAATAGAAAAATTCTAAAAGAAATGCCTCCATTCTCAACCTTACCCTGGAAATTAAAACCAGAGAGTTAATTCATCGGAAAACACGTGTTAACATTTGGTCAGCTATAGACCCGCTATACGCATCAATGCGCCTAGTCCAATTAAACTGGTAAAAATGAGACTTCAAAATCGTGGTTTTTCGATCTTTTCTCCAAACATTTGCAGAAAAGAAAAAAAGGAGCCATGGAAACAGCTACCTCAATCTTTTATTGACCTTATCAAATAATTTTGATCTATTCTCCGTTCAAAAAGTTTTTTTTCTTTGGGAGTTGAAAGCGAACGGTTTGATCACTTTTACAAGAGAGATTGTTAAGTTACAACATGGGCTATATTTAAAATTAAACAAACCCTTTCAAAAATGTAGCTATGGATTCGAAAACACCATTCTTCTACGGACATTTTGATGTGTTATAATACATAGCTATGCGTGAAAAAAAAAACACGTACTTTTCAAGATTTCTGATTGTTATGGCTGAATTCTCTCGGTCATTATCTTGGTCAGACGCTCATTCAAAATCGAGTGGACTGTCGAACCTCGAGAACTCTTTGAATGATACCGATATATTATTTTGTCGGCGGTTATAAGCGGTCGTCTGAGTATACTGATAATCATATTGTGCTGTGAAATGTTTCTCTGAATGTTTAATAGGCCCTTTGGAGCTAGAGGTCACGTGACCCTACCTACGTTAAATCCATCAGCTGTGCCAAAATGATGTCCAGAAATGGAAAGAGCATGTTGACATTAGCAAGAAGTTGAAGTTTCAGCTCTTGATTCTAAATACACAAGAAATGGTAAAAAAAAAATTGGATATTTTCTTAGGATTGGAAAAAATATAACTGGTGAGCAAGCCTTGCTCACCAGTTTTATTTTCCCATACAAATCCTTATAAAAAATCAGAAAATACCCAATTTTATATTCCTTGCTATTTTTTATGTATTTAGAATCAAGAGCTGAAATTTTGAATTTTTGCTAATGTGGACACCTTCTTTCCATTTCTGGACATCATTTTGGCACAGCTGATGGATTTAGGTAGGTGGGTCACGTGACCTCTAGCTGCAAAGGGCCTATTGTTTTTAAAAGTGGATTCTACTTGGAAAGATCAAATGTTCAAAATCACAGAGCTATGTTTTCCGATGTATTGATCTAGTATTTGATCTTGTCTTAACCTCAGCCAATCACATCCCTTTAAATACAAGGCTGGCGCTGGCACTTATTGCATACCGCTTGATAACTAAAATTCAGATTCAGGAGAAACATTTAAACTCTCTCAAGACTACACAATTTTCAATTTTAAAAAACTAGATTTTCTTTCCAGAGGATTTAATGTACACTCCTTTGCGCATGTGCATCTTGGCAAAGGACAAACCGACCGCAACCCTTCTGATGAAAGCTGGTGCCGACCCTAATATCCCGGATGTAGACAATAAAACACCAATCAGACTGGCTTTTGATGACGAAATGAAGAAAATTCTCACCACGGATTACAAGAAACTTCAAGCTGAACTCCAAAATCTTACTGGCAATAAATAAATTTGTTGACCTTTTTTTTTTACAAATAAAATATATTCAAATTTTTTTATAATAGAACCTCCCATGTTTGAAATGCCCTCGATATGAAAAGGTGATGACTGACGTTTGGGATCCCTGTGTAATTTCTCCAAAAAGGACGAAGCCCACTCAACCTCGTCCCCAGGATCTCCCGTCTCGCTTTATTTTTTCAAAATGGCGGCACTCGACGGGAAGACTTCCCTTCGAGTGCCACCATTTTGAAAAAAAGCGAGACGGGAGACACTGGGGACGAGGGTGAAGCCCACTAAGATCCATTCTCTTTACCAGAGCCCTCGGCCGTTCTTTTCTTCCTGGGAAAAGAGAATGAATAAAACAGGAAGTCCAATATAAGTAAAATATAAACAGACTATTGCGTGTGTACTTGTTTATACTAAATTTGTCATAACAATGTCTGCGGTTACAAAGTGAAAATAAGGTTAACTTTCTCTGTCGTAAGTTGAATTAATCTCTCCGGAAGATTTCTTTTAGCTTAGATTGAAGTTTTATTAGCGTGACTTGCTTGAAAAATATTCAGTCAATACAATTTAATTAGCCGTTGTATAATTAGTTTTAAATAACACCTTAACTGTTTTGGCTTTAAGCCATTTGAACAAGGACGACTAGTGAGAACCAGACAAAACAAGGGATAATAATAAAATAGTTTTCAACGAAGATTTAACTGTTCGTTTTTCGTTTTTCTCCCGGAAACATCAACATGCTGTAAGCTGCGTTATGTATACAAAATGTACTGTGAGAAGCTAATGTTATAAACGAGTATATTGAATTCCCCAAACTAAGGCCTCGTCTACACGAATCCGATCCGGCTGAAACCGCATAGAAATATTTGCGTCCACACGAATCCTTGTATCCGGAGGATTCAAGTAAAAGTATGCGGTTTCGGTGACCGGATTCAATGGATTCGTGTGGACGATAGGCCGATTCGCATCAAAAAGTATGCGGTTTCAAAAGTATCCGGCTCCGTGTAGACGGGGTCTAAAGCACTGTTTTTTTATTTTCATATTTTTGGGTCGTGACTATTAGAAAATCAAATTGCTGTGTTGCCTTGGATACGTCGGTTCTGAGCAAACTTGGGGTAACCATTTGGATATCAAAGCCAATATTCTAATTAAAGGACTAGAAATATAATCCTTTTAAACTGTATTCAATTGCCGCCATTTTCTCGAGTCAATATAACACTTACGAAACTACTTATTTAAAACGGAGTATACGCGTAATTTCTTCTGGGTTCTTATCTTTCTTGTTTAGCACTATAAATTAAAGTAAACGCTAATTGATTTTCCCTTCAGCTTTTCGCCATTGGGATTCAATTGGATTAAACGACAGCCCCCCTAATAAACTCATATGATATTTCGTTAATAAAATATGGAGGGACTGCATACAAACCATTCCACAATCATCTAATATATTCTGGGTTTGAGTGCGTGAATAAAAACAAGGTTATGTTGACATTTGTAAAAAGTATTTTTAGGGTAAAATGAAATCTCTTAGGAACGCGAAACGCTGGTTTGCCAATTAGTCAATGGAAATACTAAAAGGTTGTAATATTTAGCTCATTTTTCAAATATACTGGAGTCGAGTATCTCAGTGCAAAGTAAGTACATAGCTTGTTATTAACATTTCTGTAGTCTCTTTATTCGCCACCTTGCGTGTATATATTATTGGCAGGTTCCCGCATTCAATACGAATTTCAGAGGTGTACGCCATATTTGCAAAACAATATTATATTTATGAATAGGGTTTGCAATAAATGAGGAAAATTCTATTTTGAGTGCTCAGTGGTAAAAAGAATGTGAGAAGATGTATTTTGTAAAAACACTTTAACTAAAGTGATTTTTCAAAACTTTAAAAAAATCCTTATCTCATTTTGCAATTTCTAGGAGCACCGAATGAGTTAAAACATGCTAGAAAAGCGATATAAAACCCGGCTGTTTCGGCGAGAAATTCTTATTCACCACAAACTAATTAAACAATAAAGAATTCTAGTGAATACTGGCCTGGTAAGCATGTGACATCATTAACAATCCACGTTATATTACTGACTCAGATGTGTCCAACTTGCATTGCTGAACAAAGCCTTGACCACACTGGCTTCAGTTCTTTCTGGAATTTCACTGACTCTCAGATACTAAGACCAAAACACTTCAGCAAATAACATGAACTGGGGAAGTTTTCTTCACGAAAGACGCGTTATAATAATGGTAATTTCACTTCTATAACGTTGTGGTTTTAAATTTTTGTTGACAGCCGCGTTAAATTGTGTGCTTTTTTACTTTATTTCAAGTTCGTCCTGGAAATATTTACTGGTTTTACGACAAGAAGCCATATGCTTGTGAATGGCCAGCGCTGTATTCCAGAAGGTAAGCTGCTATTTTGAGTTTAGAAAATGATATTGTAGCACATTGACATATCGAGAGTTCACTTGATCTATCGATTTCATAATAACTTAATTTTACGTAACCAAGCTTACTCCTTGAGACAACTGGGTATCAAGTATGCACATATTTGTGTGAATTTTTCTACTTAAAGTTCTACTAGCAGCCATTGAATATCCATGTTTAAGGAATTAATTATTCTGAAATCAAGACTTGAATTAGCCAATTTATGCTTAAAAGCAGTTATTTTTACTCGTGATAAAAGTCAAGTGTGTTATTCTGCTTCTATAAAGCAATTATACAACCAGAATAATTTTCGTCTTTAGTTAAATTTTAAAAATTACAAATATTCAAAGGAAATATAGACGTTCGTAAGGTGGATTATTAACTCACATTTTCATACACATCCCATGAAATATTCACAAAATGAAAAACTCTTAAAACTGTCAAATTCAATCACACTTTGGCATCGTGTGAATTTTTTTTAACTTGGAACAGGTACTGAGGGTTTAAGCTAATTTAGTGTACATTTTTATAAGGAGCATTTATTGAATTTGGAAATGAAAGAAAGCGGATGTTTTCTTTTTAGTAAGTCCCCGAGAAAACTTTGAACCTGTGTAGCGACTACTGCTGATTATTATATATTGAGCTATTGATTTTAAAAAGAAATATGATTAGAATCTATGCAGTTTCAAAGTAAATAAATTTGATTTTATTATATTTTATACTCTTGATCATTTTTTTTTCTTTCTTATTCGCTCATTACAATATCACATGCAGCTGCTTTTTACTATTTTAAATTCAAAACTGTTCATTCCTATTTTCAAAAACAATTGTTAAAAAAAAACTAATCATCTCTCAGCAGTAAAAGCAGTCCAACTTTCAATCTCGCTTCACAATTAGGACTTCCTGCCTCATTCATTTAATGTTAATGTGCTTATCTCAGCTAGACTCAGCCAAAACATACCATGGAAACACAGATTTAACGGAACTGAAAATTCAATTAATAATAACGATGTAGGAAGACATACAGCCGATAATTCGGATGCTTTGGCTTGTTTATTATGACTAAAAGGAAAAAGAAAATGTCGACTAACTTAATAGTGGCGAAAAAAAACACTTTTTGGTGACTCCTTGTTACAAAATGTCACTTTATGTGTGTATTATTTAATAATGAAAACAAACTAAAAACGAAAATTATGACTTAAAGAAAAATAAAATTCAAGTAACTTAATAGTGGCGAAAAAAACCCTTGTTGACTCCTTGTTAGAAAATGTCACTTTCTGTGTGTATTATTTAATAATGAAAACACACTAAAAACGAAAATTATGACTTAAAGAAAAAGAAAATATCGAATAACTTAATAGTGACAAAAAGACAAACCCTTGCTGACTTTCAATGTATTATTCAATAATCAAAACACATGCAGTAAAAACGAAAAAGGAAGACGAAAATAAAAATAAATATAAATATATGAAATAAATAAATAAATATCGTGTAACCAAAGTTTATCAGTGGCGAAAAAAACCCTTGACTCCTTGTTAGAAAATGTTACTTTTAATATATTCTTTTTTAATCAAAACAAACTAAAATTATTCATAGGGGATTATTATATCTAAAAAGAGATTTTTTTTAATTACAGTTTAATTTGCCGAAATTGAGGTGAATATGGAAGAATGATAACCAAGGCGAAGTCGAGGTTATTTTTCACCAATGTTCATTTTTACCTCAGGAGAATAATCATTTCAGGTGTGAATACAAAAGGTGATTATTTCAAAAAAGAAAAAATAACCAGCCATTCTCAGAGAAAATCAATTTCCTATTTTTAAAAGGGCGCGAAACGCTGTAGGTGTCTTTTTCTGACGCGTTTATCAAATTTGCTTAACAACGTAACAGCTTGCAGAAAAACAAATCATAATATTTTCGCGGTTGCTTTGCATTCATTACCCAACTAGCGTGCATTGAAAGATAACCAGCTATAAGTTTATAATATTCTTGTTCTGACGTTTCGGAGCCATCACGCTCCATTATCAAAGATTATTATTCTTTGATAATGGAGCGTGATGGCTCCGAAACCTCAAAACAAGAATCTTATATCCTTATTCAGTCCCTTTTTTACTACTTTATGTGTTTCAGTAATTACAAAAAAAGATGCTACTTATTTGTAATAGTAAACTACCGGTTTACAACAGTCCGATAAGGACTGTTCGTTTATTATATCATAGGGGGGCTGGTGGTTTTTTATGAGGGGTAAATTTTTCAAAAAACGTTTTTTAGGGGGGGGGGGGGGGGAAATTTGATATCAGAGTACTAAAAAGAGGGGGTTTGAATCGACCATCTCGTGGCTTTAAATATAATTAAAATAAAACATGAACAAAAACATTTATAGCTTTCCTCAAAACCACTTTTATCAATGTTTACCAGTGGCTTGTGGTTCAAGAAAAAAAATGAAAGCAAATAGCTACATGCACACCTCATTATAATATTCTTCACACATATGCTCATTTGCATTATAAAAGTGGGTTATACGAATACGCTCTAATGCACAAAAATTGGGCAGTGGCTGCTTGCTCATTCGTTCGTTTGTTCGAAATAATTTTAAACTCATCTTTTAACTGCAATTTTTTGATGTGAAATTTAATGTGATTCCCAATATGATATGAATTTAAAAATTAGGTGTGCCGAGCTCGTTTTCGAGATAAACAACATTTTATATATGGATGCATAAAAACATGATATGAAAAAAATCATAACTCATAAGAACATATAGTTCTTATCATACTAAATAAAGCACCAATATCGGCTAGTGGATATCATTCTTTATTATATAACATATAGTGGTATACCGAGTGATATCAACTAGATAAAAAGCCTATCCTAGTCATGAAGATATCATTGATATCGCACATGTGTGATATCACTCTCAACCAATCAACTTTCAAAATATATATTAATATATCAATCTGTGATATAATAAACAGAACATTACATGTGCGCTTGGAGATATGAATTTTATCTTCTCGTGTTGAAAAGATATACCACTCATTCGCTGCGCTCACTCGTGGGATATCTTATCAACACTCGAAGATAAAATTCATATCTCCGCGCGCCCATGTAATATCCTCTATATACAATACAACCTGGTTATTTTTGAATAAAAGACAAAGAAATACCGACCTTGATCTGTCATATTTATTACTTTCAGTGCTTTCAAAAGTCGAACGAAAAAAGAAAAAATATTTCGTTTTTTGTCGGTTAGAAAAATTAATTCTTAATAAATTTGATATAACGTAGATATTTTTAGGTTCGTTTAATTAAGCGTATTTAATAACCTTAATTTGTTTGTTCGGTTCTTATTTTTTCAATCTATTTTGAGTTGATTGGTACATCTGTTTTTTAAACTGATAGAGCACTAAATCTTTGAGTCTTAACTAATCTCGACCGAACTTCGTTTTTTAAGTCTTATCATTTGTTTATCGTATTCTTGTTTATCGTATTCGGTAGAACATGACCCTGATACAGAAATATTGCTCCTATAACTTAATACACTATTTTTATACATTTTGAAATAAACATGCGGCAATGATGATCAAGTGTTCGATTGCTTTCAGTCCCGAACAGTTCGATGATCAAATGTTCCAAGACCATTTAATGATAAGTATTCTATGATCAAATGTTCGAAAATTAAATTTGATCGAGTATACTTGTTACATATTTGTTAAGTGCAAATTTGATTAGTTTGAATTTGTCATCAAAACCGCATGGACCGAATCGATATGGATCGAACTATGACAAGATGTTATAATTCTTGAATGGCTAGCCTCGTATTAACGCGAAAACAGATGAGGTTATCGCATGTGTGTGAGGCTAGTCAGTCAAGAAGAATAGTTGTTTAAATTTGTTTCCATATTTCGATTCGTGTGTGGGTCGTACACAATATTTTAGATATATCAAAATTGCATATCTGAGCACAAACCCAATCGTAATAGGATAGGATCGGATCGCTCTAGATCCCACTGGCCATGGGGGGTCGGGTGTGGCACACCCACATATTATGTACCGCAGGATACATTATAAATAGGGTATAGATTTTTCCAAAATGTAAACAAAAATACAAAAGCTATTGCAAATTGTTGGAACCTCCCCAATACGAGATTTTATATACATAAGATATCTGAAGTATATCGCACACGTGTGCAGAAGAACGAACTCACACTTGACGAAACAACTACTATTCATAAACCAATCAGCCAAATTTGTTAGAGATCCTTGGATCAAAAATTGAAAAACTGCTAAATGTTGATAAAGAACAAGCTAAAAGATCTACGCAAGACAGAAAAGCCTCCAATGGACTATACTACTGACAACATAACTTTTGTTTCATTGTAGTAATATGTCTCCACTGAGTAACTAATTGTTTAATAGTGGAATAAAACTAATACTGATACTGAATAAGTGGTGGCTTCACAATATAACAAAGGATATGTACACGAAACTTCAAGCTTATATATTAAGGAAAATTGTATGCATATTTTATAATTCGGGTGTCTTAAATATAGTAAGAGGTTCAAACAATGTGTGAACCAACCTTTCCTTATAAAGTGATCTATCTCAATCTCTATCTTAAATGTTTAATTAATTAATGAAATTTAACAGATATTTAAGTGTGAAAAAGTAACTGGGTTTGAAGCATCACCTGCTTACTTGCTGGTCTTTTCAAATTGAGTCGCTCTATTTTCCAAAACGAGTAGAGGACTGGGTACTAGTTTCCCTAATTCATGTAATTAAGAAATGAATCTCATAATATAAAAGAGCAGACCAAGATATGTAAGATTTCTGACATTTGGTACTTTTTGTTGGATATTGAGTGAGTTACATCATTCAAAACTACCCAAAATTACAAAAGAATGTATGGATTGGAAGGACAGGCGTCCTTCCAAACCATACATTTCCTTCTATTTTTAGGCATTTTTATGAGGCTGTATCTTGGTCAGAATACAACCAAATGCAACCAAACTCAGGAATCTTACATATCTTGATGTGTTCAGTATTTAATTATGAGGTTCCTTTCCTCATTTCATTAATTAGGTAAACTAGTACCCAGTCCTTTGCTCGTTTTGGATAAAGCTAATTGTTATAAGAGGGTTTCAAAATCCTAGTGAAATTTCAAAGGCCGAGGCACAGCCGATTAATTATAGCCAATTAATTATAGCCGATCAATTATTGAATGTACGGTTGATTTGTTTTAAATGAACTGTCTTTGTTATGTTTGTTCTTGTTCTTTGAAATATTTCAAAGTTGAGTACGTCATTTTCGATGGAGTTTCCAAGTACCATCGCCAGAAAAGTCGAACCAAATGGGGAGGAGCCTAATATGCAGATTTTATTAAGCATATATAGATACCAATCAAATGCATTGTCTTTTGTCAAATATAATTGGCTTACGGTACGTATACTATTTCACTGATAAACTTGGCGGCAGGAATGAGGAGGGAAGGATATCATTCAGTTTGCACATTTTGGTGGACGAAAATCGGCTTCAGGGACGAGATAATTCACGCTGTAGTGAGCTACGGTGAAATAGTATTTTCCATATCAATGTTTTTCAAAACAAAATTGCATATTAATTTTGTTATTGAAATACAAAGAATTTGTCACCTTTGTGATTATCGCGATTCAAATACAATTAATTAATTAGCTTATAATTAAGCTCTATTGTGATTGCTGAAACAAAGAACGCACGTCAACAAAACATTGCCAATGTCTTGAAACCTGAATAATACCGAAACAAATTGTCTAAAACCGACATGAGTTTGTGGCCGATTCATTTGAAAATAGGGAGACCATATTAACATATGACCAATGAATCAAACCACAGGGGGAAAACAGACAATAAACATATTGGCCCTTAGCTTGAGACCGTAATAGAGATTTTTGTTTTAGCGGCATTGGCACAAACTATTCCTACTTTAGATAAATTGATTTTCTCTTAGACAAGAATGTGAATTCTATTAAAGTCTAAATTGAATAGAAGTCGGATTTTTCGCTTTTTGCTGGTGATTATGAGTGTATTCATCAAAATTTGTAAAAATATTTTTCCATTGTTTCATTTATTTATCGCATCAGTGAATAGTTTATCAATCTTAAAAATATTTTGAAACAATTACATTCCAGCAAACTGAAAGAAGAATTAAGCTACATATAATCATTTTTGTTTTTAATTGTTTTTTTTCATTGTCTCATTTTTTACATTTATTTTCGGAAGAAATATTATAGATCGATTGACAACGACCAAACCCTCTGTTGTTTTGCTTTTTTTCACTTAAATATTTTTGATATTTTTATTTATATTCTAAAAAGACAGATTGAAGAAGTGTTGCTGAAAGTATGTAAATTGCAAGACGCTATAGAAAAAAAATCAGATTGAAAAAAATCTGACTCGTGAATGGCCAATACCGATTTGTTGATTGAATACTCTAGATGAAAAAATGGTTAATTTATTTTCTACTACGTAGAAATATCTAGGTTTATGTTCACATATGGTATGGTCCAATGAGTGGGAATTGATATATAAATGACTATTCAAACTTATAAAACTCATTAATAATTCATGATAATTTAACAAAAGAAATGACAACCACACCACACCACACCACACCACACCACACCACACCACACCACACCACACCACACCACACCACACCACACCACACCACACCACACCACACCACACCACACCACACCACACCACACCACACCACACCACACCACACCACATCACATCATTATCTTGACAATTTTAGTAAAATATGAAAGAACTAGCCTTGGAGTTTCATAAGTATTATACAATATTCGCGTCCGATCTGTATGAGATATACAGCGGCTTGTCTTCGAGTCGGACTCGCCACTGTATATCCCATACAGATCTCCCGCTCATATTGTATATAGTACTAAAAACTCTAAAAAAAAGTAATAAGTAATAAGCTCATGACGACGTTTCGGACGTGAATATTAATTTCGTATAAAATCCACATTTCTTATCATCGTCCTTATGTGTGGAGCTAGCAAAAGATGTGAAAAATTGACACATTTCAAATGTAACGCACCATGTAGAATTGTTTTTAACTAAGATGGTACAAGCGTTGTGATTGAAATGGCTGTTCACAATTTTCGACTAGTATATAGTGATTGTTCATTTCTGTCTGCAAAACTGCAACCGGGATTGCAGATCACATGCAAATTATTTGTTCAAATCCAAAGATATATTTTACTGTATGGGGAATTATTTTGAAGAGTAACAGATGAAGACTAGCAATTATTCAGTTTTTTTTATTTGGTATAACTATAAACAAAAGATTAGAAATGTCTATTTTTATCTCAACATATCAATATAAGTAACATATTTTGATCATTTTGAAACAAGTATCAGAATTCTTTGGGACTTACTTTTAATATTATTCAGATTTTTATTTCTCCTGAAAATAAAGGGAACAATTAACACTAATTAATTTACAATACAAAGTAGATAAATCATTTTGCTATTCTTAGTATATAACGCAATAATGCAAATGACCTATTGTGAACAGCAGTCGCAGATAACTGGTTTTATACAATAGGACCTTCCCTTGTGCCAAAAGCGAGCTTATGCCGCTAAAACAAAAATCTCTAATAATAGAGTAATTTTGAGCAAATCGGTCATTTGACAAAGGAATGAGGGCTGGAAACCATACTAAATTATAAGTTGTAAAACGGACACACATTTTAACGTTTTGGCGTTGTTTCTGTGTTTTTATTATAGCATGTAATTAGGTTAATCAACCTAGAGGGGGGAAAGTTGTTTTAATGACGCGGTTGCCGAGTTATCAAGGATAGGAAATTCTGGTTCCCTACATTCTCTGTTAACTTGAGAGCATAAGCCTGTCGAGTTTTTTCTAAGTGTCGCGTTACTAATACGCATGACCGTTCGGTTTTTCTGGCGATGCAGCACGTGGTACAAATACGTTTCTTGGATTGGTAGTTACCTTCATGAATAATAAATGAGTATAATATTATTTGTTTATCTAGTCCTGTATTTGTTTGAATTGCTTGTCTGTTATAAGCCTTCATTCTTCATTTATTTCATTGTAAGAGCATAGAGACATTAGTTATATGCTCCAAAAAGTATTATTATATTAAATCTTCTTTTTTAGATGCTCATGGTGTCCAACGTAAAGTATGGGCCGATTTAGACTATGGAGCAATTGATGAACTTAAAAGAGACCCGAAATATCCTAACAATCCTACTATATTAGATTATATAACAACGTTTGAAGCCCCACGTCGATTTACTGAGAAATATGGACAAACTTTGTCAGCTTACTTTATTACTCCTGAAACTGGTGATCACGTGTTTTATGTAGCTTGCGACGATCAGTGCCAACTAATGATTAGCGGCAATACGGTTCCTGAGAGTGCACAAGTTGTGGTAAACGTACAGTTTTACACACCGTATAGGAAGTGGGAAGGGTAAGTAACCTTGGCAACAAACAAGCAACCAAAATGACAAACAAACAGACAGACAAACAATCAACAAGCTAAACAACCAAGCAAGCAACCAGATAACCAGCCTACCAACCAGCCAACCAGCCAACCAGCAAAGCAAGCAAACAACCCACCAACCCACCAACCAACCAACCAAAACGCAGGAAAACAAGCTATCTAACAATCACCCGCACTAAAACTTTTAGCTTAAATTCCTCCAGAAATGTTCTCAAACTTTTTTTTTTTTCTCAGATCATGGAATAAAGCATCTAATCCCATCTACATGGTTGAAGGTCAACTATATTACATTCATGCTATCATGGCCCAGAATCGAGGTAGCGAACATCTATCGGTCGGTGTCAAACTACCAAGTGGATTATACAGCAGGCCAATGACTAGCAACTATCTACTGAAATACCCCCTTAAAGGTAACTAATATCATTACAGCCCATCGAGTAATAGGAATACCCCCTTAAAGGTAACTAATATCATTACAGCCCATTGAGTAATAGAAATACTAATATCATGACAGCCCATCGAGTAATAGGAATACCCCCTTAAAGGTAACTAATATCATGACAGCCCATCGAGTAATAGTAATACTAATATCATGACAGCCCATCGAGTAATAGGAATACCCCCTTAAAGGTAACTAATATCATGACAGCCCATCGAGTAATAGTAATACTAATATCATGACAGCCCATCGAGTAATAGAAATACCCCCTTAAAGGTAACTAATATCATGACAGCCCATCGACTAATAGAGCAGATTTCGTGTGACTATGAAAAGGTCAGGGCACGAACGCGGTCAAGACACGGTAAGGCACGTCAAAATATTCTAGAAACATGGCGGTCGCGACAAGTCACAAAAACGGCACTGAACTTTTCACAATCATACGAAATCTGCTCTAGCAGGTAACTATAGTATGGCTTTACAAACTTAACCGCAAAACCGCACAAAAATTCAATAAAAAACGCATAAAAATCCCTCACTTACTTACTCAACGTTTCGCAGTAAATTAATTCCTGTGATCTTATTCATTATAGACATGACTAGTCTGACGTCACTGAGGACCTGGGCAAAGTGGACACCATGCAGCGGGAAATGCGAAAGAGGACTGGAAACTAGAAGTCGTTTTTGCCTGAATTCGTCATTTAGTTATTCAATCAAGAGGGCGATGTTCACCCAGATGGAGAAAAGAGTATGTCAACTAGAGAATCCTTGCCCAAGTAAGTAGATGATCATCGACCATTATATCATCACAGGCTCCTGATCATCATCATCATTAGCATCCTATCATCATTAGCATCATCACCACCACCATCATCATCAACACCACCACCACCATAAACAACAACATTATCATCATCATCATCAACAACGATTATATAATCAATTTCTTTACCTCATCATCATCATCATAATGATAATCATCATAAACAACAACAATAATCATATAATCAATTTCTTTATCTTCATCAACATCATAATCATTATCATCATTATCGATCATTATTATCATCGTCAAAAATATCATACAATTTTCATCATCATTATATGGCGACAATTTAATATAACTGTTGTACTTGACTGGCTAGCTTCGCGTTGGTGCGGCTTCCACGTATATGACAGGCTAGCTAGCCAATAGTTATTTAAATAGACGCCACATTTCCATTCGGTGTATTGAAATTGTGAGTAATGGTGGTGAATTGTTATCAACTACGCGGAAGGTAAATTGTAAGAAATAATAAAAAGAAATCATTTTTTTCCCCAGGCCCACCTCAACAGATAACAATACAGACGCAGGATCATTCATCGATCAGGATAACATGGCTGCCGTTCACGTTCAATTCTTCAATCCTTGTACACTATAAACTCACTTACACAAAAACAATATTACTTCCCAAAAGAAAACGAACTCGAAGAGAATCACCCGGGGAAACGCCTAATACTGCATTTAGTCACGTGGTCAGCAAATCTGACGAAGGCAGTGATGTCACTAGAATAATAATACTTCCAAGAAGAAAACGAACTCGAAGAGAATCACCCGGGGAACAGCCTAGTACAGTATTTAGTCACGTGGTCAGCAAATCTGATAAAGACAGTGATATCATTATACCTCCTAGTTTCCAGTCCATTGTACTGCACGGTCTAGATGCGGTCACAAATTACTGCATACGAATGGCGGCCGTGACGATATACTGGGAAAGTCAGCCAAGTGCATGCGTAAATATTACAACCGCTGAACATAGTGAGTGTTCTGTGTAATTTGGTTATATTCTTTTAATTTTTTCTTTCTTAATTTTTTTGAAAACTGATTAACTATTTTCTGTACTGATTAGTTCCCAGTATGCCTCCGACAAATGTAACCGCGATGAATCAAACAGGGCCTGATAAAATCCTGATCACGTGGTCATCCGTTCCAGATCGAGCCCAAAATGGTATTATCCAGGGTTACAAAGTAAACATTAGTCGGTTAGCAACTGCAAACATCGAACTCGTCGAAAGTAAAAACTGGACGATAATTGTTAACTCTTCTTACATGGAAACAATGGTCAGCGGTCTTGACTCATATACGTTATACGAAATACGAGTAGCTGCATTTACGTCCATAGGGACTGGGCCTTACTGTGAACCTGTTTATACTGGTATGTATCAATGACGTCATGGCGGCCATATTGTAATACGTTATCTAGTACCGCTGTTCTATTTGACAAAAGGTGCATTTGCACAGGATAAGCCTCGATTTGTTGTAAAAACATTCACAAATTCCAAGCCAAGCATGGAAAAATACTACTGCTAAACAATAGAAAACACATTTAAATTCACTCCGAATCGAGATTATTCCTGTGCAAATGCGCCTTTTGTCAAATTGTACAGCGGTGCTAGATAATTTATTTTACGATTCATCATATTAGAGTACAAACACTAAAAGTGTACAACATAAATACCACTAAATAATGCTAAATTATGCTAATTCTATTGTTCTATATTGTTTAATCAACACTATTTAGTGGTAAATAGTGCAAAGTATTGCACACTTTTAGTGTTTGTACTCTATCAGTTTTATTTTAGTAAATTTATCTTAGTGTTTTTATACTATATCGTTATATTGTTGTTATTATCTCTACAGAAACATGCCGCTGTTCACAAACATTGTACACAAATTGGTATAAACTCTCTCCTTTGGCAATATATTCGACTCCACCGAAAGGAACATTTCCGACGCTGCTCCGAGATGCTATCGATTCAATATGTGGCTTGTGTCAGGCTCATAAACGAACTGTTATCGATTTTTATAGATCAAATTCTAATGAAACCTTCAGCCCTGCTTTGAAGCGAAGTTTAAACGAGGTCAAGAAAATTATTATTTCTTCCGACATCAGCTTTCCTTTGGGTATAAAGAAGAACAAAGAGCTTATAGAAGATCATTTTAGGTTTGTTCCAGCTCTTGAGCTATCTGCAGGTGTCGTCTACATCAACAGAAAGCTGTCAGCCGATGTCTACGCCAAGATGGTTGGTTCATCAGTGTTCCAGTGCTGGCCAATAGTTTTATTAATGGCCGTGTTGTCGTTATTGGCTGGTACTATACTGTGTATATTGGTAAGCACTAAAAAATATATTATTAACACAGGGAACCCAATTACTATTATTAATCACCATGCTGTCATTATTGGCTGGTACTATCAGCTTTGTATATTGGTAAGCACTATATCATGCAGGACAAAATATATTATTAACACAGGGAACCCAATTACTATTCTTAATCACCGCGATGTCATTACAGTTCCTGCGCCATCTTGAAAGGTAGCCGGGCCTTTGCATCTAAGCGAGACTAACGTTGAGCTTGCAATGAGAGAGACCTTTTAACACCTTGCGGGACAATTGTTCACGTGTCTCTACCATTGCAAGTTCAACGTTCGTCTCGCTTCGATGCAAAGGCCCGGCTACCTTTCAAGATGGCGCAGGAAACTGTGAAGGGGACTATATGGGCTGTTCTTATAATGGTAAGCACTACATCGTGAAGGGCAATTCATATACATAATTTGCAATGCGCCTGCGCGCCAAATAGAACGAAGAAGGCATTCGGTCGCCATTTTGTTTGAAGTGTGTTTTTTTTTATTTATTTTTTTATTATTTTACGTTTCGGTATTATATCCATTGTTTAACTTATACCTGAAGCAAATTAGGTACTCTGTGTTCGGTACATGAAGGAGACGCCATGTTGTTAAGTCAGTAGCAGAGCTAATACTACTGAATAGTTTATTTGTTTGACACAGGAAACGATTTCTTATCCTCTACGAACATGTTACATGTCTTCGTTCTTGAAGGGTGTGTATGAATACACGTGGTGTGCCTTCGTTTCCATGACAACCGTAGGGTAAGTCACGCTCCATCAATGCTACTTAAAGAATTTTGTATGCACTCAATTAGCAACCCAATCTGTCATAGACCCAATCGGCTATAACGCGTTGCTATGTATGTTTCAAATCTTTTGGGAATGAGATTCTTTGTCTTAATTATGTATTTTCGATATCACGTGGAAAATGTTTGGAAAAAAAGTTTTTATTCCCAGAGGTTTTTAATTGGGTGGAAACGTACATAGCAACGCTTTACCCGATTATGTCTATTAAGCGAAAGATGCAACTTTATATTTATGTACGTATCAAAGATATGCCTACTGTTGTTCTGTTGCTCTCAACCTGTTAAAAAAAAAATCTCGCGCGCTAATCAAAATCTTTTGTTACTTGTCACCTACAATACCATATATGGTAATGGTATTGTTTTCAAGATTGCATACGGTATCTTTGATACGAATTAATGACGCAAAGATGACATCATATATGTTCATAAATCACACTATATAGTCAAACTAGAGGACGGACAAATCGTCTCGAGGGGGTACGTTCTCAAGGGAAAAATCGTCCGTTCAAATTTTTCATCTTATGTGAATTCAACAAAATAGACGACTTGTCTGTCTTCTAGTGTGAAAACCGCTATTACCAATATAAATTTTACAGTTTGTACTGTGGGTTTTGTTCATAGATATGGCGATCTTTACCCAAGGTCGTTTCAGGGACGTATATTTACTCTCATCTGGTTCATCGTTGGATGGGTCATTTTATCTATCTTCGTTGCCACGGTTTCATCGTCTCTCTCTGTCAAAATTGTCGTTATCTCAAAAAACCCAGTTCAAGGAGGACAGGTGGGTACCGCGAAATAATGGTCGGTAAGGCTGCTCCATCAACGATTTTTGTTGCTATGGAAAGGTACTCCCTAACAACCAAAATGGCGGCGAATTTGAAATTTTGCGAGACAGTTTTCTCTCATTGATTTCTTATTAATTACTTATTGCAATTCTTTTTAATAATATCTAAAAACTTAATTTCCACAAAAAATATTTCTTGGTTGAGCTCTCGAGCAATTACAGTAGTTAAGGTTTTGGTATTCTTGGTTTTTAGACGTATATGATACATCGAATCGAAATATGGCGGCCACTTTGAATAACTTGCCTTGCCAGCCTCGCATAGGTGTGAAAACTTCACCCAAGAACAATGGGAGGTCGCCCAATTTCGATTAGTTCCGTGAACTTCCCCTAAGAGCAAAATTTTTATACTTTTTTATATAATTTGAGATGTGTCTATATACGCGTTTTCTATCAGGTTGGTGTAGTGAGGCGTACACCAGAGCACAAGGTAGCCATGACCATCAACGGAACTAAAGGGATTCAATGTAAGAAAACAACTTTATATATTCAAAATCTTTAATATTGACACCATAGGGAGCACAATAGTGCTAACAACAGAAAAGTCAATTTCGTTTCACCACAAGAGCCAAAATAACCCACTGCTTTCGATATTTTAGTACACAGTTTGCCCGAAGCTTCAAATTATTGGTTCATTTGCGTATGACCACTAACATAATGCTAACAACAGAAAAGTCAATTTACTTCACCACAAGAGCCAAAATAACCCACTGTTTTCGATATTTTAGTAGTTTGCCCGAAGCTTCAAATTATTAGTTCTTTTGTGTGTGACCACTCAACCAAAATATTGAAAGTTGGCTGCTGAATAAATTATCCCTTCACAGTTATCCTCGCCATTTTGAATGGTAGCCACGCCTGCATTCATTGTTCACACAGGAAGCCCACATCGCCCACCAAGTGACACCACAATGTTTTAATATTTTTTTCTTCTATATCTAAGGCAGGGAATATTTAAACATTCACGAGATGCTGCAAGACCTTAACGATGGCACAATCGACGGGATTCTACTAGACGCTTTGACTTCAGATAATCTCAACGAATCTGTTCTTCCGCCATCTTTGTTTCAAGTCGCAAAGACGTTTGACCTTGAGATGAATTATGGGATAGGCTTGTCACGTGACGCAATAAAACTTGAGCAATTGTTTATTGAATACCTAAAGAAGCATCCAGTTAAACTTGTTTCTAATAAAGAAACTCCCAAGAAAAACAGTTCGATTCTTGGTGAAATGGTAAATCAGGTGAGTTTAAAATATAAATAAAGCAAATATAAATAAATCATTTTTCCCCATCATTGAAGGTTGTTAAAGTCTAATCTTCTTCAATATATATATTGAAGGAATAGAAAACGAGGCAGCGTGCTCTATCGAGTCATAGAGCACGCGGGAATTTTAAGAAGACGAGAGAAGCGTTAGGAGAAGCACGACGCGTAGCGGAGTGCTTCTCAGCGCTTCTCAAGTCTTCTTAAAATTCCCAAGTGCTCTATGACTCAATAGAGCACTGCTGCTGAGTTTTCTATTTCTTTTATAAAATATTCAGTAGTTAAAATCAAACGAATCGACGCTCCGTGCACTGTTGAGTTATAGAGAACGCTTCTCAGCCAATCAGAGCGCGCGATTTATATCAAATATTTTATATGATGATATGGAATTTCTTCCATGTGAATATGTTGAAATACTCTTTACAATGTTTATTATTTGTTTAGGGCTGTTTTCAGACGGTTTTTCATTCAAGGGCTATGGTCATTACTATGCGTTAGTTTGAGCCATTCGTTGAGGGTCGCACTCGGTCAGGACTTGTTGCGTTAATCTACCTCATTTTCCCAAATTTATAGTTTATCCAACAGCACATACCTAAATGATGCATTTCAATCTCGAGCCCAGAGTCACGTCTTGCTTTTTGTCAGCGGTCTTATGTCGCCCGACATTAGACTCTGGGGGAACGGAATTTTCAGCTCCAATTTTGGAGTTCCGGTTTGGAATGCGCATGCTTAGTTAATATTATAATGATCTGTTGGTTTGGGCACCCTGTGTTACTTAGTACGTTAATGACATTCAAAATATTGTTGACCTAGTAGCATTTTAAATATTTTCTAAGCCAAAATATAAACATTTTCCTCACTTATGAAACATTTAAAGTTTAGGAAGGTTGTTTAACGGCCATCAGGATTTATATAATGATATAAAAACGCGTCTGGATTTATTTATAGTTTTCCAACGGTTATTAGTTTGCTTTCGTGGTACGATTGACCTTTAGTAAATAACTGGATGATTGTCAAGGTTTAGAATAGTTTAAAGGAGTATTTTGTGTGCATTCTAATTTGCTTCGCGACTCGATAATCATCGCTTAGCGGCGATACAATATCTCTTCGCTCCGTGACTCGTATACACCTAATTGACGGGGCGAACGGCGATTGGTGATTGGCGATTGCGGGACTGTGGATAATACGAATTTCTTCTTATTCTATTCTAAATTACCCAAACATCGTTAAGCGATGACCTTAGATGGATGTCTCAAAGGTTTCGCTGAACGGTGGAGGCATTGTTTGGGTAATTTAGAAACGAATAAGAAGGAATTCATATTAACCATCGCCAATCACCAATCGCCCCGTCAACCTTTTTTGAATTAGGTGTATATTCCATAAACGACGATATTTAAGTTCTTTAAAAAGAACCGTTGACGTCGTATTACATGTAATCGTAAAATTTACATTCTGAATGTACATTTGTTTACATGATGGACCAATCAGAGCTTTTACTTCGTCTGTTTCCGGTCTGACCATTGTATTTTCAAGGGCCAATCAGCATAAGCAGAGAATTCCGGTCCCCCAGAGTCTTACGTTACTCGGCTGGCCAAGAGGAACGAAGGCTCGGGGTTCGAGATTGGATGCATTTATTTTAATTCAAATTTAATAATAATAATAATAATAATAAAAATAATAATAATAATAATAATAATAACAACAACAACAACAATAATAATAATAATAATAATAACTTTTTTAACGTCTCAATCTTCTAGCTGGACGCTGTGCGCCTTACTTATCGGGGAGACTCACTCACACTCACTACCTCTACGCTGAATATTTTGCACACAACTCGGCTCACATGTTCATTTTTGCTGAGGGAGGAAAACCGGATAACCCGGAGAAAAACCCTCGTGGCATAGGAGAGAAGAACATATCAAACAAACAAACTCAACTCACATACAATCCATGCCTGAGCCGGGACCCGAACCTGGACCACAGCGGTGAGAGGCCAGCGCTCTCACCGCTAGGCCACCCACAATTCAAATTCCTGTTTAGCTTGTTTAACAATGATAAATACCCAGGTGATAAAAGGAAATCGCACGTGGTACGAGACAGGGTACTTGAAGGTACCTGATACGAAAACTTCGGACTATTTTTTTATAATCGCCTCTCCTTCGGCAAATTGTTGCTAATTAGACTTTTAATTTTCTTTATTTACTATTTTAAATTTTTGTTTATATTTTTATAGCCTCAAACACCGACAAATTCACCAAAGAAAATCAAAGAAATGGAAATAAACTTTTTCGATCCCAGTAACACCCTCTACAAGAAAACTCTATTCTTTACATCCGGGTTCTTAGTTGGTGTAACAATCTGTGGTTTGTTTTACCATCATTTGACGTCACGAAAAAAACTCGTAGGAAAATCCAAACAAGGTGAGAGGGATTGGGCTTCCTGTGTCGAGTAATGCTCCAGTTTCACACACCAGCAAACAAACAGAAACACAGACAAGTAGGCAGAAAAAATACTTGAAAAAAACAACAAACAAACAGACATCTTACAAGTGGACAAATAGAGCAGATTTCGTATGACTATGAAACATTCACGGTACTTACACGGTCAAGGCACGGCACGGCACGCTAAACAATCTAGAAACATCACGGTAGCGGCAAGGCACGCACATAGCACTGAACGTTTCTGCACTAAACACGCAAGCAGACAGTGATACAAGCAAACAGACACTGAAACCAACAGACCCGAAAAACAGAACGATAGACATATTGAAGAGATATATATGCTCAGTGGCAGTAGGCCTAGTTTGGGACCTAAACTCGCCTTAACTCGCAGCGAGTTTGGGCGAGTTAAGAGAAAAATCAAAATTTCAATGCTGCGAGTTAAGGAAAAATCCCATAATTTGGAGTGACACTAAAAGAACATGACTTATATGTGTATATTTCAGCTTTGTGAGATGAGGTTAAGGCAATTCCCTGTGCATTATGACATTGAGTAATTTACTGCGAGCTTGTGCGAGTTAAGGTCCCAGACTAGGCCTGGCAGTGCCAGAGGCAGATAAAATGGATAGAATTTCAAAACAAAATAACAATATAATAAAGAGGAACTGAAGAGGGTGAATCTGTATATTGATAAGACTCGTGTTAGGTAATAACTTAGTGTTCAATTATCCTTGCAGAACTGGTAGAGAAATGTCGTCGACAAATAACTACACAGGAACTAATAGCCGACCAACGTGAACTATTACGAACATTCTACTTTCAATTTCTTCATGTAGCCGAACAATTACGTGAGAAACACAGAAAAGAACAACAGTTATTTTTTAGAAGATCAGTAGGGAAGCAAAATTCGCATAAATACTGCCTGATACCAATTCGGGGACGACAACATCCCAGGGAGGATTTGCCAGAACATATAACTCCTAAACCAGTTATTAAACACCATAGGGAATTTGTAGAAAATGGTAATAAAGAAACAGTGCTTTGATAACATTTACAATATTCACCAGAACCCATTTAGACCCCGTCTACACGGATCCGGATACTTTTGAAACCGCATACTTTTTGATGCGAATCGGCCTATCGTCCAGTGAACGAATCCAGTGAATCCGGTCACCGAAGCCACATACTTGACGGGTGAATCCGAATTGGAAACGATCAACAGAATTCGTGTAGACGCAAATATTTCTATGCGGTTTCAGCCGAATCGGATTCCGCGTGTAGACGAGGCCTTACATTGCTACCAAACAGCTCTATTATGAAGTCAGCATTGCAACCAGAAGCATGACGTGAACATTGCTAACTAGGCTCCATGACGTCATCATTGCAGCCAGAACCTTGATGACGTCATCATTGCAACCAGAACCTTCATGACGTCATCGTTGCAAACAGAACCATTGTGAAGTCAACACTGCGGACAGAACCTCAATTACGTCATCATTTCTATCAGAACCTCAATTACGTCATCATTGCAATCAGAACCATTATGACGTTAACATTGCTAACTAGCCTTCATGACGTCATCATTGCAGCCAGAACCTTCATGACGTCATTGTTACAAACAGAACCAGTGACGTTAACACTGCGAACAGAACCTCAATGACATCATCATTGCAACCAGAACCATTATGACGTCACTATTGCTAATAGAACCTCAATGAGGTCATTATTTCTGACAGAACCTTCATGACGTCATCATTGGTATATGAACCATTATGACGTCATCATTGCTTTATCTGTGATAATACTTTATAAAACTAATAACAATGCAGATCAAAGAATGTACAATTTATTATCATATTTATTATTTTTGAACATTTATAATTAATAACGTGTGTGCTACACCAAGTCAGTGTGCTGAGCCATACTACCGAAAAACTCCGGTGACAAAAGATATCATTTCTTCGCTTTATATTTTTGTATCATATTTATTTTATGTATTAAGAATTTGTTAATTTATACACTTCACGATATACAACAAAAAGAATTAAAAAAAAGCAATATTATACTAGAGGGGATTTTGGTTATTGTCTATTATTGTCTACATTTATCAGTATCGCATTCAAGTCAGGTTTTTCACCTAATAACTGTAGCACATGCACTCTCAAACTAACTGTACCCAACTAAATATGCACACATACCAACCCAACTAAATATGCACACATACCATGGCCAGAATATAGTTGCATGTACACTTCAACACGTTTACAACACTTCAAACAATGCAATGCTTATAAGGCCCGGGCAAACGGTTTCAACATTTGCTTCAACATCCGTTCGATTTTGTTGAATGGCAATGTTTAAACGCTTTTAAATTCTTTCAACATTGTTAAAACGTGTTGAATCGATGTTGAAACAGTTTAAAAGCGTTTAAACATTGCCATTCAACAAAACCGAAAGGATGTTGAAGCAAATATTGAAACCGTTTACCCGGGTCTTAATTTTTCTGTTGTTCATTTCCTCACGGGAATGAATGAAGGAATTGGGAGGCGAGATAGGATGTCAGTTATTTTACTGATTAGCAGGCTTACACCATGTCAAATTTCTATTATTCATTTGCTTGTGGGAATGAATCTTTTATTAGCATGTTATTTTACTCGCTCATTAGCAGGCTTATACCATGTCAAACAGTGCGCAGTCTTGATTTATCTCTATTATTAATTTGCTCGTGAGAATGCCGTGATCTTTTATTAGCATGTTATTTTACTCTCTCATTAGCAGGCTTATACCATGTCAAACAGTGCGCAGTCTTGATTTATCTCTATTATTAATTTGCTCGTGAGAATGCCGTGATCTTTTATTAGCATGTTATTTTACTCTCTCATTAGCAGGCTTATACCATGTCAAACAGTGCGCAGTCTTGATTTATCTCTATTATTAATTTGCTCGTGAGAATGCCGTGATCTTTTATTAGCATGTTATTTTACTCGCTCATTTGCAGGCTTATACCATGTCAAACAGTGCGCAGTCATGATTTATCTCTATTGTTCATTTGCTCGTGAGAATGAATCGGGAGGTAACACTACATGCTAATAAACGGTATTTTATTAACCCCGGCATTGATTAGCACGCTTGTAACGTGTTAAAACATTGCAGTTTTGATTTATCTCTATTGTTCATTTGCTCGTGAGAATGAATCGGGAGATAACACTACATGCTAACGAATTTTCATAACCCATTAATTAACACGCCTTATAACGTGTTAAAACAATATACCTTGATTCCCAGTCTTTATTGTTCAATTACTCTATAGACGAGGGAGGCGAAACAAGATTATTAGACCTCGATAATATGTCGCATCTCACTATGCCGTATCTAACGCAAATGAATTTATACAATAGTTTTTGCTCATTTGCATTAGATTCGGCACATATGAGATTAGACGTCTGAACACTAGGCTGAACTGAGACCCCGGCTACACGGATCCGGATACTTTTGAAACCGCATACTTTTTGATGCGAATCGGCCTATCGTCCACACGAATCCATCGAATCCGGTCACCGAAACCGCATACTTTTACTTGAATCCTCCGGATACGCGGATTCGTGTGGACGCAAATATTTCTATGCGGTTTCAGCCGGATCGGATTCGTGTAGACGAGGCCTCATTTACATCGTATTTTGTTTTTTTGCATGCATATGTGATGTTGACGAAAGATAATTAGATGTGGACAAAGTGAAATTAAAAGTTAGTTCGATCAATATATAAACAGGTGATGACGTTAAAAATATAAAAACACGAGTAGAAAGAAAATAGATGAAATAGAAATGAAGAAAAGATGAATATTGAGGGCATATCAAATGGGAAAAAGATGGACAATGAGAATAAAATATATAAAGATAAAATGGATGCCGGGATACTCCGGGAGGACTTAATAAGATACTTAATAATGAATGAATACAATGAAAGAATGAATAAATAAATAAATAAATACACGAATGAATGAATGAATAAATAAATACACGAATGAATGAATGAATGAATGAACGAATGAATGAACGAACGAATGAATGAACGAATGAATGGATGGATGGATGGATGGATTATCTAATTATCTGCGGTATTGTCCGTCAGCGGAAGAGACCTTTTCACAGTTTCGTTCAGTGACCACGAATAATAGTTCCAAGTCGAGGAACTAATTTATCATGCGCACCAACGTCAACCTCGTCTTGGAACTATCATTCGTGGTCACTGAACGGAACTGTGAAAAGGACTCTGATGTCCATTAGAACACTTGGATTGGAAAATGTGAAGGACTGTTTGCATTTTATAGTATGGATACGAGTCATGAATATATAAAATGAATGAATAAATAGATGAACAAGTGAATAAATGAATGAATGAATAAATTGACGGGTGATTGTATGAATGAGTTGAGGTATAGATGAATGAACGAGAGACTGAATGGATGAGCAAATGAATGGATAAATGAATAAATTCAAGGGTGATTGTATGAATGAATGAATTGATGTGTGATTGTAAGAATGTATTGATGACTATATAAATGAATGAATGAGAGAGTGAATGGATGAGCAAATGAATGGATGAATGAATAAATTGAAGGGTGATTGTATGAATGAATGTATTGATGACTATATAAATGAATGGACGAGAGAGTGAATGGATGAGCAAATGAGTGGATGAATGAATAAATTGAAGAGTGATTGTATGAATGAATGTATTGATGACTATATAAATGAATGGACGAGAGAGTGAATGGATGAGCAAATGAGTGGATGAATGAATAAATTGAAGGGTGATTGTATGAATGAATGTATTGATGTGTGATTGTATGAATGAATGTATTGATGACTATATAAATGAATGAATGAGAGAGTGAATGGATGAGCAAATGAATGGATGAATAAATAAATTCACGGGTGTATGAATGAATTAATTGACGATTGTATTGATGAATGTATGATAAGACAAATAGGATGGATTTAAAGAGAGAATAAATTGATGCTCTTAAAGGGCAGATGGATGTATGGATTGATAAATCAGAGATATAGCCGAGTGACAAGGATTCATTCAATTTCGGACTGAAATTACAATAAAAACCCGCATAAAAAAACTGGATGATCTTTCCTCTCAGATTGAAGTGATTTCATACAAAATGACATATATATGATTGGGTGCAGTTTAATTTGAAAATGTTTAGCCTGAAAGTTTTTTTTCCACTGGCTTTCTTAGACGGGTTTTATATTTACTATATAAATATATTTACTTTTGTCAAAGAAATAATAGTTTCATAGAAAATAAATGAATACTTATATAGGTGTGATCAAAGCCAATGTATGCTATAATAAGTCAATATTAACAAAATAAGAAATGAACAAAAAAATTTCATAATTTAGAGCATAAAACTATTGTATATATATGTATATACTTCGACGAAGGGCTAAATCTTTAAACGTCAGTAAAGTTAAGTCAACATTTTTTACGGTGTTACAATTTCATTCTATTACCTATCGTTTATATCAAACACCGACGCAGCCTATACTAGTTTATACTCGCTAGTTTCCATTTATTGCATATATACACTACCATAATCAAATGAATAAAAAATCGCAAGAAAAATAGATGTGCAAAGACAAGAAAGGATCACATTTCAAAGTAGAACGAACATAGAGCAAAACGAATGTAACTTAGAACTGTAAATATGCAAATGAATTTAAAAGATTTGATGGTATATCAACGGTAATGAAAATGATCCCCAATGTAAAAAATCTATTTAACGGCCAAAAAAATACACACTTAAAAAATAAGGATTTAAAAAAATGAAAGATCTATTATTAACAATCCGAAATAAGAGCGTGATGAGAAGATATATAAAACAATTTATTGTTCATTCTTTATAAAGAAGCCATCACTATGACAACACGATATTAGTGCATTTTTGGATTGAGTTGATCAATTGCCGCTTTCCCGTCGGTAATAGCGACTCATAAGAACACTTATTGAATAAAAATTATTAATTAAGAAATAAGGTCAATAACGATTAAGCCGGTTAGACTACACCAATATTAAATATCCGTTGCCTCCATTCGGCGATTGGTCGGCACTTTACATGTTAAGAGCTGTATTAAAGACTGTTTGGTCGCGGATATTATACGAACGAGGAAGGGAAATCAAATCAAAGGAGTGATTCGAGATTATTATGACCTTACTTCTTCTTGCCAGTTTTGATTGATAACACTGGGGAAGTCTTGGGTTGGATCATAAACTGAATAGAAAATAGAAAAGATGAATAGGAAAAGATAGAAAGAAAGAATGAATTGGTGAATAAACGAAAAACAAATGAGTGAATGAAAGGGAGAAGAAAGAGCGAAAAAAAACTGAGAATAAGAAGAAAAGATATATTATGAAAAAAAATGGAATCAAAGCACTGCTTTCTTTTTTATATATTTAATTAAATTATTGTATCAGCACATTAATCAAAACATGATGGCAGGATTGACTATAAAAGTCGAACTCTTTCCAACACTGAATAAAGATAAAAAGGTTACGATTTTTTATGAACTTTTGAATAATAGTCTTCATTGTGAATCATAAATTCACTAACGGATCAAACTGCACTCAAGAGATTAAACATTTTCGTTTGCGCTCCATTAACTATATCACTATCATATCAAATATACGAAAACATAACTGTGAAAGCAACGGGAAAACACAAATATTTTCCATCAACAAGAAACGAATAAAGATAGTGAGATTATGTGTTATTTAGGGTATTCCAGCTTGTTGCGAGATGTTAATTGTCATGATATTTCTCAAGTGTTATCTCCATAATGAAAAGTTGATTGGTTTTCGAGTGGGTTCGGTTATCGATCGCACCTAATAATTGCAAAGATAATGATATCACTCAATAATATAAGTGTCTGTAATAACAACAAGATTACCGTCGCCTCCCATTAGATCTCATCTCTGTAGTTTGCGCAACTGGAGGGAAACCGCTAAGTAGTTAAAAAACTTTTGTTATTAGACTTTAAGTGAAGCATGATCGGCCCGCATCAAACTAAGGACAGATTGTCGGCACCAGCCCCCGCTTTAATTCCACCGAAAGGAAACAATCGCGATATTAAAATTGTTCAAGCAAAAAGAGCGGGAAAATCCGATGAAATTGCCGCGTGCGCGCATGTGAGAAAGTGACTGCTTACTCCCTCTCCCCTAGGGTTTGCTGCGCGCTTTCTTAGCTTTTATTATGTGAGAAAGTTACTGCTTACCTATCTCCCCTAGGGTTAAATTTATGAATGTGTCCGGTTGGGTAGGAAGGGGTAATTTTTCCACATGTATTTTATTGTTTATTCAAATGATTTTCTGTAGGAAAAAAGGTCATCACTACTATCTCGCTTCGTTTTTGTCTTTTCTGTTCAAGACTATCGACTTAAAAACTTCGTTTACTTGGATGCGGTCGACTTGAAGTTCAGTAATAACATTGATTTTTCATGCTTTAATTTAAATAGAAAAAGCGAATTAAAGTTTTACCAATGTGGTCATTCAGTTCGTTATTCCGAATTTATCATTTATCAATTTAAAGTTTTTGCTGCGATAAATAGCCATTTATTTTCGAGTGTCGATAAGCAAGTCATCGTTGACACACAGCACCTAGAGATTATTAAATCTTCGTGTTTTGTTGTTTGTAATTAAAAATCATTTATCATTAGTTAAATGTACATTATTATGTTTTGGCTTTCGGGGGTGCTTTCCTTCATATAAATTGTATTTTCTTCCGCTAGCTCTGCAAGGTTATTTTGATCGTCGTATTTAGCGTCGAATGTTTACTGTATTTTGAGTCCAATTTTCCGTTAATTTGAAGTCGAATTATGAATGTTTCTGATAGTACGAATTATTAGTGCAATCATTGTATCTTTAAAATCTCATAATACTCTTGATTTTAATCGAAAATCGCACGTTAAGGCGAAAATTATGACAATTAGAAACACAGCGTTAAATACCTAATGAGAAATCAATTAAGAGCCATTTACGCTTATTTATCTAACTCCTCAAATTATCCCACTAATTTTGACTCTTGTGATTTCGCGAAGGCTTCTAAAGACGCCTGTTCATTTACTCGCGAACAAGACGCTAAATGAAAAGCAAGATTTGAGCCTGCGCCGCCAATGAGAGCAGAGGATTTTGGTGGATTAATTCAGTCGGCTCTTGTATAATCCAAGTTGATCCTGTTAGGTTTAAGAGATGTTTCTTTGATTGCTAGTCTTGATTAGTCCAATTAGTAGTATTTTACAGAGGTCGGTCGTTAAAATCTAATTCTGGTTTGACTGTGTTTCTGCGAGAACAAAAGCTTCCTGAATTGAGAAATTGTCACGGATGTGGCATCGGATACAGTTAATGAAAAAAATAAAATTTCATTTAAACCACTTTGGGGTGAATTTCAAACTAAATTACCTTGCCAAAAATAAGTTGTCTAATATTAAATATTCTCTCGTTGGGTTGTGATAAAAATAAAATGTAATAAAAACACTCAAACTTGCAACAATTCGTGGAAGAAGAACTCGAATAATTTGATGGATAGTAACAATAAGCTTCCCCAAAAGAGATATTATACTTTATCTCGAGTTATGATAAAAATAAAAACCCAAAATTTCCTTCACTTCATGTTTGTTTTCGAAACAAAAAGGACTAGAGTAGGTTTGATGAAAAGTAACCACTACCTTTCTAATATTGACGAAAGAAATCCGTCTTTCTTCACATAATCAATATGTATCGACACAGGCTTAAGTCTATGGCCTACAAACTGACAAAGGCTGTCCCCAATAAAGACCCAAAAGATGATTATTGTTTATATATAATTTCCTGTTTTCAAGAAGGCTCTCTCATTAACTCGTGCGCGGCACCTTAAACTTGTTAATTATTGGATGATATTAATTAAAGAGTTAATTGTCTTTCAATGGCTTTTGACAAGTCGGGTGAGACAAGAGATAAATCCTTACGTACTGAATCACACATTAAGCCGTGCAAAACACCGAAAATAAACACTTATCAAAACTCGAATTTTTCCTTCTGTAATGCTTTAAGCCTGTGGAGTATTTACTACGGGGAGTGAAGGATGTTATTAAGATTATTTTGATTTCATTGAAGAAGACGTTCTGAAGAGGTAGCGTGCGTCTCAAGTGGCATGTTTATGCTTCATTTTAGGTCGTTAGCATTCGATTAAGAATTGTCACAACAAACTCTTTAAATGATTGATGCCGCTTAGGACACGCTACCACTCACACTTGTGTAATAATATCAACACTAACTATCACCTCAACTAGATATGTGTACGCACAGAGTTCGTCCCTTGAGGATATTACATCTAACTATATCACCACGAAATTAGGAAGTTTACTTCATTTTAATAATAATTAGCTTTACATTAGCAACAAAAACGAGAAAAATATCATTAAAAACTCTGTGATTTATGAGCGCAAACTCGAGGTGTGAAAGCTAGAAAGGCATTTGATTGAGCGGCCTTTTTTCACGTAGGTATTCAAAGTTGCACAATGCTGCTAATTGCACGAGAATCTTGTCCGTAAATCAGTATCTCAGCTCAAACCTTGGTCGGTTTGGCAGCGCAGTCGCTATCCGGCTGTCATAGTATAGCTAGACACTGTTAATTAAGGATTTCATCGAATGACACCCCAAAGATAGCGGCAATTAATATCAATTAATATCCATCACATATGTGTAAATTTCATTATTTTAAATTTTCATTTCTTGGCCACTTGTTTACTCAAGCGGCTAAACAGTGGCAGACATAGGGACGAACGGAACAAGCGAAAAATATCCACTAAATCTTGAGCTTTCGTGTCGTAATAATCGAGATTTGTCACCTTAACGCACGCTAACCGCCACTGCACAAACTCTTGGGCTACTGAGTAAGGACTTTGCTATTTCGTGGCAAGCCTTTTAATAATCAAATAATTGGGTGCTTATTAATACTCTATAAGATTGTTATGCTAATCTTGATAGAGATTAATCTTAATAAACCCTTATTATATTTTCTTTCGGGGAATGTTTTCCAAATAAAGCGAGATTGGGCACAAGATTGCTGATTGGACAGAAGGCAGCGACGTTGCTTTTTGATGTAAGATTGACCGGCTGGGTAGGACTTTCAATGGGCTGTCTTCTTGAAGACTGAACTTCAACGCCAACTTCTCTACATTCCCGTGATAACAATCTGTAAAGTTATTCTACTTCACCGTACTTTCGATATGGAATCCGTGGTTAATCCTGAGCAAAAAAACGTCTCCCTATCACATAGTATATGCGGAATTCTAGGCCTTGAAGGCTTCGAGCAGCAGAACAGTGTTGATGACAAGGGAAATTCGCCGAACTCTACTACTGAAGAAACAACACAACAAGACTGCAACGATGAGAGTGAAAATACTTTTGGTAAGCCGTTAGAAGAACACTAATTTATACTATTTTGTTTAAAAACTATCATTTTCACTTGATAAGTGTCTTAGAACAAATTACTTCTTGCTAGTCTATTAGCACGTAGTGACGAATTTTCTTGCTTCGTTGACTCGAAGCGACCGTGCTTCACGAGCTTATCAGCATTTCAAAAGATGCAAGGAATATCTAAAAGGTTTCTGAGAGGCTCCGAGTGCTCTAAATATGATCATTCTATTAGCGAGAGTGTACTTCGTTAGAAATCAATATGGTATTTTCTTCCGTAGTTTAGCAGAACTTCATGCGAAGAAAAGCTATTTATTTGTATACCATACAAGTTTAATCTTGTTCCGATTGTTTTCCAAAATTGCTTGTTCCAACAGTTATTTTTAGTAGGTTTTTCACTTGAAGCTCATCTTGTTCAAACCTACGTGTATATCCTCAAACTGTGAGCAAGAGCACTGCTGTAAAGCAGTTGTTTGTGGATATTTTCCTGCGTGATACTTCCTAATCCAGTTTTTTTCGTGTTTCTTTGTTTATTTTCTTAAACTGTGGTTATCAAAATATAAAAAGCATTCTGTGTTCAGTTGCTTTGGGATTCTAAAAGCCTGTCTTCTATGCTTCAAGCTTTTCATGACTGAATTTCAGTCTTTTTGCAAGTTATATTTAAAATGGGATCATTTGAAGCCCACATGAATGTTCCGAACGAAAAGTGAATTTTCTGCAGTTTTTTTCGTTTGTAAAAGCCATAAAGGTTTGGTAAAGACTATACAGTATTTAAAATATGATAGATAATGTATTTTTGCTCAATTTGAAAACAAGGAAAAAAATTATCATTGTTATGGCTGAGAAACCAAAAGTCTATAAATTGTGTCGCTTTATATGGAGATACTTTAAATCGCAATAATATTGGACTTAAAAAGTTGCTAATAGTACAAACTTACCACTGAACTTAAAAGTACGTTTTTAGCAAACTCTAAAAATGATCACATTTTTGAATGGATAATAAGTTCAGAATTCTAACGAAAAAAGGTTAATGATCCCAACAAAAAAGTCTTGTTTCGTTTAAAATAATAACAAACAAAAAACAATATTTTTCGTATATTGAACAAAAAAATATTTATTTGCAAGTAAAACGCCAGTTGAAAGGTGGAGAAAATTGAGAAAAAGTTTAAACTCTTTTTGTTAGTTTAATTTCTTTTGTTAACTTAGGAACTTTGTACAAAAGAGTTCTGACATTCAATTAACAAGGAAGTTGACAAAATTCACACTAAAATCGTTCATAAACACGAGATTTTGATCAATTGGCATCAAAGACTAGATTAGGCTCCTGTGTTAGTTTTGAAATACTCACACAGATGTTTGCATCTTGGTCCAATTTACTCATAGATTTTCATATTCCTCTTGGGTTTCTCTGAGAAACCCCTGCTGCGATAGTCAAATAAGTAGAGCCGTTTTCAACATTATCAACCAATTGGACTTTACAAATCACTGAAAACGTAGTATTTGGTTCTATTGAATATCAGAAAGGCAGCCCCCAAGCAAAGACCCTGTGTTCATGCCATGAGCTAATTGAATTTTGTTGAAGTTAGAATCAGCGGATAATTCAAAGTGAATGGACAAGATGGTCAAGAAAGGCTTATTTGATAATTACTGGTGACTAGTAATAAAAAGACAAGTTTATGCACAGTTCATTTATTCAACCATTGACAGCGAGGCGGCTCCCAAATAGTCACTGGAACCCTAGCTTTCAACAACACTTTAAAGATCAACAATTTACTAAAGAACAACATGAATTCTATTCAAGGTTAGTTAGGATTTCTTTTTCTCAGTTTTTTTCTCAACTCTTTCAACTATTAAGATTACAATTTTCAAAGCAAAATGCGCTTAAACAAATGTGTTCAAGTTCATTCAAATCGGTGGGGCAACTTTTTAAAGTTTCAAACTTTGACAAATCCTGATTGAATGTCTTGTTAAAATTGCTCGGTTGGAGAAAAGTTATTTCGGCTGTCACAAGCAATGCAATTATAGCTAAAAGTAAAGGCATTGAGAGGCCAATTAAAACGTCGTTTTAACATCCAATGCGAAGCTGACATTGAAATTTCTATAACTCTTTTATAAGTTTATAATTTACATCCTTTCATAGCCAAAAAACGAAATCAAATCCATTTGAACATGGTCTTTAGTACTTAAATGTTCCTTCGTTTTTTGAGTTAAGCGAAATTGATAGATACATATTGGATTTAAAGTGGATTTTCACACGGTAAAATGGAATTAGAAACTACAAGGTTATTGCAAATTAAAACTAATTTTTTAAGGGTGTTTTTGGTTTGTACTTCTGAATTTGTATGAGTTTAGTGAATTACTTTTTGAATATTGAGAGATATTCCTTTCGGTCCTTTTTGCATTCTTGCCTTTTACACCAAAAATTCGTTTGATTGGTTTCATTTTGTCTTGTTTGGCATTGTTTTCATATTTAAGCTCATCATAAAAATGGCTATTTCACTATTTTTTACATGTTTATTTTGCTTTTTATCAAGTTTATTCAACTCCTTTATTCAGCGAAAAAAAAATGATATAATTCACCATTTTAAAAATGCAGATATTTTTGAGTTTTTCTTCTTTTACTAATTTACGTTCCCAGGTATCTCAGCGGTCATAGCTTCTACTTTCTATGATTTAAAAACAAACAACGATTCTGCAACTGGCTGTATATACAAAAGAAGAAGAAAAAAGTCGCCTCTATTTTAGCTAACTTTTGTCCGTTTACAAATAGAGACAAAAAGAAAAAACTTTGTTACAGTTTACTTCAATTTTCGCTAACTTTTCTCTTCTGATTAACAAACGGCACAAAGAGAGAAAAAAACGTTACAGTTTATTTCAATTTTTGCTAACTTTTCTCCTTATTACCAAGACACAAAAAAGAGAAAACTTCGTTACTGTTTACTCAATTTTCGCTAACTTTTCTCCTTCTTCAAAAAGAGAAAAATTCAATACAATTTACTTTAATTTTCGCTAACTTTTCTCCTTATTTCCAGTAGATACTAAGGAAGAAAAAGACTCCATAAGTAACGAAAAGTCCCCGCAATCAGCATCCGTATGTTCTCAGGAACAATCAGAGATCACAGAAGTTGACTCGCCTGGCGAGATGGCCTCGTCAAAAAAGAAAAAGACGCGTTACAGGACGACTTTTAGTCAGTTTCAAATTGAAGAACTTGAAAGGGCGTTTGATAAAGCACCATACCCAGACGTCTTTGCGAGGGAGGAACTAGCGACCAAACTTGGACTGACCGAAGCTAGAATACAAGTAAGTGCATGTAATGCGATGCTTATATAGCTCTATGTAGTGTACATCTGTAATGTAAAGCATTGCTTATAGACCTATTTCAAAAATCGTTATCGAAATCAAAGCTAGTCCACACTGAAGCCTGCAAAGGATGTCGGTTATATACGAACATAATTTGTTGGTCTATTATATCATTCTTTAAAGAAATGTTTGTTTCATTTATTTCAACAACACATTAAAGAAAAGTTTGTTTCATTTGTTTCAACAACAACTTTTTATGATCATATAACACAAACATATACAACCAGAATATAGTATGAATAAATCCGTGATAGCAAGAGAAGAAACACCGACATTCTTTGCAGGCTTCAGTGTGGACTGTAGCTTTGTTTGCGACAACGATTGTTGAAAATGCTGTATAGTGCATTTAACATCCGTCCCCGTGTGCTTCTCTACTATTCATATGTACGAAACGGTATTTGAAGCGAACTGTTCAACCATGTGGACTACAATCATCAGTTAACCGATAGTTATCGTACATTTTTGCGCCAATTGTTTCCTTACAAAACCAACGCAGTCCACACCAGTTTAACCGCTAGTTATTGCTTATTTTACTGCAATTGCTTGCCTTAAAAACACCGACGCAGCTTATACTAGTATAACTGCTAGTTATCGCACATCACTTCAACATGTTCAAATGGTTTCACATACGTTAAAAAGGACACTGTACTTTAAACGCTAGTTATTGCCGTACATTTGGACACGACTTGATTCCTTGCAAACAACGACGCAGCCCTCTATTCTAACCGCTAGTTACAGTACATTTTACTTTATGAAACAAGTATCCAATTAGTCATCTTTTCTCCTCATGTTACTTTAAAAAGTGACGAACATTTGAAATGTTGATCACACTTTCCAGTTCAGTGTTATCCTATAACTTAGCTTATCTTAACCTTATAAGTTAGCTCCAATTGTAATTGCGGTTTTTAACTAATAGTTAAGTATGTGTTTTTTCTTGCATGTCAGTGTGAATTTATCACAAAGTATCAGTTGTTATAAAACTTCACACCATGAATATGACTCTTCATGCTGCATGTCACTTTTTTCCGCATTCAAGGCATTTTTACCTTTACTAAAGTACGCATAACTTTGAGTGGATCAGCAGCTAACTACTACAAACAACTTTGATTAATTACCTAGCTTGTTCGCAAGATTTATTTTGACTCATTTGGTTTCTAGGTTTGGTTTCAAAATCGAAGAGCAAAATGGCGCAAAAGAGAAAAGCTATGCGGGTTTGGACCCATGGTCGGCCCAGGCCTCCCCTATCCATGGATGCACGAACTTGGACCTTCTCCTAATCCATTCTTTTACCAAACACCACCCGTCTCTACTGGTCCTCGGGAACTTTGTAGCCCGTATCTTGCCTCCCCCTGTACTCCATATTATAAACCAAATATTAGTCCCTTTGGACGGGGGGTACCGTCTTGTAGCAGTCATCTAAGAGAGTGTGGATGTGGTTATGGAGGTGGGATTTACCCCAATGGTTCCCCGGTAGGACCCTGTGTTATATTACCCGGGTATCGAGATGAAATGGAACCAAGACCGGAGCCCGAGGGCTTAAAAACCGGGGAGCCAATACACAAGGAAAGTTCCCGAGTATCTAGCATCACATCTTTAAGACTTCGAGCCAAAGAACATGAAATGAGCTTACTAAGTTGTTATAATAGTAACTAGAGAGATTTTATATGCATCGAAAGGACACAATATTGTATATAGCTTTATCGAGAATTTTATATGTTGAACTATTGAGTATTTGCTGTATATTATATTATATCAAACTGTCAAAGAATGAACAAATCTGAAATTAAAAGTATATTGCAATCAATTGGTCGGATGTTTTTATGTCCAAAGCTTTAAAAACATGAAATTGGTGTGAAAAGCTATAAAAAATGTCCAAAGACAATAAAGAAGGAAAAAAAGGGGGGGAAATGAAAGAAAGAAAGTGTGGGTAAAGGAGAAATCTTTAGAAGAAAGCCCCCCAAAACAAAGGAATGAAAGACAAACAATAGATGATTGGTGACAAGAAAAGAGCATCAGAAAGATTGGTTGAACAAACGAATAAATATATATATACAGAGTATTCAAAATCAGTATAGAGAAAAAATAGATAAAAAGCGTGAAAAAAAGTATTAATATACTACCGAAGAATCCATCAAGTCAGCAAATTATTCACAGAGAATGCTCCACAATTGATTCACTGCTGCTGTGAAAACTAGCCAAATATCCCATTCAAGTGTCAGACAGACATTCAAATGGCTTTCCTCGGAATTTTTCATCATTTCTAATTTTATTTTATTCAATAATTATTTTTTTTAATTCTCAAAATTATTAAATGGACGCTTCTAAATTAAACTTTTCAATTCAAATCAACTTTAATAGGTTCTACATGTAATAGCCGGGAAACCATTTAACAGCCCAGACCGTTTGCACTCAAATGGTTTCCCATGGAATATTCAATGGCGCGCGTTCTTTCTTGTTATCCAATGGTAAACTATTAGGCAGCACTTATTAACCAATAAGATTACATTATTTGTAGTTGATATGAAAGTCGAATCTCAATTAAAACACGGCGCAAATTAATTGTATTTAAACAGCAGCCTTTATCATTTTAGAATAAATAGAACGTTTGATCAAGTTTAGATTTCCCAATTTACACACAATAAAAATTGTACCTTATGGTGAAGGCTTATCACTTATTTATGCTCCGTGAAATAATAATCTAGATAAGAAGAAATCTCTTAACTGATAAAGTCGGTGTGAGTGAAGTGTAAAATTATCACTATTTAACTCAATTCATGCAACGTGAAGATTAAAATGGACAAATTGTTTATAGTACTCTTTTACAAGCTTTAAAATTAAAATTGAAATTAATTCTTCTTGTGCCCACGTGCAGGATTTTATACCTAATAATAAAAAAGTCATTCCTACTTTTTAAGTAAAGGTGTGCAGAAGAGGTGTGGCTTCTTTTTCAGACATTAAAAGCTCACTTTCATCGAAGATCAAAACAAGTTAGGAATCGCTTATTTTATTTCATTTGCCGGTTAACAAAACGCCTACACTGAGTCCTAAATGATTCAAGACATCTAGCAGCGTTTTCAGTCAGATGTATAGCAATATCTAATTAATAGTTCTCACAATAATTGACGTTCCATAAAACGGTCTTTGAATAACATATAACCGATATTTAGACATCCATTGTAATAATTCCTAGTCTATTCATTCAAAGAGTTATTAAGTTAAAGCAATTTGAAGGCCATACGGCAATACAAAGAGCTTGTTTGTAGTTGTTAGGTGATAATACGGAGCCAATTTCAATATCAATAATAACGATCGTGCATCGGTCTCAAGATGGTTACAGCCGTGTACGTGAAATGAATTAACTGCACTACGGGCGAAGTAATTAAAGTCACCTTTATCAAAACATACTAAATGAAACTCAATTTCATTTGAAACTTTCAAAGCTTATTAAATGACTCTATGACTCGAGAAAAATCCGAAATCTGAAAACGATGCTGAAAAATGGTATCCTTGAGCACAGTCGAATGTTTCACATGGAAATCAGATGTAGAACTTGTTTTCATATCATTACGATCAGTACTTTTGTCAGTACATACTTCTTTGAAAAAAAAAACAATATTACTTTGCTATAGAAATAGTCAATAGACTATTTTAAAAGCAAAATAGTTTCTTTGTTACAACTGTCATATTAAATTAAAATATTACTGAAATGAGCAAAAAGATGAATTGAAACTGTCTAGGAAACTTGTATGCAATAGAAATTATCAACTATTATTCAGTTCATCATTCAGATAAAAAAAAAGCATTGAAATTATCAACTATATTATTCAACTCATCATTCAGATTAAAAAAAAAACATTCTTGTTAAACATTTGACATAATAACTAGAAAGTAGACCACAGAAATGAAGCAAATAAGTTGAATGAGAAGAATATTAATGAAACTGAAGATTTGTCCAGTTTAATAAATTATATGTCTTTTAATATGTCCTATTAATTTGAATCTTTGGATTCAGTTTTATTCCACAATACTGTTTAATAATGAGGTATTTCATTGTGGCAAAAAATTAGTAATACAAAACGGCATAAAATGATCCAAAAGGGAGTTCTATTTGCAAACAGTAAGGTAAATTGAATTTCTCAGCATGCATCCAGCCAGTAGGTTTCTCCGCAGTAATCCCTGGTGTGCACGATCTATGTCTCATAAGAAATTGAATCAAATTGGACAAACTAATAAAGAGTGCGTAATAAAAGTCGCTGAATGAATACATTTCTAAATTGGCCGCAATTATTTAAAGTGGCGATGAAATATTTCATTTAAAGTTATAAAAGTGAATCACGTTGTGAGATAACTGCTCGTGCAAAGTCGGATATAAACAATAACATTTAAACGAATTAAACATTTACCGTACAGGATTTGAACATTGTACTTTGTTAACTGACACAAAACAAGTTAAACCGGTTTATCTCGACATTAATCTAACAATATGATAAACTATTAAAAGGTTTCTACCACCCTCTCATTGGCCCTCACACTACGTACGAATCGTCCGTAAAATTTATTCGTCAAATGTAAATTCCACAAAGTCAGACGACTTTGTCGTCTCAAATTGTGTTTGTCCCGTTTTCACACCAGACGATTTGTCCGTCACAAAACGATTTGACCTTCTTCTAGTGTGAAATCATACAAGTTCGGCGCCTACACTTCGTTACAGGTCTCTCAACGAATTTAAACTTCGTTAGCGCTTACCAGAAAAAAAAACAGGGCCTGTTTTCCAGTCTTACTAGCGTAAGAACAGTTTAAAGTATTAACAAAATGAGATTTCCTTTTTTCATTCCATTTAATAGATACATGCAGTAAAGTCATTAACAGTGACCACCAAGAAAAAAACATTAACACTAAAAGAAATGTCACGTGACACCACATCAGTTGTCTCTAAATGCTCAATACTAGCATTAATTGTGGACATAGTTTTCATAATTCTTATTCGATGTTCACTGTTACCTATCATAGTGTTAAAAATTGAAATTCCAACTGCTGGAAAAAAAAAAAAAGAATCACGTGTCACTTGTCGTAGTGTTAATCTCTACTTTACGTGGACAACGTTAAGGACATTCAATATAGTATCCAGGACTTGCCGCTCCTAAAACGATTTTAAAGCCTATAAGTTGAGTTGATTTGATTAGTGAAATATGTTATGCTATTATCATCTAATAGACTGATACCGAAAGAAATTGCTATTCTTTCCTAGAAATTTGCTATTTTTTTTTGTGGCTTACAGTAGTGCAATTTTAAATGTTTTTTTCTCTTTGGTAAAAACGCCCAGGTTTGAAATTTTTCTGATAAAACATGCCCAGTTAATTACCATCATTGCATTCTTCGAAAGGCTGTTGCATTCTTCCAATCAGAATTTTGACTTTGAAATAAAAAAGCTTTTGTTGATGTTAATTCTGTAGACAAAATAGCTTACTGTTTAGTAATATTGTAAAACGCTCATTCAATATTCAGTCATAGAACTCAGAAATATATAATATTTTGATAAAAAACCTTTTGTAAAAATTAGTTCAATATTGATTATTTCAGATAGAATCTTATAACTGTTTATTAACTAGCATGATAAAAGTATAAATAGTACCTCATAAGCTCTTTCATCATCGCCATCATTATCATGTCATAATCGTTATCAGTATCATCATCACTGTCATTATCATCATTGTCATTATCATCATAAGAAATGCTTTGTATTAAATAGATGTATTTTCTCTTATTCTTAGTCACATATTTTTGTCATTTTATCCACATATATTAGTCATATATTTACTCATTTTATCTATATATATTATTACAATATTTATACGTAATTAATAATTAATAAAGACCGTTTTTATATCGTGATTGCTATCATTATCATCACTGAAATAGGTAATATAATGAAATTTGTAACACCGTAAAAAATGTCGACTTAACTTTACTGACGTTTCGAGCTTTAGCCCTTCGTCGGAGTAAAAAATACATTATCATCGTTGTTGAAAATATTATAATCCGGCGTCAGGAATATCGATTAACTACGATCTACAAGCTAATATTACTAACAACAACACACACAAACCTAATGAACTAAAAATAAGTTTTAACTTACATCGACATTTTTTTCAAAAAACAAATTTAACTAGCTATAAATAGGACTAAATAATGAACGAATCTAGATAATGCATTTTTCGAGACAGATGGCCTATTATGGCGTCGAATTAGATTAGAAAAGTTTTGTAAGATTGTATTCAATGATTTGGTTATTAGTTTATGTAATAGAACCAACACAGACAAAACGGAGCCAGTACTAATAAAACAAATTGGTTTACGTGTAAATCTATTTCTTATTATATTAGGTTTTTTATATTACGCGTGTATTCCAGTGTTAAATTATGACAAGTTAACATTCTATGGGTAATCTTTGCGCGCGTCTTATAGATACACGAATTTTGCGCCAATTGAAATTCACTCGGTGAAAAATAAGTTGGGATAAAACTCTGACGTCGAACAAGCAAAATATGGCCAAACGAATAACTTTTCGACATAGCGAGAAAGATTAAAGTGGTAGGAAGAAGGAGCTAGTGTATTTCAGTGTTAGTGTTAGGGAGCTAGTGTATTTCAGTGTTAGTGTTAGGGAGCTAGTGTATTTTAGTGTTAGTGTTAGGGAGCTAGTGTATTTTAGTGTTAGTGTTAGGGAGCTAGTGTATTTCAGTGTTAGTGTTAGGGAGCTAGTGTATTTCAGTGTTAGTGTTAGGGAGCTAGTGTATTTCAGTGTTAAGGCCGATTTACACGGCACAACTTTTTCCTACAACTATCGCATGCAATTTGATTTACACGGCACAACTTTGGTGCTAACAATAGTATAATCTGACTTAAGTCAAGTTTAAGCAACTTGCATGCGACAGATGTAGGCAAAAGTTGTGCCGTGTAATTCGGCCTTTAGTGAGCTAGACAAGTGTATTTTAGTGTTAGTGTTAGGGAGCTAGTGTATTTCAGTGTTAGTGTTAGGGAGCTAGTGTATTTCAGTGTTAGTGTTAGGGAACTAGAGTATTTCAGTGTTAGTGTTAGGGAGCTAGTGTATTTCAGTGTTAGTGTTAGGGAGCTAGTGTATTTCAGTGTTAGTGAGCTAGTGTATTTCAGTGTTAGTGTTAGGGAGCTAGTGTATTTCAGTGTTAGTGTTAGGGAGCTAGTGTATTTTAGTGTTAGTGTTAGGGAGCTAGTGTATTTTAGTGTTAGTGTTAGGGAACTATAGTATTTCAGTGTTAGTGTTAGGGAGCTAGTGTATTTCAGTGTTAGTGTTAGGGAGCTAGTGTATTTCAGTGTTAGTGTTAGGGAGCTAGACAAGTGTATTCCAGTGTTAGTGTTAGGGAGCTAGTGTATTTTAGTGTTAGTGTTAGGGAGCTAGTGTATTTTAGTGTTAGTGTTAGGGAGCTAGTGTATTTCAGTGTTAGTGTTAGGGAGCTAGTGTAATTCAGTGTTAGTGTTAGGGAGCTAGTGTATTTCAGTGTTAAATTACGACAACTTGTCATTCTATAGGTAATCTTTGCGCGTGTCTTTGATGCACGAATTCATGATTGAAGTGATGAAACATGGCAGAAAGAGGGAAGAAAGAGATTATTGGAAGGAAGGAAAGAACAAAGGAAAGAATGAAGAAATTGAAAAATGAAGAATAAAAGGGATAAAAATTAGAAACAAAGGAATGAAAAGAGAAAGGGATTCAAACTAGCAAGAAGAAGAACACTGCTTGCTTACGTATCTACAACCCAGGGAGGACTGGGGAGGTTTAAGTGATGGGTACGTTAATCGTATTTCTTAAGGGTAAAAATTAGCGATTTGGGTTATTTCAGGGTATCAAAATACCGACAATTTTTGATATACTTTAAGGTATCGAAACAGGAATATCCTATCGTTATCTGCGCTTTTATCGTTGTCTGTTTTTGTGAGTTATCTCTTAGTCTCCCTCGCAGCCGTTATTAGTGTCGGGCTTCCTGTCCCTCCAGTAACAACAGCTGCAAGGGAGACTCCGTGTCACGACTTTTATAAATGACTTCCGGTATCGCTAAGGGCCCGGGCAAACGGTTTCAACATTTGCTTCAACATTCGTTCGATTTTGTTGAATGGCAATGTTGAAGCCGTTTGCCCAACCTTTCAACATTGTTGAAACGTGTTGAATCGATGTTGAATCGATGTTGAGAGAGTTTGAACTTCTAAAACTCATGAATAATTAATGAAGAGAAAACAAAGACAAAATCACTAGCGTGAAGGAGTTTGAAATCTGATGAAACACTTGCATAAAATTAAGCCAACTTCGCTTTGAATTTCTCCAATAATTATCCAATAATTTGAGAAGTAATATCCAACACTCGAAAGAGTGATTCATCAGGTTTTCAAACACCTCAAAATGGGCCCAAAAAAACTCGGCTGCGCCTCGTTTTTTCAACCCATTTTTCGGTGTTTGAAAACCTGATGAAACACTCTTTCTCGTGTTTGATATATTACTTCAAAACTATTCAACATTTCTTTTGTTCGTGAATGTTGAAACGGAGTTGAAGTCGTTTGCCCTGCACTGTTCAACATTGTTGACTACACCCATGCGCATTTAGTGGTCTTTCAAATACGTATTAAACACGCTTCAACAATGTTGAAAGGGGGTGGCAAACGGTTTCAACAAAATCGAACAGACGTTGAAGTAAATGTTGAAACCGTTTGCCCACCTACGTTCGACATTGTTCAACAACCATTCTACAGTGTTCAACAAAATCGAACGAATGTTGAAGCAAATGTTGAAGCCGTTTGCCCGGGCCTTAACAAGTGAAAATTCCCCAGGATCTACAACAGCATCAAATTTTTGAACAAACGTTTTTGAACTAGTTAGTATTCTGAATAAGGACGATATCTATATTGCAATATGTTACATTATATACAAAAATCATATATTTTACAATTGATGCTAATCTATTTAGAAAAAGTATGCTATTTATGTCAATCTATTTAAACTATACACGTTAACTTATACTAATCTATGTAATAACAATCTAAACAAAATAATCTATGTAAATACTTGTAAATGTACGATAATTCACTCAAATTTCGAGTTGGCGAGTGCTAATTTATGATAATTAATGATAATGTATGTTATACAATCTATTTAAATATTACGTAAATGATTTCCAATATATATTATAATGTAATCTACGCTTTTCATGTAAATGTATGTGAATTCTAAATGATAGTGATTTACAAATGTTAATAAAGGAAACAAAAATAATCGAAATTTGTCGTATATGAAGCCATCATCCTTTATATTAATTTATGATAATGTATGCAAATTTATCCAAATTTAAGCTAATATATGTGGACGCTCACTAATAACTGGATAGAGAAAGAATACAAGGTATCCATCGTTCTCTAACAGATTACTTGTAATACCTATCTCAGTTTCATGCTGGACATCAATGTCGAAGTCTCCTCGGCACCTTTGTGTACTTTCTTTTGCTTTAGCGAGCGCGCAAAGCATTTCCACACCCGGAGTGTTTCGTCAGCAGCAACGGAGGCCACGTATTGGCTGTCAGGTGACATTGACATCTGTAGAACACGTGACGTGTGGCCAATCAGATCAGCGACACGTGACATGACTGGGTATTTCCAAATAGTCAGCTGGTTTTGAGAGAAACCATGTCCAGAGATGATTTCTTTGTACTCGGTGGACCATAGCAGAGATGAAACCTGAGAAATATATAATGTGACTACTAATACCAGTCGGACTCAATTCAAGCGAAACTGTTTATTTAACTTATTGTATTATTTTCCATTGTCCACCGCTAGACATATTTCTCTCTTTGCACCATCATTTACTTGATAATGTTGTCGCGATGACAACGAAACGTCGTTATTTGTATTCGCTAGTTTTCTTATTAAATTGTATTACCAAAGTTCTTCTGATAAGAGTACTAATAAGAATGGTGGTAGAAGTGGTGAAGATGATGATTACCGATGATGATGGTTGTAGTGGTGATGTGATGATGGTGGTGGCATTAAGGATTGTGATGACGATGACGATAATGACGAAAGCAACGACAACGATGATGATTATGACCATGATGATAGCGTCGACAACGATGATAATGGCAAATGATTTGGATATTAGTACAAGTTGCATATTAATAGGCCTTTTGCAACAACAGGTCACGTGACCTACTGTTGTAAAAGGAGTTTTAAGTTGCACATTGGTCATTCTTTGTCTATCTTACCTGACTCTTTGTGTCAAAGCTATTCAGACACACACCGGTCGACGCATTCCAGAAACAAATATGTCGGTCAGCGGTACCACCACCACTTGCTAGGACATTGGATTGGAACGGGCACCATGACAACGCCTGTAATTACATCACACCCCCATCACATTACATCATGTGGTGTAATCCCAAGTGTTGCTATGGTACCATCACATCACACTACAACATTACACCAGATCACACCACATCATATCTGACATCATATCGCATTGCATCACAACACAAGACATCACTTCATACCCCATGACAACACATCACACCATGCTCAACACAACACATGACAACACAACACATCACATGACAACACATCCCATCACATGACAGCACATTACACGACAGCACATCGCATCACATGACAACACATCACATGACAGCACATCGCATCACATGACAACACATCACATGACAACACATCACATGAAAACACATCACATGAAAACACATTGCATCACATGAAAACACATCACATGAAAACACATCGCACCACATGACATTACGTTACGTTGAATTGTGTTGCGTTACGTGACAGTAAATCGTAACAATAGATGATTATCGCAGATAAATTATGCAAATAAATCTAAATTCACATCATGAACATGAATCGTTACCTTGATTGCGGCTTGATGACGATTCAAGGAAAACAAAGGATTTTCATTGGTTGTTTCGCTAGTGCCAGTCAAGGGCCATATATTAACGACATTATCATTACCACCACTAGCCAGTAATTTCCCATCCAACGACCATTTGAGCCCGCAAACCTCCTGCGTGTGGCTCAGCAGTGTTCCAATATGGTGTTTTGCAACACGCACATCGTGGGTATGAATTGCTCCGCTACGACAGCCACTGCGCATGTACAGACAGCAATAATGGCGATAAAATAAGATGATAATGATAATGATTACAGATGATGATGATGACTATTGATAATTATGATGATGGTGATTGATAATTATGATGATGGTGATTGATAATTATGATGATTGATAATTATGATGATGGTGATTGATAATTATGATGATGGTGATTGATAATTATGATGATTGATAATTATGATGATTGATAATGATGATGGTGATTGATAATTATGATGGTGATTGATAATTATGATGTTTGATAATTATGATGATGGTGATTGATAATTATGATGATTGATAATTATGATGATTGATAATTATGATGATGGTGATTGATAATTATGATGATTGATAATGATGATGGTGATTGATAATTATGATGTTTGATAATTATGATGATGGTGATTGATAATTATGATGATTGATAATTATGATGATGGTGATTGATAATTATGATGATTGATAATTATGATGATTGATAATTATGATGATGGTGATTGATAATTATGATGATTGATAATTATGATGATGGTGATTGATAATGATGACGATGATGATAATGATTGATAATTTCCATGATGATACTGTTGATTACTATGATGATGGTGATTGATAATTATGATGATTGATAATTATGATGATGGTGATTGATAATGATGACGATGATGATAATGATTGATAATTTCCATGATGATACTGTTGATTACTATGATGATAAGTGATGATAATGATAGTAGATAAGTATTTCCTACCTTGAAAGAATGTAGGAGTTCCAAGACAAGGCGGAGATTCTTGACGAATGTCCACTCATTGATCGAACGCATTTAGACGCCTCAACATCCCATAGCTAATTAGAAAATAATACATGAAAAACACATGAAATAGAGCCTGTTCCGATACGAAAATGATATATAAAGATAGCAAAGATCATCTTAGGCAACATATTTTGAATCAGGAATTAACACTAGTCATAGTAACAGTAGTAGAGTAGACGCACTAAATCCGTGACATATAATTAGTACTAATTAGTACTATTTCATAAAAACATCCTTTTTTTTCTATTGTTTTATTATCAGTATTTAGTACTAAAAATTAGTATTTGTTTCACGGATTAAGTGCGTCTATTCTATCACGCTGTCGATGCTAAAGCTAAAACACGAGAACCTGTTCCGACTGGAAAATGATATATAGAGTTTATAGCAATGACCGTATTGGACAACATATTGGAATCAAGTGTTAACATTATTCGTAATAACAGTAGTATCAGGGCCAGATCCAGAAATTTGTCAGGGGTTGTCCCAATTGCAAATGAAGTGCTCTTAAGGTGTTAGTGGGTGTCCGGTCCCTAAATGTCTTAATAAAATAGGGGTAATTGCGGCGCTAGGGGGGTGTCCGGTGCCACTAGGGACACCCCCTAGAGCCGCCCCTGAGTATCGCCGTACCTGGACGTGACCATTGCTGTTCCCTACTGCAAGTATAGAACCTTCTTTAATCCACGAAACACTAGACGCATAGTCTTCTCCCTCCAGTTGCATTAAGTGACGAGTTTCGCCACTATCAGCGTTCCACACGTAAACAGCATCACCAAGGGCCAAGCCTATTAGGTTGTTACTGCCCCAGTCAAGGATGTTGAGATCTAAACAACAAGAGGTTTAGTTAGTAGTGCACCCCGGGGGAGGGAGGACACCCTTAAAAAATGGATAGGGGTGCTCGACGAACGGTCTTGAAAATGACCCTAAAAGGTACGCATAAATTAACTCAGATACTGATTTCAGACACAAAAAATATACGACCATACACATTTAAAAAAATTTTCAATATGAATAATCTAAGTTCGAAAACCGACCCTAAAAGGTACGGTGCCAGTTCGAGACCCTAAAAGGTACGCGAGGGTCTTATTTTCGACCCTAAAAGGTCCGTCGAGCACCCCTATCCATTTTCTAAGGGGGGGGGGGGGGGGGGTAGTGCATCAACTGTGAGATAATGATTCACAACAAATCAAAGCTAATCAATTGAATTGACAGATGGATAAGTAGACGCACATATATAGAAAAATAGATGAATGGATGAAAGGATAATGGGAGGAAATAGATGAATGGATGAAAGGATAATGGGAGGAATGGATAAATAAATGAATCGAAGGATAACAGGAGGAATGGACAGATGGATGGATGGATAATGGGAGGAATGGATAAATAAATGAATCGAAGGATAACAGCAGGAATGGACAGATGGATGGATGGATAATGGGAGGAATGGATAAATAAATGAACCGAAGGATAACAGCAGGAATGGACAGATGGATGGATGGATAATGGGAGGAATGGATAAATAAATGAATCGAAGGATAACAGCAGGAATGGACAGATGGATGGATGGATAATGGGAGGAATGGATAAATAAATGAATCAAAGGATAACAGCAGGAATGGACAGATGGATGGATGGATAATGGGAGGAATGGATAAATAAATGAATCAAAGGATAACAGCAGGAATGGACAGATGGATGGATGGGTAATGGGAGGAATGGATAAATAAATGAATCAAAGGATAACAGCAGGAATGGACAGATGGATGGATGGATAATGGGAGGAATGGATAAATAAATGAATCAAAGGATAACAGCAGGAATGGACAGATGGATGGATGGATAATGGGAGGAATGGATAAACAGATGGATGGATGAAAAAATGTATAAATAAATGAATTGATGAGCAATTGAATGGATGAATGGATGAATGGATGAATGGATGAATGGATGGATGAATGAATAAATGGATGAATGGATGGATGAATAAATGAATGAATGAATGTCCGATGAGTATAATAAATGAATGAATGAAAAAAAGGAAAATGAATAGATGAAGCTATACTAGTAATTGCTTACAGTAATCATCAATGACATCTGGTGCATCCAGGATTCTATCCGGTGCTTGTGGTATATGTCTTGTAGACTTTGCTTTGGGACCTGAAGGTTTACTCTGGCAATACAGCACACGCAGATTGTTCTGGTAGCCTGTCAATATTAAATACAATATAAAGATCATCATCAAACACTGCAACAACTTGTTATGGTCATAAAACACAGAGAAATGGGTCTGACCTTGTGCAGTAAATTTGTTTTCTTCCCGAAAAAGAATAATCAATATCAAAGCCCCACAGTCCATTTTAGTCATGCAATCGCTGGTTGTTATTTGTAGAGTATAAAACATATTGTATATAACTGATTGTCCAAGTGGTAGGGGTGATCAGTGTACCTTTTAGGATTAAAATATTTCCTGTGTGTACCTTTTATGGTCCTTTTAGAGTTTTGGCTCAAAAATCAGTTGTAAGGGCCATGTTTACTCTGCTTTAAACCTCCGCCGATCACCCCTACCACTTTGACAAAGGGAGTACCCCCCCCCCCCCCCCCCGGGTTGAGTCCCCTAGCTTTCCCTGCTAAAAGAGTAGCTCTTGTTGTTGACATGAGAGACTCTTCAAGCAGGGAATCCCTAGCTGTGAAGTGTGCATACCTTCTTTACTGGCTGGTGCACCAGTTTTGAAATGCAATATCTTGCTACCCTCTGCCTTGCCATCGTTCTGCTTGTCTTTACATTTCTGTGGATTTTCAAATGCTTCGTCAGGTGAGTCAGACGATTCTTCTTGGTCTTGTCCTCCATGGAGCATTTGATAGTGACCCCATTCACAGTCTGTAGCAGATCTGTATAATAGAAATATATTGTGTTAATTGGATCAGTGGTTATGGTTAGTAAGTTAAAGTTAGTAAGTAGGAAGTAAGCAGGTAGGTAAGTAGGAAAGTAAGTAGGTAAGTAAGCAAGCAAGTAAGTAACTTTATTAAAAGAGGGTGACACCTGATAGCTTACTCCGATGAGCTTGTGCTTTAGTTTACCAAAAATCATGAAAATATTCAGATAATAAATATTATAAATGAAATTTCCAAAAACTGAAATGAAAAGTCAATAATATCCAGATAACCAAGTCCCAGTTAATAAAATTTACAACCACATACAATATTACTATCATCATCAACGTCATTGACATTATTATCATCGTTATCATTATTACTATCACTATCATTGTTACTATTATTGTCAAACCCAATTATTATTGTGAATGGACGCGATTGGGTTCCCTGTGCTATACAGCGCACGTGTACTATACGTAATACAAGAAGAAGAACTTTGCAAAAGAAACTGGAGAATTCTTGCAAATAAACTTACCTGCTTGCAATAAAACGGTCTCCCTGCGATAAAGCATTCTCTAAGGGTTTCTTGGGAGTCTTCTTCGGTGATTTTTGAGGTTTGAGTGGTGTCTTACGATGGCTTTTCACGGACGGCGAAGCACTTGTACTCGTTCGATTACTTGGTAATGGCGACAAGGGTGGATTGTGCTCTCGCCAAATACGTTGTTCTTGCTTTCTTTGCCAGCGAAACTGTGGACCATTGGTTATTGGAGCTTCTAATTTCCTTAGACATTCATTTACTCCAGCTTCAAAGCGTAAATGAGCCATAATTTTGCTTCGAGAGAAAATAATTCAGAATTTAAAATTTCCCGCAAAATTTAAAATTTAAAATTCAGCATTTATACTTATAGCAAGCAGTTTATGAGTTACATTTCTCCATATATCAGAAAGGTACCTTATACTTTTATCCAAAAGAACAATATCTCAACTCCAAATGTCAGTTATTCAACACGAGGTAGGATTTGTGTTTTACATCGCTTTCTCTGGTTCAATATGATTCAAAAGTTGCCGCGTATGGTTTTGATTGGATCAGTCATCATTAGGTCCTAGTCTTCATAATTGTTTCATCACAGGAAGCCCAATAGGAATCAATTTCTCCAATCATTTAAAAATGTTTTGTTAAAACTGACTGTTACAACCTAGTGTTTTTAAAATTGTATTCTATACTGAATTCACGGTAAGGTTGGCGTAGATTAGCAGTGGGGATTTGTTAGTTTAACTGTGTGAAAAATGAAATAAAATATATCACAATGCGCCGTCAGTTACAGTGTAAATTTTTTTCAGTACATTTTCTCGCATTTTTTTGCCGCAGACAGCATTGCACAACGTTCAGTTACTCTCGGCACATTTTCAAGCATGCATTGCCAGGTCTACAAGTTGCTGAAATATTGCACAGTCCTTTTAGCACCCATGTAGCAATCGTGCTTTCTGTTAAATAAAAGTGACTGTGCACGAGAATTTTGGTAACTTTGATTCAAATGAAAACAAACACGAGTAAAATTGGATATTTTTTAATTCATATTGTACCATTAAGACATACGATAAAACGATTCATCAAATTGTTAAATTGCCTATAATGCCTTTTGCTAAACACCTAATTGCAAGAACACTGTCATGTCTTTTGTAATTTAGTAGGATAGGAATTAGTTAAAAGACAAAATAAGTTCACTCAAGCTGAACTCTTATTCCTTTGTTATTAGATTACTAATGTTCTTTTTTCATGTGACAACATTCTTGCAATTAGGTGTACGCAAGACATTGAACTCCCGTTTATTTAGCGAGAACATTAACGCAAGATGCAAGATGACATTTTACTTGTGATAACGTTTACGCAAGATGACATTTTACTTGCGATAACGTTAACGCAAGCTGACATTTTACTTGTGATAACGTTTACGCAAGATGACATTTTACTTGCGATAACGTTAACGCAAGATGACATTTTACTTGCGATAACGTTAACGCAAGCTGACATTTTACAAGCCAACGTTGCTTACGTACTTCTTCTCCGAAACAACGAGAAAATCTTTGAACGCAACGAAAGGTGAAGAGGTGCAAGAGCTAGTCATATTTACCCCATTAAACACTTTACGCAAACAGCACCATGCGTAATACTTAACCTTATGGAAACAAGCACACACGTTAAGGCAAGGAGCACCTTAAACAGTCGTTACCGGTCACCTTACGTAAAATATACCACGTTACGTATCCTGACACTTACGGACGTTTTGAAACAGAAACTAACATTTTAGGGACATATAACGGACCCGGACAGACCTGCTTGAGTAAAGTGTACACAACATTTTATTACGGACGTAGAAATATCCGTCAACGAAAAGTGAAAATCCTATATCCTATACCCAACCTTTAAAGGATCTTTTCCATATACATTGTAATTATAATTATGAGTAGAAATCCATGCGTGAAACGGTTATTAGCGTGACATATAGTTCATGACAGTATTAAGAATGACAATTTGCGTGACAACCAAGTCACTGATTTTTAATCTTCTAATGAGCGGAATCCCTGTTGAATTTGTTCAGCCAGTTCGTTGAAGTCGGCCCTGATTTTGGCCTCGCCATCTTTAACGGGGTCCTGGAGATGCAACAATACAGATTATGTTATACACAGCGTAGAGAAAGTACACCACTTTGAGAAGGGATGAAATTATTGGATGGGGTGAAAAGGAATGCGAAATAAAATGGGAATAGTTATTGTAAAGTACTTCTACAAAAAGGTTTTGTAATTTGGTATTCTCTAATTTTGCAATAACCATAATGCCTTCTGTTTCGGGGATAGCTATTGTAATTCAAACCAAACCGCCAATTGTATTTTAAATAAATCAAAATTGAATTACAAGATCTACCCCACCCCCTCCCTCCCCCAAACAGACAGAAGGCATTATGGTTAGGTGAAAATAGAGCATGATGGGAGAATAATAAATAAAAATAAAAATAAATCAATCAATCACTTTTTTTAACGTCTCAATGTATTTAGCCAGTGGTTAATTGGGGAGACTCAGACACACACTCACTACCTCTACGTTAATTATTTTGCACACAACGCAGCTCACATGTTCATTTTTGTGAAATGACAAACGTACCTTGAATTTCATAGAGCTAAGCGAGTAGATTAAGTTGCCCATATTTTCTTTGATATATGCCCAAGTTACTTTGTTATCTGACTGGGCAGTTGTCTCCACGGAGTGTCTTGCTTGGTCAAAGAATAGACATATGTTTGACAACATGCCTACTGTTTTGTAGAAAGGACAGAAACGGTCGTATGGTGTATAGCCATTCTGTTGCAGAAAATCGTCTTTGAGAAGCTTGGCAACTTCTAGAGTGATTTTGTCTGACTCAGCTAAGGAACTCTGGGAAATAAGTGAGATATCATTACGTTATATAAATAGTCGTTATCATTGACATCACTATGATTACTGTCGATAAATATCATTATTATTATCATCATCATCACCACTACGTCATAATAACCACTATTATTATCATGACCATCAATAAATATCATTATCATTACCATTATCATCAATGAGCACCATCATCATTATCATCATCATCATTGCCACTACAATCATCATCATCATCATACCCATTAATATTTTATCATGACTAGTATCACTATCAATGTCTATCACTATCGTAATCATTATTGATAAATATCATTATCATCATAATCACCATTATACATCATTTAACCTAGACAACTTACCTTGCCGACAAGCTGCACAATTTCTGATAAATCTTCTTCTTCTTGAAGGATTTGTTTCACCTAGAATAGTCAAATATATCATTTTTTAGTATCAAAAAGCTCCCTTCCTCTACCTTCATCATCCTTTTTTCCTCTTCCCAATCCATATAAACAGGCTAAGTTCGATAAGTTGTCTCCCCCGCAGCCGTGTTTAGGATGTCACGCAACGTCATGCAACGTTCCCTCATCATACTGAGCTAATATTGCTGGAATTTGGACATACTCTTTTATATATAATACATCTGTTACTCCAATAGTTATACAGCAGTGTAGTAAGCACCCACTTAGTAATGTTTGGTATAAGATTTACAAATCAACTACAGTGGTCAACCATTAAGCGGTCACCCTCTATTAGGTGGCCACAATAAAAAGGTCCCAAATCTATTCCTATACCTATTCTATACCTCCAACCTCTATTAAGCGGCCACTTTGGAAAGTCCCAAGGGTGACCGCTTAATAGAGGCACCACTATACAAAGAACCATATGAGCTTTCAAACTAAGCATCCATTAACATGAGGGCAAACTTGTGATAAAAAATAAACTATTCTATGATACCTTTGTTCTCAGTGCTACAAAGTCAGGATAATTCTTGTCATAGAAGTCATCCAATGACCTCATGTACTTGCTGTAACTGATGAGCCAATTAATGGAAGGGAAATGCTTACGCTGAGCAAGTTTTTTATCCAGTCCCCAAAACACCTGCAAAGTTCAAGTTTATTTTAAATAAATATCAATATTTACAAGGTTACCACCCTCCCTGCAAATCACAATAATTCTATACTTATTCTATGTTTATTTTTATTCATTAATTTAGCTAGTTCTTTTTAACAATAATTATCTTTTCACATTACATGTAATTTTCTTTTATTTTTTATGTACTATTATTTAAGGCGGGAGACGCCTTGCATGGGACTTAGAGTCCCGTTCGCACTTTCCTCTTTGGGTGATCTAAATGTTTAGTGTTGTAAATTGTCTTTAATTTGTACTTAGTAGTCATCACTCAATAAATTTTTGAAAAAAAAAATACTTTTCAATGACTGTCCACATTTAGCTAGTCTTCCTCGCAGCCATTATTAGTGTCAGGCTTCCTGTCCCTTATTAGACACTAATAACGGCTGCGAGGGAGACTAACATTTAGCAGAATGTCATGATGTTTCCAATGCTGATAACGATGACGATGATAACAGTGCAGATAATATACATTGATCACCTAAAGGGTCCTACCTGTACAATACCAAGAGTGGCTGATGTAACGGGATCAGAGAAGTCACCACCAGGGGGGGATACTGCACCAACAATTGTCACACTACCCTCCCTCTGAGGATTTCCTAGGCACTGTACACGACCAGCTCTTTCATAGAAAGAAGCAAGACGAGCACCGAGGTAGGCTGGGTAACCACTATCTGTAAAAATAGCAAACACCAAAATTATGTTACTATATGTTGTTGGAGTGAAATATGATACTTTGTGCCGTCATCGATTGAATTGAGGCATATAACAACTTTTGTTTTTGACAGACTAGCCTCATATTGGCGTTTACTGAAAAAAACTAGATTTTCATACGTATGAGAGGCTAGTCAGTCCAGAACATTAGTCAGAAGTGCTGACATATTTTGATTCAGTAAAATGCTAGTTAGCCCAGAGTGACAGGTATTCAAATTGGTTGCCATATTTTGATTCAGTAAAATGCTAGTTAGTCCAGAGTGACAGTTATTCAAATTGGTTGCCATATTTTGATTCAGTGAAATACTGAATTGGTTGCCATATTTTGCTTCAGTGTATGAAATGCTAGCCAAACCAGAACAAAACTAAACATAAAAAGCAGCAGAATGGGAAAACTCAATTGATAATTACCTGCAGGCATCTCAGCAAGACGACCTGAGATTTCACGAAGAGCTTCAGCCCATCGAGATGTAGAATCCGCCATCATACTGACATTCTTACCCATATCACGGAAATATTCAGATAGAGTAATACCTAGACAAGGCGTAAAAACAGTGTTAAGATTATTGTTAACTATTGTAAACTAATAAGAAACTTCTTACAATGATTTTTCTATTTCTAAATTATTTGATATGTTCTTTTTTCAAGAACAAGCTGATGATTCAATTTCTTTTGAAGGTATCTTTGATATATAGCAAGTCTACATTTTAGACGAATTTAACTTGAGCTTCATAAATAACATTGTGAATAATACAGCGTAAGGCATATCTCTTTGCATATCTCTTTTCATATCTCTTTAGTTTATCAATTTGAGGTATATGTTTATAAAGAACTACAATCATTGTCAAAAGTGGTTGGCGTGATTTTAGTATTTTGTCTCATACCAGTAGTGACTACTTCGTTTATTTTTGTTGGTGTGAAATGATAGCGCATTGACAGGTCAACCACATAAGCACCAAACAATGACTCCCTCCTCAACATTGCAAAGGGGGGTGGGGGAAGTAGTGGAATTTTAGCAGTGCTAAAATTACTTTATCACATTAGTGCCAACACTTTTGTCAATGATTGTAGACAAAATGTGGATGGGTTACCTGTGTAAATAGAGGCCTCTCTGGCAGCTACAGGCATGTTTGATGTGTTAGCAACTAGAGCTGTTCTCTTCATGATTGATTCAACTTGGCCATTAATTTCTACAGTCAACTATATGAAAGAACAACAAGAACTTGTTAGAAAACAAGGGTCTAGGAATTATACATTGCAAATTTTTGCCATCTTCACAATAATTATCATCATAATGATAATAATCATACTCAACATCATCATTATTATCATCAACTTCATCATCATTGGTTTCATCATCATCATTGATTTCATCATCATCATTGATTTCATCATCATCATTGATTTCATCATCATCATTGATTTCTTCATCATCATTGATTTCTTCATCATCATTTCCACCATCATAACCATTATCATCAACATTGTAACCATTATCACATTATCTTTATTATCATTATAACTATGATCATAAAACCAATATCATCATTACTAAAAGCATTGTAACTATGATAAGCATCATCATCATCATCTTCACCATCCTCATTATCAACAACAACTCAACAATCTTTTGCATAATAACCATAGTCATCATTACTATCATCATACCCATCATCATCACCATCATCATCTGTGACATCATCATCATCATCATCATCATCATCATCATCATCATCATCACCATCACCATCACCATCACCATCACCATCACCATCATTATTAATCTGACATACCTCAGGGAAATCTCTTAATACTTCTGACATCTCATTTCCTCTCTCACCACAACCAACATAGACAATAACATCAGAGTTAGAGTATTTAGATAGGGACTGAGAGATGACAGTTTTACCACACCCAAAGGCTCCTGGGATAGCTGTGGTACCTCCTTGGACACACCTATATTGATATTTTGTATGTTAAACTTGAAGTACAGTATATACACATAAACTAGCAAATTTAACAGCTAATCATATGCAAATGCCTGGCAAGCCTTGCTGTGATTGACACAATGCTATTGTTTTATAGGTTGACATACAGTGACGTATATTGTATGGGTTTGCCAACCAACCATTGTTATTAGAACAAAGAAAATTAAAAAACTCTATTGTGAAAATGGTTGACAAATTACCCTAGAAAATTAACACTTGTACGCACTTCACTCATATATTAAGTCAAAGTTTGGCTTACAGGGTATTTGCATATGCTTTATGAGAAACGTCTATTGTCTGAACAAGAGACCACATGTTGTTGATAATTAGAGTAGCAATAGTTTTGACACTTACGGGAAAAGTGCATCCAGTACTCTTTGTCCTGTTAGTAATGGATTGTTTGCAGCTAATTTCTCTGTCACTGGTCTCATCTGACGTACAGGCCAGATCTATCAAACAAACAAACAAACAAGTTATTCTCATGCATTGGCCATCTGATTAATTGACTGGCTATTGATTAAAAACACATGAGAAAAAATTGATTGAATATTTTCATCATCAGGTCAAGTTTCCCTTGACAGTAAAGGCTTAGTGCAAACATCGCATCTCATATGTGCCAAATCTAATGCAAATGCAAAAACTATTGCTTGAATTAATTAATATGAGATGCGACGTTTGAGCTAGGCCTAAGCTGCACATACACTGTGGACCAGTTCACTTACCTGCAACATAGTGTGTTTTGATTGCTCTCCATCAAATTCTGTTTCTAAAACTGTATCCTAAAACAAAACACAGAGTTATCAGCAACAACTAAGTGGATATAATAATAACCTTTATCTTGACAATCAAGGTACATTAGTCAAAAATGTCGGACAAAAAAAAGTGGAATTTTATTTATTCTCAATACTTGTATTGTATCAGTCAAAATATTTTCTTTCAGTGACAAATTATTGGTATGTTTTCTTGTAAAATTCATAAATAAAAAGGAATCACATCTGTGACGAAGGTTGAAAGTTTTATCTTGGATTTTCTCGATCAGATTTACTTTTATCTTCAGTTGACAATTTTAGTAAAATATAAATGAACTAACGTTGGACTTTCATAAGTACTATACAATATTCGTGTCCAATCTGTATGAGATATACATACAATCTGTATGAGATCGGCTGCTCATATTGTACACATTACTTACAGTGATACTGTAGTTGCCAGGCGGTGCAATATAGGTAACAGTTCCTCTTGCTTTAGGATGCAGTATAATCTTATGGTTGATGAATGTGTTCTCATGTACAGAGCCGTAAATATCTCCACCAGTAATATGGTCTCCAACCTGCACAGGAAATAAAAATAAATGATGAGAAAAGTTATATACTGTCTGGGAGTCACTATGGATGACAATACATAATAAAAAGAGAGAGAAACTAAGAAAAATATAATTGCGAATAATGAATAATAAAAGTGCACTCTTCATGAGATGATGATGATGATAATGATGGTGATGATAATGAAGATGATAAATGTGGCAATGATGATTTTAATACTTATAATCATGACAATGATGATGATAATGACAATTTATATGATCTTGATAATAAAAATGATTATGATAAAAATGATTTTACAATGAAATTAATGACAACAAGACTTTGATTGATAATAATGATGGTGAGATAATGATGATATTTTAATAATTATAGCAATAACAGAACACAGAAGATGTAATGTAAAACAATTTACCTTGTAACCTTCTGGATTAAATTCCCATTGAGTACTTCTGCTTAGAGCATCGGTATTGACACCACGTGGTATGTAAATACTATTGGTCATATCACAAATATCCTGACAAAAACACAAATTAACTTGAAACAAAAATAATGCTTTCAATATCATAAAACATATATATCATAATACAAACAATGATATTTTTCTCTTCATTCTTTCTTACAAACAATGAAGTTTCAAGATTCAAGCTGCTGCACATAGCAAACTTATGATTTATCATGTGCAACAACTCGAACCTCGACTTGGAACTATCATTCCTGGTCACTGAACGGAACTGTGAAAAGGACTTTTATGAAGAATATAAGTTAAGTGTGGGGGTGTGTGTAATGATATTATTGTTTCTATTTCTATTTATTTTAATACCTTGAGTGGTCTTTGAATACCATCAAAAATACTTCCCATAATACCTACAAAATTACAAATTACAACTCAAAACAAACATCATACATAATGAATTAACATAAAACACTAAATTTAATATTTATTTAATAATTATATCATGATGGAGATGATAGAGTAGACGCACTAAATCCGTGACATATAATTAGTACTAATTCATAAAATAATTCTTTGTTTTCTATTGTATTATTATCACTATTTAGTCTAGCCTCCTCCGCATGCAACTTTTTTCACTTTTGGGCTTCCTTTTTTGAGAAGCGAGCCGAAGAGAGACTGGGACTGGGAGCGAAAAAAATGAGGGGGGAGGGGGTAAGGAGGGAAGAGGGGAGAAAAGGAGTTGCCTGCCAAAAATCGACAACGAATCGGCAGTTCGCGCATGTTGACTGCGCATCACAAAATCCACTTAGTAGGGGAGGGGATCGGGAGGATTTCGTGAAACAAAAACAATATAGAAGAGTTACTGGGTGGCGAATTGTTTTGTTTTATTTGGAACATCGTCTGAAACTCTACTAAATCTGTTGATAAAAATTACTTCTTTAACCTCATATAACCAAAAATATCAATAAGAATACTGTGAAGGCTGGTAGAGTTTTTGAAACACAAATCGAAGGGAGCTTTTAAAAAATGCTTCGTTTGTTCGGCTAAACTCGGTCTGACGAGCCACAAGGCGACATTTATGGTATTAAAAAGTCACAAATAACTTCTGGCGATATGATTGTTCAAAGAAGAGAAGTTATAACGTCTGTAGCTGATGATATTGTCAATAACAGCCAGGGCGCTAGAGGCGTCTGTTGAATCTCTGTTGTAATATCAACGGTCATTTTAAATTACTTTGCTTTGCCAGGTACCAGAGATTATTTTACTTGCTTTAGCGTTTGTAAATTTGACGGTTTGTGAAGCAACTTAACAAGAAGTTTCTCTTGAGGATAACAAAACACACATGCACGTACAAATGATAAATACAAATACTAGATCAAGAAACCCTCTCGGTAGTATACGATTGACCTTTCGCAATATGTATAGCTCCTATTTCAACAATTCAATCTCGTAATATAAGTCGTATAAGAAGCAATACCATTGATCACTATAAATACACGGAAATTGCAAGCGAATACAAACGAGGACAAGACTTTAGTTTGATTCTTATCCTCTACCTTGAGTTTACTCGGAGTTTTTTTCTCCTCTATCGCCTCAACGTGTAACTCTTCGAACTTCTTTTGAATTTTATCGATTTCATGTGTCCTTCTAGCGATTTCAATACGCACATCTTTAAAACCCCTGTGAATCTTTTTATATTCAGCGCTACAAACAGGAATTTGACTGAATTTATAACGTGGAATTTTTTATCTAAATTTACTCTTCACAATACTCGTCGCCATCTTGCACTTTGCTACTTTCACCCTACTGGTGTGTGTGTATTTTTCACAACATTTATACCCCGTGGGGTCCCGGGGTGAATACACATGTCCCCTAAGGTCCCAACACACGTCCCAACGTTTGATTTTTTACTCCTTTCTTCGCTCGTCCCTCATTCTCGGCCCCAATCCTTCTCTCGGAAATCCCACAGGAAACCCAAAGGAATCCCAAAAGAGAAAAAGGAGTAGCCTGGGGAGGAGGCTATATTTAGTACTAAAAATTAGTATTTGTTTCACGGATTAAGGTTCAGTCCACATTCGCGGTGTGCTTTCACATGCTCTCAGTTAAAAGTTTGTTTACCGCGTCATTTTACAATAATAATAGACATATTATATATCATTTTAAAGCTTATATAACAGAGAATAAGACTGTGTATGTTTTGTTATATAAAACAATTTTCTGTAAGATATGCTCTTCGAAAACCCTCAAAATTAACCGCCTTCAATGCGAGTTGTTTAAAAAAGTATAAGTCAAAAAGTTCATACTGCTTTGCCGTCATTTTTTCGTTATGTCAATCAACATATATTGGTCTTCCAAACCGTGTCCAGTTTTTTTGATAAAATCCTTAGTTTTATAGTTATGGCCCGTTTTGTTATTTAACTTGAAGTTTTAACAATGAGTCGACTTTGAAACACATTTATTCAAGAACGAAGCATTTTATCGAAAAAACTGGACACGGTTTTGAACACATGTATGTGCTGATTGACATAATGCAGAAATGACGGCAAAGTAGTTGGAACTTTTGGACTTATACTTTTTTTAATGAAAGTGCTCGATTTTGAGGTTTTACGTGAAGCATTGGTTAAAGATATTATTTGTCTTAAAAAAACTTACATAGTCTTATTCTCTGTTATATAAGCTTTAAAATGATATATACTTTGTCTATCTTTATTGTTAAGTGACGCGCTAAACAATTTTTAACTGAGAGCACCCCGCGAACGTGGACGGTAACCTTAAGTGCGTCTACTCTAGTGATGGTGATAGAAGTGATAATAATTTAATAATAATGATGATAAGTACTAAAATTAACGAAAAATTAAAAACGGCACGCACTGGGAGCTGTAGAGCAAGAGATAAGTTGTAAAAGTGTGAGTGCTTCTTAGACTTCTCGAGTTGGACATGGATGTTTTATATTGCTTTTATAAAAAAATGTAAATTTTTTTGTGGAGCTGTCTCTGTTTTCTGATATAAAAATGTTAGCCAGCCAATCAAAGCGTGCATAGTATCTCAAATATCTGATGACAACTACGATAGTGACTGTGATAACGATGATGATCATGAAGAATATGATATGAATGATTATACTGCTGCTGATGATTGTGATTATGATGCCATGATAATTATGATGATGATGATTGTGATTATGATGCCATGATAATTATGATGATGATGATGATGATTGTGATTATGATGCCATGATAATTATGATGATGATGATGATGATTGTGATTATGATGAATGATAATTATGATATTCATAATGATAACTATTCTTACCAGGGCCTAATTCTACTGACAATGGTTTTCCAGTTCTTAACACAGGATCTCCAACAGTTACACCAGCTGAACAGCATTGGTCAAGGAACATACCCATATACTCTAACACTGTACTTACAATAGAACCATTATCAGGGTTCGTACAAAATCCTCAGAGAAAATTTCCAAAACTTTTCCAAAACTTTTTCAAGCCTATTACTCAAAATTCCAAAACCACACAAGCGAAAAGTGCCAACAGGCATTGATTGAGGCAGGCAAAAAAATCATCAGCCGTTTTTTAATTACAACGAAAACAGTTCTTTGCAAGGTAGGAGCTGGGCAACCGACAAAAAATTCATAACTTTTCCATAGCCCAGCAGGTGAAAAAGGAATTTTCCAAAACTTTCCAGGTCCTGGAAAAATGCATTACCAATTTCCAAAACTTTCCAAGACTTTCCAACACCCGTACGAACCCTGCATTATATGCAGTTAACATTAATTTAATAGCAAGAGTTTGTCATTCATTATTTTCTCATACAATTCTCTAAGAAAAAAACTAGTGCTCTAATTTCTATTATTCATACTAATGATTCATCTAGGGAAGTTAGTGAGTCACATGACATGCAACTAAATACATAAAACAATGTTTGCACACAATAAATTTAAATTATGCACATAATAAATCGAAACTAGCGAGTTAACTAGTATAGGCTGTGTCAGTGTTTGATATATATGATAGGTAATATAATGAAATTTGTAACACCGTAAAAAATGTTGACTTAACTTTACTAACGTTTCGTTAAGTTAACTCAACATTTTTTTGCAGTGTTACAAATTTTATCATATTACCTTTCACATAATAAATACATACACCTTTGACATTTGTGAGACAAAAAAATAACTTTCTTCTTATATATCAAATCCACTATGAATAATTTCAATACTTACTATTGTATTATATAATTACTATTGTTTTATTATTTAATTTAAGATAAAGACACAATATTGTTTATCACAATTTGAGATCATTCTACTGTATTTATTGCATAATAAGGATACAAGTTTCTTCATAGACCTGAATAGTGGCCATGTCTCCTTCTAATCGGATAATCTCACCAACCAACTCGCTGTAGCCTACACGAACCTTGATTTAACAACATTACAAATTATGTATTATGTAATTAACAAGACAATGATTATATTTGTACAACATAACACTTTTTAAATCATGGGCAAGAAAAATTTAAGGGAAAATTGTAGAGACTCATAAACAAATGTGAAAATTACTTTTAATTTCCAATTCCAATTTAAAAATACAATTTTTCACTACCATAATACATAACTCATTAATTATAAATTCTAGAATTTGATGGTCAAAATCTATGCATTTGCTTAAGATTCTAAATCGTTTCCTTAAAAAAATGAATCCAAATCGAGGAAAATCTAGGTTTTTTATGTTGTTATTATTAGAATCGAACGTTTGATCAATGATTGTAAATTTCATCGAGGGAATCATGTGATCAAAGATTCGTAATTCATGACTTCATTCCACCACTACACAACGGTTCCATAGCACTTCACTTACCAGCTCGTACATGGCAGCACCGCTCATGTTCTCCGCAATAACCACTAAAATCACAATCACAAAAGCCCATTAAACAAGTTCAAAACCTCAAATATATGAAACTCGAAAGTTAACGATATGAAAATGACATTTGCCACTTACCGGGGCCCGAGACGCCGAAGACGTATCCAAACTTGCTCTCATCTTCTTCATCTTGGATTTTCTTCATTTTCTGCGCTAAGTCCATGGCACCCGCCTGTAAATGAAAGCAAAGTGGGTGAGAAATTGTGAGGAAATTGCGAAAGAAGATGAGAGAAAACAAGATAAAGAAGAGGAATAAATCCCTCTAGGTACCCACCATCTTGGAAAATGATACAATGATCACGTGTTTATAGCAAAAAGTACTTGCTAGGGTGGCATAAGTAGCACAAAAAAACTTGCTTTCGAGGGAAGGGTGGATAGAAGTTTCCTCATATCCAGTACTCCTCTGCTTCAATACGCAGCAAAACAAAGATGGCGGCCCTTCTAAAAGAGAAAACTTCTTTTTGTTCATTTATACAAATGGTAGCTTTTGTAAATATCGCTGTAAATATTATACAGATCGATGCAGTAGGTAATATTCCTTCTTGTAGCAAGCTAGGTGCTTCGTGTATTGAATGTGAATTGGGCGAACCATGTGAATATGGCAAAGATATCGAAGTCAACTGCAAAGCCTTAGAAAATTGCGCTTGTAAGGTAAGGTAGTTGCTCAAACATTCGACAAGATCTAGACAAAATAAACGTCTTTCAGCTATTCATCGATTTAATTTAAACAAGTTATAGCATGAAAACGAAATAACTACTTTTTTCGCAGGTTTTTTTAACAAAGTTTGTTAGTCATAAAATGTTCTATTAATTGCTCGTTAAATTTACAAGTTCTCTTAGTTAGATTGCATTTGTTGCTTTCCAGGGTGATAAAAACTTTACCAAGACAATAAACTGTAGATATTGCTATCAAGTATCAACCGAGAATTACAAATGTTTGTACAAAACTCATTGTAAGGTACAGTACATATTAAATGATGAAAGCAAATTGTTTCAACATTGAGATGATGTATAGTAGAATTGTGGTTGTCCTAGTTTGTAGTCTTGAGAAAGATTGTTGATGTTAGTATATGACCTCAACAACCTGAGTCTCTCAAGAGTATACACTAATTACTTAATGACTGAGTTGGAGCGCTGGCAAATATTTGACTAAAGGTTATGCCATACAGAATGAGTACAGCGAGGTTCATACAAAATATGACCAAATCTATCATATGTTATAAGACAATGTTGTTGTGAGGTCAATATTTATGTAATTTGATAGTCCTTTTCACAGTTCTGTTGTGTTCACAGTCGAGGTTGGCGTTGCTGTGCATGATAAATTATAGTTTTGCTATACGCATCAACTCGAACCTTGACTTGAAACTATAATTCGTGGTCACTGAACGGTACTGTGAAAAGGACTATTCTTAAAGGATATAAACAGTGTTTCAATAATTATCAGACACATCAAGCAGCAAAATCCCCACCCACCCCTATCACGTTAACAATCAACCTTTCCTGTTTGTAATCAGGTGATATCAGGTACCAGTCCTCCTCCTAGATATGAAACAAACTGCACAGTTGATGAAGATATTGTATGTTTGGGTAAGTGCTTGCTTACGTGTGAAAATGTTCATAATAATAATAATAATAATAAAGTCTTTATTTAAAGAGGGTACATGACACAAAATAATGTAAAAACACTAATAAACATGTGGCCCTCAATGAAAAATGTTCAGAAATTTACCATTCCATTTGAAACTTCTTGCAATTGATGTTTGTTTTAATTTTTTTTTTACAGGTAACAGAACATTCCATAAATTTCTACCTTGTAACTGGACTTCAGGATATAGATGGTCAACAGCTTTCCTCTTAAGGTATTTCAATCACTCTTGTTAAGAATAAATTTATTTATCTATCCATTTATCCAATCATCTACTTATTCATGCTTCTATCTGTTCATTCATAATTGATTTCATCATTAATTTATTCATTCAATCATTTATTCATTCAATCATTTATTCATCCAATCATTTATTCATTCAATCATTTATTCATCCAGTCATTTATTCATCCAATTATTTATTCATCCAGTCATTTATTCATCCAATCATTTATTCATCCAGTCATTTATTCATCCAATCATTTATTCATCCAATCATTTATTCATTCAATCATTTATTCATTCAATCATTTATTCATCCAATCATTTATTCATCCAGTCATTTATTCATTCAATCATTTATTCATCCAGTCATTTATTCATCCAATCATTTATTCATCCAATCATTTATTCATTCAATCACTGATTCATTCAATCATTTATTCATCCAATCATTTATTCATTCAATCATTTATTCATTCAATCATTTATTCATTCAATCATTTATTCATCCAATCATTTATTCATTCAATCATTTATTCATTCAATCATTTATTCATTCAATCATTTATTCATTCAATCATTTATTCATTCAATCATTTATTCATTCAATCATTTATTCATCCAATCATTTATTCATTCAATCATTTATTCATTCAATCATTTATTCATTCAATCATTTATTCATTCAATCATCTATTCATCCAATCATTTATTCATCCAATCATTTATTCATCCAATCATTTATTCATTCAATCATTTATTCATTCAATCATTTATTCATCCAATCATTTATTCATTCAATCATTTATTCATCCAATCATTTATTCATTCAATCATTTATTCATTCAATCATTTATTCATTCAATCATTTATTCATTCAATCATTTATTCATTCAATCATTTATTCATTCAATCATTTATTCATCCAATCATTTATTCATTCAATCATTTATTCATCCAATCATTTATTCATTCAATCATTTATTCATCCAATCACTGATTCATTCAATCATTTATTCATTCAATCATTTATTCATCCAATCATTTATTCATTCAATCACTGATTCATTCAATCATTTATTCATCCAATCATTTATTCATTCAATCATTTATTCATTCAATCATTTATTCATTCAATCATTTATTCATTCAATCACTGATTCATTCAATCATTTATTCATCCAATCATTTATTCATTCAATCATTTATTCATTCAATCATTTATTCATTCAATCATTTATTCATTCAATCATTTATTCATTCAATCATTTATTCATCCAATCATTTATTCATTCAATCATTTATTCATCCAATCATTTATTCATTCAATCATTTATTCATCCAATCATTTATTCATCCAATCATTTATTCATTCAATCATTTATTCATTCAATCATTTATTCATTCAATCATTTATTCATTCAATCATTTATTCATTCAATCATTTATTCATTCAATCATTTATTCATCCAATCATTTATTCATTCAATCATTTATTCATCCAATCATTTATTCATTCAATCATTTATTCATTCAATCATTTAAAATTATTCATTCAATCATTTATTCATCCAATCATTTATTCATCCAATCATTTATTCATCCAATCATTTATTCATTCAATCATTTATTCATCCAATCATTTATTCATCCAATCATTTATTCATTCAATCATTTATTCATTCAATCATTTATTCATCCAATCATTTATTCATCCAATCATTTATTCATTCAATCATTTATTCATCCAAACATTTATTCATCCATTTGATTATTCATTCAATCATTCATTTATTAAAAATCATTTATCTATTCAACAATTCATTGATTCAATCAATCGATCATCTATTCATTCATTCATTCAATCACTCATTTAGGCATCCATTTATTTATTTATTCATAAATTCATGTATTTATTCATTTATTCAAATTCGTTCATTCAATTATCTATTCTTTCATTCATTCATTCATTCATCCATTTATTCATACTTCCATCCATCCATCCATCCATTTATTCATTTGTTTCATGATTAATTAGTTCATTCATTTTTCATTTATATATCCATTCATCAATTTATATATCCATTCATTTATATATCCATTAATTCATTTATATATCCATTCATTTATATATCCATTCATTTATATATCCATTCATTTATATATCCATTAATTCATTTATATATCCATTCATTTATATATCCATTCATTTATATATCCATTTATTTATATATCCATTCATTTATACATCCATTCATTTATATATCCATTCATTTATATATCCATTCATTTATATATCCATTCATTTATATATCCATTCATTTATATATCCATTCATTTATATATCCATTCATTTATATATCCATTCATTTATACATCCATTCATTTATATATCCATTCATTTATATATCCATTCATTTATAACAAACACACATTCAGTGGATAGTTTATGAAGCTAATGATTTACTGTTTATTGTTTATCCATTGATTGACAGCCTAACCTTGGGAGGTTTTGGAGTTGACCGCTTCTATCTTGGCTACTGGAAGGAGGGTTTAGGAAAACTCTTTAGTTTTGGTGGCTTAGGGGTCTGGACACTAGTAGATCTTATCTTGGTTGCCATTGGATACATTGGACCAGCTGACGGCTCTTTGTATATCTTCTAGAAATTTAGAATACTGTAAATAGTATTAATTTAATGTTAAAAGTGCACAAATTCATCCATAATTATTGTTTCAAAAACTGCATTTTTCTATTTGTTTTGTACATATAAATAATTAGGAATTGTTTATAGACATAACACTATGAATGTTCAATAAACCTTTTCAAAGTTCCGTTTAGTGACCATGAATAATAGTTCCCAGTCGAGTTTGGAGTTGCCACACATAGCAAAAATATAATTTATCATGCACAGCAACTAAATAGAACTGTAAATATAAATGGAAACCAGCGAGTAAACTAGTATAGGCTGTGTCAGTGTTTGATATAAACGATAGGTAATATGATAAAATTTGTAACACCGTAAAAAAAAAATTAACTTTACTGACGTTTCGAGCTTTAGCTCTTCATCAGAGTAAATGGAACTGTAAATAGGTTTATTAAGAGTGAATGTTTATTTTAAGAACAATAACACACTCCATTTTGTCAATATGTTAAGAGTAGTGAAATTAGAAATCATATTGAAAACTATCTTGACCATTCAGGGAATGTACAAATGATAGAGAACATAATTCATGCATATAAAAATAAACGTTTTCATAAAACAGTAGTTTTCAGTATCAGCTATCTCACTGTTATTTATTTTGTTTTTGCTTATTTCCTTCTCAACCTCCTTTTATTTGTTTATTTGTCAACATATTCCTTTCCTTTTTTTTCCTTTTCGCTTTCATTCTTTCATTCCTTCAAGAACGTTTCCTTACTCGTTTCCTTAATTTCGTTCTCAGTTGTTTGTTTTGTTGGGCTTCCTGTGGTATAAGTTTTATGTGTTGGTCTGGTACCAAAGCGCACCGAAATGCATGCTGGATGTTGTGTCGTGCCGAAAAATGGCTGCCATGTTGTCTTAGAAAATTACGAAAACCGGCTTTTTGGGGCCAAAACTACATGGCCCACAGCAAAAACTACCAGGTACATAACGTAAGCCATGATAAGAGAACATCATCGCTTCATGAAAAAGGTAGGTTTGCTATAAAAACGGTTTTAAATGTCATTTTAAGTCAGACGTACTTTGTTTCATTCAAAAAAATTCGTGTCGTTTCCGTAGAAAAGTGACTTTTCACATCCTATTTAATTAATTTGTGTACTTTTTAATTTCTAATATAATAATTAAAGAGTTTGCTATTCAGTTTTATAGAGAAAATATTAGTAATTAAGCTTTCTGCTGTTTGAAAGCAATCAAAAATATCGTTTGTCATTTTTTTTACAAATCTCGCATGTGCGTTCTGTTGTCAAGTTTTTTACTACAAAATGATGAATAATTAAAGCAGAAACGTTTTTACCTGATTTCCTAGGGTCTTTTACTTTTTTTAAATTGATTTTGAAACATTTTCCTCAATTGGTGAATGTATTATTAGTATTATAGTGAATGGGAGAATTCGAATCGAATCTTTGATCACAAAAATAGATAAAATCCATTCTAGAACACACTTGTAAGTTCAGGGGTTTTTGGCTTATAACATGTATATAAACAGATTAAAATTCGAGAAACAATGATAAGTTTAAGGTTATTCACATTATTTTATTCATATTTATGTTAGATAATAGTGTACTTGGACATAACCCTCTAACTTTTTAACTTATTATCTGAGAATGCCTTATACTTTATTTTTCAAATAAGACATCACAAATCATCATTGTCACTAAAACTTGAGTTGAAAACATGTTAAAGTGCTGGTATCACTAACAACGTCAGTATGTTTCAAGACAAAACACACTCAGACAATTTACAGTCGATTGCATCTAGACATGAACACTTGACTCTAAAACATGTTCTAATTGGTTGCCAAAACATAGGAGTTTGTCAACCAGAACATTTCTGTTTGGACACAGCACAAAACGAGTTGATTTTGTTCACACAAAAGTTGACATAGCAGACTTTCTAAATGATAAAAAATACAAATTTAGTGAAATGTGCACACCAAACATGAACGTTCCATTATACTAACTCCTATGTTTCGGCAGCCAACATATTTTAGAGTCAAGTTCTCACCCTTAGATGCAAACAACTATTGCTGTAATTATTTTTTAACCCAATGTTTTCATTTTTTCTTTGTAGAAAAACCCATGGATACAAGTGAACCTGCCAATCCTCAGACCATTAAACAACTCTGTGAGATAACAGGAGTTCCATATGATGCTGCACTGAATGCCTTTAAAGTAAATCTTATTGTAAACTTTAATAACAATTAGATAAAAATATATAGTTCCTATATTGCACATTTCTAGCCTCAATGCGCCTCACATAGTGGAAGTCTAAACATGTGTGTTTTACAATTGCTACAATTTATTGAAACGTTTCTCAAAGAAAAATATCTTAAGTTTTGTTTTGTATACATTCACAATATGTACATGTATACAGATGTACTATTAAACCCAAACTGGCACACTGTTATTTATGGGGAACTACTTGGTGTAGGCAGTCATATAATGGTTATTAAATATTATATAGGGTTAAGAAATATTTCTCATCTGTTGTAATGACAGCAATTTACCACCAATGTTTGCTATATGCACACAGAGTTTGTGAAGTGAGTGTGTGATTCTATATTTTTCTACCTTTCATAATAACCATTATGTGACTGCCTACACCAAGTAGTTTCTTATTTATGACAAACATTACATTGCAACACATTCAACTCAGGCCACCAAATCAAAATTAATATCCAATCACGATCAAGAATATGAACAATAGTATCTCTACAAATGTTTTATTTTTTGCTTGAAATGCTTACAATATTCATTAAATGTCTGTGAGAACCTTCCTCTGTATTTTTTTAAGGCTGCACATGGTGATGTTGAAAAAGCATTGACGTTCTTAACCAATCCTGGAAATGACAAGGTATTTTACATCCATTTTCACTTATCATAAATATATATTTTATTAAAATAATAATAATAATTTATTATTTATTTAAAAAATACCATTTCTTTTGTCATTGTCATGGATACAGATATTAACTTTATTTAAACTCAAACTTTAGAGCAGCTTAAGCCAATATCCTCGAGAATTCATGGAAACAAATCCATTAGCAAAATTCAATTGTCTTGTTTATATTGTTGATAATAGGAAAGATAAGATGGAAGTAACCAAAAAGTGCCAAAACCTCAGTACATTATAGAAATGGAAACTATTTACCTGCAAAAATAGGCATATCCTAGTTTCCATTTTACCCCTTCCGGATCTTCTTCCAATAATGTATTTTTATACATTCATACATTTGATTGAAAGAGATTTCCTCCCATCTCATTTCATCTGATCTTGTCTTATCTCACGTTATTTTACCTTGCCTAGCATACACTTTCTTATTCCAAATATCAGCAACTCCAATTGCTATTTTAGAAGTTTTGTGCTAAACATAGTAAGAAATGTTGCTATAGTAACTGTCAATCAGGGTTATACCAAGTTCACCAGCGTCAATTCATCACTGTTGGACATGGAAACCCTGGTACAATACTTACATAGTAATTCAAGAATTTATTGACACAAATCCAATTACAAAATTCAATTGTCAATTGTTTTTATATTGTTCATAATAGGAAATGCAAGATGGAAGTAACCAAAAAGGTATTTAACACTCATTTATTACATGGAATATATTATATTTTTGAATGCATTACAGACGTCATGCTTAGGCCTACATTGTAGCTCAAATGTGGCATTTCACATACTGTACATGTGCAGAATCTAATGCAAATTAGTAAAACCTATTGTTTGAATTCATTTCCATTACAGTGCAACTCGCCGTACCGTAGTCACCTACAAAAACTTTTGATGAATTTTTGACATTATTTTGACATTTTTTCATCTCAATCTGACCAATTACAGACATCAAAGTATCTAAAGTCTCCGCCTCTCGATATAAACTCCGCCTCTCGATATAAACTTGTACCTGATTGGTCCGATTGAGATGAAAAAATGTCAAAATAATGTCAAAAATTCATCAAATGTTTTTGTAAGTGACTACGGTACGGTGAGTCGCACTGTAAATGCGATGTTTAAACTAGGCCTAATATACTCTTTGTATTGTGCATATGTACCTTTGATGCTTTCAAGTCCTTATGTGTTTTTTTTTCTTGTTCTTTGCCATCAGCTATACAAACTAGTGTTGTCAAGAACTCCTCCGTCAAACAAGGTAGTTGATCATATTATAAACAAAAGGTTTAAATTTTGTTCATTTCATTGAATACTTGTGATCTATATAATGTATATATGCTAACTATTTTATTGTATGTGTTGTGTAGATGAGGTGATTGACCTGACTAAAGATGGTAATGATAGAGATGAAGATCTTGAGAAAGCCATTGCTTTGAGCTTACAGGAATCTCATCCCAGTGCACCTCAGGTTGGTAATACAATGTAGTTATTGGTGCAAATAAAAGAAAATTACAACCTAAAATACATAAATAAATGAATAAGAACGGTAATTAGATGAATGAATAAATAAATAATAGTGATTCAAATAAAAGAAAAAATTACAATCTAACAAAGATAAAAGATAAATGAATAAGAACGGTAATTAGATGAATGAATGAATAAAAAATAATAGTAGTGATCCAAATGAAAGAAAATTGCAATCTAAAATAAATAAATAGATAAATAAATAGATGAATGAATGAATGATTAATTGAATGAAGGAATAAATGAATAAAAAATACATAAATAAATGAATGATTGATTGAATAAACAAATATAAATAAATAATAATATTAATAATGAAATGTGTGTTTTTTTTCTGAATGGTAATACCAAACCTGATCATGGTATAGCAATATTTATACTTCATTTTTAATCCTCCTTCATTCTTCATTCAAACTGTGCCAAAAATATATGCTGTTTTACTAGATATTATATAATTTTGAGAATTAGACAGGGATTCTGGCATTATGCGGAGGTGCGGACCCGCATAATTGACTACTTTCCGCATAATCCCGCATAATTTGCCAAAAAAAAAAAAATAGATAAAAGCACCAAAAATGCACCAATGAAACAAATTAAATAGATAAAACAATAGATATATATTAGTTATCTCCCTTGCTTGCTTGAATAGTTTTTTGCCGTTTTGTTACAGTCGTACGAAGTACAAATTGTTCATTTTCACGGCTTACAAACCAGCCGTCGAAGCGACGCCATTTTGTTTTTATTTCTATAGTATTGGGCTTCCTGTATGTCGGCCCAGGCCCCATGCTGTTTGGCGGTTTTCCAAGATGGCGGTTTTCCAAGATGGCGGAACGTGTAATTAACGGAAATCGTTAGTTCTTTTGTAGCCTGCGTAGCGGCTCTCTAGGGGGAGGGAGAGGGGAAAGGAGGAAGAGAGGGGGGCTCTCTAGGGGGAGGGAGAGGGGAAAGGAGGAAGAGAGGGGGGGCTCTCTAGGGGGAGGGAGAGGGGAAAGGAGGAAGAGAGGGGCTGGGGGAGAGAGAAGGGAAGGGAGAGCCTGCAATGGTCCTATTGTTTCATCGTTATTTCTCCTTCTGCTGGCGGAAGGAAAATTCCCATTGGTCGAGAGTACGTCAATCAAGCTTAAGTAACAGATCAGCTGATTAAATACTGTGATAAGCGTATCTATAGTGGTATAAACATAATATAACATTACCTAAGGTTAACTGAGGTCACACGTGTGCCGTTAGAAATATATTTACGGTTGTCCAAACTATATTTGTTGAATGAGAATTACGCTTACTTTGGTAAAAATAAATGAACCTTGTCTTTCTGTTATTATCTGGGTCTTTTTATTTTCCATGGCCAATGATTACAAACAACTTGAAGACAGTTATCTATAATAATTATCTCAATGTGAGTTCACAAACGATCAGCGATTATTGATCCTAAGTCATCTAGATCTTTTCTACCCGAATTCCAAAATTTAAACAATTGCAGTAGGACTTTCATTTGGAATTATGTTTCAGTCCCTAAGAAAATAATATCCTTGTTTTTAGATTGTTTGAACCATATTGGTCTGCTTCATGTATATTTGTGTTTTGACAGCAAACATAAGGGTATTTAAAAATGTCTCTCTGATTGGATAATTATGACAAGCGAAAGTATCCATTGATTGGGGGCGGATAACGATGAAACAATAGGACCATTGCAGGCTCTCCCTTCCCTTCTCTCTCCCCCAGCCCCTCTCTTCCTCCTGTCCCCTCTCCCTCCCCCCTCCCCCTAGAGAGCCGCTACGCAGGCTAGTTCTTTTGGTTATAGTGTTGTTATTAGTTTGAATTATTGATAAAAAACGAATGATATGACATTTATGTGTAAAAAAGAACCGAAATAGGAGAGCTAAAGTAATGGAATTAGTTTTATTTTAAGTTTTAAGCGATTACGTCATCCCGCATAATTTTCCGCATAATTCATCGTTTCTTCCGCATAATCTTCCGAAAAAATTCCGCATAATTTTGATTTTTCCTCCGCATAATGCCAGAATCCCTGATTAGAGTACAAACATTATACCCGTGAAACAAGTAGTACTAATTAGTACTAAATAGTGCTAATTAAACAATAGAAAAACAATAGAATTTGCATAAAATATCACTATTTAGTACTATTTATGTTTCACACTTTTAATGTTTGTACTCTTATATCACTGTCTATTTTACTGTGAGTTGATTTGTTATTTTTGTTTATATTAAAGGGAATCACTGCTGAAGAACAGGATATCAGTAGGTCAGTTAAGAGATACTTTTAATACACCATATTAAGATCTCCACCTATTCATATTTCATTCCAAATATCTGCAACTCCAATTGCTATTTTAGTCTATTTGTGCTAAAAATAGTAAGAAATGTTGCTATAGTAACTGTCAATCAGGGTTATACCAAGTTCACCAGTGTCAATTCATCACTGTTGGACATGGAAACCCTGGTACAATACTTACATGTTACATAGTACAGAAGAACATCACTTTTTTTAAATAACTTTTTGTAATGTTTCAATCTTCTAGCTGGACACGTATCATGTGCCCTACTAATCGGGGAGACTCACACTCACTACCTCTATAGTAAATATTTTGGCATACAACTATTTTTATCATTATTTTACTGTACTAAGCGGTTTTGAAAGACCTGTGAGCCCTACTGCAAAGTAGTTTTCTTGCCCAGGGGGTACTCCCTTCAAAAGTGGTTAGGGGTGCTCAACAAACGGTTTTGAAAATGACCCTAAAAGGTACGCATAAATTAACTCGGATCCTGATTTCAGACCCTAAAAGGTACGTCCTCATTTCAAGAATTTTCAATATGTATGTTCTTAAGTTCGAAACTGACCCTAAAAGGTATGGTGCCAGTTTGAGACCCTAAAAGGTACGTGAGGGTCTTATTTTCGACCTTCAAAGGTCCGTCGAGCACCCCTATCCACTTTCTAAGGGAGTCCTCCTCCCCCGGGTTTTCTTGCAACTTCTTTTACTATCAATAACTATGATAATGACCTTTTCCTAATTTGCTTTACTGATCATGAACCAATAGATTCAAGTGGAGGCTGGAGTAGATTATATACAGTGAATGTATCTAGATTCATCCACTCCAGCTTGATTGGAATCAATTGTGTCATGGTCAGTGATGAAAAGATCTATTAGTAATCTAAAAACTTGGTTATCTTGAGAACGTTTCTTGTGAGTTCTTGAAAACCAACAGATACTAATGTTGGAAATGTGGTGTGAGCATCTTTAAAGAATTCCAAATTAGCTCAGTGCTAGAGAGTCCTACTAGCAAACAGCAATAGCAATGGAATGTGTGAAGTGATGTGTACTAAAATATTTAATGTAGGGAGTTGTGAATATGTTGGATACTTTTGAGAATTTATTAAAAACATTAGCCATTGGCTAGGGAGATTCGGTAATAACTTCATTTATTTCAATGTAAAACAATTCAATGTTTATTGATTTATTTATGTACTTAAGTTCCTTTGTTACATCTGAACATAGACTTGTTTGAATGGTAAGATTGTCTATTCATATATTCACTGATAATGTTGACTACATTTTGCAGAGTTCTTGAAGCAAGTCTAAATGAAAGCAAGTCAAGTTTAAAAAGAAAGAGAGGAGATCCATGGATGACATTTGTAGATCCTGTCAACCCTTATGAGAGAAAAAGGACTGAGGGGACCCCCGTTGGGTTTAAGAATGTTGGGAATACATGCTGGTTTAGTGCCGTCATCCAGGTAACTCATTCAAGATATTGATTAAGTAATGATGATGATGATAATGATGATGGTGATGATAATGGTGATGGTGATGATGATGATGATGGTGATGATGATGGTGATAATAATGATGATGGTGATGATAATGATGATGGTGATGATAATGATAATGGTGATGATGATGATGATGGTGATGATGATGGTAATGATGATGATGATGGTAATGATGATGATGATGGTGATGATGGTGATGGTTATGATAATGATGATGGTAATGATGATGGTAATGATGATGGTAATGATGATGGTAATGATTTTGGTCATCATGATGATGGTGGCAATAATAAAAATGATGACAATAACAATGATGGCAGTGATGATGTTGATAGTGATAATAGTTTTAATAATTAATGATGATAATGGTTATGCTGTTGATAACAATGATGATTGTTATGAAGATGAAAGTGATATGATGGTGTTAATATATATAATGATGGCCATGATAATAAATGATGATGATAATTATATTAATGGTGGTCACCATCTTTGAATTAGTTATATCATTGATTTTCTACATTTTAATTCAATTCCTGATAATGTGTGTTTGTGTTTTCAGTCTTTATTCCATCTTCCTGTCTTCAGGAAGCTTGTGTTAAACTGTGAACTACCAGCCATAGAAAACAAGGAATCTAAAGTAAGATGCTGTTTTTCTTATTGTCTGTCAGTGTCTGTCTTTATTTCTGACTCTCTGTGTGTGTTCATGATTGTGTCTATTTTTATTGTCTCTTTGTCCTCTTTGTGACTGTCTCTTTGTCCTCTATATGACTGTCTGTCTGTCCTCTTTGTGACTGTCGCTTTGCCCCCTATATGACTGTCTGTCTGTCTGTCCTCTTTGTGGGGTTCTATTTATCCTCTTTGTGTCTATCTTTGGACTGTCTGTCTGTCTAGCCATGTGTCTATTTTGGACTGTCTGGCCGTTCAGCCGTGTGTCTCAGCCGTATGTCTGTTCATTCATTTTGCTGTCTATTTGTTATACTGCATGTCTGTTTGTCTGTCCAGCTTTATGTCTCTTTTTGGTTGTCTGTCTGTTTGTTCTTCTCTTATTTTGTTTGTTGAAATCAGACAAGAATCAATCCTTTTGTTACTGAATACTCATACAATCCATGTTATTTGACCCAAAAGGATGTCACCAGACTGTCATTCATGCATGAACTGAGAAAGCTGTTTGCATTACTGATTGGTAGCAAGAGAAAATATGTTGATCCAACAAAAGCTGTAGAGGTATGTCATCTATCAGTTGTATTCTTCATAAGTAGATTGTTATCAACCAGTATATAAGACTTGACCTCATTGCAATCTACCAATCACCTGATAAAGATTAGCAGTAGCCATCAAAACATCCAAACATTTGACATTTGTGAGACAAACAAATAACATTTTTAACAGCTTGTCTTGTTTTGTTGTATCTTGTCTCATATCACCATATCTTGTTCCACCTATTCATATTTTATTGCAAATATCTGCAACTCCAATTGCTATTTTAGATGTTTTGTGCTAAAAATAGTAAGAAATGTTGCTATAGTAACTGTCAATCAAGGTTTTACCAAGTTCACCAGCATCAATTCATCATTGTTGGACATGGAAACCCTGGTACAATACTTACATGTTAATCACTTGTCCTTTCACACCAGCTTTGGCTATGTTATATTCCAGTCACACTCTTTATATTAAGTAGAATGCTATCAACCAGTACTTTACGTCATTCACCTGATAAAGATTAGCAGAACCAGTCAAAACGTCCAAATGTCCAAACAAACAACATTCTACTTAACTCATATCCACAATGAATGACCTTTATAGTTTTATTCTTTATATTGTTATCAATCTATGTGAAAAGCTCATCTTTGTTAACCTTTATTAGTAATAAATTACCTAATAGTTTGTTTTATTGTTATTTAGATATTAAAAGAGGCTTTACAGTATAACGGCAGTGAGAGTAACCCTGGTAACCAACAGGTAACATTATTGTTTTACTGTGTTACAACTCTAAACAGCAGGGGCTTTGAACCAAAGTACTGTCCTTTACTGTGCGACTCGCCGTCCCGTAGTCACTTACAAAAACATTTGATGAATTTTTGACATTATTTTGACATTTTTCCATCTCAATGGACCAATCAGGTACAAGTTTATATCGAAAGGCAGAGGTTTAGAAACTTTGATGTCTGTAATTGGTCCATTCAGATGAAAAAATGTCAAACTAATGTCAAAAATTCATTAAACGTTTTTGTAAGTGACTACGGTACGGCGAGTCGCACAGTAATAGACTGTCTGACTGTCTGTCTTTAGTAAATATTTTCCTGTTCTTTATCAACATCTGAGGGCCACAAGTTTATTAGCTTTTAGCTATTTAGTGCTACCCTCTTTAAATAAAGTTTCTTACTTACTTACTATTTGGAAGGTGGCTTATTTTAATCCATGGACTTCTAACATACTAAGCTGTTGAATTTATAATTCATATTCATTTTGTTAGATTGGAATTAAGTATTCTACAGAATGTATTCCACCTAAATGCAGGAATGTTGTCATGAAAAAAGATTAGTACTAAGTACTAGCAAGAAAGGAATAACAAAAGAAAGAGTTCAGCTTGAGTGATCTTCTTTTTTCTTTTAATTAATTTATTTCTCACTAAATTACAAAAGTCATGACAATGTTCTTGTAATTAGATGTATATGCACAATCTATCTATAAATGAAGCATGGCTGTTTGTGTAATGATGATAGAAGTGATGAAGATGGTAATGAGTGATGGTGGCATTGTTGTTAAAAGTATGGATGGAATTTTTGATTATATTGGTGTTGTTATGGGCTGTGATGATGTAGATGATTTTAATGATGGTATTTATTCATCTATCAATAGGATGTAAGTGAGTTCACACATAAGCTACTAGAATGGCTAGAAGATACTTTTAAAGTAGAAACATGTGCAGCCAGCAGCCAAAGGTACAACACTAATAATAGCATCATGATGATGATGATTATCTTACATGTAGACAAGTGTGCTGGGCTATCAGTTTATTGTAAATAATAGCACTATCTTACATGCAGATACTTGTGCTGGGATATCAGTTTATTGTAAATTATTTACATATGCTACCCACAAAAAAATGTCTTCATCTACTCTTGACTTGTATCATCTTGCCTTGTCTCGTCTCATCTCTTCTCATCTCATTTTGTCGGCTTATCTTGTCAGTTTGTCTTGTTGGTTTGTCTTGTCTTGTCTTGTCTTGTCCTGTTATGTCTTGTCCCATCTCATCTCATCATCTTATCTTGTTCCACCTATTCATATTTCATTCCAAATATCTGCAACTCCAATTGCTATTTTAGTCTATTTGTGCTAAAAATAGTAAGAAATGTTGCTATAGTAACTGTCAATCAGGGTTATACCAAGTTCACCAGTGTCATATTAATCACTGTTGGACATGGAAACCCTGGTACAATACTTACATCACCATGTCATTCCTTTCACACCAGCTGTTACTAAGGGCAGCCACAAACATCTCTCCATTTTGACATGTTCTTTTCCAGGTTTTTAACTTCATTATAACATCCCCATCCAAACTCCTTTTATTCCTTCTCCTCTATTCTCCAGCATCTCTTGGTTTCTCTTTTCTCTGGTGACATTGGTGTTCATACTATTAAGATATTATGTGCAGTTAAATCCTGATATTTCTTTGCATTAATGTCTTTCACTTTCATTTTTACAGTACAAATCCAGTGATGGAACTGTTCTTTGGTCAGTCAAAAGTGGAAGGTGTTTATGAAGGTAGTATGAAATATTATTGTTGTTGTTTGCTACTGCTGCTGTTACTCTTGTCTTCCAAATATCTGCAACTCCAATTGCTATTTTAGTCTATTTGTGCTAAAAATAGTAAGAAATGTTGCTATAGTAACTGTCAATCAGGGTTATACCAAGTTCACCAGCGCCAATTCAACACTGTTGGACATGGAAACCTTGGTACAATACTAACATGTAAATCACCATGTCAGTCCTTTTACACCAGCTGTTACTCTTGTTGCCACTGGTGCTCTTGCTGTTGTTCTTGCTACTGTTATTGTTGTGACTGTTATTGCCAGATGCCTGAATATTATATAGACCACCATGCTAAAATCAAGCGCAGTGATGATCATGTTGTTGCTGCTGCTGCTGCTGTTGTTGTTGCTGTTGTTGTTGCTGTTGCTATAGTACTACTAGATTAAAACATTTAATTGATAGGGATTAATTTCTGTGTGAAAAAACATGATAACTTACTTCTCATTTCAACTTTTCTTACTTTTGTATTCTCTATGGATAGTTTCAAAAAATTTACAAGATTTATATAAGTTGAAGATTTATATCAATTTATTATCAAAATCATTAGATTTATTATCTGTCTCTATTTTCCAGGAAAGCAGTTTTCTAACCTGGAAATGTTTGGTGCTTACCCTGTACAAGTCCAGGCATATAATAATCTATATGACAGTCTTGAGGGCGGCATGGCAAGGGGAAGGATAGAACCTGCTAACAATGTTAACACACATCAATCTGACCAAGAGGTAAATTAGAAACTGAGAAATGAAACTAAGTACTAAACACAATATTAGCGGCATGTCAAAGACGAGCCATTGTATATTTTCATACAGATCAGACTCGAAAAATTGTATAGTACTTATGAAACTCCAATGTTAGTTCTTTCATATTTTATTAACATTGTCAAGATAAAAGTAAATCTGTCCGAGAAAATTCAAATTAAAACTTATAAAATTAGGATGATTTTGTATCTAATATACAATCTTATTTGTTTTTTGTCTGTTAGCTTGATTATTTTTTGTATGTATGTATGTTTGTTTGCTTGTCAGTCAGGCTAGAGGTTTACCTCTAGTCAATCTATGTATGTATGTATCTATCTTTTATGTTGTGTATAGTCCCCCATGATGCTTTGGGAACGAACACAGGAAGCCCAAAGTAGAATTGTTTAGCCTCCTGTGTTGATTTTATGACTAGCCCGACTTCACGCTCATAGAGTGTATAGTTTGTGTTTATATTTGTGTTTATATGTTTGTAAATTTCAATGTTTTATATATTTAAGGATAGTATATTGTAAACTGTTTTGTAAATTACGGAGGTGGACTAGAAAGGGATAACCTCTTTCACCTCCTTTCACAATTTTTTATGTATTGACATTGTATATATTATAATTTTATTTTTTTCTGTGTGCATGTGATGAATTGTGAATAGACTATTATTATTATTAAACTATTATTATTATTATTATTATTATATGTTCATCTGTCTGTTTGCTTACTTGTTTGTTTTTTGTTGTTTGTTCATTTATTTGTTTTTGTTTGTTTGTTTACTTATTTGTTTGTATTGTGTGTTAGCTTGTTTGTTTGTTTGTTTGTTTGTATGTTTTTTTGTTTGTTTGTTTGTTGACTTATTTCTTTTTCTTCTAGCACTGGTTTACCCGTCTACCAGCAGTCCTCAAGTTTATGTTGTCAAGATTTCATTTCAACCAGGCGACTGGTAGAGCAGAGAAGATACATGAAAGACTTAATTTTGATAGAGTTGTGTACATGGATAGGTAAGGCTTACGTTTATACTACCGTGTTAGCAGATGATAAATTTTCTTTCTATTTTATTCTTGGAGGGGAATACTCAAAGGCATAAAGAATATGAAAGAAATAAAATATTTTGTATTTTATTCAGATATACAGCTATTTCAATGGAGACAAATAAATATGTAAACTGTACCACTATAAAACACCTATTATAAGAATATGAAAAAATGAAAAGATTTTGTATTTTATTCAGATATATGGAGACAAATAAAGATATAATACGAATCAGAAGAGAAGAAGTGAAAAAGCTTAAAGAGCATCGTCATTTATTGAAGAAAAGTCTAGAAAGGTACATGTATTACCATCTTGAACATTATCACATATTACTGTCATGAAAAATAATATGTTTGCACTCTCTCATTTGACAGTTCATTTGGTAAAATGTATTCATTCTGGCATTCATTCATTCACAAATCAATTCATTCATTTCATCATCTATCTATTCATTCATTCATTCAATTATTACTTAATTTATTCATTCTTTCATCCTTACCATCCATCTATTCATTCATTCATTCATTCAATTATTTATTCATTCATCCATTTATTCATTCATTCATTCAATTATTTATTCATTCATCCATTCAGTCATTCATTCGTTCGATTATTCATTCTTTCATTTATTCATTCATTCATTTATTCAATCAATTATGGTATTCATTTCATTTATCCATTCATTCATTTATTCGTTCAATTATTAATTTATTTATTTATTTATTCATCCATTCAGTCATCAATTCAGTCATTCATTCATTTATTTATTCATCCATCCAACCATCCATTCATCTGTAATGTCAATCCAAACAAATGATTGTATAATTGTTCTCTTTGGTAGCTTCACCAACTACGGCTCAAGACATACTCACATAAAAGATATTCTAGATAGTTCGTTACAATTCCTTCGAGCCACGTCCCCTTTGAGAGATAACGGAGATGTCGAGATGGAATCAGATTCAACACCAAGCTCACCACGGTCAGTTGGTGCCAGCACTAAGGCCGGGTTACTAGCAGAAAGTCGCTTAGCATCACTACGACCAGCACCACGTTACGTGACCGAGAGTGAGCTGGTAATGACTGAAAGCTGCCTGACAAGATGGAGGAAAGAGGTTGAACAAGATGTTCATGGTGGGTGTAGTGTAATGAGGAGATGGGATGTTAAGGACGGGGCCTACTAATTAAAAAGTAATGTATTCTTCAAATAACTATGTGAGTTGTTTTAACCCTTCAGAGGGTTCTACAAATCTGTCTAAAAAGGTGGGGTCACCGGGCAGTTAAGAGAAATAATGAGTCTTAAATATGGCTGACGTCACGATTTTACCGGCATCGACAAATAATTTTTTTTTTCAAAGTATTTTCATTGAAACATCTCTTTGATAGCGGTAAACAATTAACAAGTTATTTTCTAATAGGAATATACATTTTGTAATGTATTTTCAAATGTTAGTAGTGAAATATGATTTTTTTAGCATCGCGACTTGTATTTTACGAGGTTCAGAAAATTCGAATTTTTGTCTATTTTCCATTCAAAAATCAGTTGCTTTTTCGAAATTTTACATCAAAACCATTGTTTAACATGTTCTTAATAATTGCAGTTATAAAAAAATTGGGGTTACCGGGCGTTTTAAAAAGTTATCGCGTGGTAAACTTTGCCGCCGAAGATCATCATAAGACAATTTCTTTCCGGTCCCCTCCCTACTAAGTAAAGAAATTCGTCATCATAAGTGCATTGTGGGACTGTTTTTATAAAAACCGCTACTGTCCCGTCTACCATCGTTAGATGGTTTTTTATTTGTATTTTGTCATCTTTTGAGGTAAGATAGCGTGTTAAAATGGAAACTATGTAGATGCGCAGTAGCCTGCGCAGTGGCAATAGTAGGCCCCGTCCTTAATTTTAAGTTGATTTAAATATGTACAGGCTGGCTTGGGTATATTATGATAATGCGGAAAATGGAAGTGATGGTGGTGATAATAATTATGATGATGAGGTGATGATGAGGTGATGATAATGATGATGAAAATGGAAATGATGATAATGATGATGATGATAATGATGAAGATGATGGTGGTGACAATGATGATGAAAATAAAGATGATGATAATGATGAAAATTATGATGATGATGAAGATGATGATAATAAAGATGAAAATGATGATAATGAAAATGATAATGATTATAGTGAAGATGATAGTGAAGATGACAGTGATGATGATAGTGGTACTGGTGGTAATGATGATAGTGATGATGATAGTGATGATGATAGTGATGATGATAGTGATGATGATAGTGATGATGATAGTGATGATGATAGTGATGATGATAGTGATGATGATAGTGATGATGATAGTGGTACTGGTGGTAATGATGTGGTATAGGTGACGATGATGGTGAGGATGACAATGGTAATAAGTGACAATGATGATTTTGTAGATAATGATGATGATTGTAATGTTGATAATGATGACACTGATAATGACTATGAGATAAAAGTAACAACATTGATGTTGATGCTAGTGTAAATGATGATAACATTGTCTTTCAGATATTTCCAAGAAGATATCAGATGTCGAACAAGCCATATCGTTAATGTATGATGATGATGGGATGAAAAAGGTGACCTTTTGCATTCCTACCACTCCTTGACATTTTCTTCAATTCTCTATAACAAAATAACAATAATGACTTCTGTTTTTTTGGGAGATAGATATTGTAATTGAAATTTGTTTGATTTGGATTACAATAGCAACCCCAAAAAGACAGAAGACAACACATCAAAAAGATGTCACGTATCACCCTCTCTAAATGAAGTCACTTACTTACTTACTTACTTACTTACTTACTTACTTACTTACTTACTTACTCACTTATTTACTTGCTTACTTATTTATTTACTAACTTACTTACTTGCTTATTTACTTTCTTACTTACTAACTTCTTACTTACTTACTTACTTACTTACTTACTTACTTACTGCATGCTTTGTATCCAGGTTCCTTATCGTCTACACGCCGTGTTAGTACATGAAGGTCAAGCATCAGGCGGCCATTACTGGGCATACATCTACGACCCCCAAGAACAACAATGGCGGAAGTTTAACGACATTACAGTCAGTGAGGTCACGTGGGAAGAAGTACAAAAAGAATCCCTAGGGGGGTACCGTAATGTCAGCGCGTACGGTCTTATGTATGTTGACGCTTCACGAGAGGGACTGGTACAAGCAAGTGATACGTTAGATGTTGTGCCCAGTGATTTACAAGACATCGTCAATGAGGATAATGAGAAGTTTGAAAAAGAGATGGTTGAATGGGATGAGAAGAAGGCTTCTCCGTCACCAGGTACACACTTGTGTTACGATTTGTTGATAATGTTGACGATGATGAAGATGGCATGTTGTTGATGATGATGATGATGGTGGTGATGATGATGATGATTGTTATGTTAATGACGATGATGGCGATGATGATTATGCTGATAACGATGATGGTGATGATGATTATGATGGTGGTGATGATGATCAGTGATGATTATGCTGATAACGGTGATGGTGGTGATGATGACGATGATTATTCTGATAACGATGATGATGATTATGCTGATAAAGATGATGGTGGTGATGGTTATGCTGATAACGATGATGGTGGCGATGATGATTTTCTGGATAACGATGATGGTGGCGAATTTGTTGTTGGTGGTGATAGTGGTAGTGATGATGATCATAGTTGTGGTAATCATTATGGTTGTGCAAAAAAAAAACCTTATTTCTATTCAATAATATTGACATTGAAACATAACGTAAAATGGTATCAATATCTTAGTTTCTCTTTCAGAAGACAAAACCAAAATGGCTTCCACTCGTTCAGACCTTGGACTAGACTCTGAAGCGTCATGCGCAGTAAGTCCCTATGACCAGGCCCCCATGATCAAAATCACCAAAGCAACCACAGATGATGATCTGGACAAAGTTCTAAGTCAGATGTGCGGGAACGAGACTGAACGAGTACATCAAATCTCCCGTGACCACCCCCCTGAGGGTCCTCGTGATGTACGATTAGAAAACATCGGTATTTATTTATTACGATGTGGGGCGCCATCAGAAGTGATACAGTGGCAGATACTCAAGCAAGTTAATGAGAATATGAAGAATAAAGCTGACCCAAGGTACACCATAGCTTCATATGCCTTAAGCACGATGACGTCATTTTACTACCAGTACCAGAATGCTTTACGACTTTTTTTTTGTTATTCAAATTTTTAATATCTCTTGTGAATACTAGAGCAATAGGTACGTATTTTGTTATGGTTTTGCCAACCAACCATTGTTATAAGAAGAAAGAAAATAAAAAAATGTATCGTGAAATGGTTGGCAAATTAGCATCACAAAACCATCACTTGTAAACACGACGCTCACCTTTAGACACTAATTAATTAACAAAGGGAAGTTGGCAAAGCATTCTGGTCTTGGTAGTACATGACGCTATAATGCAAATTGCGGGGTAGCCTGAGTCTAGGTTTACCTTTTCTATCTATGGGTCTATCGTTGTGTCGAGATTACACATGACGTAATCCCACAGGTAAACCACCTCAGTATCAATTACTACTCTTTGACGTAGCCTGAGTAAACGCACTAAGTGCGTTTAGTTCATTTACGAATGTTTACTATGGTAAATAATATATGGAAATTTAAAAATACCGATGTTATGTCGTTTTTCTAATGATCTATTGTATATTTGTAGCTATGGACCTCTTTCAAAAAGAGCCACAAGCCATCTTACTAAAGAATCGTTGGGAAAACTGGACGTTTTTGATGTAAGTTCTTGTAGGGTGTTATGTGCACATCTAGCTTCACCAGTGCAACGATTAAGCCTGGTTCACACTAGTGACATAAGCATAAGCAGCATACACAGACTCAGTGAAGCATTTTTCGAATAGGTCTGAGAAAAGACAAGTACGGCTAATGAGTAAAGCCCAACTGAATCTACGTATATTGCCTTAGGCTTATGTTAATGCCTTATGCTTATGTAGGCAGTGTGAATATGCGTTTACAGTTAAAGATTATAAAATGTTTTTGTGTACGTTTGTCTTCTTTCGTATGTCAAATAATGATTATAAATATATAATATTGTTATTTTTGCAGAAATGGGAAGAAAAATATGTTGTGTTTCAAAGAGTAAACTCATGTTTTTTAACCGGACTGGAACATTTCCACAATCAAAAGTAAGTTTACGACCTATTTAGAAATGGCCATGAGAGGATCAATGTTGTTGAAAACCTTCAGTTATGGGCCTTTATCACACAACGGCCATGTTTATTGCCATGAGAGCGAAAACCTTTGTTTGGAACGTTCTGAAACGCATGAAAGCGAGGGCAAGGGGACCCAAGGGATTCAAAACCTATTGTTTAAACCAATATGGCGGCCCGTGAGGTTATAAATCTATGTCCAAGTAGAATACAATACATGTATTGTACTGTAGTGTATTGTTCTATATTGTGTGTATTGTATTGTCTTCTATTGTCGTTCAATTGTTACTTGAACATGGATTTACAACCGCCCGTGATAAAAGCGAATTTTGGATTGTTATAATAAGACGCATATGACCGCGCATTCTTAAAAAAACCTTCTGAAGTAATGGTACATCCGCATGGACGGACGGTTTTGTCCGTTTGGTAAATATACACCTATTTCAATAATCGTTGTCGCAATCAAAGCTGCAGTCTACACTGTGAAGCTTGCAAAGGATGTCGGTATTTCTTCTCGTGTTATCGATTTATTCACAGGATATTTTGGTTGTACGTGTTTGTGTTATATCACCATAACAAGTTTTTACAGTGGAAGATGATGAAACAAATATTTATTGAAAAACGTGTAATAAATCATAAATTCTGTTCATTTACCGACATCCTTTGTAGGTTTCAGAGTGTGGACTGTAGCTTTGGCTGCGACAATGATTTTTGAAATAGATGTATTTGTTTTAACGGGACGGAATTCTAATATTTATTTTCCGGTTCCTTTTATCTCTGTAGGTTCCAAGAAGCGCTTCCCTATCTGGTACATGCTTATAACTTGAATCATAAACTAGAAGACCCAGACCACCCCCCACAGTCAATGGATGAGAACCTACTAGCCTATTGTAGACGGATATGCTTTCTGGTAAGAACTTAGAGAGAATTAAATAAAGAACGAAGAACTAACAAATGAAATAGAAAGAAATGAAAGAATTAGCATCCTCCGTAGACAACTTCTTTTCCTATTTTCCTCCATTCTCGCCCCATTCTCCCCTCTTCCACTGTCCTTAACAGGAACCCCATGACAGTGAATGCTGTGGAAGAGGCTAGGAAGGATTGCTCCACAAACCGTCAGATTTACATCTAATATTAATTTACCTACAATCATGATCATAGCAATAATGAGCTCAAAACTGGTCTATTTACAGAAACATAATGCCATATGTTTTAGGGGGTAGATATTGAAGTAAGACGTGGTGGCCTAGTCGTTAGCGTGTCGGACTTTGGATCAACAGGTCTGGGGTTCGATTCCTGTCCCGGGCGACTGCGTTGTGTCCTTGGGCAAGATGCTTTACTTTCACATTGCCTCACTAAAGCATGTTTAAAATAACCTCTGGTACCCAGGGTCGGGTTTTCGATGCTACAGTATTAAAAACCTGTTACATGGGATATACAGTTATTATTCACTTCAGTTGAATATTATTATAATGAATATTTTTGGAAACTAGCGAGTAAACAAGTATTTCATTTTATTAGCTAATGAATATTATTGTTTATTACAGAAAGTCAATGACCATGCCTTAAGACTGTTTGAGAGCCATTCAAGTGTCTCTAAGGGACTGGATCTAGTTGGTGATCTCATCGTCCCGTGTATACCAATCCTCATGTCCAGTCCACACAACGATGACCGTGAAGCTGTTGAAACAATGAGACAGAATTGGTTTGGATATCTTGGCAGTGATATCGATGGTAAGATACCTTGTTTTATTATTGATTTATACAGATTATGAACCGCTTACTTACGTTTCGTACAGCGTAAAAGACTAGGCTAAATATCATCTAGTCCTTACTCACCACTATGGTTCATCAGTAGCTCAGTGATTATTTTTATTTTATTTAATCAAATTTCAAATACATTACATTCGTCTAATTATCAGAATCTAATGATCCGAGGTAGACCTAAAACAGAATTCCAGATTCCCTAACATAGGCCACCCAGCTGGTCATCTAGTCCTTGCTCACATTCATCAGTAGCTCAGTGATTAGATCATCTAGTCCTTGCTCACCACTAGGGTCAAACAGTAGTTTAGTGCTTAGACCATCTGACTGGTAATCAGTAGAACGTGGTTTAATTCTTGCCTTGATAACTTGTTCATACTTGAAATTGTCACTTACCTGGCACGCTATTTTTCTAAGTTTCATAATGGCATTTAGGTTAGGGAAATACCCGGTAAGACAAATAGTTACTTTAATTATTGATAATATGTTGATGTTTTTTTTATTTCAAGATCAAAGACAGAAAAAGCTTGAAGACCTTCTACCCTTACTTACATCTGACGGACACCAGGAAATGCGCCCACCTCCTATAGTACGACCTACCAGCTCTAGGGACCTCTGTGAACGGTTTAAAAAGGCTATGGAACTCGTACATGCAAATATGGCCTTTAGTGCTAAGGCTTGAAGGGTCACTCCTTGGTATGGAGATGGACATACAAGATATGGTCCCTTCGTCTTCAGTGGAGGGTCGTCCTTGTGACATTGTACTTACACCCGCTAGATATCGTCCCTATCGAGGATCGTTTATTGACATGTTTTACTGACTCCTGTAGGATATAGGCCCTTAATGATGCACTAAGGTTTATTCTCAGTCATACACTACTGACACATGTGGAAAAGACTCCCTTAAAGTAATGAGAGAAATCAATATTTTCCCTGGTCAGAAAAATTCCATAGAGGGTCATAATCTAGCCATTTTTGTTGTCACCTGCAAGATACAGTCCCATGTATCTCACGCTGTCGATCTCTCGTTAATCGAGGCACTTATTTAGTTGTGTGCATTATTCTCTAGATTCTTACGATATATGGTCCCTTGGATTTAGCACCAAGGTACCCCGTTGTACATACTTTATTATAGTAGCATTCTATTTTCTACTTGCACAATAACCATAATGCCTTCTGTGTTTGGGGGTAGCTATTATAATTCAATTTAAACAAATTGTAATTCAAATCAAACTAATTGTAATTCAAATCAAACAAACTGCACTTCAATAAAGTAAAGTCATACACGGGCCAAGTTGGCCCAAATGGCCGGTGCTGAACTCCGGTTTCCGTAGTATGAAGCGACTAGGAGTACTGCTACTCCCCCTGGATAGGATACTAATCTATCGCAGGTTACCCCCCAGCATGTTAGGTTTCCCTAACTATGTTGCTGGTACCCACCTGGGTGAAGTGAGGCAATGTGAAAGTAAAGCATCTTGCCCAAGGACACAACGCAGTAGCCCGGGCCAGGAATCGAACCCCAGACCTGTTGATCCAAAGTCCGACACGCTAACCACTAGGCCACCACGTCTTACTTCAATATCTACCCCCTAAAACATATGGCATTATGTTTATGTAAATAGACCAGTTTTGAGCTCATTATTGCTATGATCATGATTGTAGGTAAATTAATATTAGATGTATAATTAATTAATATATAGATGTATAATTAATTAATATATAGATGCATAACATGTGGTATTGTTGTTATACATGTATTACCACGGGTTGTACTAAATAGAACAATATATATATACTATTAAGGCAGAGGGCTGAACAATAATCAACTCAAAGCTGGTCTTCTCTCGTCGACGATGACTATTTCTTCGCTGAAGTACCGAAGATATTTTTTATTACACTGTTGTAATGCCACCTTAAAGCTGTTTGTAAAAAGTTGATGATTGAAAATTCGTTTATTGGGTATTAATTGAATACAAAATATCTGCAATATACTTTTGTGTGTTTAGTGTTTTTGTAAAGTCGGTCGGATGTTTATTGATTCGTCTGTTTGTCTGCTACAATGGTGGTCGGTTTGTTGAGGTCGGTCGGATGTTTATTGATTCGTCTGTTTGTCTACTACAATGACGGTCGGTTTGTTGAGGTCGGTCGGGTGTATATTGATTCGTTAGTTTGTCTGCTACAATGGTGGTCGGTTTGTTTAAGTCGGTCGGATGTTTATTGATTCGTTTGTTTGTCTACTACAATGACGGTCGGTTTGTTGAGGTCGGTCGGATGTTTATTGATTCGTTTGTTTGTCTACTACAATGACGGTCGGTTTGTTGAGGTCGGTCGGGTGTTTATTGATTCGTTTGTCTGCTACAATGGTGGTTCTATTCTTATTCTTTCTCGCTTTGTTCTCAGTGTTACGGGTGGTATATTGTTGACACCAGTATTCAGGTCTGTCTAACACTGTTCTAAAGGCCCGTGCAAACGCACGCAACATTGTTGGACTTAACACTGTTGCACAAAATTCGCGGGCAACACAAAATGTTGAAGATATGATTGCTCAATAAAAAGCTACTGGGTTTTTCGGTGTTCTGCTTTTCTCTACTTTTACACTAGTTTTCTTTTACTATAACACACTATTTGAATATTCCTGAGTTATATCAGAGAACATGACGTATACTGCCCTTAAATGCAGGTGTCGCAAAACTAATAAACAATTTACGACTTATATCTGAGACACCGCAATAATAATCAACATGGAAGTACTCAAATTTATGTTTATGATCCTTGTCATAATAATTGACATCATAGCAAAGAGCCTTTGCGATACGCCGCCACATATTATATTCATTCTGGTAGACGATCTTGGATGGAGCGATGTAGGTTATCAGAATATTTCTCTTATATCGACACCAAATATTGATAGACTAGCTTCAGAGGGAGTAATTTTGGATAATTACTACGTGCAGCCCCTGTGTACCCCTACTAGGTCTGCTTTGTTGAGTGGAAAATATCCTATACATACTGGTAAGCTTATTTTGTTTCATCTTGTTACGTTGATACGAGATGTTACGTTCGTGTTACGAGTTGTAACGTTCGTGTTACGAGTTGTTACGTACGTTGGTATTACGAGTTGTTACGTTGGTATGGGTTTCCTGTGGCGACGTATGCTCGTCGTATGTTATCGTTTACCACTGGATAACAATACCGCGTGCTCAGGTTGACTCTAAAATATTATTCCGCAAAAAAAATGAACATGATGTAGAATGACCACCATGTTTAATATATTTCCCAGGTATGCAACACGGGGTTATAGTTCCAAAGACACCATTTGGACTTCCGCCGGAATTGACATTGCTCCCAGAGAAGTTAAAACAAGCTGGTGCGTTACCTTATATTTCTTCTGATACCTAATAATACTAACTGTCGTAACTATGACAACACAAAAACAGGCATATAAGTCGTACTATTAGTAACATCAACTCCAGCTAAAGTGACCCCAGCTTATTATCGAGCCCCTCCCAGGTGGGAGGGGGGTGCATGCTCCAATGATCCTTTGATCTTTTTGCATTTTCTCCCTTATAAGTAAAATAACTGTCTCCCTAAAATGTTTTACCTTATGCTCCCATGATCCCAAAAAACTATTGTTTTATCATATTTTGCTCCCTTGTTCCCTGAAAATAATTTGGCAGTATCCCTTGTTCCCTAAAACCCCTGGGGGGGGCTCATTATCAGAATTATCAAGAATGTTAACATGCATTTGAAACTACAACAGCTATAGTTGCTCTTGAGCCTGATGAAAAATATGATACGCCAGCAACCTCGTTCCCAGGGCCCTCTCCCTGCCCCACCCAAAAGCGAAGGGAGAGGGCCCTGGGAACGAGGTTGATACGCCAGCCTTATTGGATGACTGGACTAAGCCTAAGTTCAATTAACGTCGCATCTAACATGTGCCGAATCTATTGCAAATGAATTCAAACAATAGGTTTTTGTCATTTGCATTAGATTCGGCACACTTTACATGCGACGTTGAACAAAGCCTAAAACAAAACAACGAGATACATAGTACTGTCTTCAAACATGTTGGCTATGACGTCATTTGCAATAGCCAATAATAAGTAGCCAATTAAATTTCTATTTAACGGTTGTCAAGGTTACGCTACACACATCGTCGGCAAATGGCACATTGGTTACTATGAAAAGCAATACACACCGACCTACCGGGGATTTGACACCTTCTACGGGTTTTATAACGGTGCTGAAGATCACTGGTCTCATAAAAAGGATGGGATATTGGATCTACGGGATCAAGAAACCCCGGTGACCGATATGGACAACGTGTACTCGACCTACATGTTTACTGAGGTGCCGTCTGCTGTATATGACTGACCCCGTTTCCTTGAGTGGAGGAAGGAAATGATCGGGTCATAATGATGATGATGAGGATGATCGTACATTAGTAATACGATAAGAGCAATGATGATCATGATCCTGGTGATGATGATGATGATGATTATCTAGATGATGATGATGATAATATAAAGAATTATGATAACTATCATTGTGACGATGATTAAAATTATGAATGTGATTGTGATGCATGGTAATGATGATGATGATGATATAATCAAGATGATGGTGATGATGATGATGATGATGATGATAATGTCCAGGATTATGATAACTATCATTGTGACGATGATTAAAATTATGAATGTGATTGTGATGCATGGTAATGATGATGATGATGATATAATCAAGATGATGGTGATGATGATGATGATGATAATGATAATGTCCAGGATTATGATAACTATCATTGTGACGATGATTAAAATTATGAATGTGATTGTGATGCATGGTAATGATGATGATGATGATATAATCAAGATGATGGTGATGATGATGATTGTGATGATTATGATGATGTCGAAGATGATGATGATAATGATCGTGACGATTGCCATAACTAAAGGTTTGTCATGGTAATGGTAATGATGATGATGATGATGGTGATGATAATGATCATGACGATGGTCATAACTATATATGATGACGATGGCAATGATAATAAAATTCGATAATGGCATGGTGATGATTCTTGGTGATGATTTAGCCTACTGAATCCAGGAAAATTCAATGATACCATAAATTTTAATCAAAACTTCAATAGCCCACTTTATTTCGGTTAAGTGAGGTCATACACAATATAAACCAAAAAGAGGCTCTGGGGAAACAAAAAGTAATGCTCATTGTTTCCCCAGAGCCTCTTTTTGATTCATTTGTGTATGATCATCATTCAACCTAAATATCGAAAATGGGCTATGAATTTCTAACTACAGCGAGTTACCAAGATCATTAACAGTCACGTTCCATCCACCCCTCTGTTTCTCTACGTGCCGTTCCAAAACCCCCATGAACCCAATCAAACTCCAAAGAGATTTACAGACAAGTATGGCTTTATGGGCGATTCAATGAGAACAGCGTACGCTGGCATGGTTAGTGCTGTAGACGAGGCAATTGGCAATATTACTGATGCACTTCAAAAGAAAGGGTAGGTAAACGGGTTAATCTCGTCTTGAAGAAAAAATGTATATTGTAAATTGCATTTGAGCATATTACGCATGGCTAGTGCGCTGTATAATGAAATTCTATATCATTATCAACATCATATCACAATTATCATATTATCACAATTATCATATTATCATCATTATCATATTATCACCATATTATCTTCATCATGTTATCATCATTATCATATTATCATCATTATCAGATAATCAACTTTGCCTTTTCACATTGAGCTCGCAGCATATCCCTGTAAATGTAAGTTAATTTGTTTAACTGCTTTGGTCAACTTTTAGACTGCGAACAGTCCCTACTTTTCCCTCCAGATTCCGAGGAAAACGAGAGAAAAACTGAATGAGCATTTAAATAAAACACGGACGAGCGGAGATTGGGGGCGAAAAGGGGGAGGAGCGATGGACTCGCCCCCAATCCCCACTCGCTCGTTTTATTAAAGTTAAAATTTTCTGAATCCGGAGAGAAAAGTAGGGTCTGCTCGCAGTCTACTCAACTGCCTATTTTATTTTTATTTATTTTTACATTCTTACGTAGTAGCATGAGAAAGTCCTAGCTTGTTCTAATACTGGCTTCATCCATGATTCTTTGCAGGCTTTGGGAAAACACTTTACTGGTGTTCAGCTCTGACAACGGTGGTACTCCCATATATGGAGGTTATAATTGGCCTTTACGGGGTACTAAAGGAACATTATGGGAGGGAGGGGTGAGAGGGGTAGGTTTTGTCCATGGTGCAATGATAGAGAAAAAGGCAAGAAAATGTAAAGAATTACTGCACGTCACTGATTGGTTCCCTACTCTGACGTCACTAGCAGGTAAGCCAATGTTCGCACTAGATTCAGTATCTAAATGTTATGTCGCTCACGCGGTTCAAAAACAACTGATAAAGAACAAACTGGCACCGATTCATAGGTTAGCGTAGTGTTTACAAGTGTTGGCATAGACCAAATCGGCTAAAGCGTTGCTATGTACGTTTCCACCCAATTCAAAACCACTGGGAATAACAGCTTTTGTTCCAAACATTTTCCACGTGATGTCGAAATACATAAGACAAAGAATCTCATTCCCAAAAGATTTGAATTGGGTGGAAATATACATAGCAACGCGCGTCGATTTGGTCTATTGTGATGTTTATTTGACAACCATTTTAACAATAGATTTTTTAATTTTTCTTTGTTCTATAATAACAATATTGTTTAATTTGTTGTCAAAACCATGACAAAGTACGTCACTGTACGTCCACATATCCAAAGGGAATCAGTCAAGAGTTCTTACGTACCAACTTCGTTAGTTAGTCTGGAAAGGGGGTACTTGAAATAACTGATCAGTTATCCAGGAAATCACGAAATATTTCCTCAGGGTGTAAGGGGGGTCCTAAATTATTTTTTTGCTTGAAGGGGGGGGGGGGGGGGGGGGGCTGCAAAAAAAGTGGAAATTTGCTAATTTATCACTCATCCCCCACCCCCGATAAATAATGAACGGTCCCTTATGTGTTGTTTTAGGTCTCGATACTAAAGACGAACAAGAACTCGATGGATTTAACGTTTGGAGCACTATTTCCAAAGGAGGACCCTCTCCAAGAACAGAAATCTTACTGAATATAGATGAACATGAATCCCGCGAACCTAGATTAGCCTTTGAAGGGATAGCAATACGTGTGGGACACATGAAACTACTCTTGAATACAATACACTTTCCTTGGTTCAAGCCTCCTGAACTTGGTGGTACAGACAGGGAAGAGGGTGTGGAACTAATATGGAATATACTATCAATGCGTGAACGTGGTATGCCTCTTGAAGACATAGCAGATATGAAACTCAAGGTAATGACAATTGGGCTTCCTGTGTCTTTCTTAGTCGATTCGTTTCACAATAACCATAATGCATTCTGTTTTTGGGGTAGCTATTGTAAACAGAAGGAGGTGATGACTAATGATGGTGATATGCGAGGTGATGATGATGATGCGTATAATCATAAAGTTGATGATAATGATCTTTAATGATTATTTTTCATTCATTTTCTAGGGAGTTATTGCCATAAAGGAAGCATTATACAATATTACCGCTGACCCTGAGGAACGACTTGACCTAAGTGTTCTACTTCCGGAAGTAGTTGAAGGATTAAAAAATCGCGTGGATTATTATAGAAAGGGCGTGGTCAGGATGCGTAATCAATACGATGACGTCACTGCCTTAATTAATGCACAGCGTGATGGTGTATGGGGACCCTGGAGATGATTGCCTGTTGGGACCCTTGAGGGGATACAAATAGTTATCTGTGATTGACTGTGGGGACCCTGGAGGGGGTACGAATAATTATCTGTGATTGACTGTGAGGACCGTGGCGGGGATCAAAATAGTTATATTTGATCATCTGTTGTCGAACTACTTTTTTATGAAATTTATGCGCTTTTTGAAAATATGTAAAATAAATTATAAAAATGTAAAATAAAGAGATAGAATAGATAGTATTTAACGTGCAAAAATTAAAGAAATTCAGAATATGCAGAATATTTTTGTATAATAAAAATGCTTTATATTCATATGGCAGTTTGGTTCAACCGTGGCGGGTTTTTTTTCAGTTCTTTTGAGCGAGCTGAAGCCCGTGGGGAGACAAAAACAGTTAGAGAGTGAACATAGACTGACTAATAGAATCAGTAGAGAATATTTCTTTCTATAAACCTAACTTCCTTGAAGACTGCCGTGGAAGACTGATCAACATTTCCAGTAGTAAAGTCACCGGCTAAATAACAAATTTTTACTGCATCGATCCTTCTAGTTTAGTTGCGCGCTTTGATAAGATGACGCACGTGTTACATAAAACCTATTGATACAATACAATATATATGTTTATTTTGACCAGTTTTGCATTGTTTGGTGATATGATAAGTAGTAGTCTGTTAGGTCTAGTTAATCTAGCGGATACGCATCGTTTCTAAGCGTCACTGGTTAAAATTAGAGCTAGCTTTAAAACCTAACGTGGAAACGTTTGCACTTTTTGATTTGATAATAGATACAAACAATTCTGTAGCCTGCTATGCAGACTCTTTTTTTTTTTGCGCTAACAATTCTGTTTGAGGGCTTTTGAGTATTGTTTGTTTTTGTGAAATGGTACCGACAGATTTTTTCATTGTTTCGGGTAATTGTTCACTTGTCATAAAAGCTAAAACATGATTAAATACCAATAAAAAGCCATTTTGCTACGCATAAGAAATATCATTTTATCATCAAAAATATATTCAAATTTGTGAGACACTTTTGACGTTCTGAAAATGGGTTATATAAGTCACACAACACTTTCTGCTCTTTGATTGACAGCGACAATGCAAACTTAACATGACGCGACATTAAAAGCAAACAAAAATCCTTCCTACTGTTTGAAATCATTTGCATTTCTCTGATCTAAAATCATAACGAGATTTTTCAGCTTTTTCTTCGCGATTTTCTTGTATTTTTGAGCGCGTTTTTATATTGTTTGAGTCACGTGGTTTGGTCGAGGAACTGTGCCCTTCCCCGTCAAGTAACCTGACTCCCTTTCTGTGGTGTTTCATGTTATCTCGGCTTCTCTGCACTGCGAGTCGTAAATACTTTGGAACTAACCTCGATTAAGCTGTCTTTATCTTGTTGTGAAAAGGAAATAGTCATCTTTGGGGTTTCATCGTTGATATGATGGCCTGTTCAGGCAGTTTGGCAACTGTTCTACTAGCATGTTTCTTGTGTTTGGCAAGTAAGTATTCAAACATGCCCGATAACGCGCGCTAACTATATCACATTTACAGCTCGATTTTAAAACCTTCTTTATCGCTTTAACTTTAGTTTTTTCGAAATTTCAACTTGTGGATATATTTACTAACTTATTCTGCAGTTTTATTGTTCATGATGGCTTTATAATGAGTGAAAACAATTGCAAATTCCATTTAATGTTATGAGAGATAGCACTTTTAGTTGTTAGAAAGAGTGTTACTTATGGTCCATCGTGAAAAGTGCGCCATTTCTTTCTTTACATCGTTGAAGTTAACTCTTCTTCAACAAATACATCCTAATTTCAACATTTCCTTAAGATAAAATGGTTTAAGATTGAAAGTATTTTAGTGTAAGCGTTTATTATATCATTTATCAGCTTTCGTGACTGCCTGAGTCTTGCAAGCGAAAATTTGCTTTGACCCTCATGGTATGCCAAACTTTCAACTATCTCAAGAGTATATCTATGAAATTATAAATCCTAACCAAAACCTCAATAGTATGGTCCATCGCCTCAGCTCTTTTTAAACCTCAACTGGATTATTTGGGCGGGATATTTTTAATTCTTCTTGAATGACTTTGGCTTTGCATTCCTCTTTAGCGGTAAACACGCTTGTATCGATGTAAAGTTTAGTAAGCTTTATACAACCAATCTTACTGTTATTACTGTAGTAATATTACTTATTTATTACTGTTTATTATGTTGTAAATTATCAACGAATAAAATGAACAAGTTTGTAGCTGTAAATTCAAAACGGTTCTGACAAGTCTTGCATTGACCTTGACTCTCGACACTCTTTTCTAGCATGCATAAAAACATGTAAATCTTTCAATATTACAGCCCAAATGAAAGCGTTAAATCTTGTTTTTTCCCGTGTTATTATTTCACGTTTATTTTCTAAAATAAAGTTGTTTTAGAATGCGAAGAAAATGAGTTATCAGTTCAAGTTATCTGTTTGAAAATTTATGTATATTTACTTCAAAATATGATATGAATTTACTGATATCGTATTACTCGCTTCAGAAAGTGTTTCTTTTATCACTTTCATGTAAACATGTCAAATTCATGTTTTATTTCTGCATTTTTCTTCAGCGTTATTCAATTATTTATTTCAAATTTAGTAACAATGCAAATGGTAACAATTGTATTCAAATGGCTTTGCTAAATTAAATGCATATCCTTCAAACTTATCAAAGTTCCGCTAAAAATGTCCCAACATTTTCATTCCATCTATATATATTTATATATTTATTACAATAGCTAAAAAATTTGTCGTTTTTGCTTAGATGATAAAACTCTTTTATACGGAATAAATGAGCTGATCAAATTTTTTTCGATATACGTTTGATTGAACCGTGTTTTCTTATCAATTTGTAAAATATTTACCCAGTAGCTTAACTCTCTAATTTGTTGATCTGGATTTATTTTACTAAAATATTAACTAAGATATTTTGTTTGTCATCTAAAGTAAACGGGTTTGCTTCGAATTATTTGTCTACTAAAGTAGGGAATAAACTTGGAAACAAAGTTGGTGGAACTAGACGCTTCTTGCATGCAATTGTGGATTCCTAGTGTTTATCGAGGCGTAACGAACCAAGAAAAAAGGCTTTGAGTAGCTTTTTATGTGCAAAAAAATCAAAGTTTGAGGGTAAAGGTTGAATCTTTTTTTTTATACAAGCAAGGTTTTTTTGCTAGATGTAAATTGACTCTGTATTAGAAAATTAAATACTTATATTAAATTTTTAAGAAATTCTCTGAAAGTTTGGCTCCAAAAAGACATATTGAATAGCATATTGTTGTTCTATCTGAAGCAATCTAAAATCCATTAGTGGACATTAGTGGAAGCTGATAAAGAAGTTTAAGTTTTCAATGGAACATTCTAAAACGGCTGCCAAATGTTATTGTGGCCCATTATATGTATTTTTCAAAAAATTTATAATTGATTACACTATTTACAATCTTGTTTATATGTAATATTATTATTATCGTAATAATTAATATCACAATGACAATCATTGTTTGCATTATTATCATATCAGTAATCATCATCACCACCACCATCAATCATCATCACCACAATCATCATCACCTTCACCATCATCATCATTTCACTACCACCATCGTCATCATCACTACCATCGTCATCATCTTTGTCATATTTTCTATCGTTTCTATTCTAATCTGCCTATAATAATTTTTTCAGATGCAACAGTTTCATTAGACCGGTCCAGTGACTTTGTTGTACCACCCAAGGATATCCGTGTAACTTGTACAGTAGCAGGAGAACAGTTTACTGGCTGGTACAATGATGGCAACCAAATTCCACAAACTTCATCAGCACCTGTGCATGTTGTGAAGAAAAGTTCTAATGTGTATGATCTAGTCATACAAGCTACTCTTAACAACGGTGGTACTTATGAATGTAGAGGCAGCACTGGTGGAAGTAAAACTTTCAATCTGAAAATCGAGTGTAAGTCAGTAGTAGTAAATGGCCGATTCCAGGACAAAATGACTTTTTTCACCTTACGCATACCAAACACCATACGTAAGCACCTTTAAAACACCACAAACATGCCATTCTATTGAAGGTGATTTTTTCAAAAAAGGGGGCGGCAAAAATGGGAGGAGCCTATTTCATGAAAAAATTATTAAAGAAATAACAATTTCTGGGAATTACCTGTCAATCAAATTCTGGGAATACCACGTCATCAAATTATGGTATTATTGCGTGACCAAATATTGCGTGACAACAAAGGTCAAGGTCAAAGGTCAAAAGGTCAAACAAATCACATGATCAACATTCCTGACATTCCTGAGATGGGCGTGGTCATTATTGAAATTATTCTGAGATTTTACTCTTAGGAATTTACTGTCAATCAAATTCTTGGAATCTCAGGAATGTCAGGAATTCTAATTATGATTTTATTTTTTGTAACTATAATGTGGTTATTAATGAAGGTGCGTTTATTCTGTGGTATCATGCAAAATGCGTTTATTCTTTAAAATTTAAATTTAAATAATATATATAAGAAAATGTCTTCAAACCGATATAAAGAGAAAATACATAATAATAGTATAACTGAAAAAATGTCTTCAAACCGATATAAAGAGAAAATACATAATAATAGTATAACTGAAAAAATGTCTTCGAACCGATATAAAGAGGAAATAATTAGTAATAGTATAACTGAAAAAATGTCTAATAATATAATGGATCAACCGATACCAGAAATTAATGTACCGATTTTAAAACCTGTGAAAGCAACAAAAACGGTACATACAACGCAAAATACAGCTGCTGCAGTTCAGCATCAATTAAATAAATTCGCAGATTGGATTATGTCATATATTCCACCACCGATCAAAAAGCCTATCAATGATCATGTCGAGGCTTTGAAGAATAAGATAAACGATATTTACAATAACCTTAGAACAAATGTTGCGGTTAATAAAACAAAACCTAACAAAGCAAACACTAACATCCAAATGAAGGAGTCTGCGTTGAAAGGATTTGTTACATCATATAGAATAAAAGGGACTGATAAGACAGATCCAAAATCATTTCTAACGAATAATAAACAGAATGTCATAGACATGTTAAAACAACAAGAAAAACCAATCAAAATGAAACTTTTATTAGAGATTGAATTTTACAAGATGAATAAGAAAGAGAAAGTATATTCATACGGGTTTTTTCATAGTAAAATAGAAATTATCACAGAAGCAACTAATATAGAAGAGGTTTACAATAGACTAACCGATAATATTTTAGAAAAGGTAGACAACTATCAAAATAAAGGTTCAGGATGGATATTCGAAAATATAGTAAATTTTGATATTCATGTTGATAAATATAATCCTATAACAGCAAAATCATATATTCCTCTACCAGAAAAACTAAAACGAAAAGAAGCTATTGTTAACATCAAAAATGATGATAATTTATGCTTCAAATGGGCTGTCACATCAGGAGTATTTCCTATTAAAGTACATCCTGAGAGATTATCCAAAAAATTAAAAGCAAATGCAGAAAATCTAAACTGGGATGGACTTGAGTTTCCAGTGCAGGTTGATAAGATTGGAATCTTTGAAAATAATAATCCTAAATACGCGATTAACGTTTACTCTTATGATAAGGATGTAACACCAATTAGAATTAGCGAAAACAATAATCGTGAACAAACGATTAACATTCTTCTGATATCAGATGATAAAACAAACCATTACTGCTTGATCAAAAGTATGTCTAGATTAATTAATTCACAAACCAGCAAAAACGGGCATGTTAGATTCTATTGTGAGCGCTGCTTGTTATCATTTAAAACACAACAATCATTAGACAATCATTCAGATTATTGTAATAATCATGAGGCTGTTAAAATAAAATTACCAAATAAAGGCGCAACACTAGCCTTCAAAAATTACAACAATAGTATGCGTGTACCATTTATAATATACGCAGATTTTGAATCACTAACAGAACCTATATCATCATGTCAACCAGAGGATAATCAATCTTTCACACAAAAATATCAGAAACATACACCAAGCGGATATTGTTATATGATAAAATCCTATGATGATAATCTGTTTCAACCAGAGATTCACACATATACTAAGAAATCACCTGATGTGGATATTTCACAAAGATTTGTTGAAGCAATAGAAAAATCAGTAAGAAACCTGTATCAAAAGTTTAAATATAACAAAAAGGTTGTGATGACAAACATTGATAATGAAAATTATAAAAATGCAACACACTGTCATATATGTGAGAAAGAATTAAACAAGGATAAGGTTCTAGACCATGATCATCTTTCAGGTAAATATCGAGGTGCAGCACACAATGATTGTAATCTAAATTATAAAATTCCTAATCATATTCCAGTTGTATTTCATAATCTAGCTGGATATGATGCTCATCTGTTTATAAAAAACCTAGGAGTGACAGAGGGTAATGTTGAGTGTATTCCTAATAATGAGGAGAAATACATTTCATTCAAAAAAGAGATAGTTGTAGATACATTTACCAATAAGGATGGAAAAAATTGTAATGTAAAACGTGAGATTAGATTTATTGATAGTTTTAAATTTATGAGTAGTAGCTTAGATTCATTAGTTAGTAATCTTACAAAAGAACAATTCAGAAACATGTCTATGTTATATGATGGTAAAAAGTTGGATTTATTATTGAGAAAAGGGGTATATCCATATGATTATGTAAATTCACTAGACAGATTAAATGAAACTTTCCTACCACCAATAGAAGAATTTTATTCTAAGCTAAATGGCACAAACATTTCAGAAGAAAATTATAAACATGCTCAGGAAGTATGGGATACATTCAAAATTAAAACAATGAAGGAATATCATGATCTATATCTCAAGAGCGATGTTATTCTTCTTGCAGATGTGTTTGAGAACTTTAGAGATGTTTGTCTAGAGAACTATAAACTAGATCCAGCATGGTATTATACAGCTCCAGGATTATCATGGGATGCGATGCTTAGAATGACAAATATTAATCTCGAACTGTTGAGTGATCCGGATATGATCCTTATGATAGAACAAGGAATTCGTGGAGGAATTTCTATGATTTCTAAAAGATATGCTAAAGCTAATAATAAATATATGAATAACTATGATGAGAATAAAAAATCAAAATTTATAAAATACCTTGACGCTAACAATTTATACGGATGGGCAATGTCTGAACCACTACCTACACACGGATTCAAATGGATGAACAAAAAAGAATTGGCAAGGTGGAACAAACTTCCATGCATACTAGAGGTTGATCTAGAATATCCAATCGAATTACACGAGATGCATAACGAATATCCACTAGCACCTGAACGATTAACAATCAATAAGGTTGAAAAACTAATTCCAAATCTTGGTGATAAGAAGAAGTATGTGATTCACCACAAGACATTAAAATTGTATTTATCACTTGGAATGAAATTAACCAAAATCCATAGAGGTGTCTTGTTCAAAGAATCAAATTGGTTGGCACAATATATTAGCCTTAATACAGAGCTAAGAACTAAAGCTAAAAATGATTTTGAGAAGGATTTCTTCAAACTGATGAATAATTCCGTATTTGGGAAAACCATGGAAAATATTCGTAATAGACAAGATATTAGATTAGTAACAAATGAATCACAAGCAGCAAAATTAATAAATAAACCAAATTATAAACAAAGAACAATATTCTCAGAAAATCTAACAGCAATACATATGAGTAAAACAGAGTTAGTATTCAACAAACCTATCTATCTAGGAATGTCAATCTTAGATCTATCAAAGACGCTTATGTATGAATTCCATTATAATTACATCAAACCAAAATATGATAACAGAGCGCAACTACTATTCACAGATACTGATAGTTTAATGTATGAGATTGACACAGATGATTTTTATAATGATATTGAACAAGATATTAAGACAAAATTCGATACAACCAATTATCCAGAAAATCATAAAGGAATCAAACAGAGGGTCAACAAAAAAGTTATAGGTATGATGAAAGACGAGACCGCTGGAGAAGAAATAGATGAATTTGTAGGTCTACGATCTAAGCTATACGCTTATAAGATAGATGAAAAAGTTGGGAAACGTTGCAAGGGAGTGAAAAAATCAGTAGTAGACAAAACCATTTCATTTGACGACTATAAAAAATGTTTATTCGAAGGAAAAGATGCCATAAGGAAAATGAATGTTATAAGAAGTTACAAACATGAAATATATACAGAAACAGTAAACAAAGTTGCCTTATCAAGAGATGATGACAAAAGAAATATTCAAGCAGATGGTATTCACACGCTTGCATACGGTTATAAAAATATTAATGAAAAAGTAATACATTCAAAAGATGTAAACAAAAAATTGTAAACAAAAAATTGTAAACAAAAAAAAAGTAGTAAACAAAAATTTAATTCAAAACACTATCAGGTGGTAGCTGTGTATCTTCTGGAACCGTTTGTAATTCCTCTCTAACAAAAGAACGTTTAGGGGCCCCTTCAGAAAGGAAATATAATACAGGTTGATCAGATGATACTATAGATCGAGATATATCATACATCTCCAACGACCAAATAGGGTCAGTAGCACGATGTTTATCACCGCCTTCCTCTTCGCCGGGAGCGTATAAATATCTAACTTTCACGCCAGCTGGTAATCTTTCTTCTTTCATACCAACAGGCCTCTTATATTTGAAATCTTTATGCTGCAGTTCTTTCATTTTTATCGATTCTGCAGGCTCTTTTCCAGTAATTCTTTTCACTTCACTATTAATAGATTTTACTACATCAGGTAGTCTATTAACCCATTCACGAGATCTTTCATCTTCCATAAGCATTTCTTGAGCGTACTGATGACTAAAAAGCTTTTCAGCAATAGTTCTATTAGCACGCTCTACCAAAGATTGTGCTTTATGATTTCCAGCTTCTCCTCGTTGAATTTTAATATTTTTATTTTTTAATACTTTTGTTAATTCACCCATAAATTCTGTACCTGGATCAACCATCATTGTTTTCGGCCAATTCAATCGACGGGAATAGATCCTTGTGAAAGCTTTAGTAACTTCTGTTGAGTACTTAGACGTCAAGGGCTCAGCATCAATATATCTACTTGCTATATCAACAACCACCAAAGCATATTTGTAGGTTTTTCTTTTCACAGTATCATGTGGTAAGAATAATAGATCTGCTTGATGAATTTTGTTTGGTGTGAAAATATCCCAATGAGGTTTAGGAATATATTTGGGTTTTGATAAATATATCTGCCATAATGCTTGTTTCTCAAGCCATTTTTTTACAACATCTTCTTTGATATCTGCTGCATTTGATAGTTTGGAAATAGCAGAATATCCTTTCCAATAACCTTGTGGGCTATAATAATATTCTGATAATGTTTTGTTCATAATAGGTATAAATATATAATCTTTTATAAGATTATAATGACACAATCAATTTCAGATAAGTTAGATGTAAATCGTGTTTACAAACAAGCTTTTGGATTAAAAGCAGAGAAAACAGTAAATCGTGTAACATTCAACCCAAGCTCAGCAAATCCTTATGAAACGTTGTATGTTCATATACCAAAGCTATCGGATAATGTTGTATTAGTTCCTGGTAGTGTAGGTCTTATTTTTAAACTAAACAAAGGCACTGGAGCTCATGTTAACAATACAGTTGTAAATAATCTAGGACGAGCTCTTATTTCTAGGATGAGGGTTTTATACGGTGGTGAAACTTTACAAGATACACAACGTATTGATCTATATAACACATATTCCGATTTGTTTTTATTGAAAAGCGAACGTGAAAATATGCTAAGAGAAGGTGTATCATCATCTAATATGCGAAAATTACGAACAGGTGCTGGTGATAAGGTAACAACAGATGCATCAGAAGTAGCATTAGCAGCAGTTTATAGTGATAAATATAGAATACCTATTAATAATCCAATTCTTGATTCACATGGTGTGTTTTATCCAAAATCGCTAAGAAATACCCTATCCTTTGAAATTACACTTCCTGGAAGTTCGGAGATTACTATTACCAGCGATTCATCAAAATCATACGCGTATAGTCTATCAAATATTGAGCTTGAATATGAGTGTATTGTTAGTGATTTTCTAGCACGTGAAGCTCAAGCAGCTTATCAAGTTGGTAGAGGTTTCTATTATGAAAATATTCTTCTCCACAAGACATTCACAATTAATAAAACCACAACATCAGTAATAAATGAGCATGTTAATATACCAAGACGATCTATGACAGGCATTTTGTGTTTGTTTACTGAAGCATATGTCCTAGGTACAAGAGACTCAGAAAAATTCGTTAATCCTAATATTACTCAAGTAGATGTTAATGTTGATGGTATGCCAAATAAACTTTATTCGAAAGGTATGCTACCAACTGATTTTTGGAATTCTATTAGAGGTAGATTTGGTAAAACTGATAATTTAACCCAAAAAGATTTCTATTCTAATAAATTTGCTCTATGGATTGATTTGAGAACTTACCCTACTAATGATATTCATGGTAATGGGTTGTTATTGAATAGCACAAAAGATGGAGTTAAACTAGAAATGAATAGAACAGTAGGTGGTGCTGGTAATATAACATGTTATATGTATGTTGTTGCTGATGCTCTTATGGAAGTTGAAAATAGTGATTTAAAATCAATTATGTATTAAAAAGATTTTTAGTATTATAAAATATAATAAATGGAAGAATTAAAAAGCGAAACACCATTTCACAGTATTATAACCGGCCCAACAAATTCAGGTAAAACAAAATATTTAGTCGATTTATTAAGAAGTTCATATCGGTATGTATTTGAATATATTGTATTAATATGTCCAACGTATTCAAGAAACTCAACGTACAAAGGCTTTGCTAATAACGATCCAAGATTTATTGTTTTATCACCTGATGCTGATAGTGTTGATGAGATCAATGAATTATTATCATGTTGTAAGGAATTGTTTTCAGGTCAGAACACATTAATAATTCTAGACGACTGTGCTTTTTCAAAGGAATTAAAACAACGGTCTAATAAGTTTATAAATTTAGCATTTTCAGGTAGACATGATAAGATATCAGTATGGGTATTAACACAACAGCTAACAGCCATAGCAAAACCGTTTCGTGATAATGTTAGTTGTATTATATCATTTTATAACCCAAATAAAATATCCAATCAGATTCTTTTTGACGAGTTTGGTGGTGATTTAGGTTTAGAAAATAAAAAACATTTTTTAGAAATACTAAAATCGGAAAAATATTCTAGAGTATGCTTTTGTTTACGACATCCATATATATCATATGTAGAAATACCTGGAATGATATAAATAAATAAAACTATATACTATTATATGACATCAATTCTCGATCAATATATGGATGATAATAAAATAGAAAAAGTGGAAAATGATGAGGTAATAGAAAAGAAACCAAAAAAGAAGCCGGCTGTTAAAAAAGCCGATACAGAAATTGAAGAAAAAAGAGAACAATTATCTATTCTCGCAGTTCTTGGAACTATTAAAACTTATACAGGAGTAAATATGAATTTGGGTGATGTTAAAAAGTTGTCTCCAAAAGATGTGGATAAATATTATAATAGATATCAAATTTTAATGGGTAATAAAGTAACAAATGGATTAGTTGATACTGCTATAGAAACAGCTGCTGAATTAGTTTCATATGTAATAACTATTGATAATAAAAAGGAGCTTTGTAAAGATTTACAGAAAAATGAATTGGTAAAACAAGAGCTAAATAACCTTGCTGGATTTGTTATTTTGAAAGGTGGAAGAACTGTTGCTTTAGCAAGTGGTTTACTTCAAATAGCAAAACATATTAAAATTAGTAATAATGATAATTTTGAGAAGAATATTCATAAAACTATTGAGCAATCTCTTGAGCAGACTGTTGAAACTGTTGAGCAGACTCTTGAGCACTCTTGAGCAGACTGTTGAAACTGTTGAGCAGAATATTGAGCACTCTTAAGCAGACTCTTGAGCAGACAATAGAAACTGTTGAGCAGACTCTTGAGCACTCTTGAGCAGACTGTTGAAACTGTTGAGCAGACTGTTGAAACTGTTGAGCAGACTATTGAGCACTCTTAAGCAGACTCTTGAGCAGACAATAGAAACTCTTGAGCATAAATAATAATATTATTAAATATTAATAAATCGTATAAGAATTTATTAATATACTTGTATTATAAGATGACAGAAAACAATGATAAATTAGTTGATGAACAAATAACTAAGGAACCTGAAAAAGTTCAAAAACAAAAAGATCCAAAAAAAGTTGCTGCTGGTAGAAAACTAGTAGAATATCATAAGAAAGCTAAAAAAGCTCTTGAATTAGAAAATAATACTGATGATGACGAACAATCAAGTTCAAAAAACTGGATGCCTGAGATATCACTAACAACTGGATTATCATTAGTAGGAATAACATTGACAGCAGTAGATTTATATTTCAGATGGAAGAAAAATAATAAAAATATTACTCCAATAAAACCTAATCATGAAGAAAACGAAGAAAAACCTGTATCAGAACCACTTGTTAAATCAAAAACCTCTGTTAAATAAAAAAAATCAGTTCCAATAATAGGTATGGAATAAAAATGGTATAAATAATAAAATATTTATATATACTATAACAATGTCTAAAGCAACAGAAAACAAATTAGTTAAAATAGCAACTGATGCCAGCGTAGTAATTGGAATAGCTTCCCTTATTGGCTATGTTGGTAAAAAAACTATGAAAGAATCATTTATTAGTGATCCTAGTTCAAGTTTGTCAAATTATGGTAAGTGGGTTCTTGTTCTTGGAGGATCTATGTATCTGAAGGAATATCTTGAAGATAAAAAAATTCTACCAAAACCTTTTTAAAACAGGTATAAAAAATAATGAATATATATAACATATGGCAACGATTGCAGTAATGATAGCAGGCGCTGTTTTGAATGCAACAGCTTTTGTTGGGGGTAGTTATCTAGCTAAATCCTTATCATCTAATGGTTCTCATTCTGATGAAGAAAAAATAAGACATGATAAAGCTCTTGAAAAATATCAACATGATATGGGAGAATTTGAAAAGAAAAGACAACAATACCAGGATTGGCTTCAATCACAATATGAAAAAAAGAAATTGGCGGATAGTAATTTGAATGATACTGATTATGCGTTTAAACTATACTCTAAAGCTCATCCTGATTTGAGTTTTGATAATAAACAACCACAATTTTCAAATTATTATAAACCTAGTAATAAGCAAAAGCAATATGAAATGATTTATGTTGGTGGGGGTATGATGACTGTAGGTTATTTGGCATCTAAATTTTTATAAGAAACTATTTAAATTCTAAATATAAAATCGTATAAAAAACTATTTAGTATATATAAATTATAAACTAAATGGAAGGTGAAGATTTTAATCCAATAGATGAAGGTTCTGTTGATATTAATGAACCAATTACTGATGATGATTTAGCCGAACTAATACCAAAGCAAAAAGAAACAGAGCAAACATGGTGGGAAAGAACTAAAGAAAGGTTTAATAAAAGAGGTATAACAAGAGAACGTGGGTATAGATTATTTGAAAATGCTAATGAAAGTAATGAAGATTGGAATAAAAGTATAAGAGAGGAAATAGAAATGGGAGATTTATCCGAACATAGAGTACAAGAAGTAGAAAAAAAACATAGAGTAGAAGAAGCAAAAAATATTATAAAAGAAAAATATCCTGAATGGAATGAAAATAATTCTAAATTTATATATAATATTGATAAGGATGGTAATGTATTCCTTAAAATCAATAAACTCGGATCAAAGGAATACTATCTCGATGATTTAAGTGAAGCTCCAAAAACAATTACTAATAATATAGGTTGGTCTCAGGATCATATTGATATGTATAATAATGCTAAAGCCAATCTCGATATATATTACCCAGAAAACACGATTAGTAGAGAAAATGGATTTGATATTAGAGAAGATGAATCCGGTATTATTGAAGTTTATGATAATGATAAAGGTAGATGGTATAAAATACAAACAAAAATTGGTGAGGAAAATGCGCATCTTCCTGGGAGACAAACTAATAAAATCAAGACAGCCTTAGGTAGGTCAGCTATAACCATTATGGATGAAACCGATAAACAATTAACCACAATATACCCAGAAGTAGAAGTTATTAATGAAAAAATAGAATCAGAAACAGAGAGCATAAATTCTAATAAAGATGAAATTGATAATTTAGAATCAGAATTTGAATTATATACTGGTTCGCAAAGGGGAAAAGATGCTATTAAATTACAAAGAGATAATCTTTTAGAAACAAATAATCAGCTAATTGATGAAAGAGAAGCGTTAATCTCTAAAAGAAAGAGTTTAGAAGAAAAAATACATGAACTAGAAAATAAAAACGAACTAATAGAGGAAAAACTACCTTTGAAAGAACGTGTAAAACTTATTTTAAAAAAGTACGGTCTAACAGTAACAGGTATTGCTCTAGCAGTTGGTACTATTATAGGAGTAATCGTATCTAATCTAAAATCAGGTCTTACATCTGTTGCTAAGGGTGTCGGTAACGGTTTGAAAACACTTGGGAAAAAATTAGGTGAAATATTACCAGGTATGGTTGGTGCTATAGCATCTTTTATTTTCAGAACTGCAGGTGAAGTTGTAGGTTTCCTTGCTAAAAATGTATGGCTTCTTATTGTTGGTATTGTTTTGTATATGGTGGAGAGGTATAAAAACAAAAAATGATTATATATTATAATGGTAATCTTGTATATTGAAAAAACAAAAGCTGATGAAACGATTTGGTTGAAAAATCCTATAACAAATAGTACAAAAATGTCACTAATTTATTGTAATTTTGTTAATCAATTATACAACCTTGAAAAAGAAGGGACGATTTCAGATGGAGAAGGTAATGTTTTACTTCGTATTCCAAAGGGAAATTATACAACAAGCTCTTTTAAAAGTGTGGTTGATAATGCTGTTTTTCTTGGTGAGAAACCAGTTTCCATAAGCAAATCCATTCTTACCCCAAAGGTAAATATTAAATTAAATGATAGTTTAGCAAAATTATTAAAACTTGAAACAAGTCTTAAAAAAGATTCTAAAAATGTTATAAATATTGGTAAAACTCTTGAATCAGTATACATACATTGTAATCTGGTTGATTCTACACAAGTTTTATTCAAAAATAATTATTCACAAATATTGGCATATGTTAATGTGGACAATGTTGGGGAGAAAATAGCTTATGAACCTATTAATAGTTTGTATACACAAATAAAAAACGATGATTATATCAGTAGTATTCGGTTATGGGTAGCTGATTATAATAATAATATTATTCTTTCTGGGGTATATCCAATGAAAATGGTAATAGAAATCGTTTAAAAATAAAATTGTTTGGTATAGTATAATGGAAAATCATGACGTATTGTATCCTGAGCTGCCAAATTATAGTGATGGTGAAAACTTCAGATTACGCAAGGTAAATGAGGTTATGTCTAAGCTAGAAGCTGAAGTCAAACATTATGAAAACGTTAGGAAAAAATATGCTAAGACACGTGGAATCTTTCATAAAACAGCAGTCATAAGTGGAATCTTTTCTGTACTTTTTACTGGTTCTGGTGTAACTACAAGCTTAACAGGTGCTGGAGCTGTCATAGGCGTCCCTTTAGCGGGGGTTGGTGGTATTCTCGGTTTAGTAGCATCTAGTTGTACAATTATAACGAAAAAACTTACTAAGAAGGTAGCAAAACATGAAAATACTATTCAGCTCGCAAAAGCAAAACAAAATAGTATATATGACCTGGTGTCAAAAGCCTTGTCTGATAACAAGATTGATGAAAGAGAATTTGAACTAATTATGGGTGAGCTACAAAAGTATCAAACGTTGAAGAGTGATATTAGATCTGTACGGAATAATGAGTTTTTAAAAAAGGGTCCAGACCTCGATATAAAAAAAATAAGAGAGGAGATGAGAGTGGAGATGAGAAAGGAAATTGTGGATCAGCTCATAAATCAAAAGAAATAAGTATTTCGTTTGAAACAACTCCGATGGGTGGATTTACGTATAAATTACGATATGACAAAAATAAATATTAACGCTAATCTTATAAACGTATAAAAGGGAATCTCATCTTATAAATATATAAGATGAAATTTATAGATTTCGAACAAAAGTATCCAAACTATAACACCAATCGTTTTACCAATGTAAATGGTAAAGTTCGATTTATTTTCAATGGAGATGAGTATGATCCTTTTGATGAAAATGGTAATTTGGTAAAAAAAGTTTACACATTTCCTAGTTGGAATGGTCACACATATACACCAGAAAATATAGCCGACTTTCTTAAATCTAAATCTAAGTTTCCAAAAGCTGTTATGCTTACAAATACAAAATATCCAATTCCAGCTGTAGGTCTTAGTGATAACCCGTCTGATATTAAAAGATTATTAACCACATTAAAAATATTTGTAACTCCAGGTGAAAGTTTTTCTTTTACTATTAAAAATATTTTCGAATTAACACCTCCAACTATAAATAATACATCTGATTGGACTATATGGATGGAAGATCCAAATTTTAAAAATTGGTCTCAACAGTTGAATTTTGCTGTCTGGTGTGCTACCTCTGGTTGTGGTGTTTCTTTTAACCTTATTGAACCTGATACACAAATAGCATCTATATTAAGGTTCCATGTTATTTTCACGATAAGATCTATTTTAAACACTCTACAGGTTATACTACCATGGGATAATAACTTTGTTTGGAATGGTACTCGATATAATAAAGGCGCTTTAGTAAAGTTGTGTAACGAGTTTGGTATTGATTCAACAAACCCTGATTTTAGATTCAAGGGTACATCCACAAACTCTGATGTGTTTGGGTTTCATTATACTAGTCCCTACAAGGATTCACTAACCGGATATTACAAGTCAACTCACAAGGATAGAAGTCAATATAATTGGTTTATTCCTCAAAAGGGGGTTGGTATAACGAAAGCAGGTTTGTCACGATTAAATCAAAGTATAGAAGCGTTTGTTTACTGTGTTTTAGGTGCTCAGGTACAGACGCGATCATCAATTATAGGTGATTCTGGAGGTGCTACAGAAACGCAGGAAGTATTTCTAAAGCTGTTTGAAAATTCAGTAATTGAGAAGAATATTTCAAAAAGTATACAGCGATATCAGTTTGCAATTCAAAATGCAAAAGTAAGGCTTGATTTAGCAATATCACCGGGTTGTTGGTTGCTGCCATCTATGTTAATTATAAATACAGAATCAACTATTGGTTATAACAATAAGCTTCAGAGAGCAACAGCTGATATGAAATTTGGTGTCAATAATATTAATGAAACTAAATCTACTGGTTCAAAACATAATTGGGGTGATTCAAAAGTTAAATTACCACATAATACAGATGATAAATCTAAAAAAGAAATCAATAATAAAAAAGATATTACAAACTCCTTTACTAAACCAAGTGTAAAACCTTCACCAACATCTAATCAACATGATACTAATCTAGCAGTCGTTACGGTTGGTGTCGCGGGTATTGTTTGGTATATGTTTCGTTAATTACTCGCAATATTAAATATTCCTAATATGATATAAACAAATGTATCTATATATAATTGTACCACACGGATAGCTTATATTAATATATTAGTAATCTGTTTTTTGCTTATAAAAGCCAAGATAATTATTATCCTAGCTTTTAATCAAGTTTTTTTATTAACCGCAACATTTGTTCTAAGGTTATTGTAAATATCGTTTATCTTATTCTTCAAAGCCTCGACATGATCATTGATAGGCTTTTTGATCGGTGGTGGAATATATGACATAATCCAATCTGCGAATTTATTTAATTGATGCTGAACTGCAGCAGCTGTATTTTGCGTTGTATGTACCGTTTTTGTTGCTTTCACAGGTTTTAAAATCGGTACATTAATTTCTGGTATCGGTTGATCCATTATATTATTAGACATTTTTTCAGTTATACTATTACTAATTATTTCCTCTTTATATCGGTTCGAAGACATTTTTTCAGTTATACTATTATTATGTATTTTCTCTTTATATCGGTTTGAAGACATTTTTTCAGTTATACTATTATTATGTATTTTCTCTTTATATCGGTTTGAAGACATTTTCTTATATATATTATTTAAATTTAAATTTTAAAGAATAAACGCATTTTGCATGATACCACAGAATAAACGCACCTTCATTAATAACCACATTATAGTTACAAAAAATAAAATCATAATTAGAATTCCTGACATTCCTGAGATTCCAAGAATTTGATTGACAGTAAATTCCTAAGAGTAAAATCTCAGAATAATTTCAATAATGACCACGCCCATCTCAGGAATGTCAGGAATGTTGATCATGTGATTTGTTTGACCTTTTGACCTTTGACCTTGACCTTTGTTGTCACGCAATATTTGGTCACGCAATAATACCATAATTTGATGACGTGGTATTCCCAGAATTTGATTGACAGGTAATTCCCAGAAATTGTTATTTCTTTAATAATTTTTTCATGAAATAGGCTCCTCCCATTTTTGCCGCCCCCTTTTTTGAAAAAATCACCTTCAATAGAATGGCATGTTTGTGGTGTTTTAAAGGTGCTTACGTATGGTGTTTGGTATGCGTAAGGTGAAAAAAGTCATTTTGTCCTGGAATCGGCCATTTACTACTACTAAGTCTGAAAGCCAGTATTTAGTTAATATGACTACACAGGAAGCCCAGTGTTTAGTTGATAGTCCCTATACAGGGAAACCAATATGCATTGATTTATCTGCACAGGAAGCCCACGTGTCAGTTGATAGTACCTACAAAGGGAAACCAATATGAATTGATTTATCTGCACAGGAAGCCCATGTGTCAGTTGATAGTCTCTACACAGGGAAACCAATATGTATTGATATCTTTACACAGGGAGCTCAATATTGATCTGAGATATTCAAAACAAAGGGAGCCCAATAAACAAGTTATAGTTTAAGCTTTGGGAACATAGGGAGCCTGAAAGCAGGGGTACTTCCCACTCAGGGAGCCCTCCCAAAAATAATTTTCATAACACAGTGGGGGAGGAAGAGCTAAGATAGTTTGTCATTCAATAGACTAATTCGCTTCACTGATGATGAAACAAGTCAAGGCTGGAGTGGATAACATACAGTGAAATGCATCATCCACTCAAGCCTCATCTTGAACCAATTGTTAAAATGTGTTCACACATGAGAACTAGGGTAAGGTGTAATGCATATGTCGTTCCAGTCATGGAAATATAATGTTTATTTATGTCTTTTTTTGTGTCATTCAGAAAGCATGAATTCATAGTTAAAAACTATTATCTTTCAGTTGATGCCAAAAATGTTGCAAAGACCCAATACATTCGCATTGGTACCAACGATAGGATTGTTGTGGATGTTGTTGGCAAGCCTCAACCAACTTTCAAGTGGAAGAGAGATGGAATAACAATTAACCTCAATACAGGACGATATAGCCAAAGCCCCAAAGGAACTGTCTCTATAAAAGACGTTAAGATTGGCGATAAAGGAAACTACACACTAACTATAGACCAAGAGTCAAGATCTTCAGAAATGAAAATTGAGGTGATTGCCTTTGGTAAGTGAACAAAACTTGGTCGATTTAATGGTGATTTGAATGGCTATTAGGCTGTTTATAAGACTGAAATATGTCTGTTTGTTTTTTCCTTTCCTTCATAATTGTCTGTCAATGGAAAGTCTCAGTCGATGCATGTGCTTCTCTTTCTGTGTATCTGTCTTTTTTCTATTTTTTTTCTTCAATCATCAGAGTGTTTGCGTTTCAAAGAAAAAGGACAACTTACTGTTTATTGATTGTTTATTCTAGAACCACCCATCATGACTGAAGTTCCATTGCCAGCGACTAGATACCTGACAGTAGGGTTCAATACAACTTTCCATTGTAAAGCCAAGGGGTATCCACCACCAACGTACGAATGGTTGAACAGAGCTAATAAACCTATCGATATCACCAATCCTAGGTTTATTCCTGATGGCGAGTACTTCCATATTGTTAATATACAAGAAAGTGACGTGGGAAGGATCACATGCGTTGCTTCTAATGTCGATAAAGTGAACGCCAATGCTAAACACTATACAGTGAACGCCAGTGCAGAAATCAAAGAGGTTTATGGTACGTAGAAGTATATAAATTTACTCAATATTTATATATAACAGGTTCCCATTTAAATCTGTACTTTCCCATATAAATCTGCACTTATGGAAGTGAACTTCTCTGATTGGTTGATCTGTGTGTTTAGCACACATCAACAAAATTTGCATAAGTACAGATTTAAATGGGAAAGTACAGATTTAAATGGGAACCTGTTATATCCATAAAATGCTGTAGTTTTAGTCTTTTTGTTAGTTTTAATTTTTATGTTTGACATTTCTAGAGCACTATTGTACTTGATTTGGCACCTGGCATTTAGCCCATCAACAGGGCTGGATCCAGAAATTTGCCAGGGGGGTGTCCCAATTGCAAAAAAAAAAAAACTACTTGGTGTAGGCAGTCACATAATGGTTCTTATGAAACTCTGGTAGAAAAATATAGAATCACGCACTCATATAGCAAACATTGGTGGTAAACTGCTGTCATTACAACAGATGAGAAATATTTCTTAACCCTATATAATATTTAATAACCATTATGTGAGGTGTTAGGTGGTGTCTGGTTTTAAATGTCTTAAAAATAAAATAGGGGTAATTGTGTTGCTAGGGGGGTGTCCAGTGCCACTATAGGGACATGTACCCCTTGATCCATCCCTGATCAGCCCCCTATCTATACCTTCGCTATTCTTTCAGTTCGGCCTACAATCCAAGAACGATTCCTTAGCGATGTGATTGTTGAAAGAGGTGAAAAAGCTGATTTGGATTGTGTAGCTGATGGCAGTCCTTTACCTGAAGTAAGATGGATGAGAGATGGGCGTTTTGATACACGACAAGAGGTTAGTTTCAATATAAATTGTATTTTGAAAGTGTTATTACCTTTAATGGTTAGGGTCATTAAGTGTGGATATTCACATACACATTATCATATTTTGTAGAGGTTTGTTGTCTGTAGAAGTTAGTCTCAATATAAAGTGTATTAAAAATGTTATAACCTCATGGCTTTACCAATGTTGATACAATTATTAAGGTCATTACACTGCCGGAGCCACCAAAACATGACTATATCCAATCACAATCAAGAACATGAACAATAGAATCTCTACAAATGTTTGACTTTTTTGATTAAAATGATCATCATTTTCATTATATTTGAATGGAATAGATCAAGATAGAATAAGAAACATCTTAGCCTGTGAGAACCCTCTTTGATTTTTTGTTTGATCTGAAAAACTATTTATTTTGATATTTGCTTGGGTGTCCCCAGTTTCAGTAGTCGCACTGCAATATTATTGTATACATTCACATTTTAACCCATCATTTTTCTATATTCTGTGTTATTTATTGATGAAATGATCAGTATATCTAACAGTGCTACATATCCCTAGCAAACGTCTCGCCGTAGTATCATACGCATCCAAGAAGCAGAAATGACAGACATGGGCAAGTACCAGTGTGAAGCAAGAAATGTTGCCCGTGATCAAAGTGGACATATTATTGTCGCTGAAGAGACTATAGGCTTGTACATAAAATGTAAGTAACTATAGTAACACAATAGATTCAAATTCATTCATTTTTTTTGAAACTATAATATATGAAAAAAATAACTGTGCTGTTCTTAAAGTTCTGTGACAGGTCTACATCCTTAATAAATATTAGTGTAAATATATGCAGGTCATTATTGAAAATCGAGTGCACTGATTGGTTAGACAATTTGGGCTAAGAGATTTAATCAACCATATATTTGTTCTAATGTCTTTATAGAGGGCCACAGGGCCATCGGCCCAAGCTGTCATGCGTCATCCTCTCTAAATAAAGTCGCTTGCTTGCTTACTTACTTACTTACTTACTCCTTCCAAGGGCAAATTATAGTTTTTTCATGTATCTGTATATTTTCTCTTATACACCAAATGCATTTCAATTCATTACTTACTTATTTACTTATATACTTGCTTGCTTACTTACTTACTTACTTACTTACTTACTTACTTACTTACTTACTTACTTACTTACTTACTTACTTACTTACTTACTTACTTACTTACTTACTTACTTACTTACTTACTTACTTACTTGTTTACTTACTTACAGCTAGGCCAATAGTCAATAATAAAGGAACACAAAGAGCGGTGTATTCTTATCTTGGTAACCCCAAACCAGTTTACATCAGGTGTAACTTCGAAGGCTATCCATTCCCTAACGTAACAATCTGGTTTGATAACATACAAATCGCAAACGGCACAGAGGTGGCTATCTTTGATATCATTACAAACGAAATGGAAGATTTTGGGGATTATTACTGCTGGTCGTGGAACCTTCACGGATCGACAAACGTTACTGTGCAGCTTTTACATGCAAGTATGTATTATCTCAAAAATATTTTTATTCCGAGAAACTTTGTCACCTGTGAAGGGGCGAACCTTACAAGCTAATAGAGGTGTGCAAGGAATTAATTTTCAAATTAAAGGTTTTGGGCCGTTTTTCGTACTCTTATTAGTTAAAACAGTATAATATTTTTACATGCAAGTATGTATATCTCAAAAGTTTTTTATTCTGAGAATCTATGTCACCCGAGAAGGGCATAAGTTATAGGTGTGCAGGGATCAATTTACAAACTAAATGGTTTTGGTCGTTTTTACATACTCTTATTAGTCGAAACAGTCATTATGCACACTAACACGTGTCATCGTTTCGGTAGCCATGAAATGTAGACACACAGCCCACACTGGGCAACTTGCTTGTTGGATTTTCACTTCACTTCACAAAGAATGTATACCTATTATTCTCATATCATGGGTGCAAAACAAGTAATCAGTAATTGTTATAGCCTGAGTGTCAGGCTCTCGGAGATGGGGAGAGGAAAGAAAGAAGAGGAAGAAAGGAAAAAAAGGCAGAGAGCTCTTCCTCTACCTTCCTCTTATCCCTAGTTTCCCTCGGAAGGCCTGGTCCTCAGGCTGTAATTTTTACTCTGACGAAAGGCTAACGCTTGGAACTTCAGTAAAGTTAGTCAGTTATTTTTTATCGTTTATATCAAACACCGATGCAGCCTATACTAGTTTACTCACTAGATTCCATTAGTAATGCTACTTGCTTTGTGTTTTTAGCCGCATATTTCTAAAAGTATTTTTTTTCTTTTTTAAATTTCAGAAGCGCCAGCTAGGCCAACTGCCGTTGAAGCAAATGTAACATGCAACTCTGTTAGACTGACATGGGACGAACCGAAAGACTCAGGGGGGATGCAAATATTAGATTATGTAATCGAATATTCTGGACAGCGTTGGAATACAGAGGATACATACCCTGAGTATTATATCGAGAACTTGACAATTAACACGGTTTATACTATAAAGATACGCGCTCGGAACAAGATGGGCGTTGGCGATCACGAGACGGTTACCATAACTACCAGGGAATACTGTAAGTAACGTACTCCCAGATATAAACTACTTTATTTATTTGAATCGTTCGAACGTTTGATCGAGATATATGAACGGGTTATTCGTTCGTTTCGTCGTTTGATTACTTTTCAGTACTTTTTGTGATCATAACTTCTAACCAATTTTTTAAAAAGAGCAAGTTATATATTGATAGTTTTGAGACATTAGAACGATCACTTGTTCGTTTCACCATTTGATTGTTTGTTTGTTCGATCGATCGACCATTTATTCGTTTTATCATTCATTCGATTTTTTAATGGACCTTACCAATTTTTTTTAAAAGAGCAAAGCATATTGGTATTTGAGACATTAGAACGATCACTTGTTCGATTCGTTTCACCATTTGATTGTTTGTTTGTTCGATCGATCGATCATTTATTTGTTTTATCATTCATTCGATTTTTTAATGGACCTTACCAATTTTTTAAAAAGAGCAAAACATATTGGTATTTGAGACATTACAAAGACCATTCGTTCCTTTCATCGTTTGATTGATCGTCTGTTCGATCGTTCGTTCGTTCGTTTGATCATTCATTCCATTTGTCTATGTCTTTCCAGGCAGACCAGGTCATCCCATTATATGGCATCCAAGACAAGTAGTTATCCAAGATACCATGTTCTTTTTGCGGTGGAAAGAACCAGAAAGGCACGGCGGTGATCCGAACATTCGTTACAAGGTGGTTGTGAACGAGGATCTTGAAGATGGACCTTATCCCATCAAAGATGAAGATATAGGTACCGATACACGTTTGGTTAGGGGAGGGCTTTCATTTTGTAAGGGGGAGGGGGGGTGGAAGATTTTGAAAAAAAATATTCTGCAGCCCTCTGAGCAAGAAAAAAAAAATATCGTACAAATATCATGCAGAAAGAATGTGACACAAAAAATCTTACAATCTAGAAAAAATATCATGTACCGCTGATTGACTGAAAAAAAATATCTGGCTTGCTCTTCAGTGGGAAAACAATTTCTTGCACAAACAAAATCTTCCACCTTCCCCTCAAAAGTCAAGTGGTGCGCCCCTCATATACCGCGCAAACGTACGAACTTCTTCAGAAGTCAATTTTACTATAAAAAAATTATATATATGTCGTTCCCATTCGCCGTTATGAACAAGCGCAGTAAGAGTAAGTAATAGGGAGGTGATTGATAAAATATCAGAAAATGGTGTCCGGTGTTCGGTTACTCCTAGGCAGGACAGTCTCTACGACGTATTTGCGTTGCCCATTGTCCATTTGTACTGAAATTGTTTTCTCAATATAGAAACTTTATTTCATTTATGTGTTGTCGTTTTTAGGTGTGACAGAGTATTATGTGGATGATTTGAAGTTTGGTATGAAGTACTACATCGAAGTGTTTGCCATTACTCAAGGTGGATACAGTAAACCAGCTATTGGACTCTATGAAGTCGATAAGATAGGAAGTAAGTACATAGATGTCGTCGTCGTCATTGTTGTTGTTGTTGTTGTTTGTGTCGTTTTTGATGTTGTTGATGTCCACGTTGTTGATCTGTCAACACGTTGTGTTCACGTTGCTAGTGTTGTTGTTGGTATTTTTGTTGTTCACGTTGTTAGTTTTGATGTTGTCGTTGTTGCTGTTGCTGTTGTCGTTAAAGTTATTGTCGTTGTTGAGGTGTTGTTAATCAAGTTGTTGGTGTCCACATTGTTTGTTGTTGTTGTTGCTGTCGTTATACGTTTTTGTCCTGATTGTTGTCGATATTGTTGTTGTCCTTTTTGAGGTGTTGTTAATCACGTTGTTGTTGTTCACGTTGTTAGTGTTGTTGTCGTTGCTGTTATAGTTTTTTGTCGATATTGTTGTTGTCGTTGTTGAAGTGTTGTTAATCACGTTGTTGTTGTTGACCTCGTTAGTTATAGTTGTTGTCGTTATAGTTTTTTGTCCTGCATGATTGCTGTTGATATTGTTGTTGTCGTTATTGAAGTGTTGTTAATCACGTTGTTGTTGTTCACGTAGTAAGTGTTGTCGTTGTTAATGTTGTTTTCTCTTTCCAGTCACAGGCATCTCATCGCACCTGACGTCCAACCTCGTTACCATGCTCCTCGCTTCTCTTCTCACCATCACTGTGGCACTTCTTTGATTCCTGAGCATGTAATATATGAGCTACCGCTGACAAGGAACGTTTCCAAAACTGTATCAAATTGCTCGACCATCAGACTTCCGCTTTGTCTGTTTCGTACTTCATCTTCATAAATAACAAGTAAAAAAACTTTGTAAAAACGACCGTTTATAACTTCGGAACATATTTGCTATTAGTTATTTTAAAAGCTAATCCTTTTATATAAGTTAAAAATTAATCATTTTATATAGCAGTTAAAGTCAGACAAAAATAACGCCAATGTTCTATAACGATCGTTATGCCGTCACGCAATCTTGAAGTCACACCATGTGTGACACACCTTTTGCTCGATTGTGAGACTGGTGCCTATTAGTTAATCTCCATACGACTAGCCTGCAGGGTCGTTGACGAGGGATGTTTTCTCGTGATTGATCACGATTTTTTTACACAAAAATTTGATCCCTGATCCCAAAAGCTCGTGTATTTTTATCCCTGATCCCACAACAAATGTTCTGAACCCTGAATTAATTAATACAATCCCGATCCCGATCCCTATTCTGGAATCCCTGATTTTAACTATGTGATCCCCGATCCCAGGCATGTGATCCCTGATCCCACATTCTCGTCACGACCCTGAGCCTGCGTAGCAAGCGGTTCTTTTGGGGGACAAGGGAACAAATTGTTTTTGGCTTTTTGACTCGTCTTAGGTTTCTGCTGCCATATAGGAAACACAGCTATCCCAAAACAACCTTCCCCCAAAAAGAAACGATTGCTACCCACAATGGCTCTTTACGACTTGCTTACTTAACCTCGTACTCATGCTCGTGGTTGAGTTGTCTCTAATCTCTCTCGGCCATTTTAACACAGATAGCCCAGTATAGAGAAAGTATAGACAGAGCTAGGGAGTTGCTGAACCTTCGTGTATTTTAATACGTTGTACAGTTGATTAATCAACGAATTGTTATTATTAACTTAAACTGTTTTTAATCTAGATGTTTTATTTGATAAAAACGTATTCACTTATATTTGTCCACGGACTAAAAGTACACTAGAACACAACGACCGCTAAGGTCAATGGGAATTGACGACAGCTAAGGAACATGAGAGTTCTTCGTAGATATTTTAGCAAAACTATTTTAAGACTAAACGAATTCCTATTTTTTCCATTTTTTCACTCGCCCTCAAGAGTAATTTTCCACGCAAAACGGATAGATTATAAATTTAGAGTCTACCGAAGTCCTTTGCGGTCGTCACATTCATGCTTTTCATCCGGACGATTTTGTTAGGCTAAGTATATGTTCACACCTTACAATTGTCCAAGAGGTATATTAAACGTTGTTAGAACAAGCAAACAGATAATATAATACACCACTAAAATTACAACTATCTAGGGTGGTGTGTAATTTCAGGTGCAATGCACTGCCATTTTACGTGAGCCCTGTTTTAACGGGACCAACATGTTAGTTCCGTTACAACACCCTGTTGGAAAACAAGAAAGATCATCCAAAATTTATATTCTCCTGTTCAACAAATCGTATCGCAAAACGTTTGAACGGCCCCCCCATCCAACATCGTCCATTACTGTTGGCCCAACATGTTGTCTTCGTTTGAACAGGAATTTAGTTTGATAACCTTTTTCTATTTCTTTTTGGACAACGGTCATGAAAACAGGTGCGTGAAAAAACAAAAAAATACACGAATAATTTTATATGTTAAACAGTTGGTATTCTAGTAATCGATTAGTTAGCGCATATTAGTAAAGTTGTAGGTCATATGAATGAATCACGTGATCGTTGGCGTCATGTATGACGTCATCTATGTATGATTATATTATTCAGGAAATATTGAGTGTATTTGTAGTTTTGAAAATATCTATAATAAAAAAAAAAACTTTTAACAACCTTGAATGTTATCTCTTATACAGTAAATGTCTTTAAGGTAGTTCGGGACCCTTGCTATTGCGCATCACGCTCGCGCACATCTTATTCAAGAAAATAACGAAAGTGCCATTGGTAAAAATGCAAATAAAAGCAAAATATGCCTTTTCTCAGTTTTTTTAGAAAAAAAAACTACAGAATGATGTAGTAAACATTGCTAATATGATAATCGTTTTGAATCTGCAAAAAAATCAATAGCCGTTTTCGAGTGCATACCATAGTAATTTTGACTTTTTTTTAGGTTCATAACAACAAAAAATGACTCTGGTAATACGTAGCCTGCGTTACAGACCTTTGTAAGCGCTCGAAACGTCTCCCGCCAACAAGCGTCTGCGCGCCGAGAACAAAAATTCCATACTGATGACGTTCTTTGACCCAGATCGGGTCAAAAGCTCTGATTGGACAATTTTGTTTAATTGACATCTCATATGCAAATCAAGAGTGGTTTCGCTTCTTTGACTGAAATCTTAACTCAAACAACACTTCTACAGTTATATTTATTCAAAATAATGGTTTCATAGAGCATATTAAAGACAAGAATGATACATTGCAGCGAATTATCAAAATCTCATGTCAAGATTTGAGAAGGATTTCAACGCCGTGAACTTTTGCCGACTTAATTTAATACACAAGAGTTCTTCGGTATATGTAATAAAATCTTCAATAAACTCAAACAACACTTCTACAGCTATATTCATTCAAAAATAATGATTTCATGGAGCACATTTGTGACATTAATTAGACATGAAAGCGAATTATTACAATCTAATGGCGAGATTTGAGAAGGACTCATGCATCCGATGCATTAAATTAAGATATTCACACGGCGTGTGAACTTTCGCTGGCGGTTCGATAAGTCACTGTTGTCATAGTTTTGCTTTTATCACAGACTAATGTGCTTGTATTCGTCTCCGATATATGCTCTGAAGATAATTCATTTGGTCTTTCATGATGGCAGCGGAGAAACGACGATAATAATCGCATTTTCCTTCCACAAATTGCTCGAGAAGTTCGAAGGAACAACCTGAAAAATAATTGAATTGTCTGTGCAAGGCTAACGAATGCATCTTTTCCATTAGAAAAGCTAAATAAAACATTTAACTGACTTTCAGTGAGTGAATTAATCCAGAATATAGAAGAAACTTCACGAACGGCATCGCATAGTTTATCATGTTTATCGGCGTTACTGCTGCTAACTCGTGTATTGCGTGACTGCATTCCAACGTCATCAGTATGGAATTTTTGCTCTCGGCGCGCAGACGCTTGTTGGCGGGAGACGTTTCGAGCGCTTACAAGGGTTTGTAACGCAGGCTAGGTAATACGTTGAAATGATCATTAAATAGCGAAATATTTGGCTTTTCAAAGGATAGAAGATATAATAACAATAGTAAAATACCTATTTTGTGAGAATCTGTCGTAAGATTTAAGTAAAGATATTGCTGGTTATTAAAGTAATTTTATTTCCAACGAATAGAGTACCGAAGTGATGACGTCACAATTTAAAAAAAAAAAAATCTTTTCGTATTCAGACTACTTTCATCATAGAATGCTAGTCAAAAAATAGGCATTTGAGTGTGAAACAGCTGAAAAATGATTTTTTGAATGTAAAATTTTCTCCATACAAAGTCTCTTATTTTTGCCCTGGTTCCAACCACTCAAATGATCCCAAATTTTCGGGCAGCCTATTTTTTTTTACTAGCATTCTATGATAAAAATTATTTGAATAGGAAAAGATACAAAAAAAAATTGTGACGTCACACTTCGGTACTCTATTTAGTGAGGTTTTTTTATATGATTTATTGATAAATAACAAACGAGTAAAACAAATATACACACAAAATTTACATTTAAAGAGTATCACATTAAATGTGACACACGAGAAGACAATAATTCAGATTAAAATTACAATAGATTACGATATACATATTTGTTGGCTTAGCTGAAAGGTTACTGGAAGTTACTATTTGGTGAGACTATTTTGGAACCAGATTAGGCAAAAGGTTTTTTACACCAGTTTTGAGTTCATACTTTATGTAAAAAAAGATTTAAAAAATTATATCGAAGGAGTCAGTTATTAGTCCCGAACTACCTTAACTTTGTCCACAAGAACATAGATTATATAACACTAAAAGAAATGTCACGTGATATCCCATAAGTTCGCTCTAAAAGCTCGATACTAGAAAAATTTTGAACATGAATTTTATAATTTTGATTCCATGATTTAGACTGCGAGCAGTCCCTAATTTTCCCTCCGGATTCAGACACTTTTAACTTAAATAAAACGAGCGAGCGGTAAAACGAGCGAGCGGTAAAACGAGCGAGCGGAGATTGGGGGCGAGTTGGGGAGGGAAGGAGGGGAGAGGAAAACCTCCCCTTTTTCGCCCCCAATCCCCGCGCGTCCGTGTTTTTTTTAAATGCTCATTTTTCTCTCGTTTTCCTGGAGGGAAAAGAAGGGACTGTTCGCAGTCTACCATGATTCGACTATTCCAAATTACAAGCCATATAGAGTGAGATTGAATTTCTACAAATGTATTTTATTGCTAAATTGGCTGAGTAAAAATGAAACAAAAAGACAACACTTGATACTATATTCCATATCACAAATTGTAATTCTCTTAAATTTGTTTTGATTTATTCAATTCATGAATTCAATTACATGTAAATCAGCGTTTATCCTTATTCTTGAATTAATCAATTAATTATTTTTTTTAACCTTTATAATTGTTAGAAGCGAAACTAATTCATATTTTGGCCACTGATTTTAGCTTGAAAGTGTTACTTCATCAGTTCGCTTGAACTGCGTTCGGATGTTCCGCAAAAAAAATAATAATACTCAAGAAATAAGAAAGACTCTTAGAGAAATTCCGTAAGTGGTTTTAAAATCAAAAAGATAAAAACAATGGCCTTTAGTAAATTTGTAAACTCATATGAGTTTCTGACAAAATCAGACGACTTTCAGTTCCGTATTCAAATTCTGTTCATCCGTTTTCACAGTGGACGACTAGTCCGTCATAACACGATTTGTACATCTTCGTCAGGTCGATTTGTCCGTCTTCTTGTGTGAAAACGTCTAATGACTGTAAAATGTACAAAAGTTCTCGAGTATTGAAACTTTTTGCACTCGTTTGGTTCAACAACTTCAGGTCAAAATAATTAAATACTCATGTCGGTAAATGGTCAAATACTGCTATACTAAAACTAGTACAATTGATCTTAACATGAGCTAATTTACGACAAGAAGAACCTGCCTTGAATTATTTCGACAAACAATAGAACACGTTCATTTTCGCGCCGCTTCTTTGTTGTCATCATGGTCGACGTATAAATTAATTCTGGTTGCTGTTCGAATATGAGTGCAGAGCCCTCGAGAGAGGTCACGTGACTAGCGTTTTCAAATATTTTCAAAAGTATTTATTAATGAGATTCACATGCGCAACCGAGTGGATCATAAGACGCCTATGAGTGGTGGTGTGGTGAAATTGTCTTATATGTAGACATATCTTTCCTGATTAGTGGATTCATTTATTATTGTTAGCCTTTTAGTCGATCTCTTCGACGAGCAGGGCCCAAAACTTATAAGGTATGTAGTGTAAAAGCCGCTCTCTCTCATCGTGCAATGACCACCGTTAGAGCGCTCAACGAACAATGAAATTTCACCATGAGCTAAAATGATCGTAATTGATGACTTAAAGAATCCTCTTACCTATTAAAAGTGAGCTTAATGCAAAGTTTTTAAAGCCTTGCAGTAAAATTGCAATAAATTGTTAATTATAACTTTTGATGCTGGATGAGTCATGACTATACTCGATCATGCATGTAGAAAGAGGCTTTGTTTCGCGCTGAAATGCAAAAGTTTTTTCATAAAACAAACTTCAACTTGTTTAGACTGTTAACATACTTTTTGGTTTGTTTTTTTAGTTCTATAAAAGATGGGGAGCGGTTGGATTGCGCTCTGTGTCGTACTTTGTAGTTCCGTGATCTTCACAGGTAAGTTATTCGAACAACATTCGTTTATAAATAAGCCTGACCCAATCCTGAATATATTTGACACCTAATTGTCGTTTAATATATGTTATATCGTACTTGAATACGTAATATCAAAAATATACACAATATTTGTTATAAGTTTGTATTAAAAATGGCTCAAAACTTTGCGAACTTCGCCGATAATCTTTGTGAATCAATACACTATTAAAACAGAAGATTCGGTTCGCTAGACAAGTTATTTTCCTTATCCAGAACGTTTTACAAAATTCTACATTAAATTGAACAAGTTTTAAAGCATTTTTCGCTCTGTATGTTTGTGAGTATTTTTTGTCAGGAGTAGACGGTGTTTTGTTTTT